>CM042691.1:257402274-258652274 GCA_023614405.1 Avena insularis
GAGACAACTTGATGCCCCACAGGGCTACGCGCCCCGTGGATTCGGGGTTATTTAGGATGTTCAACAGCGAGGCGTCGTTGACGACCATGATCTGGTGCTCCTAGAAGTAGTGGCTCAGCCGGCGCGCCGTCATGAATACGCCGTAGGCGAGCTTCTGGTAATGAGGGTACCTATGTTTTGTCAGGGTTAGTACCTCGTTGAGGTAGTATATTGGGCGTTGGACCCCGTGGGTCTTGCCATCTTTGGGTCTCTTGACCACGAGTGCGGTGTTGACCACCTGGTGTGTGGATGCGATGTAGAGCAGTAAAGGCTCCCGCTCCTTCACCGTGACCAGGACAGGCGAGGTGGAGAGTATCCGCTTGAGGTCCTCGAACACATCGTTTGCTTCGGGTGTCCACTCGAATTTGTCCGTCTTGCGTAGCAACTGATAAAAGGGGAGGGCCTTCTCGCCCATTTGGCTGATGAACCTGCTGATAGCCGCAATTCGTCGGGCTAGTTGCTAGAATCCCTTGAGGTTCTTTGGCTTCTCCATGGCTAGTATGGCCCTGATTTTCTTCGGTTTCGCCTCGATGCCCCGTTGGGAGATGAAGTACCCGAGTAACTATCCAGATGAGACGCTGAAAGCGCACTTGTCCGGGTTCATCTTGATCTTGTAGTGATCAAGATTATCGAACGTCTCGTGAAGATCATTGATTAGCGTCCTGGCCTCCTTGGTCTTGATCACTATGGCGTCGACATAGACCTGGATGTTGCGGCCAATTTGGTTCTTCAGACATGCCTGCATGCACCTCTGGTAAGTGGCGCCTTCGTTCTTCAGCCCGAAGGGCATGGTGTTGTAGCAGAACACCCTGAACAGCGTGATGAACGCTGTTTTTCCTGATCTTCGACCTTCAGCCGAATTTGGTTGTAGCCTAAGTAGGCGTCGAGGAAGGAGAGTTTCTCGCATCCTGCAGTGGAGTCGATGATTTAATCAATCCGTGGCAGTGGGAAGTGGTCCTTGGGACAATGCTTGTTGAGCGATATGAAGTCCACGCACATCCGCAGGATGTCCGTGTCCTTCTTGGGGACCAACACGGTGTTGGCCAGCCATTTGCTTTCTTTGATTTATCTGATGAAGTTGGCATCGATCAGTCTGTTGACTTTGATTCCAACGGCTTCGTCTCTTGGCTCGGATAGTCAACACATCGACTGCTTGACTAGATTCGCCTCTAGAAACACATAGAGTGCATGCTCGGTGAATTCCCTGGGAACTCCTGGCATGTTCGCAGGACACCGGGCGAAAATTTCCCAGCGCTCACGGAGGAATTCGACAAGTGTGCTTTCCTATGCAGGACTTAGGTTGTTGGCGATCAACGCCGTCTTGGAGGCGTTCGTCGGGTGGACCTGCACCTTATTTGTGTTGACTGTGGAGTCGAACGACATGTCAGGTGCGTTTTGCTTAGTGACTGGGGGTGCCCCGTTGTCTGTCACCTCTCTGAGTCTCATGAGCTCCTCATGCATGCCGAATGACTGAGAGATTCTGTTGAAGTCTCTGTCACGGCTGTCTAATCTGGTGAAGCTTCCTTGGATGGTGATGACGCCCCTAGGTCCTGGCATCTTCAGTAGCAGGTACGCATAGTGTGGTACTGCCAGGAATCTTGCGAATGCCACGCGCCCGAGGATGGCGTGGTACTGTGATCGCCAGTCCACCACTTCGAACTCTAGCCGCTCGCGTATGAAGTTTTCAGGCTGGCCGAAGATGACTTCGAGCCATATCTTGCCCAGGGGATATATGCCCTTTCCTGGGACTATGCCATGGAACGTCGTGTTTGACTGCTCCAAGCTGCACAGAGGGATCCACATCGCTACGAGTGTGCTGGCGAACATCAGGTTGATGCTGCTGCCGCCTTCCATGAAGATGCGGCTCATTTTGAATCCTTCGATCTATGCCTCGAGCACCAGGGCAGCGTGACCTGGGCGAGGTATCTAGTGTGGGTGATCCGAACGGTCGAACGTGATGCAGGACTCCGAGCCGCTGAGGTACTCAGGTATGGCTAGTGGGGAGGTCACGCCCAGGCTAACGTTGCCACGTTTGCGTGGGTCGTCCGCCGTCGCGATAGTTGCCGCTGCGATATCCGTTGTTGCGGTTGCCTTCATAACATCGACCGGCATATCCAGTCGCGATCGTCGTAGATGCGCGATCTTCTCTTGCTGTGGCGTTTGCGCCTGCGGCCGAAGTCGTCTTAGTCATCCGAATGTGTTCGGTTGACAGAATCCTCGCCGTCTGCCCAGCGGTTGGCGATGTCCATGAGTTGGTGAAGGGTTTTGGTCTTGACGCACCTAAGCTCCTTGAAATCTGGGCACCTGGCATCGTCCTTGAAGGCGTTGATTTCTCTTTCTTCGGAGATGTGTGCGGCAGAGTTTTTGATGTGGGACAAGCATAGTATGTACGAGCGGATGAACTCGTTGGTCTGTTGGGTATAGGCTCGCAGCTCTTCGATTGAGGCTGGCCTCTTGCTGGTCCCCTTGAAGTTGGGGATGAAGCTGTATGCTAGCTCTTCCTAGCTTCGGATGGAGCCGGAGGATAGGCTGCGAGCTGACCGGTTGCTTTGTCATTGCCTGAAGCAAGGCACTGAAGCGGTGTTCTTGTTCCCGCCGTGGAGCTTGACAGACGACAGGTGATCGTCGAGCCAAGCCTTTGCCTCCTACGTGCCGTCGAACTTCGGGTTATCTGAAGGGAGATTGAAATTTTTTGGCATTCGCGATTGCCAAATGGATCTGCTGAAGCATCTGGCTCCGCACAGCTCTCCGTCGTCCTCCTCTTTGAACTCAGTTGAACACGCGTGTTTAGCACGTGATTTGTCGATCTTGCGTTGGGTGAGCTCATTACGAGCATCGTAGTTGCTACTGCGGCGCCGTGGGCTCTGACGGCGCTGGGGAAGGTCATGGTCCTCCTCGTCGGATGAGGGTGTGCGGCTTTAAGTGAACTTGACCACGGCTTTTTTCTTTGGCTCCATGGGAGTTTCGTCGCGGAGCGCAGCTCCGACGAGTCCGAGGCCTACCAACACAGACTTGTGCATTGCATTCTTCAGGTCACCCGCCATAGGCGGATTGGACGCGAGGTAGGTGGTGGCCACCATGATTGCATCCTGCAGCATTTTTGGCATGACGTTGCCTTGTGAGTCCATCGTCATGAAGGACATGTCGAGGTCCCTGGTGACCTCGCGTCACGCGGCATGGTCCATGTGCTCCATGAAGGAGCAGTACTTGTTGGCGTTGTTGCCGTGTGAAGTGGAGCCGCCAGCGGTGGAGAGCGCAGCTCGTCATGTGCTTGATTCTGCGGCTGCCTTCTTACGCTTTTCGAGCTCCTCTTGTGGCTTCACCTGCCGATTGTGCTCGTCGATCAGGAGCCAGTGGTAGGCCATCAGCAGGTCACAGGAGGCATCCACGGGTAGGATTTTGTTGCCTTGCACAGCTTTGCGTGCTTGGCGCCAGCCTTCCTTGTTGAGGTTGATCTGGTCATAGCCGCGATTGCTGCCTTCGGTGGCTCAGTTAGACGGGTTTCCCCTGTTCTCGATCTGCGGGTTAGGATGGGGATTGGGTTGCGGTACGGCACCCGAACCTAGCGTTGGATCCATTGGTGATGTTGCCATCGTGGATGGCGGCGCACAGGTAGCGCTCACGGAGTGGGTCGCTCCTGCCACAACTCTCAGATTCGGAACCGTAGGTTCCTTCATCTGAAGGGGGACCGCATAGATCAGAGTTGCGGCTGCTGCTATCATTCGAATCGCATGTCAGCATCGATGTGTGCAGTGTGTCGATGGGTGGGACCCACGAAGCGAGCCTGATGGATGGTAGTGGCACCCTCTCTAGGAGGCGGAGGGTGCCGGTCTGCTCCACCTGGAAGCAGAAGCTCCCGAACAGTAGCTCGAGCCCGTCGCCTACGGACTCGAAATCTTTTAGGGTGGCCGGTGAGTGGGCGGTGAAGTCGAAAGCGTCGGAGAGGAGGTGACTCCATCACCGAGGAATCATAGATCGCTCCGGATGGAACCGTCACGACCACATGATCAGCGTCCTTGCTTCCCATAGACGGTGCGAATTAACGAGGGTTCGACTCGTCAATGCCCATTGTTATGGACTTGGGTTTCAAGAAGATGGGGATGCTGGAAGTCGCGGAATGGTTAACAGGCAAGCAACATGGGGACACGACTTTTACCTAGGTTCATGCCCACGGAGGGAGAACCCTACTCCTACTTGTCTGCTCTTGATTACGGTGGAACCGAAGATTACAGGGGTATAGGGTGGTGATTGTCCTTCTCACCGTGCCCTCCTAGCCTTTATATAGATAGGCCAGGTCCCGACATAGGTCGAGTCGGTTACAGATTAGGGTTGATACCCTTCGAAATTCTATCTAATCCAGATTTGTCCTCCAAGGAGTCGAACCCGCCATGGGTTTGGGCCACCCGAAATCTTCATGGGCTGCGTGTCCTTACGTGGGCCTTCCTTGGGCTGGACCGGGTATACCAACGTTGTGCACCCGTAGGGTATATCCATGTCAATAGGTACCATAAGGGAAAGTAAAGGTTGTCTTCTCTTGGTCTTCATGTTGAATAGAAATTTGAGAATACTCCAAATAACCATCAAGTAAACAAAAATATGAGTTGCTAGTTATTCTTTCTAAAACCATCTCCATAAAAGTTATAGGTTTATGATCTTTCACCGTCTCCCTGCTTAACTTTCTTAAGTCTATACACATTTTATACCCTGCTATGGTCTTTGTGGGTATTATCTCATCCTCATTATTATTATTAATTATGGTTATGCATCCTTCTTTAGGTATGCAAATGAATTGGACGAACCCATTTACTATCAGAAATTGGGTAGATAATACCGGTGTCTAGCATGCGTATTACTTATTTTCTCACTACTTATTTCATTCTAGGATTTAGTTATTTTGAGTGTCAATAAACGGTTTAGATCCAAAACCATAGGTATTTTGTGAGTAACTATGGAAGGATCTATTCCTTTTATATCACTAAGAGTATATCCAAAAGCTTCACGTTGCTAGATAAATACTTCTAGTAATTTCTGGCTTTCTTTAGTGGAAAGTTGATCATTAATGATTATGGGAAACTAACCTTCACTGTATATAAATTCATACTCGAGCCCTAGTGGAAGGGGTTTTCATAACAATGGAGGTGGATCCTCATCTCCCTTCCTTTCCGGTTCTTCATATTCAACTTTAAGAAGATTTTCTAGTTCAAGCGTAGTATCATATTATCAAGATCTTCTTTTCCTTTATCATTTTGGATTAAGTCATTATTGGTTAAGCTTCTCTCCAATTCAGTTTGTGGGGTACCAAAGTAAATTGTTGCCAACTCTTCAATAATATTTTCTTCCTTTATCTCAGTTTTGTTTTCATACGACAACTTCTTGAATTGATTAAAGTCAACTTTTAAATCCTATTCCCCAAATTGTAAGGACATAACCTCTTTCTTGTCATTAATATCAATGTCTATAGAATTGTAACATCTATGGGGTTAAGTATCTTCAAAGGTAAACTCTCAAGACAATAACTCATCAAACAATTCATAAATTCGAGACTTTTTTCTTGTTGTACTTGTTTGGAAATATTATTTCCAAGGCAAGACTCGGTTAACTACAAGAACTAGAGCAAAAGCTTCCACAACTAATTACTCATACAAATAAAAAGCTTTACTTTAACTATTTTGAATTACTCCCACTGGCATAGCATTTGAACAAATCAACTAATATAAACAATTCAAACTTCTAAAGTGGGAGACATAGGACATACCTCTCATGAGTGACTTCATAATTCTCTTCCTTATGGGGATGTGTTCCTTCAAAACTCAAATCAAAATCACTCTCGTAATAATATTAAAGCAAAGAAGCAATAGGAAAATCCACTTTCATGAAAAAGTATAAAAGGGAAAAATCTTTTTTGTATTTTTGAGGATGGGGATTGAAGAATAGAAAAGGCTTGCGATAAAGCAATAAAGTAAGAAAATAAAAACAAACAAAAAAAGCAGAAGAAAACAAAAAATAAATAAAAAGTGAAATGTGAAATGTTGGAACAAGCCAACACGAGTGTTTCAAAGCTCTTAAGGAGATGGATTACAACCTCATAATTACACAAATATAAATGCCGGGGACATATCCACAAGCTCAGGCTTTTGCAATCCCTTTTGTTTCTCATTGTGGTGGTGGTGGATAATATCCCAAGTTCCATTGGCTGCTCTAACTGTTGAACAGGGTTGAAATGTTGGTTGTAGGATCTTGAAGGTTGATGGAGAGGGTGCTCATATTCTGAATTCTTCCTTCGAGAGAGTAGATATCTTCATAAGTGGTGTAGTAGTTTGGTGGCTGCACATCTTGTTCGGGTCCTTCTTGTTCTACTTTTTCATCTTCTCCATGATGCACTGGTTCTTCCTGTTGGGATAGACTTACTTCAACATGTGCGGAAAAAGGCAAACGTCCATCCTCTATAGAGAACAGATAATTAGGCAAAGGAGCTGGAATCAAGTGATCGGCTCCAGGTATATCAAGAAACTATCTACCATTGGCGGCGGTCACCTACCAATGGTTGGATATTACCTAGGTTGACGTGAAGTGCACGCGCAAGAATGGTGATAACTCCTCCTCCACATATGGGACCATAGATTGAAGAGCTTGATGATTAAGATAAAACAATAGAAGGGTGCCCAAATTTGGCGTCAAGTTACAGTTTGGAATAGCAGCTCTTGCGAGGATTATCATGTCCTCTTCATTGGCTCTAGTAAACTCATCGCGTATCTGCAAGGTTTTAGCAGTAACATAGAACAAATAATGAATAGCATGATGATCAATTTGATTTACCTTGGGAATGTTTCCACGGATTTTCATTCTATTAAAGTACTCCAAGGGCGAGGGATCAAGAACAAAGGTTGAAAGGGCATTTATGCCTACCATATTATTTTGATGTTTGTTGACAACACTTGGAATAGTTTAATGCTTTGCTGAATGTTTCAGGAGATATCAGATTTATTGTGGGCAATATATATACATATGGAAAGAGGACTTGACAGGACCAAAACAGGAGGGGAAATCAGTAACTGGCCGGACTGTCCGGCTGGCGTGCGCCGGACTGTCCAGCCCAACCGGAGATTCCGCTTGAAAGCTGCCAGAATGTCTGGCCGTGATTTTTCGGCAGGATTTCTCCTCAGTTGTGGACAACCAGTAATGCAAATCGGACATAGGACGGACACAGGCCGGACACTGACCGTAAACTTGGCCGGCCAGAGTGTCCGGCTGGTGTTCACCGGAATGTCCAGGCAGGCCGGACTGTCCGGCTCATATAGGCCGGACTGTCCGGCTTAAGTGGTTCCAACGGCTCTAAATTCTAGGGGCCTATAAAGGACCCTTCTTCTACCTTGGAACCTACTCGTCCAGTTCAAGACAGCAGCACATTTTGAGCCACCAAATCCACAAGATCTCTTCATTCATCCATCCAAAGTCCTTGATCTTTGGAGAATCGAAGGAGGAGGCCTTGATCTATAGCTTCACCAAGAGAGATCTTCATTTCCCCCTCATTCACTTGAGGGCCCCTTGCTCTAGTGTTTCTTTGGAAACCCTAGCTTTGATTTGGTTCTTACAAGCTTTTCTTTGATTGTTTGACAACTTGCTTGTATTTGGGAGCCTCAAATTAGGTTGTGGATGTGTGCTCCGAACTTGTTGTAAAGGTGTCGGCTTCCACCTCGAAGGTCGCCGATATAGTGGAAGAGGTGAATCGAACCCTTTGGGGTGAGGTTCATCGGAGAACAAGGGAGGCCTCTCGTGGCATTGGTGGTTTGAAACCACCTCCTCTCCAATCGTAGACGTACTTCCTCTCAAAAGGAAGGAACTACAGGAAACAAATCCTTGTGTCTCCACGTCCACCACTTTGGTTACTTCTATCCATTACCGCACTTTACTTACTTGTTCTTGCTTAGTGTTGTGCTAGTTAATACTTGTTTGACATATAGGTAAATTCATCTTATTTGCATAATCTAGAGAATTTACCTTTCTTGTCAAACCCTAATTTGAAAAAGAAGAAAATTTGAAGTAGCACCTATTCACTCCCCTCCTCTAGGTGCCCATACGATCCTTTCAATTGGTATCAGAGCCTCGGCTCTTTTATTCAGGCTTTATCGCCTAAGAGTACATGGGTAGCGATGATGGGGAAGGTGGTGGTGAGTCTTGTTGGGGATATGCTATATGGGTATTCTTATAGCATGTCACTTATCCGGATAACCCGGGTGGCCCATAGTCGGTAGCATGGCCTATGGCCTACTGGGCGGCCCAGTTAGATGGATCCAGAAGGGAGGCCCATGTCGGATAAAGAAAGGCTACGGTGGAGTCACCAACATACCCGGAGCCTTGGAGTACAAGATACAGAAGACTAGTAATAGACAGTGTAGGACTCTGTAACCTGTCCGGCTAGGACTTTTCCCTGTAACCCTAGGACCTGGCGACTATATAAGTCGGGCCTATGGGAGCCTTTAGGGCACAACCTAGTATCGATTCACACAACCTCGCACAGCAAACCAATCCCTATAACTCGGCATATTGCCCTTATAGTGATTTATAGCAGGAGTAGGATTCTGCCACCGTCGTGGGATCTGAACCTGGGTAAGCTGTGTTACCTCGTACCCGCCAACCGTCCGCCTTACCCCACGTATCTATACATGCACTGTGAGGACCCCTCCATGGCGTACTCGTCGGCAATACCACGACAGTTGGCGCCCACCGTGGGGCAAGAGGCGCTTCAGGCTCTTCAGTGGGCAAGGACCAAGATCTTCGCGGGAATCGGCGAAACCGTAGCCATCGGTCGCATTCTCTTCCCTGGCAACGTTCCGATCGTCCCTCCTGACGAGTTCTGGATCCCGTCGAAGACGAACCCTACGCGGTGTTTGATCGTTCCTATCGGAGACATCCACCTCTTCATCGGCGAAACCGACTCGGGCACTAGTTCCCTGGGAGTCAGAGGAGCATCAAGACCCGCACGGATCGCCTACGGGCTGGATACGTTCGCGAAAGGATCGATGTCGGATCTCTCTTTGGAGTTTGCCGGCAAAGATCGGAAAGCACCAAGGCCCGCACGGACCGCCTACGGGCAGGATACGTTCACGGAAGGATCAATGTCGGATCTCTCCTCGGAGTTCGCCGGCAAAGATCGGAAAAATTCAAGGCCCACCCAAACCGCCCCTATGCAGGATATAAAGGTGGAAGATCACTGCAAATCCGCCGGCTTCATCCGTGCGTCTGGACAGCAGAGATCCAAGTTCGTCGGCGTGGTTACCATCTTCGATCTGCCGCGCTGCGTTTAGAGAGAAGGCGAAAACCCCCACAATTACCTGGCAAGGTGGCTCCGTATACGAGCCGATCTGGCCCACTACCCCAATGATGATGCTATGTATCACTTTGTGGAAGGAATGGACCATGGCACGCTTCTCCGACATTCTCTAAGACGACAGCAGGCAACAGGACGCCTTACCCTCGAAGAGATGGTGAGCACCGTCACCAGCTACGCGGAAGCTGATGCAGCAGCCCAGATGGAGCTTGCACTCAGAGACGGAGAACCTCCGATTCAGCAGCCGCCACCACCGCCTCCTGCCGCCATCGTCGCAGCAGCACCTCCACCTCCAGTCATCGTCTAGGCCATTGCACCTCCACCGCCCGTCATCGAGGAAGTCTTGGCACCCTCCGACTCTGTCATTGACGCGCTTTATGCTGATTTCAGTGCAGATTCAGAGGAGATAGACTTCAGTCCGGAAGAGCTAGACTCCGCTATGCAGGAGATGGAGGAGGAGTACTCACGCGATGAGCAAGCCAACAATGCCGTCACGTCTCGAGGGGTGTTCGTCACCATTGGGACGGCGATGGATGAAGATCAGCCCGGACGAGCTTCGCCTACGGCACTGGAAAAGGGGAAGGGGCCACTCATTGCTGCTGACGATGATCGCGCAAAAGCCATGCCACCCCCGCCTAACCCAGTGCAGCAGCCGCAGGAACTTGGCACCGGCCCGAGCAACAACAACACTGCAAACTTGCCGCCTCCAGCATCTACGTCTGCAGCAGCCCAAGTTACTCCAGCTGATAGAGTGATGTACGGCAATCTCCTCGTCGAGCCACTAACCGTTGCTCATATTCGGAACGTGACCCAGCTTGAGGAGAAGCGCCAGCAGCTGCTGGAGGAGGCGCAATCCATCGCGGAGCAAGTCGCTAAACTAGATCGAGATCTGGTCAACACGCAGAAGTCCATAGAGAAAGCTAGAGCAATGGAGGCCGAGTACAAGACTTTGCTACAGCAGCAGAAGGCTAAGAAAGCTCTGGCTCACGTCATCAACGATCCACGTGTGCGGCGTAACCTAGGATGGGCCCCCTCGAAGCTGGCACAGGCCAAGCCATACATTGACAGTGAAGGCAAGCAGGTGATGCCCACCCCACTCCTTAACCTCGCCGTCGCCAAGACCCTTCTAGAGCAGGAAAGGTCGCCTGAGGCAGTGGAACAGGTCTATGACCTAGTGGCCAAGGCGGTGAAGCAGCAGGAAAAGGCCGCCTCTCAGAGGTTGAGTCCGACCCAGCGCTCTGCCAATCTAGCCAGTACAAGCCGCCAAGGGACAGATCTCCTCTTGATGTCGGTTCCCAGACGGGTTCATCAGAACGAAGACGGAGGGATGCGTGCAACATGAAGGATGCCATTCCGATATCCTCCAACCACGGAGAAAAGGCCCGACCTCGTCGCCCATCGCCACCGCCCCGATCTCCCCGACATCGTGAAGATTACAAGGCTCACCATCGTATGGATATTCCCCCACCAAAGCAGTACGACATCGTCATCCGCGACAACACGGAGCAGACCCGTCATGACGGAGAGCGCAACCAAGGACACAAGAGCAGGTCACGCCATGACCCTCCGCGTCCGACAAGCAACCGTGACAGACGTGAGGCGTCGCAGGAGGGTAACAGCAAGAAGGCTAACCCACCGCCACCTCCGCCTCCGTCACCACCAAGTAGTCACCATGGCGGAGGGGACCCGCGTCATTCACGCAGCCCATCCCCTATTGACAAAAAGAAGAAGAACCTGGAGCCTTACGATGCACGTTCACGGATTGACAAGATCCACGAGGCCCGGGAAGGACCATACCTGGGACCACGTTGCTTTGGACCTGCAATACGGTCCGCAACATACCCCAAAGGCTTCCGGATTGACAAGACCATCAAGCCCTATGACGGCACCGCCAAGCCAGCCACATGGTTGCAGGACTACGGCAGCGCGGTGGAGATTGCCGGAGGCAACCCCAACGTCGTTGTCAAGTACCTCCCATTAATGTTGGCGGGTACGGCCCGTCAATGGATTGACGACTTGCTGAAGAAATCTATCTACAACTGGCTGGACATGCAAGAAGCGTTCACCAAGAACTTTGAGGGTACATACAAGCGTCCCTGCACTGTGGGCGATATACAGCTGTGCGTGCAAGAGAAAGACGAGACATCTTGCGCCTACCTCTCCCGCTGGCTAGATATGAAAAATTCCTGCGCAGGAGTGCACGCTCAGACCGCCATGGCCGCCTTCATCGATGGGTTGGAAAGGGGCACGCTTCTCCGACATAAGCTGAAGCGCTTGAAGGATAATCACCAGCTTGACTTGAACCAGATGATTCAGTTGGCTAGTGAGTTCGCAGCTGCCGACGACGATGCTCGTGGCTCCTTGCCGGCAACGGTCGTTCCAACTCAAGCTCGGAGTAACAGCAGTACAAAGCGGAAAACCGCTCCAGAAGAAAAGCAATCTACCGACATGGTCGCTATGACTTGCAGGACGAGGAGAAGGCGGACAACGTGGCCGAGGAAGGGGAGCTGGTCGTGGGCAGCAACGAGGAAGCGAAACCACCTCGGCGCCGCTCCGCGTTCCCCAAACCTACGAGGAGTACCGCGATATGCCGTGCCTCGTACACCTCGACGCCAACGGCAAGGCCACCCATACCAATCGACACTGCAAGTTCGTCAATGACCTCAAGGAAGACCCGGAGTCCGGCTACAAGCGAAGTCGGAAGAACAGACCGCGAGGCAAGGGCAAGGGGAAGAAGAAGGAGGAGGAGTCCAAGGATTCAAGTGACATGGACGAGGACGTTGACCCCAAGCACGCCGCCAAGAGCGACGACAAGGGCAAGAACCCCTTGGAAAGAAGGCCCCAGTCTACCACACTTTCCTTGGCACTCCCACCGTCCGACAACAGAAGACCTCTCTGAGTATCCTGATGGCTACTCTCCCCCCAGTTCCCCAGTACCTGCGCTGGTCGGAGGTTCCAATAACTTGGGACAGGACGGACCACCTAGACCTTGTGCCCACGGAGAACCAGTACGCCATGGTCATCAACCCCTTGATTGACGGCGTGGAGTTCACCAAGTGTATGGTGGATAGTGGAAGAAGCATCAACATCATGTACCTGGATACACTGCAGAAGATGAACTTGACGGAGGCAAACCTAAGGCGGACCAACACCATCTTCCACGGCGTAGTTCCTGGTCGGAAGGCTCGGTCTCTTGGGTGCATTACACTTCAGGTTGCCTTTGGCGATGTTAATAACTACCGCCAAGAGCGCATGACCTTCGAGGTGGTCCCCTTCAAGAGCGTGTACCACGTCATATTCGGTCGCGACATATTCCACACGTTCATGGCCAAGCCATGCTTCGTCTACAACAAACTCAAGATACCCGGACCAAACGGCATCATCATCGTATCCGGAAGCTTTACCAAGGCAAGGGACTGCGAGATCAATGAAGCAGCCGTTGCAGAAGTTGTCCTCTACAACGAAGAATTCAAAGAGATCCAGAGCAAGGTCGATGACTCGGAGATGCCCGCGTCGAAGAATCGGATCTTCGACTCCGCTCCTGCGTTCAAGGCCGCCATCGAGACCAAGCCGGTGGAACTTGTGGTAGGCGATGCCTCCAAGGTCACCGCCATTGGGACGAACTTGGATCCCAAATAGGAAAGCGCGCTCGTCAAGTTCCTCTGTGAGAATAGGGACATCTTTGCCTAGCAACCTGCTGACATGAAAGGTGTACCTAGGGAACTTGCCGAGCACAGCTTAAACATTGATCCCAAATGTAAACCAGTGAAACAACCTCTAGCTAGGTTAAACATTGAGAAGAGACGTGCCATTGGCAAAGAGATAGCTAGGTTCTTAGAGCTAGCTTTATCCGAGAAGTCCTTCACACCCGATGGGTGGCCAATCCCGTACTTGTCCCCAAAAAGGGAACCAATGAATTAAGAATGTGCGTTGATTACACCGGCTTGAACAAAGCATGTCCCAAAGATCCGTTTGCTTTGCCTCGCATTGACCAAGTCATTAACTCGACGGCTGGCTCGGAGCTTTTGTGTTTTCTTGATGCATACTCAGGATACCACCAGATCAAGGTGAGGAAGTCGGACCAATTGGCCACTTTGTTCACTACTCCATACGGCACGTTTTGCTATGTCACGATGCCCTTTGGGCTGAAAAACGCAGGTGCTACTTACCAGCGGACAATGCAACATTGCCTCCATGACCAAATTGGTCGGAACATTCACGCTTATGTGGACGATATCGCGGTGATGTCTAAAAAGTCAAATGACTTAATCTCCGACTTAAAAGAAACCTTTGATAATCTTCGGAAATAAAACATGATGCTTAACCCTAAGAAGTGCGTCTTCGGGGTTCCAGCCGGCAAATTGTTGGGCTTCATCGTTTCCCAACATGGAATCGAGGTCAACCCGGAGAAAATCAAGGCCATCTTAAACATAAACCGTCCGACATGCCTAAAGGACATTCAACGACTAACAGGTTGTGTTGCAGTAGTTAGTCGGTTCGTCAGCCGACTTGGAGAGAAGGCTCGCATGTACAAAGTTCTTTGAAGAAGGCGGAAAAATTCACATGGACGGACGAAACAGATGCAGCATTGAAGCAGCTCAAGGAGATTCTTTCCTCATCGCCCATCCTTGCAGCACCCTAGCCTGGAGAGCCCCTATTAATTTACATGGCGGCAACCAACCGGGTTATCAGCATCGTCGTCGTGGTAGAGCGTAAGGAACCAGGCTATGAGCACGGAGTTCAACGACCAGTTTACTATGTGAGCGAGGTCTTGACGGAGTCCAAGCAGCGTTACCCGCACTACCAAAAGATAGCCTATGGAGTATTCCTTGCTTCTCGGAAGCTAAGGCATTACTTTCAGGAGCACCCAATCACAGTGGTGAGCAAGACTCCACTGTCCGACATTATCAATAACAGCGACGCTACAGGAAGGGTCGTGAAGTGGGGCATTGAACTTGCCGCCTTCGAGATCACCTACAAAAGACGCGACGCTATCAAGTCACAAGCCTTGGTGGATTTTGTTGTAGATTGGACGGAGATGCCAGATGCTACTCCGTTGCCAGAACCAGAGTACTGGGTGATGCACTTTGACGGATCAAAGCTGCTCAATGGCTCGAGGGCTGGTGTATTGCTAAAGTCACCACCAAAAGGAGACAAGCTACACTAAGTTCTGCAGATCCACTTCGAGGCTACAAACAACATGGCGGAGTATGAAGCACTCATTCACGGACTACGTGTAGCCAAGGATATTGGCATCAAGTGCATAGTTTTCTGTGGTGATTCCGACTTGGTTGCCCAGCAGGTGGCTGGCACCTGGAATGCGCGAAACCCTATGATGGCGGCATATTGAGACGAAGTGGACGAGATAGCCAAGAGCTTCTTGGGCTACGAAGTCAAGTATGTACCTTGGGAACTAAACGAGGCGGCTGATCTGCTGTCTAAGCTTGGATCAGGGCGCAAGCGAATTCCGCCAGGAGTTTTCCTAGAGCACCTGCGCACACCATCCGTGAAGGGGGCCGACATCGACAAACCGAATAGAGCTGACTCTTTCCTCAACATGGTGACTAAGGTCCCTCCGGCTTGGACAAAACCGTTCATGGAATACCTCGAACACGGAATTTTGCCCGACGACAAAGTCGAAAGACGGCAAAAAGTATGACGAGCAAAGGGTTATACCATAATCAATGGGAAACTCTACAAAAGGAGCACTACTGGTGTATACCTAAAGTGTGTTTCCCATCTAGAGGGTATGGAAATCCTGCGCGAAATCCATCTCGGAGATTGAGGGCATCACGCCGCTCCTTAATCGTTGGTCGCGAAAGCCTTTCGGCAAGGATTCTACTGGCTGACCGCGAAGGCGGACGCCGACAAGCTAGTTGAGACATGCATGGGATGCATGTATTATGCTCGACAACCACATGTTCCTGCTGAAGAACTGCGAACAATACCAATAACTTGGCCGTTTGCAGTCTGGGGGCTGGACATGGTGGGACCGTTACAGACGGCACCTTGTGGTTTTACGCATCTGCTTGTAGCAGTTGACAAATTCACCAAATGGATAGAAGCTAAACCCATTAGAAAGCTTGATGGGGCAACTGCCCTCAGGTTTGTCCGAGATCTAGTGGTGAGATTTGGTCTCCCACACAGCATTATCACCAACAACGGCAGCAATTTATCACTCGGAGAAGTGGAGGCTTATTGCTGGGACAAAGGAATCCGACTTGACCTTGCATCTGTGGCACACCCACAATCCAATGGTCAGGTTGAGCGAGCCAATGGATTAATTCTGCAGAGAATCAAGCCACGTCTTGAGGCACCGCTACATAGAGCAGCTAGAGCCTGGGCGGAAGAATTGCCATTTGTGTTGTGGATTTTATGGACTACACCCAACAGATCCACCGGCTACACCCCTTATTTCATGGTATATGGAGCAGAAGCCATCCTGCCTTCCGACATTCTTCACGATGCACCAAGAGTTGTCGCCTACGACGAGGATGACGCTGAAGAATCCAGACGCCTAGATGTGGACCTTCTCAGGGAGGAACACGTTTTGGCATGCCAAAGATCCGCCATCTACCAGTAGAAGCTACGCAGCTATCATAGTCGCCATGTTCGGCATCGCTCGTTTAAAGAGGGGGATTTGGTGCTCTGACTTAATCAGAAGAAGTCACACAAATTATCCCCGCCATGGGAAGGACCGTTCATCATAAGCAAGGTGCTGCTCAATGAGTCTTACTACCTTGTTGACAATCGTGAACTAAAGGATAGACCCAACGAGGATCAAAAGCGTAAGCGACGTGACCCGGATGATGACTACCCAGAGCTTGATCGGCCATGGAACATAGCACAGCTACGTCCTTTTTACACTTAGCATTTTTTATCTAATTATGTATCTCTTATATGATCAATGAAATAAAGCTCTCTAGTTCCCTCATATTTCTGAGTCTTTTACCTCCTTTAGTGTTCATTTTTGGATCATGTAAAACCTTTATGCATAAGTATTGCGTTTACACTTGTGAAAATTCTGCCTACGGGCGTTAGCTTAAGTTTTCTGGTCTACACATTCTTTATTGTTTTTATGTGGATTCTGGAGTAGTGACTTTCGGCACTTATTGTCGGCGATTTTGTGCTCAGGTTATTGACGGTGCCATTGGGCATCATCACCTAAGCGCATGGTTCCGACAACGAGTCTTCCGACTCACGAAAAGTCAAGCATAAGAACCAGAGTAATGGATAAGCCAACACTTGCTTAAAAAATATATACATGCTGGAAACTAGTTCTTAAGTAGCAGGAAATAACAACCATTGTTTTCCGCCTTAATTTACATCACCCAGTTTTTCCGTGCATACACCAAAGGTGCAACAAATATTACAAAGTTGTTTTTCATTCCTTTGGCGCAGGAGACTTGGAAGCAGCATCGTCACCAGCCAGAGAATAACCCTCAACGTTGGCACTATGGTGGGACTCGGAGGAATCTTGGTTGACGCAGTCGATGGTGTTCATGGGCACGAAGACGTCGATGTCCACCAACTCGGCAACTCTGGTGTCATAACCCGCGAGTGACGAAAGGATGGCTTCATGATCAATCTCTTTGTCGTCATCGTCGATGTCGGGGATACCAGAGGTCACCATGTCGATGTCGGTACCTTCGTAGTGTGCCTTCACCATTGACAGCGCCATCCTCGCGCCAGCCCGTGCACATGAAGCTTTCCAGCTTGTGACACGCTCGGGGGCTCGGCGCAGAATCTCCGAGGCCTTGATGTGTATCTGAAGGGGCTTGGCAATCTCTTTGGCTTGGGTGATGGCAGTGTTGATGAAGTTGCTGGCAAGAACCATGCATTCCTTGTCCGAAGGAGGCGATCGGGTTAAACCCATACGAGTTGCAAGTTCCGACAAGGAGCGCATGAGTTCAATAAATTCAAAGTATCCAGACTACAGAAAAGCAAGGCGGAGAAAACTTACTGAAGATGCTGGCCTTAGCCGGCCAGAGGGTGTCCGCCAGGGATTCTTTCTCTTGTTGGAGGAGCTTATAAGCCTCGCTGTGGTGTTGGTTTTGCTCATCAGTAGCTTTCTTATGATCTTTTAAGATCGCAAGCTCCTCCTTCAAGCGATTGATTTCTGCGGAGGAAGAGTCCTGCAGGGCCTTCATGGAATCCTCATGCATTTTCAACATTTCTTTCCTCTCCTCCTTAAGGATCTTGTTCTCGCTGTCTAGCTGCTGGATGTGCTTGGACTGCTCGACAATGTCTTTGGCCTTGGCAACATGTTCTGCAAAGTCGGAGAAAACAAAGTACTCAGAGAATATAGGCACAAAACCAAGACAGAATGCGCAAAAAGAAAACAGACTCTTGTTTTTGATGATATGTTCCTTCAAGATGGCAGTTTTACCCTTTTCGGCTTCGAGATCTGCGCGCATCTTCTGGTACTTATCATTGGCCATACCCCTCCGAGCATTCTCGTTCTGTGGAAAAAAGAAAAAAGTTAAACCGTTGTTTAGTCTACTTGGAGCATCTAGTCGGAAATTTTCCTCCTAGACGCTCGGGGGCTACAGCGAGAGTTTTTTACTTAGCAATATGCTTAGCTTTCCTTTAAGCATCTATTCGGAGCTAATTCAGTTCTCGATTAGAAGCTTGGGGGCTACAGTATAAAGTTTTTAACTCGGAATCTGCTTAGCTTTTCTTTAAGCATCTAGTCAGAACTAATTCAGTTACAACTAGAGGCTTGGGGGCTACAGTATTGAAAATTATAAACACTGTGTATGCTACTCTTAAAGCATCTAGTCGGAATAGTTCGTTCCATCTAAATTCTTGGGGGCTACAGTGAGAGTTTTTTCTAACTTAGTCACTCTTAGAGCATATAGATGCAAAACCTATGGTTTTCCGTCTACATCCTCGGGGGGCTACAGTGGGTTACTCATATGAAATACAAAAGGCAAAGTAAACTTACAAGTGCGATGATCTTGAGGTTTGTAGCGCTCTCGGCTAGCAGCTTGCCAAAGGAGATGCTATTTCCTCGCAATATTTCTGCTTGTCGGAGGAGCTCCTCAAGACCGCACATCGGAGATGTCGGCGCTGCTCCAGGAACCACAAATGTGCTACTTGGCGTAAGTGCCGGGTAAACTATCTTTGGGAACTCAAAGGGTTTCTGGGGAGCAAGGGCGCCGCCTTCGGCAGAAGTACCAGCTTCCACCACCGCCTTGCCGCCACCGATGGCATCCTTAGCCGAAGCTTTCCTGCGTTGCCTGCTCGCCGACAACCGCGAGTTCGGTAGAGGCGCCAGAGTCCACTTCCATGGCGGAAGGGCCTGATGCCTCCTTAGCTTGTGAGCTTGTCGGGGCAGACGAGGGCTTGACGGCAGGAGTAGCAGGGGCGATGGCGGGGGAGGCATCGCGATGCAGCATATCTTTGATATTTCGAGAAGCCCCCAAAGTTTTGGAGGTCTTCTTGAGGCTGGTCGTGGCTTTCTTCCTGAAACATGCAAAATGCGTAAGTACAGGAACATGACAGATAAATAGACGATGTCGGAGAATGAGAAGCTTACACTAATGGGGGTGCTTTGGCAAAAATCCCGGTGGTTCTTCTCTTTTCCGCCTCCAGGGCGGTAGTAGTCTTTTTGGAGGCTCCACCCTCCGTCTTCTTCTTCTTGCCTCCGTCGGCAGCGTCAGAGGTGGAGCTCTTCCGCTTTCGCGCCAACGGGACTTCGTCGTCGGACACGACCGTGACTTCCTTCATCTTTGGATCATAGATTTGGGCAGCCAGGTTGCCCTCCTCTAGATCGCTAAGCTGTTAAGTAAGAAATCACCGTGTTAGATAAAATGACATCTGCAAGACGGAAGAACTGGAAAATAAATACCTACCTTTGGAAACTTTCCGTCTACGAACATGTCGTAGGTGATGGTGAAGCCACGCTTCTTATCCTTCACCTTGACGATGTCTTTAAGGCGGAGCTTGACGGAGTCGCTCGAGAAGTTGTCCACGGAGATGCGGAGACTATCCCTTCTGTCGCTGGTATACTCGTGCATGCACTTCGTGTGGTGCTACAGGGGTTGGATTTGCCTGATGAACCAGCACATGGCCAGGTCCAAGCCGGTCAAACCCGTCTCTACAAACCATTCGATCCGCCTAATAGCACAAGAAGCGTCGAGGTCAGAGGGAAGGGAGGCTTGGGATCTCCATGTGGAAACTTCAGCCCAGGCTCCATCCACGAAGTCCGGGTACGTTACTACTCGGCTCGCTAGAGGGATGTCAGGGCCGTAAAAGTATGTCCGTTGCCAATTCTTGCAGGACTCGTGGCCGACGATGTTGGGGAACCGCCGGCCAGGTCGAATCTTGAATCTTATGGTGCCGCAGTTCCTAAGATCCTCCTTACTATGTCCGGCTTCACGTTTGACGGTGAGAAGTACACAACAGGTCAAACCTAGGCCTTATCCCTAGATATCCCTCGCAAAGTGCCGCAAAGTTGCTAAGCACTAAGATACTATTGGGGGAGAGGTTATGGGGCTGGACCCTATAGTGGTTTAAGACGGAGAGGAAGAAGTGGGAGATAGGCAGGGAAACATCGCGTACCAGCTGAGCTTTTAGGTACACCTTTTCTCCGTCTTGGGGAGAAGGTGTCACCTCACCGGCCGACGTCGCCTGCCAGGCAAGCCCCTCAGTCGCGGGGACGTAGCCTTCGGCGACCATCTCTTGGATATCGCAGTCGGTGATATCCGAGCCGCGCCAGTCTCCCTTGTGCGAGTCTGGCTCCTCCTCCAGTGGCTCTAGCGCCGCCGAATTTGGGTCGCCACCGGTGGATTCGATCACTGTCGATGCGGGGATAACCAAACCCTCTGGGGGCACGACGACGGAGCTCGCCGGCTTCGCCACGACCTCGCTCGACGCCGCCAGTGATGGAGATGTACTGCTGCTAGCCATGGGGTGAAGGTTGGGTGCGACTGGTGCAGATGGGAGCTAGGGTTTTTTCGAGGTTTCTCGCGGAGAGCTCGAGGAGACACGCGGCTCGAGGAAGAAGATGATGCGAGGAGAATGAGGTAAAAAGTGGAATATTCCCCACGGTTACTATTTATCATCCTCGACATCAATATTCGTGCAGCTTGATCGGACGGTTGCCGCGTAGACAACATGTTTGTGAACGTGCGCGAAAATTTCGCCATGTCTCCAACCTCGCCGCCAACGATTCGTATCCCTCGCGCGGGAAAATCAGATATGATTGCGTTCTCTGCATGTGTGAGTTACAAGGCGTCGCTGACCTAAGCCTACATCGTCCTAGCTGACAAGGGTAGATGAGCCGTCACATCAAAGATTCTGACATAGATGGATTCAATCCGACTATGGAAGAGTACAATGGAAGACTCAACATTTTTCCGGCTTACAAGTTAAAGACGGAGAAAATTTTGCAGGGTTCTTTAGGAGGACTACAAGATATTGCTTGACAATTTGCCGACATACAACTAGACGGAGCATTCATTTGAAGAGGCAAGACGGCGCAAGATCTCGGAGTTCTCCGGGGGCTACTGTTGGGGATATGCTATATGGGTATCCTTATAGCATGTCACTTATCCGGATAACCCGGGTGGCCCATAGTCGGTAGCATGGCCTATGGCCTGCTGGGCGACGCAGTTAGATGGATCCAGAAGGGAGGCCCATGCCGGATAAAGGAAGGCTATGGTGGAGTCACCAACGTACCCGGAGCCTTGGAGTACAAGATACACAAGACTAGTAATAGACAGTGTAGGACTCTGTAACCTGTCCGTCTAGGACTTTTCCCTGTAACCCTAGGACCTGGCGACTATATAAGTCGGGCCTATGCGAGCCTTTAGGGCACAACCTAGTATCGATTCACACAACCTCGCATGAACCAATCCTCTGTATTGCCCTTATAGTGATTTATAGCAGGAGTAGGATTCTGCCACCATCATGGGATCTGAACCTGGGTAAGCTGTGTTACCTCGTACCCGTCAACCGTCCGCCTTACCCCATGTCTCTAAACACGCACTGTGAGGACCCCTCCATGGCGTACTCGTCGGCAATACTACGACAAGTCTACCTCGGTGACCATGGAAGATCTCAATAACTTGGAAACAAGATTGAGCTCCACCATGACCAACGAGATCAAACACTTGTACAAGTTAGTTGAGCAACTTGTTAAAGATAAAGGTGTCTCATCATCCCCTTCTCCTCAAGAGGAACCTCCACTAATACCTCAAGGGAATGCTCCGGCATCACCCGAGGGCTTAGTGGTGGGGGATAAACAAGACATCAATAATTCCTCCACTAAAAAGGATGGTGGTAAGGGAGAGCACCATGAATCTCATGCATGGTACACTCCCGACCCTCCAATTCCTCACGCTCATATAAACAATAAAGGAGACCCACCTAAGCTAGAAGCATCTACTTTTGCTCAATGGCAATCTCTAATGAAATCTCATGTGTGCAGCTCTTGCATTGAGTTATGGAACATCATTAAACAAGGACTCTATATTGGGGATCCAAACAACTTGACAAGAAGATAAGTTGTCAACAGTAAACTCAATGCCACCGCCTTGCACATGATTCAACAAGGATTTGGTGCAAAGGATTACCCACACATTGAGCACCTCAACACCGCCAATGAAGCTTGGGATGCTCTCACAACATTGTTTGTTGGGAATGAGAGCATGAGAAGGAACCGGTATGATGCACTAAGCAATGAAGCCGAAGGCTTCTATATGAAGGAAGGTGAAGATCATGAAGACATGTATAGTAGGCTCAAGACCACCGCCACCGCTTTTAGGAATGTGGGTGCCTCACATGTGGAAGATGCTTGGATAAAAAGGAAATATGTGAGTGCACTCATGCCCTTTGAGCCCACCGACTTCAAGAGCCTACAAGGAAGACACAACTACCACCTCATGACCTCCAATGAAGTTATGCAAGATATGTCCTCTTTCAAGGTTGCCACCAAGAATGCCAAGGATGCCCGTGCTCGTGCCCTTGAAATGAGCAATGTTGCCAACCTTGCATTGAAGGCCAAAGTTGTGGATCATGGGGATGAATATGATAGTGATGAAGGCTTCTCCATGAGCCACCCCGATGATGTCAAGATTACTCATGGTGAATACATGGCCTTTTATGCAAAGAACTTTTGGAAGAACCCCGCCAAGGCCAAGATGGAAATGCAACGAAGAAGCAACCCAAATGGAAGAAGAGAGAATGTCACTAAATTGAGAACTTGCTTCAATTGTGGTGAGCGCTATCACTTTGTGGAGGGTTGTCCCTATGAGAAGAGAGAAGATCATGGTGACAAACTTGTGTGGAAGAAATCTTCCAAAGATCCTTACAAGAAACCCTTCATCAAGAAGAATCCCATCAATAAGAAGTCGGGTGAAATTGTGTTGATCACTCATGAAGAATACTCCTCCAACAATTAATAAGATGATGATGATGAAGTGGCTGCTCTTGACACTACCTCTACCCCAACATACTCCCTCTTCGACTCCCCAAATTAGAATACTCCCAACAAGAACGTCACTTGCCTTATGGAAAGAGGAACGGAGGTATCATCATCATAATCCCACACCACTCTCTTAGTTGATGATGAAATGAATAATTAAATTGATGATGAAATGTCTCTTGAGGTTAAAAAGGAAATAATTGCTTTTGATGAGTTTATGAATAACTTGCAAGGGGAACAAAAAAGACATTTTGTGGACCTCTTAAATCAACTTTCTCACACTCAAGAGCTTCTTGATGAAAGATGTAAATTAGGAAGAGAACATATGGTTGAGGTAGAAGCCCTAAACAATGCTCTAGAAGAAGAACAAGAGACTAGGATGCCCCTTGAACTAAAACTTGAAGGACTTGATGAGGCTAACGATTTAATTGTTAATAGACTCGTTAAGGAACGAGACTATGCTAGTGCTAAATATAAAAGGGATAAAAAGGACAAGAGTGAGTTTTGTGTTGTTCATGAAAAACTTCTCGAGGACTTTAGGTTGCTTGACAAGGCTCACAAGGCTTTGGAAAGTGAACTCTTGTCGCTCACAAAGTCCCATGAAAAGCTTCAAACTCAATTGACCAATATTGCTTCACCTAGTACTTTTATTACCTCTAGTAGTACAAATATACTTGAAGAAAATGCTAGGTTGAAGGGGGAGCTAGCAAAGTCCACCTTTCCAAAAGGAAACAAGTCCATTGATGACATTTTGAGTAAGCAAAGGTCAAATGGCGACAAAGGAGGCATTGTATTTGTGTCCAAAGCTAAGAAGAAGAACAACAAGAATAAGAAGGCAAGCCCGCACAAGAAAAGGACAAAGCCATTGTGGGTAGTAAGACCACAAGTGTGAAAATTATGTCTCATGATGATTTTGATGGAAGTGTTAACCCTCACTATGTCCTAATGCGTGATTATTATGGTGATGTGTATGCACAATATGTTGGTCCTTTTGATGGTTACATTGCTTGGTATATTTGGGTCCCCAAGATCCTTGTTGCTAACAAAAGAGGACCCATTGAAAAATGGGTACCTAAAAACTAGCTTGATCTTTTGTAGACCTATGCTTCCGGAGGGTCAAAATGGGTGCTTGATAGTCGTTGCACAAGTCATATGACCGGAAGCTCTACTATTGTCAAGGATTTAAGGCTAAATGATGATCAAATATCCATGTCTTACGCCGACAATTCAAAGTCTAAGGTAATGGGTTTTGGAAAGGTAGTGGTTTCCCACGATATTACACTCGTGGACGTCATGCTTGTTGAGACCCTTGGTTACAATTTACTTTCAGTCTGTGCTCTTGTAAAGATGGGCTTTGTCGTCTTTATTGATGATGATATTGTGGTCCTCATGTGGAGCAAGTCTCTCAAGGTCGCTTTTGTTGGGTACGTCGAAAATGACTTGTATGTGGTGGAATTTTCGGGGCAAACCACTACAAGTGCGATGTGCTTATTCGAAAAGGCCGATGTGGGTTGGTTATGGCATCGCCGACTAGCCCATGTCAATATGAGAACTTTGAAAAGTCTCCACAAGGATGGCCATATTGTTGGACTAAAAGAAAATGTTTCCTTTGCCAAAGATCGTGTTTGCAGGGCATGTGTTGAAGGAAAAATGCATGATGCTCCCCACAAGCCAAAGAACCGCATCAAGTCAACCAAGATCTTGGAGCTCCTTCATGTGGATATCTTTTGTCCTCCATCCCATGCAAGTCTTGGTGGGAAGAAATATTGTTTGGTGATTGTTGATGACTATTCAAGATACTCATGGGTATATTTCTTTAAGTTGAAAAGTGAGACCAAAAAGACCTTCATCGACTTCATCAACTTGGTTCAACGCCAATACAATCTCCCCATGTTGATTATAATAAGTGACAATGGCACCGAGTTCAAGAACTACACCTTGAATGATTTTCTTAGTGATGAGGGGATAAAACACCAATATTCCGTTGCATATACCCCTCAACAAAATGGTGTAGCAGAGAGGAAGAACCGGACTCTTATTGAGATGGCAAGGACTATGTTGGCAGAGTTTAAATCTCCATACAACTTTTGGGCCGAAGCCATCTCCACAGCTTGCCATGCATCAAATCGGCTCTACCTCCGCAAAGAAGTGAACAAGACTCCATATGAGATACTTATCGGTAACAAGCCCAACATATCTTACTTCCGGGTGTTCGCTTGTAAGTGTTTCTATCTCATAAAAGGTGTTCCTTTGTCTAAATTTAAGTCCAAAGCATTAGAGGGTATTTTTGTTGGCTATGGTCTCTAATCTCACACTTATAGAATCTATGATAAGCTCTCCGGAGGCGTCATAGAATCTTGTAGTGTGACCTTCGAAGAATATGATGGTCCCGAAGGGGGGCGTGTTGATGCTTGTGATGCAGATGATGAAATGCCTCAGGATGCCATAGGAAGAATGGGTGTGGTATATATCCGCCCCGTTGAGGAACCCCTTGTGGCGGATCGAGAAGAACTATGCTCTACTCAAGTGGATCCCTCATCTTCACAACAACAACAACAACAACAACAACAACAACAACAAGCTCCATCTATCGAGGAGGACAATGACCTAAGCCAAAGACAAGTTGTGGACCCTCAGCATGTTGATCAAGGTGACATTCCTAGTGAGGAGGAGCTTGAGTCACCATTCTCCAGAATTTCAAGTGTGGCCAAGTCAATTACACAAGGAAGATCCATACAAAATGCCTTAAGACAAGCTTAACTCAATGCTAGTAATCTGCATGATCAAGACCAAGGTCAACATTTGTCTCTCAATGAAGATAATGATTCCGATGATGATCAAGGTCAAGTTGATGGTAAAGACGAGGACCAAAATGTTGAAGGGGTTCCTCCAAGAAACAACAGGGAGATCCACACTCGTTGCGAAGCTAGAACGGATAGGATTTTGGAATTAAGAGACCACTCTCTAGAGAATGTGGTTGGTGATCTAAGGAGAGGCATTTACACAAGAGCACAATTGAAGAGGTTCAGTGAACATCAAGCTCACATCTCCATGATTGAACCAAAGAAAGTGTGGGAAGCTCTTGAAGATTTGGATTGGTTGGAAGCAATGCACAAAGAGCTCAACAACTTTGAGAGAAACAAAGTATGGAAGTTAGTTGAGAAGCCAAAGGATTACCGCAATGTTATAGGCACCAAGTGGATATTCAAGAACAAGCAAGATGATCATGGAATTATAGTAAGGAACAAGGCAATATTGGTTGCACAAGGGTTCTCTCAAATTGAAGGCATTGATTATGGAGATACATATGCACCCGTGGCTCGCCTTGAGTCCATCCGTATCCTTCTTGCTTATGCGGAACATTATAACTTTAAGTTGCAACAAATGGATGTAGAAAGTGCATTTCTTAATGGTCCAATAAATGAGTTCGTATATGTAAATCAACCCCCGGGATTTGAGGATCCCAACTTCCCAAACCATGTCTACAAACTTGATAACATGCTCTATGGGCTTAAACAAGCCCCACGCATGTGGTATGAGCACCTTAGAGAGTTATTGTTTGACCGTGGGTTTGAGGTTGGGAAAATCGATCCCACTCTTTTTACTAAGAAGGTCAATGGGGAGCTTTTTTTATGCCAAATATATGTTGATGATATTATCTTTGGCTAATCTAACAAAGTGTTTAATGATGAATTCTCAAAGCTTATGACTAGTAGGTTCCGGATGTCTATGATGGGGGAATTAAGGGTA
This sequence comes from Avena insularis, assembly GCA_023614405.1. Lineage (NCBI taxonomy): Eukaryota > Viridiplantae > Streptophyta > Magnoliopsida > Poales > Poaceae > Avena > Avena insularis. The sequence goes on from CM042691.1 coordinate 257,428,824, forward strand.
TTTATTGGTTTTGAGATCAAGCAAGTTAGAGGAGGGACATTCTTCAACCAAGCCAAGTATACTCAAGATATGCTCAAAAGATTCAATATGCAAGATTTAAATGGAGCTCCTACTCCCATGGCTACAAAGACTCATCTAGAACAAAATACAAATGGTAAAGATGTGGATCAAAAGGTATACCGGTCTATGATTGGTTCTTTGCTTTACCTTTGTGCATCTAGACCTGATATTGTGTTGAGTGTAGGTGTGTGTGCAAGATATCAAGCGGCTCCTAAAGAAAGCCAATTGTTGGCGATCAAGAGAATCTTTCGATATTTGGTTCATACCCCCACATTATGGTCTTTGGTATCCTCGAGGGTCAACATTTGATCTTTGTGGATACACTGACTCAGATTGGGCTGGTGATAAGGATGATAGAAAATCAACATCCGGGGCTTGCCAATTCCTTGGTAGGTCCTTGGTATGTTGGCCTTCCAAGAAGCAAAATTGTATATCTCTCTCCACCTCCGAAGCCGAGTATGTGGCACCTGCTAGTGCTTGCACTCAATTGCTATGGATGAGGCAAACTTTAAAGGAATACGGTGTCCTTTGTGACAAAATGCCTCTTCTATGTGACAATGAAAGTGTTATCAAGATTGCCTACAACCCGGTGGATCACACAAGGACAAAGCATACTGAGATTCGTCATCACTTCATTGGGGATCATGTTGCTCGAGGTGATATTGATCTATCATATGTGTCAACCAAAGACTAACTTGTCAACATATTCACGAAGCCACTTGATGAAGCAAGGTTTTGTTATTTGAGGAATGAACTAAATATCATAGATTCAAGGAGCTTGACTTGATCACCTTGCATACTCACCTATGTCTTGACCCTTATTTGGTTTAGGTGTAGGCATGGAGATAGGGGTACTGCGGTCCAAATACATTGGAGTATCCCTCCCCCCATAATGTCAACATTAATTTTGTGATATGTGAGATTTATTGATGAGTAGTGATTATGAACCCAAGGATAATTCTTCGTGGTGTCATGTCACATACTCTTATATGGTGTCCTCGGCCATCGCCCTCTTCTTAGTGAAGAGTTTGGTTTTGGATTGTTTTGATTGGATTTCATCTTTGTCGTCTTTTTAGATCTTTTTCGACTCATTGGTTTTTCATAGTACATCCTCTGAATCCCAGGCCTACTCTCATCTACAAACATGCTCTTCTTGCCACACATTTGTCCAAAAACTTGAATCTAGGGTTTTTGGTCGAAGGGGCCAGAGTGTCTGCCATGTACCAACCGGAGTATCTGGCCTAGCCGGACTCTCTGCTTGATACAAGACCGGACGTTTCGGCCGGGCCGGACTATCCGGCGCATATGGCCCGGACTGTCCGGCCCCTGCGGTTTCACTCTGATAATAGAGGTCGGGGAGAAGTGGACGGTTCAGTCCTCCTTCTTCTCCCCAACTCTCTCCTCTTCTCAAACCATAGCCCTCGACCAGGAGCTTTACCGGGAGGGATCCTCCACCCCGGATCTTGCCATTGCCACCAGCCATTTGCCTCCCCTTGTCACTGGGATCCTTTCCCCACCGGTGAAGGTCCCCATGGATGCTGGTATGATGCCCCTTTCTCTTCATCTCTAGGGTTGGCCTAGATGATTTTTCTTGGGCAATGTCTCACCTAAATCCATGGATACATCACTCCTGCATGCAATATACATCCTGGTAGTGGTTTTAGCAATCCCGATCTGTCCCGATTGAACTCACTCGTGTAGCCTGAAAAATGGCCTAGGACCCCGCCGGAATGTCCGACGTGTACGGGCCAGACACTCCAGTTCAGCCGGAATGTCCGATCGGTGTACACGCCGGACTGTCCGGCCCTTGCGGATTGTCCGGCTCTGATTTTACGGAATGCCCAGTGTTTTCAATCTATACAGCTCTAGATTTCTTTAACAACTATTTATATATATATATATCTCCTAGACAAATGTGCTTACCCCATATGATATCCCTCTATTCTGATTTCACAGGTGGTTCTCGTCCTCGCCATCCTCGGGCTGCTAAGAAGATTCCAAGTCGCAAGTTCCAGTATGATGATGAGCGCGACATTCATATTGATCCATCTATGGTCAGGCAGGCTGCTCGAGACCGTGCCGCGGCAAAGCATGAGAAGATGAGGCAGCTAAAAAGAGATGAAGTCAAGCGGATGAAGTTTGAGTCTTTGACTACTCTAGCTGATTTGGGTACCGAGGAGTATGTGGATATGAGACTCCAACAATTCTATTCCCTGCCTCGCACCTCAACTGATGAGTGCTTCTGGAGGACTGAGCAAGCCCTGCTATTTTCTGAGCTCTATGATACCTTCCAGACTCCTACTTGTCCCGTGCAGTGGTTTGACCTTGAGAAGCTTCGTGCTCACAAGTACTTTGAGGATGCTCTTTGGGTGACTGAGAAGATGGAGCTACACACCATGTTTCGGGCAAAAGAAGACTACAATTTGAGTTGGTCCAGCAGTTCTATGCCACGATGCTCTTTGGGGAGACTACTGACATTCCTCTTGAGTGGATGTCTAGTACTACCACGATTCGCTCCAACATGGTTCAGTTTGCTCACATTCTTGGATTGCCTTTCAATCCCAATGGCCCCGGTGGTATCCAGATGCATGTTCATGGACAGTCATATGATAATAATCAGCTGGCTCTGATTTATGCTCAGAATGGTGTGGTTGGGAAAACCACCAATATCAAGCTCATTTACAACATTTTGCGTTGCATGTTCCGCCACACTCTCACTCCCAAGGCTGGCAACAAGGATGCGATGAGAGGCGCTGAGATCAACCTGATGGCTCATGCTCACTCTGTGTACATTCATGGTCCAGATCATTCAGGTGGTGATATTGATGTTATGGACTTCATCTATCAGTATCTATACAAGTGCATCACTAACAAGAAGTGCCCTCTGTATGCCCCCTATTTAATGAAGCTCATTGCTGCCCACACTCCAGTCACTCCCTTGCTCTATCAGGATCTTGTTCCCCACACTGCTGCCAAGCTATAGAGGAAGGGGGGCCCTACCACCAAGGATCCTCGAGGCTACCCTCCAGCTCAGGACATATTTGAGGATGATGAGATTGAGGTTGATGACTCTGACAGTGACGATTCTGAGGAGGTACAGGCACCACCGTCTCGTGGCCCTAGGATGAAGCATGCTAGCAATGCATATCGCTTCAACTCCTGCAAGGAGGAAGTGCACAAGAAGGTGAAGAAGGCCTCATGATGGAAGAGACTCCTCCTATGCCAGAACATTGACATTCGCCATGGACAGTATGATGCATACAAGGCTAACAGGAATGTCCTGAAGGAGCTCAAGCGGATCAACCAGCCCATGGATGTTGATCCCTCTCAGCAGCAGACATCAGATTGCACTCTCTCTTATGGGCACTGGAGTCAGGGATGTGTGGACTGTTCCATGTTTGAGGATGTGTCCTCTTCTTCTCTCCCTCACGGCTAGCGCTCGACTCAGGATGACGATGATGATGAGGATGGTTACGAGGATGAGGAGGATGATGAGGATGAGGATGCCGATGAGGACTTCAGTGGCTAGTGTCTTGGGGCGTTTTAGTTTTGCTCTTTTCCCTTTTGGGCGTCTTGATGCCAAAGGGGGATAAGTAGCCCCATATTAGGTTGCCATCGGGATTTGCATGGGTACACGGGCTTCACTTTATCTCGATTTGCCTCTTTGAAGCTTCGTGTCTTTATCTTATTTGTTTGAGATTGGTTTGAGAACTATGTGTGATGTGTGTTATGACTTGTGTACCCGGTTATGTTTAAGACTATGCTTTATCTAGCTTATCTATCTAGTCTTTATCATATCTTGTCATAACTTGTTTAACATACTAGTAAGGAAATGATCCTAGGATGTGTGATCTTGTATTCAAATGCAAAGCCAAAATTGGTCACACATCTAGGGGGAGCCTTTCTATGTTGTGTAAAATTATCCTTTTTATCAATCCCATATGCAAATCCTTGGGTTGTCATCAAACACCAAAAAGGGGGAGATTGGAAGGGCATTTATGCCTTTCATATTATTTTGATGTTTGTTGACAACACTTGGATTGGTTTAATGCTTTGCTGAATGTTTCAGGAGATATCAGATTTATTGTGGGCAATATATATACATATGTAAAAAGGACTTGACAGGAACAAAACGGGGGGGAATTAGTATCTGATCGGACTGTCCGGCTGGCGTGCGCCAGACTGTCCGACCTAACCGGAGATTCCGCTCGAAAGCTGCCGGAATGTCTGGCCGTGATTTTTTGGCAGGATTTCTCCTCAGCTCTGGACAACCAGTAAGGCAAATCGGACGCTGGCCGGACACTGGCCGGAAACTTGGCCAGGCTGGAGTGTCTGGCTGGTGTTCACTGGAATGTCCGGGCAGTCCGGACTGCCCGGCTCATACAGGCCGGACTATCCGGCTTAAGTGGTTCCAACGGCTCTAAATTCTGGGGCCCTATAAAAGGACCCCTTCTTCTACCTTGGAACCTGCTCGTACAGTTCAAGAACAGCAGCACATTTTGAGCCACCAAATCCACAAGATCTCTTCATTCATCCATCCAAAGTCCTTGATCTTTGGAGAATCGAAGGAGGAGGCCTTGATTTATAGATTCACCAAGAGAGATCTTCATTTCCCCCTCATTCACTTGAGGGCCCCTTGCTCTAGTGTTTCTTTGGAAACCCTACCTTTGATTTGGTTCTTACAAGCTTGTCTTTGATTATTTAACAGCTTGCTTGTATTTGGGAGCCTCCAATTAGGTTGTGGATGTGTGCCCCAAACTTATTATAAAGGTGCCGGCTTCCACCTTGAAGGTTGCCAATATAGTGGAAGAGGTGAATCGAACCCTTTGGGGTGAGGTTCATCGGAGAACAAGGGAGGCCTCTCATGGAGTTAAACCACCCCCTCTCCAAACATAGACGTACTTCCCCTCAAAATGAAGGAACTACGGGAAACAAATCCTTGTGTCTCCGCGTCCACCACTTTGGTTACTTCTATCCTTTACCGCACTTTACTTACTTTTGCTTAGTGTTGTGCTAGTTAATTCTGGTTTGACATATAGGTAAAGTCAGCTTAGTTGCATAATCTAGAGAATTTACCTTTCTTGTCAAACCCTAATTTGAAAAGGAAGAAAATTTGAAGTAGAACCTATTCACCCCCCCTCTAGGTGCCCATACAATCCTTTCAAAGGTGGTGGAGAGTATGTCAGTGGTGGTGTTGTCAAACCTGAAATAGTGAGCCTATTGGTCGAGTGTCAAGGTATACTCACGATTCATAAGGCAGAAGTTGATGCGATCAACTCCCAGGATATACTCCTCGGAGAAGTAGTGTGAACCCATCGTATGCGTCAACGTACTGAGGAACTCAAGTGTCAAGTGGCGATATGTGGCGGCGTCCTAAAATACAAAGTGATACAAACCAACATTGTTGTAAGGTAAATCAAAATCATGACGAATGCCTAGTTGGTTAAGGATATAATGACATGCCCACTTGGTGGACTTGATTTCTCGGTTCTTGAGACGGATGAAACGAGTGAGATGAAACTCCTTGGTGAAATCGATGCCAAATGACTTGGAGTTAGCATATCGACAGGTGGTGCGGCTTGTTCTGCAACCACTGCACGTGTATGGCTCCTTGTGTTCATCTATAAATAAAAATAAGGATAATTAAAAATCTGCTCTAATAGAAACATAGCACAAGTGATCCTCTACACCTCTTACAAAGAATCTCTTCTAAAAAAAACTAAGCATGATTTTTGACTGCAAGTGCACAAATCAATTGTAGCTAGTTTCAAAATAAGAGTATCGAACCCACAGAGAGCTATTTGGTTGGGGTCTTTATGCCCCTCGTCACTATCTACCAAAGGATACTTATAAGACGCCTTTGATTTCAGGTGAAAGAGTGTCTAAAAGGTTTTTGGTTTAAGTGCAAGAAAGAAAATAAACAAGTTAAAACAAAGCAAGTAAAAAGAGTGCTTTTGGAATGGTGGTTGAACTCAATAGGGCTAATACATTCTCGGGATGTAGGATACACCTCTAGCATGTTGTAATTATTCATAGTAATCACAATAAATTTTCTCCTCAATAGTAGGTGGACTTAAAATATCATATTCATCATTGTAGTCATCATATATTGGAGGTTTGGTATCATCATAAGCAATAGAATAGCTATCTTCCAAAGATGGGGGATAAAAAGATCATGATCATCAAAACTAGCCTCCCCAAGCTTTAGACTTTCCCATAGCATTAGCAATAATGGTGTCCAAAGAATTAATACTAATAACATTGCTATAACCATGCAAATGAAGTTCCATAGGTTTTTTAATTTTCTCTTCAAACACTTCATGTCCTAACTCAAGATAAACACTATAAAGCTCTCTAATTTTTTTATTGTTTTCCATTAAGCCTAACTAGTGAAAACAAGAAACAAAAAGACAAAATTGCAGAATCTATAGGAAATAACTTCGAGCACTCACACACCAAGAGAATGTGAGTACCTTTTACCTTACCTCCCAGGCAACGACGCCAGAAAAGAGCTTGATGTCTATGCACTTCTATTCTTGTAGATAGTTGTTGGGCCTCCAAGTGCAGAGGTTTGTAGAACAGCAGCAAGTTTCCCTTAAGTGGATTACCCAAGGTTTATCGAACTCAGGGAGGAAGTGGTGAAAGGTATCCCTCTCAAGCAATCCTGCAATCAAGATACAAGAAGTCTCTTGTGTCCCCAACACACCCAATACACTAGTCAGGTGTATAGGTGCACTAGTTCAGCGAAGAGATAGTGAAATACAAGTGATATGGATGATTATAAGTGGTAAGGGTGCTAGAAAAGAGCTTTTGACATGGACGAATGGATTGAATCTGTCCTATAGATCCCCCGCAACGGCCCCAAAAAAGAGATTTGATGGCGTGGAAGAGCCTAAAGGCAATCTAAAATAAAGATGGCAGCAAGTAAACATGTAGCAGGACTAGTTGTAAACGGTGTTTCAATGCTTAGAAACAAGGCCTAGGGATCATACTTTCACTAGTGAACACTCTCATATAAATATCTTCTCTTCATGATACTACTCTCCGGTTGGACAACTCTAATCCACGGTAGGGATACAAAAGCACTCCTTAAAGTTTACAATCCCCATCTAGATAACCCCACACTGTTACCTTGAGTGCTAGATGGTTCCTTCGAACACCACAATTTCATAAAGACATCCAACTCAAAATATAACTCATGACAAGTATTTATGTGATCTATAGCCTAAGTGCCACACGGTGTGCACGTTGTCACTTTCACAGACGTGGGGAGAGCCGGAGATCTATTAAAGCACTTGAGTAACAGAATAGATCTACTTGATTACAAAGCTCATGATCACAATAAGATCATGCATAGAGAGAGAGATGAACACATAGATACCTGTAGAGCTCTTGGCCTCGAGGAAGAACTACTCCCTCCTCATCATGGGAATCAGCAACAGTGATGGAGATGGTGGTGGAGATCAATGGAGATGGCTCCAGGGGCAATTCCCCGTCCCGGCAGGGTGCTGGAACAGATACTTCTGTCCCCCGAATCTCCCCTTCGGTGGCGGCGGCGCTACGGAAGTTTTTGTGGATGTATGCCGATTTATCTAGGTGTTTTTCATCGGGGGCTTCTTATAGGCGAAAGGGGGACGTCGGTGGCCGCCAGGGTGGGCCACACCCAGTGGTGGCGCGGCCAGGGTGGGCCCGCACCACCCTAGGGTGTGCCCATCCTGGTGTCCTCCTCCATCTCTGCTTCGTGTTTCCGTATTGCTTCGGGAGAAGTAGGCAGATTGGATTTTGTCCCGTCCAATTCCAAGAATATTCTTTTCTAGCTTTTCTGAAACCAAAAACAGCAGAAAATAGGCAACTGGCACTGCGGCATCTTGTCAATAGGTTAGTTCCAGAAAATGTATAAAAATAACTCAAAGTGTAGATAACACATAAGATAGTTGATACAAAACAAGCATGGAGCATCAAAAATTATAGATACGTTTATGACGTATCAAGCATCCCCAAGCTTAACTCCTCATCGTTGATATGCAATAAACGTATCTATAATTTTTTATGCTCCATGATTGTTTATTATATACTTTGCTTTGTCTTTACTTTGAGGTGTTTTTATATGTTTTTCTGGACTAACCTATTAACAAGTTGCCATAGTGTCAGTTGTCTGTTTTCTTCTGTTTTTGGTTCCAAAAAAGGCAGAAAATCAATATTCTCGGAATTGGACGGGACAAAAGCCGAAGTCAATATTTTACCGTGGGGAACTGTCACATCCCAAAATTCTCCTAATTTTGGAATGTGAAATAAATAAATAAGTTTGATTGATTGTTTGACTATGTTGAAAATTCTCAAAGAGAAGAAACTTTTTGAATAGAAAATCCTCTCAACCTTGAATTCAAAATCTTATATTCTTTTGTTATGACCTAAGTAGCCATATAGGAAAAAGGGCATGGATTGATTATGGATTGTAGAATTGGTGTGCAAGATTTCAAAATGAAAATCATGAAGCATTCATAAGCATTTCATTACATCCATGCAAAGTTCTCACAAACTAAATCCAAATCCTGGTATCTAAATTCTATAGTTGATTCGCCCAAATGTTCCTAAAGGAAATTAAATTGACTTTATAAAACCCACTGTTTATAAGGCATAAATTATTGATAATTATAGCCTAAAGAGATCCAATTAATATTACAAAAGTTTAGAAACAAAATTGAGCTCATTTGGAGCTATTATGAAAAAGTTATGGAATAAATACAAACAAATAAAGATATAAATAAAATGAAATATACAAGGATTTATGAATCCACTATTTGCAAACTAGTAAAAAATTATAAATATGATCCTACAATGATCTATTCGATTCTAGAAAAATTTAGAAACAAGAATCATATCATTTGTAGTCCGTATGCAAAAGATATAAGGGAAACAAGTAAATAGAAAAAAGAAAAACTAACTAGCAGTACGTGACCTAACCGAACCAGCCAGTAGGTGAAGAAGGGATCGATCCTAGTGCTTTAAAATTCGTGCAAAAACCTGTTTTTTAGACCTATCTCTATTCAAACTCTTATAACTTTTTATCTACAACTCCAAATCGACTTCCGTTTGTTTCTACTTGTTTCCTACTCCAAAACTTATCTCCCCACCGTCCTAAACCTCCATATAAACTCATGGAGCCACGGCTGTACGAGTTTCTCTTCTCGAAATCCCGAATCTACACATGCCCGAATCTTATTTCGCTTTTTAATCTATCTAGACTTCGTTGTTTGCCTTCAGCCAAAAAACTAAAGTTGTAGAACTCGTCGAAATCTTTCAATTCTGACAAACCTCACCTCTTTGCATCCACCACAGCCGGAGAATTTCGCATCGCAATATTTCAGATCTGACGGTGTAAATCCAAGATGTACTCACACTCGTTTCTTTAAATCCAAATTCCTTTGGTGAGAAGGTAGGACTAATGATTCCCCACAACTTTCATGTTCTAAGTTTTTCGATTTGACCTATGGATTTGTCTCTCTAACACAGATATGTTTCTTGTCTATTCTCAGCCAAAAATCGGGTCGATCTCTTCTTCTAGCCACCGGATCCTATCCAAACGGTCGAGATCCAATCAAACCGGTGTGTGCCATGTCGTTATTTCGGTCAGCTTCCTCATCGACACCACGTCATCGTCAGGTCAGCATCTAGTCCTAGTCAGCTTGCAAAGTCAACCTGTCCAGTCAGCGGAATATTCCATTCGAATTTAAAATTGCACATTATAGATCTAACTTGTAAAATTCATTAGAAATTCATACCGCGTCCAAAAATTGCGTATAATATATCAAATTGAAGATAATTTTACGTAGAATCATCTTATCAGAATAGATCCAATCTTTACTTTACGTGGTTACTGCAGTAATTTAATTAGTTTTAATAGTCTTTTAGGTTAATAAATTCATAGGAAATTATCTGTAACTCCGAAAAATATGAACAATATATCAAATTGAAGCTACTATAATGTAGATTAATAATATCTGGTTGGATCCAGCTTTTGCGGACTATTTAACCCGTAGCAATTTTATTAGTTTTAATGGCTTTATAAATCATTAAATTCATAGTAAATTAATTGCTTGTCACAAAAATATAAATGATACACCGATGGAAAGATGGTTCCATGTAGATCATCATTATGCAATTAGTTCAGGCTTTGACTGTAAGGTTTTTCCGTGAAGATTTAAATAGATTAATGTCTCTTCTGGAGTAATAAATTTATAAGAAAATAAATAATGCTCAGAAAATTACAAATTATATGTCCCTGGAATCACAATTCCGTGGAGATTACAGATATAATTTTACTTTGATTTGTAGGCAACAGCAACTATATGAATCATTTAAAACCCATTAAACACTATTTAAATCATACAAAAATATCTATAACTCCGATTAGGGTGAATCCAACGCCTACTGCTTCGTATTAACGTCCTCTATCCAGTAAACCCAAGAAACAAATTTAATTCGACAGTTAGAACAGGCGTTACAACAGAACTATTAAAAACCCTATATTGGCAAGTAATTATTAATAACAAGTACTCCATTGCATTAATTGGCCTCTTGCATGCATCATATACTTCAATATTGTTTAGAGAACTAAAGTAACAACCATTGTGACTTATTAAATTGTCATGCATGCATTTGTTGCATTTGTTTGATCTCTATGTGCTATTGTTTATGTTGTATGCAATTGTTTGATCGATAGATTGCGAGGAGTGCAACGTTTGTGATTGCAACTACTATGATTGCAAGTATTGTGGTTATGACGAGTGCAACTATTATATATATGAGGATTGTGAGGATTATCTAATTGACTACATCTACAACAAAGGCAAGTGGTGCTATCTTGGTCATAAATGTCCTATTGTTTTCCTATGCATTGTAGATATTTTTGTAGAAATGCATGTGTAGAAATTGATGTGTATATGCTATGCTATGTCCCATATTATTCCCTAGCATTCCTTGTTTATGAGCCACCGTTGGTAGATGTGTTTAGCCATGCTATGATGAACGAGGGCTTGGTTACATCGCTAATGTTGATTCTAAATGTGTTGGTTTGCGAAAACTAAAACAACTTAATCAATGAATCTCCTGGGTGTGATGGGATTGATAATTTTTGGTGGTATCATTGCGGAAAGGCACCCAGGACACTAAGAAAGGATTGGCTTCCTTGTTTGGTAGCTTTCATGTGCAACCATGTGCCAATAATGAAATGGGCGGTTGGTTGGACTCGATGGGTTAATAACTTTCGAACCCGTATCCAGAGATGTCGATAGTGTAGGTTGGACCGGTGCGTGTCGGGTTTGGGGAGCTACTTCCCAAACGGCTCCTTCTTGGACTTCTCCCTATCATCACCCAATATGATAGTGGTGGTACGAGCTGGGCTGGCCAAGTCACATGGGTAAAGTGTACTAACCCCTTCAGGGTGTATAAACTAAGTACTTAGCCGTGTCCCCGGTTATAGACAATTTTAGCGACCTGATACTGATGCTATGATATTTCTTACTAATCCTTATTTCTTAATTACTTAAAACTTGTTGGGTGAACATAATTGGGTAGGAGCACCTGGGAGTGAACTAGAGTGTCCTATTTATCGTATTGGAAAACTACTTTGTTACAAATGTTAGGATAAAACTGTTGCTTTATGCAAATGAGCCTGAACTCCACTTGGTCAAATAAGCATGTAGTTGATAGATATGTTGTTAACCACTTTAGCCTACTTGCCATACATTCAATGTATTGACCATTCGTGGCTGCAACGTTTCATGTTGCAGGTTATATCGTATCTGAGTGATCGTTCATAGGTCGCGAGACTCCACTCAACAATTGTTCGCCTGTGGCACATTTGAAGGATGCAGATCTACCTTGTATTCGTTTTCCGCTGTGTACTTGAATAAATAATGTAAATTCTGGATCATATTCGTTGTATTTATGATGCACATTTATATTTGGTATCATTTTGTACTGTGTGTGCCAGTGAACCGATCCAGGGATTGGCACTATACACATGAACTCAGCCTTATCAAGCGAGGGTGTTACAGGAACACGAAGCCTGAATACGAGACAGAGGAGAGGCACCAGGGGGCCACACCTAGGGCTGTCAAAAAAGTTCGGGCTTGACAAATTGTGCGAGTTCAGCGCGTAAATAGCTCGACTCGAGCTTGATTCGTCTCTCTAACAAACCAAGCCCAAGCCTATTTTAGAGCTCGCAAGCTTAGACGAGCCAAACTCAAACAGTTCGATAAAGCTCGTGATTTTTGTATAACCGCAAAATTGAGACTGCTATTATTATTCCATCTGCTGTAAGACTGCTAAAATAATTATGTTGGCATGTTGGCACTGTATTACTATTATATGAGACTCCGAGCCTTTTTTGTTATTCTGTTTTCAAGCTTTACTATTTTCTTTCAATGTAGCTGTATGTCTATCTTTGGATGTACTGAAAGTTTCTTACCGAGCTTCAACGAACCAAGCTCAAGCCTACTCGAGCTTTGGTCGAGCCAAACTCGAGCTTAAATGTAAGCTCGAACGTCAACCTAGGCTCGCTTGAGCTCGGCTCGAGCTTCTACCGAGCTCGAGCCGAGCCTAACAATGATCGCTCGAGTTCGGCTCATTGACAGCCCTAGCCACACCCCCTGGCGGCGCGGCTAGCCCTAGCACGTGCCTGGGGGGTGTGACCACCCTGGTCGTCCCCTGCCTCACCTCTTCGCCTAAAAGTCCCCACGATACCAAAACCCTAAGTACCCTATAAATCTTCCACGAAATAGTCTGTAGCCTCCACCACCATCGTCCCTAGATCGGGGGGTCTGAAGCTCTTCCCCGCACCCTGCCGGAGGGGAGATCATCCCGGAGGCCTTCTTCATCATCATGCCAGCCTCCGGTATGAAGCGTGAGTAGTTCCAACTTGGACTACGGGTCCATGTAGTAGCTAGATGGTTGTATCTCCTCCTTTGTGCTTCCATGTCTAGATCTTGTGAGCTCCGTTCAGGATCAAGATCATCTCTATTTGTATTCATGCATGTTGTGTTTGTGGGGATCCGATGGATATTGAGATTACTATGTCAGATTGATTAATGGTTTTGTCTTATTGATTATATCATGTCTATGTTGTTTGAGATCTTGCATGATCTCCGTTTCTAGTATCTATCTTGGCCGAGTAGATGCTAGTGACTCCAAGAGGGAGTATTTATGCTCGATAGTGGGTTCATGCCTCTATTTAATCTAAGGGAAGTGACAGAAATCTCTAAGGTTGTAGATGTGTTGTTGCTACCATGGAGAAAACAATGGTCTCTTGTTCATGGAACAAGTGGATTATTTACCTTACACACTTTGCTTAAAGCAGTGATCTATTGCTTGCAACCTAATACTGGAGGGGGTTCGGATGATAACCTGAAGGTGGATTACTAGTCATAGATGTAGTTGGATGGCGGTCTATGTATCTTGTTGTATTGCCCAATTGAATCTCATAGGATCATGAATGTCTAGTATTGCATTATTATGCCTTGCTCAGTCCTGTCAATTGCCCTGCTGTATTTTGTTTACCTAGCATTCCATGTTGGTTTATCTAAGGAGAACACCTCTAGTGAACTATGGACCCCGGTACAATCTTTACCATTGATACATCTTCCACTGTTACTGTTTACTTTCTGCAAAGCTACTATTACCTTCCACACCATACAGTTAATCCTTTGTTACAGCAAACCGGTGAGATTGACAACCTCACTGTTCGTTGGGGCAAAGTCTTGAGTTTATGTTGTGCAGGTCTCCAAGTTGCTAGCAACACCTTTGAGTCGTTTCCTTCCTCCTACTAGTTCGATAACCTCGGTTTCTTTCCAAGGGAAGACTTGATGCTGTGCTCATCACACCTTCCTCTTGGGGTCTCCCAACGAAGCGCTACCACGTGATATCACTCGTCCTCGAGTAGGTAAGTGATAAAAATAATAATTTTTGAGGTGACATGCACCATCACAATCCTCATCAAACCGTTTGCAAAGCATTGAAAGCTGGGATCAAATTACTCTAAACATGAGCATGAAAGATGAAGTTCTAACAATAAGACATAGTAACTATGTTGAAACATGAAAAGATACAAACAAAGGTCATGAATAACAATGCATTGAAAGACGTTTGTTTGTTTCACATAAAGAAAACATGGCATAGTGGCATTCAGCTTGTCCCTCATGGAGTAGCAAAACATAAATGCATATGACACCTTCCAAGTTCATAAGAGTGACTAGATACAAATAGTTCAAGAATAAGCAATATCAACATTATGAATCAATCAATAAGTTTTGGGACAATGCACATAAAACTAAGAATGACAACTATGCTCTCTTAATTGGTGCATAAAGATAGAAGGTGGTGACCAATATAAAAGTAGGAAGAAAGGCCCTTCACAAGGAAGCAGGGATTTCAAGTTTCATAAAGAGCTTCCAAAAATTATGGTACTTATTAGCTTTCAGCTCTCATTGCCCCTATCATAAGCATGTTGAAGTGATTAAGGTTATAGTGAACAAAGTATGGAGTATATGCTTGACAAAGTATAAGTTAGCAATCTCATGTCCCTTGAGTACGAGGGTCGTTCCTCATGCTACTCAACTTTAGTCACCGGTAAGTTCTTTTCATTGTAAGTATATGTGTATCATAGAGAACCACAAACGGGGTACCCCTTGCCCCATGACACAGGAGCTATCCCATATCAAAATGACAAGGCAACAAACAATGAGCATCTCAGCAATCTTCTTATTTACCATGGAAAAATGGTGCTTTTTTCTCTTCTTTCCTCTTTTTTTCTTTTTCTCTTTTTTCTATCTCTCTTTTTTTATAAGAAGAATGCTTCATAGATTGCTCACTATGGTTATGCTGCTGACATGGTTATACCCAACGGGTACACGAACTTAGCATACCTGGTCCAGCCCAAGGAAGGCCCACAAGCATATACACGGCCCATGAAGACTTTTGGGTGGCCCAAGCCCATGATGTCTTCGGATCCTTGGAGAGCAAGACTAGATTAGATAGAATATTCAAAGGGGCAAACCCTAAAACCTGTAACCGACTCGGTCTGTGCCCGGGACCTGCCTACTTCTATATAAGGGCTAGGAGGGCACGACGAGGAGGGCACTTCATACCACCGCATACACACCTCCACGCCAGATTGCATCTACGCACCGCTGTAACTTTCGGTTCCGCCGTAATCAAGACCAGACAAGCAGGAGTAGGGTTTTCCCTCCAGGGGCCTGAACCTGGGCAAACCTCGTGTCCCCGTGTTGCTTGTTTGCTAACCTTTCTGCGATCTCCAGCATCCCCATCTTCTCCAAAACCCAAGGTCATAACATTGGGCATTGACGAGATTAAACCTCGTCAATTGGCGTCGTCTGTGGGAACTGGGGATGCTGATTGTGTGATCGTGACGGTCCCAACCAAAGCGATCTACAACTCCGTGGCGACGGAGAGTCATCTCCTCTTTTGTGCTTTCGACTTCACCGCCCACTCGCCAGCCACCCTGAAGGACTTCGAGCCCGTTGGCAGCGGGCTCGAGATCCTGTTCGAGAGCTTCTGCTTCCAGGTGGGGTAGGCCGGCACTCTCCGTCTCCTAGAGCGGGTGCCCCTGCCATATATCAGGCCCGCTTCATGGGTTCCACACCCCGTGGTACGCACATTGCCATCGACAGATGAGTCCTACGACAGCAGCTGCTGCAACTCAGATCTGTGCGATCCACCATCGGAGGAAGGGACCTACAGTTCCGGATCCGAAAGCTGCGGCAGCAGCGATCTAATCTATGAGCGCTACCAATGCACCGCAGTCATCCAGAGCGACGTGGATCAGGAGCACAACCCGCCACCCAACCCGCAGGGTAGAAACGACGAGAACAGGAGAAACCAGTCCCCCCTCCCGCCCAACGAGGAGGACACTGATCCCAATCGGATCATCCACCTCAGCAAGGAAGGGTGGGCTCAAGCACGCGAAGCCATGGCAGGCAATAAGATCCTGCCTGTAGGTGCCTCATGGGACCTACTGATGGCGTACCACCTGCTCCTAGTCGAAGAGCACAAGAAGCAGGCGAAGATGCAAGAAGTGCTTGACAAGCGCAAGCAAGCGGCCTCGGAGTCCAGCGCAAGCAAGAAGATGCAAGAAGTTTCCACCATGATTAGGCATGGCTTAGGCTAGTGGCCCAGGCGTTTCTCTAACACACATACATAACTCCATGGACTTACAAGCTCCCCTTTTGTTTCAAATTGCCGACATCCATAAACAAAACAACATGATATCAACTGGGTAGATATTTACAGGTGTTGAAAGTGTTCCCCGTGATAGCACGGTTCTGCTAATTCCCAACTTATAAGTGCAAGCATATACAACATAGATGACACAATGGTTCAAGTTTATTAGGGCAAGAAAAATAAAGTGTGCCATCAAGTTTTTGAGAGCTTTAATCACTAACTTTCACATAACAAGTTTAATTTGGAAGATAGATAAAACAAGAATATACTTGGAATGGTGTAACACACCATGCATAGGAATTTATAGTGGACACTTTGGAATAACTTTGGTTTCTTGAGAGTTGGATGCATGAGTAGAGCTTACTCAATATAAGTGGAGGCTAGCAAAAGACTAGGAGCCACCAACTAAGAGAGCAATAATGGCCATAATCATGCAAAGCGACAAAACATTATCAACTAAAGCATAAAGTGGTATCACAAGTCAAAAACTATATGATCATAGAGGCTAAGGTGACTGGTTCATAGTCTTAACATGGTGTAAGCATGTGCCAAGTCAACCCAAACAAAGCATCAAAGGAGAATACCAGAATATTATGCTTTTGTATGCTAAAACAACGCATGATTCTTTCAAGGCACATGAAGCAATCTCAATTGTTTGGAACAAGTAATGCTATAGCAATAATCACTAAGCATAAGGTAAAAACAACATCTAGCATGACATGATAAAGTCTAAGCCATAGTCAAAGCAAGCTCCTTCTTGTACCACTATAAGCATGAAACTTCCTACTCTTTTCCAACACTAATCAACTTATTTGAAACAACTCACAAAGATAATAATGAATAAAGATCAGTGATATTATCTCACAAATCCAAAAAGAAGAACTAAAAATTTCTAAGCAATAAGCACAAGAAAACTAAAGCTAAACACAGTGCTAGCAAAAGAGAACACTCACAAAACAATCAGAGTGCAAATTAGAGTGTTCTAAACATTGAAAACAGAGTGTATCTCTCTCCAAAATAAGTGTTCTAGGATCCAATGAACTTATTGCAGCAAACCAAGAAAAAGAAAACTAAAAACAAAAACAAATACTCTCCAAGAACAACACAAAAGTGCATAAAGCAATAAAAATAAAGTGTCTAGAAAGAGACCTGAGATTTTTATTGATGAAGAAGGGGATGCCTTGGGCATCCCCAAGCTTTGACGCTTTTACCTCTTAAATATTTCTTGGGGTGACACAGGGTGACATCCCCAAGCTTGAGCTTTTGTCCATTCTTCATCTCATTACATCATTCTTCCCTTACACCTGAAAATTTTCATTCATACAAAACTTCACACAATCTTCATTAGCAACATTAGTGCATTCAAAAGTAAATAAACCTTTGGGTTTAGTTTCAAAAGAGAAAAACTTTCATTAAAAGCACAAGCTACTGTAGAAATTCCTTCAAAAAGCTCAATTTACCAAAGAGAATCCAAAAATAAATCGATAAAGAGGCAAATGCAAATAATGGCAGAAATCTGTCAAAACAGACCAGCGGGTAAAAACCGATTTTTTCAAAGACCTTATGTTTCTCAAATAAAAAAGTGTTGAACTAACGAAAGTTAGCTAACAACTTGGGGGATTTAATCAGAAAATTACATCTCAATCCGACTTAAATAGCTTTTTCACGAATGTTTACAGTGAAGCACAAAAATCTGTTTCGGGACAGCAACTTCCCCAAATCTTACTTCTCTCTCATTGGAGGTTATTATTGGCACAAAAATCAAACAAAAAGGATCAGGAGAGGTTACTACAGAGGCAATAACTTCCAAGACTCAATAAAACTATTGGGTTACCTCTCAAGAAGTACTTTTCTTTACCGCCTTTAAGTTAGGCTTGATAGTTTGAGAAGATGCTCACATAAGAAATATGAATTGAAGTAAAAAGAGCATCAAGAAGCAAATTCAAAACACATTTAAGTCTAACCCACTTCCTATGCATAGGAATATTGTAAAGAAACAAGTCATGAAAGCACAAAGCAACAAGCATAGGAAAGCAAAACAAGTGCAGCTTCAAAAAATTCAACATAAAGAGGAGAAACTTAATATTATTGAGGTGCATAAAACCATGTTTCCCTCTCTCATAATAACTTTCAGTAGCTTTATGAATAAAATTAACAATATAACTATCACATAAAACATTATTATCATGAGCCACATGCATAAAATGATTATTACTCTTCACATAAGCATAGTCATTCTTATTAATTATAGTGGGAGCAAATTCAACAAAAATAGCTATTGTTGTTATTCTCATCACCATAATCATCAAATATAGGAGGCATATTGTAATCATAATTAATTTTCTCCTCAATAGTAGGTGGACTAAAAATATCATATTCATCATTGTAATCATCATACATTGGTGGTTTGGTATCATCATAAGCAATAGAATAGCTATCTTCCAAAGCCGGGGAACTAAAAAGATCATTTTCATAAAAAGTAGCTTCCCCAAGCTTAGACATTTCCATAGCATTAGCAATGATGGTGTTCAAAGAATTCATACTAATAACATTACTATTAGCATGCAAATAAAGTTCCATAGGTTTTTTAATTTTCTCTTCAAACACTTCATGTCCTAACTCAAGATAAATACTATAAAGCTCTCTAATTTTTTTTGTTTTCCATTAAGCCTAACTAGTGAAAATAAGAAAAAAAGACAAAATTGCAGAATCTAAAGGAAATAACTTCGAGCACTCACACACCAAGAGGATGTGAGTACCTTTTACCTTACCTCCCCGGCAACGGCGCCAGAAAAGAGCTTGATGTCTACGCACTTCTATTCTTGTAGGAAGTTGTTGGGCCTCCAAGTGCAGAGGTTTTTAGAAGAGCAGCAAGTTTCCCTTAAGGCCTTGTTTGGTATCAGCGTTTTGTAGAGTTTTCTTGTGTATTATCCTAGGGGGATTTGGTGAAAACACTCACGACACCCAATACACTTCCCCTGTCCAATCCCCTTCCTCATAAACCCCCTATCACTAAAACACATTGTTTGGGAGAAGGGGTTAGCACACGAGTGTTTCAGCAATAAAAACCTGACTTTTTTCACAACACATCAACACACGTGCACCAGAAAATACTTTTGGTATATGATGAATAAAAATCTAATCGTTATAGCACTTCAGCACACGGCGGTTTCAACACTGGTTTTTTTATCATGTCAAGTAGGATTATAAGAACAGGAACACCTCGTCATTTTGTTACGAAATGATTTTGCCTGCGAACAAGAACATCTCACACATCACTACAGGAACAAATACATATAAACCTCTCACATAGTATTGCAGGAATAAGAACTCACTTTATCACAAAAATGGTTGTAACCCTCATATGAACCAGAATCCTCACTTTTCCTGTCTAACCGAACAAAGCTTTGGCGCACAAACTGGTACTTATCGGTCCATGCAAACGTTTAGCAAGTTGGACACCTGAGCAAGGAAGGTAGGCGTTTTAGTAATCATCAATTAAAAGACAAGAAAAAAGATAGTAAGCGGACTACAGAACAAACACCGCATGTTCGATGACCACACATAACTAATCATGCATAGGCTACCAAACTATTATTCCATTATAACTGAATCGTACTCAGTGGTTAAATTCCATTAAGATTGAGAACAAAGATGAACTTTCAAGGGAAGGTAATAATGTGAACTTAACTATAAACAAAATATATACATGACAAGGGGGAGAAAGTGTGATCCGTTTGTTGCAATGTATGTAAAGGATCAATCTAACAATTATTGCAAGGCATGTTAAGACAACAAGTAGACTAGAATTCATATAGACACAATTACTAGTACTAGTTGAATCATTAGGTGTTGTCGAAGGGAAGGAGAACAACTGAGTGAGTGACCGGTTCATCAACAACAATGGCATGATGATGTATAACAGTGTAGACACTACAACTTTAATCACAAAGTGATGGACCATGTATAGAGACTAAGTATTTCGAATCTATCTAGCCATCTCTCTTGACCATAAGTGTGATGCTTGTCTTTACTGAACAAAAGTTCACTTAATTGTTCCTGCTAAGATTCTTAACATGTTCACATCACATACAAGTAGTAAGATCGACCCCTGCAAAATAAAAAGGCTAAGCATGCTACCTGCTACTCTACTCTTCTACTTTTCTCTTTACTTTAATTATCAAGGAACAAAGTTGAATCGTCTCGAACTTTACTCTCTATCCCCTTTACTCATCTCGATCACTGCCAAAGTCAAACACTATTTTCAGGTAGTTAGCACAACACAATATTGTTATAAATATTACTTGCAAGTTTGTACAAGGATGACACCAAGAAAGAAATGAAAGGCAGTGAACTCTGAACTCTAAACACAGGGGAACTAAGCATGATATAACATCTAAAGCATGCCTAATACAACCAGCCAGACCATGTCATATGCGAAAAAGAGGCAACTCTTCTAGCTGCTCTCCCAGTCGGAAGAGGAACAACACTGATCGCAAGAACGACCGCGGAACAACAATTCAAAGCAAGAACTGCCTTTCTTAGAACAATGTCTAGAGGCAAATTAACAGATCCAAAAGAAAATGCAGCGGAACACAAATCATATATTACTGTGGCATATACAAATCTATAGTTAGTAGAGGCAATTAACAGATCCAATAGGAAATGCTTTGGCATAATGAACTATATGGACTTAACTATAGGCAAAAATTGTAATCATATATTACTTCAATAATTGACAAATGCAAAAGGAAATGCATTGGAACACAAATCTGAATTCGTAGCCACTGGTTCACCGTAGGCATCAAGAACTAGAAATAATTAACAGGATCTCATGGGTGGCATCAAAGAACCTTAGGGAATTCATAAACATTTGGATCTAGCACTAGATAGGGAGGAGAAGGGGTGAGGAGAAAGAGAGATTACAGGAGAGGAGGAACGACCGAAGGAGCAGGAACCTCGGCAGCAGAGGGTGCTCAGGCGACGGCCGCATTAGGTGCAAGGTGGCGACGACATCAGGTGCTGGGACGGCGGCGGCAGGTGCTAAGGCGACGGCGGAGGAGGAGTCGCTGGAGCTCTGGACTTTTTGTCTGCGGGGCAGCGGAGCCGCCGGCATCGCCGCGAGAAGCGATTAGGCGTCACCGCGAGGTGCATGCATCGCCAGAACCGGCAAAAAACGCGAGGGGTGTGGAGTGTATCGATACACTTCGACCCGACGTGTATCGAAGGGTTTACTCGGGCTAAGCCCGGCCAACACCGGCCTGCCAAACGGCTCGCTGACGGTTTCACGTGTATTAGGATTAGACCAGGATAATACACCACAATACCGGTTAAAACTCCTCTGCCAAACAAGGCCTAAGTGGATTACCCATGGTTTATTGAACTCGAGGAGGAAGTGGTCAAAGGTATCCCTCTCAAGCAACCCTGCAATGAAGATACAAGAAGTCTCTTGTGTCCCCAACACACCCAATACACTTGTCAGGTGTATAGGTACACTAGTTCGGTGAAGAGATAGTGAAATACAAGTGATATGGATGATTATAAGTGGTAACGGTGCCAAAAAAGAGCTTTTGACGGGGAGGACGGGATTGAAGCTGTCCTATAGATCCCTCGCAACGGCCCCAGAAAAGAGCTTTGATGTCGTGGAAGAGACTAAAGGCAATATGAAATAAAGATGGAAGCAAGCAAACATGTAGCAGCACTTGTTGTAAATGGTGTTTCAATGCTTAGAAACAAGGCCTAGGGATCATACTTTCACTAGTGAACACTCTCATATAAATATCTTCTCTTCATGATACTACTCTGAACTACTCTCTGGCTGGACAACTCTAATCCACGGTAGGGCTAGAAAAGCACTCCTTAAAGTTTGCAATCCCCATCTAGATAACCCCACACTGTCACCTTGAGCGCTAGATGGTTCCTTCAAACACCACAATTTCATAAAGATATCCAACTCAAAATATAACTTATGACAAGTATTTATGTGATCTATAGCCTAAGTGCCACACGGTGTGCACGCTATCAGTTTCACACACGTGGGGAGAGCCGAAGATCTATTAAAACACTTGAGTAGCAGAGTAGATCTACTTGATTACAAAGCTCATGATCACAATAAGGCCATGCATAGAGAGAGAGATGAACACATAGCTACCGGTAGAACCCTTAGCCTCGAGGAAGAATTACTCCCTCCTCATCATGGGAATCAGCAACAGCGATGGAGATGGTGGTGGAGATCGATGGATATGGCTCCGGGGGAAATTCCCCATCCCGGCAGGGTGCCGGAACAGAGACTTCTATCCCCCGAATCTCCCCTTTGGTGTCGATGGCGCTATGGAAGTTTTTGTGGATGTATGCCGATTCATCTAGGGTTTTCTCATCGGGGGCTTCTTATAGGCAAAAGGGGGACGTCGGTGGCCGCCAGGGTGGCCCACACCTGGTGGTGGCGCGGCCAGGGTGGGCCCAAGACACCCTAGGGTGTGCTCATCCTGGTGTCCCCCTCCGTCTCTGCTTCACGTTTCCGTATTGCTCCGGGAAAAATAGGCAGATTGGCTTTTGTCCCATTCAATTCCGAGAATATTCATTTTTTAGCTTTTTTGAAACCAAAATATGCAGAAAACAGGCAAATGGCACTGCGGCATCTTGTTAATAGGTTAGTTCGAGAAAATGTAAAAAAATACCTCAAAGTGTATACAAAACATAAGATAGTTGATACAAAATAAGCTACAGCATCAAAAATTATAGATACGTTTACGATGTATCATTACCTCTGGTGTTGCATGTAAGAAAAATATATATATATTCGCTGTCTATGGTGGTTGAACTACTATAAGTACCTCGTTTATTAATATACTTCTTTATATGAAGTTTCCTTTAATTTTCGAGTGCTCAATTATATTACTGATTATGCTCATGCACACTACTAAAATTTTCTAGTGCTTCATTATATTATAATTGTCAAGGAATACATGAAAGAATAGTTTAAATTGCCAGAAAAAGTCATATTTAAGTAACCAAATGATCTCACATCGGCATTAAACATTTTAATTAGTCAAAATCAAAAAACTTGCACCTCATTTCTCTTCAGCAAGCGCATGAACACTACGAGTTGGCCATCTTTCAGGTTCAGATCCAAGGTTTGTACTACGCCATATATTTTCTTCAATGTATATGAACCTCATTTACTCTTAGAACTCAATTTCACTCTAGAAAGCATGCGTAAACACCTTTCTTTGCCTTTAAATTATGAATAATTCTCAAAATTTATGATTAACAAAATCTGGAGTTCCAAATATATCCGGAGTGCTGAATATTCACTCAACAAGACTTCCTTCAAAGAATAATGAAAAAATGGTTTGTTGGAAATATGCCCAAGAGGCAATAATAAAGTGGTTATTATCATGTCTTCATACTTATGATAAATGTTTACATACCATGCTATAATTGTATTAACCGGAAACATTAATACTTGTGTGATTTGTAAACATAAAAGAGTCCCTAGTAAAGCCTCTTGTTAAACTAGCTTGTTGGTTAATATATGATCATGGTTTCCTGATCATGAACATAGAGATGTTATTAAACAACAGGGTCATATCATTAGGAGAATGATGTGATGGACATACTCCTATAGTTAAGCGTAGCATAAAGATCAAGTCATTTAAATAGTTCATTTGCTATAAGCTTTCTGATACATAGTAACCTAATTCCTTCGACCATGAGATCATGTTTATCACCATCACCGGAAGGATGCTTTGATGACATCAAACACCACACCGTAACTGGGTGGCTATAAAGGTGGCATTGAGTGTTCGGAAAGTATGGGTTGAAACACATGGATCAAGAATGGGATTTGTCCATCCATATGACGGATAGATATACTCTGGGCCCTCTCGGTGGAATGTCATCCAATTAGCTTGCAAGCATGTGACTGGCTCACAAGGGATCACATATCACGGGAACGAGAAAAGAGTACTTATCGGTAACGAGGTTGAACTAGGTATGCAGATATACCGATGATCAAAACCTCGGATAAGTAAACTATCATGAGACAAAGGGAAATTGGTATCGTATGTAAGTGATTTATTCGATCGCAAAGTAATCGTAGAAATATGTGGGAGCCATATGAATTTCTAGATTCCTCTATTGGTTATTGATCGGAGAAGTGTCTCGGTCATGTCCGCATAATTCACGAACCGTAGGGAGACACACTTAAGGATTCAATGTTGTTGAGTAGTTATGGAATGATGAGTAAGAGACCGAATGTTGTTAGGAGTCTCGGATGGGATCCGGGATATCACGAGGAGATCCGGAATGGTCCGGAGAATAAGATTCATATAAGGAAAGTCCTGTTTCGGGGTTGGAGAATGGTTCCGGTGTTTTCATCGGGAATGTTCTAGAAGGTTCCGGAATGTCCGGCACTCCGGAGGGGAAGGGTACATGAATGTGTCATAACAAGTTGGAATGGTTTAATCATGTACTAGGTGTCATCTCTGAGCAAAATAAAGGGATAAATCAAATCCTAGTTTGAAAAGTCAAACGCCAATTTGAAAAGTCAGACGGCAAGTTTGCTTGGTGGAGGGAGAGTAGGAAACCTACTTGGGGAGGAAGTCCCACTCCCTCCACCCGCCGGCCAAGGTGGAGGAGTTGGAGGAGTACTCCCTCCTCCTAGGCGTGTCCCTCCCACCTATAAAAGAAGGGGCAGGGGTGCCCCTCTTCCCTACACCAAAACCCTAGCTCCTGGCGCCTCCACACAAGTGCTGCCGCCGCCTAGGGTTTCCTCCCAACTCGCTGAGTTAGGGCTTCCCCAAGCCCTAGCCGCCGGCTACACCTCTCCCCTTGGTGCCTCTAAACTCTAGACCACCAATGCCTCTCTCATAGTCCACCATACTCGCTCCGGCTTAAGGCGAAGCCCTGCGAGATCTCCCCTCTACTTCCGGTACCACGCCGTCGTGCTGCCAGAATCACGAGGAGAGTGCTACAACCTCCGCTGCCTGCTAGAACAAGGGAGAGGAAGGTCTTCATCGAGTACGAACGTGTGACCGACTGCGGAAGCGCTGCCGGAACGCATCGCCGGAAGGATCGTCTACGCGATATTGAGATCGACAAGTGTACGACTACATCACCCACGAGAATCTGCTCTCGTTAACCTCTTTGGAATCTTCGAGGGTGAGTTCCTCTATCGACTCGTTGCTACAATCTAGTAGATAGATCTTGGCTTGTTTGTGTGCATGCGGTAGAAATTTTTTGTTTTCCATGCTACGAAACCCTACAGTGGTATCAGAGCCGTGTCTATATGTAGATCTGTTGCACGAGTAGAACACAATGGTCATTGTGGGCGTTGATGCTTTTGTTGTCAATTGCTTCTTGTGTACTTTGCATCTTGCGGGATGGTGGGATGAAGCGTCCTGGGCTAACCTTACATGACATCGTTCATGAGACTTGCTCCACGCTTGACATGCAACTTGTATTGCATAAGTGGCTTTGCGGGTGCCTGTTTCTCCCAACATAGTTAAGATTCAATTTACAACGGGTGATTGACAATACTAGTATCAATGTTGTGGTTCTTGTTCGTAAGTTAGAACGACACTTATTGAAAGCCCCAAACCACGTAAAACATGCAAAGAAAATTAGAGGCGTCTAACTTTGTTTTGCAGGGGTGTGCTGTGATGTGATATGGCCATGATTGTGATTATATATGATGTATGCAATGTTCCTTATTGTAAGTTGGCAACCGGCAGGAGCCATATGGTTGTTTCCATTAAGTCTTGCGTGTCTATTATTCAAAGTAGTTGTAATAGTTGATGTTGGTGGAAGACAACCATGAAGCGGCGCCATTGACCTTGACGCCACAGCGATGATGATGGAGATCATGTTCGTGCTTGAAGATGGAGATCAGAAGCACAAGAAGAAAGGCCATATCATATCACATATTATGAATTGCATGTGATGTTAATCCTTTTATGCATCTTGTATTGCTTAGTTCACGAAGGTAGCATTATAAGATGATCCCTCAAGCACACAATTTCAAGTTTTAAAGTGTTCATCCTTAGTAAGCACCGTTGCTAAAGCTCGTTGTTTCGAAGCACCACGTGATGATCGGGTGTGTTAGATTCTGCGAGTGTATACAACGTGAGCAAGCCAGATTTGCTCATGCGGAAGCTAAGGTTTGATCTTGACAAGCCTAGCATGTACAGACGTGGTTTCAGAACACGGATCACCGAAAGGTAAAGCATGAGTCATATAGTAGATATGATGAACATGTTGATTGTTCGCCATTGAAGCTACATCAACTCTCGTGATGATCGGTTTTGATGTGGTGGATTTGGTTCGTGTGATCACTAAAACAATGTGAGGGATATTGTTTTGAGTGGGAGTTCAACGGCAATATGATTAAAAGTTGAACACTATTTATCATAAATTATATCAAAGTGAATTTGCATAATTTTTGTAGTCATTGGCATCCGTTTACCACCTTGCGCTTAGTTATAATTGAGATGATAGAACTATAGAATTCTGGTTAGTTACTTTACGAACTGGTATCGTATTGTTTTGAAGTGTTAATCTAAAGTTTAAAAGTCCTATTGCAAACTTTCAGTAATTTCCAGTTACTCCATAAAGTTTAATAATTGGTATTAAATCAAGAGTGTCAATTCCAAGAGTTAGTGTATGAGTATGATGTTTGTCTCCATGATTCTTGATATTCAAAGAATTGTCTTAATATCAAGGTTATCTAGGATCTGAAAGAGTTGTTTCAGAAACCATGATGTGTGGAAGATATTGTGATATCTGAAATGAAGTTTTGGTTGCAACATGATAGAGTATAATATGGCAAAAGCCATGTTCTCATATTTGATGAGAATTTGCAAAAGGTTGGAGACACTAGTTGTCCTAATCTTCCAAAAGGTTTTGGAGAGCAACATTATACTCGCGATTCACCGCAATAAGCTAAAGTAGCTTGATCATGAATAATTCCATGGTAAGGGTGAATATTTGATGTAGATAAATATTTACTACAGCAAGAGATTACTAAAGAATGGAATTTGAAAGCACACCAAACATTTGATGATGGTGACCTACTTCAAAGTGCAGGTCCAAAGACATTGGTATTTAATTATACACGCTTTGGACTATGTGTCATATTGTCACATCCCAAGATTTTCCAAATCTTGTTATGTGAAAAATATTGAATAAAATAAAACTTTGTTGATTTTCAGGGTGAGAAGAAACTTTTTTAATTCAATTTGGAAACTTTCAAACCTATTTGATCAAACAAATCCTAAAGGGATTTGAAAAGACAAAACCTTTAATAAAGAAAAATTTAAATATTTGGAATTGCTATTTTGGCTCTTTTAATAAAAAGATTTGGTTTTCAAATGAAAAGGAAGATTTTTAAATAAGGATTATTTTAAGCCAAATTAAAACTTGGCCAAGCCTTTGAAATAAAATATTTTTATTTGGTAAAAATAGTAAAGGTTTATTTAAAATAAATTAATAAGGATTTAATATCCAAGTTTATTAAAAATAAAGGTTTCACTATTTTAATTAAAACATCAAACCTATTTATTTATTTTAAACAAGTTTTCCAAGTGTTCTTTATTTTCAAATAAAACCTACTGATTTGGTTTTGATATTATTTTAGATTTCAAAATGGAGTTTTGAATAAATCAAAATCTATTTGATTTAATAACAATGGTCTATTTATTTAATTAATAATGGACCCTAAAATAAAATTATTATTTTGATCTTTGGACTTTGGTTTGTGTTGTTAAACAGAACCAAATTCAATTGCAATGTTTGGTAAATGTTTGAATTGATTTGAATGTTGATTAGTTGTTTGAATTTCAAAACAGAAAATAGAATTGGAAAAAGGAAAATCATTCAGGAAGAAAAAAATAGAGTCGGACTCAGCCCAGCAGGCCAAGCCAAACAACCCAGTACTAGCCTAGCTTCTCTCCCCCACGCGCGGTTTTCACAGAACCCCACCCATGAGTGGTGACGGTGGCCCTTCCTTCTCTCTCTCTCCCTCACTGACAGCACGGCCCCATATCGCTAGCCATCGTCTTCAATGCGACCAGCTTTCCCCCATTCATCGCTGCCGTTCTCAGTCGTTGAATTCCAGAGATAAATTCGTGTAAATGACAACGTTAAACTCGCCAGCGATCTCGCGTACTTAATCGTCCCTGTCCCCTCTACCTTTCTCCCAAATGCCAGCTCCTCTCTGCCACCAGGCTGCGCGAATCGCGAGCTCAAACACCACTGTCTCCGACGTGTTCCCCGACCAATTCCGGCATCGACCAGCCGCCCCTCGCCTCCCACTGCACACAGGCTTGCTCCCCGTCTCCTGGTGCATCTTCCAGTACCAACCGCTTGGCCGCGCCCGCTCTACAACGTCGGCAACAAACTCACCTGAACGTCGCCGTCGTCTGCCATTGCTCCGGCGAGTTCCCCCGGTGAGTACAGACTGCCCCAGCACCTACCAATGATGCTCCTGTGATCCCCAGTACCGTACGCAGCTAACAGTAGGGTCTGTTTGCCTTAGCGCGCCCTCAAACCTCGCCTCCGACGACAAACAGAAGCACCCGACGCTGCTGCAAGCTCCAGCGAGCAATCCACCTCATTCCCGTGCGCCCCTCGACGAGATACTGCCACGTTGAGCACCAGCGAAGTCTGACGATCTCGGTGAGCATATTCCCATCCTCCCTTGCTTCCTGTAGCTGCCGTAGCGCCACCGCCTGACCGTGCGCCGCCGCTAGCCACCGCCGGCGCCGCTCACGTTTGGTCAAGCAAACCAGCATCGTTAGATTTTCATCTGGCGGCCACGATAGATTCATTTAACGAAAGGGTACGGGCCAGTCTGAGCCACGCGATCTGTTTAGATCCAACGGCTGCAGTTACGCGATCCGTGCGAACCGGTACCGGCCAGTCATATCACGCCGCGTGTCACCAGTTTGTTTAAAACAGAAATTTGAAAACAGATTTAGATGCAAACTTGAAACCCTTGTAACTTTTGATCCACACGTCCAAAATTTTCAAACTTTATATCAATGGAATCAGTGGATCAAGCCCTAGCCAACCATGCAAATTGTTTAGTAAAAAGCCTTTGGTAAAATGTCTGTTTTTGCAGAAACATTTGTATGCTTGTTTAGATTAGAAAAATTATTCCAAAATGTTTTCAAGGATGAAATCCTTGCAAATTAGTTTGTGGTGAACTTACTGACCCTAGGAACCAACCCATGGTTTTGAAAATGGATTTGGTGAAGTTTAGGATGGATTAATTGATTTAGCCCATTTCTAGTCAAATAAAAATATTGCTTTTGTTATGAAAATGATTTTGGAATGAAAACTTTGGGAAAGTAATTTGAATCAAACCTACTGACCCTAAAACACCAAGTTTTGAGAATCAACAACTTTGGTGAACAACATAAAGTTTTTGATTTGATAAAAACATTTTCCACCACATGAAATAATGAATGGATTTAAAAATGGTTTATAGACAAAACCCTTTTGCAAATGACTTTGCCACTTTGGAAAATGACCACTTTGAACCTTACAAAGTTTAGAGCCTAGTGGAAACCACCTTTGCAAATAAAACTACCTTATGCATGCATGCATGCATGACTTAGATCCCATTATTTTATGTGTGATAATTTGTTTGATTGATTTTGGTTGGAATGCTAGTGATATTGTGTTTGCTTGATTGATTTGTAGTGATGATAGAAAAGTGTGAAACTAGCAAGATCAAGAAGTGAACCAACATTCCCTACCAAAAAAGGCAAGTGACACTATCATCTAAAAGTCCTACTATTTTCAATATACTTAGTGGATTTTGAAACATGCATGAAAAGAATTTCTATACTTATGCTATGCTAAATCCTAATAGGATACCCCTATATATTCCTTAGTGAAAACAATGTAGTTGTAGTATGCTTAGCCCAGCTATATATTGGGATGGGATACATGTTATGATTATATAAAGTATTGAAAAGACTTATGTTTTATATGTATAAAACAAGTACTCAATGAACCACCTGGGTGGACAAGGACACTCCAGCTTTTGGACAAGGTGGCAACAAAAGGAACCATGTTTATATGGCAATCTCTTTTTGTTGTGCACTAAAATAAAACCACCCAGGGACTTAGAGATTGAACATGTTTCTCGTACAGTGGCTTCCGTGTACAGCCACATGCTAAATGGGCTCTGGCTTAGTTAACTACATAGTGGAAATCCCATGCATTGGCATCTTCAGGTTAACTTGATTTGTGTAAGGGAGCTTGAACCCTACATTGGTGCCTGGTAGACAAGCTAGCATTTTGTATTGGGAGGACTCCTATGGAAAGACTTTGTCACATTCTCAATCTGCCAGTACTCCATCTTGGTGAGTACTTATCCAGTGGCCACTGGTGGCATCAAGATGAGATTGTGTCATGTGGGTAAAGTGTAAAACTTCTGCAGAAGATCAAATTCTAAGTACTTAGTCGTGTCCCTAGTTACGGACAACTCTAAGCAACTAAGGCCTGAAGCTATGGAAGATCTCGACATTCCAATTTCTCAAAGTAAAACTTGATGGTGACAACAAGGGATTTTGAAACACTTGGTGGATTCCAAGGAGTTCAGAAAGATTTGACAAAAGATCAAAACTATTTTGTAAAGATAGGATAAAACTATATTGCTTTCTGCAAATGAGCCTAAACCCCACTTGGCCAAATATGCATGTACTGATAGGATCCACTTATATTCTACATAGTAGTGAAACTTGCCAATACAATTCAAATGTATTGACCCTTGTGGCTGTAACTTGTAATGTTGCAGGTTTGATTGATTTTAGTGAAGAGTGATTGATTAGGATTACAAAGTCTACAACCAACATGTTTGCTTGTGGCACTTTGAAGATGAAGGACCCCATGTTATAGTTATTCCGCTGCAATGTAAAGTGATAGCCAAATGAGCTATGTAAGATGTAATAAAATTATGTTATTCCTGGTTATAAAGTTATATTATGACCTTTGTTTCTTGATATTACATCTTAACTGTGGATGCTAGCTATTGATCCAGGGACTAGCATTGTAAACACAGGGGACTCTACCTTATTTAAAGGTTGGGACCCTTACAGATGGTATCAGAGCACTGTGTTGCCTGTAGGATTGTAACCCTAGGATTGGACAAAACCCCTTAGAGAAATAGGAGTTGTGTTTGTTCCAAAACTTATTTACAAACAATCTTGTAAACTCTTTCCTCAACCATTTTGGTTTTGACTCTACATCTCCTCTATTTCAACTTGATGGATAGAGCCTACTCCATGGACAAAGACCTTACCATGAGCTAAGAACATTTTCAACTCTATTGACTTCAACATCTTCAACATTTCCACCAAGGACTCAACCTTGGATATCACTAAGGACTACTAGTGAAAACCAAGAGACATTAGATTGCCTACCAAAGACATTGATATCAAGTTAGAGTATGGATCATATTGTCCTATGAGGTATGGTTATACTAAGTTATTATTTTCAAGAAAACTTGTTGTTTCCTTCAACTCATGAGTTAAACTCATAAGTTGTTAAGTGATTAGTTGCTTGTTGATTGATTGATGGTTTGATTGTTTGTTTGAACTTGGTTGTTTTTGGGTTGTGTGTTAAAACTTCTTAAAAAACCTATCCACCAATACTTATCCCTATCAAACCAACAGATGCCTCCCCGTCGTGCCAACCCCAACCAAAACAACAACAACTTCACCCCTGAGATGCAACAGATGATGGAAGCTCAGACACATTTGATGCAGCAGATGACTACATTCATACAGAATCTGAACAACAACAACAACAACAACAACAATAACAACAATCAGAATAATCCTCGACTAGACATGCTCACCAAATTTGAAACTTAGACCTGCAAGGTTCTCTGGAACTGATCCAATGGAAGCTGATGAGTTGTTATGTTCAGTGAACAAAGACTTAGTGACTGTTGGTTGCACTGATGAAGAAAAAGTAAGGTTTGCAACATTTCTGCTTGAAGGACCAGCAGCAACATGGTGGGACAACTTTCAAATCACCACTCCCCTTGAAGATGTGACTTGGGCTATTTTTGAAGATGGATTCAGAACCACTCACATCTCACCTGGAGTAATGTACTTGAAGAAAAAGGAGTTTCACAATCTGAAACAACGTCACCTCGGTGTGGCTGAGTATATTGAAGAATTCAACAATCTGGCACGCTATGCACCGGATGAAGTTGATACAGATGCTAAGAGAAAGGATAAATTTCTTGAAGGACTTAATGATGAGTTGAACCTGCAGCTAGCTGTTGCCTATGTCCAAACTTATCAATCACTCTGTGACAAAGCCACAATATTGGAAAACAAGATGAATCAAGTTGAGAACAGAAAGAGGAAACATAAACTCAAGAACTATTCAGAATCATCAAAGAAGAAGCATTCATACAAAAAGAGCAATGAAGATTCTGAACCACATCAGTATCACCACAACAACAATGGAAGTGAGAATAATGGAAATGATACTGACAATGGAGATAACCTTGGTCAGAACCAACATGACACTTATAGGAAAAAGGACATTAGCCAGTTGCAATGCTATAATTATAAGGATCTTGGACACTATGCATCAGACTGTCCAGAGAAGAAAAAGAAAAAGGATGCCAGAAGAGCCAATGGAAATGACTCCAATGTGACCCAGAAAGGGCATGTGAACCACATTGACATGAATAGAAACTTTGAAGAGATAGAAGAAGTGGATGTCAGGATTTAGAAAACTCAGAAGAGTCAAATAAGGATTCCTTGTCTGATTATTGTGTTGAACTTTTAGTCAAGTGAACCATCAATGTAACCCTATGAGACTTTATTTTAAGGGTGGTAGTACCCTAGTTATTTTAAGCCTACTTATAACCTTTAGCCTTCCCAAATCTCGGGACGAGATTTATTTTAAGGGTGGTAGCCTGTCACATCCCAAGATTTTCCAAATCTTGTTATGTGAAAAATATTGAATAAAATAAAACTTTGTTGATTTTCAGGGTGAGAAGAAACTTTTTGAATTCAATTTGGAAACTTTCAAACCTATTTGATCAAACAAATCCTAAAGGGATTTGAAAAGACAAAACCTTTAATAAAGAAAATTTAAATATTTGGAATTGCTATTTTGGATCTTTTAATAAAAAGATTTGGCTTTCAAATGAAAAGGAAGATTTTTAAATAAGGATTATTTTAAGCCAAATTAAAACTTGGCCAAGCCTTTGAAATAAAATATTTTTATTTGGTAAAAATAGTAAAGGTTTATTTAAAATAAATTAATAAGGATTTAATATCCAAGTTTATTAAAAATAAAGGTTTCACTATTTTAATTAAAACATCAAACCTATTTATTTATTTTAAACAAGTTTTCCAAGTGTTCTTTATTTTCAAATAAAACCTACTGATTTGGTTTTGATATTATTGTAGATTTCAAAATGGAGTTTTGAATAAATCAAAATCTATTTGATTTAATAACAATGGTCTATTTATTTAATTAATAATGGACCGTAAAATAAAAATATTATTTTGATCTTTGGACTTTGGTTTGTGTTATTAAACAGAACCGAATTCAATTGCAATGTTTGGTAAATGTTTGAATTGATTTGAATGTTGATTAGTTATTTGAATTTCAAAACAGAAAATAGAATTGGAAAAAGAAAAATCATTCAGGAAGAAAAAAATAGAGTCGGACTCAGCCCAATGAAGCCCAACAGCCAGTACTAGCCCAGCTTCTCTCCCCACGCGAAGCGTTTTCACCGAACCCCCACCATGAGTGGTGACCAGTGGCCCCTTCCTTCTCTCTCTCCCTCACTGACAGCACGGCCCCACATCGCCAGCCATCGTCTTCACTGCGACCAGCTTTCCCCCATTCATCGCTGCCGTTCTCAGTCGTTGAATTCCAACGATAAATTCGTGTAAATGACAACGTTAAACTCGCCAGCGATCCCGCGTACTTAATCGTTCCTGTCCACTCTACCTTTCTCCCAAATGCCAGCTCCTCTCTGCCACCAGGCTGCGCGAATCGCGAGCTCAAACACCACTGTCTCCGACGTGTTTCCCGACCAATTCCGGCGCCGACCAGCCGCTCCTCGCCTCCCACTGCACACAGGCTTGCTCCCCGTCTCTGGTGCATCTTCCAAGATCAACCGCTTGGTCGCGCTCTAGCGTCGGCAACAAACTCACCTGAACGTCGCCGTCGTCTGCCATTGCTCCGTGAGTTCCCCGGTGGTCTGAGCCAGCACCTACCAATGATGCTCCTGATCCCCGATCAGACGCAGCTAACGGGTCTCTGTTTGCCTTAGCGCACCCTCAAACCTCGCCTCCGACGACAAACAGAAGCACCCGACGCTGCTGCAAGCTCCGGCGAGCAATCCACCTTGTTCACGTGCGCCCCTCGACGAGATACTGCCACGTTGAGCACCAGCGAAGTCTGACGATCTCGGTGAGCATATTCCCATCCTCCCTTGCTTCCTGTAGCCACCGTGGCCACCGCTGACCGTGCGCGCGCCGCCATACCGCCGGCGCCGCTCACGTTTGGTCAAGCAAACCAGCACCGTTAGATTTTCATCTGGCGGCCACGATAGATTCATTTAACGAAAGGGTACGGGCTAGTATGAGCCACGCGATCTATTTATAACCAACGGCTGCAGTTGCGAGATCCGAGCGAACCGGTGCATCGGTCATATCACGCGTGTCACCAGTTTGTTTAAAATAGAAATTTGAAAACAGATTTAGATGCAAACTTGAAACCCTTGTAACTTTTGATCCACACGTCCAAAATTTGCAAACTTTATATCAATAGAATCAGTGGATCAAGCCCTAGCCAACCATGCAATTTGTTTAGTAAAAAGCCTTTGGTAAAATGTCTGTTTTGGCAGAAACATTTGTATGCTTGTTTAGATTAGAAAAATTATTCCAAAATGTTTTCAAGGATGAAATCCTTGCAAATTAGTTTGTGGTGAACTTACTGACCCTAGGAACCAACCCATGGTTTTGAAAATGGATTTGGTGAAGTTTAGGATGGATTAATTGATTTAGCCCATTTCTAGTCAAATAAAAATATTGCTTTTGTTATGAAAATGATTTTGGAATGAAAACTTTGGGAAAGTAATTTGAATCAAACCTACTGACCCTAAAACACCAAGTTTTGAGAATCAACAACTTTGGTGAACAACATAAAGTTTTTGATTTGATAAAAACATTTTCCACCACATGAAATAATGAATGGATTTAAAAATGGTTTATAGACAAAACCCTTTTGCAAATGACTTTGCCACTTTGGAAAATGACCACTTTGAACCTTACAAAGTTTAGAGCCTACTGGAAACCACCTTTGCAAATAAAACTACCTTATGCATGCATGCATGCATGACTTAGATCCCATTATTTTATGTGTGATAATTTGTTTGATTGATTTTGGTTGGAATGCTAGTGATATTGTGTTTGCTTGATTGATTTGTAGTGATGATAGAAAAGTGTGAAACTAGCAAGATCAAGAAGTGAACCAACATTCCCTACCAAAAAAGGCAAGTGACACTATCATCTAAAAGTCCTACTATTTTCAATATACTTAGTGGATTTTGAAACATGCATGAAAAGAATTTCTATACTTATGCTATGCTAAATCCTAATAGGATACCCCTATATATTCCTTAGTGAAAACAATGTAGTTGTAGTATGCTTAGCCCAGCTATATATTGGGATGGGATACATGTTATGATTATATAAAGTATTGAAAAGACTTATGTTTTATATGTATAAAACAAGTACTCAATGAACCACCTGGGTGGACAAGGGCACTCCAGCTTTTGGACAAGGTGGCAACAAAAGGAACCATGTTTATATGGCAATCTCTTTTTGTTGTGCACTAAAAGAAAACCACCCAGGGACTTAGAGATTGAACATGTTTCTCGTACAGTGGCTTCCTTGTACAGCCACATGCTAAATGGGCTCTGGCTTAGTTAACTACATAGTGGAAATCCCATGCATTGGCATCTTCAGGTTAACTTGATTTGTGTAAGGGAGCTTGAACCCTACATTGGCGCCTGGTAGACAAGCTAGCATTTTGTATTGGGAGGACTCCTATGGAAAGACTTTGTCACATTCTCAATCTGCCAGTACTCCATCTTGGTGAGTACTTATCCGAGTGTACTTGGTGGCATCAAGATGAGATTGTGTCATGTGGGTAAAGTGTATAACTTCTGCAGAAGATCAAATTCTAAGTACTTAGCCGTGTCCCCGGTTACGGACAACTCTGAGCAACTAAGGCCTGAAGCTATGGAAGATCTCGACATTCCAATTTCTCAAAGTAAAACTTGATTGTGACAACAAGGGATTTTGAAACACTTGGTGGATTCCAAGGAGTTTAGAAAGATTTGACAAAAGATCAAAACTATTTTGTAAAGATAGGATAAAACTATATTGCTTTCTGCAAATGAGCCTAAACCCCACTTGGCCAAATATGCATGTATTGATAGGATCCACTTATATTCTACATAGTAGTGAAACTTGCCAATACAATTCAAATGTATTGACCCTTGTGGCTGTAACTTGTAATGTTGCAGGTTTGATTGATTTTAGTGAAGAGTGATTGATTAGGATTACAAAGTCTACAACCAACATGTTTGCCTGTGGCACTTTGAAGATGAAGGACCCCATGTTATAGTTATTCCGCTGCAATGTAAAGTGATAGCCAAATGAGCTATGTAAGATGTAATAAAATTATGTTATTCCTAGTTATAAAGTTATATTATGACCTTTGTTTCTTGATATTACATCTTAACTGTGGATGCTAGCTATTGATCCAGGGACTAGCATTGTAAACACAGGGGACTCTACCTTATTTAAAGGTTGGGACCCTTACACATATGTATGACTCCACTATTGATGTTGATAGATTCTTTCAAACAGAAAAGGAAATACTGAAAGAGAATCTCAGAAATATATGGCGAAAAGAAAAGACTAGAATTGGTCAGCTTGGATATATAGAGGATATAAATAATGTGGTTCTTAAGTACTGGATACTGAATTTGTTGGTATGAATCGTCATACGAAACAACAGAATTCATGAACCACAATGGCCTAAGTAACTAGCAAAAGAATATGTGATGATGTTCATCGAGAACAAATAAAGGGTTATTGTCTTTCATTAAACATCAAAGCTTGCCTTCAAGATTTGTTTTATCAGGTATTATGAGAATAAAAGGGTTGTTCAAATAATTGTCGTAATCCATAAAAGATGGATGATTCACAAATCTCGTTGGAGAAATCACATCCATAAAACTAGTGCTAAATATGTCGAAAGACAAATTGATTGAAAGATCACTTAGGAAGTGACATCGCCGTTTAAATTATATTGGAAAGAAAACATGAAGAAACTCCATGTGGATGGAATTTTGGAGTCTTTTGATTTTTGATCAAATGACGCTTGTGAAACTTTCCTAGAGATAATTAAAACTTCGTTCATAGGCCAAAAGGGAACGAATGACTAGCTTATTAGAACTTGTACATATTGTTGTACGAAGTCCATTATGTGTAGTCAAGAGCGATGGATTTCAACTTCATATGCTTTCTCCGAAAATGTGAGTGAATATATGAATATTTACTTAATAAGGATAAGTATGAAACATTTGAAAAGTTCAAAGACTTTCAAGATGAAGTGCAAGATCATTGTAACAAGAATATAAATAGTTTATGATAAGATCATAAAGGAAGATATTTTGAGTTACAAGTTTAGCATAATACCTAAGATTTAAGGAATCGTTCTGTAGATTTGCATGTCCCGAAACACCATAAGAGTATGGAGCGTTCGAGATATGTAATTAAACCTTGTTTGACATGGTAAGATCGAAGGTGTAATTCATAAAATTGCCATTATATTTTAAAGATTAAAAGCTTTAGAGACTACCGTTTTTCCACTGAAAAGAGCTCCATCATAATCCGTTGAAATGACATCATATAAAGTTATGGTTTGGGATAAAACCCAAGTTGAACTTTCTTAAACATTGGTATGCTATGCATAAGAAAGATGTTTGCAACCAAAGTCGGATGAACCTGTCTTTGTATGTTATTTTGAATAACTGTTAAGTAATCCTCCATAACATCGGAGACAAAAGTGTTTGTCACTTAGAACGTCAAGTTTCTTTGAGAAGGAATTTTTTGTGAAAAGATAAGTGGGAGGACAATAGAACTTTGATAAGGTTAAAAGAAACTTAGCTATATGTGCAAAGTTGCGCAGCGCCGAAAAGTGTTCCGGAGGCAGCAACAATGCTCATGGATCACGTGCCTCAAAGGTTGTGGTCACGGAGATCTAAGTTCCTATTGAAACAAGTAGGTCGGGTAAACAATCAAATACCAAGATTTGAGAGTTAAATCATTATTTTACAATAATGATCCGACTACATGCAAAGAAGCGGTGATGGGCCCTGACTCCGTCAAATGGCTTAAAGCCATAAAATCCGTGATAGTTCCATATACGAGAGATCAAGCTTTGAACTTGAAAGACCCTCTGGAAAGGTACAAGACCTTACAGTCATATTTGGATCTATAAAGAGATAGACATGGATGTTTCGCATGTATGAAATAGTCGACATGTTGGGAAAGAGTTCACAACAATGTTCAAAGGTTGACTATGACAAGATCTGATCTTTCATAGCGATATTTAGTCTAGACGGATTAATGTAGCAACCACGACATATAATTTTGTTATGTGTTGAATAAACAAAACAAGTTCTTCTAATAGAATGGTTACCAAGGACGTGTGCATGACACGGTCCAAAGGGTTTTGTTAATTCAAAGGATGCTAAAAGCATATGCAAACTTCAATGGTTGAAGTAAGCATCGCGGAGTTGGAATCTTCACCATGATGAAACTGTTAAAGGAGTTTAAATTAAATGGAGCGATGAAGATGCTTGCATTTGCAAGAAATTAAGTGGGAGCGCTAAGACATGTTTCTAATACATTATGTGGAAGACATATTGTTGATTAGAAATGATGTATCTTTTATTAACACATATTAAGAATTTCATCCCGATGAAAGACTTAGGCAAAACCCAAATATTTGGCATCAATAGACGCTAATATGGTTGTGCCGAAAGTACATAGATGATGTATTGAATGAGTTCAATATAGAAACTGCAAGAAAGGTTCTTGTCGCACAGAAAGGATTGAATGAGTTCAATATTGATGATATATTCAAGTGTATTGACACTTGGTAAGTGAAACAAAGATTCAAGTATAGATTGATACTTGATGTATGAAATCACAAAGAGTATTTATATCAATCATACTGTGATATGTACAAATCCAGATATGTCCTATGCTCTAAATGTTATGAGCATATACCAGAATAATTCATAAGATGATCATTGGACGATAGTAAGGATATTCTTATGATCTTTTGGAAGAACTAAGAGTATATTATTTTGTAGAAGTGGCAAATAGATTGTTAGTTCATTGTAAAAGTATTACATTGATACTAGTTTTGTCACAAAGTACAAATTAAGTTTATCTCAATCTAAACTAAGGGTGGCACAATATAATGGAAAGTAAGTTCCATAATGGATTTGGATGAGTTCCAAAGTTAAGACATTGTGACAGATACTACAACAAAAGGCTAAGTATATGACTGCTATAATAGCAGCTAAAGAGGGCATTTGTGTCAAGTAGTTTGTTATCAAACTAGGTGTAGTTCACAGCGGGATAATACTATGAAGATATATTGTACGACAATATTATCAACATGTTTTAACCCCAAAGAACTAAAGGTCTCACCAAAGGACCAAAATTATACAAAGCCATCTCATTAGAGAATGAGTGATGCATAGAGACGCAAAGACATGCAATTACACACGGACCTGGAAGTGTCAGATCCGAAGATCAGTTGACCACTAGCAATCGTGTACATACGACACCAGAAAGCCATAGGTGTTGAATACACAAAGGTTTGAAACTAGATTATTGACTCTAGTGCAAGTGGGAGACTGTTGGAAATATGCCCAAGAGGCAATAATAAAGTGGTTATTATCATATCTTCATACTTATGATAAATGTTTACATACCATACTATAATTGTATTAACCGGAAACATTAATACTTGTGTGATTTGTAAACATAAAAGAGTCCCTAGTAAAGCCTCTTGTTAAACTAGCTTGTTGGTTAATATATGATCATGGTTTCCTGATCATGAACATAGAGATGTTATTAAACAACAGGGTCATATCATTAGGAGAATGATGTGATGGACATACTGACGAGGTTTAATCTCGTCAATGCCCATTGTTATGGACTTGGGTTTTGGAGAAGATGGGGATGCTGGAGATCGTGGCACGGTTAACAGACAAGCAACCAGGGGACACGAGATTTACCCAGGTGCAGGCCCCCGGAGGGAAAACCCTACTCCTGCTTGTCTGCTCTTGATTACGGCAGAACCGCAGATTACAAGGTGCGCAGATTCGATCTGGCGTGGATGCGTGTGCGAAAGTATGAGTCGAGAGATCTAGGACGTGTCCTCCTGGCCTTTATATAGACTCAGGCAGGTCCCGGGCATAGTCCTAGTCGGTTACAAGTTCTAGGGTTTTACCCCTTTGAATTTCCTATCTCCGCTAGGCTTGTTCTCCAAGGATCCGAAGGCGTCATGGGCCTTAGCCACCCGAAAATCTTCAGGGGCCAGCGTATATCTGCTGTGGGCCTTCCTTGGGCCGGACCAGGTATGCTGAAGTCATGTACCCGTAGGGTATAACCATGTCAGTAGCCCCCGAGTGATCAGTCGAATCGTAGATTCGGCTGAGGACTCTTCCATTCTTCGGGTGCAACTATGTTTTAATAGTGTATGGGCGTAGGGATTGTTGATGCATGTTATAAAGCCTAACTAGTGAAAATAAGAAAAAAAGACAAAATTGCAGAATCTAAAGGAAATAACTTCGAGCACTCACACACCAAGAGGATGTGAGTACCTTTTACCTTACCTCCCCGGCAACGGCGCCAGAAAAGAGCTTGATGTCTACGCACTTCTATTCTTGTAGGAAGTTGTTGGGCCTCCAAGTGCAGAGGTTTTTAGAAGAGCAGCAAGTTTCCCTTAAGGCCTTGTTTGGTATCAGCGTTTTGTAGAGTTTTCTTGTGTATTATCCTAGGGGGATTTGGTGAAAACACTCACGACACCCAATACACTTCCCCTGTCCAATCCCCTTCCTCATAAACCCCCTATCACTAAAACACATTGTTTGGGAGAAGGGGTTAGCACACGAGTGTTTCAGCAATAAAAACCTGACTTTTTTCACAACACATCAACACACGTGCACCAGAAAATACTTTTGGTATATGATGACTAAAAATCTAATCATTATAGCACTTCAGCACACGGCGGTTTCAACACTGGTTTTTTTATCATGTCAAGTAGGATTATAAGAACAGGAACACCTCGTCATTTTGTTACGAAATGATTTTGCCTGCGAACAAGAACATCTCACACATCACTACAGGAACAAATACATATAAACCTCTCACATAGTATTGCAGGAATAAGAACTCACTTTATCACAAAAATGGTTGTAACCCTCATATGAACCAGAATCCTCACTTTTGCTGTCTAACCGAACAAAGCTCTGGAGCACAAACTGGTACTTATCGGTCCATGCAAACGTTTAGCAAGTTGGACACCTGAGCAAGGAAGGTAGGCGTTTTAGTAATCATCAATTAAAAGACAAGAAAAAAGATAGTAAGCGGACTACAGAACAAACACCGCATGTTCGATGACCACACATAACTAATCATGCATAGGCTACCAAACTATTATTCCATTATAACTGAATCGTACTCAGTGGTTAAATTCCATTAAGATTGAGAACAAAGATGAACTTTCAAGGGAAGGTAATAATGTGAACTTAACTATAAACAAAATATATACATGACAAGGGGGAGAAAGTGTGATCCGTTTGTTGCAATGTATGTAAAGGATCAATCTAACAATTATTGCAAGGCATGTTAAGACAACAAGTAGACTAGAATTCATATAGACACAATTACTAGTACTAGTTGAATCATTAGGTGTTGTCGAAGGGAAGGAGAACAACTGAGTGAGTGACCGGTTCATCAACAACAATGGCATGATGATGTATAACAGTGTAGACACTACAACTTTAATCACAAAGTGATGGACCATGTATAGAGACTAAGTATTTTGAATCTATCTAGCCATCTCACTTGACCATAAGTGTGATGCTTGTCTTTACTGAACAAAAGTTCACTTAATTGTTCCTGCTAAGATTCTTAACATGTTCACATCACATACAAGTAGTAAGATCGACCCCTGCAAAATAAAAAGGCTAAGCATGCTACCTGCTACTCTACTCTTCTACTTTTCTCTTTACTTTAATTATCAAGGAACAAAGTTGAATCGTCTCGAACTTTACTCTCTATCCCCTTTACTCATCTCGATCACTGCCAAAGTCAAACACTATTTTCAGGTAGTTAGCACAACACAATGTTGTTATAAATATTACTTGCAAGTTTGTACAAGGATGACACCAAGAAAGAAATGAAAGGCAGTGAACTCTGAACTCTAAACACAGGGGAACTAAGCATGATATAACATCTAAAGCATGCCTAATACAACCAGCCAGACCATGTCATATGCGAAAAAGAGGCAACTCTTCTAGCTGCTCTCCCAGTCGGAAGAGGAACAACACTGATCGCAAGAACGACCGCGGAACAACAATTCAAAGCAAGAACTGCCTTTCTTAGAACAATGTCTAGAGGCAAATTAACAGATCCAAAAGAAAATGCAGCGGAACACAAATCATATATTACTGTGGCATATACAAATCTATAGTTAGTAGAGGCAATTAACAGATCCAATAGGAAATGCTTTGGCATAATGAACTATATGCACTTAACTATAGGCAAAAATTGTAATCATATATTACTTCAATAATTGACAAATGCAAAAGGAAATGCATTGGAACACAAATCTGAATTCGTAGCCACTGGTTCACCGTAGGCATCAAGAACTAGAAATAATTAACAGGATCTCATGGGTGGCATCAAAGAACCTTAGGGAATTCATATAACATTTGGATCTAGCACTAGATAGGGAGGAGAAGGGGTGAGGAGAAAGAGAGATTACAGGAGAGGAGGAACGACCGAAGGAGCAGGAACCTCGGCAGCAGA
This sequence comes from Avena insularis, assembly GCA_023614405.1. Lineage (NCBI taxonomy): Eukaryota > Viridiplantae > Streptophyta > Magnoliopsida > Poales > Poaceae > Avena > Avena insularis. The sequence continues at coordinate 257,472,308 of CM042691.1, forward strand.
GGGTGCTCAGGCGACGGCCGCATTAGGTGCAAGGTGGCAATGACATCAGGTGCTGGGACGGCGGTGGCAGGTGCTAAGGCGACGGCGGAGGAGGAGTCGCTGGAGCTCTAGACTTTTTGTCTGCGGGGCAGCGGAGCCGCCGGCATCGCCGCGAGAAGCGATTAGGCGTCACCGCGAGGTGCATGCATCGCCAGAACCGGCAAAAAACGCGAGGGGTGTGGAGCGTATCGAAAACACTTCAACCCGACGTGTATCGAAGGGTTTACTCGGGCTAAGCCCGGCCAACACCGGCCTGCCAAACGGCTCGCTGACGGTTTCACGTGTATTAGGATTAGACCAGGATAATACACCACAATACCGGTTAAAACTCCTCTGCCAAACAAGGCCTAAGTGGATTACCCATGGTTTATTGAACTCGGGGAGGAAGTGGTCAAAGGTATCCCTCTCAAGCAACCCTGCAATGAAGATACAAGAAGTCTCTTGTGTCCCCAACACACCCAATACACTTGTCAGGTGTATAGGTGCACTAGTTCGGTGAAGAGATAGTGAAATACAAGTGATATGGATGATTATAAGTGGTAACGGTGCCAAAAAAGAGCTTTTGACGGGGAGGACGGGATTGAAGCTGTCCTATAGATCCCTCGCAACGGCCCCAGAAAAGAGCTTTGATGTCGTGGAAGAGACTAAAGGCAATATGAAATAAAGATGGAAGCAAGCAAACATGTAGCAGCACTTGTTGTAAATGGTGTTTCAATGCTTAGAAACAAGGCCTAGGGATCATACTTTCACTAGTGAACACTCTCATATAAATATCTTCTCTTCATGATACTACTCTGAACTACTCTCTGGCTGGACAACTCTAATCCACGGTAGGGCTAGAAAAGCACTCCTTAAAGTTTGCAATCCCCATATAGATAACCCCACACTGTCACCTTGAGCGCTAGATGGTTCCTTCAAACACCACAATTTCATAAAGATATCCAACTCAAAATATAACTCATGACAAGTATTTATGTGATCTATAGCCTAAGTGCCACACGGTGTGCACGCTATCAGTTTCACACACGTGGGGAGAGCCGAAGATCTATTAAAGCACTTGAGTAGCAGAGTAGATCTACTTGATTACAAAGCTCATGATCACAATAAGGCCATGCATAGAGAGAGAGATGAACACATAGCTACCGGTAGAACCCTTAGCCTCGAGGAAGAATTACTCCCTCCTCATCATGGGAATCAGCAACAGCGATGGAGATGGTGGTGGAGATCGATGGATATGGCTCCGGGGGAAATTCCCCATCCCGGCAGGGTGCCGGAACAGAGACTTCTATCCCCCGAATCTCCCCTTTGGTGGCGACGGCGCTATGGAAGTTTTTGTGGATGTATGCCGATTCATCTAGGGTTTTCTCATCGGGGGCTTCTTATAGGCAAAAGGGGGACGTCGGTGGCGCTGTGGTGGCCCACACACAGTGGTGGCGCCAGTGGGCCCAAGACACCCTAGGGTGTGCTCATCCTGGTGTCCCCCTCCGTCTCTGCTTCACGTTTCCGTATTGCTCCGGGAAAAATAGGCAGATTGGCTTTTGTCCCATTCAATTCCGAGAATATTCATTTTTTAGCTTTTTTGAAACCAAAATATGCAGAAAACAGGCAAATGGCACTGCGGCATCTTGTTAATAGGTTAGTTCGAGAAAATGTAAAAAAATACCTCAAAGTGTATACAAAACATAAGATAGTTGATACAAAATAAGCTACAGCATCAAAAATTATAGATACGTTTACGATGTATCATTACCTCTGGTGTTGCATGTAAGAAAAATATATATATATTCGCTGTCTATGGTGGTTGAACTACTATAAGTACCTCGTTTATTAATATACTTCTTTATATGAAGTTTCCTTTAATTTTCGAGTGCTCAATTATATTACTGATTATGCTCATGCACACTACTAAAATTTTCTAGTGCTTCATTATATTATAATTGTCAAGGAATACATGAAAGAATAGTTTAAATTGCCAGAAAAAGTCATATTTAAGTAACCAAATGATCTCACATCGGCATTAAACATTTTAATTAGTCAAAATCAAAAAACTTGCACCTCATTTCTCTTCAGCAAGCGCATGAACACTACGAGTTGGCCATCTTTCAGGTTCAGATCCAAGGTTTGTACTACGCCATATATTTTCTTCAATGTATATGAACCTCATTTACTCTTAGAACTCAATTTCACTCTAGAAAGCATGCGTAAACACCTTTCTTTGCCTTTAAATTATGAATAATTCTCAAAATTTATGATTAACAAAATCTGGAGTTCCAAATATATCCGGAGTGCTGAATATTCACTCAACAAGACTTCCTTCAAAGAATACATGAAAAAATGGTTTGTTGGAAATATGCCCAAGAGGCAATAATAAAGTGGTTATTATCATGTCTTCATACTTATGATAAATGTTTACATACCATGCTATAATTGTATTAACCGGAAACATTAATACTTGTGTGATTTGTAAACATAAAAGAGTCCCTAGTAAAGCCTCTTGTTAAACTAGCTTGTTGGTTAATATATGATCATGGTTTCCTGATCATGAACATAGAGATGTTATTAAACAACAGGGTCATATCATTAGGAGAATGATGTGATGGACATACTCCTATAGTTAAGCGTAGCATAAAGATCAAGTCATTTAAATAGTTCATTTTCTATAAGCTTTCTGATACATAGTAACCTAATTCCTTCGACCATGAGATCATGTTTATCACCATCACCGGAAGGATGCTTTGATGACATCAAACACCACACCGTAACTGGGTGGCTATAAAGGTGGCATTGAGTGTTCGGAAAGTATGGGTTGAAACACATGGATCAAGAATGGGATTTGTCCATCCATATGACGGATAGATATACTCTGGGCCCTCTCGGTGGAATGTCATCCAATTAGCTTGCAAGCATGTGACTGGCTCACAAGGGATCACATATCACGGGAACGAGAAAAGAGTACTTATCGGTAACGAGGTTGAACTAGGTATGCAGATATACCGATGATCAAAACCTCGGATAAGTAAACTATCATGAGACAAAGGGAAATTGGTATCGTATGTAAGTGGTTCATTCGATCGCAAAGTAATCGTAGAAATATGTGGGAGCCATATGAATTTCTAGATTCCTCTATTGGTTATTGATCGGAGAAGTGTCTCGGTCATGTACGCATAATTCACGAACCGTAGGGAGACACACTTAAGGATTCAATGTTGTTGAGTAGTTATGGAATGATGAGTAAGAGACTGAATGTTGTTCGGAGTCTCGGATGGGATCCGGGATATCACGAGGATATCCGGAATGGTCTGGAGAATAATATTCATATAAGGAAAGTCCTGTTTCGGGGTTGGAGAATGGTTCCGGTGTTTTCATCGGGAATGTTCTAGAAGGTTCCGGAATGTCCGGCACTCCGGAGGGGAAGGGTACATGAATGTGACATAACAAGTTGGAATGGTTTCATCATGTACTAGGTGTCATCGCTGAGCAAAATAAAGGGATAAATCAAATCCTAGTTTGAAAAGTCAAACGCCAATTTGAAAAGTCAGACGACAAGTTTGCTTGGTGGAGGGAGAGTAGGAAACCTACTTGGGGAGGAAGTCCCACTCCCTCCACCCGCCGGCCAAGGTGGAGGAGTTGGAGGAGTACTCCCTCCTCCTAGGCGTGTCCCTCCCACCTATAAAAGAAGGGGCAGGGGTGCCCCTCTTCCCTACACCAAAACCCTAGCTCCTGGCGCCTCCACACAAGTGCTGCCGCCGCCTAGGGTTTCCTCCCAACTCGCTGAGTTAGGGCTTCCCCAAGCCCTAGCCGCCGGCTACACCTCTCCCCTTGGTGCCTCTAAACTCTAGACCACCAAGGCCTCTCTCATAGTCCACCATACTCGCTCCGGCTTAAGGCGAAGCCCTGCGAGATCTCGCCTCTACTTCCGGTACCACGCCGTCGTGGTGCCAGAATCACGAGGAGAGTGCTACAACCTCCACTGCCTGCTGGAACAAGGGAGAGGAAGGTCTTCATCGAGTACGAACGTGTGACCGACTGTGGAAGCGCTGCCGGAACGCATCGCCGGAAGGATCGTCTACGCGATATTGAGATCGGCAAGTGTACGACTACATCACCCACGAGAATCTGCTCTCGTTAACCGCTTTGGAATCTTCGAGGGTGAGTTCCTCTATCGACTCGTTGCTACAATCTAGTAGATAGATCTTGGCTTGTTTGTGTGCATGCGGTAGAAATTTTTTGTTTTCCATGCTACGAAACCCTACAGTGGTATCAGAGCCGTGTCTATATGTAGATCTGTTGCACGAGTAGAACACAATGGTCATTATGGGCGTTGATGCTTTTGTTGTCAATTGCTTCTTGTGTACTTTGCATCTTGCGGGATGGTGGGATGAAGCGGCCTGGGCTAACCTTACATGACATCGTTCATGATACTTGCTCCACGCTTGACATGCAACTTGTATTGCATAAGTGGCTTTGTGGGTGCCTGTTTCTCCCAACATAGTTAAGATTCAATTTACAACGGGTGATTGACAATACTAGTATCAATGTTGTGGTTCTTGTTCGTAAGTTAGAACGACACTTATTGAAAGCCCCAAACCACGTAAAACATGCAAAGAAAATTAGAGGCGTCTAACTTTGTTTTGCAGGGGTGTGCTGTGATGTGATATGGCCATGATTGTGATTATATATGATGTATGCAATGTTCCTTATTGTAAGTTGGCAACCGGCAGGAGCCATATGGTTGTTTCCATTAAGTCTTGCGTGTCTATTATTCAAAGTAGTTGTAATAGTTGATGCTGGTGGAAGACAACCATGAAGCGGCGCCATTGACCTTGACGCCACAGCGATGATGATGGAGATCATGTTCGTGCTTGAAGATGGAGATCGGAAGCACAAGAAGAAAGGCCATATCATATCACATATTATGAATTGCATGTGATGTTAATCCTTTTATGCATCTTGTATTGCTTAGTTCACGAAGGTAGCATTATAAGATGATCCCTCAAGCACACAATTTCAAGTTTTAAAGTGTTCATCCTTAGTAAGCACCGTTGCTAAAGCTCGTTGTTTCGAAGCACCACGTGATGATCGGGTGTGTTAGATTCTGCGAGTGTATACAACGTGAGCAAGCCAGATTTGCTCATGCGGAAGCTAAGGTTTGATCTTGACGAGCCTAGCATGTCTGGGGCGTGGTCTCGTAACACGGATCACCGAAAGGTAAAGCATGAGTCATATAGTAGATATGATGAACATGTTGATTGTTCGCCATTGAAGCTACATCAACTCTCGTGATGATCGGTTTTGATGTGGTGGATTTGGTTCGTGTGATCACTAAAACAATGTGAGGGATATTGTTTTGAGTGAGAGTTCAACAGCAATATGATTAAAAGTTGAACACTATTTATCATAAATTATATCAAAGTGAATTTGCATAATTTTTGTAGTCATTGGCATCCGTTTACCACCTTGCGCTTAGTTATAATTGAGATGATAGAACTATAGAATTCTGGTTAGTTACTTTACGAACTGGTATCGTATTGTTTTGAAGTGTTAATCTGAAGTTTAAAAGTCCTATTGCAAACTTTCAGTAATTTCCGGTTATTCCATAAAGTTTAATAATTGGTATTAAATCAAGAGTGACAATTCCAAGAGTTAGTGTATGAGTATGATGTTTGTCTCCATGATTCTTGATATTCAAAGAATTGTCTTAATATCAAGGTTATCTAGGATCTGAAAGAGTTGTTTCAGAAACCATGATGTGTGGAAGATATTGTGATATCTGAAATGAAGTTTTGGTTGCAACATGATAGAGTATAATATGGCAAAAGCCATGTTCTCATATTTGATGAGAATTTGCAAAAGGTTGGAGACACTAGTTGTCCTAATCCTCCAAAAGGTTTTGGAGAGCAACATTATACTCGCGATTCACCGCAATAAGCTAAAGTAGCTTGATCATGAATAATTCCATGGTAAGGGTGAATATTTGATGTAGATAAATATTTACTACAGCAAGAGATTAGTAAAGAATGGAATTTGAAAGCACACCAAACATTTGATGATGGTGACCTACTTCAAAGTGCAGGTCCAAAGACATTGGTATTTAATTATACACGCTTTGGACTATGTGTCATATTGTCACATCCCAAGATTTTCCAAATCTTGTTATGTGAAAAATATTGAATAAAATAAAACTTTGTTGATTTTCAGGGTGAGAAGAAACTTTTTTAATTCAATTTGGAAACTTTCAAACCTATTTGATCAAACAAATCCTAAAGGGATTTGAAAAAACAAAACCTTTAATAAAGAAAAATTTAAATATTTGGAATTGCTATTTTGGCTCTTTTAATAAAAAGATTTGGTTTTCAAATGAAAAGGAAGATTTTTAAATAAGGATTATTTTAAGCCAAATTAAAACTTGGCCAAGCCTTTGAAATAAAATATTTTTATTTGGTAAAAATAGTAAAGGTTTATTTAAAATAAATTAATAAGGATTTAATATCCAAGTTTATTAAAAATAAAGGTTTCACTATTTTAATTAAAACATCAAACCTATTTATTTATTTTAAACAAGTTTTCCAAGTTTTCTTTATTTTCAAATAAAACCTACTGATTTGGTTTTGATATTATTTTAGATTTCAAAATGGAGTTTTGAATAAATCAAAATCTATTTGATTTAATAACAATGGTCTATTTATTTAATTAATAATGGACCCTAAAATAAAAATATTATTTTGATCTTTGGACTTTGGTTTGTGTTGTTAAACAGAACCAAATTCAATTGCAATGTTTGGTAAATGTTTGAATTGATTTGAATGTTGATTAGTTGTTTGAATTTCAAAACAGAAAATAGAATTGGAAAAAGGAAAATCATTCAGGAAGAAAAAAATAGAGTCGGACTCAGCCCAAGCCAACAACCCAAAGATTAGCCCGGCTTCTCTCTTCCCCAGCGTTTTCACAGTAACCCCACCCGCAGTGGTGACCAAAGGGCCCTTCCTTCTCTCTCTCCCTCACTGACAGCACGACCCCATACCGCCAGCCATCGTCTTCACTGCGACCAGCTTTCCCCCATTCATCGCTGTCGTTCTCAGTCGTTGAATTCCAGCGATAAATTCGTGTAAATGACAACGTTAAACTCGACAGCGATCTCGCGTACTTAATCGTCCCTGTCCCCTCTACCTTTCTCCCAAATGCCAGCTCCTCTCTGCCACCAGGCTGCGCGAATCGCGAGCTCAAACACCACTGTCTCCGACGTGTTCCCCGACCAATTCCGGCACCGACCAGCCGCCCCTCGCCTCCCACTGCACACAGGCTTGCTCCCCGTCTCCTGGTGCATCTTCCAGTACCAACCGCTTGGCCGCGCCCGCTCTACAACGTCGGCAACAAACTCACCTGAACGTCGCCGTCGTCTGCCATTGCTCCGGCGAGTTCCCCCAGTGAGTACAGACTTCCCCAGCACCTACCAATGATGCTCCTGTGATCCCCGATCAGACGCAGCTAACGGTAGGGTCTGCTTTTTTAGCGCCCTCAAACCTCGCCTCCGACGATAAACAGAAGCACCCGACGCTGCTGCAAGCTCCAGCGAGCAATCCACCTCATTCCCGTGCGCCCCTCGACGAGATACTGCCACGTTGAGCACCAGCAAAGTCTGACGATCTCGGTGAGCATATTCCCATCCTCCCTTGCTTCCTGTAGCCGCCGTAGCGCCACCGCCTGACCGTGCGCCGCCGCTAGCCACCGCCGGCGCCGCTCACGTTTGGTCAAGCAAACCAGCATCGTTAGATTTTCATCTGGCGGCCACGATAGATTCATTTAACGAAAGGGTACGGGCCGGTCTGAGCCACGCGATCTGTTTAGATCCAACGGCTGTACTTGCGTGATCCGTGCGAACCGGTACCGGCCAGTCATATCACGCCGCGTGTCACCAGTTTGTTTAAAACAGAAATTTGAAAACAGATTTAGATGCAAACTTGAAACCCTTGTAACTTTTGATCCACACGTCCAAAATTTGCAAACTTTATATCAATGGAATCAGTGGATCAAGCCCTAGCCAACCATGCAATTTGTTTAGTAAAAAGCCTTTGGTAAAATGTCTGTTTTTGCAGAAACATTTGTATGCTTGTTTAGATTAGAAAAATTATTCCAAAATGTTTTCAAGGATGAAATCCTTGCAAATTAGTTTGTGGTGAACTTACTGACCCTAGGAACCAACCCATGGTTTTGAAAATGGATTTGGTGAAGTTTAGGATGGATTAATTGATTTAGCCCATTTCTAGTCAAATAAAAATATTGCTTTTGTTATGAAAATGATTTTGGAATGAAAACTTTGGGAAAGTAATTTGAATCAAACCTACTGACCCTAAAACACCAAGTTTTGAGAATCAACAACTTTGGTGAACAACATAAAGTTTTTGATTTGATAAAAACATTTTCCACCACATGAAATAATGAATGGATTTAAAAATGGTTTATAGACAAAACCCTTTTGCAAATGACTTTGCCACTTTGGAAAATGACCACTTTGAACCTTACAAAGTTTAGAGCCTAGTGGAAACCACCTTTGCAAATAAAACTACCTTATGCATGCATGCATGCATGACTTAGATCCCATTATTTTATGTGTGATAATTTGTTTGATTGATTTTGGTTGGAATGCTAGTGATATTGTGTTTGCTTGATTGATTTGTAGTGATGATAGAAAAGTGTGAAACTAGCAAGATCAAGAAGTGAACCAACATTCCCTACCAAAAAAGGCAAGTGACACTATCATCTAAAAGTCCTACTATTTTCAATATACTTAGTGGATTTTGAAACATGCATGAAAAGAATTTCTATACTTATGCTATGCTAAATCCTAATAGGATACCCCTATATATTCCTTAGTGAAAACAATGTAGTTGTAGTATGCTTAGCCCAGCTATATATTGGGATGGGATACATGTTATGATTATATAAAGTATTGAAAAGACTTATGTTTTATATGTATAAAACAAGTACTCAATGAACCACCTGGGTGGACAAGGACACTCCAGCTTTTGGACAAGGTGGCAACAAAAGGAACCATGTTTATATGGCAATCTCTTTTTTTGTGCACTAAAAGAAAACCACCCAGGGACTTAGAGATTGAACATGTTTCTCGTACAGTGGCTTCCGTGTACAGCCACATGCTAAATGGGCTCTGGCTTAGTTAACTACATAGTGGAAATCCCATGCATTGGCATCTTCAGGTTAACTTGATTTGTGTAAGGGAGCTTGAACCCTACATTGGTGCCTGGTAGACAAGCTAGCATTTTGTATTGGGAGGACTCCTATGGAAAGACTTTGTCACATTCTCAATCTGCCAGTACTCCATCTTGGTGAGTACTTATCCAGTGGCCACTGGTGGCATCAAGATGAGATTGTGTCATGTGGGTAAAGTGTAAAACTTCTGCAGAAGATCAAATTCTAAGTACTTAGTCGTGTCCCCAGTTACGGACAACTCTAAGCAACTAAGGCTTGTGGCTATGGAAGATCTCGACATTCCAATTTCTCAAAGTAAAACTTGATGGTGACAACAAGGGATTTTGAAACACTTGGTGGATTCCAAGGAGTTCAGAAAGATTTGACAAAAGATCAAAACTATTTTGTAAAGATAGGATAAAACTATATTGCTTTCTGCAAATGATCCTAAACCCCACTTGGCCAAATATGCATGTACTGATAGGATCCACTTATATTCTACATAGTAGTGAAACTTGCCAATACAATTCAAATGTATTGACCCTTGTGGCTGTAACTTGTAATGTTGCAGGTTTGATTGATTTTAGTGAAGAGTGATTGATTAGGATTACAAAGTCTACAACCAACATGTTTGCTTGTGGCACTTTGAAGATGAAGGACCCCATGTTATAGTTATTCCGCTGCAATGTAAAGTGATAGCCAAATGAGCTATGTAAGATGTAATAAAATTATGTTATTCCTGGTTATAAAGTTATATTATGACCTTTGTTTCTTGATATTACATCTTAACTGTGGATGCTAGCTATTGATCCAGGGACTAGCATTGTAAACACAGGGTACTCTACCTTATTTAAAGGTTGGGACCCTTACAGATGGTATCAGAGCACTGTGTTGCCTGTAGGATTATAACCCTAGGATTGGACAAAACCCCTTAGAGAAATAGGAGTTGTGTTTGTTCCAAAACTTATTTACAAACAATCTTGTAAACTCTTTCCTCAACCATTTTGGTTTTGACTCTACATCTCCTCTATTTCAACTTGATGGATAGAGCCTACTCCATGGCCAAAGACCTTACCATGAGCTAAGAACATTTTCAACTCTATTGACTTCAACATCTTCAACATTTCCACCAAGGACTCAACCTTGGATATCACTAAGGACTACTAGTGAAAACCAAGAGACATTAGATTGCCTACCAAAGACATTGATATCAAGTTAGAGTATGGATCATATTGTCCTATGAGGTATAGTTATACTAAGTTATTATTTTCAAGAAAACTTGTTGTTTCCTTCAACTCATGAGTTAAACTCATAAGTTGTTAAGTGATTAGTTGCTTGTTGATTGATTGATGGTTTGATTGTTTGTTTGAACTTGGTTGTTTTTGGGTTGTGTGTTAAAACTTCTTAAAAACCTATCCACCAATACTTATCCCTATCAAACCAACAGATGCCTCCCCGTCGTGCCAACCCCAACCAAAACAACAATAACTTCACCCCTGAGATGCAACAGATGATGGAAGCTCAGACACATTTGATGCAGCAGATGACTACATTCATACAGAATCTGAACAACAACAACAACAACAACAATAACAACAATCAGAATAATCCTCCAGCACTAGACATGCTCACCAAATTTCTGAAACTTAGGCCTGCAAGGTTCTCTGGAACAACTGATCCAATGGAAGCTGATGATTGGTTACGTTCAGTGAACAAAGACTTAGTGACTGTTGGTTGCACTGATGAAGAAAAAGTAAGGTTTGCAACATTTCTGCTTGAAGGACCAGCAGCAACATGGTGGGACAACTTTCAAATCACCACTCCCCTTGAAGATGTGACTTGGGCTATTTTTGAAGATGGATTCAGAACCACTCACATCTCACCTGGAGTAATGTACTTGAAGAAAAAGGAGTTTCACAATCTGAAACAACGTCACCTCAGTGTGGCTGAGTATATTGAAGAATTCAACAATCTGGCACGCTATGCACCGGATGAAGTTGATACAGATGCTAAGAGAAAGGATAAATTTCTTGAAGGACTTAATGATGAGTTGAACCTGCAGCTAGCTGTTGCCTATGTCCAAACTTATCAATCACTCTGTGACAAAGCCACAATATTGGAAAACAAGATGAATCAAGTTGAGAATAGAAAGAGGAAACATAAACTCAAGAACTATTCAGAATCATCAAAGAAGAAGCATTCATACAAAAAGAGCAATGAAGATTCTGAACCACATCAGTATCACCACAACAACAATGGAAGTGAGAATAATGGAAATGATACTGACAATGGAGATAACCTTGGTCAGAACCAACATGACACTTACAGGAAAAAGGACATTAGCCAGTTGTAATGCTATAATTATAAGGATCTTGGACACTATGCATCAGACTGTCCAGAGAAGAAAAAGAAAAAGGATGCCAGAAGAGCCAATGGAAATGACTCCAATGTGACCCAGAAAGGGCATGTGAACCACATTGACATGAATAGAAACTTTGAAGAGATAGAAGAAGTGGATGTCAGGATTTAGAAAACTCAGAAGAGTCAAATAAGGATTCCTTGTCTGATTATTGTGTTGAACTTTTAGTCAAGTGAACCATCAATGTAACCCTATGAGACTTTATTTTAAGGGTGGTAGTACCCTAGTTATTTTAAGCCTACTTATAACCTTTAGCCTTCCCAAATCTCGGGACGAGATTTATTTTAAGGGTGGTAGCCTGTCACATCCCAAGATTTTCCAAATCTTGTTATGTGAAAAATATTGAATAAAATAAAACTTTGTTGATTTTCAGGGTGAGAAGAAACTTTTTGAATTCAATTTGGAAACTTTCAAACCTATTTGATCAAACAAATCCTAAAGGGATTTGAAAAGACAAAACCTTTAATAAAGAAAAACTTAAATATTTGGAATTGCTATTTTGGATCTTTTAATAAAAAGATTTGGCTTTCAAATGAAAAGGAAGATTTTTAAATAAGGATTATTTTAAGCCAAATTAAAACTTGGCCAAGCCTTTGAAATAAAATATTTTTATTTGGTAAAAATAGTAAAGGTTTATTTAAAATAAATTAATAAGGATTTAATATCCAAGTTTATTAAAAATAAAGGTTTCACTATTTTAATTAAAACATCAAACCTATTTATTTATTTTAAACAAGTTTTCCAAGTGTTCTTTATTTTCAAATAAAACCTACTGATTTGGTTTTGATACTATTGTAGATTTCAAAATGGAGTTTTGAATAAATCAAAATCTTTTTGATTTAATAACAATGGTCTATTTATTTAATTAATAATGGACCGTAAAATAAAAATATTATTTTGATCTTTGGACTTTGGTTTGTGTTGTTAAACAGAACCAAATTCAATTGCAATGTTTGGTAAATGTTTGAGTTGATTTGAATGTTGATTAGTTATTTGAATTTCAAAACAGAAAATAGAATTGGAAAAAGAAAAATCATTCAGGAAGAAAAAAATAGAGTCGGACTCAGCCCAGCAGGCCAAGCCCAACAACCCAGTACTAGCCCAGCTTCTCTCCCCCACGCGCGAAGCGTTTTTCACCAGAACCCCCACCCGCAGAGTGACTGACCAGTGGCCCCTTCCTTCTCTCTCTCCCTCACTGACAGCACGGCCCCACATCGCCAGCCATCGTCTTCACTGCGACCAGCTTTCCCCCATTCATCGCTGCCGTTCTCAGTCGTTGAATTCCAGCGATAAATTCGTGTAAATGACAACGTTAAACTCGCCAGCGATCCCGCGTACTTAATCGTCCCTGTCCACTCTACCTTTCTCCCAAATGCCAGCTCCTCTCTGCCACCAGGCTGCGCGAATCGCGAGCTCAAACACCACTGTCTCCGACGTGTTCCCCGACCAATTCCGGCGCCGACCAGCCGCCCCTCGCCTCCCACTGCACACAGGCTTGCTCCCCGTCTCCTGGTGCATCTTCCAGTACCAACCGCTTGGTCGCGCCCGCTCTACAACGTCGGCAACAAACTCACCTGAACGTCGCCGTCGTCTGCCATTGCTCCGGCGAGTTCCCCCAGTGAGTACAGACTGCCCCAGCACCTACCAATGATGCTCCTGTGATCCCCAGTACCGTACGCAGCTAACAGTAGGGTCTGTTTGCCTTAGCGCACCCTCAAACCTCGCCTCCGACGACAAACAGAAGCACCCGACGCTGCTGCAAGCTCCGGCGAGCAATCCACCTCGTTCACGTGCGCCCCTCGACGAGATACTGCCACGTTGAGCACCAGCGAAGTCTGACGATCTCGGTGAGCATATTCCCATCCTCCCTTGCTTCCTGTAGCCACCGTAGCACCACCGCCTGACCGTGCGCCGCCGCTAGCCACCGCCGCCGCCGCTCACGTTTGGTCAAGCAAACCAGCACCGTTAGATTTTCATCTGGCGGCCACGATAGATTCATTTAACGAAAGGGTACGGGCTAGTCTGAGCCACGCGATCTATTTAGATCCAACGGCTGCAGTTGCACGATCCGTGCGAACCGGTACCGGCCAGTCATATCACGCCGCGTGTCACCAGTTTGTTTAAAACAGAAATTTGAAAACAGATTTAGATGCAAACTTGAAACCCTTGTAACTTTTGATCCACAAGTCCAAAATTTGCAAACTTTATATCAATAGAATCAGTGGATCAAGCCCTAGCCAACCATGCAATTTGTTCAGAAAAAGCCTTTGGTAAAATGTCTGTTTTTGCAGAAACATTTGTATGCTTGTTTAGATTAGAAAAATTATTCCAAAATTTTTTCAAGGATGAAATCCTTGCAAATTAGTTTGTGGTGAACTTACTGACCCTAGGAACCAACCCATGGTTTTGAAAATGGATTTGGTGAAGTTTAGGATGGATTAATTGATTTAGCCCATTTCTAGTCAAATAAAAATATTGCTTTTGTTATGAAAATGATTTTGGAATGAAAACTTTGGGAAAGTAATTTGAATCAAACCTACTGACCCTAAAACACCAAGTTTTGAGAATCAACAACTTTGGTGAACAACATAAAGTTTTTGATTTGATAAAAACATTTTCCACCACATGAAATAATGAATGGATTTAAAAATGGTTTATAGACAAAACCCTTTTGCAAATGACTTTGCCACTTTGGAAAATGACCACTTTGAACCTTACAAAGTTTAGAGCCTAGTGGAAACCACCTTTGCAAATAAAACTACCTTATGCATGCATGCATGCATGACTTAGATCCCATTATTTTATGTGCGATAATTTGTTTGATTGATTTTGGTTGGAATGCTAGTGATATTGTGTTTGCTTGATTGATTTGTAGTGATGATAGAAAAGTGTGAAACTAGCAAGATCACGAAGTGAACCAACATTCCCTACCAAAAAAGGCAAGTGACACTATCATCTAAAAGCCCTACTATTTTCAATATACTTAGTGGATTTTGAAACATGCATGAAAAGAATTTCTATACTTATGCTATGCTAAATCCTAATAGGATACCCCTATATATTCCTTAGTGAAAACAATGTAGTTGTAGTATGCTTAGCCCAGCTATATATTGGGATGGGATACATGTTATGATTATATAAAGTATTGAAAAGACTTATGTTTTATATGTATAAAACAAGTACTCAATGAACCACCTGGGTGGACAAGGACACTCCAGCTTTTGGACAAGGTGGCAACAAAAGGAACCATGTTTATATGGCAATCTCTTTTTGTTGTGCACTAAAAGAAAACCACCCAGGGACTTAGAGATTGAACATGTTTCTCGTATAGTGGCTTCCGTGTACAGCCACATGCTAAATGGGCTCTGGCTTAGTTAACTACATAGTGGAAATCCCATGCATTGGCATCTTCAGGTTAACTTGATTTGTGTAAGGGAGCTTGAACCCTACATTGGTGCCTGGTAGACAAGCTAGCATTTTGTATTGGGAGGACTCCTATGGAAAGACTTTGTCACATTCTCAATCTGCCAGTACTCCATCTTGGTGAGTACTTATCCAGTGGCCACTGGTGGCATCAAGATGAGATTGTGTCATGTGGGTAAAGTGTATAACTTCTGCAGAAGATCAAATTCTAAGTACTTAGCCGTGTCCCCGGTTACGGACAACTCTGAGCAACTAAGGCCTGAAGCTATGGAAGATCTCGACATTCCAATTTCTCAAAGTAAAACTTGATTGTGACAACAAGGGATTTTGAAACACTTGGTGGATTCCAAGGAGTTTAGAAAGTTTGACAAAAGATCAAAACTATTTTGTAAAGATAGGATAAAACTATATTGCTTTCTACAAATGAGCCTAAACCCCACTTGGCCAAATATGCATGTATTGATAGGATCCACTTATATTCTACATAGTAGTGAAACTTGCCAATACAATTCAAATGTATTGACCCTTGTGGCTGTAACTTGTAATGTTGCAGGTTTGATTGATTTTAGTGAAGAGTGATTGATTAGGATTACAAAGTCTACAACCAACATGTTTGCCTGTGGCACTTTGAAGATGAAGGACCCCATGTTATAGTTATTCCGCTGCAATGTAAAGTGATAGCCAAATGAGCTATGTAAGATGTAATAAAATTATGTTATTCCTAGTTATAAAGTTATATTATGACCTTTGTTTCTTGATATTACATCTTAACTGTGGATGCTAGCTATTGATCCAGGGACTAGCATTGTAAACACAGGGGACTCTACCTTATTTAAAGGTTGGGACCCTTACACATATGTATGACTCCACTATTGATGTTGATAGATTCTTTCAAACAGAAAAGGAAATACTGAAAGAGAATCTCAGAAATATATGGCAGAAAAGAAAAGACTAGAATTGTTCAGCTTGGATATATAGAGGATATAAATAATGTGGTTCTTAAGTACTGGATACTGAATTTGTTGGTATGAATCGTCATACGAAACAACAGAATTCATGAACCACAATGGCCTAAGTAACTAGCAAAAGAATATGTGATGATGTTCATCGAGAACAAATAAAGGGTTATTGTGCTGCTCATTAAACATCAAAGCTTGCCTTCAAGATTTGTTTTATCAGGTATTATGAGAATAAAAGGGTTGTTCAAATAATTGTCGTAATCCATAAAAGATGGATGATTCACAAATCTCGTTGGAGAAATCACATCCATAAAACTAGTGCTAAATATGTCGAAAGACAAATTGATTGAAAGATCACTTAGGAAGTGACATCGCCGTTTAAATTATATTGGAAAGAAAACATGAAGAAACTCCATGTGGATGGAATTTTGGAGTCTTTTGATTTTTGATCAAATGACGCTTGTGAAACTTTCCTAGAGATAATTAAAACTTCGTTCATAGGCCAAAAGGGAACGAATGACTAGCTTATTAGAACTTGTACATATTGTTGTACGAAGTCCATTATGTGTAGTCAAGAGCGATGGATTTCAACTTCATATGCTTTCTCCGAAAATGTGAGTGAATATATGAATATTTACTTAATAAGGATAAGTATGAAACATTTGAAAAGTTCAAAGACTTTCAAGATGAAGTGCAAGATCATTGTAACAAGAATATAAATAGTTTATGATAAGATCATAAAGGAAGATATTTTGAGTTACAAGTTTAGCATAATACCTAAGTTTTAAGGAATCGTTCCGTAGATTTGCATGTCCCGAAACACCATAAGAGTATGGAGCGTTCGAGATATGTAATTAAACCTTGTTTGACATGGTAAGATCGAAGGTGTAATTCATAAAACTGCCATTATATTTTAAAGATTAAAAGCTTTAGAGACTACCGTTTTTCCACTGAAAAGAGCTCCATCATAATCCGTTGAAATGACACCATATAAAGTTATGGTTTGGGATAAAACCCAAGTTGTCCTTTCTTAAACATTGGTATGCTATGCATAAGAAAGATGTTTGCAACCAAAGTCGGATGAACCTGTCTTTGTATGTTATTTTGAATAACTGTTAAGTAATCCTCCATAACATCAGAGACAAAAGTGTTTGTCACTTAGAACGTCAAGTTTCTTTGAGAAGGAATTTTTCGTGAAAAGATAAGTGGGGGGACAATAGAACTTTGATAAGGTTAAAAGAAACTTAGCTATATGTGCAAAGTTGCGCAGCGCCGAAAAGTGTTCCGGAGGCAGCAACAATGCTCATGGCTCACGTGCCTCAAAGGTTGTGGTCACGGAGATCTAAGTTCCTATTGAAACAAGTAGGTCGGGTAAACAATCAAATACCAAGATTTGAGAGTTAAATCATTATTTTACAATAATGATCCGACTACATGCAAAGAAGCGATGATGGGCCCTGACTCCGTCAAATGGCTTAAAGCCATAAAATCCGTGATAGTTCCATATACGAGAGATCAAGCTTTGAACTTGAAAGACCCTCTGGAAAGGTACAAGACCTTACAGTCATATTTGGATCTATAAAGAGATAGACATGGATGTTTCACATGTATGAAATAGTCGACATGTTGGGAAAGAGTTCACAACAATGTTCAAAGGTTGACTATGACAAGATCTGATCTTTCATAGCGATATTTAGTCTAGACGGATTAATGTAGCAACCACGACATATAATTTTGTTATGTGTTGAATAAACAAAACAAGTTCTTCTAATAGAATGGTTACCAAGGACGTGTGCATGACACGGTCCAAAGGGTTTTGTTAATTCAAAGGATGCTAAAAGCATATGCAAACTTCAATGGTTGAAGTAAGCATCGCGGAGTTGGAATCTTCACCATGATGAAACTGTTAAAGGAGTTTAAATTCGTCGGAGACGATGAAGATGCTTGCATTTGCAAGAAATTAAGTGGGAGCGCTAAGACATGTTTCTAATACATTATGTGGAAGACATATTGTTGATTAGAAATGATGTATCTTTTATTAACACATATTAAGAATTTCATCCCGATGAAAGACTTAGGCAAAACCCAAATATTTGGCATCAATAGACGCTAATATGGTTGTGCCGAAAGTACATAGATGATGTATTGAATGAGTTCAATATAGAAACTGCAAGAAAGGTTCTTATGCATACGTAAAGGATTGAATGAGTTCAATATTGATGATATATTCAAGTGTATTGACACTGGTAAGTGAAACAAAGATTCAAGTATAGATTGATACTTGATGTATGAAATCACAAAGAGTATTTATATCAATCATACTGTGATATGTACAAATCCAGATATGTCCTATGCTCTAAATGTTATGAGCATATACCAGAATAATTCATAAGATGATCATTGGACGATAGTAAGGATATTCTTATGATCTTTTGGAAGAACTAAGAGTATATTATTTTGTAGAAGTGGCAAATAGATTGTTAGTTCATTGTAAAAGTATTACATTGATACTAGTTTTGTCACAAAGTACAAATTAAGTTTATCTCAATCTAAACTAAGGGTGGCACAATATAATGGAAAGTAAGTTCCATAATGGATTTGGATGAGTTCCAAAGTTAAGACATTGTGATGATACTACAACAAAAGGCTAAGTATATGACTGCTATAATAGCAGCTAAAGAGGGCATTTGTGTCAAGTAGTTTGTTATCAAACTAGGTGTAGTTCACAGCGGGATAATACTATGAAGATATATTGTACGACAATATTATAAACATGTTTTAACCCCAAAGAACTAAAGGTCTCACCAAAGGACCAAAATTATACAAAGCCATCTCATTAGAGAATGAGTGATGCGTAGAGACGCAAAGACATGCAATTACACACGGACCTGGAAGTGTCAGATCCGAAGATCAGTTGACCACTAGCAATCGTGTACATACGACACCAGAAAGCCATAGGCGTTGAATACACAAAGGTTTGAAACTAGATTATTGACTCTAGTGCAAGTGGGAGACTGTTGGAAATATGCCCAAGAGGCAATAATAAAGTGGTTATTATCATATCTTCATACTTATGATAAATGTTTACATATCATGCTATAATTGTATTAACCGGAAACATTAATACTTGTGTGATTTGTAAACATAAAAGAGTCCCTAGTAAAGCCTCTTGTTAAACTAGCTTGTTGGTTAATATATGATCATGGTTTCCTGATCATGAACATAGAGATGTTATTAAACAATAGGGTCATATCATTAGGAGAATAATGTGATGGACATACTGACGAGGTTTAATCTCGTCAATGCCCATTGTTATAGACTTGGGTTTTGGAGAAGATGGGGATGCTGGAGATCGTGGCACGGTTAACAGACAAGCAACCAGGGGACACGAGATTTACCCAGGTGCAGGCCCCCGGAGGGAAAACCCTACTCCTGCTTGTCTGCTCTTGATTATGGCAGAACCGAAGATTACAGGGTGCGCAGATTCGATCTGGCGTGGATGCGTGTGCGAAAGTATGAGTCGAGAGATCTAGGACGTGCCCTCCTGGCCTTTATATAGACTCAGGCAGGTCCCGGGCATAGTCCTAGTCGGTTACAAGTTCTAGGGTTTTACCCCTTTGAATTTCCTATCTCCGCTAGACTTGTTCTCCAAGGATCCGAAGGCGTCATGGGCCTTGGCCACCCGAAAATCTTCAGGGGCCAGCGTATATCTGCTGTGGGCCTTCCTTGGGCCGGACCAGGTATGCTGAAGTCATGTACCCGTAGGGTATAACCATGTCAGTAGCCCCCGAGTGATCAGTCGAATCGTAGATTCGGCTGAGGACTCTTCCATTCTTCGGGTGCAACTATGTTTTAATAGTGTATGGGCGTAGGGATTGTTGATGCGTGTGCCTGACTCACCCGACGGATCAGGGTCAGTTAACTGTCTTAGGACGAAACAACACGATCTTCTTCAGGTTCGGGTCCCTCAACCCGGACCTGGAACATATGCTGGCGTAATTTGACTCAGGCCGCAAAGGACTTACAGGAGTGGAATTCCAATAATTTTAATTGGTGTACCCAACGCGTCCGTCGGGATTTTTCATCGTACCTGCTGGTACGGCTTCATACTAGCAGAGCGCAGTCAGGTGCGTTGCCAGGCCATCGATGATATCTCGTAGGTCTTATCTTTGTGTCGAAGACACACATCGAATGTTTGTCACCGGAGGTGCTTGGTGGCCAAGGAGATTGTCGCTCACTTAGCGTTTTATTGGGGCATATTTGCCAATAAGTTTTTGCTTGCTGATCCGAAGATCGATCGAAGATTTCATAGGGTGCGCGACCAGCGCCCCTATGGAGTAACCCAAGTATGCTGCTCGAGTTGTAGACTTCGAACGGAGACTTTATTTCAAGCATTGTTTCAGTTGTTAAGTCCGCAGGACTCGAAAATTTTCGGATGCTTAAATCCATCCTCCCTATGGGAGTAGCCCCCGAGTCCGTAGTGGAGTTGTAGACTCGACGCAGGACTCAGAGAAGTAATTTTGTCTTCATTTGTTTGTCGGTTGCGCCTGATAGGAGTAGCCTCGAGTATTTAGTCGAATCGTAGATTCGTGAGTACTCTTAGATGTGAAGCGAAGTTGGTGCTAGTATAGCTTTTGATGACATCGTCTTGTGATCGATGACCTCAAGCGTCGCTACGCCGAAGATGACTTATTTGAATGACGTGGGTCCCACTTCGACTTTGAATTGACTGGTCAGCGGCGTGAGATGATCTGGCGTCTCCTCGATTTCCGCGCGTAGTGGACGGTGTGGTAACGACGGTTCGTTATGGTGCTGACACGTGTACGTCCAGATCTACCGTTGGCGTTAGGTCTTCTCGATGGACGGCCGGCGTGCGTCGTCCTCGCTGTTATAATCCTTGGTGAAATCGTGGTTTGTTTTTCACCGCCTCAGTTCATCTATTTACTGCTTCCTTGTTCTTGAGCTTATTCTCGCTGCGCGCTGAGAGTTTCTTCTACATTTCCTCTGTTCTTTCTGCTTTGGCATCGCCACCACCGCCATAGCGCCATGGGGAAAACAAAGAAATCCTCATCTGTGGTTGGGACCAGCGCCGCCGGAGGCAAAAAGGGCACCACCACTGCTCGCGTCACCGATGGTAGCTGGCGGCGATCGAAAGCGGAGAGGCGATCTCCATAAGCTAGCGGCGGCCTGATCCCGCAGGACACGACGGCCGTGAGACTCCCCGGCAATGAGGTAATCCCCCGTCCCCCATCTGGGTTCCGGGTTATGTTTGTTGCCTTCGTGATTCGCGGGTTTTCTTTTCCGGTCCACGACTTCCTTCGTGGATTGCTCTTCTTCTATGGGGTTCAGCTCCATCATCTGTCTCCCAACTCCCTTCTCCACATTGCGTGTTTTATCACGCTTTGCGAGTGTTGGCTTGGTATTGAGCCGCATTTTGGCCTCTTCCGGAAGCTTTATTCCGTGAAGAGGCAGTCTGGTTCGGATGGTGTGTATCCCATTGGGGGTTTCATCATCTCCCTCAGTCCCAATGTGCAATTCTTTTCCTTTTCCATATCCGAATCTGTCCAGTACTGGTGGAGGAAATGGTTTTACATCCGTGACTCCGTGTTGCCTGGGCAAGATTTTGGTCTCATTCCCTTTGACCCCTCCCAGAAGATTGAGAAGAAAAGGTCTTGGAAAAACCAAATCTTGGACGGTGAGGTGGAGGAGATAGAGGCCCTTTATCGTCGGGTGGAGGATCTCCAACTGATTCCTGAGAAGGAGGTGAACGGCGTGGACATCATCCGAACTTTTCTTGAGCGTCGGGTGCAGCCTCTCCAAGCGAGAGCGCACCCGATGTTTCTTTATTCTGGACATCGTGATCCGACGAGGGTTTCGAGTGAGAAAATCTCCGAGGGGAATCTTGACAAAGATCTTCGCGTGCTGCTGAAGTACAAGGCCGATGAGGGACTCCTGGAGAAGTCGCTGACTCCTCCCTTTTCTTCGACGTTGGCCGTGCCGAAGGTGTAGATTTATGCACGTAGTGCTCCCCTTTTTTGTTGGGTGTGTATTTGTGTCCTTTGTTTGCTAACAAAGTTTCTTCTCATCTTGTAGAGCTTCAAAGTGCCGGGCATGGCACCACCATTGCCCAAAAGGTATCCGAATGCCCCGGATAATGAAGTGGTGGATTCCGTGTCCGAGCTTCCGTCAGCGCGATCTCCGGCGGAGGATGCCGACGAGTCGAGTAAGGACCATACACGCAAGCGATCACGGAGCTCGAGCGAGTCTTTGGATGCTTCAACTCCTCCGACTCCCAGAAATCCTCTGGGCCTTGAGCGTCATGATGATGGTCATGGAGGTTCTTCTCCCCTTCCTGCCATTCCTGTGCGGGCTGTTGCACCGCACCCGCCAGCAAAGCGAAAAAAGGAAGAAAAGAAGGAGGAGAAGAAGGAAGAGAAGAAAGAGGAGAAGATGGCCCGAAGGGCTTCTCCTATCTTCGACCTTAGCATACTGGGCTCGTAAGTTTTTCTTGTTGTACTGTTGTCCTTTTTCTCTTTATGATGTTTGCACCTGTGCTGATTGGCTTCGTATGCAGGCAATCCTCCGACGGCTCCAGTGATGGTGCGAGGGAGATGATGGGGGAGTCGAACATTGCGTCGCCTCCTCCTCAGACGGTGGAGACTTCGGGTGGCGCTGCTCCAGATCCTCCTGTGCGTGAGAGGCTGGTGGTTGCGCCTCAGAATTTCGCAGGCGGGCCTTCGGGCTCGCCTTCGGAGCACGTAAGTTTTCTGCTTCCTATCACGCGGGGAGCCCCCGAGTATCTTCGTGTGTTGATGTTGTTTTTGACTCTTTGTTTTGGGCGTAGCCCCCAAGTCCTGTTCTTACTGCTACTGCCTTTTCCTGCAGCCTTTTGTCCAAGAGGCCAAGCGGCTGGTGGAGGAGTGCCTGACGCTAGAGGCGAAACTTTGGCTGCTTCA
Organism: Avena insularis; assembly: GCA_023614405.1. Lineage (NCBI taxonomy): Eukaryota > Viridiplantae > Streptophyta > Magnoliopsida > Poales > Poaceae > Avena > Avena insularis. The sequence goes on from CM042691.1 coordinate 257,495,311, forward strand.
AGGTATCCGTCTACCTTTTAATACTTTTCTTGTTTATCATGGTCTTGTTCTTTGACACTTGCTTGTCTTAAATGCAAAGGAGCATAATGACTCTCTTCGTGAGGTCGACGCTCTTAAAAAGAGCCTTGGCCAATCAGAGTAGAAGGCCGAAGCTGCCGTTGCCACGAAAGAACGCCTTGAGCTAGAGCTGTCGAAGGCAGCCGAAGCGAAGGAGCGTCTGCAGCAGGAGGCCGCAGACCATGAGGAGCAGCTGGCCACCGTTGCGGCTGCTCGTGAAAGAGGGGTGGCGGAGAAGCTCATGGCTGCTGCCAAGGCTATTTAGGGTGAGTGCTGATTTTTTGTACTTGTTTCTTTTTCGATGGGTCTTCTTCTATGCTGCCTTTCTTCATGCTCTTCTTCATTTTTGTCTCAGATGCCGCAGGCATCGAGTTCGACCGCGGTGCTCTGGAGCACGGGAGTGCTCTAGATGATGCCACTGTGGCGGTCGAAGACCGCTGCAGCACCGTCGTCAACTCCCTGGCCAAGGCGAAAGAGGTCCTTGGTCGCTTCTACCAGGAGCTCTTCCCAAAGGGCGCAACACTTGAAGATGTGGATGCCCTGGCAGAGGCTCTGTCAGCCGAAGCGCTTCTGACCTGGCATAAGCGAGAAGGGCATCGGTCGTCCGTCGGGCTGGCGATGGCCATGGCGGTGGTACTGGACTTGCCCAGATCACTTCTCGGATGCCGACGGCTGCGGATGGATCGGTAGCCTTCGCTGCCTACTCCGCTCATGAGACGGTATGGGCCCCAAGCTCATTGACTTGTTTGTCGAAAATGCGCTGCGGCATGGCGAGCGAGGCTAAGCGCAGCTCGAGGCAACTCAGTGTCCTGCGCCTTAGGCATAGTAGATGTAGGGTAGCATGTAGTTTACTTTTGTTGTAAATATCTTTTGTAGTACCATCCTTGTGCCACGCAGTGGCCTTATATGTTTAATGAATTTCTCGGTGTTGGACTTCATCCTTGGCTGAATGTCTGTGGTTCTTTCTTTTTTCTGCTGCTATAGGTTCCTTCGGGTGCGGGCCCAGTTGACACTTTATCCGAAAGGCCCTTGCAACCATCGTTGGATGATTCCTCGTGGCTCGCTTTGCTTCGAGATCGCGTGCGCAACTTGGAGAGGGATTTGCTCGGGTTCTGTGATTACGGCGTTTGGAAATCCAAGGCAGATCGTGGTGCTGCCAGAGAGGAGTATTTGATGGCGGAGCTAGGTCGGTTGTCCGAGCAGCTGCAATGTAAGTTGATCCTTCTTTCGGGCTGTAGCTCAGTTCTTCGAGTGGGCCTGCTGGCCTTACTCTTGTTGTATGCGGTTATTTCAGGTGCTAATCTTGCTCCGAGGGAAGAAAAGGAGTGTGTCGCTGTTCGGGTCAATTGCTTGACTCAACAGGACATGGAGGCCGGCGGCTTCTTCTGGATGGATCGCGATCGCGCCCTGGTTCTGGCGACGGTGCAGGATCGTGTTCATCAAGTTTCGCGGGTGCTCCGCTAGGTGCAGACATCACTTTCTTCGGTGCTGCACGTCATGTTTCCTTTGGATGCCATGCCGACGACCCTTGCAGGTCTTCTGTCAAGGTTTCGGAGTGCCAGCAATGTCAAGGAGCTGGTGCGGCAACATCTCGTCGCAGGAGTGAAAGCTGCCTTATCTCTTGTGAGGGTGCATCGCCCTGACGTAGATTTGGCTGTTGTAGCAGCTGGGTCGCCTCTTCGACCGGATGGTGGCGAGTGGAACATGCGTCTGCATTACGCGGCTGTAAGGCAGTATGCCGAACAGATTGTAGATTTGTTTGAGCAGCGTGCTCAGGTTATTCTTCAGAATAGGTAGGACCTGAAAATGAGCGGATAGATGTAAAATTTGTATATTGCATTTGCGTAACCGTGCCCTTTGTTGTAAAGGTTTGCTTGTTTGTGAGCACGATTGCTTTGATTAATACGTGTCCTTTTCGTTTGCCTGACGTGGTCAGCTACTCAGGTGTACATGTTTGGTCCTCAGTCGATGAAATCGTGAGGGTGGGGGGAGCCCCCGAGTGCATTTGTAGCATGTAGTAAAGTTGCAGAAAAATGGTCAACCGAAGGTTGGGAGCGAGACACTTAGATTTATTTATATCGTAATGGAGGAGGTACGTGGTTCGGCTGAGTAGCCTTGGCTGAAAGCCTTATTGAAAGTAAAAGGGGGTAAAAGCCTTATTGAAAGCCTTATTGAAAGTATGCGACTCCAGACTCCACGTGCTTGAGGCGATAGGCGCCACCTGGGATGACTTCAGTGATGACGTAGGGTCCTTCCCATGGTGACTCGAGTTTGTTCGGTCGCTTTTGCTTGAGTCGCAAGACGAGGTCTCCTTCGACGAAGGACCTTGGGCGCAGCCGGCGGCTGTGATAGTTGCGGACACTCTGCTGGTATACCGCTGATCGAGCTGCTGCTATATCCCGCGCTTCATCGAGTGTGTCGACGGCGTCTTCGAGTGCAGTCGTGGACTCGGCTTCGCTGTAAGCGACGACTCGTGGAGCCTGGTGGCGTACTTCGGCTGGTAGCACGGCCTCAGCTCTGTGCACCATGAAGAACGGTGTGTAGCTGGTGGAGCTGTTTGGCATAGTTCGTAAGCTCCACAGGACAGACGGTAGCTCTTTCGTCCAGTTTCCAGCTTTGTGCTCGAGTGAGCTCATGAGGCGCTTCTTGATGCCGGTGCCAATTAGACCGTTGGCCTTTTCCACTTGCCCGTTTGTTTGTGGGTGTGCCACTGAGGCATACGTGATGTTGATCCCGAGGCCTTCGCAGAAGTCCTAAAATTCTTCGGAGATAAAGTTCGATCCGTTGTCGGTGATGATGCTGTGTGGTACGCCAAACCTGTAGACAATGGATTCGAAGAATTTGACGGCAGTTTTGCCCTTCTGGTTGGTGACTAGCATTGCCTCGATCCACTTGGTGAATTTGTCGACTGCGACCAGGAGGAAGACGTGTCCCCCTTTCGAGGACTTTGGCAGTTTGCCAATCATGTCGAGGCCCCACTGAGCAAAAGGCCAAGCTATGGGTATGGGTCTGAGTTCAGACCCCGGTGCGTGCGGTTTGTCGGCGAACCGTTGGCACCCGTTGCATCTTCGGACGATGTCCTTTGCGTCGCTCATGGCCGTTGGCCAGTAGAATCCTGCTCGTAGAGCTTTGGCGACAAGGGAGCGGCTGCCGGCGTGGTGGCCGCAGATGCCCTCGTGGATGTCTTGGAGTATGGCCTTGCCGTCGTCGATAGTGACGCACCGTTGTAGCACACCCGTAATGCTGCGCTTGTATAGCTCGCCGTTGATGATGGTGAAGGCTTTTGACCGACGAGATATGCGCCGGGCATCTGTCGGGCTGTCAGGTAGTTCTCCGTTTATCAGGAACTGGAGGTATGGTCGCGTCCAAGTTTCTTTGATTGCCATGACCTGCATTAGGTTGATCATGGCAACTTCGGTATCCAGCTTTGCGGGTCCTTCGTGACCTTCGGGTAGCGTAGCCCCCGAGTGTTCTGCTTCTTCGGGTGATCCCTTGGGGAATTTTCGCTTGATGGATGGCACGCAAATCTGTTCGAGGAACACGCCTGGTGGCACCTTTGCACAAGTGGAGCCGATGTTGGCGAGTCTATCGGCTTCCTCGTTGCTTTCTCTTCCGACGTGCCGAAGCTCGCAGCCGTCGAATTCTCCTTCGAGTGCGTTGTAGAGCGCGCGGTACGCGATCATGTTTTCGGCGTGTGCGTCACACTCATTCATCGTCTGTTGGACGACGAGGTTGGAGTCATCGTAGATGACCAGGCGCGTTGCGCCGCATATCTTTGCCATCCTCATGCCATGGATGAGGGCTTCGTATTCGGCCTCGTTGTTGGAGGCTCTGAATTTCATCCGAAGAACGTACTTCATCTTATCACCTTGCGGGGAGGTCAGTATGACTCCTGCCCCTGCTCCGGCTTCGCGCTTGGAGCCATTGTCGAAGTGCGACATGTCTGGGGTGTCTGGCAGCTGCAGCTCCATCCAATGTACCAGGAAGTCCGGGAGGACTTGAGATTTTATTGTGTGTCGCTTCTCGTAGACGATGTCCAAGGGTGATAGTTCGATGCAACACAGGGCCACGCGTCCTGTGGCCTCTGGATTATTCAGGATGCTGTTCAGGGGTGCCTCGTTGACGACCATTACCTGATGCTCCTAGAAGTAGTGGCTCAGTCGTCGAGCCGTCATGAACACGCCGTAGGCTAACCACAGTAGTCGGTACCGCTGTTTCGTTAGAGTAAGAACCTCGGCTGAGGTAGTAAATTGGGCGTTGGACCCGTGGGTCTTGCCTTCTTGGTCGTTCGACCACAGTCTGCATCTTGACCACGGTGTGTGGCTGCTATGTCAGATGTGAGGGCTCGCGCTCCTTTGGCGTGACCAAAGCAGGCGAGGTGGAGAGGAGCCGCAGGGCTTTCGAATCGTCGTTGGCTTCGGTGTCCACTCGAACTTGTCCGCCTTGCGGCGGTTGATAGAATGGTAGGGCCTTTTCGCCCATGTGGTGATGAACACCTTTCGGCCGCTACTCGTCCTGCCGAGCGCCCTTGAGGTTTTCGGCTTCTCCATTGTCACGATGGCTTTGATTTTCTTGGGTTCGCCTCGATCCCTCGTTGAGAGATGAAGTATCCGAGCAGCTGACCGAGGGCGCCTTGGCGCATTTTCTGGATTGAGCTTGATCTGTAGGCGATCAAGGTTGTCGAGCGTCTCGCGGAGATCGTCGATAAGTGTCCTTGCCTCCTTGGTTTTTATTACTATGTCGACATAGACTTGGGCGTTGCGATCTGGTCCTTGAGGCAGGCCTGCATGCATCGCGATGCGTGGCACCGCGTTCTTTAGCGAAGGGCATTGTGTTATGTGATATACTCCGAGCGGTGTGATGAACGCGTTTTCTCTTGATCTTCGACCTTGAGTGAATCTGGTTATCTTTGAGTAGGCGTCTAGGAAGGAGAGTTTCTCGCAACCTGCAGTCGAATCGATGATCTGATCGATCCGAGGAAGAGGAAAGTGGTCCTTTGGGCACTGCTTGTTTAGTGATGTGAAGTCTACGCACATCCGCAGGATGTCCGTGTCCTTCTTTGGAACCATCACCGTGTTGGCCAGCCACTCGCTTTCCTTTATTTCCCGGATGAAGTCTGCTGCGAGTAGTCAGTTGATCTCCTTGCCGATAGCTTCGGCTCGTGGCTCCGACAGTCGCCGGATAGATTGCTTGACTGGATTGGTGTCTGGGAAGACTTTGAGTGTGTGCTCGGCGAATTCCCTGGGAACTCCTGGCATGTCCGCAGGACACCAGCGAAATTTCCAGCTCACGGAGGAATTGACGGCGCGCTCTATCTTGAGGTTGAGGTCGTTGGCGATCAGCGTCGTCTTGGAGGCGCCTGTCGGATGGACCTGCACTTTCTTGGTGTTGACGGTGGAGTCGAAGGACATGTCGGGTGCGTTCTGCCTTGTGACTGTAGGGTTTCATAGCATGGAAAACAAAAAATTTCTACCGCATACAAACAAACAAGCCAAGATCTATCTACTAGATTGTAGCAACGAGTCGATAGAATAACTCACCCTCGAAGATTCCAAAGTGTTTAATGAGAGCGGATTCTCGTGGGTGATGTAGTCGTACTCTTTCCGATCTCAAGATCGTGTAGACGATCCTTCCGGCGCTGCGTTAGCAGGCGCTCCCTTGTCGGTCAAACGTTGGTTTTCGGCGAAGACCTTCCTCTCCTTGTTCCAGCGCAGCGGAGGTTGTAGTACTCTCCTCGCGATTCCGGCAGCGGCTGGCGTGGTACCGTAAGTAGAGGAGATCTCGCAGGCGCCTTAAGCGGAGGCGAGTATGGTGGAGTATGAGAGAGTCCTCGGTGTTCTAGGGTTTAGACACACCAAGGAGGGGCAAGCGGCTGACTAGGGATTAGCTAGACGGCGGCTAGGGTTTGCCCTAGGGCCGGCGGCGGCTTGGGGCTAGGGTTTGGAGGAGAGGATCTTGTGTGTCAAGGAGGGGAGCCCTGCCCCTCCTTATATAGGTGGAGGGGGCCGGCCGGCCAAGGGGAGGGAGGGGAGTCCCTCCCCAACTCGGCTTGGGTGGGCGCCCGTTGGAGGAGGAACTCCTCCCCAACCACTCCTCCTCTTTTCCTCTTTCCAAATTTAGCCGTTTGACTTTTCAAACTAGTTGTTTCATTTTTCAAACTAGGATTTGAATTAATCCTTTATTTGGTTCAGCGATGACACTTAGTACATGATGCAATCATACCAACTTGATACAACACATTCATGTACCCTCCCCTGAGTCTTGGGACATTCCGGAACATTCTAGAACATTCCCGATGAAAACACCGGAATCATTCCCCAACTCTGAAACGGGACTTTCCTTATATGAATCTTATTCTCCGGACCATTCCGGATCTCCTCGTGATATCCCGAATCCCATTCGAGACTCCGAACAACATTCGGTCTCTTTCTCATCATTCCATAACTACTCAAACAACATCGAATCCTTAAGTGTGTCTCCCTACGGTTCGTGAATTATGCGGACATGATCGAGACACTTCTCCGAACAATAACCAATAGAGGAATCTGGAAATTCATATGGCTCCCACATATTTCAACGATTACTTTGCGATCGAATGAACCACTTACATACGATATCAATTTCCCTTTGTCTCACGATAGTTTACTTATCCGAGGTTATGATCGTCGGTATCTCTACATACCTAGTTCGACCTCGTTACCGATAAGTACTCTTTTCTCGTTCCCGTGATATGTGATCCCTTGTGAGCCAGTCACATGCTTGCAAGCTAATTGGATGACATTTCATCGAGAGGGCCCAGAGTATATCTATCAGTCATATGGATGGACAAATCCCACTCTTGATCCATGTGTTTCAACCAATACTTTCCGAACACTCAATGCCACCTTTATAGCCACCCAGTTACGGTGTGGTGTTTGATCTCATGGTCGAAGGAATTAGATTACTATGTATCAGAAAGCGTATAGCAATTGAACTATTAAAATGACTTGATCTTTATGCTACGCTTATCTATAGGAGTATGTCCATCATATCATTCTCCTAACGATATGATCTTGTTGTTAATAACATCTCAATGTTCATGATAGGGAAACCACAATCATCTATTAACCAACAAGCTAGTATTATATAGAGGCTTTACTAGGGACTTCAAATTAAGTTTACAAATCACACAAGTATCAATGTTTCCTTGTTAATACTATTATAGCATGAATGTAAACATTTATCATAAACACAAAGATATAATAATAACTACATTTATTATTGCCTCTAGGGCATATCTCCAACAGTCTCCCACTTGCACTAGAGTCATCTAATCTAGATTACATGGTAATATACCGAACACCCATGGCAGTTTGGTGCTGGTCATGTTTTGCCCTCGGGAGAGGTTTAGTCAACGGATCCGCCACATTCAGATCTATGTGTACTTTGCAAATCTTTATATCCCCATCTTGGATATGTTCTCGAATAGCGTGAAAACGTAGCTTGATGTGCTTGACTTCTTGTGTGACCTTGGTTCTTGCGCATTGGCTATGGCGCCCATGTTATCACGATAGATAGACATTGGGTCCAGCGCACTAGGAACCACACCTAGCTCTGTAATGAACTCTTTCATCCATATCGCTTCTTGTGAAGCCTCCAAATGACCATGTATTCCGATTCAGTTGAAGATCTCGCCACAACGCTTTGCTTTGCACTCCTCCAGCTAACTGCTGCACCATTCAAAATAAATACATATCCAGATTGTGATTTAGAATCATCCGGATCGGTGTTCCAACTAGCATTGGTGTAACCATTAACAACGAGTTGTTCATCACCTCCATAAGAAAGAACCATATCCTTAGTTCTTCTCAAGTACTTAAGGATGTTTTTGATCATTGTCAATGATCCACTCCTGGATCACTTTTATATCTGCTAGTTAAACTAACAGCATATGCAATGTCGGGTCTAGTACATAGCATGACATACATTAGAGATCCTATGGATGAGGCATAGGGAGTCTTACTCATCCTTTCTCTATCTTCTGCCGATGTCGGACTTTGAGTTTTACTCAAGGTCGTATTGGGCACATGGGCAAGAACCCTTTCTTGCTATCTTCCATTCCAAACCTCTTTAGAACTTTGTCCAAATATGTACTTTGTGACAATGATATTTGGCGTTTCGATCTATCTCTATAAATCTTTATGCCTAATATGTAGCTGCTTGCCAAGATCCTTCATTGAAAACTATTATTCAAATATTCCTTGACACTATTAAGAAGGTCTACATCATTCCCAATCAACAATATGTCATCTACATATAGTATTAAGAATGCTGAGCTCCCACTCACTTTCTTGTAAATACAAGCTTCTCCATAAGTTTGTATAAAACCAAAACTTTTGATCACCTTATCAAAACGTTGATTCCAACTTCGGGATGCTTGCTTCAATCCATAGATGGACCGTTGAAGTTTGCGTACCTTGTTAGCATCTTTAGGATCAACAAAACCTTTGGGTTGCATCATATACAACTCTTCATCAATGTCTCCATTGAGAAATGCTGTTTTGACATCCATCTGCAATATCTCATAATCATAATATGCAATTGCTAACATAATCCTCACAGACTTTAACTTTGCTACTTGGTGAGAAAGTCTCATCGTAGTCAACTCCTTGAATTTGCCGAAACCCTTTTGCGACAAGTCGAGCTTTATAGATAACGAACATTACCATCGGCATCTGTTTTCTTCTTGAAGATCCATTTGTTCTCGACGACCTTCCGGCCATCCGCTAAGTCCACCAAATTCCACACTTGGTTTTCGTACATGGATCCAATCTCGGTTCATGGCTTCTTGCCATTTATTGGAATCTGGGCTCATCATCGCTTCCTCATATGTCTCGGGGTCATCGGTGTTGTCCAACAACATGACACTCATAACGGATCATACCAATGCAGGTAGTACGAGTTCTCGTTGACTGCGAGGCTCTGTAGTAACCGAAGTTTCATGATCATCATCATTAGCTTCCTCTCTTATTGGTGCAGGCACCACAGGAACTTCTTCCGGTGCTGCGCTACTCGCAATTTCGAGAGAAGGTTCAACAACCTCGTCAAGTTCTACTTTCCTTCCAGTCACTTCTTTCGAGAGAAATTCCTTCTCTAGAAAGGATCCATTCTTAACCGAAGATTTTGCCTTGGATCTATGATAGAAGGTATACCCAATAGTTTCCTTGGGTATCCTATGAAGGCGCATTTTTCCGCTTTGGGTTCAAGCTTGTCGTTGTAACTTCTTTACATAGGCCGCACCCCAAACTTTAAGGAACGACAATCTAGGTTTCTTCCCAAACCATAATTCATACGGTGTCGTTTCTACGGATTTAGATGGTGCCCTATTTAAAGTGAATGCGGTTGTTTCTAATGCATAACCCCAAAATGATAGCGGTAAATCTGTAAGTGACATCATAGAACGAACCATATCTAAGAGAGTTCGATTACGACGTTCGGACACACCATTACGTTGTGGTGTTCCTGGCGGTGTCAATTGTGAAAGTATTCCGCATTTCTTCAAATGCTCGCCAAACTCGTAACTTAGATATTCACCTCCACGATCAGAACGTAGAAATTTAATCTTCTTGTTACGTTGATTCTCTACCTCACTTTGAAATTCCTTAAACTTCTCGAAAGTTTTGGACTTATGTTTCATGAAATAGATATACCCATATCTACTCAAGTCATCTGTGAAGGTAAGAACATAACTTGATAACCACCGCGATGCTACACTCATTGGACCACACACATCGGTATGTATGATTTCCAATAAGTCCGTAGCTCGCTCCATCATACTGAAAATGGAGTCTTAGTCATTTTACCCATCGGACATGCTTCACATCTATCAAGTGATTGAAATCAAGTGATTCAAGAAGTCCATCGAATGGAGTTTCTTCATCGCTTCACTCAATGTGACCAAGACGGCAGTGCCACATAGGTCGAGTTATCGCTTTCGATTTCAAGCGTTTAGCCTCAATGTTATTAATATGTATTTCCACTATCGAGATTCAATAAGAATAGACCATCTATCAAAGGTGCATGTGCATAAAACATATTACTCATATAAATCGAACAACCATTATTCTCGGACTTAAACAAGTAACGTCTGCAATAAACAAGATCCCGATATAATGTTCATGCTTAACGCAGGCACCAAATAACAATTATTTAAGTATAAAACTAATCCCGATGGAAGATGAAGGGGTAGTGTGCCGACCGCGATCACATCAACCTTTGATCCGTTTCCAACGCGCATCGTCACCTCGTTCTTCGCTAGCTTCCGTTTATTCTGCGGCTTTTTGTTTGAGTTACAAATATGAGCAACCGAACCAGTATCAAATACCGAGCACTACTACGAGTACTAGTGAGATACACATCAATAACATGTATATCAGATATACCTTTCTTCTTGATGTTGCCGTTCTTCAAATCCGCCAAGTACTTTGGGCAATTCCGCTTCCAGTGACCTTCTCCCTTGCAGTAAAAGCACTCAGTATTAGGCTTAGGTCCAGCCTTGGTTTTCTTCGTCGGTGTGGTAACTTTCTTACCACCCTTCTTGAAGTGTCCCTTACCTTAGACTTGCCTTTCTTGAATTTGGTGGTCTTATTGACCAACAACACTTGGTGCTCTTTCTTGATCTCCACTTCGAGACTTCAACATGGCAAAGAGTTCTAGCAACGTCTTGTTCATGTTTTGCATGTTGTAGTTCATCACAAAGTTCTTGTAACTTGGTGGTAGTGATTGGAAGACACGGTAAATCCCCAAAGCATTAGGAATCACAATACCCAAGCTTTGAAGTTTGTTTGCATGCCCAGACATCTTAAGCACATGCTTTCGTGATGCCCTCTTCCATCTTGCAGTTAAAGAACTTTTCAGAAGCCTCATAGCTTTCAATTGCCGCATGAGTCTCAAAGACCAATTTGAGATCCTCGACAATATCATATGGGTCTGAATTCTCAAACCTTTTCTGAAGCTTCGATTCTAAACCATACAAGATAGCACTGCTGGAGTCTTGAGTCTTCAGGGTGAGGTAAACATTCTTTACTTCATCGGGCATCATTGCGCAGGTGGGTCACCAATGATGCATCCAGCACATAGGTCAAATTACCAGCTGTGAGGACAATCCTCAAATTGCGGAACCAATCCGCGAAGTTGCTTCCGTTGTTTTTCAACTTTTCTTTCTCTAGGAACGCATTAAAATTGATGGTAGGGGCTGCCATTGATCTACAACATATTTGCAATAGTTTAGACTAAGTTTATGACAAATTGAGTTCAAATTAATAAAATTAATCTAGGTGAACTCCTCAAAACAATATCCCTCACATTGTTTTAGTGATCACACGAACCAAATCCACCACATCAACACCGATCATCACGAGAGTTGATATAGTTTAATGGCGAACAATCGACATGTTCATCATATCTACTATATGATTCATGCTTTACCTTTCGATGATCTGTGTTCCGAGACCATGTCTGTACATGCTAGGCTCGTCAAGATCAAACCTTAGTTTCCGCATGAGCAAATCTGGCTTGCTCACGTTGTATGCACTTGCAGAATCTAACACACCCGATCATCACGTGGTGCTTGAAACAACAAGCTTTTAGCAGTGCTAACTAAGGGTGAACACTTTATGACTTGAAATTCATGTGCATGAGGGATCATCTTATAATGCTACCGTTGTCTACTAAGCAATACAAGATGCATAAAGGATTAACATCACATGCAATTCATAATATGTGATATGATATGGCCTTTCTTCTTTGTGCTTCCGATCTCCATCTTCTAGCACGAACATGATCTCCATCATCACCGGCATTGCATCAAGGTCAATGACGCTTCTCCATGGTTGTCGTCCACCGGCTTCAACTATTACAACTACTTTGAATAGACACGCGGGTCGTAACAGAAATTAAAGACAACCATATGGCTCTGCGGTTGCCAACTTACAATAAGGAACATTGCATACATCAAATATAATCACAATCATGGCCATATCACATCACACACCCACAAAACAAAGTTAGACGCCTCTACTTTCTTTGCATGTTTTACGTGGTTTGGGGCTTTCAATAAGTGTCATTATAACTTACGAACATGAACCACAACATTGATACTAGTATTGTTAATCAACCGTTGTAAATTGGATCTTAACTATGCTAGGAGAAACAGGCACCCGCAAAGCCACTTATGCAATACAAGTTGCATGTTAAGCGTGGAGCAAGTCTCATGAACGATGTCATGTACGGTTAGCACAGGCGCTTCATCCCAACATCCGCAAGATGCAAAGTACACAAGAAGCAATCGACAATAAAAGCATCAACGCCCACAATGACCATTGTGTTCTACTCGTCTGCAGCAGATCTACTTATAGACACGGCTCGATACCCTTTGTAGGGTTTCGTAGCATGGAAAACAAAAAAATTCTACCGCATACAAACAAACAAGCCAAGATCTATCTACTAGATTGTAGCAACGAGTCGATAGAATAACTCACCCTCGAAGATTCCAAAGTGTTTAACGAGAGCGGATTCTCGTGGGTGATGTAGTCGTACTCTTTCCGATCTCAAGATCGTGTAGACGATCCTTCCGGCGCTGCGTTCCGGCAGCGCTCCCGTAGTCGGTCACACGTTCGGTACTCGACGAAGACCTTCCTCTCCCTTGTTCCAGCAGGCAGCGGAGGTTGTAGTACTCTCCTCATGATTCCGGCACAAGCTGCGTGTGCTTGGAAGTAGAGGAGATCTCATGAGGCTTCGCCTTAAGCCGGAGTGAGTATGGTGGAGTATGAGAGAGTCCCTCGGTGTTCTAGGGTTTAGACACACCAAGGAGGGGGCAAGCCGGCATCTAGGGATTAGCTAGACGGCGGCTAGGGTTTGCCCTAGGGCCAGCGGCGGCTATGGAGGCGGCGGCGGCTATGGAGGTGGCGGCGGCTATGGAGGCGGCGGCGGCTTGGGGCTAGGGTTTGGAGGAGAGGTTCTTGTGTGTCAAGGAGGGGAGCCCTGCCCCTCCTTATATAGGTGGAGGGGGGCGGACTCGGCTTGGGTGGGCGCCGCCGGTTGGAGGAGGGAACTCCTCCCCAACTCGGTTTCCCACTCCTCCTCTTTTCCTCTTTCCAAATTTAGCCGTTTGACTTTTCAAACTAGGATTTGAATTAATCCTTTATTTGGTTCAGCGATGACACTTAGTACATGATGCAATCGTACCAACTTGATACAACACATTCATGTACCTCCCCCTCCGGAGTGCCGGACATTCCGGAACATTCTAGAACATTCCCGATGAAAACACCGGAATCATTCCCCAACTCCGAAACGGGACTTTCCTTATATGAATCTTATTCTCCGGACCATTCCGGATCTCCTCGTGATATCCCGAATCCCATTCGAGACTCCGAACAACATTCGGTCTCTTTCTCATCATTCCATAACTACTCAAACAACATCGAATCCTTAAGTGTGTCTCCCTACGGTTCGTGAATTATGCGGACATGATCGAGACACTTCTCCGAACAATAACCAATAGAGGAATCTTGAAATTCATATGGCTCCCACATATTTCAACGATTACTTTGCGATCGAATGAACCACTTACATACGATATCAATTTCCCTTTGTCTCACGATAGTTTACTTATCCGAGGTTATGATCGTCGGTATCTCTGCATACCTAGTTCGACCTCGTTACCGATAAGTACTATTTTCTCGTTCCCGTGATATGTGATCCATTGTGAGCCAGTCACATGCTTGCAAGCTAATTGGATGACATTTCACCGAGAGGGCCCAGAGTATATCTATCCGTCATATGGATGGACAAATCCCACTATTGATCCATGTGTTTCAACCAATACTTTCCGAACACTCAATGCCACCTATAAAGCCACCCGATTCACGTGGTGTTTGATGTCATCAAAGCATCCATCCGGTAAAGGTGATATGCATGATCTCATGGTCGAAGGAATTAGATTACTATGTATCAGAAAGCATATAGCAATTGAACTATTAAAATGACTTGATCTTTATGCTACGCTTATCTATAGAAGTATGTCCATCATATCATTCTCCTAACGATATGATCTTGTTGTTAATAACATCTCAATGTTCATGATAGGGAAACCACAATCATCTATTAACCAACAAGCTAGTATTATATAGAGGCTTTACTAGGGACTTCAAATTAAGTTTACAAATCACACAAGTATCAATGTTTCCTTGTTAATACTATTATAGCATGAATGTAAACATTTATCATAAACACAAAGATATAATAATAACTACATTTATTATTGCCTCTAGGGCATATCTCCAACAGTGACTGGGGGTAGCCCATTGTCCGTCACCTCGTGGAGCCTTACGAGCTCGTCTTGCATGCCGAAGGACTGGGAGATTTTGTTGAAATCCCTGTCGCATTGGTCCGATCGGGTGAAGCTCCCGTGGACTGTGATGACGCCTCTTGGTCCTGGCATCTTGAGTAGTAGGTATGTGTAATGTGGGACGGCCAGGAATCTTGCAAATGCTACACGCCCCAAGATGGCGTGATGCTGACAACGATCCACCACTTCGAATTCTAGGCGCTCCTGCCGAAAGTTGTCCGGCTTCCCGAAGATGACGTCGAGTCCTATTTTGCCCAGAGGGAATATGCCCTTTCCTGGGACAATGTCGTGGAACGTTGTGTCTGATTGTTCCAGGATGCATTGCGGGATCCGCATAGCTGCTAGAGTGCTTGCGAACATTAGGTTGATGCTGTTGCCGCCGTCCATGAAGACGCGACTCATCTCGAAGCCTCCGATTTGCACCTCCAGCACCAGGGCAGCATGACCTGGGCGAGGGATCTGGCAAGGGTGATCCGCACGAGTGAATGTGATGCAGGACTCCGATCCGCTGAGGTACTCAGGGATTGCAGGCGGAGTTGCCACGGCCAAGTTTATTTGTCGGGTGATTTTCTTCTGCACCCTGTTGGTAGGGCGTCCCTTCTGGATCATATTAAGTGCTCCCTTTGGTGGGGGGTATGGGACCCCGGCGTTGTTTTGTGCTGGTGCGACTGGCTGATTTGGGCCTCCAATAGGCGACGGTGGAGGAGCTCCGTGCGCTATTTCACCTGGTGCGGGTGCGTTTCCGAACGCAGGGATTGGGGCTTGTTGCCTCATCTGCACCATGCCTTCACTGAGTTTCTAGAACTCGCGGCAGTCCTTGAGCATGTGGCTGGCTTTCTTTTTGCCATCCTGCTTGTCGATGTAGAAGTGGATGGTGCATGGACCCGAAAGTTTTTCGAATGCTGAGGGTCCGTTGTCGCGGTCGCGGCGTTGCCACGACTGCGTTGGTCGTCCGCTGTCGCGGAAGTTTCCACTGCGGTATCCTCCGCTGTTGCGGCTGTTGTCGTTACGACGGTCGGCGTAGCCGGCCGCGACCATGTCGGGTCCGTCGCGGTCCTCGTAGATGCGCGATCTCCTCTTGCTGCGGCGTTCACGTCTTCGGCCGTAGTCGTCCTCTTCGTATGATTGCGCTCATTGGATGTAGTCTTCGCCGTCTGCCCAACTGTTGGCGATTTCCATGAGGTGGTCGAGTGTCTTGGGCTTTACGCGCCCAAGTTCCTCCTTGAAGTCTGGGCGCTTGACGCCGTCCCTGAAGGCGTCGATGGCCCTTTCTTCGGAGATGTGTGCTGTGGAGTTTTTGGTCGTAGACCAGCGTAGTATGTACGAGCGAATAGATTCACCCGTTCTCTGAGTGCAGGCTCGCAACTCTTCGATGGAGGTTGGCCTCTTGCTGGTGCCTTTGAAATTTCGGATGAAGCTGTAAGCGAGCTCCTCCCAGCTTTGAATGGATCCTGATGATAGGCTACTAAGCCAGACCCGCGCCGCGCTTTGTCACTGCGGTGAAGGCATTGCATGGCGGTTTCTTTGTTGCCTTCGTGAAGCAGCGGATGTGATGATGGTCGCTGAGCCAGGACTTTGGATCTTGCGTGCCATTGAACTTCGGAGTATCCGAAGCTTGAAGTTGCGTGGCATCTGTGTTCGAACGGATCTGCTGAAGCATCGAGCTCGCAGAGTTCTCGCCGTCTTCATCCATCTCAGATTCAGACGAGCATGCGCGTTTGGCGCGTGCTTTGTCGATCTTGCGCTGCGTAAGCTTGTCTCTGGCGTTGTAGTCGCGTTTATGGCGGTGCGAGCTCTTCTTCCTTCGAGGAAGGTCGTGCTTCTCTTCCTCTTCGGATGAGGGGGTGGGGCTCCGATCGCGTCTGACCGGAGCTTTCTTCTTCGGCTCCGCAGGAGCGTCTTCGTGGAGCGCAGCTCCGATTAGGCCTAGTCCGGTGAGTGCGGACCTATGCATGGCCCTTTTGGGTCCCCCTCGGAGGTGGGTGAGCGCGAGATCTGTGATGGCTGCCATGATCGCGGCTTGTGGCGTCTTCGGGATGATGTTGCCGTCGGCATCCATATCCATGAACGATGTGTGGAGAGTTCGGGTCACATCACGTTGCTCCTTGGGATCCATGTTCTCCACCCGAGAGCGGTGCTTGTTTCCCTGGTTTCCGTTTGTGCTAGAGCCGGGTGCCGCATGAGAGCGGAAAGCCTTCGTCGCTGGACTTGGAGGCTGCTTGCTTGCGTTTGTCCAGTGTCTCCTGCATCTTGACTTGTGTCTTGTGCTCCTCGATGAGGAGGTAGTGGTATGCCATTAGTAGGTCGCGTGAGGCGTCTGCAGGTAGGACGGCGTCGCCTGCGACAGCACGGCGCGCCTGCACCCATCCTTCTTTGCTAAGTTGGATGACGTGGCCGTTGCTTTCCCTGTTGGGTGGGGGACCGCTTTTCCGTTTCGCCCGTTTCGGTTGGGCGGCGGGTTAGGCGCTTCCTCGTCGGTTTGGATGACTGCGGCGCATAGGTAGCGCCTGCAGATTGGTTGACTGCTGCCGCAGCTTTCGGATCCGGAACCGTAGGTCCCTTCATCCGAAGGTGGATCGCACAGGTCGAAGTTGCAGCTGCTGCTGCTGTAGAACTCGTCTGTCGATGGTGACGTGCGTAGCACGGGGTGTGGAGCCCACGAACACGGCCTGATTGATGGCACGGGCACCCGCTCGGGGAGGCGGAGGGTGCCAGTTTGACCCACCAGGCGAAGCTCCCGAACAAAATTTCGAGTCCGTCGCCTACGGGCTCGAAATCCTTCATGGTGGCCGGCGAGTGGGCAGTGAAGTCGAAAGCGCCGAAGAGGAGGTGATTCTCCATCACCGCAGAGTTGTAGATCGATCGGGTCGGAACCGTCACGACCGCACAATCAGCAGCCCCAATTCCCACAGACGGGGCCAATTGACGAGGTTTAATCTCGTCAATGCCCATTGTTATGGACTTGGGTTTTGGAGAAGATGGGGATGTTGGACATCGTGGCACGGTTAACAGACAAGCAACCAAGGGACACGAGATTTACCCAGGTTCAGGCCCCCGGAGGGAAAACCCTACTCCTGCTTGTCTGCTCTTGATTACGGCGGAACCGAAGATTACAGGGTGCGCAGATTCGATCTGGCGTGGATGCGTGTGCGAAAGTATGAGTCGAGAGATCTAGGACGTGCCCTCCTGGCCTTTATATAGACTCAGGCAGGTCCCGGGCATAGTCCTAGTCGGTTACAAGTTCTAGGGTTTTACCCCTTTGAATTTCCTATCTCCGCTAGGCTTGTTCTCCAAGGATCCGAAGGCGTCATGGGCCTTGGCCACCCGAAAATCTTCAGGGGCCAGCGTAAATCTGCTGTGGGCCTTCCTTGGGCCGGACCAGGTATGCTGAAGTCATGTACCCGTAGGGTATAACCATGTCACATACTCCTATAGTTAAGCGTAGCATAAAGATCAAGTCATTTAAATAGTTCATTTGCTATAAGCTTTCTGATACATAGTAACCTAATTCCTTCGACCATGAGATCATGTTTATCACCATCACCGGAAGATGCTTTGATGACATCAAACACCACACCGTAACTGGGTGGCTATAAAGGTGGCATTGAGTGTTCGGAAAGTATGGGTTGAAACACATGGATCAAGAGTGGGATTTGTCCATCCATATGACGGATAGATATACTCTGGGCCATCTCGGTGGAATGTCATCCAATTAGCTTGCAATCATGTGACTGGCTCACAAGGGATCACATATCACGGGAACGAGAAAAGAGTACTTATCGGTAACGAGGTTGAACTAGGTATGCAGATATACCGATGATCAAAACCTCGGATAAGTAAACTATCGTGAGACAAAGGGAAATCGGTATCGTATGTAAGTGGTTCATTCGATCGCAAAGTAATCGTAGAAATATGTGGGAGCCATATGAATTTCCAGATTCCTCTATTGGTTATTGATCGGAGAAGTGTCTCGGTCATGTCCGCATATTTCACAAACCGTAGGGAGACACACTTAAGGATTCGATGTTGTTGAGTAGTTATGGAATGATGAGTAAGAGACCGAATGTTGTTCGGAGTCTCGGATGGGATCCGGGATATCACGAGGAGATCTGAAATGGTCTGGAGAATAAGATTCATATAAGGAAAGTCCTGTTTCGGGGTTGGAGAATGGTTCCGGTGTTCTAGAAGGTTCCGGAATGTCCGGCACTCCGGAGTGGAAGGGTACATGAATGTGTCATAACAGGTTGGAATGGTTGCATCATGTACTAGGTGTCATCGCTGAGCAAAATAAAGGGATAAATCAAATCCTAGTTTGAAAAGTCAAACGCCAATTTGAAAAGTCAAACGACAAGTTTGCTTGGTGGAGGGAGAGTAGGAAACCTACTTGGGGAGGAAGTCCCACTCCCTCCACCCGCCGGCCAAGGAGGAGGAGTTGGAGGAGGACTCCCTCCTCCTAGGCGCCTCCCTCCCACCTATAAAAGAAGGGGAAGGGGTGCCCCTCTTCCCTACACCAAAACCCTAGCTCCTGGCGCCTCCACACAAGTCTTTGCCGCCTAGGTTTCCTCCCAACTCGCCGAGTTAGGGCTTCCCAAGCCCTAGCCGGCTACACCTCTCCCTTGGTGCCTCTAAACCCTAGACCACCAAGGCCTCTCTCATAGTCCACCATACTGCCCGCTTAAGGCGAAGCCTCATGAGATATCCCTCTACTTAGGTACCACGCCGTCTTTGCCGGAATCATGAGGAGAGTGCTACAACCTCATTTTCTTTGGAACAAGGGAGAGGAAGGTCTTCATCGTACTAACGCAGACGATCATTGAAGCGCTTTAACGCAGCGCCGGAAGGATCGTCTACGCGATCTTGAGATCGGCAAGTGTACAACTACATCACCCACGAGAATCTGCTCGCTAACCTTGGAATCTTTGAGGGTGAGTTCCTCTATCGACTCGTTGCTACAATCTAGTAGATAGATCTTGGCTTGTTTGTGTGCATGCGGTAGAAATTTTTTGTTTTCCATGCTACGAACCCCTACATGGTTATGATGGTGAAAATTCATATTAAGTAACCAAATTATCTCACTTCATGATTAAACATTTGAATTAGTCAAATTCCAAATACTTGCACAGTATTGCTATGTAGCAAGAACCTCAACACTAAGAGTCCTCATGCCTTTCAGGGTAATATCCAAGGTTTGTACTACGCCAATTATTTTATTCAATGTATAAACCTCATTTAGTCTTATGAGACTCAATTTGACACTAGCAAGCATGTATAAACACCTTCCTTCGCCTTTAAATTATGAATAATTCTCAAATTTTAGGATAAGAAAACTTCGGAGTTCCAAATATATCTGGAGTTCCGAATATTAGTTCTTTTCAAATTTCTAGTCGTCTTAGCTAGTGAAGTACTTGGCGATAAAATATGAAATATTCGAAGAACGAGCATTCTTAGAGAAGTTTTCCATTTGCAGCTGTTTGAGATTAGTACTTGGTGGCAAAGGTCTAAAAATATTTGGACAAATATTTTAGATTTGTGCCACATTTTTTCTTCCCCGCCCCGGACCACTGTCCACCGCCGCCGCTGTCGCTGCCCTCCACCACCGCCACCTTCGATACCCTGCCTATCCTCCCCGCCACCTCTAGTCCCCTGCAGTGCACACACTCTCCCTCGCCTCCGAGGATCCCCTTCATCATCCAGGTAGGTATGCGTGAAAACCAAACCCCCAAAACCCTAATATATAGCTTCGATTTAGGAATTTTGGTAGTGAATTTTCCATTTTGCTTCTTGAATTTAAGGTTTAGGGTTATCTAGCTTAAAAGATCCAATGGCGCCATCAGGAGAGCCTCCCCTAGCCAGCCTCCATCTGCCCCAACTCTTTTCTCTTGTATAAATCTCAAAATCTGCAATTCTTTATTGATTGCTCATTGTTTGTTGCCCTTCTAGCAATAGAGATTTAATTGTCCCTTCATTAGTCTGCTTGCATCTTGATTGTATTAAGATTATCTCTGTCTATATCTATGATGACCCACAAGTATAGGGGGTGTATCGCGGTACTTTTGATAAATAGGAGTGTCGATCCCAACGAGGAGCAGAAGGTGTTGAATAGTGGTATGGAGCAGGAAATCCCTGTGAATACTTAGCAAACGGATTTTTAGCGGTTTTCTAGTAAGGCAACAAAAAATAGAGCAAGTAATAAAGACAACAAAAAAACGGAGCAAGTGGCCCAATCCTTTCTTAGCAAAGGACAAGCCGGTGGAAATACTTATAAAGACCAAGTTCTCGAGGACACATGGGAATTCTGTCAAGTGCTTTCGCTTCAAATAGCTGAGTACTCTTCTCTGGTGTTGTAAGTGTTGTGTGGGTGAACCTGTGCTAACATACCGACCTTACTTGGACTAATACATACTTGTGATTAAAACCCCTGCAATCATCTGTAACTATAGGAAAGTAATTAAGATATAAATCTAACCACGGCCTTAAACTCTGAGATCCTACGCTCCCTTGTGCAAAGGTGTCCTAATGGGTGTTCAGGTTTCTGACACTCCGGCAACCCCACAATTAGTAGCCAAATACACAATGCATCCCCCTAGGCCCATAAATGGTGAAGTATCATGTAGTCCATGTTCACATGACACCACTAGAAGAATAGCAACACAACTTAAATACTAAACCATTGAATAATAACTCAACACAAATCCACTACTAACAACATGACTTCTCCCATGTCCTCAAGAACTAAACGAACTACTCACAAGACATCATATGGATCAAGATCAAAGATGATATGGTAATGGATAACAATATGAACATAAACAATAATCCAATGGTTCCACTCACAAGCATCAACTACAATAGTAATCAACACCGGGAAAGTTTCCCCTAAGAACTAAAGCAATATCCAACACAATTGTTACAGCGGGATGGAGTAATGATGATGGTGTTGGTGGAGATGATGGTGTGGATGATGATGATGATGTTCCCGATGAATCCTAGCTTGGCAATGGTGTTGATGCCAAAGATCTCCCCTCTCTGGGAAGGAATTCCTCCGGCAAAAATTTCTCTGCCGGAGAGATCTTTCTCTCTTGGTGTTTTCGGCCCCGCAGAGGCGGCGGAAATCTATCTATGGTCGCCCCCTGATGTTAGGGTTCCATAGGGAAGATATAGGCGACATGGCGAAGTCGGGAACCGGGCAGGTGGGCCACACCTGCCCTAGGCGCGGCCCAGGGGGAACCGCACCTAGGGGGTGTGGGCCCCCTGCGGCCCTTCTTCGCCTCCCTTCTAGCTTCCTCTGTCTTATGGGAAAATATAATTTTCCCATATTTTTTCGGTATTTCTCTGATCTTCGCGAAATTGCATCAAAACACCTCTTTTTCCATCAGAATCCAGACTCCGGCAGTTCATCCTCCAAGAATCATCCAACATGCATAAACAGATGAAAAGACATAAGTAATACCTCATAATAAGACATATATCAATGAATATAGGTAAATTATGATATAGAATGGTGATGCAAAATGGACGTATCAACTCCCCCAAGCTTAGACCTTCGCTTGTCCCCAAGCGAAAACTGATCTCAGTAAACATGTCCACAAGTTTATGGAGTGAAGTGTCGATAAAAGAATACAGACAAGAAGCATCACACTTACCATTGCACAACTCATAGAAGAAAGCAACTCATCATTATATAACTTAGCTTGCAACAAGTACAGGAGTCAAAATAGAGATGCATAAATATAAATCATAATTGGAATTGGCAAACTCTTGTTCTTGGTCAGAGAACACCTAGCAAATAGTTTCACAAAAAGCTTTTTGTGGAAGTTTTCAAAACAGGAGCACTCTTTGCTCAAAAAGGTTTTTCACAATGAAGGCTTTCAAAGTAATACTCAATATATAAGAGTGTTGTGCAAACAAGGAAGATAAAAAACATGATTGAATAAATCACCATATGAATGCTTGAAACACAACAACTCAAATGCTTGCTGGAGATAGAGAGGAAGTAGGTTTACTGACTCAACTTTGAAGTGGGAGAAAGGTCCCTTCTAGAGGGTAGCAGGGATTACAAGTCATAAAGAGCTTCCAAAAGATTATGGTACTTACTAGCTTTGAGCCCTCATTGCCCCTATCATAGGCATCTTGAGATGATTAAGGTTAAAGTGCACAAAGATGGAGTATATGCTTGACGAAATATAAGTTGTCAATCTCATGTCCCTTGAATATGAGGGTCACTCCTCATGCTACTCAACTTCAGTTACCGGTAAGTTCTTGTCATTGTAAGTACATGCGTATCATAGAGAACCGCCAACGGGGTACCCCTTGCACATGGTACATGAGCTTTTCCATAAACAAAATGAGAAGGCAAGCAGACAATAAGCATCTCAGGGATCTTTTTATTTACTATGTGCATAGCTTTTTATTAAGTATGCTTCATAGATACCTCACTATGGTGATGCTGCAAGTTTCCACCATGATTAGGCATGGCTTAGGCTAGCGGCCCAGGCTTTTCTCTAACACAAAATACATACTCCATGGAATTACAAGTTCCCTCTTTATTTCACACCGGTGACATCCACAGACAAAAGAGCACGATATCAACTATGTACAGAGTACAAGTGCAATGTCGAAAACGTTCCCCATGACAGCACAGTTCTGCTAATTCCAACTTATAGGTGCAAGCATATACAACTTCGATGACACAATGGTTCAAGTCTATTAGGGGCAAGAAAATAAGGTGTGCCATCAAGTTCGTGAGAGCTTTACTAACTAGTTTTCACATAACAAAATACTTTTTAATTCGAAAGATAGATGAAGCTTGAGAATTTGCTTGGAATAGCAACAATGCTACTAGGTAGATATGGTGGACACAAATGGCATAGGTTTTGGTTCAAAGGGATTTGGAAACATGAGAAGTATGCCTTCTCAAAACAGGTTTTTGGCTAGCAAGGCTAGGTAGCAAGCAAGAGAGTTGAAAGAAACAAGCAAACATACAAGTAATAAAGCCAAACATGCAATCTTCCTTGAAGACACAGCATATCTTAAATAAAGGAAACTAAGCTTATGAGCCAATCAAGAAAGAAACTAGATGATACAAAATACTTGTAAGCTTTTTTCTCTTTTTTTCTTTCAAACCTCAAAAATTGTTGCTACTAACCAGATCTCGGTTTGCCAAAACCAATTTAGAGTTACTTGATGCTCCCAAAGTGATGCCAAATACTGATCAACAAGATTCATCATATAATAGAGATTGCAAACTAAAATAAGAAGTGCAAAAAGTAAAAGATGAGACTTCTCATTAATATTCAATAAGGGCACTCACACCAAGGGATACATAGATAACCAACTAAAGGAGAGATACTTCCACATGCAAATCAAACTATAAGATAACTTCGGTACCAAAGATATGAATCCACTAAAAAGGTAAAAGATAAAAGATGATGGTGGTGATACCGCGGCACTCCCCCAAGCTTGGAACAAGCCAAGGGGATGTCAAACCTGATGATGAATTACTCCTTCGGTGGTGGTGGTGTTCTCTTGATAAGCTCTTCAATAAGTTTCTTCAAATCCTCAAACTCGAAGGTTAGAGCACGAATCAACTCCGAGTTTTGCTCTATGCGGTTCATGATCATGTCGGGCTGAGAATTCCAGTCCTTGTTATTCTTTCTTCACTCTTCCTTCTTAAAGTGTTCCTTCCCTGCATGGTTAGAGCGAGTGGTACGAGGAGGAAGTGTCCGTGGAGCGAGGATATGGCGTGGAGCTCTCCCTCCTACAGACATTTGTGTTGTCCTCCTAAGCTTGACAGGGCTTGCCACCACTCCAATGCTTGCGACGGTAGCGCGGGTGTCCAGATGCTTGTCCTCCTCCATGTCACCTTCATACCCTACCAAAATCTCCTCCTCCTTGGGGTTTTGAGGATCTTCTTCCTCGGGCTTCTTGCCTTTGTCGTTGGCGGAGACCATGGTGCTCTAAACTTGAGAAGATTTCCTAACAGAAACAGATCAAAACAAAAACACGACGAGAACACGATGCACGAACCTCGAGGGATCTGGGGGTATATATTACGAAGTTCCAATGCATAAGGAAGGTTTTGATATGAAAATGAGGCAGAGATGGAGCTCGGGGGTGGCACACCCCCTCCAGGCACAGCCAGGCAGGGGCACGCGCCTGGGGTGGGTTTGTCCACCCCAGACTTCGTTTCCTCCTCTGTTCCGTCTCGAAACTTCCCTTATGTATTAAAAACATCATAAATATAAAAAGATTGGGGTTTCACGAACCTTCTGTTTTCACCACTTTTACCTATTCAAAGACGAACTCTGCAGATTCCTTTTCTCCTTCTCCTGGAAATCCCTTTCTTCACAAGGCAATACACAAACCTCAATTACAACATTAGTGTAAGCAAAAACAATAAACCTTTGGGTGCACACTTCAACTGAAAACCCATCAAAACAAAAGCTTCTGTAAGAGGCAAATGGAAATGACGGCAGAAATCTGTCAAAACAGACCAGCAGGTAAAGATTGATTTTTTCGAAAACCTTTTGTTGCTCAAATCAAAAAGTGCAGAACTAATGAAAGTTGGGTAACAACTTGGAGAACAAGCACAGAAAAATGAAGCTCCATCCGAAGTACCGAGCTTCCTCACAAATTTTTACAATTCAGCACAAAAATCTGTCCCAGGACAGCCACTTTTCACAACTCCTCTACTTCACAAAAGTAGTTGAACTTGACACAAAAACCAAAGCAAAAAGGATAAGGAGCGGTTATTACTAAAGTAATAACTTCCAAGACTCGACAAAACTCTTGGGTTATCTCCCAACAAGTACTTTTCTTTAATGCCTTTAAGATAGGCTTGATACTTTCAAAGATGCTCATAAAGGAGATAAATATTTGAAGTGAAAGAGAGCATCAAGAAGCAAATAACCAACACATTTGAGTATAACCCACTTCCTATGCATGGGAGTATCATGAGAAAACGAATTTTTGAAACAAAAGGCCACTATCATAGGAAGACAAAACAGATGCAACTTCAAAGCTTTCAACATAAAACGGGGAAACTTAACATTATTGAGATGCATAAAACCATGTTTCCCTCTCTCATAGTAACTTTCAGTAGAACTTTGAATAAAGTTGACAATATAACTATAACTAGCAACAACTTTATCATTAGAATAAGCATACTTACAGTCGTCAAAAAGAGGTCCAAGGTCATAGACCTGATCAATAGAAGCAAGTTGTTCCATCCTGAAATCTTTATTAGGCAAGCTATTTTCACAAGGAGCTTTAGCAAATTTGGAAAAGTTAAACTCATAAGAGTCTCCATTAAAATTAGTTAAGACTTTTTCCTTCTTACAATCTATAATAGCTCCACAAGTGTTCAAGAAAGGTCTACCAAAAATGATAGTACAAGTTTTACTAGCTGCTGAGTTAAGCACTAGAAAATCAGCAGGATATTTAATCTTACCACATAGAACTTCCACATCTCTTACAATACCAATGGGGCAAATTGGTTTCCTTATTAGCAAGGTGAATAACCACATCAATGTCCTCAATCTCACAAGGACCAATCTCATGCATAATTTCCCTGTAAATATCATAAGTAATAGCACTAGAACTAGCACCAATATCACATAAACCATAGTAGCAATGATCACCAATTTTAACAGAAAGCACAGGAACACTAGCTTTCTAGCTTTACTAGGATGAGAGATAATATTAGAAGCGTCTTCACAGAAGACAATGTGCTCATCCTCTATATTTCTAGTGACAAGATCTTTCACAATAGCTACCACAGGCTCAACATTCAATTGTTTATCAGGCTCCATAGTTTCCTTTGTACCTTTGTTATTTGCACTAATAATTATAGAATACTCCTTTACCTTAGCTGGGAAAGGAACTTTCTCAACATGAGGTTCAGGCACAATACGATTAGTAGTACAAACTTCAGTACTTCTAACAGGAACATGAGTAACAACATCTTTATACGGAGCATGGTACTTATTCCACTTCTTCTTGGGAATTTTAATATAAGAGGAAAAGGCCTTAAAACAGTTGGCAATACTTTGGGAATCAAGACCAAACTAATTACTAATATCACGGAAGTCATCAGTTCCCATAAAAGATTTAATGCATTCATAATCATAGTTTATACCTGACTTTCTTCCTTTGTCATTCTCCCAAGCTTCTGTGTTCTCTAGAATACGGTTTAGTAGATCCCATTTATCTTCTTCCTTCATACATGTGAATGATCCAGCACAAGAAGCATCTAGTAAATCTTTATCATGAAGAGAAAGCCTAGCATAAAAGTTATTGATAATAATATTGTTAGGGAGTTCATGAATAGGACATTTAAGCATTAGTAACTTTAATCTCCCCCAAGCTTGAGCTGTAATCTCTCCATCATGAGGCCAAAAGTTATATATAAAATTTATATCCTTATGAATCTCATTGGGAGGATAAAATTTAGAATAAAAGAGAGATGCCATCTCCTCCCATTCCATGGATTGTCCATTCTTCGGCAGCTTATACCATTCTTCAGCTCTCCCTTTCAAGGATATGGAGAGTAACTTCTTCTTCACCTGTTTAGTTGTGATACATGCACACTTAAACAACCCGCATAATTCATGGATAAAAAGTAAATGATCACCATGATGGACAGTTCCATCCCCTAAATAATAATTATCCATAACACGATCAACAATACTTGTAGGTATCTTACAAGGATCTATCTCAACAGGTGGTGGTTCATCTACTACCCTAACAGTGGTAGTAGTTTTACCAAAAAGAAAACCAAGTGGGTTATCCATATTGGAAACAAAGTAACAAGCAGTAACAAAAGCAACACTCACAATAGAAGTTTCCCTTACCAGTTCCACTCTTCAATAGAGCTTCACTCACCGGCAACGGTGCCAGAAAATAGTCTTGATTACCCACAAGTATAGGGGGTGTATCGCAGTACTTTCAATAAATAGGAGTGTCGATACCAACGAGGAGCAGAAGGTGTTGAACAGTGGTATGGAGCAGGAAATCCCTGTGAATACTTAGCAAACGAATTTTTAGCGGTTTTCTAGTAAGGCAACAAAAAATAGAGCAAGTAATAAAGACAACAAACAAACGGAGCAAGTGGCCCAATCCTTTCTTAGCAAAGGACTAGCCGGTGGAAATACTTATAAGGACCAAACATTCTCGAGGCCACATGGGAATTTTGTCAAGTGCTTTCGCTTCAAACAGATGAGTACTCTTCTCTGGTGTTGTAAGTGTTGTGTGGGTGAACCTGTGCTAACATACCGACCTTACTTGGACTAATACATACTTGTGATTAACCCTCCTGCAAACATCCGTAACTACAGGAAAGTAATTAAGATATAAATCTAACCACAGCCTTAAACTTTGAGATCCTACGCTCCCTTGTGCAAAGGTGTCCTAACGGGGGTTCAGGTTTCTGCCACTCCGGCAACCCCACAATTAGTAGCCAAATACACAATGCATCCCCCTAGGCCCATAAATGGTGAAGTATCATGTAGTCCACGTTCACATGACACCACTAGAAGAATAGCCCCACAACTTAAATACTAAACCATTGAATAATAACTCAACACAAATCCACTACTAACAACATGACTTCTCCCATGTCCTCAAGAACTAAACGAACTACTCACAAGACATCATATGGATCAAGATCAAAGATGATATGGTAATGGATAACAATCTGAACATAAACAATAATCCAATGGTTCCACTCACAAACATCAACTACAATAGTAATCAACACCGAGAAAGTTTCCCCTCAGAACTAAAGCAATATCCAACACAATTGTTACAGCGGGATGGAGTAATGATGATGGTGCTGGTGGAGATGATGGTGTGGATGATGATGATGATGATGATGATCCCTATGAAGCCTAGCTTGACGATGGTGTTGATGGCGCGATATCCCCTCTCCGGGAAGGAATTCCCCCGGCAGAAATCTGTTTGCCGGAGAGATCTTTCTCTCTCGGTGTTTTCGGCCCCGTAGAGGCGGCGGAAATCTATCTGTGGCCGCCCCCAGATGTTAGGGTTCTGTAGGGAAGATATAGGCAAAAGGACGGAGTTGGGAGCCAGGCAGGTGGGCCACACCTGCCCTAGGCGCGGCCCAGGGGGACCCGCGCCTAGGGGATGTGGGGCCCCTGCGGCCCTTCTTCGCCTCCCCTTATGGCTTTCTCTGTCTTCTGGGAAAATATAATTTTCCCATATTTTTCTGGTATTTTTCTGATCTTCGAGAAATTGCATCAAAACACCTCTTTTTCCATCAGAATCCAGACTCCAGCAGTTCATCCTCCAAGAATCATCCAACATGCATAAACAGATGAAAAGACATAAGTAATACCTCATAATAAGACATATATCAATGAATAGAGGTAAATTATGATATAGAATGGTGATGCAAAATGGACGTATCAATCTATTTAATAGATGAGAACATGTAGTGATAATGCAATAATGCTCTCTAGTGATGACAGTTTTCACATTAGCTTTGGTAGTTTTGAATTCAAGTCATCAGATGAAGAGCCCATTGAGAGGCTTGAGTTTAGAGGTATCAAAGAACATCAAAATTACAGTCATCTGTTTTGTATGCATTTAGACGGTAGACATGAATATTCCACCGCATTGAAATTTTTATGTGGTGTTAGATTAGGGCCTCAACACAAGGGGGACACTGATTTTGATAAGCAGAGCCTTTTTGGAAATGACATGTATCTGAAAAAAGTTCATGTAAACTTCCTCTTAGACTGGTGTGAACCCAAATTTCCACCAAAAATCAAGTACTATGTCTATAGGTTTCCCTATTCATCTGTCATGAAAAAGAAGTGCAACCTGGTAAGATGATATATTCTTGAACATATGATCAACAAGCTACCCTATGATATTTAAATACTTCCAGTAATCACAAACATGCTAATTCTTCAATTCTTTATACTTGGGCAAACATTTGGAGTTGAGTTCACAAGAAAATACCTAAATAATCATCTTGATTAACCTATTAATTTCCATGTTTGGCAAATGAACAGCAAGAAGCCAAATATGGTTAGGATGAAGATGGGAGATGGGTAAAATACAATCTTGACGACTGAATAGGATAAGGTTGCGAGAAGGTTCGACTTAAAGCAGAATAGCATTGTCCTTTTTTTGCTTTGATGAAAAGATAATAGAGAGGTACATATTGCGGTTCAACAACCTCCACCGGACGGCCCATTATAAATGCAATGCTGGTTTGTACTAATTATGCTAGTTGTTTGATGTATGGACTCCACTTTGTATGTACCGCCATAACGTAATGGCTAAATTTGTATGGATTTCCCCAACTAGCTGGCTAATGTTAATTGTTAATATAATGGTCTTCTTTTAACTGGTTGCTAAGTACTTGAGTTAATCCATCTATCTGGCTATTGAATCATGATTATGTGCCATGTCAGCTATGATTGAGTTTGAATTAGCATGTTGTGTACTATTTAAAAGGGTTTATACACATTGGAGATGGTCACTTTAACCAGCCGCTTTGAGACGTCCTAGTTTTAGAGACGGTCTTTATTTTAATCCGACTCAGGGTACCTGACTATTGGAGACGGTCCCTACTTGGGTCCGTCTGAGGGTGAGGAGTTCTTGCAAGCGGTCAGGACTACTAGCAGTCTTCAGCTCATACATCTTAGAGACGTTTCACTTTTTGCATATTCTCAGGTCGTGTATCTTATAGCCTCAAAGGAAAACCGGCTTAGATGGTGTGCTCTTAGAGGCTATGCGCTTGAGCCAGAGCGAGAAACTGGCTGTGGCCTGTGGGCAATAACCGTATCTAAGTAACGCCTTTGTACTAGTGGTAGCTAGCCACCTAGCCAGAGCATAGCAAGAGCCGGGAGGCCAGACCACCGGAGCAGAGCAGGAATCGGGAGGCCGGAGCAGAACAGGAGACCAGAGCAGAGAAGGAGAGAGGAGCCAGCGACGCTGTGACCGGGCCACGGGCGGGGCCGGTAGGGGTGAGACGGTGAGCTTGGGAGGGGGCGACCCAGTAGTAGAGCACGCGAGCGAGCCGGCGAGGTCGATTTGGTGGGCAGCCGCATGATTTAGGTCTACTTTTAGATGGAATCTAGATGAATCGGTGGAACTCGGTCCTCATTTCCCAGCAATGTCAGTTCCTCACACAACCAGTCCTTGCGCACCAAAACAAGCGACATAGAGACAAAAAGATGGACCAAATTATTAGAAATACTTAAAGATATCCTAAAATTATGGGTGGGCCACGGCCCACCCGCTGTATACACCCATGGACAGTGGCAGACATACCATCCCTATTTCCCGGGATTCCGGTTGGCCGACGTTGCATATTTCTATGACTATTTGAGAAAAAATAGCTATGTAAGCCTTTGAATTTATAGTTTGCCTAGGATTCTAAAATTCTTGGGTTCGCTACTTGCCATGGACAGTGCAATCTCATTGAATGCAAGGTGGTCTTCAAATTAAAGCACCATGCAAAAATGGCACCGTTGACCGCAACAAAATCAGATTGGTCGCTAAAAGGTTTAAGCAGCGCTATGAGGTAGACTACGCAGAAACATTCAAACATGCCATTATCCGATTGATATTGTCCATGTAAACCTCCAAGAGTTGGTGTGTTCATTAGTTGTATGTTCGGAAAGTAGAAATCCTGTTTTGGTTGGGTGGAATGGTGTGTCCTTTCGGTCCACCGGTTTCGTGTTTATATTAGCGAGGAATAGCCCCTCGCAGGGCAATACAGAGTTGGACACGTATACGAGTGGTGTACTACACCATCTCATATATGTTTCGGTATTACATCTCTAATACCCCCCCCCCTAATCTAGACCCGGGAGAGGTTTAGATTACGCTTAAACTCATCTAGTTTCTTGCAACATAAAGTTTTGGTGAAGCCATCTACAATCTTATCCTTCCTGGAAATAAATCTAACATCAAGTTGCTTGCTAGCAACCCATTCTCGAACAAAGAAAAAATCAATCTCAATATGCTTAGTACGAGCATGAAAAACTAGGTTAGCAGACAGGTAGGTGGCACCAAGATTATCACACCATAGACACGGTTTCTCCTTGAGTATCACACCAAGCTCTCGAACAAGAGCTTCAACCCAAATAAGCTCAGCAGTGGCATTTGCAAGCGCTTTATATTCAGCCTATGTGCTAGGACGAGATACAGTAGGTTGTTTTCTGGCACTCCAAGAAATTAGATTGGGACCAAAAAAGATAGCAAATCCACCAGTGGAGCGTCTGTCGTCTAAATCACCTACCCAATCTGCATC
The DNA here is from genome assembly GCA_023614405.1 of Avena insularis. Lineage (NCBI taxonomy): Eukaryota > Viridiplantae > Streptophyta > Magnoliopsida > Poales > Poaceae > Avena > Avena insularis. The sequence goes on from CM042691.1 coordinate 257,527,041, forward strand.
TGAATAGGCACTAAGAAGAGTGGAGGAAGACCTTTGAAAGGTTAGACCAACTCTGCTTGTGCCATGAATATACCTCAAAATCCTCTTAACAGCAGTCCAATGTGCAGTTATGGGAGCATGCAGATACTGACATACCTTATTAACTGAAAAGAAAATATCAGGTCTAGTCAATGTCAAATACTGAAGAGCACCAACAATACTCCTGTAACGAGTAATATCCTTAGGACCAAGAGGAGATCCATCTGTCAAGGCTAGTGTATCAGTAGTAAAAAGTGGCATAGGAGATAGCGTGCAGGTGCTCATACTAACACGTGTCAATAAATCTGTAGCATATTTTTCCTGATTTAAAAGCAAAACATTGGACTGTTTGTGGACCTCAAGGCCTAAAAAGTAATGAAGCTCTCCAAGATCCTTAAGAGCAAACTCTGAACTCAAATTATGAAGAAGAGTTGAGATGGCCTGATCAGAGGAACTTGTAACGATGATGTCATCAACATAAACAAGAATGTACACAGTGATTCCTGACTTTTCATATAGGAACAATGAGGTATCAGCCTTGGATGGAATAAAACCAAGAGTGTGAAGTTTGGAGCTGAGACGAGAGTACCATGCTCGATGGGCCTATTTCAGACCATATAAAGCTTTATTAAGCTTGCATATATAGTTTGGCGTAGCGGAAGACTCAAAACCAGGTGGTTGCTTCATATAAACCTCCTCTTCTAGAACACCATCTAGAAACGCGTTCTTTACATCTAGATGTCGTAAAGTCCATCCTCTAGAAATAGATATAGATAGAACAAGCCTGATAGTAGCAGCTTTAACAACAAGACTGAAAGTATCTTCGTAGTCTATACCATACCGTTGCTTAAATCCTTTGGCAACGAGACATGTCTTATACCTGTCCACAGTGCCATCAGCATGTTTCTTGATGCGGTAAACCCATTTGCAGTCAATAATATTTTTGTTGGAGCTGGGAGACACCAGGTGCCAGGTGTTATTGGCAATAAGAGCATCATACTCTTCTTGCATGGTGTGCTTCCAATTTGTATCAGCTAAAGCCTCGGTGAGTTTTGTAGGTTCTCCTGTAGATGTGAGTAAAGAATACCTAATAGTACCATCAGAATATTTTTTCGGTTGGCGTATACCTTTTTGTAGGCGAGTTTGAACTTCAGGTGCAGCAACAGATGGTACTACAAATGTGGGCGAAGCAGAAAATCTCAAAATATCCTCCGGTGCGGATGAATCAGTAGCAGTCCGTCCACTGCTATCGCCACCAGCATTTGATTCTTCAGATTGTACATCACGTACGAGAGGAGAGGCAGAGCTGTCACTATCACTCCTGTCATGATTGCCATTATCATTGTCCTCAAGCCCACGCGTTGCATGCAGGTGTGTAATTGGGGAAAAACAACGCGCGCGTCGTCTCGTCTACATGCAGGAGCGAAGAAGGCAGCGGCAACTCGCGTTGTACGGCACGGAAAGGCGCGCGCGTGGTAGTAGAATCAGGCGTAGCATGTGGCGACGTGGCGGCCAGGCGGTGGCTCGCGGGTGTACACGGCGAGGAGAGCAAGGCAGGCTTGTCGTCCGAAGCGACCTGGGAGCCAGACGAGGCCAATTCGGCGGGAGAATCTGTACAGGAAAACATGTTGTCTTCTGTTGTCTTTTCTGCACTGGTGGGGGCATGATTTGAGGTGCCGTTTGAAGCTGCTTCTTCAGAATTTTGAGTAGAATTTTCAGGATGATCACCAACTAGTACCTGGGAAGGATTAGTAGCAGGCATAATTTGCAAATAGTGATCATTAGTATGCACACCCCTATCATTGGTATCCGAAGGAGATGCATGTGATGGAAGAAGAAGAATTTCTTCACGAAGGAGTCGGCCAGCATTTGGATGAAGTGCAGCAAATGGGAACACATGCTCATCAAACACAACATCACGAGAGACATAAACACGACCAGTGGTGATATCTAGACATTTGACTCCTTTATGACGAGGACTATAGCCAATAAAAACACAATGTTTGGAACGAAAAGAAAGTTTGTGTTTGTTGTATGGACGAAGATTTGGTCAACAAGCACAACCAAAGATACGTAGAGGCTCATAGTTGGGTTTGGCTTGAAGAAGTTTTTCACTGGGAGTCTCAAAATTTAGGACTTCTGTAGTAAGCAAATTTATGAGAAAAGTGGCTGTGATAAACGCACCATCCCAATATTTGAGAGGCATGGAAGCATTGGCGAGAAGAGCAAGGCCGACGTCAACAATGTGATGGTGTTTGCGTTTAGCAGAACCATTTTGTTGATGAGCATGAGGGCAGGACACATGATGAACAATGCCTACACGTTGAAAAAAGGCATTTAATTTTTCATATTCACCACCCCAATCGGTTTGCATGGTGAGAATCTTTCTACCAAATTGGCGTTCAACATATTGTTGGAAATCAAGAAACACTTGAAACACCTAAGAACGTTTCTTAAGCAAATATATCCAAGTGAATTTACTAAAATCATCAATGAATCTTATATAATATGCATGTTTGCCTATAGAGAGAGGAGCTGGACCACATACATCAGAAAAAATTTGTTCCAAAGGAACTATGGAAACACCGGTGGAGACGGGATAGGGTAGCTGATGACTCTTGGCCTGTTGGCATGGATCACAGATGTAAGTATTTATTTCTGGCGAATATGGAAGATTATTCTTCCTAAGAACCTGCTGAACTATAAAGGAGGATGGATGCCCTAGACGACGATGCCACGTGGAGGATGAAGGCTTGACGATGACAAGAGCATGCTTGGAAGACTCCGAAGAAACTAGAACTAGAGGATATAAGCCACCATGACAAGGACCTCTAAACATGATTTGCTTTGTTGCTTGGTTCTTAATCAAGAAAAAAAATGGGTGAATTTCTATAAAAACGTTGTTATCTAGAACAATTTTATGAGTAGAAAATAAATTCATGGAAGCATCGGGAACATGTAAAATGTTACGATAGAACTATTTGGGGTGTGCAAAACAGAATGACCAATATGTGCAATATCCATACCTTGTCCACTAGCATTGTGAACTTGATCACGCCCCTGGTAAGTCTCATGAATTTGAAGCTTATTTAGTTGTCCTATCACATGATTTGTAGCTCCATTATCAATGTACCAATTTGTGTCTACTCCATAGGCACCTTTGGTGGTGTCAGGGGGAGTGTCATCATCATCATCATCACCATAGCGCCACCAACAGTCACTAGCTTGATGTCCTTCCTTCTTACATATCTGACAAAAAACTCCCTCCTGCCAAGGCGTGGCCACATGATCCTTCTTCCCGCGCCCGCCCTTGGGCCGATGCTGCTGGTCCATCCGAGGTGGTCCACGGTTTTGGGGAGGAGGTGATGGACGTTGAGGTGGAGGAGGCTGGCGCATCGGCGGAGGTATGTAGGGCATCGGTCCTGGATGGTATGGAGATGGCATAAAATATGGGGGGTGCTGCGGATATTGGGGAGGCATGTATGGCTGCTGGTATGGTGTAGGAGGCATGTATGATGGCTGGAAGTTTTGTGTAGGAGGCATGTATGGTGGCTGGTAGGTGGGTGTAGGGGTATGTATGGCTGAGGTGGTGGTGGGCGTGGAGGCGCGACCCCATAGTTAGGAGGGCGGCGAGAGGCAGCATTGATGGAAGAGGTAAAACCTCCAGGGGCTTGGCCAGTGGATTGGAGCATAGCATCACGATTCTCGCAGGAGAGCAGTTGAGAGCACATGTCATTGAGCGAGGTGGATGAAACAACGTTGATGGCAGTGGCGAGGTTGTTGAACATGCCATCGAGGCCATTCAGGATATAATCCTTTAGCTCATCATCATCGACCATCTTCCCGGCAGCAGCAAGTTCAGAGGCGTATCCTTTCATATTGGTGATGTATTGTTGGGTTGTCATGTCAAGCTTCTTAGTGTTTGTGAGGGCGCCATGGAGGGTGGAGACCCTGGACTTGGACTGTGTTGAGTACATAGCATGCAGCGCGCGCCACTAACGGCATGATGAAGACCGAAAACATGGGGCAGCACATCCTCGGAGAGAGAGTTGACGAGGAAGCTGACCACCTGCTGATCCCTGGTGATCCAAACGTCGTAGGACGGATTAGGGACCGACACCTTCTTCTTGTTTGCATCTTCAGCCTCCAAATTCTCGGACGGGGCGACATCAGTCCCCTCAAGGAGGCCCATAACACGAGCACCGCGCAGGGTGGGCAATACCTGGGCCTGCTAGTAGAGAAAGTTTTCTCTGGTGAGCTTCATCGCGGGCGACATACCAATGACGGCCGACGCTGATGGAGTCGAAGAAGACTCCATCGATCCTTGGGGAACCTTGGGAGGGAGGGAATTGTGGGTTTTTATGGTTGTGGATTCCTGGCGAGCTCACGATCGGGTCCTGGCGAGATCACGATCGGGAACAGATCCTGGCGGCGATCACGTTGGAGGAAAAAAACTTGGGTTTCTTCAATCGAAGATAGGGAATTGATTCCCTAGTCGACGAGGATGGTCCTGGTCCTGGCGATCTTGCGATTGAGATCCTAGCGATGCGGCGATTTTCAGCACCGACAGCGCTAGAAGGCAGGGAGAGGAGGGGCTCTCGATACCATGTAGAAATCCTGTTTTGGTTGGGTGGAACGGTGTGTCCTTTCGGTCCACCGGTTTCGTGTTTATATTAGCGAGGAATAGCCCCTCGCAGGGCAATACAGAGTTGGACACGTATACGAGTGGTGTACTACACCATCTCATATACGTGTCGGTATTACATCTCTAATACGGAACGCTTTCCTCCGTGGAGTTTTAGAAGAAGTGTTCATGTGTCAACCCTTAGGCTACATGGATCCTCAACCTTTTGACTCTGTGTACTTAGGATTGAAATGGTACTCGCACGTATGGTATCCCTGCCTGATCAGGTTCAAGATTATAGATTTTTTGCTTTTGCCCTTCCCAAGCTGATACATCCCTTTCTCGGCAAGGGGTAGTATAATTAACCATTTATGTGGTGACTCATGTGGATGGCAACATTGTGGCAAGCCCTTCCGTCTCGGTAAGCTAGGGGCTAGTTCACTTCCTCAACGATGAGTTCTCTCTCATGATCTACTCTAGGGGTATTCAAATCTCTTGCAAGGGTGGTTTGGCGGTGTGTTGTGGCAAGCTAAAAATAGTACCTGGACAGTAAAATGCATTGTCATGGAAGATTGTAAACCAGGTTCCTCTATGATGTCCACATCATAGAACCTTCCAAAGACGGAAGGGGTGCCGCTTCTTGACGCACATATCACTTGACCTAAATTCGGAGTGTCATCAGTGCTCTTCAATACCTCGTGTTAATCCAACATGATATTTCTTTCATCATTGACAAGGTAGGTATCTACAACAGATTAACAGTGTGCCCCCAGCCTTCGAAGGAGGTTTGGGGTGGTGGTTTCCGGAGGTTCCCGTTGGATCTTCTGGGGCAAGGATCGTCGACGTACTGACGTGCAGCGTCCCTGGTCGGGGTGGTGGCGGAGATCCTCTCCCGGCGGCACCATGGCCGGCAACGGAGGTGGGGGTGGACCTGGTGGCTATGGACGAAACCCTAGATTAAAATCTGGGTGTCTCTTGTGCCGTCTCCCAATTCCTCTTCGATGTATGGTTGGGTCGGATCCGGTGGAGGGTCGATCCTGCTCTGCCGCTGCCTTTCTCGATGCTAGCCTAGCCCAAGGGATGCTGCTAGGGGTCGGAGCGGCGGATCTTGCAGGTTGCCGGGCGGTGGCGTGGGAGTTGTCGACTAGGCATGGATAACGGTGGTGTTCCTCGGATCTCTCTCACATCAAGACGAAGATATACTTGACGCGTGCCTAATGGATTTGTCTGGAGTGTCTAGTTCCGAAAGGCTCTGTCGGCAAACTCCCATGGACGCATCATGCCTGAAGATTGCTGGATTAGAAGGAATCCTATCGCGCACACCTGTGTTTTTTGCTGGTCGTTTGGTTTCAGATGGAGCGTGGCGAAGCTCTGCTACATGTTACCATCATGTCATGTCTTTGACGATCCATGGTGAAGTCAGATGTGGAGAATTTCATGAGGACAGGAACATAAGGGCTAGCTATGGTGGATTGAGTCTTTGAGGTGTTGAGGATCTGGCTTGATGATATGTGACTCGCAACAGCGTCTGTTAGAAGGGGTGACAACACGGGAGATATTCACAGTCTTTCCTTGTAGGGTGAAAATCCAAGGTCTGGCCTTCATTGTTGTGTCTGGCAATGGCCTTGCAGAAGATATTGTTTTGCGAGCGAAGACTTTCTCCAGGGTGAAAATCTAGGATCTTTGATCGGGTGACGGCAGCGCTTGAGCACTGTTTCTTTCTTGGAGGCGTCGTTTTTGGAGGGGTTGCACTCTGGTGTTGTTTTGGTGGTGTTAGTGTCGCTGCTGGTAAGAATTTGATCACTTTAGCGGGGCTTTTTTTTTAATTCTTCTTTTTTCTTTTTTGACTGTGTGCATCCGTAATACTAACAGGGTATGCGTTGTCGCAGAGATCGGATGTAATTGATATCATGCGATATTAATATATGCTTATTTAAAAAAAATCAACAGTGTGCAATAACCAAACGGGTATTATGGTATCTCAATGAAACATCTGAAGTTGGGCCTAAACTATCAAGTTGGACTTAATTCTTCTTGGATGCAGATTGGGCTGGCTCCACTAAACGTAGGAGGATGTTCTCTTCAGAGCCAACCTCTAAGGGACGTCCACCACTAAGAACCTCTAAGGTTAGTGAGAATAGATGGCAAGAAAGGCTATGGTAATCCAATTTGTGTCACCTCACGAGACCAAATGGCCAGACAGGTTCACAAAACCGATCAGCATAGTCCAGTTTCGTTTGTTTAGTCGTGATCTAAGGCTGGTTATAGTGGAAGTATCATAATACTAGTATCATGCATATGTCTATAGTGCATTGTATCATATAGTAGTATCATAATAGTAATATATTTATTGATTTGTAAAATCTCTATGTAAAATGTGTGTACAAGATTTACTTGCCATTATGATTTCTAGTTTTACATACTATGATACGGTATCTACCTATGATACTCTAACCACTTCTCTATTCAGTAATTATGATGCAACATCACATTTTTGCCAAGTTGGCATGCATAATACACCTTATGATACTAGCACTAGGACCAGCCTAAACATGAGCAGTCTAGATTGAGGGAGGGTGTTGGAAGATACGACCCCAACTATATCATTGTAGATGGGTTTCTCTCATAAAGATGTTCTATCTTTAGAATTCCTAGTGTATCTCTAAGTTGTGCACTTACATGCCTATTCTAATAACCTTGTCAGCAGGTAGAGCATACCTTTTGTCAGGTAGGATGTGAAAATCGAGAGCTGCATTGAATGGAAGGTAAGTTCACTAACAACGACGTGTTGCACAGAAGCTGAAGTGATAACATTCGAAATGTGTACACTCATGCAGCTGTGTAATTAGTTAGTCTGAAACAATGAAACCTAACATGCAGTGTAACATGTCCGCACTGGTATCACACGCACACAATAAGAGTTTAAGGGTACGTCCTCAGTTGATTTCAACAGACTAATTAGGAAAGCATCGAGCATACAGTCCAATCACATGTCCAGGTCAAACAACATAATCCAGATTTAGCCACCATCCATGCTACTACTACTAGCTAAGAACCCATCAGCTCGAATCTCTATAAATGGAAGAACGTCGGATGCCTGGAGGGCAGGGTAGCAAATCCAAGCTCATAAACTGTATAGAACCAACAGTTTCTTGGCAGTCTTCAAACTTCATCAGGATTTGTTGTTACCAGAGATGATGAAAGTCGTCGATTTGTACCTAGGTAAGGAACAAAACGAACTTTATAACTACCACCAGAGTGCAGAGCATAAGGGAATGCCAAATGGTGTAATGACAAACAGCCAGTCTCCGATTACCCAAAAACAAGATGATAATGCACTATTTGATGCAGCCTTGCCATCCACCCTACTCTTCAACTGTGGTATTTATATTCCTGCAGAGGCATAAAAAGACAACAAGATCATGATTGAACAAGCAGAAAATAAATATAACACAAGAAACGTACGCTCGCAATGAATCAATGTCCTTCTGGAATTTTTCTAGTTCCTCCGAATTGAACATGATGTCCTTAGGCTAAATCATACACACAAAAGAAAAATTAGTAAAAAGCAAAGTACAGGTAAGAAAGTATATAAAGCTTGAAATTTCTGACGCACCAGCTGGCTGAAATCTTCTCCCGATTCTTTGTCTTGAAGAAAACAGTGGATAAAGAAAAGAACATATATGCCACTATCATCCCCAGTTTGCTGTGGCACCTGCAAAAGTTGTTTCAGTACCAATGTTTCATGATGAGAAATTGAAATCAGAAGCGATGATGCGGATGTGAAAATTTGACTTTGAGATGTTAACTGATATACCTCAGGAAATTCAAGATGGACATCGTTTATGAACTGCTCGCTGTCTAGCCGCTCTTCAGTTTTAAAAATATCAACAATCAATCTGGTAATACCGGCAAAGAGAACAATAAATTTCAATATTCAAAGCATAACACAAGGTTGCCAACTGGGTGCTATAGGAAGTGTAAATCATGTCTGCAAACAAACTGTTTCTATGAATATTTTAGAGGCCTATAAAAAGAGATATCAAGGAATAGGACCTTGTGATGGTTGATCGCAAATTTACCGGATCTGTTGTTCTGAGTGAATCTAGCAGAAGCATACGTGGTTTTTTCTTAGTATCCGAGTAGTCCCTCTCACCAAAATTGCATAAGACAAGGAGACTCCAGTGTCCCCTATGGTAAAGAAAGTGCAAATATGATACTACTATACTAGACAAGCAAAGAAGGTCACTTTACAAAGTAATAATGAAAGCAGTTAACCTACCAACAGACAATAGGGACAAAAACATATTGTCTTGAGAATATCTTCTTAGCCTTTATCCACTTAAGGACGTTCGCTTTATTGTTCCCGCTGTTGTACATGTAAAACCATATTGAATCAAAGTATGCATATGCACTCTTCTTATCTTCCTCTATTCGCTTCCAAAGATCCCTACATGCAAAGTTGTAGCATCAAATAAAAAACCTAGTGTTGAGAAAAGAATAAAAGAAAGACAAAAGCAGGACATACTCCATGTACAATTCAAAAATATCAGTATCCATCTTGTCTTTCTTTGTTTTTTCCCTCCTGCTATTTACAATGCGCTTTGAACTTCTTTTTGGGAGAAGGTCATCACCACAGGATGGTAATACATTTCTATTCCTGCAGACACATAACAAAGGCAGCAAGATCACGATTGAACGTACAGAAAATATAGATGACAGGAGAAACGTACGCTCGAAATGAATCAATGTCCTTCTGAAAATTTTCTAGTTCCTCTGAATTGAACATGACGTCCTTAGACTAAATCAAACAGAGAAAAGAAAAATTAGTAAAAAAACAGGTACAGGTAGGAAAGTATATACAGGTTGAAATGTGTGATGCACCAGCTGGCTGAAATCTTCTCCCAACTTTTCGTTTTGAAGAAAACAGTAGATAAAGAAAAGAACATATATGCCACATTTATCCCCCGTTTGCTGTGGCACCTGGAAAGTTGTATCAAGTACCAATGTGCCATGATGAGAAATTGAAATCAGAAGCAATGATGTAGACGTGAAAAATAAATTCAAGATGTTACTCTCTCCGTTCACGAATATAAGACATTCTAGCATTTTTCTGAAACACATGTATGTAGACATGTTTTAGTGTGTAGGTTCACTCATTTTGAAGTGTATCTAGTCAATTTTGAAATATCTAAAAGGTCTTACATTAGTGAACGGAGGGAGTAAATAACATACCTCAGGTAGCTCAAGATGGACTTCGTTCATGAACTGCTCGATGTCTTGCCGCTCTTCAGTTTTTAAAATATCAACAATCAATCTGGTAATAACAGTAAAGAAAACAAAATGAGACTACGATAATCTAAGCATAACACAAGGTTGCCAAATATGTGCTATGAAGTGTAAATCATGACTGCAAACAGATCGCTTCTATGATCATTTTAGAGGCCTATAAACAGAGATATAAAGGAATCCTGACCTTTTGATGGCTGATCGCAAATATATCGGATCAGTTGTTCTGAGTGAATCCAGCAGAAGCATACGTGGTTTTTTCTTAGTATCCAAGTAATTCGTCTCACCAAAATTGCATAACACAAGGAGGTTCCAGTGTCCCCTATGGTGAAGAAAGTGCAAATATGATACTATATTACACAAGCAAAGTAGGTCACTTAACAAAGTAATAACGAGAATAATTAACCTACCAACAGACAATAGGGACAAAAACATATTGCCTTGAGAATATCTTCTTAGCCTTTATCCACTTAAGAACGTTTGATTTATTATTCCCGCTGTTGTACATGTAAAACCATATCGAATCAAAGTATGTGTATGCACTCTTCTTATCTTCATCTATTCGCTTCCAAAGATCCCTATTCACAAAGTTATAGCAGCAAATAAGAAAACCCAGTGTTGAAAAAATAAGAAAAGACAGACAAAAGCAGGACATACTCCATGTACGATTCAAAAATATCGGTATCCAACTTGTCATTGTTCATTTTGTCCCTCCTGCTATTTGCAATGCGCTTTGAACTTGTTTTTGGGAGAAGGTTGTCACCACAGGAGGGTAGTACATTTTTGGAGCTCCCTGGTGTCTTCATGGTTTCCCTTCTGCTTGTTTGAGAGCACTTTTTGCTTTTGCACTCTATACATGGAAAAATAGAAATGGCGTATAAAAACCATCCAAACAGATAAACACCTGTGCTTCATAAGCATATATGTAAGTCATGTTAAGATCCACAGACTAACCGGAAACTGAGGAATGGTAAACTAATAAATATTGAAATGTTCTACTTCCTAGCTACACATCAATATTTCTAGAAGAAGAAGCAAACTAGTAATCCGGTCCTCCTAATCAAATTTCACAAGCAATCTTTTCAGTTACAGCATGTAATGTATGTGCCAGCGCACCAACAGAGATTTGGATCCTCCACAGTAGACACACTAGGCTATGATTTACCAACAAAATTGCTACCTATGCAAGCACCAGATAGAAAACTCATATATAAATGAACCCAAAAAGATCAGATAAAGGAGGAGAGGATCTTCCTCGGCCTTTACATTGTTCACTGCACATAGCCTTCACATATATCCCAACTTAAGTGGACAGCTTTGGCTCCTGAACAAATCGGCCCGCGACGGGAAAACAAAATGACAAGTAGATTGTCAGGACGTGGCCAGCTTGGGCAGAACAAACCATAATAGCAAGGAAAATTATAAGCCAAAACAGCTACAGAGCTACAAGGATCGAAGCCAGGTCCAACAAGTGAAGGACAGGGACATGTGGAGATAGCAGGCGTACATAAGTGGGAGCTCAAAAATAACTTTCCCAACAAACAAGCAATCATGTAAGCTAGCTGCACAAGGACCATCAAAAAAATTTGGTAATAAAATAAGTTTCCAGGCACCAGTAAGCTTCTCCATTTTACGAAATTAAACAGGGATCGAGCAACGGTATAACCCAAGCTGAATACTAATATGAGTATCTCAATCTAGCCTACCACCCAAATGTTATCACCGCCGCATCACTAACCATGAGTGTGACTGAGAAACCAACAGTGAATCTCCACAGATGCGTACCACGGCAACAAGCAGAGCAATAATGGATTTCGTACTTGAAGTGTTTCCAGAAATAACCTGGCCACGATCCCTTGCCACACGTATGTCTCCTCCCGCAAAGAAAAAAGAGGCGGCGGCTAAGGTGGAACCCTAGCCTGCCGCGGCCATCTGTGCCTCGCCTTCACCGTCTATGATAAGAAATCGACGGGTCTCCACCTCCTCTGGTTGCCGCTCCGGTGGCGGGAGGGGGTGGGGACCTCGGACCTGCGCTCGGCGCTGTAGAAGGGTCCCTAAAGTTAGAGTTTGGTCAACTGGCATTGTCTCTATGGTGGCTATGATGACGTTGTGCGGGACAAGAATAAGGTATACCCGCCTCCTCGTCCACCTCGTTGGTGGCAATCTCGCGGGTGGCGCTGAAGAGGGCGGGGATTCGTCTGGTCGCTGCTAGCTGCTTCCATGGAGTGGTCGGTCTCGTCCAATCTACGTATTTTATAGGTTTGGTGTTTGAAGCTTCGAATCAACTCAAGGGTTCAATGTCGACGACTTCGGCTCTAGGGCGCGGGTCCTTAGGGCATGTGCACGAAGACTTCCCAATTGTCATCAACAACGTCAGGCCGGCTCCAGTAAGGAAACGGCGACAGCGGCGTGTCAGCAGCTCGCTCTGGCGGTAGTAGCGGTTGTTAGGCGGTTTAAGGACCTCAATATAATTTTTTATTATGGTTGGTGTGCTTTCTACTTCTTTTGAACTCATGAAATAGATCCAAATCTTTCTCGCAAACAAACAAATAAACAGAGCAATAATCACAAGGATAGGCCTAATCGTTGGAAGATAGAAAAGGGGGGAGACTGAGGGCGCTCACCCTCGCCGTCGTCGTTGTCGAGGTCGACGAACACCTGGGTGCGGCCGCGGCTGCGGCTGCTGCTGCGGCGAGGCATGGCGGCGGCCGCTCGAGAGCGGAGATCTATTCCCAGGGTCGGATTGATTGATTCGGCTGGCGACGGCGAGCTCAAGTTTAGGGAGTGGGAAGTCAAATGGGATGGGACGCCTATTTCTTGCTCGCCTCCTTTTCTGGAGCAGTTTTGGGTCGATTTTAAAAGTGAGCGTTTCAGCGGTGCGAGCCAGAAAGAAGTGCTGCTTCTGCGGGAACGACTTGACGAGACTCTGCGTTCTGTACGAGGCTTCACGTGCCTGCCCTTTTTTTTTTGCTTTTTTTCGGAAGTAATCTTTTTTTTTACGGGGAGAGACTAATGAAAGTAATAAAATCATAAATAGATCCATAATGCACTCCGAGGAATCATGCTTCCAGATTCCCTCACCTAGCATTTTTTTTCACGCGGCACTGAAAAGAATTTTTTCACCAAAGTTTCAGGTGCTTAGCATGACGTACAAAAGGATTCTTTTTCGCCATCCAAATATTTGTTTGGAGAAACACTACTTGGGAAGTGACTCTATTGTCTCAACGATTATTCATGCGCTAACGTTTCATTAGCATTCGCTGTCACGAGAGCACCCCTAATACCCCCCCCCCCCCCCCCTCCCTCCCCCCCAACCCAACAATAGGGCTATTGGAGTGCCGACACAAAACGTGCTCTTCCCAATAGATTGTCGGCGGTCCTAGAGGCCATAGTGTAGCCGATACTCCAATGCCGGCGGCGGTCCTAAAGGCCAAAGACCGACGTGGGGGCGCTTGCATGCTGCGCCAGTGCTCCTCCCCTGCCTCTGGATAGCAAATGATAATACACATCTCACAACATGTTGTGACCTTAAGACTTGCTAACATTCGAAAAGAAAAATACTTAAGACTATTGAGACCATTCCAGTGCATCAAGTGGATAACCCTGATCATGTTATACATAAGATGGACATACAACACCTCTAAAATGCCAATACAGAGACTAATACAAACAGTGATGTTCAAAGACAGGTTGAGCTCAACCCATAGATGCCAACTTTTTGCACTAGCTTTACCGGCGTGGTTAGAGCTATCAAAAGAGAATGAACCACGGCAGCTTTCACCGGTTTCCACGGTTGGCATCTAAACATTTTTTTGGCGGCGAAAGACTAAAAGTAGTGTAATAAAATCATAAATAAATCCATAAACCACCTATCATTTTTCTACGCGGCACAGAAAGAACTTTTTGGCTAAAAATTTCACGTGTTTTTTGCCCGTCTAAATATTTGTTTGGAGAAACATTTGCACAGACCTTCCATTAGTATTCGCCGCTATGAGAGCATCTTCACCGGCGGCTCTATTGTCCTCCCATAATTGGTCTATTGGAGCGCTAACACAAAATGGGTTCACATCGGCGTTCTCGATAGGTTGTCGACAGTCATAGAGGCCATAGTGTATCCGACACTCCAACGCCGGCCTCGTCCCACGGGGACTGACGTGGGAGCGTTGACACGAGACGCCACTTGGATTTCTCTGACGACCCTTCTTGTCAGCGGCAAAACGCATAAACGATGACCGATCAACTTAATTAAGTGCACACCGGACTGGGTGCCCAACAGCGACTTGTAGCCGGCGTTGTTCCAATATACTCCCAATAGCACTCCACCGGCGCTGCTGCCGGACACGCTGTTTGGGGTGGGGGTGGGGGGGAGGGGGAGGGGGCTCGTGGAGATGCGAGTCACCATCCCTGACAGCTTTAGGACCTGAATGTTAAAAAAGGACCAACCATCATTCATTCTGCAGTCATTTTCCTGAAGACAACAAGGAAGATACAGTTGAAGAGAAGTTTGAGTGTAGGCCTGACAACGATGATGGTCTTGACAATGAAGACACGGGTCAAGAGTGTAGCTCCAACAATAACAGTGATGTTCTTGACAATGAAGACGGGGTTGAAGAGTGTAGCTCAGAGGACAACTACAAGAAAGCAAATCATGAAGAGTGTTGCTCGAATGAAGAGGAGATATGGAAGATTGATATTACACAAGGTGCAATTTCATAATATTGTTGACATCCTATTAAAAAAACTGGGATGTGCTTGGAATTTTCACATATTTTTGGCAACTATAATTGACGAAAATGATAAAATGATAATATTTTCGCCTCTTTTGGAATTTCCAAAGAAGCACATGATATTTTATATGCCTTTGGTTCCACAAAATGAAGAAAGAAATGCTCTAATTAGCAAGCAAATTTGGAAGTGCCTCGTGTCAACGCTCCTAGCCCTAGCCCTGATGAGCAGCCAGTGCTCCTCCCATGCCTCGCCGCAGCCAGCATCACCTCTGGATAGCAAATGATAATGCACATCTCACACCATGCTGCGACCTTAAGACTACTCCCTCCGACCCATATTAATTGGACTCACATTTGTCTAGATTTAATTTAGTATATAGGTTCATCCAAATTTTTACAAATCCAAGTCAATTAATATGGGTCGGAGGGAGTACCTCCAAACCTAAATAAGTGTCAGTGGTTTTGAACTAGAGTTAATTCAAAATTGCAACACTTATTTAGGATAGAGGGAGTAGTTAAGACTACTGAGACCATTCCAGTGGATAACCCTGATCGTGTTATACATAAGATGGACATACAACACCTCTAAGATGCCAATACATATACTAATACAGACAGTGGTGTTCAAAGACGGTTGAGCTCAACCCGTAGAGGCCAACTTTTTGCACTAGCTTTGCCGGCGTGATTAGAGCTATCAAAAGAGAATGAACCACAGCAGCTTTGACCGGTTTCCACGGTTGGCATCTAAACCTGATTTGAACACCCCCTAAATACAGATCACATAACTCCCGCTAAAAAGGAAACATCTACAGATACCGTGCGCGTAGATGCTAACTATCATGAAGCTCCATCTTTGGACAGATTGACAACTTTCGCTCGGCTGCATAAACTGTATATTATCACCAGCTTCTCCACAACCTTCAAACTTCCACGGTATTCGCCACCAGTGAAGATAAAACTTCCTCGGCATTCTCTTGTAATAGTAACTACATATATGCATCGCCATGTTACGATCAACCCTGATCTTCAACCGCAGTACTCCTTTTCCTGCAAATTCATAAGAAAAAATACAGTAAGATCACCAATTAACATACATGAATAAAGACAGACAACATGAAAAACATACACTTGAAATGAGTGAACGTCCTTGCGGAATTTCTCAAATTCCTCTGGATCAAACAAGCCATCATCAAACTATTTATAGAGATCAAACAAATTAGCAAAGGATTTGATAGGCAGGATGGTATGAAGACGGAAACACATGACAGTATGACACACCAGCTTGCCAAAATCTTCTTCCAGTTTTTTGTTTTCAAGAACTTCTGCCAATTTTTTGCTGTGAAGAAAACAGTAGATGAAGTACAGAACATATATACCACATTCCTCCCCATTTTGCTGTGGCACCTGCATGGTTGTTTATGGACCATGTCAAGAACTCCAGATTCAAAAGAATAAAATATATGAACTGGCTACGAGTACACTAGATATTAACCATCATACCTTAGGAAGCTCAAGACGGATTTTGTTTATAAAGTGCTTGCTTTCTTCCCGCTCTTCGGTTTCATAAATACCTCGAATGAATCTGGTATACCAGAAAAGACGAACTTAAAAAAACCATGGGATCCTAGGGCTCTTGGCATGATACAATTTTTTCATTTATCACAAGCCTAGTTATGTACTATTAAAGTCATTCATTTCCACGAACGTAGACTAAAAATTCCCAGCTACATAGAAGGACCGCTAAATGCCTAGAACCATTAAAACTAACTACAGCAAGGGTCAGATGGTTTGTGATGTGTTGTAATAAAGTTGGATTTGATGGGGGCATATACTGCTAGTTGCTGTTACCCTCTGACAGTTGCATAATATGTGTAGAAAACTTAGTGATTGGACTGGCTCACTAACTTGAACCATCTATTTGGCGACATAATATATACATCCTCTGACAGCATCTTGTTTCTAATATCTGAACCATCTACTAGACCAAACAAATGGTCAGTCACATAACCATTACTATAGCAAAACATAGTACTCCCTCCGACCCATATTAGTTGACTTGGATTCATCTAGATACGAATGTATCTAGTAAACTTGACTAGATACATTCGTATCTAGATGAATCCAAGTCAACTAATATGGGTCGGAGGGAGTATTATCATTCAGGTCAGTACTACAAGTATCTTGGAGGTTTGAAAGGAAGGAATAAAGGGATCACACCTTCTGATATCTGATTGCAACCTTGTCGGATCTGTTTGATTAAGTGAATCCAGCAGCAGCATGCGTGGTCCTTTTTTAGCATCTGAGCAGTCTGTCTCGTCAAAGTGGCATAAGACAAGGAGGCTCCAGTGTCCCCTGTAGTCAGGAAAGTGAATCCTGTCTCTCTTTGGCAATAAAATAAGGTCGTGCATGAGGTACAAATAAGACCAACCTACCAACAAGCAATAGGGACAAACACATATTGTCTTGAAAATATTTTCAGAGACTTCGTCCATTTAAGAACTTTTGATTTCTTTTCGTCGCTCGCGTTGATATAACTGTTAAACCATAGTGAATCCAAATATGCATAAGCACTTTTCTTGTCTTCTTCTATGTGCTTCCAAAGATCCCTATACGCACAAATTTGTAGCAGCAAATAAGTATACAAAATTCTCCAAGAAGACCAAGTAATCGACCTTCCTTTCTTTGGGAGGAGGGGCAGGGGGGAGGCAGCACACATACTCCATGTATAGATCGAAAATGCGGGTATCCAGTTTGTCTTGATTTGTCTTGTCCCTCCTGCTACTTACAATGCGATTTGAGCCCTTCACTGCCGGCCTGCTACTTGTTCGAGAACGCTTGCTCTTGCACTCTACATGAGGAAACATAAGAATAACATTACAACACAAGATACCCACACGTTATACACAAATTTCTTGGTAACAAGAAATGGTAATTAGTAACACTTGAAGGCATAGTTAGAAGGCCCAACTTTCAGCATAAGCAATCTGTATCACAAGTACATTCACCATAAGGGAACTGCATGTGGCTAAAGTTCATTCTCTCCATCTGGAAATAATACATTTACTGTTGTGTTAAATCAAAATAAGATGCATGACAAAGAACCGAGCATAAATAACAACCACTGACTCTATTTAAACCGAGCGTTCAAAGGATTTAATGTCCATGCCTCTATGGGGTCAAGTATTTTCTCTTGTCGAACTAAAATGGAAGAACTCTGGTTGATGCATCAAGGAAAACAAACCCTTTGCAGTTTTAAACAATAAATTGCCCTTTTCCTTAGCTATTCTCAATTTGCTCGAAAGGTGAGTTTAATCATCTTTGCAATCTTCAATTACAAGAATCCTTATCATGTTCTGACACATGATAAACACTCATCCAGGCTACAACATTGTTCTGTTCTGCTGGCCATACATACGAAAAAATAAAAACAAGAACACAATCAACAATACTATACTCTTAGATAATCTAATATTCTACCGATCAAGAGAAGCATTAGCATAATTATGTCATAATCTTGCCTAAAAAAAGTATGTGATAATCTAGAAATGATAATAATCCCTCCATCTCAAAATATAAGACACGCTATTTTTTGCAGGGCCTGAATATTTGCTTGCAAAGCGACTAGCGAAGAAACAGTCACACTGCTTCCGGAGTATAATAAACTAAACTTCAGAATCCTTGGTGCTTAAAAGGGCAGAAGTCAGCAGTAAGGTGACCGCTTAGGCTCTTAATGCTTGAGGACATGCAGCCTTGTCTACATTTACATATACAGTTTAATTAGAGTGTTCTACGGGGCAGCGGTTTCCCATCTAGAAGGCGCATATAAACTGATTCACTCCCTAGGCTTGTGCCAAAACCTTGGTGAACAACGCTAACTAGTAGAAAACCCGAAACATTTATACTCCTTAAGAATAAGCAGAATATGCATACAAAAACATCCTCTACACACAATGTTCAACAAACTGCAAACTAATAATTTGACCTCAACCCATAGGTATCTCTTTTTAGTTGCAACTTCCAATATATGAGAGAGGAACTATCCTATAACTTGATAGTGTAATGCACTAGGCTATAAATCATGTAACTGAGCACACTAAATAGATAGCAGAAATAAATGTCTCTCCCTGCTAGGAAAACATATATGCTGATAAATAAATAATTATTCCACGGTTTTAGAATGTGCCAACAAATCTAAAAAAGCACTAAGTTAATAGCCTTTCTAACTGATATCCCGAATTGAAAAGTTGAAATGAGCAAAGAAAAAAAACTCCTTCAATTTTACGTTTATACACTAGCACTTTTAGCAGGGCCTGAATATTTGTTTTCAACTAGCGAAGAAACAGTCACACCGCTTCCGGAGTATGATAAACTAAACTTTAGAATCCTTGGTGCTCAAAACGGCAATAAGTCAGCAGTAAGGAGACCACTTAGGCTCTTAATGCTTAAGGTACATGCAGCCTTGTCTACATTTATATATACAGTTCAATTAGAGTGTTCCACGGGGCGACAGTTTCCCATCTAGAAGGCACCTATGCACTGATTCACTCCCTAGGCTTGTGCAATTGCCAAATAGGCGCTGCACCAGTGCCTAGAACCTTGGTGAACAACACTAACTAGTAGAAAACCTAAACATTAATACTCCTTAAGAATAAGCAGAATATGCATACAAAAACATCCTATACACACAATGTTCATGTGCAAGCACCAGCAATCAATCAAGCCTTGTAACATGGCATCCTTCTGGGAAATGAGTCGTCATACCCCAACATTGCCATCATGTACACCGCAGCACTAATGCAAAGTGTCCCTTGACCTATTCACAAAACATATGGAACCATCTAAACACTTGCAGAGGAAGGAGCAGCCAAAGTGCGGCATTAACCATTTTTGCAGCAAGCAGGTCACCAAGTATCCCCCGGAATCACAGCGACTAGCCTTAAATCGCAGAGAGGGAAGGGAAGGGAAGGGAAGGGGGGTGGATTTATTGGGGGACGCTCACCATCCTCGCCGTCGAGGTCGATAGGCTCGTTGCTCTGGCAGTGCCTGCGGCGGGGCATGGCGACGACGGCAACTGTCCGGAGTGGCGACCGGTTCTAGAGTTTGGATCGACGGAATCTGGCTCCGGCGGGTGGGTTAATATGGAGCTCAAATTCGGGGAATAGTACTGTCAAAAAAATCGGGAGTGGTGACGGAAGTGGAAGATCTAGGGTTAAGGGTACATTCGGCCAAACGCCTCTATGTATCTCAGAAGGCAAAAGGAAGCAAAAGGCTAATCCTACTGGTAGTATCACGAGCAGTATCTGCATGCCAAATTAATAAAAAGCTAATATGATACTTCCTCAAACCCATATTAGTTGACTTAAATTTGTCAAAATTTAGATAAACTTATATTAAATAGTGTTTAGATTTATCTAAATCTAGAAAAATCTATCAACTAATATGGGTCGAAGAGAGTATAACAATTAATAAAGAAAAAAATAATTCTAGTACCATATTATGATACCGTATAGCACGTAATACTAGATTATTTAATTATAAGATTGGTTCTAATGGTAGTATCATACTACTAGTATCATGTGATATTATCTTTATAGTACATGGTATCATATGGTAGTATCATAATAGTAGTATATTTAATAATTTGTAGAATCTTAATATAAAATTGTGTACAAGATTTATCTGTATGAGGATTTTTTTAGTTTTACGTGCTATGATACGGCCTACCTATGATACTCTAACCATCTCTTTCTTCATTAATTATTGTGTCACATCAGATTTTTGTCAATATGATATGCATGATACTAGCTATGATACTCTCACTAGAACTAGCCTAAGTAAATCTTGTACACTATATTAATTAAATAATTACTTTGGGACGAAGAGAGTAGTGTACAAATCTTGGGATTCTAAAGTGTCTAGATTTATTCAAATTTTGATAAATCTGAGACATCTATTCTGGGACGAAGAGAGTACTTGATGATAAATTTATTGATATTGATTTGGTATTGTAAATATTTATATTTTTGTGTATAATCTTGCTCAAACTTATAAAACGTTGACTTTTGACTAAACCTTAGGCACATTATATTTTAGGACTGAGGGAGTATATGATACTATGCATTATATAGGTAGGTAGTATCATACACCAGTATTATACGCATGATACTAAGTACATGATACTAGCACTATGACTAGCCTAATAATTTTTACAATGTATAGGATTGGACTATAAAAAAATCGCCTATTATTTTGTCTCATGCATGTATTTGGGCTATAACTCTATAGTTACATGCAAAGGTTTTATCTTTGACTAACTAGTATAGTAGGAGTAGCATAGACAACAACATACAACTACTCAAAAATAAATATATCTTAAATTGTCAATCTTAAATGAGGAGATAGAAGAATTGTGGTAATCTTAAATGACTAACTAGGTCCCACATGTCTACCTATTTAAAATAAATCGTCTAATAAAAAACCAAATATCTAAAAAGAAAATGGTAGCCACCCGACACGTCGCCCTGCTCCCCTTGTCGTCGGTGCTCCGCCCATGCTTCGTTCGCCCACCCGGTGCGCCTCTGCTTCGCCCGCCCACCGGAGGTTAGGAGGACGCCTCACCCCCGTGGGTGAGGGGATCGAGGACGATACCTCACCGCCGCGGCGTCGGAATCAACCCACCTCCGCGGCTCCGGAGTCAACCGCCGCCGCCATGCCACACTAGATTATTTAATTATAAGATTGGTTCTAATGGTACTACCTCCGTCCCGGTTTATAAGACTTACGCGTATTTCTAGGTTAACAAATTAACCAACTTAGCATAAGGTACATAAAATAAAAACTATATTATTAGAAACTTTAAATGTTGTATTTTCTAATGATATAATTTTTATATTATATAATTTATATTATATAGCTCATGCGGACGATCTAGATATACGCGTAAATCTTATAAACTGGGATAGAGGGAGTAGTATCATACTAGTAGTATCATGTGATACTATCTTTATAGTGCATGGTATCATATGGTAGTATCATAATAGTACTATATTTAATAATTTGTAGAATCTCAATATAAAATTGTGTACAAGATTTACCTGTATGAGGATTTTTTTAGTTTTACGTGCTATGATACGGCCTACCTATGATACTCTAACCATCTCTTTCTTCATTAATTGTTGTGTCACATCAGATTTTTGCCAATATGGCATGCATGATACTAGTTATGATACTCTCACTAGAACCAGCCTAAGTAGATCTTATACACTATATTAATTAAATAATTACTTTGGGACGAAGAGAGTAGTGTACAAATCTTGGGATTCTAAAGTGTCTAGATTTATTCAAATTTTAATAAATCTGAGACATCTATTCTGGGACGAAGAGAGTACTTGATGATAAATTTATTGATATTGATTTGGTATTGTAAATATTTATATTTTTGTGTATAATCTTGATCAAACTTATAAAATATTGACTTTTGACTAAACTTTAGGCACATTATATTTTAGGACTGAGGGAGTATATGATACTATGCATTATATAGGTAGGTAGTATCATACACCAGTATTATACGCATGATACTAAGTACATGATACTAGTACTATGACTAGCCTAATAATTTTTACAATGTATAGGATTGGACTATAAAAAAATCGCCTGTAGTTTTGTGTCATGCATGTATTTGGGCTATAACTCTATAGTTACATGCAAAGGTTTTATCTTTGACTAACTAGTATAGTAGGAGTAGCATAGACAACAACATACAACTACTCAAAAATAAATGTATCTTAAATTGTCAATCTTAAATGAGAAGATAGAAGAATTGTGGTAATCTTAAATGACTAACTAGGTCCCACATGTCTACCTATTTAAAATAAATCGTCTAATAAAAAACCAAATATCTAAAAAGAAAATGGTAGCCACCCGACACGTTGCCCTGCTCCCCTTGTCGTCGGTGCTCCGCCCATGCTTCGATCGCCCACCCGGTGCACCTCTGCTCCGCCCGCCCACCAGAGGTTAGGAGGACGCCTCACCCCCGTGGGTGAGGGGATCGAGGACGATACCTCACCGCCGCGGCGTCGGAATCAACCCACCTCCGCGGCTCCGGAGTCAACCGCCGCCGCCATGCCATGGCTGAGAGCCTGGCCGTCTCCCTGCCCCGTCCCCGCCTCCTCCTAGCCGTCCTTCACAGGGGCCTATAGAGAGCTTTCTCTTCCTCTAGGGACGGCACGATCAAGTAGGATGGAGCTGGGCCGGTGGCCCTTCCTCTCACTGTTGCAGTGAGAGATGAAGGAGAAGAAGCCAGCGTTGTCTCCCAAATTTTTTTATTAGATAATTTCACTTTTTTAAAATATGGATCATCATATTTTTTGGTTATTTAGATATTTTTATTTTAGATTTTTTTAGAAAATAATTTTTATTTGGGCTGACAGGTGGGCCCGAGGCCACGTCATCAATTTGGCGTCCTCCTATCTCCATGGTGCCACGTCACCTTTGTTGGTCCCGACCTGTCAGAACCGGTGCCGATCCGCGTTTAGCAGCGAATTGGTGTTTTTACATCAAATTCGAAATTTACTGATAGATTTTGGTACGCTTGCCACAAAGTGATACTAATCAGTATATTTTGCTATCAAAGTGATAGTTTTATGTTATTAACTCGACATCACGTGTCCGTGCATCGTCCAAGGC
Source organism: Avena insularis (assembly GCA_023614405.1). Lineage (NCBI taxonomy): Eukaryota > Viridiplantae > Streptophyta > Magnoliopsida > Poales > Poaceae > Avena > Avena insularis. The sequence continues at coordinate 257,550,387 of CM042691.1, forward strand.
TGCTACAACGTGCTACCTATGAGGGCCTCCTAGAGCGCAAGGATGCAAACCCGCCATTGTGGTCCGCTAAGCAGGCTATGCATGTAAGCTTCCTCTGGTGTTGGTGAGCTGGGTGGAAAGGGGAGATAGATTTGAGGCATCTAGTGATTGTCCGGCTGTTCCTGGTCCTGGAGTGCCGGATCTAGAATTTATCAAGGAGTATGCCACACTGAAAATTTGATACAGTAACAGTTTCAAGCTAGCCGGTAGCCTTTTAATACCTGTCAATACGGTCGTCCCCCGCTGGAGCAAGTTGGCGCCCGGGATACTTATGTTCGGTTCTGAACTCGAGTGTATGCTCAAACGGTAACCTGATTAGCACAAAACGTAAACTAAAATAAACCGTTGTGGTACCTGGTCTAGACGTTTTTAGAAATAATGAGTCAATCCATTTAGGACTATGTGTATTTTAGATTTTTACTAAATCTCAAAGCCCAGATTTGTGACAGCCTATATATGTTTGGGTCTATGTTTGTGGCAGCTCACATGGAAGTGGAGTGAGAGCTCAAATTTAGTCCCACATGGGAAGTTGGAGAAGAGTTGCACCACCTTATAAGGTGAACTGTTGCACTACTTTGTAAGTGAGTGGCAATAAGAGAGATACGCGCGCTCCTTCTCCGACGCCGCCCGCCCGTCACGGCGCGCGCGCTGCGGGGATCTCGCCACGTGGGTTTATGTAACATCCTAGGAATAGCACCTCGAAATAGACAGGACACATGTTTATGCATTGCATTCATGCATAAGAAAATCCGAAGAATTTTCGCACAAAACTAAAAAAACTATAGAGGGATCGAGATCTCTCTTATTTTGATGAAAACGTCAGCATAGGTGCTATGGATTTCGACATGACCTCTATTATATCTCTTGTGTTCGAGGGAAAGACATTTCAAATTCGAATATTATAATAAGAATAAAATAGGATATGAAAAATTGAAAATTGAATTACAAATGGAAAATGAATTACAATAATAAATAATAAATGAATTCATATTTATAAAAAGAATAGAACTATTACAAGATTTGGATTTAAAGAAAATTGAACTTTATTAATATTATACCATATTACACTATTTTTATAAATGTTTAAATAAAAAATGAAGGATTACAACAAAGAATAAAAGAATAGAAGGAATATTACAATAATAATATTATTACATTGTTCCTTTACAAAAATTTAAATGGAAATATAATAATACAATAAAGAAATAAGTAATAAGAAAGAAGTTACAATATTTGGAAGTTGTAGCAATATTTATGGTATACAGAGTATCACTCTGTTCTTACAGGTGTTTGAAAGAAAAGCAAATTACAAAAGAATAAAGCAAATCCTAATCTAAATCTTGATCTCCATCTTCTTAGGGCTTTTGTTCCTGCAAGATAAAAACACAAAGGATAAAGAATAAATAAAAAGGGGTTAGGGGAGTTAGTGATACTCTCAGATTTGGCTAAGTGTTGCTAATGCCCAGATCATCACTGAGTAGTAATTAAACAGGGGCCATAGCAGTAATATATTCTTACCATCAATAAGGGGCTTCAGGCTTAGCATCATAAGCCAGGGGCAAGTTTCACCTCGTTAAGTAACAAAGAAGTAGTTAATCCTGGAAAAGCCATATTTTCACTTGATCATATCCACCAGAAAAGATCTACATCATTGAAACTTGGACCCCAGGTCCCACTTCTTCCATTTGAGGCAACACAGCCATAGCACAGCCACAGGGAAAACCAGAGCACAAATATCACCTCATTATCCTTACAAGAACACCATTGTTCTTGTTAGAACACTACCAAGATCTTCATAGTTAATTCTAGATCATCACCCAAACTTTCCACTACAGAGTCAGGGACACCACTGCCTTGTCCCTGATCTATCCACCAGCAAATCACCACTTGATCTTGCTAGTTCACCACCAGTATACACTAGAGTCCACCACCATAGCTTTCATGAGCACCCAAGTAGAAGCAGTCCAGTAGCACCCATAGAAGCGATAGATCAAGGATAGAGGAAGAGCAGGCCAGCAAGGAGGAGGAGGATAAAAGGAGAAGATGGATCAGTAGTATCTCATTAAGGCGACAGCAAGAAGACCAAGAATGGTACAACCCGAGGATCAAGCTCACCTAGGAGGAGAAGTAATTACGAAGGAGAGAGAAAGCTGTAGCAGATCAAGAAGCTCAAGTTACAGAAGAACAAGCTACGGATGAACAAGATACAAAGGGCAGCAGGTAGTAATCAACTACTAATTTAAGCTAGCTCAGGAAGCATTTGTTCTTAGGTTTTGCATGATCATATCTGGGAAAAGAAGGGAATAATCCAAAGCAATCAAATCCATCTACTCCTCAGCTAGATTTTTATCTAGGAGGAATAAGAGAGGGATCTCTCACAAATCTGCATAATAGTGTTATGCTAAATGATCACAGTGATTTAGAATCAACATCTTATTAGTATCTATTCGTGCTAGAGGAAAAGACCAACTTTTGCATCGTTGGCAGGGGTGAGAATCAATCAGAGTATCTAGTCTTATCAAGTTATATCCAATAGGAACGACAGAAAGCACAACAATGTGTTCTTATGTCACATCCCAAATTTTAGATTTGGTTCTGCATATCATTCATATCATTGCATCATGTTCTTCCATGCAAAACCTTCGATCGAAATGATTCGGCGAAACGTTATTTTCAAAACCCTATTTTATTTTACTACAATGCTCCTGCGGGAGAGTATACTAGGCTTGTGTTCCCCACCCTTGTAAACTTGTGGATTCACTTACCACATGACCCTAGGTTGATCCCCTGGATTTTACAAAAATTTAGGAACAAGTTTCGCCCAATTTGGAGTTCGTATGAAGAAGTTACGGAGGATTTACTAAATAGGAAATTGGAAAAAGAAAAGATCAAAAAAAAGGAGGAAAGCACACACATTACTTCTTGGGCAAGCCAGCCCAGCCAGCCTTGTATGACACAGCCATGTGGCCGATAGCACCCGAGCCAGGCCACCGACAATTGGGCCCGCTGTCGGCCGACTTCACTTGCCCGCCGCCTGACTCAATCGCTTTCATGGCCGAATCCGGAGGGACTCGCGTGGGCCCCTTCTTAGCCGAGCCCCCGCCTCCTATCGCGCCCTCCTCTCATGAGCAACGCCGCCTTCCTTCTCATCGCCGCCGTCGCCCTTGCGACCTCGCTCGCACCGCCTCTCTCTCCTGCAGCCGCCCGCTTGACGCCGAGCCGCCGAGCCACCGACGCCGACCCTCGCCGCGACCACTGCCGCCGCATGCCGCCTCGCGCCGACCCGCTTGCGCGCCTCTCAGCGCCGACACATGAGCCGCTGACGCCACGCCATGGCCGGGCCGACCAGCCGCCGCCGCCCTCCGGTGAGTCTCCGCCGCCGCCTCTCCCTGGCCGCCGATCTCCGATCCAACGGCCCAGATTTGGGCGTGGACTAGTCAGACCCCGCGGTTGACTGGTCAACAGCCAGTCAACCTGCGCTGAGTCAGCAGGGAATATTCCTAGAATATTCCCTTTTGATTTAAATCGGTTTAGAAATTGCAGAAATTTGTAGAATCTTGTAATTTGCATAGTAATTAATCTACTGGGACAAAAATTGCAAATAAAATATGTGTAGATTCAGTAAGTCATGTAGAATCTTTCTGTATCATTGTTTCACACTTTGGCAGCAAGATTTTGTCTAGATTAATTAAAAGAGTTAATGGCCTTTTTGGAGTAATTAATTCGTAGAAAAAGATCTGTAACTCCAAAAATTGCATATAATATGTCCCTGGATTCAGTAGAACAAGGGGAATCTCAAAGTGAATTAAAAGGATAGGCTTACAGTAAAAACTTCTGCAGAAACTATTTAGTGGCTTTCTACAGTGTTTTAATTATTCAGGGAGTTTTATAATTCCTTTTTGAGTAATTCCAATTGGTACTGTTCTTAAATAGCAATGCCTATACAGTAGAATTTTCCCAAGATTTTACAAACAGTATACTATCGGTAGTGAATTATTTGGTTTCTAGCTCTAGTTTTGAGCATTATATTTTGCATAATAGTTTTCCTTGCGCTAAAACTATTTTCCATGCATGCAATCAATAGCTTTACTGAATAGGATTATGTGGAGCTGTTGTAGCATCGATCCACTTGTCATGCATGCATTCATACATCATCTTTGTTGCATATGCCTGTGGATTGTTTGTTTATGATTGCAATTGTATCGTGTAGATTGTGACGAGTGCAACGCTTGCTCGTGTGTGGATTGTTCTTCTGACCGCTACAACCAAGGCAAGTAGATGCTACTTTGTTCATGATATTTTCCTACTATTTTCAATGCATTGTCGTGTATTTTGTAGATGCATGTGTAGGATGATACTATCGCTATGCTATGTCCTATTATGTGGTAGGGTCTTCCTTGTAGATGAACCACCGTTGGTAGATGAGCTTAGCCATGCTATGATGAACGAGGGCTGGGTTACATCACTAAAAGTTGTTTCTAAAAGTGTTGGATTGCGAAAACTAAAACAACTTAATCAATGAACCTCCTGGGTGTGATGAGATTGATAATTTTTGGTGGTTTCATTGCGGAAAGGCACTCAGGTATCAAGAGAAAATGATTGGCTTCTTTATTTTGTAGCTTACGTGTACAACCATGTGCCAATAATGAAATGGGCGGTTGGTTGGACTTAGTAGGTTGTGGTAACTCGAACCCGCGTATCCAGAGATGTAGAATTTTGGTAGGTTGGACCGGTGCGCGTCGGGATTGGGGTGCTACTTCCCGAACAGTCTCTTTTTGGACTTCTCCCTATCATCACCCAAAATGAGAGTGATGGTACGAGTTGGGCTGGCCAAGTCACATGGGTAAAGTGTACTAACCCCTGCAGGGTGTATAATCTAATCGATTAGCCGTGTCCCCGGTTATGGACAACTGAGTTGCTTGATATTGACTCCATGACATGTTTCTCGCTCATTCAAATTTCATAATTGCTTTAAATGTTGTTGGGTTAACTTTATTGGGATCTTTTCAAAGGAAATCAAAAACTATTTATGAAAGTAGGACAAAGGTATTTGCAAATGCAAGCCAGACACAGCTCCAATTGCCAAATATGCATGTAGATGTTAACACTATTGTCTCTCTTACTAGCTCTACTTGCCATACATTCCATGTATTGACCCTTCGGAGCTGCTACGTTTCATGTTGCAGGATATTCCGATTCTGAGTAATCGATATAGGCCACGGTACTCGACTCGGCACTTGTTCACTTGTGGGCAATTTGAAGAATGGAGGATTTGCTTTATTTATGTTGCTACCTGAATAATTTGAGCTAGCCTTGAGCTAAGCTTTTATTGTAATAATGGTACTCTGGATCTTCGTTATTTATGATACACGGATATTTTGCTATGTTATTCATCTTATTCTATTGTGGGCCAATGAACCGATCCAGGGATTGGCATGTCACATAGAAGCTACGGTCTTTTCAGAACCGTGGTGTTACAGGATGGTATCAGAGCCCGTGTGTCGACTGTAGGATCGTGACCTAGGATTGGATTAGGAAGCCATAGAATTATTAAAGCTTATATTAACTCTGTCTTTCATCTTATGCCTTTCACTCTCGTAAATTCTTACCATATGCTATCCTCACGCTTTCCTCTTTTAATTGATAGATGGGAGAAGTCGGGGTAGTATGCAACCATGGAGTCACCAAGACCCTTTGCAAGGCAGTTAGCACAGCTCTCATGATCCTTTGGGATTGCCACTGCCCATGTTCAAAGGAAGAAGGCTGTACACCTATGGATATGGTGAGGATGCATGGGAGATCACCACCTTCATCTTCAGGGATGCCGCTTTGCCAAACCCTGTGCATCTGATCTACACCAAGACCTATTGCAACTGGGGACTTGGAATCAACTTGGCCATACATGAAGCCTGTCTGCTTGGTGCCATCACGTCCAACACCTCTTGCCCAGATTCACCCTACCGTGACTATGGGAGGCGTGATGAAGATGGGCACATTGTGGTTACCCTGGGCGACAGGAATAACATGCCGCCCCGTCGGAGGCACATAGAGGACATGGAAAGGGAGAATGGAGCCCTAGCTGAGAAAGTGATGATGATAAAGGAGATTGCAGATTTTGCCAGCAATGGTATGGTGGTCCAAGGACAGGAGATTGACACCTTGCATGAAGCTGTGGGAGTTCTGGAGAATGCCCTGGTAGCCAGAGATGCAACCATAGCTCATCTTCATGGTACCGTGCAGGAGAACACCCAGAACATACAACAGTTGCAAGGGACCATCCAGGAAAGGGATCAAACTATTGAAGCTATGGCAGCCCAGATTGTCGCTCTCCAAGCACAGCTGAACCCGCCCTCTAATGATGACAATGGAGATGGTGGCAACAATGGTGATGATGATGACAGTGGGAACGATGATGATGATGAGGACGAGGATGATGATGATGGAGACGATGATGGTGGAGGAGATGAAGCTGTTGCAATTGCAGCTGAAAGTGAAGAAGAAGAGGAGGATCCAGAAGAGGTGGAGTTTGAGATTTCAAGTGATGATTCAGGAGAGGTGTATACTCCGCCGCCATGGTTGAACCGTGGACCGAAGCGACAACGCATGAGTGCAAGGACCTACCGCAACCTCTTCAAGAAGTAGATAGAAGTCCACCAATTAGTCCTCGTTAGGTAAATTCGTTAGGATTAGTCTCGATCGATGTGAAACTTAATTACTGCTAGTTAAAGAGTGTTTAGTTGCTTATTTGTGTACTCCAATATCCCAGGAATTATTTGTGCGAATTTTATGAAAGAGTTATGGCAAATTTGGTTACTATCTGTGTTATTTTCGCTGCAGTTTTCTGCTGATACATCAGTACTGTACGAATTTTCATAATTTTCTGGTATCTGGGAAAAATCTGAAAAAATAGGGCTGGTGCGAAACTCTCTGTAGTATATGTGCAAAAATCAGCTAAAATTCCTGACGAGTCTAAGTCAGGTAGAAAAATTCGTGAACACTGCTGGACTGTTCTGGCAGATTGCTGTTTTTGCTGCTTGTTGATCAACTGTTTAGTTAACCATTGCCAACTCTTGTAAAACTATTTCAGTAGGTATATACTGCTAGGATAACCCCTGGGATGTTGCTGGATCACTTGTTTGTTGATGTGTTTCTTGCTTGAGATTGTCTGCTATTGTTTGTTGTTGTTTGATCATAATGCATGGGTAGAATCCTATTATCGTAGTTGATTCTTTCTAAGCTTACTGTCTGAACATGAGATGCCTCCCCGCCGTCAACCCACTGAGTTGGAGCAGCTCATGGCAGCTCAGACACAGCTGACCCAAGTTATGACTCAGTTTATGGAAGCTCAGAACAACAACAACAACAACAACAACAATGGGAACAACCAGCCTCAGGGAGATGCTCTCACCAGGTTTCTGAGGTTAAGGCCAGCTAAGTTCTCTACTGCAACGGAATCAATGGTTGCTCTCGGTATTGCGTTAGATCAACAAGGATCTGTAAGCTGTTGGATGCACTTTATGCTGAGAAGGTGAGGTTTGCCGCTCACCTCTTTGGAGGGACCAGCTTCTTGGTGGGACACTTTTCAGATCACCCACCCGCTGGACACTGTGACTTGGGCAATGTTTGAGGAAGGTTTCAGGACCAACCACGTGTCTTCAGGAGTTCTGAGCCTGAAGAGGAAGGAGTTCCGCAACTTGCGCCAAATCAATCGCACCGTGGCTGAGTACATAGAGGAGTTCAACAACCTGTCCCGTTATGCACCTGAGGATGTTGACACTGATGCAAAAAGGAGGGAGAGATTCCTGGATGACCTAAGTGATGAGCTTTCAGTGCAGCTACTGGTGGTTTATTGCCCCACTTTCCAGGAGCTTATGGATAAGGCCAGGATCTTGGAAGGGAAGCACAAGCAGGTGGAGAACCGCAAGAGAAAGAGCAACAATCACCACTCTGGTTCACATCACAAGTCTCGCACATCATATGATGGATACTCCAAGCATGGAGGGAGTGACCATGGGAACCATGATCGCCATCACCATGGAGGCGATGGACATCGCCATGACAACCACAAGAGCAGCCACCACAGCCACAAGGGAGGACACTCTCACCATTCTGGAGGACACGGTGGACATGACCGCAACCGTGATCGCAGCTTTGTGAAGAAGGATCTGAGTGAAGTGACATGCTTCAAGTGTGGCCAGAAGGGACATTATGCTGACAATTGTCCGGAGAAGAAGGGACTGAAGCCAACCAACAACCAGAAGGCCACAGTGAACCACATGAATGTGGAGGAGATCCCAGATGAGCCTGACCTTGTGATTGGTAAGTTTCAAATCAACACTCACCCTGCAATTATACTTTTTGATACTGGTGCATCGCATTCATTCATATCAAGGGCATTTGTGGATAAGTATAAGCTACCTACTGAGTCTATAAAAGAGTCTATTAGAGTGAGTTCGCCTGGAGGAGATATGATAGCTAGCGCGGGATGCCGCGGCTTAACTGTGAGGATTGGAACACACGACTTCATTGCACATCTGGTAGTGTTGGAATCACAAGGGTTAGATGTTATTCTGGGTATGGATTGGATGTCTATGCATGGGGGACACATAGATTGTGCACAGCGAGTTGTTTCACTCAAAACCCCGGATGGTAAGAGAATTAGATTCAAGTCGGCTGTGCGACCGGGAAGGTGTAAGCTGAATTCTCTTAAGGGGGTTAGCATGGATACGGTGCTTGTGATTAGGGATTACCCCGACGTGTTTCTGGAAGAGCTGCCAGGAATGCCACCTGACAGGGAAGTGGAGTTTCTCATCGACCTGATGCTGGGAACAGGACCTATAGCAAAGAGACCATATAAGATGGATGTGGATGAGCTGAAGGAATTGAAGAAGCAGCTGAAAGAGCAGTTGGACAAGGGATTCATTCAGCCTAGTTCGTCGTCATGGGGTGCGCCTGTTCTGTTTGTGGAGAAGAAAGACAGCAGCAAGAGATTAGTGGTGGACTATCGCTCGCTGAATGAAGTAACCATCAAGAACAAGTACCCTCTGCCGAACATAAATGATTTGTTTGATCAACTAGAATGAGCGAAGGTGTTCAGCAAGATTGATCTGCGATCAGGCTACTTCCAATTGAAGATCCAGGAGGAGGACATACCAAAAACCGCTTTCACCACTAGGTATGGTTTATATGAGTATACGATTATGTCTTTTGGACTAACGAATGCCCCGGCGTATTTCATGACCATGATGAACAAGGTATTTATGGAGTACTTGGACAAGTTCGTGGTGGTGTTTATTGATGACATACTAATATATTCCAAGGATGATGTTGAGCATGATAAACATCTACGACTGATTATGGAGAAGCTGAGGGAACACAAGCTGTATGCCAAATTCAGCAAGTGTGAATTCTGGCTTAACACTGTAGGATTTCTTGGACACGTAGTGTCAGGAGAAGGAGTCGCTGTTGATCCAAGCAAAGTGACTGCAGTAACTGAGTGGGAAGCACCCAAGAATGCAGGAGAGATTCGAAGCTTTTTGGGACTTGCTGGATATTACAGGAGATTCATTGAAAACTTCTCAAAGATTGCAAAGCCGATGACTGAACTTCTGAAGAAGGAGAGGAAGTTTGAATGGACGGATGTGTGTGAAGCCAGCTTTCAGGAACTAAAGCGTCGACTAGTGACCGCGCATGTTCTGTGTTTACCAGATCTTCAGAAGGATTTCCAAGTGTACTGTGATGCTTCTCGACAGGGACTTGGCAGTGTGCTGATGCAAGATGGGAGAGTGGTGTCATATGCCTCACGACAACTTAAACACCATGAGAGGAATTACCCCACACACGACTTGGAGTTAGCGTCAGTGGTTCATGCGCTCAAGGTATGGAGGCATTACTTAATGGGAAAACACTGTGATGTGTACACCGACCACAAGATCCTGAAGTACATATTTACAAAGAAGGAACTGAATATGAGGCAAAGGAGATGGTTGGAACTTATCAAGGACTATGATATGAATCTGCAATACCACCCAGGAAAGGCCAATGTAGTGGCAGATGCTCTAAGCTGAAAGGTTTATGCCAATGGATTGACAATTGGCGAATTGCCCGAGGATTTGTGTAAGCAATTCAAGGACCTTAGACTGGATGTAGTATCAGAAGGATACTTGGCAACAATGGAAGTCCAACCAACGCTGCAGGACAGAATCAGGAGGGCTCAAGTGGGCGACAAAGAGATAGATGAAGTAAAGGAAAAGATGAAGGAGGATCGAACAAGGGAATTCCGCGAGGATGAGCAAGGAACCTTGTGGTATGGAGATCGTTTGTGTGTCCCCAACGATCCGGAGATAAGGAAGTTGATTCTGCAGGAAGCTCATGACTCGCCGTATTCCATACATCCGGGCAATATGAAGATGTATATGGACCTAAAAGACAGATTCTGGTGGAACAACATGAAGGGAGACATCGCGGAGCATATTGCCCTATGTGATGTATGTAGCCGAGTGAAGGCAGAACACCAGAAGCCAGCAGGATTGCTACAGCCATTGCCCGTGCCGGATTGGAAGTGGGATAGAGTGGGAATGGATTTTATCACAGGATTGCCCAGGACCAGGTCAGGATATGACTCCATTTGGGTAGTGGTCGACCATTTGACCAAGGTAGCCCACTTTATACCGGTGAAGACGACCTACACAAGTGCAAAGTTGGCCAAGATTTATATGGACAGAATTGTGTGCCTACATGGAGTTCCCAAGAGTATTGTATCTGATAGAGGCACCCAATTTACCTCACACTTCTGGCGCCAGCTGCACGAGTCACTTGGTACTAGATTGGAGTTTAGCACAGCGTTTCACCCGCAGACTGATGGTCAGACCGAGAGGGTGAATCAGATTTTGGAGGACATGCTGAGAGCATGCGCTTTGGCGTATGCTGAGTTTTCCTACAACAACAGCTATCAAACCAGCATCAAGACGTCACCGTTTGACGTACTGTATGGGAAACGGTGCCGGACACCATTGCTATGGGATGGAGTAGGAGAACGTCAGTTGTTTGGGCCTGATTTGATCAAGGACGCTGAGGAGAAGATCGCCTTGATTAGGGACAGGCTGAGGGTAGCACAATGAAGGCAGAAGAGCTATGCCGACGCCAAGCGCAAGGAAGTGGTGTATGAGATAGGTGATAGAGCATACCTCAGAGTGTCGCCACTTCATGGAATCAAGAGATTTGGAATTAAGGGTAAGTTGGCACCTCGGTTTATTGGACCATATCGAGTCTTAGCACGCAAAGGAGAAGTTGCTTATCAGTTGGAGTTGCCAGAGGCTCTGTCCGCTGTTCATAACGTGTTCCACGTATCCCAGCTAAAGAAGTGCCATCCGGAGATGGTGGATACACCATTGAGAGACACTGTGCCACTAGAGGAGGTTCAGCTTGAGAATGATCTGACCTATGAAGAGAAGCCGGTCAAGATTCTGGAAACAGCGGAGAGGATTACTCGTACCAAGACGATCAGGTTTTGCAAGGTGCAGTGAAACCACCACACCGAAGAGGAAGCCACTTGGGAGCGTGAGGATGACATCGGAGAGGACTACCCGCACCTATTTGCTAGCCGCGCCGAATCTCGGGGACGAGATTCATCTTAAGGGGGTTAGTCTTGTCACATCCCAAATTTTAGATTTGGTTCTGCATATCATTCATATCATTGCATCATGTTCTTCCATGCAAAACCTTCGATCGAAATGATTCGGCGAAACGCTATTTTCAAAACCCTATTTTATTTTACTACAATGCTTCTACGGGAGAGTATACTAGGGCTTGTGTTCCCCACCCTTGTAAACTTGTGGATTCACTTACCACATGACCCTAGGTTGATCCCCTGGATTTTACAAAAATTTAGAAACAAGTTTCGCCCAATTTGGAGTTCGTATGAAGAAGTTATGGAGGATTTACTAAATAGGAAATTGGAAAAAGAAAAGATAAAAAAAAAGGAGGAAAGCAGCGGCTTGGCAAATTGCTGGACGCGCCCGGACCCAACCAGCACCAGCCAAGCCTTGTACGCCAGCCGTGCCGATAGTATCCGCCGCACAGCAGGCCACCGCAGTGGGCCCCTGTCGGCGCCGACTTCACTTGCTACAAACTCAAGCTCCGCTTGCCGAATCCGGGAGGGACTCCGCGTGGGCCCCCCCTTCTTAGCCGCCCGAGCCCCCTGCCTCCCTATCGCGCCTCCTCCTCATGAGCAGCCGCGCCGCCCGATGGTGCGCCTTCCTTCCGCCTCGCCATGGCCTTCGCCCGCATGTGCCCTCGCGCCCAGCGACCGCCGCCCTCTCCTCCCTGCAGGCCACCGCCCGCCGACGCCGAGTCGCCTAGCCGCCGACGCCGACCCTCGCCGGCGACCACGCGCGCGCCCGCCGCCGCCGCCCTCCGGTGAGTCTCCGCCGCCGCCTCTCCCTGGCCGCCGATCTCCGATCCAACGGCCCAGATTTGGGCGTGGACTAGTCAGACCCCGCGGTTCGTCATACGGCGCGTCTTCCCTGTCGTCAAGTCGGAGCTCGTGCACGTCGTCTTTAACGCCGACTTCTTCGACAGACTGCACCAAACTCTGCACCAACAGCGACTTCATCAACAACCGATCAGTACGTATACCGTTATCAGATCTGTTGTTTTACTATGGCTGTTAGTGCGTATGCTTTGCTACTGTTCATGTTGATCAATACATCTAGTATGTTAAAGGTTCACATGATTATAACTGTTGCTGTTATGATTTATATTATGAAATTAATCGTGAAAATTATGCCTAATAATCCAATAGACGTAGCATGCTAAGCTGGAAACACAGGATTATTATGAAATGCGCAATTTATCAATAGTTCGAGACTGCGTTTCAAATGCTCCGGGTTAAAGTTTGAAAGTTAATATTACCACGTTCTGTTGGTAATAATTGTATATTTTTTCATTTATTACGAAAGAAAATTGTTTTCCACGTCGTTGAGAATAATTCAGTACACCCATTACATCATATCATGCAACACACTCACACATGCATATATGCTCATTGGTCCATCCTCCACTCTTTGGAGCGATGCGTTTGAGCAACATGACACATTTGCTCGCTCCTTAATGAATTACTTTGAATATAAAATCAGTAGACCAAACCTTAGGGATATCTAATCTAGACCGTACCACTTTTGTGTGCAGAACAATAGTACTCCCTCCGGTCTATATTAATTGACTTTGATTTGTTAAATTTTAGATGAACCTATATACTAAATAGTGTCTAGATTCATCCAAATTTTGACAAATCCAAGTCAATTAATATGGATCGGAGGGAGTACTATAAATATCCCTATAAATATCACTGAGAATGTAATCAAGGATGCATTATTGAGCGGTTGGCATTGATTCTGTTCTGTCGGGAGCAGATCATGGCTTAATACAGTACAGTAGTTATGTGATGCCTATATATACTCCACGTTCGCTAGGTTATGGCCACCACACATGTGCACTGACACTGAGTAAACACAGCTAGCCAATTGTAGCTATTGATCATGGCTTCCCTTTCCTCCCTGTTGCTCGCGTCGGCCTTCTTCCTCGCTGGCTCCGCCTTCTTCTACCGCTACGACGCCGGCGGCAACAAGACTGGCGGCAGAACCACAACCACGTACACGCACCTCCACATGTACATGCATGACGACTACACGGGCCCGCGCCCCACCGCGAAGCGCGTGGTGTCCGGGCGCACCAGCGACGACGACACGACGACGACGCTGAAGACCGCGCCGCGGCGGTTCGGCGACATCGTGGTGCTGAACAACGCGCTGACGGAGGGGCCTAGCGGCGGCAGCGCGCGGGTGGGCACGGCGCAGGGCTGGGCGGTGCGCGTGTCGGAGGGCGGCATCGTGTCCGACCTGACCCTGCACCTGGTCCTGGAGGCCGGCGAGCACCGCGGCAGCTCGCTCACGGCGAAGGGCCGCATCGACATGGACGCCACGGTGCGGGAGTCGTTGATCATCGGCGGCACGGCATGGACGGATCCAGCATGGGTCATGGGTGTTCAGCTGAACACCCAAATTTTTCTAAAAAAAAATCCTATATATAATCTATAGTAAATACGTATCTCAGTTGGCACATGTATGAATGTTTTCTAGTCTAGGTCTCGTCCAGGAAAAAAGCTCAAACCTCAAATTAGTATTTTGGCCCGTGTCTACGTCCGTGCAGTCCAACTGAACCAATAGCAATTAGTAAAGCAGCCATGATTCACTGCCTACCACGACTCCCGGCCGGCACTTGTTTGACGGGAAAAAGCGAACATATGTAAAGATACTAAACACGGAGGCTTGAGAAGGATCCAGGACCGTCTCCTTTGAAACCGAACGGTAGCCCCACGCCATCCGCCGGAAACTAGCAGGATCCGCCGCTTGACGACAAGACCACCCGGCCGACCACTCCGACGGAGAAGGAGATCACCACCACCATGTTGGGGACAGATGCCCCAAGCGCCCTAGTGTCGCGAACATGGCCCGGGGAACCTGGGCGCCAGCGTCGAGGGCGACGAATGGAGCAGATCGTGGCCCGCCTAGGCCCGAATCCCCGTCGCCGCTTGCTGCCATCTGGGCCGAGGACCTCCGACCGCCACGACACCGCCGTCGAACTAGCTAGGTCGGCGCGCCACCTTTCCCGCCGAATCGCGGTCGGTCACCGCCATCGCCACGCCACGGTCTTTGCTTGGTGACGATCCAGCGGCGACGATGGAAGGGAGATCATGAGGAAGGAGGGCGGGCGGGAAGGGGATCCGCCCACGGTGTGTGAGGCCGGAGGAAGCGGGATCCGTCGGTGGGCGCGCCACTCATGAATAACTATTTGGTTATATTGAGTGGAAATTCTTCTTATAGGCGAAAGATGATGCCGTCATATATCGCTTCCATGCTATGACCGAACGAATGATCGTATTGTAATTTTCTTTATTAGTTGCATGTTTCGTAGTCTTTTGAGATACTGTTGCTATAATGGCTAATTTATATTTTTACTGGCGTGAAGAAATGGACCATTTTTATTTTTTTTCTCCTTTATATTTTTTATTGGTTCGAGTTTAAACACCCAAAGTTAAATTCCTAGATCCGTCCCTGCGGCACGGGCCGGTTCCGGTACGCGAGGGGTACATGCTCACCAAGAATTACGACTACAGCCTCGTCACGGGCGGCGTCGTCGAGATCGACGTCTACGTGCGGGACGACTAGGGCGCGCAGCCAAGTGCGCTAAATAAGTTGCGGCGCGCATAATAATGCTCCTGTTGTAATATGTAGCACACGCGTCTGTCTTGGCTTGTACTCCTGTTGTACCGTAGCACGCGCGTAGTATTGTTGTGTTCCTGTAGTAGGTATTTTCTTTTTTACTTTTTTTTGAAAGCCATCACGACGAACTTTATTAATTATGGATCAAAGGTACATGTTTCGCAAGCACACTTATAAGGAAATCAGGAGGTTTATCTTGCCAAACAATTTGACAAAGTTCCCTCTCAATGTCTAGCTAACACATGTGCTGCCGTATTCACTACGGGAATAATAATATAGGCCGATGACCCTTTTATAGGCCGATGGCAATATGTCGGGGCCATCGGCGTAGTTTGATGGGCCGTTGGCCCAGTTTTACCGTCGGTGTAGGATAGATAGGCCGACGGCCGCCGTCGGCGTAAACGGGGCCGTCGGCGTAGCATACTAGGCTAACGGCAGAGTGACGGCGTCAAGTCTACGCGTCGGCGTAGGTTTGCCGTCGGCGTAGCCATTTTTCTTTTTTACCCCATTAATCTTAGAAAAATCATAACTAAATCATTTAAATTCAGAAAAATACATATAATATATCAAAATTTGCATAAAAATAAGATCTATCTATATAAACTCAAATATTACATATTTGTTTATAAAATATATATAAAAAATATAAATACTTTCGTATAACATATTTTTTTATTTTTTGAGTGCAAAAAACAGGGCGTTTTGTGAAACAACCACCAAATAAAAGTGTCAAAATGATAATACCACATTTTTCAAAAATACTAGACCATATTAAATGTACAATTTCCCAACCTGGATATCTCAGACCTTTCCGTCCACCCCTCGTAAAAAAGATAAAATCCTGCTGAATCGGTAGGAAATGAGTTAGATTTGAACTACAGGTACATGATATGATGCTCATAATTTTTTGCAAAAATCATTTTTAGATTCACAATATGCTATTTCATTAGATATATAATGCAATTTTAGTGAGGCTCAGCCCCGAGCTAAGAATCTTCATGCCCCTCGATTTACAAAGTTTGACGATAGTTTGAAACGGGCATAACAAATTCAAAAACGATCGAAACAATGCAAAACCTTCGCGTGGTGTCATATTATGTGACATAGTTGCATGGAAAAATACCAAACCTGATATATTGATTGTGTCTCCAAAAACCTTCACAAAATGACCTATCTCAATCGAGGTTTTCTGGATTTCAGGTCAAATGATCAATGTTATTGCTAGAATCACGATATAGTTTGCAATAATGTGCCCATATTATGCACGCATGTATACCATGGGATGGCGAACAATGTTGCAGGAGGAAGTTTTCCTTTTCGTCGTACCAAAAAGCCAATTTTTATTTTCCGAGTGCAAAAAAGGGTTGTTTTGTGAAACAACCACCAAATAAAAGTGTCAAGATGATAATACCACATTTTTTAAAAATACTAGACCATATTGAATGGACAATTTCCTAACCGGGGTATCTCAAACCTTTCCGTCCACCCCTCGTGAAAAGAGACAAATTTCTGCCGAATCAGCAGGAAATGTGTTAGTTGAACTACAGGTACATGATATGATGCTCATAATTTTTTTTAAAAATCATTTTTAGGTTCACAATATGCTATTTTATCAAAGATATAATGCAAGTTTAGTGAGGCTCGACCCGAGCTAAGAATCTTCATGCCCATCGATTTACAAAGTTTGACGATAGATTGAAACGGGCATAAAAAATTCAAAAACGATCGAAATAATGCAAAACCTTCGCGTGGTGTCATATTATATGACATAGTTGCATGGAAAAATACCAAACTTGGTATATTGATTGTGTCTCAAAAAAACCTTCACAAAATGATTTATCTCAATCGAGGTTTTCTGAATTTCAGGTCAAATGACCAATGTTATTGCTAGAATCATGGTATAGTTTGCGATAATGTGCCCATATTATGCATGCATGTGTATCATGGGATGCGAACAATGTTGCAGGAGGAAGTTTTCCTTTTCGTCGCACCAAAAAGCCAATTTTTATTTTCCGAGTACAAAAAACGGGGCGTTTTGTGAAACAACCACAAAATAAAAGTGACAAAATAATAATACCACATTTTTTAAAAATACTAGACCATATTGAATGAACAATTTCCCAACCGGGGTATCTCAAACCTTTCCGTCCACCCCTCGTAAAAAAGACAAATTCCTGCCGAACCAGTAGGAAATGTGTTAGATTTGAACTACAGGTACATGATATGATGCTCATGATTTTTTGAAAAAAATCATTTTTAGGTTCACAATATGCTATTTTATCAGATATCTAATGCAAGTTTAGTGAGTCTCAGCCTCGAGCTAAGAATCTTCATGCCCCTCGATTTAGAAAGTTTGACGATAGTTTGAAACGGGCATAAAAAATTCAAAAACGATCGAAACAATGCAAAACCTTCGCGTGGTGTCATATTATGTGACATAGGTGCATGGAAAAATAAAAAACTTGGTATATTAATCGTGTATTAGAAAAACCTTCACAAAATGACCTATCTCAATCGAGGTTTTCTGGATTTCAGGTCAAATGAGCAATGTTATTGCTAGAATCGCGATATAATTTGCGCTAATGTGTCCATATTGTGCACTCGTGTATATCATGGGATGGTGAATAATGTTGAAGGAGGAAGTTTTTCTTTTCGTCGCACCAAAAAGTCATTTTTTATTTTCCGAGTGCCAAAAACGGGGTGTTTCATGAATCTTGACATAGTTTCAGTTGGTCTAATATTTAAAAGTTACGATATATAATTAAATAGATGGTGGGGATGTCATATTTGGATTCCCCTCATTTTTCTGATCGATTTGGATATATTATTTGTCGAATTGTGATTTACGGATTTGTAGATATGAATTATTCAAATTTAAATGAAAAAAGCAAAATAAATAAATTTTATTTTATTTTTATTTGAATTCAAGATTATTATTACTTATTCATTGTTGTTTACTCAAATAATTGTATGGAATGTAAAAAAATAAATATGTCTAACATTATAGTGTAATGGTTAATAGGTTTGATATGATAATATTCACAACAAGTTCTAGTTTCTTTGTCGGAAGCTCATGTGGAAGGAACGAAGAAGTTAAGCGTGTTGGAGTTGGAGTAGTATTAGGTTGGGTGACCGGTTAGAAAGTTTGACTAATTGTACAATTTGACTTGAGACTAAGTATACTTAAAATTAAAAATGTTCATGTGAGATTAACAAGTTAAACAATTCAAAAATGTTAAAAAAATTTGAAAAATAAAATTGAAATAAAATTTGAATTTTTTTTTGAAAAAGACATGGAAAAATCTAGGCCGACGGTAAAGCCGTCGGCATAGCCAAACGGCCGTTAGTCATCTAGGTGGACCCCATATGCTCTACGCCGACTATATACGCCGACGTGAGGAGAGGTTACGCCTACGGGGCTGTACGCCGACGACCATACGCCGACAGTATTTAGGGTCTATGCCGACGGCCCGTATTCAGCTTCTCCTGTAGTGATTGGCCTCTTTAGGACAATGAACAAAAGAAATTTCAGTAGTTTTTCAGTAAGACTACCACAAAGAGTAGTGCAGTCCTCATAAATAGCAGCCGCTGCCTTGAACACCATGATTCCATTAAAATGGTTGCCAACACAACGTTTACATCATACTGGCGTGCGCGCGGTACAGCAGTTAACTCGTGCGCTAATTTATTTCATGAGTCACTTTCCCCGTCCCTCGCGTTGCCGGCTCGGGGGAGCTTTTCTGTCACCGGCGGCGGCCTCCCACCTCACAGCCTCCTCTTCCCCTACGTGCGGGACGACTAGCTGGCGGGGCTCCCGCAGTCATCAAGTGCTAAGTAAGTTGCTGCCTTCTTATCGAGGCCGCGCATAATAATGCTCATGTTGTACTGTTGCTATTGATGTCAGACATGTTGAGAATAGGGAGAATGATAGCCCGAGTTAGTGGCTTCGGGTACGTGTTAAAGAGCGATGGAAAAGCCCCATGATGGCATTGTATAGCGGAAGGAAAAGTACTAGGTGGAGACTCTCCATCCTTAATATATGGTAACAGAAAATTACAATAAGTCTAACACCCCCCTTAACCTAAACTTTGAACATGTTTAGATTACGCATGAACTCAGCTAATTTCTTGGAACATAGTGTCTTGGTGAACCCATATCTGATTCTTGCTAGAAATGAACCTGAGATCAAGATGTTTGCGTGCAACTCGTTCACGCACAGAGCAAAAATCAATCTCAATATTCTTAGTGCGAGCATGAAAAACTAGATTAGCAGACAAATATATGGCACCAAGATTATCACATCATAGACATGGTATCTCTTTAAGAGAGATACCTAACTCCTTCACAAGGGCCTCCATCCAGACCAGTTCAGCGGTAGCATTAGCAAGAGACTTATATTCTGCTTCTGTACTGGAACGGGACATAGTAGGTTGCTTCCTGGCACTCCAAGATATGAGATTAGGTCCAAATAAAATAGCAAAACCACCTGTGGACAGACGGTCATCAAGATTATCTGCCCAATCAACATCTGAAAAAGCACTCAAAAGTGTGGATGTGGACCTCTGAAACGTGATCCCAACAGATTGAGTACCATGAATATATCCCAAGATCCTCTTAACTGCACTCCAGTGAGCAATAGTGGATGCATGAAGATACTGACAAACCATATTAATTGAAAATCATATGTCAGGCCTTGTCAAAGTGAGATACTGCAGAGCACCAACAATGCTCCTATAATGTGTACTGTCCTTGGAACCTAATGGTGTACCATCAGTCAAAGATAAGTTATCCTGCATAGACAACGGTGTAGGACAAGGGGTGCACATAGTCATACCAACACGTGTAAGTAGATCAGTTGCATATTTTTCCTGGTTTAAAAGCAGCCCATTGGGATGTTTGTGAACCTCAATACCAAGAAAATAGTGGAGATCTCCAAGATCCTTGAGAGCAAACTCATTACTCAAGTTATGTAGGAGAGCTGATATGGCACTGTCTGAAGAACTTGTCACAATAATGTTATCAAAATATATGCGAAGAAACATGGTGATAACTGACTTGTTAAACAGAAAAAGAGAAGTGTCAACCTTTGAGGGAACAAACCCCATCTTGTGTAACTTGGAGCTGAGCCGAGAGTACCAAGCTCGAGGTGCATGTTTTCGTCCATAAAGAGCTTTGTCAAGTTTACAAAGATAATGAGGAGTAGCGGAAGACTCAAAACCAGATGGCTGTTTCATGTACACATCCTCTTCCAGAACACCATGTAAAAACGCGTTCTTGACATCTAGCTGCCTGAGATTCCAACCTTGGGAAACAGATATAGAGATGACCAATCTAATGGTACCAACCTTAACGATTGGACTGAAGGTGTCCTCATAATCAATGACATACCTTTGCTTGAACCCTTTTGCAACAAGACGTGCTTTGTATCTATCAATAGTACCATCAGCATTTTTTGATGCGGTAAACCCACTTGCAATCTATAACATTTTTGTTTTTGCCGGGAGGAATAAGATGCCAAGTGTTATTGTTCATAAGAGCATCATACTCATCTTGCATGGCATTGATGACCCACAAGTGTAGGGGATCACAACAGTCTTTGCGGGTAGTATTACCCAATTTATTGATTCGACACAAGGGGAGCCAAAGAATACTTGCAAGTCTTAACAACTGAGTTGTTAGTTCAGCTGCACCTAAAAATAGTTCTTGCTCACAGAAGTTTATCAGTAACAATAGTTTGTAGTAGCAACAACAACAGTAGAACAAGAGAAATAGTAACGGTAACAGTAAACAGTGGGATTCGAGTGCGATAGGCATAGGGATGGATGGACGGGCGTTGCATGGACGAGTCTAAACATGTAACTTCAAGATCTAGGGCATTAAAGATGAATAATAACAAGCATCCAAGTACTAAACAATCCGAAGCATGTTCTCCAAATATAGTCATACGTGCTCGCAATGAGAACTTGCACAACATCTTCTGTCCAGCCAGCCCGTGGCAGCGGGGCCTCTAGGGAACTACTGGCAATTAAGGTGCTTCTTTTAATAGAGCACCGGAGCAAAGCATTAACACTCCGTGAATACATGTGATCCTCACACCACAGCCATCCCCTCCGGTTGTCCCAATTATTGTCACTTTGGGCCTTTGGATCCGGACAATGATATGTGTACACAACTTGCAGATAAGATCACAAACAATACTATCATAATGATTCAATAATAAGTCCAGATCTGAGATCATGGCACTCGGGCCCTAGTGACAAGCATTAAGCACAACAAGTTGCAACAAAGTCAAATAGCACTAATAGAGATACTAGGCACTATGCCCTAACAATCTTATTCGATTACATGATAGAACTCATCCAATCCCTACCATCCCCAAGCCTACAGTAGGGGATTACTCACTCATGGATGAGGGAAACATTGATGGTCAATGGAGAGGCATTGGTGATGACGATGGTGATGATTCTCTCCAAATTTCCCGTCCCGGCAGGGTGCTAGAACGAAGTTTCTAGATCCGAATCTTGGTTTCTGGTGGCGGCGGTGGAGCGTAACTCTTTCTGGAAAACTATCGAATCCCCCTCGGTTTTTAGGTCGAGAGGCAACTTATAGGTGCAGAGGGAGGCCGAGGGGATGCCTAGGGTGGTTGCACCCTCCTAGGTGCGGTCAGAGGTGGGCCCGCGCCTGGCAGGGGTGTGGGCCCCTAGGCCCCTTCTCCGTCTTGTCTTCTCGCTCCGTGGATCTTCTGGTGAAATATAATTTGGCATATTTTCCGGGATTTTTCCTGATAGTTGATTTTCTGCACAAAAACTAGACACCAAGGTAATTCTGCTGAAAACAACGTCAGTCCGTGTTAGTTGTATCCAAATCACACATGTTTAGAGGAGAAACAATAGTAAAAGTGTCCGGAAAAGTAGATACGTTTTGGACGTATCAACTCCCCCATGCTTAGCTTATTGCTTGTCCTCGAGCAATTCGGTTGAAAACTGAGTGCGATAAAAGAACTTTCACAAACACATTTGCTTCATATGATGTAAATATTCTCAGCACAAGAGTAGATGCTTAGACAATTCATAATAAAGAGTATGCAACTAAGTCTACTCAATAGTCATTGCAAGCTATGAAGAGAAACCAACTCAATAATAATAAGTAGTAAGAAACATAAACATAAGCAACATTGTAATGCTCATAATAAGGTATGATAGAGTGGTATCTCGCTTGCCTTTATTTGTAGAGCACAATATAAATGCCAAGGCACCTCTGAAGTTCAAGTGAAGACTAGAGATAAAGATATCAGAGATACAAGCATCAAAGTCATGACATAATTAACCAAGTTTGGGAACAAACACAAAAATGACAAATATGCTCTCAAGAAGGTGCTCATAGAATAAGTGGTGACTCAACAAGGTTGTGAAAACGGTTTTGTAAAGTTTGAAAGGCTTCCAAATGCTGAAAGGAAGGTACTCATTAGATTTGAGATCTCATTGCCCCTATCATAGGCATCTTTATATGGTTAAGGTGAAAGTGAGGTATACTCTGAATCATATGCTTGTCAGACTATAAACTGGAAATCCCAAGTCCCTTGAGTATGAGGGCCGCTCCGCATGCTACTCAACTTTGGTTACCTGAAAGTTCTTGTCATTGTAAATACATGCATATCATAGAGAACCGCCAATGGGTACCCCTTGCACATGATACAGGAGCTATCATGTGATCAAAATAACAAGGCAAGCAGACAATGAGCATCTTAGCGATCTTTTTATTTACTATTTGTATAGCTTTTTATTGAGGATGCTTCATAAATGCTCATTATGGTGATGCTGCAAGTTTCCACCATGATTAGGCATGGCTTAGGCTAGCGGCCCAGGCGTTTCTCTAACACAATGTATAGACTCCATGAACTCACAAGCTCCCCTTTTATTTCACACCGTCGACATCCGCAAACAAAAGAGCAATGTATCAACTCGATGAGATATCCATAAAGTGTTGAAAGTGTTGCCCGTGACAGCACGGTTCTGCTGACTCCGAGCATATAATTTGCAAGCATATAACTTTCATGGACAGGTCACAATGGTTCAAGATTATTAAGTGCACGGAATAAAATGTGCCATCAAGTCCGTGAGAGCTTTGCTAACTAACTTTCTCAAAACAGACAAACATTTTATTTGGAAGAAAACACGGCATATAGAATATGCACTAAAATAGCAAATGATGATAATAGGTAGGCATGGTGGACACAACTGGCAATATTGGTTTTGGGAGTTGGAAGCACAGGTAGAGCTCATACTCAGTGCAAGTGAAGACTAGCAATAGAGAGGGAGCGACAAACGAGAGAGCAATAACTGTCATAATCATGCTTGCAACAAAACATGACTAACTATGGCATGAAAGTGGTACAAGAACTCCGAGGCAAAATAAATCATCGAGGCTTACTGACTATTGATTAGTCATATGCATGCGTGAGCATGTGCCAAGTCGATTCACATGAATAGTCAGAGGAGGATACCACAATATCATACTAAAATATGAATAAACAATGCAAGCAAAAATTCATATGACATGCTACAAACTATTAGCAAGCTGGAGCTAATCACAAGTAAGCAAGAACTACTAAGCATCCATAATGACATACACCTTACACAAACAGGCTAAGCATGCTCACAATGATGAGTATATGTACAAAAATGAAACAAATAGAGTTTGTTACCAGCCTCTTACCACTCCTCAAGTTGTCTTAATCTTCATTATTGCCCTTCACTTGTGTGACTTGAGTAATAACATGAAACCAAAATCCACTAAGGACGGCTGAACCCTGCAAAGAACTCACAAAACCAAAGAAGAACAACAAATATTTTTGGTGGTTTCGATTTTTTTTAGAAGGCAAACAACGCAAAACCAAACGAAGCAAAAGAAAACCAAAAAATAAGATGCTCTAAGAACAACACAACTGTGCATGAAATAATAAAAACAAAGTGTCTAGAAAGACCTGAGATTTTTATTGATGAAGAAGGGATGCCTTGGGCACCCCCCAAGCTTTGACGCTTGTACCTCTTAAATATTTCTTGGGGTGACACAGGGTGCCCCCCAAGCTTGAGATTTTGTCCATTCTTCATCTCATTACATCATTCTCTCTCTACACCTGAAATTTCTCCTTCATATAAAACTTCACACAATCTTCATTAGCAACATTAGTGTATTCAAAATATAATAGACCTTCGGGTTTAGCTTTGGAACAGCAAGACTTTTCACTAAGAACACAAGCTATTGTAGCAACTCCTTCAAAAAGCTCAATTCTCCAAAAGAGAACTCAAAAAGGAATCAATAAGAAGCAAATGCAAATAATGGTAGAAATCTGTCAAAACAGACCAGCATGTAGAAACCGATTTTTTTCAAAAATCTTCTATTGCTCAAATAAAAAAGTGTTGAACTAACGAAAGTTATCTAACATACTGGGGGATTTATTCATAAATTTTCAGCTCCCGAATTATAGAGACTCCTCACGAATTTTTATGGTGGAGTACAAAAATCTGTTTCGGGACAGCAACTCCCCAAATCTTACTTCCCTCTCATTAGAGGTCATTCTTGGCACAAAAAGCAAACAAAAAGGATAAGTAGAGGTCATTACTGAATTAATAACTTCCGAGACTCAAGAAAACTCTTGGGTTAACTCCCAACAAGTACTTTTCTTTAACGCCTTTAAGTTAGGCACAACGAAGAGCAAAGATTGGAAAGGAGAAAAATATAAGTGAGCAAGTATAACCATAGTGAAAGCATTATTTTGTTCATTAAAATCCTTTTGTTAACAAGGTTGATCAAGTCTTGTTACCAAAACAATCTTATATGAAACAAAACTTTGCATTCCACAAGGTGATTATGTTACCTCATACTTGATAGAAATGGTCCCAATCATAATAGTTTCAAAAATCTCTTGTGGAATGGGACAATATATTTTTCCAACCTTGATGCTCTCAATATTTTCAATAGAATTCAGGCAATATCTCTTAGCAACCTTCTTGGGGAAATAGACAGTATGCTCTTTGTCATTAATATTGAATGTTACTTTTCCTTGATTACAATTGATGACATCACCTATAGTATTAAGAAAAGGTCTCCCAAGAATAATAGACATATTATCATCTTCAGGCATTTCAAGCACAACAAAATCAGCTAGAACCAAGCAATTATGAGCAACTTGAACAGGAACATCCTCACATATACCAACAGAAATAGTAGTTGACTTATCAGCCATTTGCAAAGATATATCAGTTGGTATCAACTTTTCTAGCTGGAGTCTCTTATAGAGAGAAAAATGCATAACACTAACTCCGGCTCCCAAGTCACATAAAGCAGTTCTAACATAATTATTCTTAATAGAGCAATGAATAGTTGGTATACCTAGATCACCAAGTTTCTTTGGAACCTTACCATTGAAGGAATAATTAGCAAGCAGAGTAGAAATCTCCTCATTAGGAATCTTCCTTTTATTAGAGACAATATCCTTCATATACTTTGAATAAGGAGGCAATTTAATAGCATCAGTCAAAGTAATTTGCAAAAATAAAGGTTTCATCCACTCACAAAACTTTTTGTAGTGTTCTTCCTCCTTTGACTTGTGTTTCTTACCCGGAAAAGGCATAGGTTTCTACACCCAAGGTTCTATCTCTTTACCATGTTTATTAGCAATAAAATCTTCCTTTGTGTACCTAGTGTTCTTAGTGTGCTTTTTAGGTTCTTCCTCAACTTCTTCATTATCAGGAGCATCATTTTTATCATTACCACTCTTTGTTTCAGCATCAGAGATAGATATACTATTAGGATCTACAGCAGGTTCAAGTGATTCCTCAACTATTTTGTGTTTCTTTTTCTTTCTCTTACGAGGACTACCACTACCTTCACCTTGTTGAGAGTCCTGCTCAATTCTTTTAGGGTGTCCTTCAGGATATAAAGGATCTTGAGTAGCTATACCACTCCTAGTTCTAATTTCATAAGCATGTTTATCTCCTGAGGCATTAACTAACATATCCTTTTGATCCTTAGCAAGTTGATCAAGTTGAGTTTGAACCATTTGAAAGTGTTTACAAATCATGTTAATATCATTTGAAGTTCTTTCCACAATATCTTTCAACTCTTTAATAGCTCTATAGTTTTCCAATAAATGATTCTGCACTTGTTTATTAAAATTACCTTGCTTAACAATAAAAATGTCAAGTTCCTCTAAACATTGATCAGGAGGCTTACCATAAGGAATATCACCTTCATCAAAGTGTTGGAGAGTATGTACCTCAATAGTAGATGAGTGGGGAATTGTCTTACATAATTCTTCTATAGGAGGTAGATTCTTCACATCTTCAGCTCTAATACCTTTCTCCTTTAGACACTTCTTAGCTTCCTTCATCACTTCATCATTTAATGCAATAACTCCTCTCTTCTTTGGTGTTGGTATTGGAACTAGTTCAGGAACAACTGGTTCAGGAGTAATAGGCTCAGGTGTATTTAGCTCAGTTGAAGTCCAATCATCATAATTCTTGCTTATCTTAGCCATTAATTCTTCCGCATATGTAGGAGTTCTTCCTGAAAACACAATCAGCAAAGCTATCTAGGTATGTCCTAGAATCATCAGTTAGTCCATTATAATAAATATCAAGAAGTTCATTCTTAGGTAATGGACATCCAGGATGTGCATGAATCAAGGCACAAAACCTTGTCCATGACTCAGGCAATTTCTCTTCTTTTCCCTGTTTAAAATCAAAAAGTCTCTGCAAAGCAGCATGTATAGCACTGGGAGGAAAATATTTCTGGAAGAAAGAAGCAATCAAACAATCAGGGCTATCAATGGAACCAGAAGGTAATCTATTCAACCAAGCCATAGCTTCTCCTTTTAGTGAGAAAGCGAAGATATTCGTAACAAAGTACTTGCGCGTCTTAAAATCATCAGAGAATAAAGCACTCATAGTAGAAAGCTCATTCATATGAGCCACAACACTCTCATTTTCAGTCCCACAGAAAGGTTCTTTCTCAACAATATCTAGATAGGATAAATCAAGAATGAACAATAATAGATCCAAGTGAACCTACAAATAAAGCTATGCTCCCCGGCAATGGCGCCAGAAAATAGTCTTGATGACCCACAAGTGTAGGGGATCGCAACAGTCTTCGCGTGTAGTATTACCCAATTTATTGATTCGACACAAGGGGAGCCAAAGAATACCTGCAAGCCTTAACAACTGAGTTGTCAGTTCAGCTGCACCTAGAAATAGTTCTTGCTCATAGAAGTTTATCAGTAGCAACAGTTTGTAGTAGTGATACATCAGAAATGTATCTATAATTTTTTATGCTCCATGCTTGTTTAGTATCTACTTTGCTTTACTTGTCCACACTTTGAGGTGCTTTTTACATGTTTTCTGGTACTAACCTACTAACAAGTTGCAACAGTGCTAGATGCCTGTTTTCTGCTATTTTTGGTTTCAGAAAAAGTTAGTAAATAAATATTCTCGGAATTGGACGGGACAAACTTCAAAGTCAATTACTTTCTGTGGGTAACAAGAAGTCCAGAGGGGAGCCGGAGGGGCCAGACCCACCCAGGCGGGTGGGCCTGCCTCACACTGCTAGGGTTTGCGACCCTTGGCCACCGCCGGCCTCTCCCTTCGCCTATAAGAAGCCCCGATGAAACCACAGTACCCGATCAAATATCCACGAAGCAAATGCATGTAGCCGCCACCATCGTCCCTAGATCGGGGGATCTGAAGTTCTTCCCAAGACCGCCGGAGGGGAGATCATCCCGGAGGCTTTCTCTCCGGTATGATGCGTGAGTAGTTCCACCTTGGACTATGGGTCCATGTAGTAGCTAGATGGTTATATCTCCTCCTTTGTGCTTTCATGTATAGATCTTGTAAGATCCATTCATGATCAAGATCTAATCTATTTGTAATCATGCATGTTGTGTTTGCGGGGATCCGATGGATATTGAGATTATTATGTTGGTTTGATTAATGGTTTTGTCTTTATGATTCTATCATGTCTGTGTTGTTTGTGATCTTGCATGCTCTCTATTGTTAGTAGCTATCTTGGCCAAGTAGTTGCTAGTGACTCCAAGAGGGGGTATTTATGCTCGATAGTGGGTTCATGCCTCTAGTTTCCAAGGGAAGTGAAAATAATCTCTTTGGTTGTAGATGTCCTGTAGCTACTAGGGAGAAAAAACGGTCTCTTGTTCATGGAACATGTGGACTGTTTACCTTACACACTTTTCTTAAAGCAGTTGTCTGTTGCTTGCAACTTAATACTAGAAGGGGTTCGGATGATAACATGAAGGCGGACTTCTAGTCATAGATGCAGTTGGATGGCGGTCTATGTATCTTGTTGTATTGCCCAATCAAATCTCATAGGATCTTTCTAACTAGTAATTGCATTATTATGCCTTGCTTAGTTCCTGTCAATTGCCCTGCTGTAATTTGTTTACCCTTCATGCCATGTTGTTTATCTAAGGAGAGCACCTATGGACCCCGGTCCAATCTTTACCATTGATACATCTTCCACTGTTTCTCGTTTACTTGCTGCAAACCATTACCTTCCATGTAGGGGTTCGTAGCATGGAAAACAAAATTTTCTACCGCATGCACACAAACAAGCCAAGATCTATCTACTAGATTGTAGCAACGAGTCGATAGAAGAACTCACCCTCGAAGATTCCAAAGCGGTTAACGAGAGCAGATTCTCGTGGGTGATGTAGTTGTACTCTTGCCGATCTCAAGATCGCGTAGAAGATCCTTTCGGTGCTGCGTTCCGGCAGCGCTTCCGTAGTCGGTCACACGTTCGGTACTCGATGAAGACCTTCCTCTCCCTTTTTCCAGCAGGCAGTGGAGGTTGTAGCACTCTCCTCGTGATTCCGGCAGCACGACGGCGTGGTGTCGGAAGTAGAGGGGAGATCTCGCAGGGCTTCGCCTAAGCCGGAGCGAGTATGGTGGAGTAAGAGAGGGCCTTGGCGATCTACGGTTTAGAGGCACCAAGAGGGTTGGCTTGGCCGGCGGCTAGGGTTTGGGGAAACCCTAGTCGGCGACTTGGAGGAGCCCTAGGCGTCGGTGGCAGCACTTGGGGTGGTGGCCCTTGGGGCTAGGGTTTTAGGTGTGAGGGGAGGGGGCGCCCTACCCCTCCTTATATAGGTGGGAGGGAGGCGGTTGGGAGGAGGGAGTCCTCCCCCAACTCCTCCTCCTTGGCCGGCGGGTGGAGTGAGTGGGACTCCTACCCTAGGTAGGTTTCCTACTCTCCCTCCACCAAGCAAACTTCGGATTTGACTTTTCAAATTGGCGTTTGACTTTCAAACTTGGATTTGATTTCTCTCTTCATATTGCCCAGCCAAGTGACCTAGTACATGATGCAACCATTCCACATTGTCATGATACATCCATGTACCCTTCCCCTCCGGAGTGTTGGACCTTCCAGACCCTTCTAGAACATTCCTGGTGAAAACACCAGAATCATTCCCAAACTCTGAAACAGAACTTTCCTTATATGAATCTTATTCTCCGGACCATTCCGGATCTCCTCGTGATATCCTGGATCCCATCCGAGACTCCAAACAACATTCGGTCTCTTACTCATCATTCCATAACTACTCAACAACATTGAATCCTTAAGTGTGTCTCCCTATGGTTCGTGAATTATGCGGACATGACCGAGACACTTCTCCGATCAATAACCAATAGAGGAATATGGAAATTCATATGGC
This sequence comes from Avena insularis, assembly GCA_023614405.1. Classification (NCBI taxonomy): domain Eukaryota; kingdom Viridiplantae; phylum Streptophyta; class Magnoliopsida; order Poales; family Poaceae; genus Avena; species Avena insularis. Next base: position 257,580,426 of record CM042691.1, read on the forward strand.
TCCCACATATTTCTACGATTACTTTGCGATCGAATGAACCACTTACATACGATACCAATTTCTCTTTGTCTCATGATAGTTTACTTATCCGAGGTTTTGATCGTCGGTATCTCTGCATACATAGTTCAACCTCGTTACTGATAAGTACTCTTTTCTCGTTCCCGTGATATATGATCCCTTGTGAGCTAGTCACATGCTTGCAAGCTAATTTGATGACATTCCACCGAGAGGGCCTAGAGTATATCTATCCTTCATATGGATGGATAAATCCCACTCTTGATCCATGTGCCTCAACCCATACTTTCCGAACACTCAATGCCACATTTATAGCCACCCAGTTACGGTGTGGTGTTTGATGTCATCAAAGCATCCTTCCGGTGATGGTGATTAACATGATCTCATGGTCGAAGGAATTAGGTTACTATGTATTAGAAAGCTTATAGCAAACGAACTATTAAAATGACTTGATCTTTATGCTACGCTTATCTATAGGAGTATGTCCATCACACCATTCTCCTAATGATATGATCTTGTTGTTAATAACATCTCAATGTTCATAATCGGGAAACCACGTTCATCTATTAACCAACAAGCTAGTATTATAAAGAGGCTTTACTAGGGACTCTAATTTAGTTTACAAATCACACAAGTATTAATGTTTCCGGTTAATACTATAATAGCATGAATGTAAACATTTATCATAAACACAAAGATATAATAATAACCACTTTTATTATTTCCTCTAGGGAATATCTCCAACATTCCACACCATACGTTTAATCCTTTGTTACAGCAAATCGGTGAGCTTGACAACCTCACTGATTCGTTGGGGCAAAGTCTTGAGTTTATGTTGTGCAGGTCTCCGCGTTGCTATTGGAATTATGCCCTAGAGGCAATAATAAAGATGTTATTATTATAATTCTTGTTCATGATAAAGTTTATATTCCATGCTAGAATTGTATTAAGCGGAAACTTTAATACTTGTGTGGTTTGTGAACAACACCGTGTCCCTAGTACGCCTCTATGGACTAGCTCATTGATCAATGATGGTTAAGGTTTCCTAACCATAGACATGAGTTGTCAATTTATAATGAGATCATATCATTGGAGAATGATATGGTGGATAGACCCAAACTAAGCGAAGCAATTAGATCGTGTCATTGTGTTCATCTTTGCGAAGCTTTTCCTATGTCAAATATTGTATTCCTTAGACCATGAGATAATGCAACTCCCTGGTATCGGAAGAAAGCTTTGAGGTCATCAAACGTCATCCTATGAGAGGGTGATCATAAAGGTGTCTCTCAGGTGATCGGAAAGTATCTGTTGGGTTGTATGTATCGAGATGGAATTTGTCCCTCCCAAGTCGGAGATATACTTGGGCCCACTCGATGTCGATATCAACACCGCTTGCAAGCATGTGGTTAAGGAGTTAATCACAAAGTGATATCGGATTACGGAGCGAGTAAAGTACTTCGTGAGCGAGATTGAACTAGGTATGACGATACCGACGATCGAATCTCGGGTAAGTAAAATATCGCGAGACGAAGGAATATATATATGGGATTGATTGAATCCTGGCATCGTGGTTCATCCGATATGATCATCGATGAATGTGTGGGAGTCAATATGGGTGCCAGACCCATGTTGATTATTGATAGAAGATCATGTACGCATATTCTCGAACCCGCGGTCACACACTTAACGTGTCTCGGCGCTAGGATAGATTGGATACTTGGTTTATGAATTTTTGTTGGTCTCGGATGGGATCCGGGACATCACGAGAGGTTCGGAGTGGTCCGGAGAATAAGATTCATATAAGGCGATCAGTTTTGGAGTTGAATAGTTGGGTTAATCGGTATTGTCTAGGAAGCTTCTAGAACCTTCGGAAGGGACCAACGTGGCCCCACCTTCGGGAGGGGCATGGGCCTATGAGGGAGTGTCCTGGCGCATTGGGCCAGGGGCACAAACCCATAGGGCCCAGCCGATCCTAGATAAGTTTAAATCGTTTAAACTAGAGATAAGATAGGGTTTCTAGAAGGAGAGTTTAAATCGTTTAAACTAGAGATAGGCTTGGAGGATGGGCAGGGCTGGCGCACCCCCCTCTATATATAGAGGGCTGGTGCGCCTTCCCCACACACCTTCCTCCAAACCCTAGTAGCCCTGCCGCCCTCTCTCCCTCCCATTGTTTGTAGGTGAAGCCTGCGGCAGAAATTCTCCACCATATACACCATGCCGTGTTGTAGATCCAATCCATCTCTCCACCATACTTGCTGGTCCGAGGAAGGAGGAGGCGTCGAGGTGCTGCGTGTGCATCTCACGGAGGCATCGCCACTTGTGGTGCTAGATCGGATCGGATCGCGAGGAGGAGAAGCGAGCAACTACATCACCCACGTTAAACGAGCGTCCCATTTGTCGAATCTTCAAGGGTATGAAGATCTAATCCAATCTCTCGTTGTTTGCATCTCCTAGATTAGATCTTGGCTTCCCTCTGTTCGCTGTAGAAAATTTTGATTTACTATCTTTGCGAAACCCTTGATGGTATCGAGCTAGATCTATGCGTAGATGTGTTTCACGAGTAGAGCATAACATGGTTGTTCTTGGCGTTGATGTTTTCTGTTGCAAGCCTCTTGTTTGTGTTCTTCTTATGGCGGGATAGTGAGATTGAAGCGGTCCAGGCCAACCTTACGCGACGTCGTTCTCGAGACCGGCTCGCACTTGACGTGTGGCTTGTACCACATGCGGCTGGTGGATGTCAGTTTCTCTCACTATAGTTGTCATGGGATTAACACGGAGTTTGGCAACTATAATATCACCGTGTGGCTTTCCGTAGGTAAGAATCGTTCTTAGCATCTACTCCCATAAGCCACGTAAAACATGCAACAACAAAGTAGAGGCGTCTAACTTGTTTTTGCAGGAGTGTTCTACGTGATATGGTATGGCCCAAGATGTGATGTGTATAATGTATGCGATGATCATGTTTTGTAATGTTTCACGACTTGCATGTCGATGAGTACACAACCGGCAGAAGCCATATGGTTGTCTTTATAATTGTGTATGACCTGCAGTCAACTTCTTATCGCCATGTAATAGCTTTACTTTATCGCTAAGTAGTTAGCAATAGTCGTAGTTGCTATTCGTGGTGGAGGCAATCATGGTGGAGTGATGGAGATCATGCGGAATGCACAAGATGGAGATCATTGCGAAGATTGGCTATACCATGTCACATAAAGTTATATGCATGTGATGTTTATCCTTTTATGTATCTTATTATGCTTAGATCATGACGGTAGCATTATAAGATGATTCCTCATAAAGATCAAGATAAAAACTGTGTTCTCCCCAAGTATGCACCGTTGTGAAAGTTAACGTGTCCAAGCATCACGTGATGATCGGGTGCTATAGACTCTCGCTCACATACAACGGGTGCAAGCCAGTTTACTGCACGGAAATACTTGGGTCTAACTTGACGAGCCTAGCATGTACAGACATGGCCTCGGAACACAAGAACTGAAAGGTTAAGCATGAGTCATATGAATGATATGATCGACACTTCGTTGTCCACCATTGAAACCACATCTCTTCTCGTGAAGATCGGATTAGGTGTGGTGAATTTGGATCGTGTTCACTAAACAACTTGAGGGATGTTGAATTTAGTGGGAGTTCATCTAGTAATTTGATTAAGTTGAACTATTTATCATGAACATAGTCTAAATTGTACTTGCAAAACTGTAGATCACATGGCCAAGTCCAACTTCAACTTCAACGTTTTTGCTGAGAAAGAAAAGCTTAGAAACAATGGGTCTAACTTCACCAACTGGTTCCGCAATCTAAGAATCATTACATCGGCGGACAAAAGGACTATGTCCTTGAGAAAGCGTTAGGTAACCCCTACTGCAAGCTGCGTGGCTGATGAAAGCTATCTATCGATCGGCATAAAGATGATTATGGTGTGATTAAGAGCACCATGTTGTTTGCTATGGAACGGAACTTCAAAATCGTTTTGAAAACTATCCGGGCCCTTTGAGATTCTCGAGAGTTGAAAACCATGTTTCAAACTCAGGCCCATTAAAGAGATATGAGATCTCCGAAGTTCTTTAGCGCAAGATGGAGGAAGGGAGTTCCGTTAGTGAGCACGCCATTAAGATGTCGGGCTACACTCAACGCCTTGAGCAAGCTGGTGCAAGATTCGGAGGAGCTCAAGATTGACAGTTCTGCAATCACTCCCTCCCAGCTACAAAAGTTTTGTAGTGACTCATAATCAGATTGGTTCCACTGATCGATCACGAGCTCTTACAAAGCTGAAGGCTGCGAGGTGGACATCAAGAAGGATAATCATGTGTTGATGGTCAACAAGCCCTCCTTTAAGAAAGGTAAAGGTGCAAAGCCCTTCAAGAAGGCGGCGTAAGCAATGCCCCTCTTGAGAAGAAGCTCAGTCTGGTCCCAAGCGGGCGAGTGCTTCTATTGCAAGGACAAGGGTCCTTTGGCGCAACTGTCCGAAGTACTTAGCGGACAAGAAGGCTGGCACCATCAAAGGTATATTTGATATACATGTTATTGATGATTTCCTTACTAGCCCTCGATGTAGTTCCTGGTCATTCATACAGGTTCAGTTGCTAATATTTGTAACTTGAAGCGAAGCTACTGGAATAGCGGCGACTGCGAGGGATGAGGTGATCTTGGCGTTGGCGGATCAAGAGTTGATGTGATGGCCGTCGACGCTCTCCTTAGTTTTACCTTGGGATTAGTTTTAAACCTTAATAAATGTTATTATGTACTGCGTTGAGCATGAACATTATTTACGGATCGTGTTTATTGCAAGACAGTTATTCATTTAAATCGGAGAATAATGGTTGTTCTATTTATATGAGTAACATCTTTTATGGTCATGCACCTCTTGTGAATGGTTTATTTCTTCTAAATCTCGAAAGGATGAAACACACATCCATAACATTGAGGCTAAGAGATGCAAAGTAGATAGTGATAATACTACTTATTTGTGGCAATCGTCTAGGTCATATTGTTGTAAATCGCATGAAGAAAATCGTTTCTGATGTACTTTATGAGTCTCTTGATTTTTAATCATCTGACACATGTGAACCATGAGTCATGTGCAAGATGATCAAAAGCCCGTTCTCGGTATGATGGGCGCGAGCGGACTTGTTGGAAATCATACATACCGATGTATGCGGACCGATGAGTGTTTGACGCGGTGGATATCGCTATTTTCTCACTTTTACCGATGACTTAAGTAGATATGGGTATATCTATTTAATGAAACATAAATCTGAAACGTTTGAAAAGTTCAAAGAATTTCAGAATGAAGTAGAGAACCATCGTATGAAGATTAAGTTTCTACGATCCGATCGTGGGCGAATATTTGAGTTATGATTTTCTCACGCATCTCAAAGTAAGTGGAATCGTTTCACAACTCCATACCGAAACACCACAGCGCAATGGTGTGTGAGCCGGAATCGAACCCTATTAGATATGGTCCGATCGATGATGTATCTTCTTGATTTGCCGTTATCATTTTGGGGTTATGCATTAGAAACCGCTGCATTCACTTTAAATAGGGCTCCATCTAAATCCGTTGAGATGACACCGTATGAACTGTGGTTTGGTGCTAAACCTAAGTTGTCGTTTCTTAAAGTTTGGGGATCGAAGCTTACGCCAAGAAGTTGATGCGGACAAGCTCGAACCCAAAGCGGAGAAATGCGTCTTCATAGGATACCCTAAGGAAACTATTGGGTACACCTTCTATCACAGAACCGAAGGCAAAGTGTTTGTGCATGAAACGGTTCCTTTCTTGAGAAGGAGTTTCTCTCGAAAGAAGTGAGTGGGAGGAAAGTAGAGCTAGACGAGGTTGTTGAACCTTCTCTTGAATTGGAGAGTAGCGCAGCACCTGAAATTGTTCGATGCCTTTGCACCAACAATAGAGGAAGCTAATGACAAGGATCATGAAGCTTGGACGATCTGCTCTTGAACGTCGCGGTCGACAAGGTCGCGTGCCCCTCCCGAGTGGTACGGCAACCTGTCTTGTTGTCTTGTTAGTAGAAGACGGTGAACCTACGAACTATGAGGAAGCGATGATGAGCCCGGACTACGAGAAATGGCTAGAAGCCATGAAATCTGAATTGGGATCCATGAAAACCAAGTATGGACTTTGGTGGACCCTCCTAGCGGCCGAAAGGCCGTTGAGTGCAAATGGATCTTCAAGAAGAAAAGCGGACGCGGATGGTAATGTTACCGTCTATAAAGCACGGCTTGTTGCGAAAGGTTTTCGACAAGTTCAAGGTGTTGACTACGATGAGACTTTCTCTCCCGTAGCGATGTTTAAGTCCATTCGGATTTTATTAGAAATTGCTGCGTTTCATGATTATGAAATATGGCAAATGGATGTCAAGACTGCTTTCCTCAATGGCAACATTGATGAAGAGTTGTATATGATGCAACCCGAAGGTTTTGTCGATCCTAAGGATCTTGATAAAGTATGCAAACTTCAGCGTTCCATTTATGGATGAAGCAAGCATCTCGGAGTTGGAACCTTCGTTTTGATCAAGTGATCAAGAGCTTTGGATTTGTTCCAAATTGCTCTGAGCTTGCATCTACAAGAAAGTGAGTGGGAGCTCGGTGACGTTTCTGGTACTATATGTGGATGACATATTGATTATTGGAAATGACATCAACATGCTTAACGATGTGAAGAGTTATTTGAACAAGTGTTTTTCAATGAAAGACCTAGGTGAAGCTGCTTATATATTGGGCATCAAAATCTATAGAGATAGACAAAGACGCTGATAGCTTTAAGCAGTACATACCTAGACAAAGTTACGAAAAGGTTCAGAATGGATAAGGCATTGAAAGGTTCGGTGCCTATGTTGTCGAGGAAGATATTGAGCAAGGCTCGGTGTCCAGCTATGGTAAATGATAGGAAGCTATGAGCAAAGTGCCTTATGCTCGCCATAGGTTCCATCATGTATGCCATCTTGTGTGTACTAGACCGGATGTGTCCAATGCTCTTAGTTTGTGACAGATATCAAAGTGATCCGGTGGAACCTTTGGACAGCCGTGAAGAACATCCTAAGGTACCTAAATAGGACTAAAGAAATGTTCTTAGTCTATGGGGTGATGAACGGCATTTCGTCGTAAAAGGTTACGTCGATGCTAGTTTCGACACGACAAGGATGATTGTAAATCTCAAACAGGATACGTGTATATTTTGAATGGAGGAGCTGTGAGTGGAGAAGGCGCAAAAAGCGTGATCATGGGATCTATAGTAGAAGCGGAATACATGGCTGCTTGAAGCGTCAAGTGAAGGAGTTTGGATCAGAACTTCATCACGAGCTTGGCGATGTTCCAAGTGCATTGGACCCACTAGAGATATTGTGTGACAACCTGGCATAGCACTCGCTAAGGAACCAAGATATCATCCAAAGACCAAGCATATCAACATAAGTTTCATATAATCCGAGATTATATAGCGAGATGGAGATCGAAGATTAGCAAAGTACATACAGATCTGAATGTCGCAGATCCATTGACTAAACCTCTTCCACGTGTAAAACATGATCAGCACCTCGATTGCCATGGGTGTGAGATTGTTGCCAGATGTAAACTAGATTATTGACTCTAGTGCAAGTGGGAGACTGTTGGAATTATGCCCTAGAGGCAATAATAAAGATGTTATTATTATAATTCTTGTTCATGATAAAGTTTATATTCCATGCTAGAATTGTATTAAGCGGAAACTTTAATACTTGTGTGGTTTGTGACCAACACCGTGTCCCTAATGCGCCTCTATGGACTAGCTCATTGATAAATGTTGGTTTAGGTTTCCTAAACTTAGACATGTGTTGTCAATTTATAATGAGATCATATCATTGGAGAATGATATGGTGGATAGACCAAACTAAGCGAAGCAATTAGATCGTGTCATTGTGTTCATCTTTGCGAAGCTTTTCCTATGTCAAATATTGTATTCCTTAGACCATGAGATAATGCAACTCCACGGTATCGGAAGAAAGCTTTGAGGTCATCAAGCGTCATCCTATGAGAGGGTGATCATAAAGGTGTCTCTCGGTGATCGGAAAGTATACATTGGGTTGTATGTATCGAGATGGAATTTGTCCTCCCAAGTCGGAGATATACTTGGGCCCACTCGGTCGATATCAACACCGCTTGCAAGCATGTGGTTAAGGAGTTAATCACAAAGTGATATCGGATTACGGAACAAGTAAAGTACTTGCTGTGCGAGATTGAACTAGGTATGGCGATACTGACGATCGAATCTCGGGTAAGTAAAATATCGCGAGGCGAAGGGAATATATATATGGGATTGATTGAATCCTGGCATCATGGTTCATCAATATGATCATCGATGAATGTGTGGAGTCAATATGGGTGCCCAGACCCTGTTGATTATTGATAGAAGATCATATGCATATTCTCGAACCCAGAGGTCACACACTTAACGTGTCTCGGCTAGGATAGATTGGATACTTGGTTTATGAATTTTTGTTGAGTCTTGGATGGGATCCGGGACATCACGAGAGGTTCGGAGTGGTCGGAGAATAAGATTCATATAAGGCGATGATTTTGGAGTTGAATAGTTAAAGGTTAATCGGTATTGTACGGAAGCTTCTAGAACCTTCGGAAGGGACCAACGTGGCCCCACCTTAGGGAGGGCATGGGCCTATGAGGGAGTGTCCTGGCGCATTGGGCCAGGGCACAAGGCCCCATAGGGCCCAGCCGATCCTAGATAAGTTTAAATCGTTTAAACTAGAGATAAGATAGGGTTTCTAGAAGGAGAGTTTAAATCGTTTAAACTAGAGATAGGCTTGGAGGATGGGCAAGGGCTGGCGCACCCCCTCTATATATAGAGGCTGGTGCCCCTTCCCCACACACACCTTCCTCCAAACCCTAGTAGCCTGCTGCCCTCCTCTCTCCCTCCCATTTTGTAGGCGAAGCCTGCGGCACAAATTCTCCACCATATACACCACGCCGTGTTGTAGATCCAATCCATCTCTCCACCATACTTGCTGGTCCGAGGAAGGAGGAGGCGTCGAGGTGCTGCGTGTGCATCTCACGGAGGCACCGCCACTTGTGGTGCTAGATCGGATCGGATCGCGAGGAGGAGAAGCAGTGCGACTACATCACCCACGTTAAGGCGAGCGTCCGCTGTGCGAATCTTCAAGGGTATGAAGATCTAATCCAATCTCTCTCGTTGTTTTCATCTCCTAGATTAGATCTTGGCTTCCCTCTGTTCGCTTCCGTAGAAAATTTTGATTTACTATGCTGCGAAATCCCTTCAGTTGCTAGCAACACCTGTGTGACGTTTCCTTCCTCCTACTGGTTCGATAACCTCGGTTTCTTACTAAGGGAAAACCTGCTGCTGTGCTGCTCCACACCTTGCTCTTGGGATTCCCAACAGGCTCACATAAGCTGTGCAATCCATCAAGCTTTTTCTGGCGCCGTTGCTGGGGAGGCTAAGGACGTCTTCACTAGGGAAGTCCTTCACTTCCTTTATCTTTACTTTGTTTTTAGTTTTCTTTTTTTATTTTGTTTGGTTTTGTTTGCCTCTTTCCAAAAAAAACCCAAAAATTAGTCTAGTTTGGTTTGCTTGCCTTATTCAAAAACACAAAAAAATTAGTTCCTGCTCTAGTCATTGCTTTTGCTTGTTTCGACCCACCTTTGCCAAAATGAACTCTGCTGAGAACACCAAGTTGTGTGACTTCACTAGCACCAACAACAATGATTTCCTTAGCACACCTATTGCTCCACCTACTCCTGATGCTACCTTTTATGAAATTAAGCCTGCTTTGTTGAATCTTGTGATGAGAGAGCAATTTTCTGGTGTTGGTTCTGATGATCATGCTGCTCATCTCAATAGCTTTGTTGAACTTTGTGAGATGCAAAAGTATAAGGATGTAGATGGAGATATTATTAAGCTCAAGCTTTTTCCTTTCTCCTTGATGGGAAAAGCTAAAGAATGGTTGCTTTCTTTGCCTAAAAGTAGTATTGATTCTTGGACTAAGTGCAAAGATGCTTTTATTGGAAATTACTATCCTCCTGCTAAGATTATATCTATGAGAAGTGATATTATTAAATTTAAACAACTTGATAGTGAACATGTTGCTCCAGCTTGGGAAAGAATGAAATCTTTGGTTAAAAATTGCCATACTCATGGAATCACTGCTTGGATGATTATCCAGATTTTTTATGCAGGTTTGAACTTCTCCTCAAGAAATCTGTTGGATTCAGCTGCTGGAGGTACTTTTATGGGCCTCACTTTGGGTGCTGCAACAAGGCTCCTTGATAATATGATGGTTAACTACTCTGAATGGCATGTTGAGAGAGCTCCGCACGGTAAGAAGGTAAATTCTGTTGAGGAAACTTCCTCTTTGAGTGAAAAGATTGAGGTTATTATGGCTATGCTTGTTAATGGGAAAGCTCCTCTAGATCCTAATAGTGTTCCCTTAGCCTCTTTGGTTGCTCAAGAAGAGCAAGTTGATGTGAACTTCATTTGAAACAACAATTTTAATAACAATGCCTATAGGAGTAATTTTAGTAGCAACAACAATTATAGGCCTTATCCTCCTAATAATGGCAATTCCTATGGAAGTTCTTACAATAATGCTAGAAGTGACCCCTCTGAACTTGAAGTCGTGCTCAAAGACTTTATTCGTAAACAAACCACTTTCAATAAGACTATAGAGGAAAAGCTTTTAACTGTTGAGAAAAAAATTTCCTCTTTGTCTGAAGCTCAGTTTTCCTTGGTTAATAAAATGGCTGCTAAACCCGAAACTATGGAAAACACCTTTGCTACTGCTCATGCCATACAATTTACTATTGATGAAAATGTTAGGCTATTAGCTCAACTTCATGCTAGGTGGGAAAGTGAAGCTGAAATTGATAGAAACAATAGTGTGTGCACTGATGGGGATATGCCTACCGGGGTATACCCAGCAGGATGTTCAGCCCAGCCCGAGGCTGGCGAGTGGGCTGCAGACGGCCGGCGGATCAAGGCCTAGCGTGGATCCAAGCGACTGGAAGCTGAAGGCCCAGGAGAATAGATAGGCCCAGTCGGATTAGGTTAAACGAGTGCCGAAGCCTTAACTGATTCGGTTGAGATATGTAAACCCTAGGGGGTGAGTCTATATAAACCTCCCTACAGGGCGTGTAGAAGATACGTTCCATCATCCACCCAAGCGACTCGCCGCCTAGCCGTCGAGCTTGCCCCTTTGTACTTCCATCATAATACAATCTAGCAGGAGTAGGTCTTTACCCTCCGGGGGGGCAAACCTGGGTGAAACCCTGTGTCTCCGCCCTCATCTCGCACCGCAGATGGCTGGCCGCCCTTGCCCTTCGTTCTACTACTCGCTGCCGATTGCAGCGTCTGCCGTGGTCATTCCCACGACAGTGGCGCCCACCGTGGGGACTGGCCGGTCTGGCCGATGTTCTGCGGCGAGATCCAATCTGCCCATCAACGAGACGGTCGCCACTGGCCGCATGATAGCGAACGCCGAGATGCTCCAGATCTTTCCGAGCAGCTACGTCCCGGCGGCGTGACCCGTCACGCACAGCATGATCTTGCCAGTCGGCACGATCAGCCTCTTCGTCGGCCTCACCGACGTCATCGTCTCGGAGGACTCAGCTCGCATCCGCGAGTCGCTGCCATGCGACCGGCTCTCCGATAGCCAGGTCCGCACGATCCACCGCCTCGCCTCCGAGTACAACTCGGCCCACAGCGACGTGGCCGAAACCACCGCGGCCGCGGAAGACGCGACCCTCAACGACGATGCCGACTCGGCGACTCCGGCGTCACTCGCCGGATCCATCACCGCGGCTTCGCCCGCGGGCTCCATCACCCAGGTCTCCAACGTGGGAGATTTCGAGGATCCCTCCATCCTCGGGATCTTCGACTTCGACTCCGGGTCGGAAAACTCCGCCGATCTCCGCGACAGGACCGGTTGCCACGCCGCGACCTACATGGCGACTGGCACTGATCTGCCGGAGGATCCCTTCTCCACCCCGATCCCTCCTAACACCACGATAACGGAGGTTGAGGAACTCCGCCTGAAGCTAGCGGAGGCAGTCCGCAAGGAGCAAGCCGAGCGCAATTTTTTTTGCCTCGGCGGTGGCGCGCCAGGCTGTCACGTTACCACCAGCAGCGAATCAGGTCGCTTGAACCCCACCGTCGGTAGCGCCTGAACTTCAATGGCGAACGGCCCGGCCAGCGTGGCGAGTGCGCGATCTGCGAGAACATGCCACCGGAGAAGCGCGGCCCCGCCGGTCGGCGGCGGCGCGCCCACCTCCACAACCGCGCACCCCGAGGACCAGCCGCGGATCGTGGTCTCCTCACGGGGCGAGGCGAATGGCCTACCACTGTTCTCCACCCCGATGGACAACCTCGTGGCGGGCCGAGCAGCGGCCGACAACATCACGGCCACCGGTGACGGCGCCCTACAGATCCAGTACGTCAGGCCCTGCTCGCAAAGGCAGTCGAGCAACAAAACGCAGGCGTCGACTCACAATGTCGGATGTACTCGTGTTCGTCGGGCAGCAGAGCAGCCTCAAGCGGCCGTCCATTGGCGGCAAACACCCTTAACTGCCCGCCACCTGAACCACTACAGCTCCAACACCGACCCGCGAACGCGGCACTCTCTCCTGCGACCTCGGGCCAGCGACCAACCGTCGCCGCCAACGGTCACCCGTCGGCCGCACCCACATCATCAACCACCAAAGCTGGCGCGCCGCCAGCCCGACGACCTCGACACACCTAACCAATCGTCGCGACGGTGAGTCGATAAATTCGCTAAGCCGACTCGGGCGGTGCCGGACCAATGATCCGGCGAAAAATACCAGCGAACTTCAAAGCGCGAAGAAATAGAAAATACGACCCGCCGTGCGACCCTTCCGTGTGCTGGACACCTACCTCATGGCGATGGGGATCGCTGGCCACACCGACCTGCTAGCGCCCGCTACCTCCCCACGATGATGGAGGGAGCGTGCGCGATGGATCAACACTCTCCCGGATAGCATCGATTCACAGGAAGAGATGCGGCGCCTTTGTCGAACGCCGAGGTTCCTACACCCGCGCCACCACCATCGAGGACACAGGGCGATCGTCCGGGACCCCGAGTTGACTTCGAAGCTGGGTCCAACGGTGGCAAGAACTATGGTACAACGGCGGTATCCACCGGACACCGCGATCCACTTCAAGACCTCGTGCGCTCTGAGCCCTTGGTCGCCAAGCTCAACGAGCATACCGCACACTCGACAACATATCGGACCTCCTTGAGATCGCCAAAAGTGCGCGGAGGAAGACCCAAATCAAGAAACCGGACGAGTCGGGTGGTCAACGCCGCACAAACAACGCGACAACAGACGGCGTCCAGGCCTACGCTTCTGACAACACTCGCCTCACCGGCAAGCGCCACAGTGACGGGCGAGTCGACTTCGTCGCCAACACTGGGCACGCGCAGCGCGAGCCCAAGAGCTTTCACCGCGACAGGGGCAACGCCGCGACGGCGACAACTACAAGGTAAAACCAAGGTTCGACCCCGCGGCCCTCCTTAACCAACCTTGTGCATTTCACAGCAGGGAAGGGAAGCCCGCCACGCACACGACCGCCGACTTCCACTCTCTCAAGGAGATCGAGAAGGCACGGCGGCAGGGAGGACCCGACAACAACCCGTAAGCGGCGGAAAATTCGATGTGGCGGCTCGCTCCACACCTTCACAGGCTTCAACACGAAGCGCGAGAAGAAGGTCATCGTCGGCGCTGTCGCCGTCAAGGCGGTGGCCCAGGTGGACGTTCCCCAGTTCCTCAACTGGTCGGAGCAGCCCATCACCTGGAGCCGCCAGGACCACTTGCCACGCATCGAGTACCCAGGCCGAGTCGCCCTGGTGGTCAAGCCCAAGGTGGGAGATTACTGGCTCCCCAAGACATTGATGACGGCGGCTCCATCAACATCACACTGGACACCTTTAGGCGTGCGGCTCCGCGATCGATGGTCGAACGACCTACACCACGTTCCGGCGCCGTCCCGGTCGGAAGGCGTACCCGATCGGCAAGGTCACGCTGCCGATCACCTTCGCACACCAGCAAACTTCCGCCCGGCGGATCGTCTTAGCTGGTACCATTCGACCCTACCGCTGCGTCCTAGGCGCCGAGCATTCGCCAAGTTCATGGCGGCGCCCCACTCTGGCATAACGCGATGAAGCTCCCGGGCATGGCGTCATCACCATCAACAGCGACCCGACATGGCGCTGAGTGCAAGGCCAAAGGAGCGAACTTCGCGCGCCGTCATCGCGGCGAAGACCAACCACGCCCGAGATCGCCAAATACGCGAGCGGGGTCAACAACGACGACCCCACCATACTCAAGAAGCCCAATTCGGAGGGCGTCAACACCTCGGCTTTCGAGGCGACGACGCACACCCGCCTTGTCGAGCTGGTCCCAGGCGATTCCAGCCAGACGGTGACGATCGGGCGGGCATGAGCCCAGCATAGGAAGGCACGCTCATCGAGTTCCTCCGTGAACAGGACATCTTCGCATGGAAGCCCTCTGACATGCCTGGTGTCCCTAGGGAACTCGCTGAGCACAAACTCAACGCCGACCCCAAAGTGCGACCTGTCAAGCAGTCGCTGTGGCCCTTCAATGAAGAGCGCCGCCAAGCCATCGCTGAGGAGGTGCAGCGTCTACTCGCTGCAGGCTTCATCCGGCCAATAAAATACTCCAAGTGGCTGGCAAACCCAGTCCTGGTCGAGAAGAAAACTGGGACCTGGAGGATGTGTATCGACTACACAAACTTAAACGGCTTTGCCGAAGGAGCAATTCGTCCTCCAGCGGATCGACCAAATAATCGATTCCACCGCGGGTTCGAGTCGTGTGTTCCTCGGCGCCTACTCAGGTACAACCAGATCAAAATGGCTGTCGAGGGCGAGGAAAACAGCGTTCATCACGCCATTGAGCCTTACGCTACACCGCCATGACCTTGGCCTCAAGAACGCGGGCGACCTACCAGCGGTGCATGCGAGAATGCCTTGCGAGCCAAATTGGCGCAATATCACGTCTACATCGATGGCGTGGTAGTGAAATCCGCTTCGCCGAGCGACCTACCGCCGATCGGGCGGAAACATTCGCCAACCAGCGGAAATACAAGATAAAGCTAAACCCAGGCAAATGCACCTTCGGTGTACCAGCAGGGCAACTACTGGGCTACGTCGTCTCCAAGTGCGGGATCGAGGCAAACCCAACCAAGATCGACACGATCACCCGACTCGGCAAACCCGAGTGCCTGTGCGACGTCCAGAAGCTGGCCGGGCGAGTCGCGGCTCTCAGTCGCTTCATTCCCCGATTGGGCGA
This sequence comes from Avena insularis, assembly GCA_023614405.1. NCBI lineage: Eukaryota > Viridiplantae > Streptophyta > Magnoliopsida > Poales > Poaceae > Avena > Avena insularis. Next base: position 257,595,795 of record CM042691.1, read on the forward strand.
AAAGGCGATGCCCCTGTATCGCCTGATGCACAAGAACCCCACCTTCCAGTGGGACAAGGAGGCGGACGACGCGCTCCGCGACCTCAAGAACGTGCTACTTGCAGCACCGCTACTCGCCGCCCCCGTCGACAAAGAACCCATGCTGGTCTCGTCGCGGCTTCCGAAGCGCGTCGTCGGCGCCGTCATGGTCGTCGGCGGCGGAAGGAAGAAAGGCGCCCTCGGCGACGGTGTACTATATCAGCGAGGTCCTCACCGAGTCGCGCGGTAATACCCGCAATACCGAAACTGGTATCGCAGTCTTGAGCCTGGCCATCGCCGCACACTACTTCCAGGAGCACCCGATCACGGTCGTCTCCTCCGCACCGTTGCAGGACATCATCCGCAACCGTGAAGCGACCGGGCGAGTCGCCAAGTGGGCCATAGAAATCGGCGTCCACAACATCAAGTATGAACCACGCAAAGCGATCAAGTCGCAGGCTCTCGCGGACTTCATCGCCGACCGGGAAGAAGCCCAGCAGCCGGAAAAGCTGCCGTACCTCCACTACTGGAGCACGCGCCGGACGGCTCCAAGAATGCGAGCAAGCTGAGGCAGGGATCGTGTTGACTTCCCCGAAGGGCAACAAGCTCCGTTACGTCCTCTGCCTCGACTTCAACCCCTGCACCAACAACATGGCCGAGTACGAGGCACTACTCCATGACATGCGAGCTGCCAAGAAGATGAATGTCAACCGCCTACATTGCTACGGATACTCCGACCTCGTCGCTGGGCAAGTCGCTGGCACCTGCGACGCCATCTCTCCCACCATGGCGGCATACCGCCAAGCAGTGGACAAGCTAGGCGGACACTTCACAGGCTACTCCGTCGAGTGGATTGACAGGCGGAAGAACGAGGAGGCCGATGCACTCTCTCGCATCGGGTCGGCTCGACTCGCACCACCCGCCGGCGTCTTCCTCGACACGATCACCAAGCCGTCCGTCTCTCCCCCAAGGGAGATCGACGCCAGTCTGCTGCAACGAGCAGCCTGGTTGCACTCATCGCCGAGCGAAGGCGGACTAGGCCGTACATCGCCTACGGAGGAGGCACCTTGCAGCGAGGCAAGCAGGCGCCGAATGATAGCGCGACCTGCAAATCGCCGTCATCATCGACGGCGAGCTCCTGGCGCAGCGTGACCGGCGTTTTCAACGCTGCGTCAACCCGTTGAAGGAGGCAAAATCCTTCACGACATCCACTCCGGCGACTACGGACACTGCCACGCGCCCGCTCTCTGATGCCAAAGGCTAGCGGACGGCTTCTCTTGGCCCACCGCACCCAGACGCCGTCGACATTGTCCAGCGGTGCGCCGGGTGCCGGCACGCCAACCAGACACACGTGCCGAGCTCAGCGCTCAAGACAATCCCCATCACCTGGCCATTCGCCGTGTGGGGTATGGACATGGTAGGCCCTTTCAAAAAGGCCCCCTCCGGCATCACCCACCTCCTGGTCGCGGTCGACAAATTTACAAAGTGGGTGGAGGCCAAGCCAGTCCGGAAATGCGACGGGAAGACCGCCACCAAATTCCTACACGAGCTCATATATCGCTACGGGTTCCCAAACAACAACATCACGGACAACGGCACCAACTTCGCCAAAGGAGCCATGGCCGAGTTCTGCGAGGAACATCACATCCGACTCGACCTCGCCAGTCGCCCACCCGGAGTCCAACGGCGGTGAGCAGGCCAACCAGAGCATCCTCCACGGCCTAAGCCGCGGCTCCAAGTACCACTCGAGCACACCGCTTTGGGTCGAGGAGCTACCCTCCGTCATCTGGGGTATCCGCACCTCGGTCAACAGGTCGACAGGGTTCACCCCCTTCTTCATGGTGTATGGCGCCGATGCAGTCATGCCCACCGACCTAGAGCACGACTCGCCAAGGGCCGTCCACTACACGGAGGCTGAAAATGAACTCACACGTCAGGATGGAGTCGATCAACTTGACGAGGCACGCGACCTAGCTTGCTCCCGCACTGCCATCTACCAGCAAGGACTCCGCCGCTACCATAGCGGACGGGTGAAAACTCGCACCTTCCAGGAAGGCGACCTGGTGCTACGCCTCATCCAGGACAAGAAGGGCATGCACAAGATCCCCCCCCCCCGTGGGAGGGACCATTCGCCATCGGACGAGTACTCGGCAACGACGCCTACTACCTCACCAACGTCCGCGGAGACGGGAAACTCGACGTCAAGCGACCGTGGAATGTAAACCTCCTACGGAAGTTCTATTCCTAGAACTCCATACATGTACCCTCCACTAGCTATGAAATAAAATGTATCGGTTACCGCAAATTGCGTCTACTCTCCGTGTCTTGTGCCACTCGCACTCGTAATAACAGCGTCAAGCTAACTGTAGAAGTCAACCTCTGGTACAGCGACCGCCACGGCCAAGTAGTGCGTTACGAGGGCACTGGGTCACCCTAGGACTCGCCACGTCCACGAAAAACACCTACCCGGAGACCCATTGGAGTCGCCTAGCTCAACTGGCTTAATGAGCCAAGACAACTGCCCTCGCTCCTCACAATGACCACGATCCTCCGCATCCTCGACACAGCGACTCGAGCGGCCAAATACCACGCTCGGTGAATGACGACCAGTTAAGCTCAAGTGGCTAGGGAAAACGCCAAGTATGAGAGCGTGCCCAGGACTCGCCACGCGACTGACCCCACGGGCCAGGCAGGAGTGATGCGCTCACTCTGACACGCCCAGTCCTCACCCACCCTAGAGCTGCGACTAGAACAACCAAGTACCACGCTCGGGGACTCGGCCACCCGACCTCGTTCGCGCAAGGGAAAACGGTGCAGTAAAGAGCACTCATGGGAGTCACCCTGCGACTGGCTTTCCAAGCTTGGGCGAGTCGACCTCAATAACAAAACGCTCAAAACCACAAACACATAGCAAACAAGGTAAACCCCATAAAAAGGGCGGACGCGCTCGGGGACTCGTTCAATCATCAATCACAATCGCAAGACAATTCACAAAATAACGCGAAATCCCATTATAGCAGACCAAAGTTGTTACAAAATACAAGTTGCGCCCAATGGCCGAACTGCTACTAACGCCCCAGGGCACAATGTTTTATTCCGCAGGCTTCGATGTCGACTCGCCGCCACCCTTGCAGTTGCGAATGAAGGGAGTGTACGGGTTCGATGGGTACGTCGTCAGCTCACCCGCCATCGCTGCACGGAAGGGCTGCTCGATCTTGAAGTCCCGGTGCGGCGGCTCGGGGTCGTTGGGCGCGACGATCATCTCCTGATAGGGAAGGAGGTCGCCCATCGCCCAGACACGATCGGAGTATAACGCGGCACGGTCCGTCAGCTTCAGCACCTCGGCAATCTCCACCGAGCCCGTCGACGATGGGTAGCCACTCGTCACGTCGTCTAGATCGAAATCCTCCGGGAAGTGGGCGAGCCCAAGGCTAAGCGCCGTCGCCGCCCCGTGCCGAAACGCCGACCGCGTCATGAACTCGACGACTGACGGCGCCTTCTCCAGATACCGCCACACTTCGACGAGGTTGCTGGGAATCACTTACGTGGGCGACATCTCCTGAAGATATGCCCGAATGCAAGCCGCGGACAATGTGGCTGAGTCGACCAGAGTGGCCACACACTGCCGCGCGTCGTACGACTGCGCCTCTTCCGAGCTGTCGATAATCCGACCTGTGGACAGAGGGTGGCAGTGAGTACAACAAAGATCACGCAATGCAGCTACTACAGGCAGAGGCAGGCACACTTACCAATCAAAGGACAACAGAGACCCATGATGAAGCTTTGAAGAGAGGAGTAGTCGTCTTGTAGCCCAGCAACGAGGGCGTCAGAGACCTTACGCTCTTCAGCGGCGGCCGTAACAGCAGCCTTGGCTCGCCTATCCGCCGAACTCGCCTCCTCCTTCGCTTCCTTAAGCTCGCGCTCAAGGTCGGCGATCCGCTTCTCAGCCGAACTCAACGCAGATTGCGCCGCCGTCAGGTCACTCGCCGGGACAAGGCCCTGGCGGACCTCCTCTGCCTTCGCAGAAGTCGCCTGGAGTGCCTTGTTCGCCTCTTGGACGGCAACAAGGTCCTTCTCCGCGCGACACTTCGCAGCGAGCCGATCGGCTGATTCACGCTGCAAACCCTGTGCCAAAAGTCAAACAGTTAACAACAACGGAATCCTAAGTGCCCACCCGCTAAAATTCAGCGACTGGACACTCGGGGACTGGAGATCAAAAATCCTAAGTGCCCACCCGCTGAAATTCAGCGACTGGACACTCGGGGACTGGAGATCAAAAATCCTAAGTGCCCACTTGCTGAAATTCAGTGACTGCGCACTCGGGGACTGGGCGTGAGAAAAAAAACAAAACACCAAAAGAATCTGACCACTGCAATTCAGTGGCCCGATCCTCGGGGACTGGACATACCTGGATGGCTGCGCCAAGCATGCCATGGAGCTGTAGCGCGTCCACGGATGCGAGAAGAGCCGGAGTGTGCCCGCGACGCTGCTCGATCTCCGTTTCGGCGACCCCGGGTACGCGGCTGGATGGCGTGGTACCACTCGCCGTAGCCGCTCTAGCCATGAAGCGGGGGAAGGTCGCGATGGATGCGCCAGCACCAAAGGAGGCCGGCCATCGAGCGAGAAGCACCCTCCTTGATCATCAAGGCCACCTCCGTTCGAGGATCACCGGGCGATCGTCGTGTCGTCGGACACCGTGGCATTGTCGTCGCTTGGCCTTCTTGGCCTTGTGTGGGGCAGCGACCTCATCAGCCTTCCTCTTCCGAGAGGGGTCCTCCTTGGCGATGACTGGCGGCACTTTGGCCACGGACGGGTGGCCTATCTTTTTAACTCCAGTCCTGCAAATTGATTACATGAGCAAAGTGGTCCGAGTACAATGAAAAGCAAAGCAGGTGAACAAAACTCACTTGGCGACTGGTATGAACCGCAGCCCCGTGCGGATGCTAGCCGGCTTCTCCAGTTCGGGGCCCAGTTTCCGACTGAGGCTCATCTCCAGGGCATCATGCGCCCAAGACACGGACGGCCTCTTCGTTGACGAGGCCGCGATAGGAGCCTCTGAAACGATCTCGGCAGGAGCTCTCCTGGGAGGCGAAGCTGGCACGGCTAGAGCAGCCCCCAACCCAGAGACTGGGGCGAATGGGGGGGGGGAAGCGAGGCCAGAGGTACCTCACTTAGGGCGGCAGTGGCATCCGGTGCTGCCGTCGTCTATGGCGCTTCATCCCAGGCCAGGCTGGTGCCGTCGGAACTACTCGCCGAACTAGGCGGAGATGCCTGTTTCGCCGGCTTCGTTTTCCTCTTCGGAGGGGCCTTCACTTCCTTCTTCTTCTTCTTCTTTTTCGACGGAGTGGCCTCGCGACGCGAGGTGTGCTCGGGAAGCTCGTCAACGACATCGTCATGGCGTTCAAGGCTTCTACTCGCCTCGAGTTCGCGCTGATGCTGCCCGCGAGTTTTGCGAACCAGTGGGGCGGCCTCTTCCTCGGACTCGTCGTCATCGTCGCTCCTGTCGCTCTCGACGCCGCCCTTGGCAGGAGGCGATTCGCCCCCGTCCTGGACGGACGAGCTCGAGTTTTCATCGTCCGCGGGCGGAAGCCACCCTTCCACCACTTGAAATAACTGCAGTAGGCATGAGACAATATCAGTATGACCGCGACAGCATCAACTGCGACTGCGAATGGTAGACAGTGACTTACCGTCGGGGCTGGATGCTTCGCGGTGTAGGGGCGACCCCAGCCTTCGCGTCCAGGTACACTGCCTGGGTGATCTTCTTCAACGCCAGGACGTAGTCCTCGAGTTTGCACTCGGCGAGGCAGGATTTCGTCGAGTCTTCCCGGCCCGTGTACTCGTACATGTAATGGTCACGGCGGGCCAGGGGAACGAGTCGTCGCCCAAGCCAACAGTTATACAAATTGATGGTCTGAAGACCCTTCTTCTTTAGGCCGCGGATGGTTTGAAGCATCTCATCCACGACCATCCGCTGGTCTACTGGGAGCTTGCCGACTTGGAGTCGGCGCGGTTCGGGCCGGTCGGCGGAGTACCTTGGGATCGCCACCTCGCCGTCTGGAGTCGCCTCGGTGACGTAAAACCAGGACTTCTTCCACTCGCTCGCCGCCTTGGCAGGTAGCATCAGGTCAAAGAAGGAGGCCTTCGACTTCAACTGAAACGTCAGGCCACCCGCGGCAAGCATTGGGCCGCCTGCTTCTTCGCGACTGATCCTCCCATGGAACAAATCTTGCCATAGGGGGAAGTAGGGCCTGCAGCCCAGGTAGCACTCGCAGAACGCCACGAAAATGGCGAGCTGCTCGATCTTCTTGGGCCCGTGTTCGACGGTGGATCCGTGAAACGCATAAGCGCCGGAAGAAGAGGCGTGGGGAACCGGCGCCCGTTCGGATGGCTGGTAAAGCAAACGAATTCTCCTCGCGGATCCGGAGTCACCTCTCGGCGCGAGGATCGCCACCTGCCGGTAGCGCGGGATCCCTCCTCGAAGGATGCCAGTAGCGCTCTTGTGCACTTGGACCTGCCCCATGGTTCAGTGGAGGGGTCCATTGGCGGAAAGGTTCGTGGAGGTCGGGGGATTTTGGATCGGTTGGATCGCGATGCGGAGGAGAACAGAGATGGGCGAAATCGGAGGAAGTGGCGAAGGAATGACTCCCCGATCGCCTACCATTTCCTTTATATAGCGGTTGTTACCCGCCAAATAAGGGAGCCATTACCACGCGGTGATTACGCCAAAGTTACCGTTGGATTGCCCCAACGACTAGTTTTGACTGCATTTGACGGTCCAAATTCATCCATTCGACTCGCCGACCCAATCACTACAACAGTGACTAGATATTTCGCCGACCCGTTCACCGAGCTGCCACCCGATTAACCACTGTCATTGTGACCAGAGTAATTAGTTTTTCCCTTTATTCAGGAGCCCGCCACCGATTCGACTGGGCGTCCGCATTGGACCCGTATACTCCGACTGCCAACGAACACCTGCGCCCAATCGACGACGGCCTTGGGGACTACTGATGGGGATATGCCTACCGGGTATACCAGCGGGGCGTTTCCGATCGCCCGAGGCTGGCGAGTGGGCTGGCGGTGTGGGCGGTGGATCAAGGCTGGCGTGGATCCAAGTATTTGAAGCTGAAGGCCAGGAGAATAGATAGCCCGTCGGATTAGGTTAAGCAGTGCGAAGCCTTAACTGTTTCGGTTGAGATATGTAAACCCTCGGGGGTGAGTATATATAAACCTCCCTACTGGGTGTTTAGAGTATACGTTCCAACATCCACCCAAGCGACTCGCCGCCTAGCCGTCGAGCTCGCCCTTTGTACTTCCATCATAATACAATCTAGCAGAGTAGGTCTTTACCCTCAGGGGCCGAACACAGGTAAAACCCTGTGTCTCCGCCCTCATCTCGCACCGCAGATGGCTGGCCGCCCTTGCCCTTCGTTCTACTACTCGCTGCCGATTGCAGCGTCTGCCGTGGTCATTCCCACGACATGCACCATCACCACTAAACCACCAGTTATCCCTATTCCTCCTCCTACTGTGCCTAAGCCTATTGAGCCTACTACTAGTGATGCCAATTTTGACTTTGATATTGATGGTTGCAATATTTCTGAAGTGATTATGTTGTTGCAAAAGCTTGCTAGAAGTCCTGATGCTAGTGATATGCATGTTGCTTTCACCAAACACATTACAGATGCTCTTTTTAAGGTTAAGGAAGAGAAGCTAAAACACAAAGCTTCTATTCCTAGGAAAGTAGAAGATAGTTGGGAACCCATTATTAATATGCAAGTGAATGACTTTGATCTCAAAGCTTCATGTGATCTTGGTTCTAGTGTCTCTATTATGCCTAGGAAGATTTATGAAATGCTTGATTTTCCACCATTGGAAGATTGTTATTTGGATGTCCCACTTAATGATAATGCTAATAAGAAACTCATGGGGAGTATTAATGATGTTCTCGTTATGGTTAACAATGCTTATGTCCATGTTGATTTCTATGTTTTGGATGTTGAATACAATGCTTCTTGTCCTATTACTTTGGGAAGACCTTTTCTTAGAACAGTTGGTGCCATCATTGATATGAAAGAAGGCACCATTAAATATCATTTTCTATTCAAGAAAGGTATTGAACACTTACCTATGAGAAGACAGAGGTTGCTTTTTGCTCCTCCTTTGAAAGCAATATTTGATGTTAATGCTTCTTCATTTGAAAATACTTGATTCTTCTTGCTTCGTGTACCTAACTTAAAGGTGTTAAAGAAAAGTACTTGTTGGGAGATAACCCAAGAGTTTCCTTGAGTCTTGGGAGTTATTACTTCAGTAATGACCTCTCCTTATCCTTTTTGTTTGCTTTTTGTGCCAAGAATGACCTCTAATGAGAGGAAAGTAAGATTTGGGGAGTTGCTGTCCCGAAACAGATTTTTGTCCTCCACCAAAAAATTCGTGAGGAGGCTCTGTAACTCGGATTGAGCTCAAAATTTACGAATAAATCCTCCAGTATGTTAGATAACTTCCATTAGTTCAACACTGTTTGATTTGAGCAACAGAAGATGTTCGAAAAAATCGGTTTCTGCATGCTGGTCTGCTTTGACAGATTTCTGCATTATTTGCATTTGCTTCTTATTGATTCCTTTTTGAGTTCTGTTTAGGTGAATTGAGCTTTTTGAAGGAGTTACTACAGTAGCTTGTCTTTTAGTGAAAAGCCTTGCTGTTCCAAAGCTTTGCCAGAGGTCTAATATCTTTTGAATAAACTAATGTTGCTAATGAAGATTGTGTGAAGTTTTGTTATGAAGGAAAAATTTCAGGTGTAGACAGAAAATGATGCAATGAGATGAAAAATGGACAAAATCTCAAGCTTGGGAATGTCACCATGGTGTCACCCCAAGAAATATACAATAGGTACAAGCGTCAAAGCTTGGGGATGCCCAAGGCATCCCCTTCTTCATCAATAAAAAGCTCAGGTCTGTCTAGACACTTCATTTTTATTGTTTCATGCACAATTGTGTTGTTCTTGTAGCGTCTTAGTTTTTGTTTGCTTTGCTTAGGTTGTTTAGTTTGCTTGAATAAAGTAGTTTGGACCCCCATTCTCGCTGTGTTGTTTTGCAAATAAGTTTGCTTGGTGTTGAAAAGGAGTAGTAAGTTCTTTCTTATAAGTGCAAGATGAGCTTGCATTGACTATGATTTAGACTTTAGCATGATATGCTAGGTGTTGTTTTGACCTTATGCTTAGTGATTATTGCTGTAGCATGTTTTGTTCCAAACAATTGGGATTGCTTAGTGTGCCTTGAAGAAATTATGCGTTGTTTTAGCATGCAAAAGCATAGTATTGTGGTATTCTCCTTTGATGCTTTGCTTGGGTTGACTTGGCACATGCTTACACCATGTTATGACTCTCACAAAGTCACCATTAGCCTCTATGATCATTTAGTCCTTGACTTGTAGTACCACTCTTTGCTTTGATTAGTATGCTTTGTTGCACTACATGATTATGGCCATTATTGCTCTCTTAGTTGGTTGCTCCCGGTCTTTTGCTAGCCTACACTTGTATGACTAAGCTCTACTCATGCTTCCAACTCCCAAGAAACCAAGTTATTACAAAGTGTCCACTATAAACTCCTATGCATGGTGTGTTACACCATTCCAAGTATATTCTTGCTTTCAGCTATCTTCCAATTAAAAACTATTTTGTTATGTGAAAACTTAGTGATTAAAGCCCTCACGAACTTGATGGCACACTTTATTCTTTGCCCCTAATAAATTTGAACCATTGTGACAACTTTGTTGTATATGCTTGCACTTATAAGTTGGAATTAGCAGAACCATGCTGTCACGAGGAACGTTTTCAACATTGCACTTGTACTTTGTACTCAGTTGATATCATGCTCTTTTGTCTATGGATGTCACCGGTGTGAAATAAAGAGGGAACTTGTAAGTCCATGGAGTTTGTATCCTGTGTTAGAGAAACACCTGGGCCGCTAGCCTAAGCCATGCCTAATCATGGTGGAAACTTGCAGCATCACCATAATGATCTATCTATGAAGCATCCTCAATAAAAAATCTATGCATATGGTAAATAAAAATATTGTTGCGATGCTCATTGTCTGCTTGAAAAGGCTATGCATATGGTAAATAAAAAAGATTGCTGATATGCTCATTGTCTGCTTGCCTTGTCATTTTGGTTATGGGAAAGCTCTTGTACCATGTGCAAAGGGGTACCCCGTTGGCGGTTCTCAATGATATGCAAATACTTATAGTGACAAGAACTTACCTGGACCCAAAGTTGAGTATGCATGAGGTGTGGCCCTCGTATTCAAGGGACTTGAGATTGCCAACTTATATTTCGTTAAGCATATACTCCAGCTTTGCCACTTTAACCTTAACCACTTTAAGATGCTTATGATAGGGGCAATGAGGGCTGAAAGCTAATAAGTACCATAATTTTTGGAAGCTCTTTTTGAAACTTGTAATCCCTGCTTCCTTTACAAAAAGGTCATTCTTCCACCATTATTGAGTATCCACCTTCTACCTATAGGCACCATTAAGAGAGCATAGTTGTCATTCTATGTGCAGTGTTCCAAAGCTTATTAATTGATGCATATTGTGATATTCCTTGTTCTTGTGCTATTTGTTTCTAGTCACCCTTGTGAACTTTGTAGGTGTCATATGCATCTATATTACTACTCTATGAGGGACAAGCTGATTGCCACTATGCTATGTTTTCTGTATGTGAAACAAACAAATGATTTTCAATGCATGTTATTCATGATCATTGTTTGTAGCTTGTCATGTTGCATGCATAGTTACTATGTCCTATTGTTAGAACTCCATCTTTCATGTACATGTTTAGAGTTCTTTGATCCCAGCTTTCAATGCTTGCAAATGGTTGGATCTTTATTGTGAGGGTGCATGTCACCTCAAAAATTATTCTGATTATCACTTACGTACTCGAGGACGAGCAGGAGTTAAGCTTGGAGATGTTGATACGTCGGAAACATATCTATATTTTTTGATTCTCCATGCTTGTTTAGTATCTACTTTGCTTTACTTGTCCACACTTTGAGGTGCTTTTTACATGTTTTCTGGTACTAACCTACTAACAAGTTGCAACAGTGCCAGATGCTTGTTTTCTGCTGTTTTTGGTTTTAGAAAAGTTAGTAAAGAAATATTCTCAAAATTGGACGGGACAAACATCGAAGTCAATTACTTTCCGTGGAGAAAAATAAGTTTAGAGGGGAGCCGGAGGGGCTAGCCAGAGGGGCCAGACCCACCCCAGGCGCGGGTGGGCCCTGCCCCGTGCCTGGCTAGGGTTTGCAGCCCCTGGCCGGCGCCTCGGTCTCCCTCTTCGCCTATAAGATGCCCCCGATGCAGAAACCCTGAGTACCCAATCAAATATCCACGAAACCATCTGTAGCGGCCACCACCATCATCCCTAGATCGGGGGGATCTGAAGTTCTTCCCAGCACCCTGGCGGAGGGGAGATCATCCCGGTATGATGCATGAGTAGCTCCACCTTGGACTATGGGTCCATGTAGTAGATAGATGGTTGTATCTCCTCCTTTGTGCTTTCATGTATAGATCTTGTGAGCTCCGTTCATGATCAAGATCTAATCTATTTGTAATCATGCATGTTGTGTTTGCGGGGATCCGATGGATATTGAGATTATTATGTTGGTTTGATTAATGGTTTTGTCTTTATGATTCTATCATGTATGTGTTGTTTGTGATCTTGCATGCTCTTCGTTGTTAGTAGCTATCTTGGCCAAGTAGTTGCTAGTGACTCCAAGAGGGGGTATTTATGCTCGATAGTGGGTTCATGCCTCTAGTTTCCAAGGGAAGTGATAATAATCTCTTCGGTTGTAGATGTGATGTTGCTACTAGGGAGAAAACAACGGTCTCTTGTTCATGGAACATGTGGACTGTTTACCTTACACACTTTGCTTAAAGCAGTTGTCTGTTGCTTACAACTTAATACTGGAGGGGGTTAGGATGATAACCTGAAGGTGGACTTCTAGTCATAGATGCAGTTGGATGGCGGTCTATGTATCTTGTTGTATTGCCCAATCGAATCTCATAGGATCTTTCTGACTAGTAATTGCATTGTTATGCCTTGCTCAGTTCCTGTCAATTGCCCTGCTGTAATTTGTTTACCCTTCATGCCATGTTGTTTATCTAAGGAGAGCACCTCTAGTGAACTATGGACCCCGGTCCAATCTTTACTATTGATACATCTTCCACTGTTTCTCGTTTACTTGCTGCAAACCATTACCTTCCACACCATATGTTTAATCCTTTGTTACAGCAACCGGTGAGCTTGACAACCTCACTGATTCGTTGGGGCAAAGTCTTGAGTTTGTGTTGTGCAGGTCTCCGCATTGCTAGCAACACCTATGTGATGTTTCCTTCCTCCTACTGGTTCGATAACCTCAGTTTCTTACTAAGGGAAAACTTGCTGCTATGCTGCTTCACACCTTGCTCTTGGGGTTCCCAACAGGCTCACATAAGAAGTGCAGTCCATCAAGTAGCAACAACAATAGTGGAACAAGAGCAATAGTAACAGCAATAGTAAACAGTGGGATTCGAGTGCGGTAGGCATAGGGATGGATGGACGGGCGTTGCATCGACGAGTCTAAACATGTAACTTCAAGATCTAGGGCATTGCAGATGAATAATGACAAGCATCCAAGTACTAAACAATCCTAGGCATGTGCTCCAAATATAGTCATACGTGCTCGCAATGAGAACTTGCACAACATCTTCTGTCCAGCGAGCCCGTGACAGTGGGGCCTCTAGGGAACTACTGGCAATTAAGGTGCTCCTTTTAATAGAGCACCAGAGAAAAGCATTAACACTCCGTGAATACATGTGATCCTCACACCATAGCCATCCCCTCCGGTTGTCCCAATTATTGTCACTTTGGGACCTTTGGATCCGGACAATGATATGTGTACACAACTTGCAGATAAGATCACAAACAATACTATCATAATGATTCAATAATAAGTTCAGATCTGAGATCATGGCACTCGGGACCTAGTGACAAGCATTAAGCACAACAAGTTGCAACAAAGTCAAATAACACTAATAGAGATACTAGGCACTATGCCCTAACAATCTTATTCGATTACATGATAAAACTCATCCAATCCCTACCATCCCCAAGCCTACATCACGGGATTACTCACTCATGGATGAGGGAAACATTTATGGTCAATGGAGAGGCGTTGGTGATGACAATGGCGATGATCCTCTCCAAATTCCCCGTCCGGTCAGGGTGCCAGAACGGAGTTTCCAGATCCGAATCTTGGTTTCTGGTGGCGGTGGCGGAGCGAAACTCTTTCTGGAAAACTATTCAATCCCCCTCGGTTTTTAGGTCGAGAGGCAACTTATAGGCACAGAGGGAGGCCGAGGGGGTGCCTAGGGTAGTTTCACCCCCTAGGCGCGGCCATAGGTGTGCCCGCTCTAGGCAGGGGTGTGCCCCCCCAGGCCCCTTCTCCGTCTCGTCTTCTGGCTCCGTGGATCTTTTGGTGAAATATAATTTTTAGAATATTTTCCGGGATTTTTCCTGATAGTTGATTTTCTGCACAAAAACTAGACACCAAGGTAATTCTGCTGAAAACAGCGTCAGTCCGTGTTAGTTGTATCCAAATCACACAAGTTTAGAGGAGAAACAATAGCAAAAGTGTTTAGAAAAGTAGATACGTTTTGGACGTATCAGGCATGCCTCCAATTTGTGTCATTAAGAGCCTCTTGTAATTTTTTTGGTTCTTCTGTAGCTGTCAACACAGCATAACGTATAGTGCCATCGGTATAAATTTTTGGTTGTCTTATACCCTTTTGTAGGCGTGTGCGAGGTTCTGCATCCGGAGGTGACACATCCGGCTCGGGCGCAGATGATCCTGGTGTTGGAATGTAGATCCGTGGGCATTGTCATGTGCAGAAAACACATCATCAAACACGTCGTTGTCGCGGGCGGGAGACTCGATCCTGAGGCCACCCATGTCCGTGTCGTCGTCCCTATCCGTGGCCCTAGGGTCCCCCCACGCCCACGCGCCGGTGGAGACGTGGTGCCAGGGGAGTGGAACAAGCGACGCGACGCGCCAGGGGACGGAGTCCCTCCATGCGCCATTGGGTCCGACCGCGACGCGCCGGACGGTATGTCGAGGCCCAGGTGCTTCCTGGATCCGAGGCAGATTTTGTCTCCGAATCTGCCTGGAAATCAGCGCCAGATTCGTCTGTTTGTGGAGAAAAATCTGGGTTGTTATTTGATGCAGTTGGAGAGTCTTGTTCCGACGAATTTTCACCAGTATTTTCCGTTGTTGTCATCATGGGTGACTCGGGGGCAATATCCTGGGAAGGTGTAACAACAGGTACAATTGGCAAATATTTTTCATTAGCTTGCACACCCCTATCACTAGATGCATCAGGTGACATGTGTGATGGAAGAAGAAGTATTTCCTCTCGGAGACGACGACCATCGTTAGGATGAAGAGAAGCAAAGGAAAAAATGTTCTCATCAAACACAACATCACGAGAAACATAGACTCGACCAGTGGCAACATCAAGACATTTTACACCTTTGTGACGTGGGCTATAGCCAAGAAAAATACACCGTTTAGAACGAAACGAAAGCTTGTGTTTGTTGTAGGGATGAATATTGGTCCAACATGCACATCCAAAAACACGAAGAGAGTCATAGTTGTAGGGTTCACAGCATAGAAAACAAAAAAATCCTACGATGGGAACAACTATGTACCAAGATCTATCTACTAGATACAAGCAACGGGCGGATATACATCCACAGAGAACATACCCTTGAAGACCGACAAAGCTTAACGAGTCCAAACTCGTGGTTGATGTATACGATCTCTTGCCGATCTCAAGATCGAGAGAAAGTCCGAGCGCCGCAAAACAGCAGCGCATCCGTGCTCGCACACACGTACAAGACACCGAGCAACCTCCGCCTCCTCGCTCCAGTGATGCAGCGGAAGCACAACCCTTTCTTTCCGAATAGCCACCGGGAACAAGTATCTCGCTAGTCTAAGACCATGGGGGATAAATTCTAGAGGGGGAGAGAGATCCTTCACGAGGAGGTGTGAGTGAGAGAGAGGGAGGGGGGCTCCTTTTATAGGAAGAGGGGGCACCCAAGGGGCCATGCGCCCAGCCATGGGGCTTCCCCCTCCCCTCCTTTCATTCATGTGGGTGGACACTCCACTCACACAAAATCCTTTCAATTTCCTCCACTAAAAAAACCACTCAAATTCTCATTAAATTTTCACCAAATTTAATGCAAACTCTCATTAAATAAAACTTCTTTTATTTATTCAGAATTTTGTCAATTACTTTAATGACAAACATTCACATATAACCCCTTGCTAGTATTTCATTTCACATGCAAAAACACTTTCTGCAATTTCACCCGAAAAGCTGTTTCGGTATCTAGTGAAATAAATTCCTGCGCTTGTTATTCTTTCCGGCATAAAACTTTTGCTCCAATTGGATGTCAGTGTCCCTTAAGTGTGCCACCCTACGGTTCGCGAATAATGCAGACATGATCGAGACCCTTCTCCGATCAATAATCAGAAGCGGGACCTGGAGATCCATACTGACTCCCACACATTCAACGATGACTTTCCTGTGATCGTCGAAACCTTTTACGCTAGTATCTTAATCTCTTTGTTTCGCAATATATTACATGTTCAAGATTCGATCATCGGTATCTCCATACCTAGTTTGATCTTGTTACTGACATGCACTCTTTTCTCGTTCCCGTGATATAACATTCTAGTGATCAAATCACTTGCTTGCAAGCTAAACAATGTGATACCACCTAGAGGGCCCAGAGTATATCTATCCGTCATCGGGATGAACAAATTCCACTCTCGATCCATGAGCCTCAACATAACACTTTAGTAGTTCTGAAGCCATATTTATAATCACCCAGTTACGGTGTGACATTTGATGCATCAAGAATCTCATGGTCTAAGGATTAGGATCACTTTGTAAGGTGTTATAGCAATATAAACTCAATTACTTTTATTGTAATGCTATACTTCGGATGAATTTCATCACATCATTACACTAATGTTGTGACCTCGTTATTAACAACATCCAATGTCCATGATGAGGAAACCTTTGATCATCTTGTTAATCAACGAGCTAGTTTATAAGAGAGGCATAACTAGAAACTTCCTTTTTGTTTATTAAACACACATGTATTAACGTTTCCGTATTAATACAATTATAGCATGCAAAATAAACATTTATCATAAATAAAGAATACGATAATAACAACTTTATTATTGCCTCTCGGGCATATTCCCTTCAGTCTCCCACTTGCACTAGAGACAATAATGTAGTTTGAAAACTTTGCGTATTGAACACCTATGGCTTTCTGGTGTTGCATATATGCAACTGCAAGTGGTTAACATAATCTACGGATCTGACACTTTCAGGTCCATGTGTATTTGCATGTCTTTGCGTCTTCACGCATCACTCATTCTCCAATGAGATGGCATTGTATAAATTTGGTCTTTTGGTGAGACCTTTAGTTCCTTGGGGTTAAATCATGTCGATACTATTGTCGTACAATATATCTTTAGTGTTATCCCATTGCGAACCACACCTTAGTTTGATAACAAACTACTTGACACAAAAGCCCTCCTTTGCTGCTACTATAGCAGTCATATACTTAGCCTTTTGTTGTAGTATCCGTCACAGTGTCTTAACTTTGGAATTCATCCAAATCCATCATGGAAACTTTCTTTCCATTTTATTGTGCCACCCATAGTTTAAATTGAGATATATTTAATTTGTATCTTGTGACAAAACTAGTATCAATGTAACGCTTTACAATGAACTATTTGTAATTGTTTGTCACCTCTACACAAATATATTCTTAGTTCTTCCATAAGATCATAAGAATATCCTTACTATCGTCCAATGATCATTTTATGATTCATTCTGGTATATGCTCATAACACTTAGAGCATAGGACATATCTGGATGTGTACATATCATGGTATGATTGATCAAAACATCCTTGTGATTTCACTCATCAAGTGTCAAAGAACTTGAATCTTGTTTCACTTATCAAGTGTCGATACACTTGAATCGTGATTCAATTCCTTTCCATGCAACAAGAACCATTTCTTGTCGTTTCTATATTGAAATCCTTCAATATCTCATATATGTACGTTTGGCACAACCATATTAGCGTCACAGTCTATCCACTATAGACATTCATGCTAAATATTCAGGTTTTGCCTAAGTCTTTCATCGAAATGAAATTCTTAACCTTTGTCAATAAAAGGTACATTATTTCCAATTAACAAGATATCCTCCACATAATGTATTAGAAATATGTCTCAGCGCTCCCACTTAATTTCTTGCAAATGCAAGCATCTTCATCGTCCTTACTTCAACCATTGAAGATTCCAACTCCACGATGGTGAAGATTCCAACTCCACGATATTTCTAAAACTCCTTTTTTCATCATGGTGAAGATTCTAACTCCACGATGCTTACTTCAACCATTGAAGTTTGCATGCCCGTTTTAGCATCCTTTGAATTAACAAAACCATTTGGATCGTTTCATGTACACGTCCTACGTAATCATTCTATTAGAAGAACTTTGTTTTGTTTATTCATCTACCATATATCAAATTATATGTAGTGGTTGCTACTTAGAATAAATATTGCTATGAAAGATCAAATCTTGTCATAGTCAACTCCTTGAACATTGTCGTAAAATACTTTACGACATGTCGACTATTTCATAGATGTGAAACATCCATGTATGTTTCTTTATAGATCCAAATATGACTGATAGGCTTTTACACCTTTCCGGAGGGTCTTCCAAGTTCAAAACTTGATTTATCGTGTATGGAACTATCACGGATTTTATGGCTTCAAGCCATTTGACGGAGTCAGGGCCCATCATCACTTCTTTGTAGTCGGTTCATCATTGTCAAACAATAATGATTTACTCTCAAATCTCAGCATTTGATTGTTTATCCGACCGACTTGGTTCAATAAGAACTTAGATCTCCGTGACCACAAACTTTGAGGCACATAATCTATGAGCATTATGGCAGCCTCCGGAACAATTTCCGGTGCTATGCAACTCAACAAATTTAGCTAAGGTTCGTTAACCTTATCAAATTTCTATTGTCCTCCCACTTAACTTTTATGAAAATTCCTTTTTCAAGAAACTTCACGTTTCAAGCGACAAACCCTTTTGTCCTTGGTGTTATGGAGGAATAACCAATTGTTATTCGAAATAACCTACAAATACATGCTCATCCGACTTCGGTTGTAAACATCTTACTTATGTTTAGCATATAAAAATTTAAGAAATGACAATTTGGGTTTTTACCCCAAACCATAACTTCCATGGTGTCATTTCAACGGATCAAGATGGAGCTCTTTTCGGTATAAAAGCGGTAGTCTCTAAAGCTTTTAATCTTTTAAAACATAATGACATTTTTATAAATAACACCTTTGATCCAACCATGTCAAACAAGGTTTCATTACAAATCTCAAACACTCCATACTCCTATGGTGTTTCGGGAGATGTAAATCTAGGTGTTTTGCTAAACTTGCAACTCAAATAAATCCCTTTATAATAAATCATAATTCCTATTTTTCTTGTTACACTTGTAACTCAAATAAATCCCTTATGATAAAATCATAAACCATTTATTTTCTTGTTACAATGATTTTCCACTTCATCTTGAAAGTCTTTGAACGTTTTCAAATATTTCACACTTCTTTCTCATTAAGTGAACATTCACTCAAATTTCTGGAGAAAGCATATGAAGTTGAAATCCATCGCTTACAACTATATATAATGGACTACATACATCGATATGTATAAATTCCAATATTTTAGTCGTTCGTTCTTCTTTGGCCTTTGAACGAAGTTTTAATTATCCCGAGGAAAGTCTCACAAGCATCATTTGATCAAATTAAAGACTCCAAAAATCCATGACTATGGAGATTCTTCATGTTATCTTTCCAATATAATTTAAACGGCGATGTCACTTCGTAAGTGATCTTTCAATCATTTGTCTTGCGACATTTTAGCATTAGGTTTTATGGATGTGATTTCTCCAACTAGATTTGTAAATCATCCATCTTATATGGAATACGGTAATTATTTGAACAACCTTTGTTCTTATAATACCTGATTTAAATAACAATTATTAAAACAAATCTTGAAGTCAAGCTTTGATGTCAACGATAAATACAAACAACGGTTTGTTTGTTTTCGATGAACATCATCACATATTCTCTTGCTAGTTACTTAGGACATTGTAGTTCATGAATTGCATCGTTCTGTATGAAATTTCATACCAACCAATTCGGTATCCAATATCCAAGAACCACATTGTCTAACAAGCAAAGAATACAACCATAACATGTATATCATCCATATACCTAAATTGGATATTTCCAATATTTTCTTTTCTGCCAAATATATTTTATAGATTCTCTTTCAGCATTTCCTTTTCCTTTTAAAAGAATCTATCAACATCAAAAGTGGCGCCATATACATGACACATAGTCCAAAGCGTGTATATTCAAATAATAATACCTTTGGACTTGCACTTTGAAGCATATCACCATCATCAAAATGATCGGCATTCTTTCAAAATCCATTCTTTTGTAATCTTTTAGTGTAGTAAACACTTTAGATACATCTTCTATTCATCCTTATCATGATGACTTTCATGATCAAGCTAATGTAGCTTATAAAGACGAATCGTGAGTATAACATTACTTTCCAAAACCCTTTTGGATGATTAGGATGTCTAGCATCTCCAACCTTTGTAAATTCTCATCCAATATGAGAACATACATTATACTCTATCATATTGCAACCAAAACATTGTTTTAGATATCGTTATATCTGTCACACATGATGGTTTCTGAAACAATTCTTTCAGCTCCTAGATAAACTTGATATTAAAACAATCAAGAATCATGGAGGCAAACATGATACTTAAGATACTAACACTGGAATTGTTACTCTCGATTTAATACCAATTATTAAATTTCACGGAGTAAACAGAGTTTGATGAAAGTTTGCAATAGGACTTTAAACTTTATATTGACACTCAACACAATACGATACCAGTTCGTAAAGTATATATCCAGAATTCTATAGTTCTATTATCTCAATTACAACTATGCATAAGGTGGTGAACGAATGCTAATGACTATAACAAATTATGCAAATTCACTTTGATTTAATTTATGATAAATTGAGTTCTACTAATCCAAATTAGAAATAAACTCCCACTCAAAAACGACATCCCTCGTGTCTTTTTGGTGATTACATGAACCAAATCCACTACACCAAGTCCGATCATCACGTGAGTCAGTGTAGCTTTAAAGGCGAGCATCCATATGGTCATCATATCAAAACATATGAATCATGCTTAACCTTTCGGTCCGTGTTCCGAGGCCATGTCTGTATATGCTAGGCTCGCCAAGTAAGAACCTTAGTATTCGCGTGTGTAACTGTCTTACACCCGTGATATGCTCGTGGATTCAAGTACACCCGATCATCACGTGATATCTTGAAGCGACGAAACATTGTTGGTGCATACTTAAGGAAGAACATATTTTATCTTGATATCTAAATGAGGGATCATCTTATTATGCTAATAAAACACCAAACAAGCAATATATGATGCAATCAAACATCACATGTTTGTAAGTGAAATGATATGGTTCCCGCATATGATCTCCATCATGTGCACCGTAGTATGATCTCTATCATACCTCTATGTGTAAGGCCAAGGTCTATGGAACCTACACGCTATGTGTGTTGTAAGAGTATCATCTTATACTTCTACTTACAACATCACCATATCATAACACTAGCCCAGTAACAATCTAAACTAGACGCCTCTAATTTATCCATTGCAAGTTTTACGTGGCTTAGGGCTTTCGAAGATAGAACCGTTCTTACCTACGAACATGAACCACAACAAGGATAACCAAATTGTTGACAACTCATTGCAAATTAGATATTGACTATAGTAGGAGAGACAGACACCCGCTAGCCACTTATGCAAAACTAGTTGCAAGTCAAGCGTGGAACAGGTCTCATGTGCGAGGACATGTAAAGTTTCTCCGGGCCGCTTCATCCCACTATGCCACCAATATCCAAAGTACAACTAAGAAGCAATAAAATTATCATCATTTCCCACATACTCATATGTGTACTACCCGTGCAAAGAATCTACGCAAGATCCGGCTCTGATACCACTGTAGGGTTCGCAACATAGAAAACAAAAAATTCCCTACGATGGGAACAACTATGTACCAAGATCTATCTACTAGATACAAGCAATGGGCGGATATACATCCGTAGAGAACATACCCTTGAAGACCGACAAAGTTTAACGAGTCCAAACTCGTGGTTGATGTAGACGATCTCTTGCCGATCTCAAGATCGAGAGGAAGTCCTAGCGCCGCAAAACAGCAGCGCATCCGTGCTCGCACACACGTACAAGATACCGAGCAACCTCCGCCTCCTCGCTCCAGTGATGCAGCGGAAGCACAACCCTTTCTTGCCGAATAGCCACCGGGAACATGTATCTCGCTAGTCCGAGACCATGGGGGATAAATTCTAGAGGGGGAGAGAGATCCTTCACGAGGAGGTGTGAGTGAGAGAGAGGGAGGAGGATCCTTTCATAGGGAGAGGGGGTACCCAAGGGGCCATGTGCCCAGCCATGGGGCTGCCCCCTCCCCTCCTTTCATTCATGTGGGTGGACACTCCACTCACACAAAAGCCTTTCAATTTCCTCCACTCAAAAACCCACTCAAATTCCCATTAAATTTCCACCAAATTTAATGCAAACTCTCATTAAATAAAATTTATTTTATTTATTCAGAATTTTGTCAATTACTTTAATGACAAACATTCACATATAAACCCTTGCTAGTATTTCATTTCACATGCAAAAACACTTTCTGCAATTTCACCCAAAAACCTATTTCGGTATCTAGTGAAATAAATTCCTGCGCTTGTTATTCTTTCCGTCATGAAACTTTTGCTCCAATTGGATGCCAGTGTCCCTTAAGTGTGCCACCCTATGGTTCGCGAATAATTCGGACATGATCGATACCCTTCTCCGATCAATAATCAGAAGCGGGACCTGGAGATCCATACTAACTCCCACACATTCAATGATGACTTTCCTGTGATCGTCGGAACCTTTTACACTAGTATCTTAATCCCTTTGTTTCGCAATATATTACATGTCCGAGATTCGATCATCGATATCTCCATACCTAGTTTGATCTCGTTACCGACATGCACTCTTTTCTCGTTCCCGTGATATAACATTGTAGTGATCAAATCACTTGCTTGCAAGCTAACCAATGTGATATCACCGAGAGCGCCCAGAGTATATCTATCCATCATCGGGATGAACAAATTCCACTCTCAATCCATGAGCCTCAACATACCACTTTAGTAGTTCTGAAGCCATATTTATAATCACCCAGTTACGGTGTGACGTTTGATGTCATCAAGAAACTCTTCTGGTGTTAGTGATTGACATAATCTCATGGTCTAAGGATTAGGATCACTTCGTAAGTTGTTATAGCAATATAAACTCAATGACTTTGATCGTAATGCTATACTTCGGATGAATGTTCATCACATCATTACACTAATGTTGTGACCTCGTTATTAACAACATCCAATGTCTATGATCAGGAAACCTTTGATCATCTTGTTAATCAACGAGCTAGTTTATAAGAGAGGCATAACTAGAAACTTTATTTTTGTTTATTAAACACACATGTATTAACGTTTCCGTATTAATACAATTATAGCATGCAAAATAAACATTTATCATAAATAAGGAATATGGTAATAACCACTTTATTATTGCCTCTCGGGCATATTCCCTTAATAGTTTGGCTTGGTGTGAAGAATTTTTTCTGTGGGTGTGTCAAAATTGATGACCTTCGAGGGAAGCAAATTAATGAGGAAAGTAGCTGTAAGAAAAGCATCATCCCAATATTTCAATGGCATAGACGCTTTTGCAAGTAAGGCAAGACCAACTTCAACAATATGACAGTGTTTGCGTTCAGTAGATCCATTTTGTTGATGAGCATGGGGACATGAGACATGATGAGTGATGCCTACTTTTTGAAATAAACCATTTAACTTTTCATATTCACCACCCCAATCAGTTTGCATAGTAATAATTTTCCTAGCAAACTTGCATTCAACATATTGTTGGAAATTAAGAAACACTTAATACATATCAGATCGTTTCTTAAGTAAATAGATCCATGTATATTTGCTAAAATTATCAATGAAACTTACATAATAAGCATGTTTGTGAACAGAAAGAGGAGCAGGACCCCATACATTAGAGAATACTTGTTCCAAAGGAAAAGTAGAAACACTAGTGGACAAATGATAAGGCAACTGATGACTCTTGGCCTATTGGCATGGGCCACATATGTAAGAATTTATTTCTGAAGTGTATAAAAGATTGTTTTTCCTAACAATTTGCTGAACAATAAATGGAGAAGGATGCCCTAGACGTCGATTCTATGTAGAGGATGTAGGCTTGATGGTGACAAGTGCATGCTTGGAGGACTCCGAGGAGACATGTACTAGAGGATACAAGCCACCATGACACGGACCTCTAAACATGATTTTTCGCGTTGCCTTATCCTTAATCAAGAAAAATAAAGGATGAATCTCAATAAAGGCATTGTTGTCTAGAGTGAGCTTATGTGCAGAAAGTAAACTCATGGTAGGATAAGGAACATGAAGGATATTTTTGAGCTTTAAATAACAATTTGTGGTGTGCAAAACTGAATGATCAATATTAGCAATTTCCATACCTTGTCCACTAGCATTGTGGACTTGATCACGCCCATTGTAGTGTTCATGAATGTGAAGCTTGTTGAGTTGTCCCGTAGTGTGATGTGTAGCCCTAGTATCCATGACCCAATTGGTGTCTACTCCATAGACACCTTTGGGATGAGTATCAGGAGGAGGCGTGGCATCATCATCATCGCCATAACGCCACCAACAGTCGCTGGCGGAATGCCCCTCGATTTTACAAATCTGGCATATGACTCCTTCTTGCCATGGGGTGGCAACCCGACCACGGTTTTTACCACGCCCCCCTTTGGGACGGCGCCCTTGGTCTTGCTTGTTGGGACCACGGTTGGGCTGCTGAGGTGGCCGTGGTGGGTATTGCTGCGGGGGCTGGTGGTTTTGGGGTGGAGGAGGATATGTGTGAGGATGGTAGTGTTGGGGTGGAGGAGGATATGGTTGAGGTGGATGGTACGACTGGGGTGGTGGGTTGTAGGATGGTGGCATGTAGGATGGTGGCGGGTAGGATGGTTGATGTGGTGCATAGGTTGGGGCAGATAGGATGGTCGATGCGGCGCATAGGTTGGTGGTGGTTGTGGATACGACATTGGTAGTAGAGGTGGCTTGCTGGCACCGCCTCCATATGCAGCAGGAGGACAGCGAGGAGCAGCGTTGACAGATGATGAAAAAGTGCCGGTGCCTTGACCGGTCTCTGCCAGCATATTTTCCCTGTACTCATATGAGAGAAGTTGTGAACACATATCATTGAGGGATGTAGTAGGAACCGCATTGATAGATGCAACAAGCGGATTAAAAGTGCCATCAAGATCATTGAGAATATAGTCCTTGAGCTCATCATCATCAATGGGTTTACCCGCAGAAGCAAGTTCAGAAGCAAAACCTTTCATCTTGGTGAGAAATTGTTGAGCAGTCATGTCTATTTTTGTGTGTTTGTGAGAGCACCACGGAGGGAGGATACTCGAGCTTTGGATTGGGTGGTGAAGATATTTTTAATGGCGCCCCAAACATCATCAACATGTTCAAGGCCATAGGTATGAGGAAGGATATCATCGGAGAGGGAGTTGACGAGAAAACTCACAACGTTCTGATCCTTGGTAACTCAGGTATCATAGTCCGGGTTAGGAACATAGATTTTCTTCTGATTTTCTTCGAGGACGTCCATACGTTCAGGCGGGGCACGGTCGGAACCATCAAGGAGTCCCATGACCCGGGCACCGCGGAAGGACGGTATCACCTGAGCCTGCCATGACAGGAAGTTATCCCTCATGAGCTTCGTAGCTGGCGGCGATCCAAGGGAAGGTGCGGCGTTGTTATTGGAGGTAGTGGCCATCAGATCGTTGAGGTTATGAGAGGAAGAATTGTTTTGGTTTTGGAGAGGAGAGACCCGGCGATCGGGTGGGAGGGAGGAGATCGATGGGGAAGGTCCTGGTTCCTGGCGAAATTGGTCTCGATCTTGATCGTGGCGGCGCTAGAGGGAAGAGGAGGCTCTAGATACCATGTTGAGAATAGGGAGAACGATAGCCCGGGTTAGGGCTTCGGGTACGTGTTAAAGAGTGATGGAAAAGCCCCATCGTGGCATTGTACAGTAGAAGGAAATGTACGAGGTGGAGACTCTCCATCCTCAATATATGGTAACAGAAAATTACAATAAGTCTAACAAGGCACACACGTCTCGTCTGTCTTGGCTTGTGTATTGTTGTGTTCCTGCATATTTGGTTTCTGGGATAGAGCTTCTTCTTTTTTTAAACCTGGAACACTATGATTTCCATTAAAATAGTCGCCAACCCCACGTTTACATCATCAGGTACAGTTTTCACACATACTAACAGTCTAACACACGATCATCCTGGCGTGCGCGCAGTACCTAGAGCAGCTAACTCGTGTGCTTATTTGTTTCATGACAGAGGTGGCAAAAACCACCTCAGGTCTCGGTAGATAACGCCTTGAGGTGCCAAATCGAACTCGGTACTCGCCGGAGCTTTAACCTGATTCAGGGAATCGGATTCCATCAGAATAGTACTCATAAGGTCATACCCCCACCGAGCCGTTGCCTTCCCGTATAGTTCTATCAGAGATAGGGTCGAACATCTCAGGGCTGTTTTGGTTAGGTTTATTTTTGTCTTTTGTAATTTGGCTTGTAAGTGAGTATATTGTTCCATGATGATAGGTGATTTTGACTTTTAACTGAATATTGTTTAATGATGATACAAGCCAAAAGCAAAAAAATTAGAAACACCTATTTAGATGTTTTATTGCTTATAAGCCAAAAATACAAAAAATAGAAATAAAACTAACCAAACAATAATCTCCTAGCCAATGAATAGTTAATGGTCGCCTCAAATAAGTCATGTACATCATGCTGACCAAACTCTAACAAATGATTAAACTAAACGTCCTCGACGCCAGAGGATGTCATGCTGGTGATTGTTTGCTTGGCTACAGGGGAATTTTTATTCAAAATAAGAAACAATTCATATGATTCACTAGTAGAAAAAGGGGCTTCGGTTCGATCTAGAGTCTGACACTAGTCCTGATTTATTACGTGTCAGGACTAGTATGAGCACTAGTCCCGGTTCGTACCGTTTTTAGTGGCCAGGAGCCCGAGAAAACTCTAGTCCCGGGTCATTCCGAACCATTAGTCCCGGGTCGTGATACGGCCCGGGACTAAAGGTGTGCAGGCGCGGGCAACACCCTTTAGTCCCGGGCCGTGATACGGCCCAGAACTAAAGAGGATACGGTCCGGAACTAAAGGGGTGTGAACGCGGGTAACTTAAAATTGCTATAAATTTTGTGTACGATGTCGAAAAAAATGTACAACCAATCAAAATGTGTGGAAAAAAATTTTGAGTTTGATTTCAACAGTCTTATTTGGATTCCTCACATTTTTAGATTTTTAAAATTATAAAGAATGGATTCCTCACATTTTTCTGATTCTTTTACATTTTTAAAATATGAAAAGGAAAAAAGTCATTTAAAAATAATAATTATTTAGCAATTTTTTATTTCATATTTTGATTCCTCACATTTTTCTGATAATAATGAATATATTAATTGTCGAATTTTGATTTACACATTTAAAGATATTATTTATGCCATATTAAATGAATAAATGGCAAAAAATGAATAAAATATTATTTTATTTAGTTTTTTACTTTCATTATATTAAAATATTACTATTACTTATTTATTGTTGTTTACTAAAATAATTGTTTGTAGTTTCAATAAATAAAGATGTATGGCATATTGATATGGGCTAATAGGATTGATATGATAGTGTTGACAACAAGGTACAAATGGGCTTCGCGCAAGGACATCCGGATAGAACAGATAAGTTAAACATGCTGAGGGTCAAGTAGTGCTAGGATGGGTGACTGAATGGGAAGTTTGACCATAAGTGTAATTTGACCTAAGATTAAATATACTTAGTGCTAAAAATATTCCAAATGAGACGATTACGAGTCAAACAATTCAAAAGTTTAAGAAAAAAATTGAAAACAAAATTCAAAAAAAAAATTAAAAAAAATTGAAAAAAATCTTTAGTCCAGGGCCGTATTACGACCCGGGACTAAAGGTCCTTTGTCCCCCCGCTGTAAAAAACGGCATGCGGTGGGCCTCTAGCCCCGGGTTGTAACAAACCGGGACTAAAGATAGGAGCCTTTAGTCCCGATTTTGCAGTCCCGGATGCAAAATCGGGACTAAAGGTCCTTATAAATCGGGACTATATGCCCTTTTTCCACTAGTGATTTAATTTGAATTAATTAATAAAGCATGAATAATACAACAATAATTAAACTAATCATGCATACTAACTGAGTAGATAAACATATGACATCTGAACATAATAAACCTATCACATCTACTCTAAACGCTAGAACAAGACAATCTAGCAGAATCTGAAAGAGGAAGTTTAAGAACATGTACAATGCAGCTTGAGTAGCAGCAGCGTTCGTGTTGTCAACCATGTTGTCGTCGAAGATGTTATCGATTTCTGGGTGATGTCTATGCACTTCTATTCTTGTAGACAGTTGTTGGGCCTCCAAGTGCAGAGGTTTGTAGAACAGCAGCAAATTTCCCTTAAGTGGATCACCCAAGGTTTATCGAACTTAGGGAAGAAGTGGTCAAAGGTATCCCTCTCAAACAACCCTGCAATCAATATATAAGAAGTCTCTTGTGTCCCTAACACATCCAATACACTTGTCAGGTGTATATGTGCACTAGTTCAACGAAGAGATAGTGAAATACAAGTGGTAACAATGCCAAAAAATAGCTTTGATGGAGTTTGACGTGGAGAAACTAAAGGCAAGCTGAAACAAAGGTGGAAGCAAGCAAATATGCAACAGATCTAGATGCAAACGGTGTTTCAATGCTTAGAAACAAGGCCTAGGAATCATACTTTCACTAGTGAACACTCTCAGTAAATATATTCTCTTCATGATACTACTCTTAACTACTCTCTGATTGGACACTCTAATCCATGATAGGGCTATAGCAGCACTCCTCAAAGTCTGTCTTTCCCAATCTAGATAACTCCACACTATCACCTTGAGCGCTAGATGGTTCCAACAAACACCACAATTCCATAGAGACATCCAACTCCAAATATAACTCATAACAAATATATATAATCTAGCTTAAGTGTCACACACGGCGTGCACGCTGTCACTTTCACACACGTGGGAAAAAACATAGATCTATTAAAGCATAATGAGTATTTATGTAGACTCTAGCCTAAGTGCCACCATGGCGTGCACGCTGTCACTTTCACACACGTGGGAAGAGCAAAGATCTATTGAAGCAATTGAGTAACAAAGTAGATCTACTTGATTACAAAGCTCATGATCATAAGATCATGCATAGAGAGAGATGAACACATAGCTACCTGTAGAACCCTTAGCCTCGAGGAAGAACTACTCCCTCCTCATCATGGGAATCAACAATGGTGATAGAGATGGTGGTGAAGATCGATGGAGATGGCTCCGGGGGCACTTCCCCGTTTTGGCAGGGTGCCGGAACAGAGACTTTCTGTTCCCCGAATTGAAGGGTTTCGCAACATAGTAAATCAAAATTTTCTACGGAGCGAACAGAGGGAAAGCCAAGATCTAATCTAGGAGATGCAAACAACGAGAGAGATTGGATTAGATCTTCATACCCTTGAAGATTCAGACAGTGGAACGCTCATTTGAACGTGGGTGATGTAGTCGCACTCGCTTCTCCTCCTCGCGATCCGATCCGATCTAGCACCACAAGTGGCGGCCTCCGTGAGATGCACACGCAGCACCTCGACATCTCCTCCTTCCTCGGACCAGCAAGTAGGGTGGAGATGGATTGGATCTACAGCACGACGTGGTGTATATGGTGGAGAATTTCACTGCAGGCTTCGCCACAAACAATGGGAGGAGAGAGGAAGGCGCAGGCTACTAGGGCTTGGAGGAAGGTGTAGAGGGGTGTGAGAGGGGCGCACCAGCCCTCTATATAGAGGGGCGGCCAGCCCTAGCCTCTCCTCCAAGCCTATCTCTAGTTTAAACAATTTAAACTCTCCCTTATCTAGAAATCCTATCTTATCTTATCTCTAGTTTAAACGATTTAAACTCTCTAGGATCGGCTGGGCCCTATGGGGCCTTGTGCCCCTGGCCCAATGCGGCCAGGACACTCCCTCATAGGCCCTTGCCCGCTGCTGGATGGTGGGACCACGTTGGCCACCTTCCGAAGGTTCTAGAAGCTTAGGTATAATACCGATTAACCCGAACAATTCAACTCCAAAACTGCACCGCCTTTATATGAATCTTATTCTCCGACCATTCCGAACCTCTCGTGATGTCCCGGATCCCATCCGAGACTCGAACAAAATTCATAAAGCAATTATCCAATCTATCCTAGGCCGAGACACGTTATGTGTGACCGGGTTCGAGAATATGCGGACATGATCTTCTATCAATAATCAACAGTGGGTCTGGGCACCCATATTGACTCCCACACATTCATCGATGATCATATCGGATGAACCACGATGCCAGGATTCAATCAATCCCATATATATATTCCCTTCGCCTCGCGATATTTTACTTGCCCGAGATTCGATCGTCGGTATCGTCATACCTTGTTCAATCTCGCCCACAGCAAGTACTTTACTCGCTCGTAATCCGATATCACTTTGTGATTAACTCCTTAACCACATGCTTGCAAGCGTGTTGATATCGACACGAAAGGGCCCAAGTATATCTCTCCGACTTGGGAGGGACAAATCCCATCTCGATACATACAACCCAATGATACTTTACGATCACCGAGAGACACCTTTATGATCACCCTCTCATAGGATGACGTTTGATGGCCTCAAAGCTTTCTTCCGATACCAGGGAGTTGTATTATCTCATGGTCTAAGGAATACAATATTTGACATAAGAAAAGCTTCGCAAAGACGAACACGATGACACGATCTAATTGCTTCGCTTAGTTTGGGTCTATCCACCACATCATTCTCCCAATGATATGATCTCATTATCAATTGACAACTCATGTCTATGGTTAGGAAACCTTAACCATCATTGATCAATGAGCTAGTCCATAGAGGCGCATTAGGGACACGGTGTTGTTCACAAACCACACAAGTATTAATGTTTCCGCTTAATACAATTCTAGCATGGAATATAAACTTTATCATGAACAAGAATTATAATAATAACATCTTTATTATTGCCTCTAGGGCATAATTCCAACAGTCTCCCATTTGCACTAGAGTCAATAATCTAGTTTCCATTTGGCAACAATCTCACACCCATGGCACTGAGGTGCTGATCATGTTTTACACGTGGAAGAGGTTTAGTCAATGGATCTGCGACATTCAGATCTGTATGTACTTTGCTGATCTTCAGATCTCCATCTGCTATATAATCTCGGATTATATGAAACTTATGTTGATATGCTTGGTCTTTGGATGATATCTCGGTTCCTTAGCGAGTGCTATGGGCGCCTGTTGTCACACAATATCTCCAAGGTCCAATGCACTTGAACCACGCCAAGCTCAAAGGATGAAGTT
Organism: Avena insularis; assembly: GCA_023614405.1. Lineage (NCBI taxonomy): Eukaryota > Viridiplantae > Streptophyta > Magnoliopsida > Poales > Poaceae > Avena > Avena insularis. The sequence continues at coordinate 257,626,724 of CM042691.1, forward strand.
TCTGATCCAAACTCCTTCACTTGACGCTTCAGCAGCCATGTATTCCGCTTCTCATCAGATCTCGCGATCACGCTTTGCTTGCTTTCTCAGCTCACAGCTCCTCCATTCAAAATATGCACGTATCTGTCTGAGATTTAGAATCATCCTTGTCGGTGTCGAAACTAGCATCGACGTAACCTTTCACGACATGTTCATCACCCCATAGACCAAGAACATTTCTTTAGTCCTATTTAGGTACCTTAGGATGTTCTTCACGGCTGTCGATGTTCCACTCTGGATCACTTTGATATCTGCTCACAAACTAAGAGCATTGGACACATCCGGTCTAGTACACAAGATGGCATACATGATGGAACCTATGGCGAGGCATAAGGCACTTTGCTCATAGCTTCCTATCATTTATCAGAATGGACACCGAGCCTTGCTCAATATCTTACTCGACAACATAGGCACTGAACCTTTCAATGCCTTATCCATTCTGAACCTTTTCGTAACTTTGTCTAGGTATGTACTCGCTTAAAGCTATCAGCCTTTGTCTATCTCTATAGATTTTGATGCCCAATATATAAGCAGCTTCACCTAGGTCTTTCATTGAAAACACTTGTTCAAATAACCCTTCACATCGTTAAGTATGTTGATGTCATTTCAATAATCAATATGTCATCCACATATAGTACCGTAAACGCCACCGAGCTCCCACTCACTTTCTTGTAGATGCAAGCTTCAGAGCAATTTGGAACAAATCCAAAGCTCTTGATCACTTGATTAAACGAAGGTTCCAACTCCGAGATGCTTGCATCAGTCCATAAATGGAACGCTGAAGTTTGCATAGTTTATCAGCATCCTTAGGATCGACAAAACCTTCGGGTTGCATCATATACAACTCTTCATCAATGTTGCCACTGAGGAAAGCAGTCTTGACATCCATTTGCCATATTTCATAATCATGAAACGCAGCAATTGCTAATAAAATCGAATGGACTTAAACATCGCCACGGAGAGAAAGTCTCATCGTAGTCAACACCTTGAACTTGTCGAAAACCTTTCGCAACAAGTCGTGCTTTATAGACGGTAACATTACCATCCGCATCCGCTTTCTTCTTGAAGATCCATTTGCACTCAACGGCCTTTCGTCGCTAGGAGGGTCCACCAAAGTCCATACTTGGTTTTCTCTCATGGATCCCAATGGATTTCATGGCTTCTAGCCATTTCTCGTAGTCTGGCTCATCATCGCTTCCTCATAGTTCGAGGTTCACCGTCTTCTACTAACAAGACAACAAGACAGGTTGCCGTACCACTCAGAGGGGCACGCGACCTTGTCGACCGTGACGCTCAAGAGCAGATCGTCCAAGCTTCATGATCCTTGTCATTAGCTCCTCTATTGTTGGTGCGGTAACCTTTGGAACAATTTCAGGTGCTGCGCTACTCTCCAATTCAAGAGAAGGTTCAATAACCTCGTCTAGCTCTACTTTCCTCCCACTCACTTCTTTCGAGAGAAACTCCTTCTCAAGAAAGGAACCGCTTCTTTGCGACAAACACTTTGCCTTGGTTCGTGATAGAAGGTATACCCAATAGTTTCCTTAGGGTATCCTATGAAGACGCATTTCTCCGCTTTGGGTTCGATCTTGTCGGCATCAACTTCTTGACGAAGCTTCGCATCCCCAAACCTTAAGAAACGACAACTTAGGTTTAGCACCAAACCACAGTTCATACGGTGTCGTCTCAACGGATTTAGATGGAGCCCTATTTAAAGTGAATGCAGCGGTTTCTAATGCATAACCCCAAAATAATAACGGCAAATCAGTAAGAGACATCATCGATCGGACCATATCTAATAGGGTTCGATTCCGGCTCGACACACCATTGCTACCGTGGTGTTCGGGTGGCGTGAGTTGTGAAATGATTCCACTTGCTTTGAGATGCGTGAGAAAATCATAACTCAAATATTCGCCTACGATCGGATCGTAGAAACTTAATCTTCATTACGATGGTTCTCCACTTCATTCTGAAATTCTTTGAACTTTTCAAACGTTTCAGATTTATGTTTCATTAAATAGATATACCCATATCTACTTAAGTCATCGGTAAAAGTGAGAAAATAGCGATATCCACCGCGTGTCGAAACACTCATCGATCCGCATACATCGGTATGTATGATTTCCAACAAGTCCGCTGTTTCGCTCCATCATACCGAGAACGGGTTTTGATCATCTTGCCCATGAGGCATGGTTCGCATGTGTCAAATGATTCAAAATCAAGAGACTCCAAAAGTCCATCAGAATGGAGTTTCTTCATGCGCTTTACACCAATATGACCTAGACGACAGTGCCACAAATAAGTAGTATCATCACTATCTACTTTGCATCTCTTAGCAATGTTATGGATGTGTGTTTCATCCCTTTCGAGATTTAGAAGAAATAAACCATTCACAAGAGGTGCATGACCATAAAAGATGTTACTCATATAAATAGAACAACCATTATTCTCCGATTTAAATGAATAATCGTCTTGCAATAAACACGATTCGGAAATAATGTTCATGCTCAACGCAGGCACATAATAACATTTATTAAGGTTTAAAAATAATCCCGAAGGTAAAACTAAGGAGAGCGTGCCGACGGCCATCACATCAACTCTTGATCCGTTGCCAACGCGCATCGTCACCTCATCCCTCGCAAGCCGCCGTCTATTCCGCAGCTCCTGTTTCGAGTTACAAATATTAGCAACTGAACCGGTATCAAATACCCAGGAACTACAACGAGGGCTAGTAAGGAAAACATCAATAGCATGTATATCAAATATACCTTTGATGGTGCCAGCCTTCTTGTCCGCTAAGTACTTCGGACAGTTGCGCTTCCAGTGACCCTTGTCCTTGCAATAGAAGCACTCAGTTTCTGGCTTGGGTCCAGACTTGAGCTTCTTCTCAGCAGGGGCAACGCGCTTGCCGCCGCTTTTCTTGAAGGGCTTCTTTGCACCTTTACCTTTCTTAAAGGAGGGCTTGTTGACCATCAACACATGATTATCCTTCTTGATGTCCACCTCCACAGCCTTCAGCTTTGCGAAGAGCTCGGTGATCGTATCAGTGGAACCAATCTGATTATGAGTCACTACAAAACTTTTGTAGCTAGGAGGGAGTGATTGCAGAACCCTGTCAATCTTGAGCTCCTCTGAATCTTGATCCCAGCTTGCTCAAAGGCGTTGAGTGTAGCCCGACATCTTAATGGCGTGCTCACTAACGGAACTCCTTCCTCCATCTTGCGATTAAAGAACTTCTCGAGATCTCATATCTCTCGAACGGGCCCGAGTCCGAAACATGGTTTTCAGCTCTCGAGAATCTCAAAGGGCCCGGATAGTTTTCAAAAAGATTTTGAAGTATCGGTTCCATAGCAAACAACATGGTGCTCTTAATCACACCATAATCATCTTTGCGCGACTGATAGACAGCTTTCTCATCAGCTGGCGCAGTTGCAGCGGGGGGGTTACCTAACGCTTTCTCAAGGACATAGTCCTTTTGTCCGCAGATGTAATGATTCTTAGATTGCGGAACCAGTTGGTGAAGTTAGACCCATTGTTTCTAAGCTTTTCTTTCAGCAAAACGCTTGAAGTTGAAGTTGACTTGGCCATGTGATCTACAGTATTTGCAAGTACAAATTAGACTATGTTCATGATAACTAGTTCAACTTTTAATCAAATTACTAGATGAACTCCCACTAAATTCAACATCCCTCAAGTTGCTTAGTGAACACGATCCAAATTCACCACACCTAATCCGATCTTCACGAGAAGAGATGTGGTTTCAATGGTGGACAACGAAGTGTCGATCATATCATTCATATGACTCATGCTTAACCTTTCGGTTCTTGTGTTCCGAGGCCATGTCCAGACATGCTAGGCTCGTCAAGTTAGACCCAAGTATTTCACAGTGCAAAACTGGCTTGCACCCGTTGTATGTGAGCGTAGAGTCTATAGCACCCGATCATCACGTGATGCTTGGACACGACGAACTTTCGCAACGGTGCATACTTGGGGAGAACACAGTTTTTATCTTGATCTTTAAGTGAGGAATCATCTTATAATGCTACCGTCGCGATCTAAGCATAATAAGATACATAAAAGGATAAACATCACATGCATATAACTTTATGTGACATGGTATAGCCAATCTTCGCAAGAATGATCTCCATCTTGTGCTCCGCATGATCTCCATCACTCCACCATGATTGCCTCCACCACGAATAGCAACTACAACTGTTGCTAACTACTTAGCGATAAAGTAAAGCTATTACATGGCATATAAGAAGTTGACTCGCAGGTCATACACAATTATAAAGACAACCATATGGCTCTTGCCGGTTGTGAACTCATCGACATGCAAGTCGTGAAACATTACAAAACATGATCATCGCATACAATATACACATCACATCTTGGGCCATACCATATCACAAAACACTCCACGCAAAAACAAGTTAGACGCCTCTACTTTGTTGTTGCATGTTTTACGTGGCTTATGGGAGTAGATGCTAAGAACGATTCTTACCTACGGAAAGCCACGGTGATATTATGGTTGCCAAACTCGGTGTTAATCCCATGACAACTATAGTGAGAGAAACCGACATCCACCAGCCACATGTGTGGTACAAGCCACACGCAAGTGAGCCGGTCTCGCAGCGACGCCAAGAAGGTTGGCCTGGACCGCTTCAATCTCACTATCCCGTGTCATAAGAAGAACACAAACAAGAGGCTTGCAACAGAAAACATCAACGCCGCAACAACCATGTTATGCTCTACTCGTGAATCACATCTACGCATAGATCTAACTCGATACCATCAAGGGTTTCAAGCATAGTAAATCAAAATTTTCTACGGAACAGAGGGAAAGCCAAGATCTAATCTAGGAGATGCAAACAACGAGAGAGATTGGATTAGATCTTCATACCCTTGAAGATTCAAGCGGCGGAACGTGGCGTTAACGTGGGTGATGTAGTCGATTTCGCTTCTCCTCCTCGCGATCCGATCCGATCTAGCACCACAAGTGGCGGTGCCTCCGTGAGATGCACACGCAGCACTCGACGCCTCCTTCCTCGGACCAGCAAGTAGGGTGGAGAGATGGATTGGATTTACAACACGACGGGCGTGTATATGGTGGAGAATTTCTGCTGCAGGGCTTCGCCTACAAACAGTCGGGAGGGAGAGAGGAAGGCAGCAGGGCTACTAGGGCTTGGAGGAAGGTGTAAGAGGGGTGTGAGAGGGGGCGCACCAGCCCTCTATATATAGAGGGGGGGTGCGGCCAGCCCTAGCCTCTCCTCCAAGCCTATCTCTAGTTTAAACAATTTAAACTCTCCCTTATCTAGAAATCCTATCTTATCTTATCTCTAGTTTAAACGATTTAAACTCTCTAGGATCGGCTGGGCCCTATGGGGCCTTGTGCCCTGGCCCAATGCGCCAGGACACTCCCTCATAGGCCATGCCCCTCCCGGAAGGTGGGACCACGTTGGCCCCTTCCGAAGGTTCTAGAAGCTTCCGATATAATACCGATTAACCCGAACAATTCGAACTCCAAAACTGCACCGCCTTATATGAATCTTATTCTCGACCATTCGAACCTTCGTGATGTCCCGGATCCCATCCGAGACTCGAACAAAAATCCATAAACCAATTATCCAATCTATCCTAGCGTCGAGACACGTTAAGTGTGTGACCTGCGGGTTCGAGAATATGCGTATATGATCTTCTATCAATAATCAACAGCGGGTGCAGGCACCCATATTGACTCCCACACATTCATCGATGATCATATCGGATGAACCACGATGCCAGGATTCAATCAAACCCATATATATATTCCCTTCGTCTCGCGATATTTTACTTGCCCGAGATTCGATCGTCGGTATCATCATACCTAGCTCAATCTCGTTCACAGCAAGTACTTTACTCGTTCCGTAATCCAATATCACTTTGTGATTAACTCCTTAACCACATGCTTGCAAGCGGTGTTGATATCGACACGAGTGGCCCAAGTATATCTCTCCGACTTGGGAGGGACAAATCCCATCTCGATACATACAACCCAACAGATACTTTCTGATCACCTGAGAGACACCTTTATGATCACCCTCTCATAGGATGACGTTTGATGGCCTCAAAGCTTTCTTCCGATACCAGGGAGTTGTATTATCTCATGGTCTAAGAAATACAATATTTGACATAAGAAAAGCTTCGCAAAGACGAACACGATGACACGATCTAATTGCTTCGCTTAGTTTGGGTCTATCCACCACATCATTCTCCTAATGATATGATCTCATTATCAATTGACAACTCATGTCTATGGTTAGGAAACCTTAACCATCATTGATCAATGAGCTAGTCCATAGAGGCGTACTAGGGACACGGTGTTGTTCACAAACCACACAAGTATTAATGTTTCCGCTTAATACAATTCTAGCATGGAATATAAACTTTATCATGAACAAGAATTATAATAATAACATCTTTATTATTGCCTCTAGGGCATAATTCCAACACGAATCTCTCCTTCGGTGGCGGCGGCGCTATGGAGGTTTTTGTGGCTTTCTGGTCGATTCTATAGGGTTTCTGAGTTGGGGGCTTCTTACAGGCGAAGGAGGCAAGATCGATGGAGGGCCAGGGGCCCACACCCCCTGTGGGCGCGGCCAGGGTGGACCCCGTGCCCACCTAGGGTGTGGCCACCCTGGTGTCCTAGTCCGTCTCATCTTCGATTTTCCGTATCGCTCAGGAAAAAAATATGAACTTTGGCTTTTGTCCCGTCCAATTCTGAGAATATTCATTTTTTAGCTTTCAAAAACCAAAAACAGGCAACTGGCACTGTGGCATCTTGTTAATAGGTTAGTTCCAGAAAGTGTATAAAAATACCTCAAAGTGTAGACAAAACATAGCAAAGTGGATACTAAACAAGCATAGAGCATCAAAAATTATAGATACGTTTACGATGTTTCACTGGGAAAAAGTCGTCGCCGGGGAACTCGTCGTCGGACGACGTCATGGATGCCGGTAGTCGCGGTGAGCTCTCCCCAAAAACTGCGTTGGACAAACTGTGGAGACTGTATAATGACAACAACAACGCTAGAATCGACGAGAAGAATCAAAATGCAAAGCTGCTACAGGAACTGGCAGAGGAGAAGAGCAACATCGACAAGAAGTACTCAACTCTCTTAATTGATGTGAAGATATTCATGGATAAATCGAAGAAAAAGATTATGGAGGATAACTTGTCCAGGATGAAGGAGCTAGGAAAAGAGCAGGCCACCGTGTTGAAGAAGGAAGTGGAGATGCTTAAGCAGTTGCAAAAATCACAAGTGGACATCATGAAGGCCAAGCAGCAATGGAGTGATGAAAAAGCTATTCACATAGAAGAAAATAAGAAGCTTGAGCACACGTTATTCATTCTGTTCAATGTTGTCGATGCTAACAAAGGCAAATTGAAGAGGATCAAGGATATATGCGAGGAGTGATGTGTTATTAGTGTCATATCCTCTAGGTGTAGTTTGATGATGGTGGTATATTGACACCATGATCCCCTTTTAGTACTGATCTTGATTTTGCTTTAGTTTTTATCATGGTAACCTCACCAGATCGTGATCATGGTAACCACATATAGCTTACTGCAGGCAACCAAACATCATTGTGTTGCATCATCTAAAATAAAAGGGATATCACCCAGCCTACCAAACATAAGGAGAATAGTTGCCCATCCCGTGCACTCAAGTGAAAAGCAAGCAACCAAACAAAATGGACAACAAAGCCTAGACCTCATTTTCCCGTGGACATGCCTGCTAGGGCCTTGCCAGCACCGAACTGAGATTGATTGCTAGCAACCAAACACGTCCTAGATACCTGGCCATTCTTTCCCGCTTTGTCTGAGATGGCTCGAAATAACAGAAACACTCAGAATTTATGAATCACGCTCATATGATATTGCACACAATGCTCGTTCGAAAAATATAAAATCCAGGATAGCAAAAATACAGGAATAGGAAAAATGCAGGATTAGAGTGTCTTGTCCAGCTGAATCCTATGGGATTTGAAACATTTTGATTTTTTTTCCAAACAGTGTTTGAATCATCATAGAAAAAACAAAAGAATTGTAACATGAGGTTTGAGAGGATGGAAATTTTCCTCCCAAACATAGTGCAATGCAATCCTATGAAAAATTTCTTAAGGATGTAATCCTCGAATCAAAGTGATGTTTATAAGAAAAATATTTAAGGATCAAAATCCTACAAAGTTTCTATAGGATCCTTTTGAATCAAACAAGTCCTCAAGGGATTGTTCAAACCGCCCATGGAAAACAATGGAGGGGATTAATAGGTTGATCTTACCAGTGTGTAAAAAATAGTTTTCTGTGACGCTAATATGGCGTCATGCATATGCTTAGGCAGACCGATGGAACCTTTAGACATTGAGCACGTACCGACCTCCGATTTGGACTCGACACTGTCAGCTGCTCAATCCTATCACCCTGGACAGCCGTACATGCTCGCAACAAACCCTCTCTTTGTACGACACCGTATCTCACCACTCAAATTGGCGCTGAAGCTACATGGATGAATCGATCCTGTCCACACATCGCATGCTTTAGAGCACAATCGGGACCGCGCGCGCGACACCATGTCCTGTCACGATGAAAAGCTCTTTTCCTCAACTAACTGTACAACACGTCCTGATCTCACCTAAGATCCCATTTCACGCACACTATTACTTGAGTTTCCTCCTCTCAGAGGTCCCATCTTCAGCACTGGTTGCCATGGCCGCGATGTTCCGCATGCAGCTGCTCCTGCCGGCACTGGTCTCTCTCGCGCTCATCGCCGCCGTGGCTCCGGCCACGACGACGCACCTCCGGTTCTACATGCACGACATCGTGACGGCGGAGTCGTCGGCGAGCCCGGCCACGGCGGTGCGCGTCGTTAGGGGCGTGACGCCGCTGCCCAACGACCCCACCAACCGCTTCGGCGACATGTACGCCATCGACGACGCCCTGACGGAGGGGCCTGGCGCGTCGTCCCCGGTCGTCGGGAGGGCGCAGGGGTACTACCTCTTCGCGTCGCGCACGGACGCCGCGCTGCTGCTCAGCGCCAACATGCTGTTCACGGCGGGGAAGTACAACGGCAGCGCCGTCGCCGTGTTCGCGAGGGACGCCATCCTCGACGCCGTCAGGGAGCTGCCGGTCGTCGGCGGCGCCGGCGCGTTCCGCGGGGCCACCGGGTACGGCCTGCTCCGGACGAACACCTTCAACGCCAGCTCCAACAACGCCGTGCTCCAGATCGACATGTACCTCGACGCAGGGACGGATCCAGGAATTTAACTTTGGGTGTTCAAACTCGAACCAATAAAAAACATAAAGGAGAAAAAAATGAAAATGGTCTATTTCTTCACGCCAGTAAAAATATAAATTAGCCATTATAGCAACAGTATCTCAAAAGACTACGAAACATGCAACTAATAAAGAAAATTACAATACGATCATTCGTTCGGTCATAGCATGGAAGCGATATATGACGGCATCATCTTTCGCCTATAAGAAGAATTTCCACTCAATATAACCAAATAGTTATTCATGAGTGGCCGCGCCACCCCGGGCGGATCCCACCCCTTCCCGGCCTCGTCCTCCTTCCCGCGATCTCCCCGCCCATCGTCGCCGCCTGGATCGTCACCAAGCAAAGACCGTATGGCGGCGATGGCGTGACCGACCTGCGATTCGGCGGGAAAGGTGGCGGCGCAGACCTAGCTAGTTCGACGGCGGTGTCGTGGCTGGCGGCGGTCGGAGGTCCTCGGCCCAGATGGCAGCAAGCGGCGACGGGGATTCGGGCCTAGGCGGGCCACGATCTGCTCCATTCGTCGCCCTCGACGCTGGCGCCCAGGTTCCCCGGGCCATGTTCGCGACACTAGGGCGCTTGGGGCATCTGTCCCCAACATGGTGGTGGTGATCTCCTTCTCCGTCGGAGTGGTCGGCCGGGTGGTCTTGTCGTCAAGCGGCGGATCCTGCTAGTTTCCGGCGGATGGCGTGGGGGCTACTGGTTCGGTTTCAAAGGAGACGGTCCTGGATCCTTCTCAAGCCTTCAGGTTTAGTATCTTTACATATGTCTGCCTTTTTTCCCGTCAAACAAGTGCCGGCCGGGAGTCGTGGTAGGCAGTGAATCATGGCTGCTTTACTAATTGCTATTGGTTCAGTTGGACTGCACGGACGTAGACACGAGCCAAAATACTAATTTGAGGTTTGAGCTTTTTTCCTGGACGAGACCTAGACTAGAAAACCTTTATACATATGCCAACTGAGATACGTATTTACTATAGATTATATATAGGATTTTTTTTAGAAAAATTTAGGTGTTCAGCTGAACACCCATGCTCGACGTGTAGTAGGCGCCTTGCACCGTTGGTTTGTGCTATTGTGTATAGGTATATTTCCCGATCGATATGCATTAGCAATGGCATGCTACGTGCATGCTTAATTGGCACGTACAGTAATAATATTACCCCGCATATGCATGCATTGCACGGTTTACTACAAGTCTTTCGGAGATCTGAAGTTTTTCCTAATCAAGCTCATATTGCTAACGAAAGGGGCAGCAATCACTTCACACACCTCGGGCCTCCTTGTTAGCGACAGTATAATTTAGCGTGTGCGTGTGTATTCGTAACCGATGTGTACCAGTAGTGACGTTTCACGCAGCACGCCACTGGTACAAGACCCGCCTTCTTAACTACTCCCTCCGTCTAGAAATATAAGATGTTTTAGATTTGTAAATGAGATGTATCTAGACATCTTTTAGTGTCTAGATTCAAATGAATCTAGACACTAAAAGATGTCTAGATACATCTTTATAAATCTAAAACATCTTATATTTCTAAACGGAGAGAGTATTGTACATGCGCTAAAAGATCGGAGATATATCCGGTGACATGATGACCTGCCATATTGTAACGACCAATTGGTCAAGCTTCTTGTATGCCACGTCAGGGGTAATCCTGGCCAATACAACACCGCACACCACCTGAGAACAAGGTAACGTTTTCCAAACCGGTCTACGGAAACTTACACGGTATCAAAGCCCCTCCCTTCTACTTCGATTACATCTGGCATTCATCCTCGGAGATCGCATGGCGTCTACCCGCTATCGGCTCTGCAAGGTGCAACCGTCATGGACAAACTAACCTAGGAGAATTATCTCCTATGGAAAACTCGGGTGCTTCCAGCAATCTGCGGTGCCCCCCCTCCCTCTCCTCTCCGCGTATCTCGACAGATCTGTCCCACTCCACCGAAGAAACTTGAAAGAAGAAGGATGAAGGCCTATAGGACACATGGTCAAAGCTGTCCTACAACACCGTATCAGCCGTTCTTTGCCTCTTGAGAGACTGACTCTTACATAAGAGTCCACCATTCGTCTATTTTGCTCTTGAGCCTTGCTTCGGTGTCCCCCCTTGAGGGAAACGTTTAGAAAAAAACCGGTTTAGGGAGTTTGATGTTGTGTTCTGAGTCAGACTAGGAGCGGATCCTCTCCACTATTTTTTCTCCCGTTGTATGTATTTGAGTCTGGTTGTACATGGCGTCTGTATGGAAAACAAACTGTCGGTCCCACTCATGCTAATTCCGATCCAGATCGCATCGGTCATTCCCGTGCGTCTTCGGAGCTGCGGATTTTAGTTGTCAGAGCAGCTTCACTCGTTCGGGAATTTCAAAGCTCAATTTTGATGTTATTTAGCGTTGTATGGATACAATATTTGGATTGAGAATAAAGTTTCTTACTCATGTTTTCCGGATGAGTTTTTGGTTTTGGCCAAATTTTAAATAAACTTGGTGAAATTTGGACGAATATAACGATTTTGTTAATATATAGGTGAGTTTATACATACTATGTCAAATTGATATACAACCGAATTTTGAATGCATTAGGATAAACGAAAAAACATTGAAATAGCTACTAGACGATGCCGATACCGATGCCGATGGACACCCCGTTTACATGCCGAAGTTGTGGTCGAAGACGGTGTAGTCGGCGTCCCGGATGCCGTCGTCATCGCTCGCCGGGTACAAGGGACACGAGCTGCCCTGGTCGGCGTCGCCGTAGCGCCATGGCTGAGAAGTGGGATTGGCCTGGCCGTCGTCTTCGTCGAGGACAATAAGCAGCGCGCCCTGGTAGGCGCGCTGGTAGAGAGCCACGCGCGCGGCCTGCTCGTCAGGACGCCAAACGCAGTTAGACTTTTTGCGCTCCCAGTCCGCCCTATGACATGGTTATACCCTACGGGTACGTAACTTCAGCATACCTGGTCCAGCCCAAGGAAGGCCCACGGCCAATATACGCCAGCCCATGAAGATTTTCGGGTGGCCCAGGCCCATGACGCCTTCGGATCCTTGAAGAACAAGACTAGAGTTTCAATACAACTTGTAACCTACTCAGATCGGTACCGAGACCTAGCCTCCCATATATAAAGGCTAGGAGGGTCCAACGAGGAGGACACACAACAACGATTACACCCTGCTATTATGACATACACACCTCCACGCCAGATCGAATATGCGCACCTCAGACTTTCGGTTCCGCAATAAAAGAGCGCATAAGCAGGAGTAGGGTTTTCTCCGGGCCTGAACCGGGTAAATCCCGTGCCCCTGGTTGCTTGTCCGTTAACCGTGCTAATGACTCCAGCATCCCCATCTTCTCCAAAACCCAAGTCCATAACAATGGGCATTGACGAGTTGAAACTCGCCAATTGGCGCCGTCTGGGGAACCGGGCTGCTGATTGTGCGGTCGTGACGGTTCCGACCCGATCGATCTACAACTCCTCGGCGACGGAGAATCACCTCCTCTTCGGTTCTTTCGACTTCACCGCCCACTCGCCGGCCACCATGAAGGATTTCGAGCCCGTAGGCGACAGACTCGAAATTCTGTTCGGGAGATTCGCCCAGTGGGACAAGCTGGCACCTCCGCCCCCGAGGATGTCCGTGCGCCGATCAGGCCCGCTTCAGGTTTCCACACCTGCATACGCACGTCACCATCAACAGATGAGTTCTACAGCAGCAGCTGCTGCAACTCCGATCTGTGCGATCCACCTTCGGATGAAGGGACCTACGGTTCCGAATCCGAAAGCTGCGGCAGTAGCCAACCAATCCGCATGCGCTATCTGTGCGCCGCAATCATCCAACCGACGAAGACACGCCTAACCCGCCGCCCAACCCCAACCCGCAGGGCGGAAACGGCGAAAACGGGGAAAACAGGGGCCACCTCATCCAACTTAGCAAAGAAGGATGGGCCGAAGCACGCCGCGCCGTCAGCGTAAATAGTCCTACCTCGACTCCCACGTGACCTGCTGATGGCATACCACTACCTCCTCATCGAGGAGCACAAGAAGCAAGTCAAGATGCAGGAGACGCTCGATAAACGCAAGAAAGCAGCCTCTGAGTCCAGTGCGCGATGAGCTGCGCTCTCCTCCATGGGACCCGGCTCCAGCACAAACGGGAATCAGGGAAACAAGCACCACTCTCGGGTGGAAAACATGGACCCGAAGGAGCGGCGTGACGTGACCCGAACCCTCCACACATCGTTCATGGATATGGACGCCGACGGCAACATCACCCCGAAGACGCCACAAGCCGCGATCATGGCAGCCATCACAGATCTTGCGGCTCACCCACCTCCGGAGGGGGACCAAAAGGGCCATGCATAGGTCCGCACTCACCGGACTAGGACTAATCGAGCTGCGCCCTATTTAAGATGCTCCTACGGAGCCGAAGAAGAAAGCTCCGCCAGCGCGATCGAGCCCCACTCCTCATCCGAAGATGAAGAAGAACACGACCTTCCTCAAGGAAGAAGAGCTCGCACCGCCACAAACACGACTACGACAGAGACAAGCTTACACAGCAAGAAGATCGACAAAGCACGCGCTAAACGCGCATGCTCATCCGAATCTGAGATGGATGAAGATGAAGGAGAACTCATGGGCTCGATGCTTCAGCAGATCCGTCCGGCGAACACAGATGCCACGAACTTTAAGCTTCCTTCGATACTTGAAGTTCAACGCACGCAAGATCCAAAGTCCCGCTCAGCGACCATCTCACATCCGTCAAGCTTCACGGAGGCAACAAAGAAACCGCCATGCAATGCCTTCACCGCAATGAGCCGACAGCGCGGCTGGTCCGCTCAGCAGCCTATCATCGATCCATCCGTTGGGAGGAGCTCGCTTATAGCTTCATCCAAACTTCAAAGGCACCAGCAAAAGGCCCGCCAATCAAGAGCTGCGAGCCTGCACTCAGAGAACGGGTGAATCTATTCGCCAGACATACTACGCTGGTTCACGACCAAGAACTCCATAGCAGACACATCTCCAAGAGCGGCCATCGACGCCTTCAGGACGGCGTCAAACGCCCAAACTTCAAGGAGAAACTTGGACGCCAGAAGCCCAAGACACTCGACCAGCTCATGGAAATCGCCAACAGCTGGAGATGGCGAAGATTGCATCCAGCGGGCGCAATCGATGAAGAAGACGACTACGGCCAAGATGCTAACGCCGCAAAGAAGAGGAGACCGCGCTCACGAGGACCGCGACGACCCGACATGGTCGCAGCGGCTACGCCGACCGCCAGAACGACAACAGCCGCAGTAGCGGAGGATATCGCAGCGAAACTTCCGCGATAACGGACGCACCAACGCAGCTGGGTAACGCCGCGACCGCGACAACGGACCTTCAGCACTCGACAAACTTTCGGGTCCATGCACCATCCACTTCTACATCGACAAACAAGATGGCAAAAAGAAAGCTAGCCACATGCTCAAGGACTGCCGCGAGTTCCAGAAACTCAGCGAAAGCATGGTACAGATGAGGCAACAAGCTCCAATTCTTGCGTTCGGAAACGCACTTGCGCCAGGCGAAATAGCACACGGAGCTCCTCCACCGCCGCCTATTGGAGGCCCACATCAACCAGTCGCACCAGCACAAAACAACGCCGGGGTCGCTTACCCCCCACCAAAAGGAGCACTCAATATGATACAGAAGGGACGTCCCACAAACAGGTGCGTAAGAAAATCACCCGACAAATCAATATGGCCGTGACAACTCCGCCTGCAATCCCTGAGTACCTCAGCGGATCGGAGTCCCGCATCACATTCACCCGCGCGGATCACCCTTGCCAGATCCTCGCCCAGTCATGCTGCCCTGGTGCTGGAGGCGCAGATCGGAGGCTTCGAGATGAGTCGCGTCTTCATGGACGGCGGCAGCGGCATCAACCTAATATTCGCAAGCACTCTAGCAGCTATGCGGATCCCGCAATGCAGCCTGGAACAATCAGACACAACGTTCCACGGCATTGTCCCAGGGAAGGGCATCTTCCCCTGGGCAAAATAGGGCTCGACGTCATCTTCGGAACACCGGACAACTTTCGGCAGAGCGCCTAGAATTGGCGGTGGATCGCCGTCGCAATACCACGCCATCTCGGGACGCGTAGCATTCGCAAGGTTCCTGGCCATTCCACACCACGATACCTACTACTCAAGATGCCAGACCAAGGGCGCCATCACCCACGGAGCTTCACCCGATCGGACCAATGCGACAGGATTTCAACAAAATCTCCTAGTCCTTCGCATGCAAGACGAGCTTGTAAGGCTCGCTGGCTGCAGACAATGGGCTACCCCTACCACCAAGCGTAACGCACTGATATGTCTTTCGACTCCACCATCAACACCAAAAAGTACAGGTCCATCCAACGGATGCCTCCAAGACGGCGCTAATCGCCAACGACCTCAACATCAAGATAGGAAAGCGCCGCCGTCAATTCCTCCGTGAGCACTGGAAATTACCTGGTGTCCTGCGGACATGCCAGAGTTCCTGTGGAATTCGCCGAGCACGCACTCAATGTCTTCCTGCATACCAAGCTACCAAACAGTCCATCCAAGACTATCGGAGCCACGAGCAAGCTATCGGCAAAGAGATCAACAGATTACTCGCAGCAGACTTCATCCGGGAAATCAAGGAAAGCGAGTGGCTGGCAAACAAAGTTGATGGTCCCAAGAAGGACACGGACATCATGCGAATGTGCGAGACTTCACGCCACCGAACAAACATCGCCTAAGGACCACTTCCTCTCCTCGGATCGACCAGATCATCGATTCGACCGCAGTTGTGAGAAACTCTCCTTCGACGCCTACTCAAAGTTATAACCAGATTCGACTCAAGGTCAAGATCAAGAGAAAACGGCGCTCATCACACCGCTCGGAGTATAATGCTATAACACAATGCCCTTCGGCTAAAGAACGCGGTGCCACGCATCAGCGATGCATGCAGGCCTGCCTCAAGGACCAGATCGGTCGCAACGTCCAAGTCTATGTCGACGACATAGTCATCAAAACCAAGGAGGCAAGAACACTTATCGACGATCTCCGCGAGACGTTCGACAACCTTGATCGCTACAGGATCAAGCTCAATCCAGAAAAGTGCGCCTTCGGCGTCCCCTCAGGTCAGCTGCTCGGATACTTCATCTCTCAACGAGGGATCGAAGCGAACCCGAAGAAAATCAAAGCTATCATGACAATGGAGAAGCCGAAAAACCTCAAGGGCGTTCAGCAGCTCGCAGGGCGAGTAGCGGCACTAAGGTGTTCATCACCGCATGGGCGAGAAGGCCCTACCATTTTACCAACTGCCGCAGCGCATAAGTTCGAGTGGACACCAGAAGCCAACGACGCATTCGAAAACCTCAAACGGATCCTCTCCACCTCGCCTGTTTTGGTCACGCCAAAAGAGCGCGAGCCCCTGTTGCTGTACATAGCAGCCACACACCAGGTGGTCAGCACAGTACTCGTGGTCGAACGACCCGAAGAAGGCAAGACCCATGGGGTACAACGCCCAATTTACTACCTCAGCGAGGTTCTCACTCCAACAAAACAGCGGTACCCGCACTACCAGAAGCTGGCCTACGGCGTGTTCATGACGGCTCGACGACTGAGCCACTACTTCCAGGAGCATCAGGTGATGGTCGTCAACGAGGCACCCCTAAACAGCATCCTGAACAATCCAGAGGCCACAGGACGCGTGGCCCTGTGGGGCATCGAACTATCACCACTGGACATCATCTACGAGAAGCGACACGCAATCAAATCTCAAGTCCTTCCGGACTTCCTGGTGCACTGGATGGAGCTGCAGCTGCCTGACACCCCAGACATGTCGCAATCCTGGACAATGCATTTTGACGGCTCCAAACGCGAAGCCGGAGCAGGGGCAGGAGTCATACTGACCTCCCCGCAAGGTGACAAGATGAAGTACGTCCTTCGGATGAAATTCAGAGCCTCCAACAACGAGGCCGAATACGAGGCCCTCATCCATGGCATGCGGATGGCAAAAATATGCGGCGCAACGCGCCTGGTCATCTACGGTGACTCCAACCTTGTCGTCCAGCAGACGATGAATGAGTGCGACGCACACGCCGAAAACATGATCGCGTACCGCGCACTATACAACGCACTCGAAGGAGAATTCGACGGCTGCGAACTTCGGCACGTCGGAAGAGAGAGCAACGAGGAGGCCGATAGACTCGCCAACATCGGCTCCACTTGTGCAAAAGTACCACCGTGTGTTCTCGAACAGATCTGCGTACATCCATCAAGCGGAAATTCCAAGGATCACCAAGAAGCAGAACACTGGGGCTACGCTACCAAGGTCAAGAAGGACCCAAAAGTTGATACCAAGTCGCCATGGTCAACCTGATGCAGGTCATGGCAGTCGAAGAAACCTGGACACGTCCATACCTCCACTTCCTGCTAAACGGAAACTTACCAGACAACCCGACAGATGCCCGGCGCATATCTCGTTGGTCAAAAGCCTTCACCATCATCAACGGCGAACTGTACAAACGCAGCATTACAGGCGCCCCTACAACGGTGCGGCCACCATCAGCGATGGCAAGACCATACCCAAGATATCCACGAGGGCATCCGCGCCACCACGCAGCAGCCGCCCCTTGTCGCCAAAGCTCACGAGCAGGATTCTATTGGCCAACGCCATGAGCGACGCAGCGACATCGTCGAAGATGCAACGGTGCCAACGGTTCGCCGACAAACCGCGACGCACTGGGTCCGAACTCCGACCCATACCCATAGCTTGGCCTTTGCTCAATGGGGCCTTGACATGATCGGCAACCGCCAAAATCCTCGAAGGAGGACACGCCTTCCTCTTGGTCGCAATGAAAAATTCACCAAGTGGATCGAGGCCATGCCGCCACCAACCGTAAGGGCAAAACCGCCGCCAAGTTCTTCAAATCCATAGTTCATGTGTTCGACCGCATCAAAGATCATCACCGATAACGGATCAAACTTCATCTCCAAGAATTCTGTGACTTCGCGAAGGCCTCGGATCAATATCACGACGCCAAAGGGCGCACCCGCAAACAAACGGGCAGTGGAAAAGGCCAACGCCTAATCGGCGCTGGCATCAAGAAACGCCATGAGCTCACTCGAGCACAAAGTCGGCAATCGGACGAAGAGCTACCGTCGTCTCCGTGGAGCTACTTAACCACGCCAAACAGCTCCACCGCTACACACCGCTCTTCATGGTACACGGAGCCGAGGTGTGCTACCAGCAAGTACGCCACCAGGCTCCACGAGTCGTCGCCATAGCCGAGGCCAATCCACGCTGCACTCAAGACGCCACGACACACTCGACGAAGCACGGATATAGCAGCAGCTAGATCCGCTGTGTACCAAAGAAAGTCTCCGCAACTATCACAGCCACGGCCGGCCCTGTGTCCTTCGTCAAGGAGACCTCGCTTGCGACTCAAGCAAAGCGATCGAACAAACTCGATTCGCCATGGAAGGACCCTATGTCATCACCGGTCATCCTGTGTGGCGCTTATCGCCTCAAGCATGGAGTCCGGAGTCGCATACTCCAACCCATGGAACATCTCGCACTCGCGATTTATTCTACCCATAGCAATGGGCAATGTACCCCTTTTACTTTCAATAAGGCTTACGCCAAGGCTACTCAGTAACCATGTACCTCCTCCATTACGCTACAAATAAAGCTAAGTGTTCGCCCCAACCTTTGGTTGACTATTTCTCGCAACTTTGTTACATGCTACTAACGCACTCGGGGCTCCCCCACCTCACGATTTCATCGACCGAGGACAAACGCGCCGGGGCTCCCCACCTCACGATTTCATCGACCGAGGACAAAAGCGCCGGGGCTCCCCACCTCACGATTTCATCGACCGAGGACAACACATGTACACCGAGTAGCTACCACGCCAAAGCAACGAAAAGGACACGATTAAATCAAAGCACCGCGTGCTCGCTAACAAGCAAACCTTTACAACAAAGGGCACATACACGCCCAGCCGCAATATACAAATTTTACATCTATCTGCTTATTTTCAGGTTCTACCTATTCGCAGAATAGCCCGAGCACGCTGCTCAAACAAATCTACAATCTGTTCGCATATCGCCTTACATACAGTAATGCGGACGATATTCCACTCGCCACCATCTGGCCGAGGAGGTGGCCCACCGCCACAAAGCAGCCAAATCTACATCGTATGGCGCACCCTCACAAGAGACAAGGCAGCCTTCACCTCGCGACAAGCTGCTGCCGCACCAACTCCTTGACATTGCCGGCACCAAACTTCGCCAAGACCTGCAAGGGTCGTCGCGCGCCATCCAACGGAAACATGACGGCAACACCGAGGACAGCGATGTTCGCACCGGCGGAGCACCCACGAAACTCGAAGACGCGATCCCGCACCGCCGCTGTAACCATGGCACGATCGCGATCCACCCAAAAGAAGCCACCGGCTTCCATGTCCCGTTGAGTCAAACAATTGACTCAACAGCAATGCGCCCTTTTCTTCCTTCGAGCGAGATTCGCACCGCGATAACAAAGATGTATCAAGAGTAAGGCCAGCAGGCTCACCAAGAACTAAGCTACGGCCGAAAGAAGGATCAACTTACACCGCAGCTGCTCGACAGCCGACCAGCTCCGCCATCAAGTATTCCTCTCGGCTGCACTACGGTCCGCTTTGGACTTCCAAACGCCAAGACGATCGCAGTAGCCCAAGCAAATCCTCTCCAAGCTGCAAGACGCGATCCCAGAAAAGCGAGCTGCGAGGAATCATCCAACGATGCTCGCAAGGGCCTTTCGGATGAAGTACCAACTGGTCAACACCAAGGAACCTAAAGGTAAGAAAAGAAGGCACATGACACTCAGCCAAAGATAAAGCCCAACTCGGAGGAATTCATTATATAAGCACCGCGTGGCTCAAGAATGGTGCTACAAAAGATATTTACAGCAAAAGTAAACTACATACTACCCTACATCTCCTATGCCTAAGGCGAGGACACCGAGTCGCCTCGAGCCGACCGCTTAGCTTTGGCCTCGCCTGCCGCAAGCTGCACTCGCACAACAAGTCAATGAGCTTGGGCCCATATCGTCGCAGAAGCGGAGTAAGCAAAGGCTACCTCTGATCCATCCGCAGCCGCCGGCATCCGAGAAGTGATCTGGGCAAGTCCAGCTCCGCCCAGCCGCCATGGCTATCGCCACCGACGGACGCGCCGATGCCCTTCGCTATGCTTGTACCGCAGCGCTGGCCGACAAAGCCTCCAGAGAGCACCCACATCTTCAAGGGTTGCGCCTTCGGAAGAGCTCCTGTAGAAGCGACCAAGGACCTCCTTTGCCTTGGCAAGGAGTTGACGACGATGCTGCAGCGGTCTTCGACCGCCACAAGTGGCATCATCCAGAGCACTCCCGTGCTCCGTGAGCACCACGGTTAAAACTCGATGCTCGCGGCATCCGAGACAAAATGTAAGAAAACATGAAGAATAGCAACATAGAAGAGGACCAAGAAAAGAAGCAAGTACAAAAGCTAGCACTCACCGAAATAGCCTTGGCAGCAGCCATGAGCTTCTCCGCTCCTACTCCTGCCCGACGCTGCCTTTTGACAGCTCCAGCTCAAGGCGCTTTTTCGCCTCAGCGCAACTTCGCCTTCGCTCCAATTGGCCAAGGCTCTTCTTCAGAGCATCAACCTCACGAAGAGAGTCATTATGCTCCTGCATTCACAACAAGCCGTGTCAACAAACAGGACAAGGATAAACAAAAAGTACTACAAGGCAACGAATACCTTGCTTTGCTGCAGTTTCACCTCCAGTCAAGTGCTCCTCCACCAGCCGCTTGGCCTCTCGGACACAAGGCTGCAGGAAAGCAATAGCAAGAAGAGCATGACTTGGGGCTCCGCCCAAAACAAAGAAGCAAACACAACATCAGCACACGAAGACGCCTGGGGCTCCCGTGACATGAAGCGTAAAACTTACGGTTCGGCGAACCCGCAGCCCGCTGCGAAATTTGAGGCGCAACCACCAGCCTCTCTGCACAAGAGGAACTGGTGCAGCACCACCCGACGCCGCCACCGTCATGGAGGCGGCGACGCAATGTTCGACTCCCCATCATCTCGCGTGCTCCATCACTAGAGCCGCTTGAGGATTGCCTACATACGAACCAATCAACACAGCGCAAAATAACAAGTGAGCAAAAGACAACAGTGGCAACAAGCACACTTACGAGCCCAACGCGCCAGTCAAAGATAGGAGAAGCCCTCCGGCCCTCTTCTCCTCCTTCTTCTCCTCCTTCTTCTTCCTTCTTCCGCTTTCATGGCGAGCGGAACAACAGCTCGCACAGAACGGCAGGAATAGGAGAAGACGAACCCCGAACATCATCATGACGCCAAGACCCCGAGGATTCCTCGAGTCGAGGAGTCGAGGCATCCAAGACTCGCCGAGTCCGTGATCGCTTACTCGAATGGTCTTCACTGATTCGGCATCCTCCGCCGGAGATCGCTACCAAGGAAGCTCGGACACGGAATCCACCACTTCATTATCCGGGCATTCGGATACCTTTCGGCAATGGTGGCGCCATGCCCGCACTTTGAAACTCTACAAGATGAGAAGAAACTTTGTTAGCAAACAAAGGACACAAGTACACAACCGACAAAAACATAAGGAAGCACTACGTATGCAAATCTACACCTTTGGCACGGCCAACGCCGATTTAAAAGGGAGGAGTCCGACTTCCGGATTTTTTCGTCGGCCTTGAACTTCAACAACACGCGAAGATCCTTGTCAAGGTCCACCTCGAGACCTTCTCACCGAAACCCTCGTGGATCACGGCGCCAGAGTCTGGAACATCGGGTGCGCTCTAGCTGGAGCGGCTGCACCCGACGCTCAAGAAACACCCGGATAATGTCGACACTGCTCACCTCCTTCTCAGGAATCAATTGAGCTCCTCCACCCGACGGTAAGGCCTCTATCTCCGCCACCTCACCGCCTAAGATCTGATTTTTCCAGACCTCTTCTTCACAATTAACCGAGGGGTCAAAAGGAACGAGACCAAAATCTTGCCCAGTGCAGACGGAGTCACGGATGTAAAACCATTTCCTCCGCCAAGATCGGACAGATTCGGACATGGAGAAGGAAAAGAATTGGACATCGGGACTAAGAGAGATGATGAAACCCCAATGGGATACACACCATCCGAACAGCATCGCTTCCTCACGGAATACAGCTTCGGAAGAGGCCAAAGTGCGGCTCAATGCCAAGCCAACACTGCAAAGCGTGATAAAACACGCAATGTGGAGAAGGGAGTTGGGAGACGATGATGGAGTTGAACCCATAGAAAAGAGCAGTCCACGAAGGAAGTCATGGACTGGATACGCAAACCCACGCAAAACGAAGGCGATAAACATAACCCGATACCCAGATGGGGGACGGGGGATTACCTCACTACCGGGAATCTCACGGCCGTCGTGTCTCGGAATCAGGCTCCACAAGCAGCTTGCGGAGATCGCCTCCAGCTCTCGATCGCCGCCAGCCACCATCGGTGACACGAGCAGCGGCGCTTCTTCTTGCTCCGGCGCGATGGTTCCCATCGCAGCGAAGACTTCTTGGCTTCCCCATGGCGCTTACGGTGGTGGTGTCGCTACAACGACGAAGACAAAGGAAATGCGAAGGAACTCTCAGACGCAAAGAATCGCCGAGCACAAGGAGGCAAGAAACGCAAGAACGGTGCGGTGAAAACAAACCACGATTTTCACCATGGATTATAACAGCAAAACGACGACGCCGACCGGCCCATCAAGAAGACCTAACGCCAACGGCAGATCTGGCCGCACGTGTCAAGACCAAAACGAACCGTCGTTCCCACGACGCCCACTACGCTGAAATCGAGGAAACGCCAGTAATCATCTCACGCCGCTGCGGACCGGTCAATTCAAAGTCAGGAAGTGGGACCCACGATCGTCCAGCCAAGTCATCTCCGGCGCAGCAGACGCTTGAGGTCATTGATCGTCAAGATCGACGCTATCAACAGCTATACTAGCAATAACTTCGCTCCACACCAGTATTTCACCGAATCTACGATTCGACTAAATACTTGGGGGCTACTCCTATCAGGAGCGCTGGTCACGCACCCGATGTACTTCCGGGTCAGCGGTACGCCCACGAGATTTTCCTACTACCGTTGCATGATACAAGACTGAAGTCGCCCGAGTTCACGACTCCGCCAGACACTGGGGCTACTCCAAACCGGAGCGATGACCATTCACACAAGAGCTTCGAGTCCTACGTCGAGTCCACGACTCCACTACGGACTCGGGGGCTACTCTCATAGGGAGGAAGGATTTCAGCATCCGAAAATTTTCGAGTCCTACGGACTAAACAACTGGGCAATGCTTGCACTAAAAGTCTCCGCCGAGTTCACGACTCAACAGACACTGGGTTACTCCATAGGAGCGCTGGTCGCGCACCCTATGAAATCTTCATCGCGATCTTCCGGATCCGCATGCAAAAACTTTTCGCAACTCTGCCCCAATTAATGCTAAGTGAGTAACATCCTCCTTGGCCACCAAACACCTCCGCGGTGATAAACATTCGATGCTGCGTCGCGACGCAAAGATAAGACCTCAGATATTATCCGATGGCTCGCAACGCACTCGATCAAGGCGCTCGCTAGTATGAACTGCGTACCAGCAGGTACGATGAAAAATCCTGACGGACGCGTTGGGTACATCATTTAAAAACACTGGAATTCCACTCCTGTAAGTCCTCCGCGCCCGAGTCGAATTACGCCAGATATGTTCCGGTTCGAGTCGAGGGACTCGCACCAAGAAGATCGTGTTGTTTTGTCCTAAGACGATTAATCGACCCCGATCCGTCGGGTGAGTCGTGCACACGCATCAACAATCCCTACACATTCTCTTGAAAGATGAGTTACACCCGAAGGATTGAAGAGTCCTCAGCCGAATCTACGATTCGACTAAACACTCGGGGGTGCTACTGCCATGGTTATACCCTACGGGTACGTAACTTCAGCATACCTGGTCCAGCCCAAGGAAGGCCCACGGCCAATATACGCCAGCCCATGAAGATTTTCGGGTGGCCCAGGCCCATGACGCCTTCGGATCCTTGAAGAACAAGACTAGAGTTTCAATACAACTTGTAACCTACTCAGACGGTACCGAGACCTAGCCTCCCCATATATAAAGGCTAGGAGGGTCCAACGAGGAGGACACCCAACAACGATTACACCCTGCGACACGACATACACACCTCCACGCCAGATCGAATCTGCGCACTCGTAACTTTCGGTTCCGCGCCAATAAAAAGAGCGTAAGCAGGAGTAGGGTTTTCCCTCCGGGGGCCTGAACCTGGGTAAATCCCGTGTCCCCTGGTTGCTTGTCTGTTAACCGTGCCATGATCTCCAGCATCCTCATCTTCTCCAAAACCCAAGTCCATAACAATGGGCATTGACGAGTTGAAACCTCGTCACCCTAGACCAGACGCAGGCGTCGGGGGCCTGCATGGGTGGCACATCGTTCAGGGAGCGCTCCAGCGCCATCTTCTTCAGAATGAAGGCATCCTCGTCGACGGGAACCGCCTAGTCCGCCGGCTCGGGCTTTGGCGTGCGCAGGCGAAGCCGGCCGATCGACGACGATGGCGTGCCGCGTGAGCGCGTCCTCGGCGGGAGCGCATCGGCGACTCCATCTCCCGCTTCACCGGTCGGAGCGGAGGCGTGGCGACTGTGCCAGCGCCGAGCCAGACAAGCGCGACGCCGGCGCCGAGGAATACGAAGAAAGGAAAGCCATCCTCCTCACCTGCGCCTGGTCCATGGCAGACTGGGAGAGCGAGGAGGCCAACCGCGTTCGGCATCATCAGGAGCAGGCCGAGTGCGAGGCTGCGCACGTCGTTCGCCGGCAGTGCGCCTACCAGGGCGCGCCGCTTATCATCCTCGACGACGAGTAGGAGGAGGCCGGTCCCTCGTCTCGGCCATGGCGCTACGGCGGCTTCGGCAAGAGCAGCTCGCGTCCCCTGCAGCTGTCGAGGGACGACGACGATGACGACGGCACCTGGGACGCCGACTACACTGTCTTCTACCGCAACTTCGGCATGTGAACGGTGTGCCTGGCGACACGTCTACATTTTGTACTGTGTTTCTAAAAAAAAGCTATTTCAATGTTTTTTTTCTTTTAGTCTAGTGCGGTCAAAATTTGGATGTATGTCCAAATGTGACGTAATATGTACGAACTCATCTATGTATTAACAAAATCGCATATATTCGTCCAAATTTTGCCGAGTTTACTTAAAATTTGGCAAAACCAAAAACTCGACATAGAAACGCGAGTAAAAACTGGCCGTCTTAGACCGAATGCTATGTCTGTCCGACGCTAAATATCACTAGAATCAGGCCTAAAAATACAGAACGAGTGGAGGTGCTCTGACGACCAAAATCCACCACTCCGAAAGTGCACGACACAGACGGTATCAGCTACCAATCGTGCGTGACTGATGCGATCTGGATCGGGATTACGGTGAATGGGACGAGCATTTTGTTTTTTATACGGTCGCCATGTACTACTAGTAGATTAAATACGTACAGCGGTAGGAAAAATACCTAATAGATCCACTCCTAGTCTGACCCAGAACACACCGTCAAACCCCAAAACCGGTTTTTTTCTAAACGTTTCACTTCAAGGGGGGACACCGAAGCAAGGCTCTTTGCTCTTTTCTCTCCTCCACATAATTAAAAAATGCCATGTCAGCAAGCTGATAGGCCATTATTCGTACTTACTCTCACAAAACAATCCAATGAAGGCCACAAGTCTAGCTCCTTCCGAGCCAGTAGCGCGCGCCGTCTGAGCTGCCCGTTCTTTCGCGCCAAAACAGAGTTACTCAATCATATTCTAGCACAAAAAACCAGAGCATCCTTGTTGGCTCGCAGCGGCATAGCGCACGATCGAGACGAGGCGATTGGCCCCTGGAGATGGCACTCCGCCATGGCCACCGGTGATCATATCCGAAGATGGCGCTCCGCCGCTGCCGTCGCCGCCACTGGCGACGTCTTCTACCTCTGGACAATCAGGATCACAAGCTATCTGAAGGTAAATACAATCTACGATCTTGTTTCGACACCATCTTGTTTTCTACTTTGTTCATCTTTTTCTCCTAAGTTGGGAATCTCATTCTTGTTCGGAAATCCACTTTGACATGGTTATACCGAACGGGTACACGACCTTAGCATACCTGGTCCAGTCCAAAGAAGGCCCACAAGCCCATGAAGACTTTCGGGTGGCCCAAGCCCATGACGTCTTCGGATCCTTGGAGAGCAAGACTAGATTAGATAGAATATTCAAAGGAACAAACCCTAAAACCTGTAACCGACTTAATCTGTGTCCTGAGACCTAGTCTCCCCATATATAAAGGCTAGGAGGGGCCAACGAGGAGGGCACCCCCGATAGACTAGACAACAATAGATCTACAGACTCAGCACTTTATACCACCGCATACACGCCTTCACGTCAGATTGCATCTGCGCACCCTGTAACTTTCGGTTCCGCTGTAATTAAGAGAAGACAAGCAGGAGTAGGGTTTTCCCTCCGGGGGTCTGATCTGAGTAAACCTCGTGTCCCCGTGTTGCTTGTTTGCTAACCGTTCCACGATATCCAGCATCCCCATCTTCTCCAAAACCCAAGCTCATAACAATGGGCATTGACGGGATTAAACCTCATCAATTGGCGCCGTCCGTGGGAATTGGAGGCGCTGATCGTGCGGTCGCGACGGTCCCATCATCAACGATCTACGACTCGCAAGTTTTCAGAAAACAGATCTACTTCAGCTGCCATGCATATTCATCCAAGCAGGATATCTCATCGTCAACGGTAGGCAGATCGGATCCGGAAGATCCATCTGCGTCGTCGCATAGAACTTCGTCATCGGCGTGTTCACCGCGGTCGACCTGATCTTCACGAACACAAGCTGGAAGGCTCTATTTTCTAAGATGAGATGCGATCTGGAGTCAGGCCGAGCAAGCGATGTTCTATTCGGCTCGGCTCAGTGTACGCGATTGGACATCAACGACCTTGGCCCCGACGTGTATATCAATGGTTGTACAAAATCACCGGATCAAATCTAGCGCTGCAGCCACTGACATGTCCTGCACCAATTTCCAAGACAGCCATGTTGGTCTTCACATGGGCGATGAAGTGCATGCATCGGGTTACTACAAGGATAATTAAGTCAAACCAGATTAGGACTTGGAAAAATTCATGTGACCTTGCCTCACACGGTTGTGCAAACAACATACACGCTCGGATCACATGCGGAAAAGAAAAGGAAAAGAGATTGATCAAGTTGCTATCTAAAGCTACCTCGTACATATACTATGATCCTTGAAGACAAACAATATAGTACATCAGTGAGGCGCCGGTCTGCGTGGTCAACTCGAAGGCAGCTCACGTAGTGAGCCGGAATCGATTCCATCCGGTTAAACGCCACGCGACCTACTGTCGCATCGACTCAGTTCGCGCTACGTCGTCTCCGTCGATCACGCGGTACACTCGCGGGCTGCACCGAATCCGCCGAGTGAGCTTCCACAATCTTCGGCTTCGGTGGCCCGCTGTGGTCTTCGACTGCGGCGATCCACTACGATCTTCAGCTCCAACGACTCGGGGGCTCGGAGGCTCCCTCTTCTTCGGTGACCCGCTATGGCCTTTGGCTCCGGCAACTCTAGGCTCCTTCGACTCCCGCGACCCTCTGCAGTCTTCGACTGTGATAATCCGCTACAATCTTTGACTCCCGCGACCGTGACTCGCAGGTCGTATCGGCCCTCGTGACCGCGATCTGCCGGTTGCGTTGGCTCCTGCGACCCGTTCAACTCGGCGACAATAAACAAAGATAAGTTCACTACTCATAGTTGATTTTCTTTCTTACTTTAATCGCACTCGAAACACTCGGGGGTTGTGCCCTCTTCGAGTAACCTAATGTGCCATCGGCTCCACGCACTCGAGCACCTCGAACGCGACAGCCTGAGTAGCTGATTCTGCCTGATCGTCGAATCCTTAAACTCCGAGTGCCTCGGCAAGGTACTGAGACTAAGGGTAATTAGGCTAACGAAAAAGCCTAGCATACAGTGCAAAAGTGTCGACTCGATCGACACCAGAATCTTACTATACAAGGTGACAGGCAAATATTTCTTACAAGATACAAGTACTTCATAATTTTTTATGTTTTCTGCAGCTTACAAGGACGTCGACTAGTCGAGCTATTCTATCGGGTCCTCCAACAGGAGTCGACAAAACATCTGGCTACGCCATAAGCTCAAGACCCGAGTCGAGTCACTCCTCGGATGGTTGCATGTCTTGATGCTACAAAGACGCGACGCTGGCCACGTACCCGACAGACGCGATGTTGGTCGTGCACCCGACAGAGACAACGGCGTCGACTCATCCGGAACGTCGAGTCTTTCCGGCTAAACGTCGCGCGACTCCACTACGTCAATTCCTGGCTCCTTATGCGTGAGATGCTGACTCGATGCATTTCCGGGTTAGTGGTTTCTCCTCGCATGAGTATCCACTCGAGTCTACGACTCTGCCAGACACTCGGGGGCTACTCCAAACTGGAGCGCTGGTCGCGCACACACAAGATCTTCGAGTCCTACGTCGAGTCTACGACTCCACTACGGACTCGGGGGCTACTCCCATAGGGAGGATTGATTCAAGCATCCGAATTTTTTTGTGTCCTACGGACTTAAAGTCAACAATGACTAAATTAAAGTCTCTGCTCAAGTCTACGACTCGAAGAGACACTCGGGGGCTACTCCCATAGGGAGCGCTGGTCGCGCACCCTATGAATTCTTCAACTGCGATCCTTCGGATCATCATGCAAAAACTTTTTGGAAACTCTGCCCCAGTCAACGCTAAGTGAGTAACATCCTCCTTGGCCACCCGAAACACCTCTGCGGTGATAAAATTTCGGATGTTGTGTCTGCGACGTAAAGATAAGACCTACAGATACCATCTGATGGCCTGGCAATGCACACGACTGCGCTTTGCTAGTAATAATCCGTGCCAACAGGCGCGATAAAAATCCTGACGGACGCGTTGGGTACATCATTTGAAAATTATTGGAATTATACTCCTGTAAGTCCTCAACGGCCTGAGTTGAATTACGCCAGCATTTGTTCCGGGTTCGAGTCGAGGGACTCGAATCTGAAGAAGATCGTGTTGTTTTGTCCTAAGACAGTTAACTGGCCTCGATCCGTCGGGAGAGTCAGGCACATGCATCAACAATCCCTACACAGTAAAATCATTCTTTGATGAACAAAAACAACTGCACCCGAAAGATTGAAGAGTCCTCAGCCGAATCTATGATTCGACTGAATACTCGGGGCTACTGACATGGTTATACCCAACAGGTACACGACCTTAGCATACCTAGTCCAGCCCAAGGAAGACCCACAAGCATATACACGGCCCATGAAGATTTTCGGGTGGCCCAAGCCCATGACGTCTTCGGATTCTTGGAGAGCAAGACTAAATTAGATAGAATATTTAAAAGGGCAAACCCTAAAACCTGTAACCGACTCGGTTTGTGTCCTGAGACCTATCCTCCCCATATATAAAGGCTAGGAGGGGCCAACGAGGAGGGCACCCCCGATAGACTAGACAACAACAGATCTACAGATCCAGCACTTCATACCACTGTATACATACCTCCACGTTAGATTGCATTTGCGCACTCCTGTAACTTTTGGTTCTACCGTAATCAAGAGCAGACAAGCAGGAGTAGGGTTTTCCCTCCGGGGGCCTAAACCTGGGTAAACCTCGTGTCCCCGTGTTGCTTGTTTGCTAACCGTTTCGCGATCTCCAGCATCCCCATCTTTTCCAAAATCCAAGTTCATAACAATGGGAATTGACGAGATTAAACATTGTCACACTTTGGCTCCTAGATGTAGATACACCCACTGTTAAACAAATATTTTTCAAAATATTAAAAATTTCAAAAATAAATCCGGGTGTATATGTTGACATTCTATGTTCATACACAAAGTATCACGAAAAAGACATTTTATATGGATTGTGTAAAAAAGACATTTTTTATGTTACAAACTAGTTTTCTACAAGACATTTTTTGCCTTTTTTGTACAAACCTCAAAAAATGTCTTCCCACTACAAAACTTTGTGTGAGGACATAGCATGTTCGGACATACATCTGGCATTTTGTTTCTGATTTTTTCAACATTTTTAAATTTATATAAAATGCATTTGCCATAATAGGTGCATCTAGACCTGGGAGCCATTCTTGTTTTCTTTCTTAGTGTCATCCATTCATTAGTGACTCTGTGCAAACTATCGTCAAATGTAAGATGGAAAGCCAGATTAATAAGGAAAAATAGAACATGGTTGATTCAACTAGGTAAGTGAGAAGCACCGCAATAGCAAATCATTGCCAATTTTACCATTTTTTTACAAAATTAATGTGTAGAAATCAGTGTTCAACCTTGTGACTCTTGCCTATTTTACATAGAGAATGTTGTACCAAGCTTGGATTGAGAAGTTTCAGAAGAAGAAGAAGAAAATGAATGAAGGATCAGCTGAAGTTATGGAATCACAAGGGTTACCTAAGGTATGTTCTTTATATACAACTCCAAAATTACTTCACTTTCCATGTTTTTTCTAAAAGCTTTATGTTTTATTGGGTTCCTAGAAACAAGAAAATGGGAGCAGCACAACACAAAGTCAGAACGAAAATTCTCAAGGCCAAGGGTCCATGTAAAGTTTTACTGAACTCTCTTGATGGTATGCTTCATGTGCAAGTGTTTCAAGCTAGTATAGTCAATACTCAAAAATGCATTGGCATTCTAAGAAATCAAATGTTCTCAACAATGCAGGTTTCTAGTGCTGAAGATATTGATGCAGAATATAACTTTTGATGAAGAGAAGATATTGATGCAGGTTTCTAGTGTTGAATATATTTTGTAACAATTATTTTTGTTGTACCCCCTCTGTTCCAAAATATAAGGCTGGCATAGGTATATGTCCTGCATGTGCTCACCCTTGGTCTACCCGGTGTGGCTGAACGCGAATCACATATGATGATCTGCTACGATCTGCGAAGCCCATGGTGATTCAGACAAAGCTAAGCCCGTGGATACTTCTACTCCTTGACAGATACAACAAGACTAGGTAGGAAACTTGTAGGGTTACGCCCTCGATCTTGTAACCGACTCGGATGATATCCTATACCTAGCCTCCTCATATAAAGGCTAGGAGGGATCACCGAGGAGGATTATTCGAAACCCTAGCACACACACCCGCCAGATCTAATCCACGCACCATAGCCATCTCGACGTCCTTGTAATCTTTGATTTCTCCATTAATCAAGAATAGATAAACAAGAGTAGGATTTTCACTCCGGGGCCTAAACCTAGGTAAACCCCGTGTCCCCCTTATTTGTATGTAAGCCGACGAAGTTTCTAGCGTATGCTCTATTCCCAAAAACCCAAGTCCATCAAGTATGAGCATTGACGTGATCACCCCACGTCAAAGTCGCCCAAGGATCAGACAACAATCAAATCTTAATAACTTCGACTAAATATTCAGGGAGAAATATCTATATCTACAATATCAAATGGACACATTAATGAAATTTACTTTATGATGAATCTATTGATATTAATTGGTAAATTAAATGTTTATTTTGTATATAAACTTGGTCAAACTTAGAAAAGTTGATTTTTGACTAATCATTAGGCGTCTTGTATTTTGTGATGGAGGGAGTACTTCATCTCTAAAATTCTGTAGAACAAACATGTGGATTCAGTGTTTTAGCTTTATGAAATTCTAGTAAACAAACTATGCATGTTTCTAGTGTTTTTGCTCTATTTTCTTAGGTTTGCTCTGTTTTTTGGTCCATCACATGCCTTTTCTGTTGCCCAGTTAGCTGGTTCATAGAAGGAACTTTAGATTCCATGCATGTCAACATATATATCGATCTGTTTTCAAAGGTTCGCTGCTTTGCTTTGTTTTGCACTAGTAGAAAACAGGGCTTCCGTTCAGAGCTGCCTAGAGCATCAGTCCCCGGTCACGTTACGAACCGGGATTAATGTGAGCACTAGTCTTGGTTCGAACGTATAGGAAGCCCGCGCGGGGCAGGGCCGCATCAGCCCCAGTTCGAATCAAAACTTTAGTCCGAGTTAGAGACACCAACCGAGACTAAAGGGGTTGAGGCAGGTGCGAGGTCCTTTAGTCCCGGTTGGTGTCTCCAATCGGAACTAAAGGTCCATGTTCCTATATATATACCCCACAACCTGACATGCTTGTGTGTGAACTGGTTTGTTTTTTCCTTCTTATGTACAAGAGGTGTATACTCATTTGTTTTCCCCTTCTATGCACAAGAGGTGCTCGATGAAATGTGTGAGTTCACACAAAACAAACATGATATGAAGTTCATGAGCCACACTTACGCTTTCTCCTCTTTCTTTCCTCCTCTATCAAGGTTAGCAACTTTATTCTTTGATTTGTCATTGATACAATGCATGTGTCGATGTACAGTGGTCATTTCTCTAGATGTTCTGTAATGGTTTTTGATAAATTAAGTATATAATGCAGATGGACCGGCAATGATGTACGGTGACCGACGCACTGCCGAGTTCATTACAGGACTGCATAATTTTATCGGTGTGGCTGAGGAAAATAGTATGAATGGTTTTATGTGTTGTATGCCAAAATAAGAAGGATTACAATTTCTCGAGAACCCTTCACACTCACCTGCTTTGGTCTGGTTTCATGCCCAGTTATAATTGTTGGACCAAGCACGGAGAAATATGGGTTATGATGGAAGACAACGAAGAAGATCCTTGATGATGATAACTATCCTATGTTCCCTGAATACGATGATACTGCAATGAGGGGAGATGAATATGAAGAGGCGCCATAGCTCATTGATGATCTTCACCGGGCCATTGTTGATGCAAATAGAGAATGCGTAAGTGAAAATGAGAAGTTAAAGTTGAAGGGCATGTTAGAGGATCACAAAAAATTATTGTAACCAAATTGTGAACGGATGTGGGATGATCTCCTATCAAAGGATCGCGTACGAGCAATTCAAGAGGAATTGGCGGGATTCTTAGTTAAGGAGGTCATATCTTCAGCCGGATCATACCATCATCAATTTATATTTAGAGTATAATAGGGATAGTAAAATAAATTATATTGTATATGCATGAACATGTACATTGTATGTAATATGTTCAAACAAGCACAAAAAAGAGGTCACTTTGTGTACTGTATATAATATGTTTGATCTCTATATTAAATGATAAACACAAATTGAAAATGAAAACACAAAGGAAAGGGACACAAAATGAAAAGGAAAACACAAAACCCTAAACCCTCAAACCCATCTCTTGCCACGGCAGCTGATTGCCCCAAAGCGCTGCCGCGACAGAATACCTTTTAGTCTCGGTTGGTGTTACCAACCGGAACTAGAGCCCCTCTAGCCCGAACGCTCGAGCCCAGCCATGTGGAGACCCTTTAGTCCTGGTTCGCCACACAACCGGGATTAAAGGTAGGGGCCTTTAGTCCCGATTGTGCAGTCCCGGTTGCGCAACCAGGACTAAAGGCAGTTACAAACCGGGACGGATTGCCCTTTTTCCACTAGTGTTGTTACGCCCAACGGTTTTTCTCTGTTTTGAAGGAAATATTCCCTAGAGGCAATCATAGAGATGATTATATTTCATATGTATCCATGAGTTATTGTAATGTTCCTTGAAATATCCATATCAGGCAACTTGTATTGATTGGAAATTATGTGAATTGTTTGTGAAACTCTTTACTTGTATGGTTATTTAATAGTTGTCCCTAGTCGGAGTTCATGTGAGGACACACGTGAATATTAGACTAGCACATCGATTGGTTGATGACTATGTTTCGCAAGTCATAGACATGAAGATGTCAAACCAATGATGTGGACACATGTTATGAACATGGGGTTGGACTGACCCAACTTGAGACTGACAATTAGTTGCAGCTCTTTCTCTACACATCGTGTACGTTTTATCCTTAGACCTGAGATTGTCGCATTTACTTGAGATGTGGATCGACCTACTTTGGGGCTATCAAACGCTGCACCGTAACTGAGTAGTTATAAAGGTAGCTTTCGGGTTTGTCCTGAAGCTTGCTGCAAGGCATGGTCAATCAAGATGGGATTTGCCCCTCTCTATTTGAGAGAGATATCTCTAGGCCCCTCGAGTGATCGGATCCATAAATGCATGGCCATGCTACATAAGGTTAAGAGTTAACCTAGTAAAGGGATTCTGAGTTACGGTATCGAGAAAGAGAGGTCAGCTTGGAGCTAGACCAAATATCATGAGGCAAAAGGAAAGACATGTACTAAACCTTGTGATGGTTCGTCCGATATGATCTTTGTATGCGTTTAGGAGTTGGCATGTCTTGCTAGAGGCCACTACCAACTATTGGCAGAATAAGTGTATTCATGTCATGTCTATACTTATATGAACCTATAGGGTCACACACTTAAGGGGCTGGAAGCCTAATGAGGATTGGATCCGAATTAGACCAGGCTTAGGCTACTAATGAGCTCCTAATGTAGAAGCCCACTAGGGACGCATATATAAGGGAGGGTGGGACGAGCTGACCAGGATTAGACCATTCCACCCAGCCGCCACACCTCATGCCTGTGTTGCACGCGTGGACCTAGCAGTCTGGCGTTTGACACTTCCACCATGTACGTGTGGATACCTCGGAGGTGCTGCATTTGTGGCACTGGGACGAGCCGTGCAAAGGGAGCTTCTTGTGGGATGAGGAAGAGGAGGAGACGTGGAACGTCTGCACTGCCTCGACGCGCTTCATCAATTCCGCAACTGCGCGTCTAGTGGTAATTCCGTGATCTATGACAACAGTAATCCTGGTTTACGTGGTAGAATTTTTTTGATATGCGCTAGTGTAGCCTACCCGTATCCCTTCAGTGGTATCAGAGCCGATGCTGTTCAGTTATAGGTTCGGGATGGTTGCATATGGTGATATGCAGATTGATATGAATGATGTGCTCGTTTATATTGCGGTGGTTCAGGATTGATCTATGATATTGAATTCCGTGATCGTGATTCTGAGGTTGTCGAATGACTTACCCCTACCGGTCGGTTTCCGCCATCGGGATAGACAGTAACACATAAATCATGTTGAATCACACGAACATCAATATGATTGATTGAATCGGAACCTAGATCTAAAATCGATGTACCGTGATCAAAGGAGTTTGATTGAATTGGCACAAGAGTCGGTTTATGGTAAATTTGATTTGCTGATCAAAATCCTTCAAGAAAATTGTGAAGATTCGATCTCTCATTTTTCACGGTTTCACATGATCCTTTGAACCCCGCAGGGGGAGACCCCCTAGACCCCCCTTAATCGTATCCCCTTTTGTATCTCGATAAGGTAACTAGGTGATGCGATGTCACATGATCCGGTAGAATGCGATTCTATGCATAACTTGTTTTTGCAGGATGTATGTGATCGGTATGGCCCATATATGTATGTGATGCATGTATGAAATTTTGCATGACCTGCGTGTCGTGAGTAGGGCAACACGGCTGGAGCCATATGTGTTGTCATTTATTGTAATGGCTTGCGTGCCAACTTTTGATGATCCCAATACTATGTAATTTTTATTACTAGCTGTTAGGAGTAATAGCTTGTATTAGTTCGTGGAGGACTCATCACTTCGAAGATGGCTCACATGGAACATGAAGATTGAGATCATCATGGCGGACAGGTTCTATGACGATGGAGATCACCATGAGAAAATGGGCCATACTGTGTCACATCTATGTGAATACTATTCTTATGTGTTTTACTACTATGCATGCTTAGATGATATAAGTAGAACGATCCCTCACAAAGTTTAAGTTAAACCATGCCCTCCCAACCAAACCTTGCACCATCCTATGCCATGTACAATCACGGTGGGCCTATGAAATTAGGGTGCCGCGGTTTTCCTTGGCTGGATGGGTTTGTATCGGATACCTACACGCATAAGGATTGGTGAGCTTGACAAGGTTATCTTAATAGTTAAGGACCTTGGGGCATAAAGGTTGTGCGCCTAGTTTTGACATAGAGATGTCACCCAACAACAAGAGTCATATGTGATATGATTAGCAAGTGTTGCTTACCGATTTACCTTGTCTTCTAGCAGTGATGCTAAAGCTCACTAGTCGACTTGTTAATTGTGGATCTTGAATCACTTAGTATCAATAGAGGGATATTGATTTAAGTGGGAGTATATGCTATTAAATTGTTTAATATGTTTTACTCTTTCATGGTAACATGGCTTAGTATTTTGCATGTTTTCTGTTGTAGATCAATGGCACCAAACACTACATCACCTTTTTCTTTGCGTTAGATTCTTGACAAAGATAAACTAAATGGAACAAACTATTCGGACTGGGTCCGTAACCTGAGAATTGTTCTCAGGTATGATAAAAAGGAAACGGTTCTGGATACCCCAATCCCCGATGAACCTGCTGATAATGCATCTGCTGCCCTAAAGAATGCCTACAAGAGAGCATGTGATGATTCTCTTGAGGTTATCTGCCTTATGCTTGCATGCATGGAACCTGAACTCCAAAAGAAGTTTGAGGATCAGGATGCGTACGATATGATCGTTGCTCTTAAGGACATGTTCCAAGATTAGGCAAGGACTAAGAGGTACAATGTTGCCAAGTCCTTTGTCGAAAGCAAGCTAGCAGAGGGAGCAGTTGTAGGCCCCCATGTGATCAAAATGGTTGGTTACAGTCAGACTTTGGAAAAGCTTGGTTTTCCACTAGGCCAAGAGTTGGCCACTGACTTCATTTTGGCGTCTCTTCCATCCAGCTATGGGCAGTTCATTTCGAACTACCATATGCATGGGGTGGAGAAGGGCCTTAATGAGTTGCGGGATGCTAAAAACAGCAGAAAGTGACATGAAAAAGTGTGCAGGGCATAGCCATGTGATGGCTGTGCAGAACAAGCCTAGCTTCAAGAAAAAGGGTACTTCTTGGAAGAAGAAGGGCAAGGCTAAGGATACGATCCCTAATCCTGCACCCAAGCAAAAGGCTGGACCTGTAGAAGACATTGAGTGCTTCTTTTGTCATGAACATGGCCACTGGAAGAGAAACTGCAGCAAGTACCAGACTTCTTTGAAGAAGAGTGGAAGTAAGAGTACTTCCCACTCAGGTACGCTTGTTGTAAATGTTGTAGACATTCTTCTCGCTGATTCCTATGTTAACTCTTGGGTATTTGATACCGGATCGGTTGCTCATATTTGCAATTCGATACAGGGGCTAATAAGGACTGGAGAAGTGCAAAAAGGCGAAGTGGATTTTCGCGTCGGAAATAAAGCAAGGGTTGCTGCATTGTTCGTCGGTGTCATGCCGTTGGAGATATGCTCAAGAGGCAATAATAAAGTAGGTTATTATCATATCTTCATACTTATGATAAAAGTTTACATACCATGCTATAATTGTATTAAAAGGAAACATTAATACTTGTGTGATTTGTAAACATAAAAGAGCCCCTAGTAAAGCCTCTTGTTAAACTAGCTTGTTGGTTAATATATGATCATGGTTTCCTGATCATGAACATAGAGATGTTATTAACAACAGGGTCATATCATTAGGAGAATGATGTGATGGACATACTCCTATATTTAAGCGTAGCATAAAGATCAAGTCATTTAAAATAGTTCATTTGCTATAAGCTTTCTGATACATAGTAACCTAATTCCTTCGACCATGAGATCATGTTAATCACCATCACCGGAAGGATGCTTTGATGACATCAAACACCACACCATAACTGGGTGGCTATAAAGGTGGCATTGAGTGTTCGGAAAGTATGTGTTGAGGCACATGGATCAAGAGTGGGATTTGTCCATCCATATGATGGATAGATATACTCTGGGCCCTCTCAGTGGAATGTCATCCAATTAGCTTGCAAGCAAGTGACTGGCTCACAAGGGATCACATATCACGGGAACGAGAAAAGAGTACTTATTAGTAACGAGGTTGAACTAGGTATGCAGAGATACCGACGATCATAACCTCGGATAAGTAAACTATCATGAGACAAAGGGAAATTGGTATCGTATGTAAGTGGTTCATTCGATCGCAAAATAATCGTAGAAATATGTGGGAGCCATATGAATTTCCAGATTCCTCTATTGGTTATTGTTCGGAGAAGTGTCTCGATCATGTCCGCATAATTCACGAACCGTAGGGAGACACACTTAAGGATTCGACGTTGTTTGAGTAGTTATGGAATGATGAGTAAAGAGACCGAATGTTGTTCGGAGTCTCGGATGGAATTCGGGATATCACGAGGAGATCCGGAATGGTTTGGATAATAAGATTCATATAAGGAAAGTCCTGTTTCGGGGTTGGAGAATGGTTCCGGTGTTTTCATCGAGAATGTTCTAGAAGGTTCCGGAATGTCCGGCATCCGGAGGGGAAGGGTACATGAATGTGTCATACCAAGTTGGAATGATTGCATCATGTACTAGGTGTCATCGCTGAACAAAATAAAGGGTTTAATCAAATCCTAGTTTGAAAAAGTCAAACGCCAATTTGAAAAGTCAAACAGCTATTTTGGAAGGTGGAGGGGAAGTAGGAAACCTACTTGGGGAGGAGTTCCTCCCCTCCACCGTCGGCCCACTTGGGATCCGAGTTGGGGAGGGACTCCCCTCCCCTGGCGCGCCTCCCTCCACCTATATAAGGAGGGGCAGGGCTGCCCCTCCAAGGACACAACACCTCCACCCAAAACCCTAGCTCCCAGCCGCCGACGCCGCCACCTCCTGTCGCCGCCTAGGGAAACCCTAGCCACCGACTTGGGCAGCTCCAAGCCCTAGCTGCCGGTCCTAGACCCTCCTCCTTGGTGCGTCTAAACCCTAGATCACCGAGGATCTCTCTCATAGTCCACCATACTCGCTCCGGCTTAAGGCGAAGCCCTGCGAGATATCCCCTCTACTTCCGGTACCACGCCGTTGTGCTGCCGGAATCGCAAGGAGAGTGCTGCAACCTCCGCTGCCTGCTGGAACAAGGGAGAGGAAGGTCCTCGTCGAGTACCGAACGTGTGACCGACTACGGAAGCGCTGCCGGAACGCAGCGCTGGAAGGATCATCTACGACTACATCACCCACGAGAATCTGCTCTCGTTAACCGCTTTGGAATCTTCGAGGGTGAGTTATTCCATCGATTCGTTGCTACAATCTAGTAGATAGATCTTGGCTTGTTTGTTTGTATGCGGTAGAAAATTTTGTTTTCCATGCTACGAAACCCTACAGTGGTATCAGAGCCGTGTCTATATGTAGATCTGTTGAACGAGTAGAACACAATGGTCATTGTGGGTGTTGATGCTTTTGTTGTCGATTGCTTCTTGTGTACTTTGCATCTTGCGGTATGGTGGGATGAAGCGGCCCGGGCTAACCTTACATGACATCGTTCATGAGACTTGCTCCACGCTTGACATGCAACTTGTATTGCATAAGTGGCTTTGCGGGTGCCTGTTTCTCCCAACATAGTTAAGATTCAATTTACAACGGGTGATTGACAATACTAGTATCAATGTTGTGGTTCTTGTTCGTAAGTTAGAACGACACTTATTGAAAGCCCCAAACCACGTAAAATATGCAAAGAAAATTAGAGGCGTCTAACTTTGTTTTGCAGGGGTGTGTTGTGATGTGATATGGCCATGATTGTGATTATATTTGATGTATGCAATGTTCCTTATTGTAAGTTGGCAACCGGCAGGAGCCATATGGTTGTCTTTAATTTTTGTTAAGACCCGCGTGTCTATTCAAAGTAGTTATAATAGTTGAAGCTGGTGGACGACAACCTGGTGGACGACAACCATGGAGCAGCATCATGGACCTTGATGCAATGCCGGTGATGATGGAGATCATGTTCGTGCTTGAAGATGGAGATCGGAAGCACAAAGAAGAAAGGCCATATCATATCACATATTATGAATTGCATGTGATGTTCATTCTTAGTAAGCACCGTTGCTAAAGCTTGTTGTTTCGAAGCACCACATGATGATTGGGTGTGTTAGATTCCGCAAGTGTATACAACATGAGCAAGCCAGATTTGCTCATGCGGAAGCTAAGGTTTGATCTTGACGAGCCTAGCATGTACAGACATGGTCTCGGAACACGGATCACCGAAAGGTAAAGCATGAGTCATATAGTAGATATGATGAACATGTTGATTGTTCGCCATTGAAGCTACATCAACTCTCGTGATGATCGGTTTTGATGTGGTGGATTTGCTTCGTGTGATCACTAAAACAATGTGAGGGATATTGTTTTGAGTGGGAGTTCAATGGAAATATGATTAAAAGTTGAACACTATTTATCATAAATTAAATCAAAGTGAATTTGCATAATTGTTGTAGTCATTGGCATCCGTTTACCACCTTGCGCTTAGTTATAATTGAGATGATAGAACTATAGAATTCTGGTTAGTTACTTTACGAACTGGTATCGTATTGTTTTTGAAGTGTTAATCTAAAGTTTAAAAGTCCTATTGCAAACTTTCAGTAAGTTCCGGTTACTCCATGAAGTTTAATAATTGGTATTAAATCAAGAGTGACAATTCCAAGAGTTAGTGTATGAGTATCATGTCTGTCTCCATGATTCTTGATATTCAAAGAATTGTCTTAATATCAAGGTTATCTAGGATCTGAAAGAGTTGTTTCAGAAACCATGATGTGTGGAAGATATTGTGATATCTGAAACGAAGTTTTGGTTGCAACATGATAGAGTATAATATGGCAAAAGTCATGTTCTCATATTTGATGAGAATTTGCAAAGGGTTGGAGAAACTAGTTGTCCTAATCCACCAAAAGGTTTTGGAGAGCAACATTATACTCGCAATTCATATTTATAAGCTAAAAGTAGCTTGATCATGAATAATTCCATGATAAGGGTGAATATTTGACGTAGGTAAAATGTTTACCACACCAAGAGATTACTAAAGAATGGAATTTGAAAGCACACCAAACATTTGATGATGGTGATCTACTTCAAAGTGCAAGTCCAAAGACATTGGTATTTAATTATACACGCTTTGGACTATGTGTCATATGTATGACTCCACTGTTGATGTTGATAGATTCTTTCAAACAGAAAAGGAAATACTGAAATAGAATCTCATAAATATATGGCAGAAAAGAAAATACTAGAATTGTTCAGTTTAAGTATATATAGATGATATACATGTTATGGCTATATTCTTTGCTTATTAAACAATGTGGTTCTTAAGTATTTGATACTGAATTTGCTGGTGTGAATTATCATACGAAACAACACAATTCATGAACTACAATGGCCTAAGTAACTAGCAAAAGAATATGTGATGATGTTCATCGAGAACAAATAAAGGGTTATTGTCCTGCTCGTTAAACATCAAAGCTTGCCTTCAAGATTTGTTTTATCAGGTATTATAAGAACAAAAGGGTTGTTTAAATAATTGCCGTAATCCATAAAAGATGGATGATTCACAAATCTCGTTGGAGAAATCACATCCATAAAACTAGTGCTAAATATGTCGAAAGACAAATTGATTGAAAGATCACTTAGGAAGTGACATCGCCGTTTAAATTATATTGGAAAGAAAACATGAAGAAACTCCATGTGCATGGA
Source organism: Avena insularis (assembly GCA_023614405.1). Classification (NCBI taxonomy): domain Eukaryota; kingdom Viridiplantae; phylum Streptophyta; class Magnoliopsida; order Poales; family Poaceae; genus Avena; species Avena insularis. The sequence continues at coordinate 257,668,750 of CM042691.1, forward strand.
ATTTTGGGGTCCTTTTGATTTTTGATCAAATGACGCTTGTGAAACTTTCTGGAGATAATTAAAAATTCGTTCATAGCCCAAAAGGGAACGAATGACTAGCTTATTGGAACTATTACATATTGTTGTATGAAGTCCATTATGCGTAGTCAAGAGCGATGGATTTCAACTTCATATACTTTCTCTGAAAATTTTGAGTGAATATATGAATATTTACTTAATAAGGATGAAGTATGAAACATTTGAAAAGTTCAAAGATTTTCAAGATGAAGTGCAAAATCATTGTAACAAGAATATAAGTAGTTTATGATAAGATCATAAAGAAAGATATTTGAGTTAAAAGTTTAGCATAATACCTAAGATTTAAGGAATCATTCCGTGGATTTGCATTTCCGAAACACCATAAGAGTATGGAGCATTCGAGATATGTAATTAAACCTTGTTTGACATGGTAAAGATCAAAGGTGTAAATCATAAAAATGCCATTATATTTTAAAAGATTAAAAGCTTTAGAGACTACCGCTTTTCCACTGAAAAGAGCTCCATCATAATCCGTTGAAATGACACCATATAAAGTTATGGTTTGGGATAAAACCCAAGTTGTCCTTTCTTAAACATTGGTATGCTATGCATAAGAAAGATGTTTGCAACCAAAGTCGGATGAACCTGTCTTTGTATGTTATTTCGAATAACTGTTAAGTAATCCTCCATAACATCGGAGACAAAAGTGTTTGTCACTTAGAACGTCAAGTTTCTTTGAGAAGGAATTTTTCGTGAAAAGATAAGTGGGAGGACAATAGAACTTTGATAAGGTTAAAAGAACCTTAGCTATATGTGCAAAGTTCTTGGCCTTGAAAAGTGTTCCGGAGGCAGCAACAATGCTCATGGCTCACGTGCCTCAAAGGTTGTGGTTACGAAGGTCAAAGTTTCTATTTGAACCAAGTAGGTCGAGTAAGCAATCAAATACCAAGATTTGAGGGTTGAATCATTATTTGAAAATAATGAACATACTACATGCAAAGAAGCGATGATGGGCCCTGAATCCGTAAAATGGCTTGAAGCCATAAAATCCGTGATAGTTCCATACACGAGAAATCAAGTTTTGAACTTGAAGGACCCTCGAGAAAGGTGTAAGACCTTACAGTTGTGTTTGGATCTATAAAGAAATAGACATGGATGTTGCACATCTATGAAATAGTCGACATGTTGGGAAAGAGTTCACAACAATGTTCAAAGGTTGACTATGACAAGATTTGATCTTTCATAGCGATATTTAGTCTAGACGGATTAATGTAGCAACCACTACATATAATTTTGTTATGTGGTAGTTGAATAAACAAAACAAGTTCTTCTAATATAATTTTTACCTAGGACATGTGCATAACACGGTCCATAGGGTTTTGTTAATTCAAAGGATGCTAAAAGCATATGCAAACTTCAATGGTTGAAGTAAGCATCGTGAAGTTGGTATCTTCACTATGATGAAACTGTTAAAAGAGTTTAATTTCATCAGAGACAATGAAGATTCTTGCATTTGCAAGAAATTAAGTGGGAGCGCTAGGACATGTTTCTAATACATTATGTGGAAGACATATTGTTGATTAAAAATGATGTATCTTTTACACATATTAAGAATTTCATCCCGATGAAAGACTTAGGCAAAACCCAAATATTTGGCATCAATAGACGCTAATATGGTTGTGCCGAAAGTACATAGATGATGTATTGAATAAGTTCAATATAGAAAATACAAGAAAGTTCCTTGTCGCACAGAAAGGATTGAATGAGTTCAATATTGATGATATATTCAAGTGTATTGACACATGGTAAGTGAAACAAAGATTCAAGTATAGATTGATACCTGATGTATGAAATCACAAAGAGTATTTATATCAATCATACTGTGATATGTACAAATCTAGATATGTCCTATGCTCTAAATGTTATGAGCATATATCAGAATGATTCATAAGATAATCATTGGACGATAGTAAAAATATTCTTATGATCTTGTAAAAGAACTAAGAATATATTATTTTGTAGAAATGACAAATAGATGGTTAGTTCATTGTAAATGAATTACTTTGATACTAGTTTTGTCACAAAGTACAAATTAAGTTTATCTCAATCTAAACTAACGGTGGCACAATATGATGGAAAGTAAGTTCCATAATGAATTTGGATGAATTCCAAAGTTAAGACATTGTGACAGATACTACAACAAAAGGCTGAGTATATGACTGCTATTATAGCAGCTAAAGAGGGCATTTGTGTCAAGTAGTTTGTTATCAAACTAGGTGTAGTTCACAGCGGGATAATACTATGAAGATATATTGTACGGCAATATTATCAACATGTTTTAACCCCAGAGAACTAAAGGTCTCACTAAAGGACCAAATTTATACAAAGCCATCTCATTAGAGAATGAATGATGCGTAGAGACGCAAAGACATGCAATTACACACGGACCTGGAAGTGTCAGATCCGGAGATCAGTTGACCACTAGCAAACGTGTACTTACAACACCGGAAAGCCATAGGTGTTGAATACACAAAGGTTTGAAACTAGATTATTGACTCTAGTGCAAGTGGGAGACTGTTGGAGATATGCCCAAGAGGCAATAATAAAGTAGGTTATTATCATATCTTCATACTTATGATAAATGTTTACATACCATGCTATAATTGTATTAAAAGGAAACATTAATACTTGTGTGATTTGTAAACATAAAAGAGTCCCTAGTAAAGCCTCTTTTTAAACTAGCTTGTTGGTTAATATATGATCATGGTTTCCTGATCATGAACATAGAGATGTTATTAACAACAGGGTCATATCATTAGGAGAATGATGTGATGGACATACTCCTATAGTTAAGCGTAGCATAAAGATCAAGTCATTTAAAATAGTTCATTTGCTATAAGCTTTCTGATACATAGTAACCTAATTCCTTCGACCATGAGATCATGTTAATCACCATCACCGGAAGGATGCTTTGATGACATCAAACACCACACCGTAACTGGGTGGCTATAAAGGTGGCATTGAGTGTTCGGAAAGTATGTGTTGAGGCACATGGATCAAGAGTGGGATTTGTCCATCCATATGGCGGATAGATATACTCTGGGCCCTCTCGGTGGAATGTCATCCAATTAGCTTGCAAGCATGTGACTGGCTCTGAGGGATCACATATCACGGGAGCGAGAAAAGAGTACTTATCGATGAGGTTGAACTAGGTATGAAGAGATACAAGCGATCATAACCTCGGATAAGTAAACTATCGTGAGACAAAGGGAAATTGGTATCGTATGTAAGTGGTTCATTCGATCATAAAATAATCGTAGAAATATGTAGAGCCATATGAATTTCCAGATTCCTCTATTGGTTATTGTTAGAGAAGTGTCTCGATCATGTCGCATAATTCACGAACCGTAGGGAGACACATAAGGATTGACGTTGTTTGAGTAGTTATGGAATGATGAGTAAAGAAAGAATGTTGTTCGGAGTCTCGGATGGAATCCGGGATATCACGAGGAGATCCGGAATGGTCCGGAGAATAAGATTCATATAAGGAAAGTCCTGTTTCGGGGTTGGAGAATGGTTCCGGTGTTTTCATCGGGAATGTTCTAGAAGGTTCCGGAATGTCCGGCACTCCGGAGGGGAAGGGTACATGAATGTGTCATACCAAGTTGGAATGATTGCATCATGTACTAGGTGTCATCGCTGAACAAAATAAAGGGTTTAATCAAATCCTAGTTTGAAAAAGTCAAACGCCAATTTGAAAAGTCAAACAACTATTTTGGAAGGTGGAGGGAATGAAACCTACTTGGGAGGAGTTCCTCCCCTCCACCGCCGGCCCACTTGGGATCCGAGTTGGGGAGTGACTCCCCTCCCCTGGCGCGCCTCCCTCCACCTATATAAGGAGGGGCAGGGCTGCCCCTCCAAGGACACAACACCTCCACCCAAAACCCTAGCTCCCAGCCGCCGGCGCCGCCACCTCCTGCTGCCGCCGCCTAGGGAAACCCTAGCCGCCGACTTGGGCAGCTCCAAGCCCTAGCCGTCGGCCCTAGACCCTCCTCCTTGGTGCATCTAAACCCTAGATCGCCGAGGATCTCTCTCATAGTCCACCATACTCGCTCCGACTTAAGGCGAAGCCCTGCGAGATCTCCCCTCTACTTTCGGTACCACGCCGTTGTGCTGCTGGAATCGCGAGGAGAGTGCTACAACCTCCGCTGCCTGCTGGAACAAGGGAGAGGAAGGTCCTTGTCGAGTACCGAACGTGTGATCGAATACGGAAGCGCGCCGAAAGGATCGTCTACGCAATCTTGAGATCGGAAAGAGTACGACTACATCACCCACAAGAATCTGCTCTCGTTAACCGCTTTGGAATCTTCGAGGGTGAGTTATTCCATTGACTCGTTGCTACAATCTAGTAGATAGATCTTGGCTTGTTTGCTTGTATGCGGTAGAAAATTTTGTTTTCCATGCTACGAAACCCTACACATGCAACTTCACCTTCCGCCAGGATTTATTATGGAGTTGAATAATTGTTATTACATTCCTAGTATGGGTCGAAACATCTTATCACCTTCATGTTTGATGAGGGATGGTTATGTAGGGGTTCGTAGCATGGAAAACAAAAAAATTCTACCGCATGCAAACAAACAAGCCAAGATCTATCTACTAGATTGTAGCAATGAGTCGATAGAGGAACTCACCCTCGAAGATTCCAAAGTGTTTACGAGAGCAGATTCTCGTGGATGATGTGCCAATCTCAAGATCGCAAACGATCCTTTCGGCGCGCTCCAACAGCGCTTCCACGCCGGTCACACGTTGGTATTGATGAAGACCTTCCTCTCCTTGTTCCAGCAGCGGAGGTTGTAGCACTCTCCTCGCGATTCCGGCAGAACGACGGCGTGGTACCAGAAGTAGAGGGGAGATCTCGCAGGGCTTCGCCTTAAGCCGGAGCGAGTATGGTGGACTATGAGAGAGGCCTTGGCAATCTAGGGTTTAGAGGGCACCAAGGGAGGAGTCTAGCCGACGGCTAGGGTTAGGGTTCACCCCAACTCGGCGAGTTAGTGGTGCCCTAGGCGGCGGCAGCAGGGGGTGGTGGCGTCGTCGGCTTAGGGCTAGGGTTTGGGTGGTGTTGGGTGTAGGGAAGAGGGGGCACCCCTGCCCCTCCTTTTATAGGTGGGAGGGCGCCGGCCAAGGGGAGGGAGTCCTACCCCAAGTCGGCCTCCTTGGCCGGCAGGTGGAGGGAGAGGAACTCCTCCCCAAGTAGGTTTCCTACTCTCCCTCCACCAAGCAAAACTGCCGTTTGACTTTTTCAAATCGGCGTTTGACTTTTCAAACTAGGATTTGATTTATCCCTTTATTTTGCTCAGCCATGATACCTAGTACATGATGCAACCATTCCACATTGTCATGACACATTCATGTACGACATGATGGTCGATATCATCAAAGCATCCTTCCGGTGATGGTGATAAGCATGATCTCATGGTCTAAGGAATTAGGTTACTATGCATCAGAAAGCTTATAGAAATTGAACTATTAAAATGACTTGATCTTTATGCTACGCTTATCTATAGGAGTATATCCATCATACCATTCTCCTAATGATATGATCTTGTTATTAACAACATCTCAAATTTTCATGATCAATAAACCATGATCATCTATTAATCAACAAGCTAGTATTATGAAGAGGCTTTACTGGGGACCCTAATTTAGTTTATAAATCACACACGTATTAATGCTTCTTGTTAATACTATTATAGCATGAATGTAAAAATTTATCATAAACACAAAGATATAATAATAACTACATTTATTATTGCCTCTAGGGCATATCTCCAACAGTCTCCCACTTGCACTAGAGTCAACTAATCTAGATTACATGGTAATATACCGAACACCAATGGCAGTTTGGTGTTGGTCATGTTTTGCCCTCGGGAGAGGTTTAGTCAACGGATCCACCACATTCAGATCTGTGTGTACTTTGCAAATCTTTATGTCACCATCTTGGACATGTTCTCGAATAGCATGAAAACGTAGCTTGATGTGCTTTAGCTTCTTGTGTGACCTTGGTTCGTGCGCATTGGCTATAGCGCCCATGTTATCACAGTAGATAGACATTGGGTCCAGCGCACTTGGAACCACACCGAGCTCTGTAATGAACTCTTTCATCCATACCGCTTCTTGTGAAGCCTCCGAAGCAGCTATGTATTCCAATTCAGTTGAAGATCTCGCCACAACGCTTTGCTTTGCACTCCTCTAGCTAACTGCTGCACCATTCAAAATAAATACTTATCCAGATTGTGATTTAGAATCATCCGGATCGGTGTTCCAACTAGCATCGGTGTAACCATTAACAACGAGTTGTTCATCACCTCCATAAGAAAGAACCATATCCTTAGTTCTTCTCAAGTACTTAAGGATGTTTTTGACCGCTGTCCAATGATCCACTCCTGGATCACTTTGATATCTGCTAGTCAAACTAACAGCATATGCAATATCGGGTCTAGTATATAGCATGGCATATATTAGAGATCCTATGGCCGAGGCACAGGGAGTCTTACTCATCCTTTCTCTATCTTCTGCCGTTGCTGGACTTTGAGTTTTACTCAAGGTCGTATTGGGCAACATGGGCAAGAACCCTTTCTTGCTATCTTCCATTCCAAACCTCTTTAGAACTTTGTCCAAATATGTACTTTGTGACAATGATATTAGGCGTCTCGATCTATCTCTATAAATCTTTATGCCTAATATGTAAGCTGCTTCACCAAGATCCTTCATTGAAAAACTATTATTCAAATATTCCTTGACACTATTAAGAAGGTCTACATCATTCCCAATCAACAATATGTCATCTACATATAGTATTAAGAATGCTACAGAGCTCCCACTCACTTTCTTGTAAATACAAGCTTCTCCATAAGATTGTATAAAACCAAAACTTTTGATTACCTTATCAAAATGTTGATTCCAGCTTCGGATGCTTGCTTCAACCCATATATGGACCGTTGAAGTTTGCATACCTTGTTAGCATCTTTAGGATCGACAAAACCTTTGGGTTGCATCATATACAACTCTTCATCAATGTCTCCATTGAGGAACGCCGTTTTGACATCCATCTGCCATATCTCATAATCGTAATATGCAGCGATTGCTAACATAATCCTCACAGACTTTAGCTTCTACTGGTGAGGAAGTCTCGTAGTAGTCAACTCCTTGAATTTGTCGAAACCCTTTTGCGACAAGTCGAGCTTTATAGACAATAACATTACCATCAACATCTGTTTTCTTCTTGAAAATCCATTTGTTCTCGACAGCCTTCCGGCCATCCGCTAAGTCCACCAAAGTCCATACTTGGTTTTCGTACATGGATCCAATTTCGGATTTCATGGCATCTTGCCATTTATTGGAATCTGGGCTCATCATCGCTTCCTCATATGTCGCAGGGTCATCGGTATTGTCCACCAACATGACACTCATAACAGGATCATACCAATCAGGAGTGGTACGAGTTCTCGTTGACCTGCGAGGTTCTGTAGCAACTTCAACCGAAGTTTTATGATCATCATCATTAGCTTCCTCTCTTATTGGTGTAGGCGCCACAGGAACTACTTCCGGTGCTGCGCTACTCGCAAGTTCGAGAGAAGGTTCAACAACCTCGTCGAGTTCTACTTTCCTTCCAGTCACTTCTTTCGAGAGAAATTCCTTCTCTAGAAAGGATCCATTCTTGGCAACGAAGATTTTGCCTTCGGATCTATGATAGAAGGTATACCCAATAGTTTCCTTCAGATATCCTATGAAGACGCATTTTTCCGCTTTGGGTTCAAGCTTGTTCGGTTGTAACTTCTTTACATAGGCCTCGCAACCCAAACTTTAAGGAACGATAATTTAGGTTTCTTCCCAAACCATAATTCATACGGTGTCATTTCAACGGATTTAGATGGTGCCCTATTTAAAGTGAATGTGGCTGTTTCTAATGCATAACCCCAAAATGATAGCGGTAAATCTGTAAGTGACATCATAGAACGAACCATATCTAAGAGAGTTCGATTACGACGTTCGGACACACCATTACGCTGCGGTGTTCCCGGCGGTGTCAATTGTGAAATTATTCCGCATTTCTTTAAATGCTCGCCAAACTCGTAACTTAGATATTCACCTCGACGATCAGAACGTAGAAATTTAATCTTCTTGTTACGTTGATTCTCTACCTCACTTTGAAATTCCTTAAACTTTTCGAAAGTTTCGGACTTATGTTTCATGAAATAGATATACCCATATATACTCAAGTCATCCGTGAAGGTAAGAACATAACGATAACCACCACGCGATGCTACACTCATTGGACCACATACATCTGTATGTATGATTTCCAATAAGTCCGTAGCTCGCTCCATCATACCAGAAAATGGAGTCTTAGTCATTTTACCCACCAGACATGCTTCGCATCTTTCAAGTGATTCAAAATCAAGTGATTCAAGAAGTCCATCGGAATGGAGTTTCTTCATACGCTTCACTCCAATATGACCAAGACGACAGTGCCACATATAGGTCGAGTTATCGCTCAATTTCAAACGTTTAGATTCAATGTTATTAATATGTGTATTTCCACTATCGAGATTCAATAAGAATAGACCATCTATCAAAGGTGCATGTGCATAAAACATATTACTCATATAAATCAAACAATCATTATTCTCGGACTTAAACAAGTAACCGTCTCGCAATAAACAAGATCCTGATATAATATCCATGCTTAACGCAGGCACAAAATAACAATTATTTAAGTATAAAACTAATCCCGATGGTAGATGAAGAGGTAGCGTGCCGACCGCGATCACATCAACCTTTGATCCATTTCCAACGCGCAACGTCACCTCGTTCTTCGCTAGCTTTCGTTTATTCTGCAGCACCTGTTTCGAGTTACAAATATGAGCAACCGAACCAAGATTATCAAATACCGAGCACTACTACAGTACTAGTGAGATACACATCAATAACATGAATCTCGGATATACCTATCTTCTTGATGTTGCCGTGCTTCAAATCCTCGATCGGCGCCGATCGTCTAGGTCAACATCGCGATCGCCGTATTGCGCGAGTCGACCCGCTCAGGGATAGGTTTCAGTCGGCTCGATCCAGCTGGCGACTCCGCTTCGTGGGTATACCCCGATTGGTATTCCCCCATCAGTAGTCCCCGGGCGCGTTGTCTATTCGACGCGGGCGTGAGGCAGGGCGCGGAGAGTCTTGACGATGGGTCGTGGCGAATCGGCGACGAGCTCCTGAACAGGAAAAAGAACCATGAAGCGGGAGGCGGTCGGCGTGAGCCAGTCGGTGATGGCTAGTTGGCAAAAGACGCAGGGCGTCGGTGAAGCCGCCAGTTGCGGCGAGTCCCCGAACGTGGAGCGTGACGAGTCCCCGAGCGCGGCGAAGGCGAGGTTGCGACCAAGCGAGTGGTGTTGTCATGTAGCGCCGGAAGTCCCAGCGCGTTAATCGAGGCGAGTCGTGGTGAGTCCCGGCGTGTTGAGTATCGCGAGTCCATGATGGCGAAGTCCCCGGCGTGTTGTGTCTGTGACGAGTCGCGATGGCGAAGTCCCCGGCGTGTTAATCTGTGAGACGAGTCATGATGGCGAGTCCCCGGCGTTAATCTGTGAGTGGAGAGTCCTGATAGCGAGTCCCGGCGTGTTAATCTGTGGCGAGTCCACGGTGGCGAGTCCCCGGCGTGTTAATCTGTGAGTGGAGAAGTCGCGGGCGAGTCCTCGGCGTGTTAATACGTGAGGGCGAGTCATGGTGGCGAGTCCGGCGTGTTAATCTGTGACGAGTCCATGATGGCGAAGTCCTCGGCGCGTTAATCTGTGATGGAGAAGTCATGATGGCGAAGTCCCGGCGTGTTGAGTCTGTGACGAGTCATGATGGCGAGTCCCGGCGTGTTAATCTGTGGCGAGTCATGGTGGTGAGTCCCGAGCTTGTTGTGTCTGTGGAGTCCCGGCGTGTTGTACGCTGTGGCGAGTCCATGATGGCGAGTCCCCGGCGTGTTAATCTGTGGCGAGTCATGATGGCGAGTCTCCGGCGTGTTGTGTCTGTGGCGAGTCATGATGGCGAGTCTCGGCGTGTTGATCTGTAGGCGAGTCCGTGGTGGCGAGTCCCCGAGCGCGTTGAGTACGCGAGTGGAGAGTCCACGGTGGCGAGTCGACGAGGGCGAGCCGCGGTCGTGGAACCATGCGTACACGCAGCATGCCTAGGAGTAGTCCCCGAGGCTCGAGTTGGCTTGTAGAGGCGACTTGAGGCTCTTTAGAGATGCATATTCTGAAAATAGTAGTGGTTGCTGCCGAGCATGGTGAGTGGCGAGATCAAGCGACCGGCGAGTGCCGAGCCCCCCGAGCGCGGAGAGTGGTGAGGTCAAGCGACCGGCGAGCGTCGAGGCTGAGTGACCGACGGGCGCCGAGTCCCCGAGCACGGAGAGTGACGAGGTCGAGCGACCGGCGAGCGCCGAGTCCCAGCCAGCGGCGAGGTCGGCGACAGCAGTGTCGAGTCCCAGGCGGCGGCGTAGGTCGGCGACCGATGGGCGCTGAGTCCCGAAAGCGATGAGCGGCGAGTCGGCGACCGCGAGTGTCGAGTCTCGAAAGCCTTGGCGAAGCGGTCGGCGACCGAGCCAGGCGCCGAGTCCCCGAGCGCGGCGAGCGGCGAGGTCGAGCGACCGGCGAGTGCCGAGTCCCCGAGCGCGGCAAGTGGCGAGAAAGACACCGTTTTGCTGAGAAGGAGAAAAGATACAATTGCATTAAGGTGTACTTGCATAATATATTGAATAATTGTAAGACATGCGAATTGTAGACATTTAAATAAAAAACATGTTTGTTAGGTGGATCGATAGGCAATATGTAAGGTTTATACGTGTCTTTTCATGAGTAGGCAGACCTCCAGCATCAAACGCTTGCCGGGTAACAGGGACGCGATGCCAGGCTGTTGAACCCGAAAACAAGGTCGGCCTTTTGGTACCCAGCCTCACTACTTCGACAGACGCGAATAAACAGCAGACAAAATTGAAACCGATCCCAAGTATGATTTTGGTCCCTGAAAAGGGTCACATGCGACTGCATGGTCGGCTTTGAAGAATGAATGGAGATGCATATATGTTTTAAACCCATAACATGTACGAGTGTAAAGAAACTTAGCTGTTAGCATGGCAACTCCGCGATTGCGAGTCTGCGAGTGAGAATCCGTGATGGCGAGTCTCCGAGCATGGCAAGTTCGCGATGATGCAATGATCTTGAACCAGTCTTTTAAAGATAGACGGATCAAGTCAAGCTCGGCCAAAACGGCAAGGGATTGAATCTGACACAAAGATAATCGCCAGATCGCCTCATCGCCACGAATTAATTCTCCCACGTACATAAGAAATCACATAGGAAAGATTAGTCTAGTCTTAATCAAATGATAAATCAATAAAATAATCACGTAAGATATTTAGACTAAAATAAAGAAATCCATGAAAGCACGACGAATTGGAGATATGTGAGTCGGAGGTATGCGATTTCCACGACCCTGTCGAGTTCGCACGACGCCAGACGAGTCAGCAACAGAAGATTCGGCATCCGGCGTGGCCAGTCAGACCACGTACTAGCAAGTTGATTTCCTCTATGACTCGTTTCTCACAACGATGTGTATATATCTAATACCAGTATATGTGAAGGATTATGTTCCAAAATAATTGATCAGCAAAGTAATCAATCTGTAAGATCAAATAGAGGTATGCGTGATTGGATTAGAAAAACCAGTAATGCGTGGGATTCAGCGTGTTTGTATGTGTATCACTCTGGAGCTGATTTCTTCCTCTAATCCTTTAGGATAACTCTGCCTTGGTCCATCAATCACGCACAGTACTGCACCTGACTGACTCTCGCAGCCATAAGACATGCACAAGAAAAACACTAAGGCATTAGACGATTAGATCTGAGTAAAATATTCGGATAGTTTAAGAGAAGATGTCGATTGAATCTGCAGGCCTCCGCGAAAAGTTTTTTATGCCCCTGATCACTTTTGAAGACATGCGCATGGGCGGTGTTGGCGTTGATCCCCGGACGTCGCAGCCATACTCTTTCTTAATCATGCATGTATGTTGATGCCGAATTTGAGGATCCCGCCCGGATTATCACCCTCCAAGCACCGCTTGCCCCACGGTGAGCGCCAACTGTCGTGGTATTGCATGGCAGATGCTACTGGGGGTAGCTTACGTAGAGGGAGCAAGGCAACGTAGGAGAATCCGAAAGCGAGATTGGCACACGATATACCCAGGTTCACGTCCCCTCGATGGAGGATCGCTATGTCCTGCTGTCAATCCAGTATATGATCATAGATTGGTTTACAATATAGCCGTCGTAGGCGGAGGGAGACTAGATCTAATGAAAGATGTGGGAGAAGATGCCCCGTGGGGGTGCCCCTGGTGACTTTATATATGCAGCCAGTTAGGGTTTACAAGTATTTTGGTGGACTTTCTATTGGAGTCGCCATCTTGGGCCTCCAGTCGGCGCCAGTCATCTAGGTCCAGCATGCGACAGTCGCCGTATTGGGCGAGTCGACCTGCTCAGGGATAGGTTTCAGTCGGCTCGATCCAGCTGGCGACTCCGCTTCGTGGGTATACCCCGGTTGGTATTCCCCCATCAGACAATATCATGTGGGTCATGGTTCTCAAGCCTTTTCTGAAGCTCTGATTCCAAACCATACAAGATAGCACGCTGAACTGTGGAGTACTGATTCTTCTGAGCAAGGTAAACGTTCTTTACTTTATCGGTAGCATCAGCTGCAGGCGGGTCACCCAGCGGTGCATCCAGCACATAGGTCAAATTACCAGCATTGAGGACAATCCTCAAATTGCGGAACCAATCCGCGAAGTTGCTTCCATTGTTTTTCAACTTTTCTTTCTCTAAGAACGCATTAAAATTGATGGTAGGGGCCGCCATTGATCTACAACATATTTGCAATAGTTTAGACTAAGTTTATGACAAATTGAGTTCTAATTAATCTAGGTGAACTCCCACTCAAAACAATATCCCTCACATTGTTTTAGTGATCACACGAACCAAATCCACCACATCAAAACCGATCATCACGAGAGTTGACGTAGCTTCAATGACGAACAATCGACATGTTCATCATATCTACTATATGATTCATGCTTTACCTTTCGGTGATCCGTGTTCCGAGACCATGTCTGTACATGCTAGGCTCGTCAAGATCAAACCTTAGCTTCCGCATGAGCAAATCTAGCTTGCTCACGTTGTATACACTTGCAGAATCTAACACACCCGATCATCACGTGGTGCTTCGAAACAACAAGCTTTAGCAACAGTGCTTACTAAGGATGAACACTTTAAAACTTGAAATTTGTGTGCTTGAGGGATCATCTTATAATGCTACCATCGTTAACTAAGCAGTACAAGATGCATAAAGGATTAACATCACATGAAATTCATAATATGTGATATGATATGGCCTTTCTTCTTTGTGCTTTCAATGTCCATCTTCAAGCACGAACATGATCTCCATCATCACCGGCATTGCATCAGGGTCAATGACGCCGCTCCATGGTTGTCGTCCACCAGCTTCAACTATTACAACTACTTTGAATAGACACGCGGGTCTTAACAGAATTTAAAGACAACCATATGGCTCCTGCCGGTTGCCAACTTACAATAAGGAACATTGCATACATCAAATATAATCACAATCATGGCTATATCACATCACAGCACACCCCTGCAAAACAAAGTTAGACGCCTCTAATTTTCTTTGCATATTTTACGTGGTTTGGGGCTTTCAATAAGTGTCGACCTAACTTACGAACAAGAACCACAACGTTGATGTTTGAACTATCAAGTGCCCGTTGTAAATTGAATCTATACTATAATGGGAGAGACAGACACCCGCAAAGCCACTTATGCAATACAAGTTGCATGTTGAGCATGGAGCAAGTCTCATGAACGATGTCATGTAAGGTTAGCCCGGGCCGCTTCATCTCATCATACCGCAAGATGCAAAGTACACAAGAAGAAATTGATAATAAAAGCACCACCGCCCACAATGACCATTGTGTTCTACTCGTGCAACAGATCTACATATATAGACACGGCTCTGATACCACTGTAGGGGTTCGTCGCATGGAAAACAAAAAAATTCTACCGCATGCAAACAAACAAGCCAAGATATATCTACTAGATTGTAGCAACGAGTCGATAGAGGAACTCACCCTCGAAGATTCCAAAGTGTTCAACGAGAGCAGATTCTCGTGGATGATGTAGTCGTACTCTTGCCGATCTCAAGATCGCGTAGACGATCCTTCCGGCGTTGTGTTCAGCGGTGCTTCCGATCGGTCACACGTTAAATTCGATGAAGACCTTCCTCTCCCTTGTTCCAAAGCAGCGGAGGTTGTAGCACTCTCCTCGCGATTTCGATGCAGGCGTGGTACCGGGAAGTAGAGGGAGATCTCGCAGGCTTCGCCTTGGCCGGAGCCAGTATGGTGGACTATGAGAGAGGCCTTGGCGATCTAGGGTTTAGAGGGCACCAAGGAGGAGTCTCAGCCAGGCTAGGGGTGGGTTCACTCCAACTCGGTGAGTTGGTGGTGCCCTAGGCGGCGGCAGCAGGGGGTGGTGGCGCCGTCGGCTTAGGGCTAGGGTTTGGGTGGTGTTGGGTGTAGGGAAGAGGGGGCACCCCTGCCCCTTCTTTTATAGGTGGGAGGGCGCCGGCCAAGGGGAGGGAGTCCTCCCCCAAGTCGTCCTCCTTGGCCGGAGGGTGGAGGGAGAGGAACTCCTCCCCAAGTAGGTTTCCTACTCTCCCTCCACCAAGCAAAACTGCCGTTTGACTTTTTCAAATTGGCATTTGACTTTTCGAACTAGGATTTGATTTATCCCTTTATTTTGCTCAGCTATGATAACTAGTACTTGATGCAACCATTCCACATTGTCATGACACATTCATGTACCCTTCCCCTCCGGAGTGTCGGACCTTCCGGAACCTTCTAGAACATTCCCGATGAAAACACCGGAATCATTCCCCAACTCCGAAACAGGACTTTCCTTATATGAATCTTATTCTTCGGACCATTTTGGATCTCCTCGTGATATCCCGGATCCTATCCGAGACTCCGAACAACATTCAGTCTCTTACTCATCATTCCATAACTACTCAACAACATCGAATCCTTAAGTGTGTCTCTCTATGGTTCGTGAATTATGCGGACATGATCGAGACACTTCTCCGAACAATAACCAATAGAGGAATCTAGAAATCCATATGTCTCCCACATATTTCTACGATTACTTTGCGATCAAATGAACCACTTACATACGATACCAATTTCCCTTTGTCTCACGATAGTTTACTTATCCGAGGTTTTGATCGTCGGTATCTCTGCATACCTAGTTCAACCTCGTTACCGATAAGTACTTTTTTCTCGTTCCCGTGGTATGTGATCCCTTGTGAGACAGTCACATGCTTGCAAGCTAATTGGATGACATTCCACCGAGAGGGCCTAGAGTATATCTATCCGTCATATGGATGGACAAATTCCACTCTTGATCCATGTGTCTCAACCCATACTTTCCGAACACTCAATTCCACCTTTATAGACACCCAGTTACGGTGTGGTGTTTGATGTCATCAAAGCATCCTTCCGGTGATGGTGATAATCATGATCTCATGGTCGAAGGAATTAGGTTACTATGCATCAGAAAGCTTATAGCAATTAAACTATTAAAATGACTTGATCTTTATGCTACGCTTATCTATAGGAGTATGTCCATCATACCATTCTCCTAATGATATGATCTTGTTATTAACAACATCTCAAATGTTCATGATCAATAAACCATGATCATCTTTTAATCAACAAGCTAGTATTATGAAGAGGCTTTACTAGGGACTCTAATTTAGTTTACAAATCACACAAGTATTAATGTTTCTTGTTAATACTATTATAACATGAATGTAAACATTTATTATAAACACAAAGATATAATAATAACTACATTTATTATTGCCTCTAGGGCATATCTCCAACAGGTTATTCATTCGCGAGTGCAACAATGGTTGTGTAATCTCTAAGAATGATATGTTTATGGCTAATGCTCCCATTGTGAATGGGTTATTTATTTTAAATCTTGATGATGCATCTGTTTACAATGTTAGTGCTAAAAGGCTTCGGCCTAATGATTTGAGTCCTACCTATTTATGGCATTGTCGTTTGGGGCATATAAGTGAAAAGCGCATGAAGAAGCTCCATGTGATGGTCTTCTAACTTCGTTTGATTTTGAATCATACAAGACATGTCAAGATTCTTTACTTGGAAAGGTGACCAAGTCGCCTTTTTCGGGTTTACCCGAGAGAGCGACAGACTTGTTGGAACTCATACATACTGATGTATGTGGACCAATGAGCACGACATCCAGAGGAGGATATCACTACTTCATTACTTTTACTGATGATTTCAGTAGATATGGTTATGTCTACTTGATGAGGCATAAGTCTGAAACTTTTGAAAAGTTCAAGGAGTTTCAGAGTGAAGTAGAGAATCAACGTGGCAAGAAAATAAAGGCCTTGCGATCTGATCGTGGAGGTGAATATTTGAGTCACGAATTTAGCGATCATATTAAGAGTTGCGAAATTGTTCCACAACCTACGCCGCCCGGAACGCCTCAAAGAAACGGGGTCTCCGAACTGCGTAATCGAACTTTGTTGGACATGGTTCGATTTATGATGAGCCAGTCGGATTTACCATTATCATTTTGGGGTTACGCTCTAGAAACGACAGCTTTCACACTTAATAGGGTACCATCTAAATCCGTAGTTAAGACACCATATGAGATGTGGACTGAAAAGAATCCCAGTTTGTCTTTTCTAAAGATTTGGGGTTGTGATGCATTTGTCAAGCGACTTCAGTCGGACAAGCTAACACCCAAATCGGATAAGTGCATTTTCGTGGGATATCCGAGGGAAACCTTAGGGTATTACTTCTACAACCGAGAAGAGGGCAAAGTGTTTGTCGCTCGTAGCGGTGTTTTCCTAGAGAAAGAGTTTCTCACAAAGGGAACAAGTGGAAGGTCGGTGCGACTTGAAAAAGTTCAAGATGAGCCAGTCGGAGATGCTTCTACGAGTGATGCTATTGTAGCAGAACAAGTTGAGGAACCCGTGGCAATAGAACCACCACAACCACGAAGGTCTGCGAGGCTCCGCGAAGCGCGGGAATTATTATTATTAGACAATGATGAGCCTGCGACCTATGAAGAAGCAATGGTGGACCCAGACTCTGAGAAATGGTTGATCGCCATGAAATCCGAGATAGAGTCCATGAGAGACAATCAAGTTTGGAACTTGGTTGACCTGCCTGATGGTTTTAAAGCCATCGAGTGCAAATGGATCTATAAGAATAAGATTGATATGGATGGAAATGTTCACATCCATAAAGCTTGACTTATTGCAAAAGGTTTCGAAAATTCAAGGATTTGACTATGACGAGACTTTCTCGCCCGTAGCGATGCTTAAATCTATACGGATTATTCTATCCATTGTTGCACATTTCGACTATGAAATATGGCAGATGGATGTCAAGACAGCTTTCCTAAATGGAATCCTAACTGAGGACGTGTATATGATGTAGCTCGAAGGTTTTGTCAATCCAAACAATGCTGGAAAGGTATGCAAACTTCTGAAGTCCATTTATGGGCTGAAGCAAGCATCTCGGAGTTAGAACATTTGATTTGATGAAGTTGTAAAGGAGTTTGGCTTCATCAAAAACGAACAAGAACCTTGTGTTTACAAGAAGGAAAGTGGGAGAGCGCTGGTATTTCTAATCTTATATGTAGATGACATATTGCTGATTGGAAATGACATTCCTATGCTCGAGTCTGTTAAGACCTCATTAAAAAATAGTTTTTTGATGAAGGACTTGGAAGAAGCGGCATATATTCTGGGCATCAAGATCTATAGAGATAGATCAAGAAGGCTAATTGGATTAAGCTAGAGTACATACATTGACAAAGTGTTGAAACGGTTCAGCATGGAAGAGGCTAAGAAAGGGTTCTTGCCCATGTCTCACGGCATAAAACTCAGCAAGACTTAGTGTCCTTCTACTACTGATGAGCGTGAGCGCATGAGAAGGATTCCATATTCTTCAGCTATTGGATCCATCATGTATGCAATGATATGTACTCGCCCAGATGTTTCCTATGCTCTAAGTGTTACGAGCAGATACCAGGCAGATCCAGATGAAGGTCACTGGGCAGCGGTAAAGAACATCCTTAAGTACTTGAAAAGGACTAAGGATGCGTTCCTAGTTTATGGAGGTGAGGATGAACTCAGTGTAAAGGGTTACACAGATGCGAGTTACCTTAACGACTCAGATGATTCAAAATCGCAATAAGGTTATGTGTTTGTCTTGAATGGTGGTGCTGTGAGCTGGAAAAGTTCCAAGCAAGATACAGTGACCTCCTCTTCAACAAAAGCTGAATATATTGCTGCCTCGGAGGCTATAAAGGAAGCTGTTTGGATTAGAAATTTCCTGATCGCTCTCGGTGTGGTTCAGGGCGCGTCCAATCCCTTGGACGTTTATTGTGACAACAATGGTGCTATTGCACAAGCCAAGGAACCCAGACAACACGAGAAGAACAAACATATTCGCATGCGTTACCATCAGATTCGTGAGTTCGTTGAGGATGGTAGTGTCATGATATGCAAAATACATACGGACTCAAATATTGCTGATCCATTGACTAAGCCTCTCCACTTGGCGCATGAAGCGCTTACAAGAGCAATTGGTATTAGATACATTTTAGATTGACTCTAGTGCAAGTGGGAGACTGAAGGAAATATGCCCTAGAGGCAATCATAGAGATGATTATATTTCATATGTATCCATGAGTTATTGTAATGTTCCTTGAATATCCATATCAGGCAACTTGTATTGATTGGCAATTATGTGAATTATTTGTGAAACTCTTTACTTGTATGGTTATTTAATAGTTGTCCCTAGTCGGAGTTCATGTGAGGACACACGTGAATATTAGACTAGCACATCGATTGGTTGATGACTATGTTTCGCAAGTCATAGACATGGAGATGTCAAACCAATGATGTGGACACATGTTATGAACATGGGGTTGGACTGACCCAACTTGAGACTGGCAATTAGTTGCAGCTCTCTCTCTACACATCGTGTACGTTTTGTCCTTAGACCTGAGATTGTCGCATGTACTTGAGATGTGGATCGACCTACTTTGGGGCTATCAAACGCTGCACCGTAACTGGGTAGTTATAAAGGTAGCTTTCGGGTTTGTCCTGAAGCATGCTGCAAGGCATGGTCAATCAAGATGGAATTTGCCCCTCTCTATTTGAGAGAGATATCTCTGGGCCCCTCGAGTGATCGGATCCAGAAATGCATGGTCATGCTACATAGGGTTAAGAGTTAACCTAGTAAAGGGATTCCGAGTTACGGTATCGAGAAAGAGAGGTTAGCTTGGAGCTAGACCAAATATCATGAGGCAAAGGGAAAGACATGTACTAAACTTTGTGATGGTTCGTCCGATATGATCTTTGTATGCGTTTAGGAGTTGGCACGTCTTGCTAGAGGCCACTACCAACTATTGGGAGAATAAGTGTATTCGTGTCATGTCTATACGTATATGAACCTATAGGGTCACACACTTAAGGGGCTGGAAGCCTAATGAGAATTGGATCCGAATTAGACCAGGCTTAGGCTACTAATGGGATCCTAATGTAGAATCCCACTAGGGACGCCTATATAAGGGAGGGTGGGACGAGCTGACCAGGGTTAGACCATTCCCATCCAGCCGCCACTCCTCACGCCTGTGTTGCACGCGCGAACCTAGCAGTCTGGCGTCTGACGCTTCCATCCTGTACGTGTGGATACCTCGAAGGTGCTGTATTTGTGGCACTTGGACGAGCCGCGCAAAGGGAGCTTCTCGTGGGACGAGGAAGAGGAGGAGATGTGGAACGTCTGCACTGCCTCGACGCGTTTCATCAATTCCGCAACTGCGCATCTAGTGGTAATCTCGTGATCTATGACAACAGTAATCCTAGATTGCGCGGTAGAATTTTTTTGATTTGCGCTAGTGTAGCCTACCCGTATCCCTTCATGTTTTGGTACGCCCAACTTTCTGCGGTGGAGCTACTGTGTCGGAGTGTGCCGCTTCCACATTGATCAATTCGGGGCCACAACGAAGCACCATCTTCTGGGTTGATCGCCGACGACTGGAGATGGACGTTCTTTGCCCCTGTTTTTAGCATCCTAGAACAAGGATAACTGATCGTCGGCGGCCGGAGCTGGACATTTTCTGCCCGTATCGTGCAAGGAGAGAAAAATCTATGTAGTTAGGGCATCTTTATCAGACCGATCCAACCCGTCTGAGTGCGTCTGAACGCGTCCGACCGAACAGCCGGAAATCTACGCATCGGCCCATCAGGGCAACCCATCCAGACACAAACTCGCGCGAACCGACACATCCATGCACCAAATTTGGGACTCGGTTGGGTCGGCCCGGACAGCGTGCTTTTACTTGCGCGTTCTCCCACTAGTTCACCCGGGCCCTCTCGCCAGTGGTAGAAGAGACACTCTCCTCACCCAAACCCTCGCCCTCCATACCCCGCGGCCAAACCAGGCACAACCGTTGCCACTGCCACTTCCCTCTACCACCATATCCCCCGCGATATCGAGCAGCACCGCAGGCCACGCACGTGGCCGGAGTTGACTGGACGCGCCGTAGTCCATCCCGCCGCCCCAGCCTCCCCCTGCCGACTGGATGCGCGACAGCCTCTAGAGTTCGTCGCGCATAATCTGCTTGGTCATTTGCCTGACCATGGTTGAGGTACGTTCGCCGGTCATTTCTAGGTTATCTGGTCCGCTGCGGGAGTTGGCATGGACATTGACGGTCATATACTTTAACAGATGGGTAGCAGCTGAAGGGCAATTGAGTTCTTCTACAAGAATTTCGTCGAGTCATCGTCCGAAAAGGAGTCTGACGGTCAGACCGAAGTTCTACTGGTAGCTGCACAGATGGTGCATGACCACACTACCTCCTGCCGCCACGTAGAGGTGGCTCGGCGAAGCGGTGCAAAGCCAACCATGAACGTGACCGAGAAGCTGGCCACATGTGCCTTTACAAGGACTACTTCCACCCAACTAATCCGGTTTTCAAAGAGAGCATTTTGTCGTCATTATAGGATGTCCAGGAACCTATTCTTGTACATTCTCAATGGGTGAGGGAGTACGATAACTACTTCGAGGCCAAGTACAATTATACCGGTAAGATTGGCTTCTCTCTTACCAAAAATGTTCTGCTGCCATTTGGCAACTTGCATATGGAATGCTCGGTGATATTCTCGATAACTACATGGGCATGAAAGAGTCCACATCGACTCAAGTGCTTTGATTGATTGTCCTCGTGTAGTCGATGTGCGCCTCTGATTTGTCTAATAAGTGGTACCAGAGCAAGATTGCGGGATATGGAGATCACGGATATCGATCTCGAGGTGTTGTGGCCGTTGGAGGTTGCTGAAGTGGATTTATATGTTAACCCACAACTCTCCGAGAGGAGGTGTACTTGTAGTGTGGCAATGTTGTTTTTTGGTTCCTCAATTAGACCTTCGGGTCTTGCACATATTTTATTTTTCTGTATCTATAGAATCGGAGGGGTGCCTGCTTTTTACGGCCAAAAATGAAAAAGATAGTAGGCGTTGATTGGCCTGCTTACGTTTGTTCACTTTGAGAAAATCCTTAAAAGGATAAATGACGTCGGCGTGTGTTCTGATTTAGCTCAGTTTCGTGTGAGAGCTTTCCCTGAGGTATGTTACAGGGGTGCATTACTAAGATTCGGAAATCAGTGCAAAAATATGTATCCTTTAACAAAAAATCCTAGTTGTTGTGAAGTGCTGACCAGTTCTAGGAAATGCACTTCATCAAGGATGATCAAGTCATACATGCACACTTTTTTTACAAACTTAAAACAACTTATATTTCTAAATGGAGGAAGAATATGCAGCTACATAAACAAGGATGAAGCATATATAGGTTAATACTCCTATAGCAGGACGGCTTGTGTTGTCAACTTGTAACGTTTGCTTGCTGAATTTATAATACCTTTGATGGTCAACTTGTTCCACTAGCAGACAAAACCTTGATGGTCAACTTGTTCTAGTAGCAGACAAAACCTTGATGGCGTAACTGAAAGGATCTCTGCGTCTCCTGGGATCAATACTTCCGGGTCCCTAAGCTAAAAAAATAAATACTTCCGGGTCCCTTGGTGTCCAATTTTCTGTTCCTAAATTTCGCTTTTGCTATAAATGCTTCAGTTTTCTACATGTAAAAAAGTGATTTGTTCTAAAAATAATATAAGAAAGATTGTCTGGCCGAAGACTTTGTAGCAAAAATGTTGAGCTAATATAGCAAATCCGATTTCGCTAGAGACTTGTAGGAGACTTTCGCCGGAGACCGTGTAATAAAACCTTTACGCTACTGTAGCAAAACCACAAAACGTATGTAGCAAATAAAATATCCTATTGTGATAAATCCAACCTCGTCGGAGACCTCGCCAGAGATCTCATAGCAAAACATATATACTATCGTAGCAAAACAACAAAGGCTTTGTAGCAAAAAATGCTATTGTAGCATCATAGCAAAAAACTCCGACGAGTTCCTCCGATGAGCAGGGCCACCGTACCAATGTAGCAGAGCCGCCCAACCAATATAGCAGAGTCGTCGTGCTATGGTAGCAGTGTTATCATGCTGTCGTAGCACCACGACTCAACCCTGGTAGCAACATGCCCCTCGGCTACTCCGAGAGCCTATGGGGTTGTGGCGTCGGGCATGGCAGTACACGCAGGCGAAGATGGATACCACCACTAGCGCGGGGCAGCACAACCATCTGACAGTCCCCAAAATCTCGGCCATGGCGCACGGCGAGCTGCAGGCAGCAACAACGGCACATTGTTATGGCGACGACAATGTTGGACACAAGCGGGAGCTGGCGCGGACGTGCGGTAGGAGGAGATGGACGCGGACACACGGCGGGATAAGTTGGCCATGGAGCGGCGGCGGAAGGAGCTGGGATGGAGCGGCGGCTCGTGAGCGGTGGCTCCTTGGGGAGCCGGTGGCAGAGCTTTTGCTTCACAAACGAGAAAAAGGAAAGAGAACGAGGAAAATAGATAAGGACACCTTCGTGGGACCCCGCTAGAATAGCTATTGGTGCAGGGGAGATGATACGGACAATGAAGGCGTGAAATCGGCTATTTGGACAAAATTGACCGAAAGTCGAAAGAAATTCATAAACTAAACTCGTGGCAAAAGTATTTCACTAGATCTAACTCTTTTTCGACGCCGTATAGAGTGGCGCTACACTCTACGGTGCAACGCCATGACCGACGGCGTTGCACTGTGTTGTGCAACGCCATGACCGACGGCGTTGCACTGTGTTGTGCAACGCCATGACCAGTGGCGCCACACTTTGTAAGTGCAACACCATGTCTGATGGCGCTGCACTGTGTTGTGCAACGCCACGTGCTATTGTGTTACACTGTAGAGTGCAGCGCTATTGTATACGACGTTGTAATAAGGGTTAGATCTAGTAAAATACTTTTGCCTCGAGTTCAAGTTTGTAAATTTCTTTCAGGTTAATTTTGTCCAAATTCCCCGTGAAATACCCCTCCTAACTGAAACCCCGCGCGCTGGAGCTATCGATCCACGTGAGCCCTGTACACCCGGAACCAGCCCGACGTGAGCTGCATTGTGAAGTCACCATATGCTACGAAAACTAATTTAGTTTGCCTCTTTTTTGCCAAAACATATGATATGGATCTGAGGGAGTACTACGAGGTATTAGTATGTACTTCCTCCATTTTAAAATATAAGATGTTTTAGGTTTGTAAAGAAAATGTATCTAGACTTGTTTTAGTATATACTAAATTCGTTTCAAGCATGAGTGAATCTACACACTAAAACAAGTTTAGATATCTTTATAAACCTAAAACATCTTATATTTTAAAATAGAGGGAGTAGTTGACTGCACTAGCCGCCGGCTTCGTAATACCTGAATCTTATCTTCTGTACCACATTTGAAAAATCTGACTTAGAGGCATATGACATATATATGCACAAGTGGACAGCTAAGTACAATAATCTAGTCTGGTAAACTGTTCATGGTCAAGGGGTTTCCAATAAAAAAAATATTGCTCTTTTAGAATAAGAGAGCACCAACAGAAATTAGATGCAGCGGAGAAGTCTAGCTAGTACCAGGTTCTTGGTTTTATATCGAAAATATCAGGGCTGGAGAATCCCGTACCAAAATGACCCGGCACCGTAGGTCTATAAGAGAGAGAATAGTGTACTTTCGTCGTCAGGATAAGCGGAGATCGAGCACAGCAACCTGTAGCAGTCTTCGTCTAGCTAGCTCATACTGCGCAGACATCGTACGTGGGCCATGCCTAGCAAGCCCACCATGAAGCTCCTACCGGTCCTAGTCTCCTTGGCCCTCCTCGTAGGAGCGGCGGCGGCCAGGAAGAAGACGACGCACCTCAAGTTCTACATGCACGACATCGTGACGGCCGTGCCGTCGAACCCGGCGACGGCGGTGCTCGTCGCCAGGGGAGTGACGCCGCTGCCCCTCGAGCCCGCCATCCGCTTCGGGGACATGCTCGTCATCGACGATCCTCTGACGGAGGGGCCCGACGTGGCGTCCCCGGCCGTCGGCGCGGCGCAGGGGTTCTACATCTGGGCGTCGCGGGCGGAGTTCGCGCTGATGCTCACCGTCAACATGGTGTTCACGGCGGGGCCGTACAACGGCAGCACCATCGCGGTGCTCGCGAGGGACTCCATCCTCGACCCCGTCAGGGAGCTGCCGGTCGTCGGCGGCACCGGCGCGTTCCGCGGAGCCACCGGGTACGGCCTGCTCCGAACATACTCCGCAAACAGCACCACCTTCAACGCCGTGCTCCAGATCGACATGTACGTGCGCGCGCGTGCGTAGGCGCACCGCATTAATATATGCTTCCATACAGGACGATGTTTATCGGCCACCGTTATGGCGTTATCTGTTAATTCCTCCATTTGCGTTCATGAATAAAATGAAGAAATGCGGTTCTTGCGGGTTGATTAGAGTGTACCATAAAAGAGTTCTTTTTTTTTTGAAGAAAAAGAGCACTTTCTTATGGCTTCTCACTGTCACTGAGCCACACCTCGGGTAATAAACTTTTTTTTTCGAAAATTCCACCGATCAATTAATAATAAGAACACTAAAAGTAGGAGTAATAAAAATTTGTAATTAGGTCATTAGGTGAAAGAATAGTTCACTTTGTGCTCACCACGCAGCTACGTAACACTCCTAGCAACGACTACAAACACTAGCGCAAGCTAAAAACATGGTGTCGTCCTCACCCTCTATCACCGAAGTCGGGAAAGCTTATCGTAATTCGTAATAGAGCTAGTTGTATTAGACAAACGTTAAGTCGTCGTGCCAAGACTCCAAAGCTACAAAGGACCAGCACACTAGAGCAACAATCATTGCCAATTATGAAAATCGTTGATCGTAAGAGTTTGACATGAAACAACACAAATGGACATAAAAAACAATCGGATCCCAAGAGATTCGTCGGGGACACAACTCCACGGCCCTCCACCAGCGCTAGAGCATCACCGGAGTGAGGATAGGACGGCGATGACCTTATTCTGACTTCAGGATATACCGATACCTCACCATCCTAAAGAAGACATTCAAAATAGTCTAAACAAAGAGCAGAAATCATCCCGCCGGCGAGAGTCCATGGTCCGCCACACCTCCAAGACCTCAAGTCTACTAGAGGCAGAAAGGACCAGCGACATCGACGGTGAGGAGGACGAAATCCTAGATGGGTTCTAGTGTCACCTCAAATCGCCTCTTCCTCTATCCTCCCGTATGTACCGGTTATGTTCTTCCTTAGCTTAATTCAGGTTCTAGGGTAACAAACCTTAATGATATGTTGTTGGGAAACTGTCCTTTTGTTCATCAATGCTAGGTTTTCTGACAAACCTGTGGCACCTGAGTGAAACACCATTGGTCAAAAAAATCACAAGAATGTTCGTAAGAAGTACAAAGCACCCCAATAGTAATTAAATCGAGATTTTTGAACTGCCTAATAACCACTAATGCCGCTAGAGGGAGCCGCCGATGTTCCTCTATAGCCGCTCCTCTACCACATCATGCATGATTTTGATGATGACAGTTGAGAGATCTTTGTACATATTTCCCTAAGGATTAGCGTTCTAGAGTCAAAATCTCCACCATTGAACTCTTTAGTCTATCCAAATCTCTTGATACTAAACCAGCAACGCACGTAGACTGGACGGGATCTACCACTCCAAATAAGCAATGAGCAAAACGATTATCTACCCTTCTCAACGTAACTGGTGAGATCACCGCCGACGAGGTGGGCGAGGAGACATGGAAACCTTATTTACCACTCCAAGGAAGCAACGAGCAAAATGATTCTCTACACTCCTCAACGTAACCGGTGAGATCACCGCCGACGAGGTGGGCGAGGAGACGTGAAAACCTTATTCTTGTCTCGTGTATCGCCACCATAGCCACCATAGAGTCGTTGTCGGTTGACCATAGACGTACTTTAGATACGTAACTATAGGGTCGGGCGCAGATTTGACCAGGACCAGAGAGATCACCGGTGGTTGGAGATTACTCGTAAGGATTTGACAAGGGACTGCAGAAAAATTCATATATAGTGTAGGGTGGACATATGTATCACTTGTGGTATTTGCTAGCGTATATCTCGCATTTTCTCATTCAAATCAAGCTGAAATCTCGAATTAGCAGATACTAGGACCTGATGAATACCTATTTTCAGTTTTTCACCTTTACGTTTTATGTCGGTTGAAATTTATATACCTAAAATTAAATTCCTGAATCCGTTCCTGGACACGACTAGAGGTGGAGAGTGGAGAGGCCTGATGCCGGCAAACATAATCGAGGGAGTCTAGCGTTTTTGCCGCAGCAAGCGCCAGAGAGAACCTAGGCTAACCGGATGTGTTCAAGAACAAATCCCGTTGAGCTTCAGCGGTACCACTTGAGTCTTGAAAGAAGGTTCAAAAGTCACCGGCTGGAAGAGGTGTGCTTCGGTGTCCTCCTCCTCCCCTCCAAACTTAAGTTTACATGGATCAGTTTTTTTAGCCCGTCAAAACCTATATTCATGTTATGTATGCCTATGTATATGTGTACTTGGTCGAGCTGGGTATATCCTATGTTTTTACCGTCTGATCCCATCTTCCGTTATCGCGATCTACATCTTTGCATGCCATGAATTTTTGTTATTGATGCTATATACCTCCCGATTTTACATCCCCGCAGGCACGTGAGTATACGTGTACGGTAAATATACGTCTAAAAGGACTATATGGGCTTCTAGTGGGTTCGTACGGTTTTTTGTTTGTCAAAGTTTAAAAAGGAGGAAGGAACACCGAAGCAAAAGTCAATATCGAATCAGTGTGTGCGAAACAGAGCCTTTTATGTGTTTCTTTTCTTTCACGGTATATAAAGTTTATCACAAAATAAATTATTTGGATTTATCTAATTTCGATTTATCTAGACTTATATGTATGTATCCACTAAAAAACATCTAGATGTATGTAAGTACACAAATACAAGTCATTTGCGATGGATTATATCTCCATTTATCACGTGACCAGCTAGATATCTGTCAACGTTCACCCAACCTCAAGGACCAAGCGTGAGAACTCGCTAGCAACGATTAATGAATAAATGACGTGCGGTGTTCCTAACGTATGTTATGTATGCATCACTAAGGAAAAATGGTTCTACCGGCCGCTCAAGTCACACCAACTACGAACATATGCATTATACCCTCTTCATTTTAAAATAATAAAAGTTCTAGAGTTGTCTTCCGTCAAATTTCTTTGATTTTGATAGAACTCACTTTGAAAACCCGTTAATATCTACGGCGGCATATCTACACGGTAGAAAATATATTTTATGATAAATTCAATAAAACTAAGTTAGTTTTGTAGATGTTGATATATATTTCGATAAACTTACTCTTAAAGTATCTTGGCGTTGGACAAAAAATAGAAGTCTCCATGGAAATTCTACAAAATTTAAAACATCAAGTCTTTTATTACTTCATTCGTTCCTGTTTATAAGACGTTTTCGCAAACCACCTAAGGCTGTCAAAACACCTTATAGAAAGGAACATAAGAACTAGTAAATTACGACCATTAGATGTGCAAAAACATACTTAAATAGATCGTATCTGCTAGATCTATATACCCATTTCTAAGCAAATCCGTGCTATGATCTTAGCTCTTTTTTTACCTTAATTCATTTATAATTGTAGTGAAAAATTATTCTATAGCATGCATATATCATTTTTCTCACATGGAATTTATTACATTAAAATGTCAGAATTTTTTATGTCGGTGTTGGTATTCGAAAGCAAAATTGCAATGTTGTGATTCTTAGGGCCCATTCAATTTAAAAAATTCCAAGAAATTATGATCCTTAAGAATTTAACCAAGGGATACATTGGGCTTGCATATCAAAGAGTAGGATGTTTAGCCTCCCACCAAACAACCATCATGGAAGTGACCAAAATTACATGGTTTGCCTATGTAACCTCCATTAGAGAGTTCTACCAGAACTTCAATCGGACATTTTAGATTTGTTTGGCTTTCTTTATGGTGGACGACTATTTGAATGAATTCCGGCAAGATGATTTTACTGCCTGCAGAAATGATCCAATAATATAGGCATCTTGTCTCCTTAACATTAGTTTCAAAATCTTCACAAAAAGCATGACAATTAGGCTAAACTCGATGTCCGATCATGTTGTTCGTCCCACACAGAATGCAATGCATTCATGCAAATAAGAAACACCCTAGACGAGGTAGTAATCCTATATGAAACAGCACAAACAAACTACTTTGGAACAAGTTAAAAGGTAGTAATACTAAAAAAGACTTTAAAAAACACATATATATGACAAAGTCAAGTTGTCTTTTCACCAACTGAATCTCGGAATGAAAGGATTTTCTACATAGTGACGTCCTTTAATCCATAGTTTCGTGTATGGAGGTAGCGTGGCCATCAAAGTTAATGATGACGTCGGAAAATACTTATAAAAAAATAAGACAAGGTGAACCATTGTCACCAATACTATTAAATATCGTGGCTGATATGTTAGCTGTCATGCTTTAGCGCACTTACAATGATGGCCAAATTAAGGGAGTGATTCCACATATAGTTGGTGGTGGACTTTATCATTCAACATGCTGATGATGTAATTCTCTTTATGGAGCACGACCTTGGGAAAGCAAAAAACCTATAATTTAATTTTGTCAGCTTTTGAACTACTTTTGAGTCTGAAAAATAAGCTTCCACAAAAGTGAACTATTTTGTTTTGGCAAGGCCTAAGACAGGGCTCACTGGTATGCCGAAGTATTTGGTTGCAAGCAAGGAAAGTTTCCAATTAGCTACTTGGGTATCCCGATATATTATTGGAGATTTACTAATGTTGAATGGAAACTTTCCAAGGAGATACTACAACAAAAATCAACCAGTTGGAAGGAAAATTGCTATCCTAGACAAAATATTAGTTCTCATCAATTCAGTGCTAAGTAATATGGTCTTCCAGCTTTTAAAAAGAATCTTACATAGATTAGAGTATTTCCAATCAAGATTCTTTTAGCAAGGAGAAAGTGAGAAAAAAGAGTATCTACTAGCTAAATAGAGTGTGGTTTGCCATCCAAAGGATCAAGGTGGGATAGGTCATGTCCTCGATGTTAAAAATATAGCTCTACTAGGTAAACGGTTTAAAAGGTACTTACGGGTATGGAAAACCCTTACAATAATAAAACACATAGGCTCAAATGATTTGTCCCAAGTTTATTGGAAGCCCGGGTAATCGCATTTCTGGTTTGGTTTGGATCATTTTGTAATTAAATATGGCTCAAAAATTAGATTTTGGGAGAACAAGTGGCTGAGAAATGCTACACCTGGCTCCAAGAACAATATCCATCTCTACAAAACATTATTCATCACAAGAGCGATACTATTGCTATGGTTTTGTGGTCCTCCCCTCCAAATGTGACGTTCAGAAAAGATTTAATTGGTCCTAGAGTTGCATCTTAGAATGATTTGATAGAGCCTTTGGCAATAACACATTTATCGCTAGGGACCGATGAGTTTTGATAGAATCTACACGAGAGTAGAAAATTCTCATTGGTTTCAATGTATAGAGCAACGTCCAGTCAAAGGTGTCAGTTAATAAGAACAACAAAATTTGGAAGATGGATGAAACCACTAGAGATAAAAGTATTTGCTTGGTATCTTCGTCGAGGAGTCACCATCACCAAAGACAACCTTGTAAAGAGGAGTTGGCACACAAGTAAATGTGTGTTTTTGCCATCACCATGAGACAATCAAACACTTATTATTCCGGTCCTAATTTGATTGTTCTATATAGTCAGTCATCCAAATAACATCTGGCTTGTATCCATCATGTAGTGTTTCTCATATTTTTGGCTGACAACATGGTATTGATCATAGATTTAAAATTCTACTAGGGCGTGGGCACTTGTCGCTATTTGGTTGATTTGACTATGTAGAAATGGTTTTTAGTGATGAAATTATTCTCTTATGCAGGTTACCGGTGCACCAATACACTTCATTTATGGTCGTATTTTCAGCACGTGGAGAATTGAGACCTGTTTATGGAGGTGTCTACATGGTCAGAGGACACAAAAGGGATATTTTTATCCAACATGGATGGCAGTGTGAACTTAGGTGACGTGCAGTTTCTTGATGATTGTATGTATTTCATCTTTTTACTTTTGTCATCTTGGACATGTTATAGTTGTGAGAATCATAGTTATGCAGAGGGCGGGCACAATTCTTAGCCTTTTTAGTAATAAAGCTCCCTTTATATAGAAATTAGAGAAGAGAGTCGAGTAAAGGAAACTTAAGAGGTAAAAAGATGAGATACAAATTGAAGGAATAATATTGTCATCAAATTAAGAGAGTGCCTCTAGAATAGTGAAGCTTAGATCCATATTCTTGTGTTTTTCAAGTTGTGGTTTCGCCATGTTTGATGAAATATCTCTAAACCTTAGCCATGGCAACATCAAATCTTATCACCGATATCCAAAAGGATGAATCCTTGATGTACAAGAGATAGTAATGCTACCTAGAGAAGAATTTGTTGTATTTTACATTTAATAATAGTTAAGAAGATAGGGGTGGCATGGTACCATGGTTTTTATGATTTCGTGGTTTGACATATCATATATATGTGTTGATTTTACTATGACATTTAGAAGCGGTTCTTTGGACCTAGACATTGTCTTGATTGTGGCTTGAGGCTCACATTGCACGACTCTCTAATGTGCTATGACTTTCCTATCGTCTTCAGAAGATGTGCAAACAACCACGTAACCAAGTTTGTTTTCTATTTAGTAGGTCGTAACCATTTTTTGTGCGAATACATTGTTATAGTCATTAATGGATGTGATCTTATATGTTACTACCTCTGTTCTTAAATATAAGATGATTTTGGTATGCTAAAATAGCCTAGCGAAAAGTCCAATATTTTGGAACCGAAGTAATGCCATTTAACACTTTGTGATGGATGTGATCTTGTATGTGTTACCTGTGAATTAGTGGATGCTTATAGAAGAATGAAAGTTAACCTATGTATGCTATGGAGCTGTGTATGTGAAGTTTTGTATTGCTATGAAATATTTATCAATGTTTCTGTTGCATTAAAGAGAGCTTGGTTGGACAAGGTAAAAACACAAAGCAAGCATTTGACATGAGCAAACCGTTTGTGATATGGTACCACGTTGCACATGCATTCCGTGCATCGTGGTTCAAAGTGCACAGTGTATGCCTCTGTTTGCAACCTGCCTGGCTTCCACAACAGTGACGTGTTGGTAGCGACAGCCCACGATCCGTGTACAATGAGCCTTTTGACCGTTTGCGATGCGATGCAATGTTATGTGCTAGTAACCCAGTATCCCTTTTTCACCACCCAAGTTGTTTAAATGTTTTTTTGTAAGCTAGTCCATAAAATTCATAGAAAATTACTACTCCTCCTATTCATATTACATTATCGCAGAAATAGATATATCTAGACATATTTTAGTGTTAGATATATCTAATCCAGTGACAATTAATATAAATCGGAGGGAGTACATATTATATTAAAAAAAATCATCGGACGACTGATACTTAGACTGGTCATATAGTGGGGAGTAACTTAGAGTAGTAACATGCGTATGTTACTAGTCTAAGTTATTATCTCCATAGTGCAATGGCTTATTTATGCAATGTGTACTCATTTTGTCTTAAAATGTGTGATGTTATGGTAACATAGCTAGTTATCACAAGCATCTCTTTCATCATTTAATTGCATGCCATATCATCTAAATGCTTAGTTGACAATACATGTAGGACTATGTTACTACTTAAGTTATTCCCACTATAACTAGCCTTAGCATGTACCCTGGAAAAACGGTGATACTTCCTCCATTCAATAATTCTTGTCATGGTTTTTATTTAAATTTGTACTAAAACTACTATAAGAATTATGCAAAGGGAAGGAGTACTTAGCAATAATTCCGAGTACACATTCCGTCAGAGTAACACATTACTCCCTCCGATCCATATTACTTGTCGTTGAAACAGATGTATCTAGACTTGTTTTAGTGCTAGATACATCTATTTCAATAACAAGTAATATGGATCGGAGGGAGTAGAACATTTACATGACATGTTAGACAGGTAAAGATGTGTACGCAGCGAGTCGGCCGTATAAGCACTTAGTATAACAGTTGTACATGGGCATATGGCATTTATTTGGTGTCTCTCTCTATATATATATATATATATATATATATATATATATAACAATAATCAGGTTACACACGTACACGTAAGAATCACGCGCCACATTCAGATTATTATAACAGTAGTACTATGCGGGCCGGCATGCTGCATGCGCAACCTTGTGGGGCTGTGACTGTGAGCGGAGCGCGTCTAGTGCTGCACGTAGACGTTGAGCTCGACGACACCGCCGTCGGTGAGGTCGTATTCGTAGTTCCGGGAGAGCATGTATCCCCGCGCGTAACGGAACCGGCCGGTACCACCCACAATCACCGACTCGCGCACCTCCATGTCCATGTCGATGCGGCCGTTCACCGCCAGCGAGCTGCCGTTGTACTCGCCGGTCTCCAGGAACAGGTGCATGTGCAGGTCCGACACGATGCCGCCCTCCGACGACCGCACGGCGAACCCCTGCGCCTTGCCCACGCGCGCGCTGCCTCTGTCGGGGCCCTCCGTCAGTGGGTCGTTCAGCACCACGATGTCGCCGAACTGCCGCGGCGACGTGGCCGCCGTGCCGTTCTCGGGCGAGAGGGAGCGGCCGGACACCACGCGCAAGGCGGTGGGGTTCTGGCCGGTGTAGAAATCGTCCATGTAGAAGTGGAGGTGAGTGGTGGTGGTGGTGGTGGAAGCGGCGGCGCCGCCGTGGGTGTTGTAGGCTGCGGTGGCGGTGCCGAGGAGGAAGGCGTAGCAGAGGAGAAGAAAATCCATGAGCTTGCTACAGGCGATGGCTACCGGCATACTTTGCGTGTGCGCCAAAAGCCGCTGCTCCTATAGCTGCCGAGCTCTGGATCGAGTACGTTTGCGCTTGGATGCGGCGATATATATACTACTCCGTTGATCTCTAGTTGGATGTGACCGATCAAACCTCATGTGTTTCATGTGTTTGGAAAACGGTCCCGTGCACTTCAAGTAAATTGCGTGCTCAAAACAGAACGTATTCGTGAAGAATAGGATCATCAAATGTTTTCATACATTTTATGTTGTGATTAATGAAAAAACTAGCAAAATAATTAAGCGAGCAACATCTTTAAATTACTCCATGTTTACATATGCGTATGATGTTTGAAAGTATTTAATCTCCTGAAAGCAATTATAAATTAAACTGACCTCCTACTCCTTTGTTACTTTTAAGAAAGTTTCCTCACTTCCTTACATAAATGATTCATGCTCCCTCTAATATTCATTAAGCTAGTCACTGTGGGAGTAACTTAACTAAACATGTTAATGCAATACCAATTAAATAAATTAGTGACATGACATGATGATTAATAAATAAAGAGAGAGACGTAGTATAACTTCAAAAATGTTCATTTGATCTAGGGCTTATATGAGCTCCTTTTCTAGTCTGGCCTGCAACTCGTTGGCCCACACCTGTGCATATGTATATGTTTAATCCCCTCGGAGACGTCATGTGTTGCCGGTACAAACTAATTGACGGAGTGTACCGAGCATCCAAACTTTATTGTACCGTGCACCTATACTAGTGTCCGCGATCAGCATCAGATCGAGGGAAAAGAACATAAATGATCCGCAAAGATCCCCATCTGTCGAGAACCTGCATCACAAAACTCAGAGTTTCAGTTCATCAGCACTACTTGGAGCTCCACAGGTCCATCTCCAGTAGCTCAATCAAGAGCGTGAAAATTAGCAAAGCAGCCTGCGGCCGCCGTGACCGTGACCACGATTTCTCAGAGCAGGTGCAAGCAGCACCCCCTTGTGTCCAGCAAGCGCATCACCGCCTCCTTCCTGAAAGGCAGTCAGCTCCGTCCCGATTAGGGTTGCAGTCGTGGGGCCCGCTTAAGCCCGCAAAACAAGACGATTAGTATAAACTGTACTATATGCAGGGACTGAAACCGATCTTCAATTTATACCGTGTGTACGTTGAGCTTAGCCAAATAGCTGCCCGCAAGCCCGCCCCGCTTGCAGCCCTAGCCCCGATGCTCGACTCGCCGCGGTCGAAGCATCGCCCCAACTCGTGGAGCCCAGGACCTCTTCGACCAGCAGAGCTCGAGGTCGCCATCACAACGCTCGCCCTCCTACCATCGGCCACTGTGGCCGCTATCGATGTGTTAGGGCATTTACATGGGGACGATCCAATCGGTCGACCTAAACGGTACGTTTTTATATGTTTGGATCTGTCCGTGGTCGTTTTTGAATCGTGGTCCGGCCAACCGCGCCCAGTGGCTCCTCACTGTCACCGCTTAACACCATCGCGAAGGGACGTTAATGGCGACGCGACGTCGGCTATCAGCGTCGGCGGCTTCCCGCACGGCCGACGTTTCTCACCATCGTTTCCCGCGGGCAAAACGCCTCCCGGGCTGTTTTCCGCCTTCGCCGCGGTCTATAAAAGACGGCCACCGGCGTAACGGAGACAACAAGCTCAAGTAAAAGCAAACCAGCAACCAAAAAAGCGTCAGCCTGCAGCAGCCATGCCTCGCCGCAAGATTGCTAACTAGATCAAGATCCGAGAGATGTGCCGCACCCGCTTCTCGGAGGTGAAGCTCGACGTCGTCCACCTTGAGGCCACGTTGTCGGCCAAGCGCATGAGCGAGGCGCAGGTGTTGGCCTTCGAGAAGGAAGGCCCTGTGGCTGAGGAGACGCTAGGGCGGGTGGTGGAGGCGGCCTCGAGGGTGTCCACCCAATGGGCAGTGCGTGACATTTAGCACGTCGCCGCCAAGGAGGCGGTGGCCATGGAGGCCGCATCAGCGACCCTTCGCGAGATCCGCTACGAGGCGGCCATGACCACGCTAGAGGATGTGGCCAAGGAGGCCGTATGCGAGCTTCGCCATGCCGCCAAAGCACGCCATGAGGTGGAGGCAGCACAACGTGAGCACGCCGCCGACACGGCGATGGAAGAGGAGCGCGTGGTTATGGCCGCTGAGGTGGCGGCCGCATGGGCTCTGGTTGACGGCGACGAGACGGAGGTGGAGGAGGATGACGAGGAGGGGAAGGAGGTGGATCAACCGGAGACGAAGGATGTGGATCAGCTGGAGACGAAGGAGGAGGAGAGGGAGGAGGCGATCGTCATTAAAAGGGCAAATAGCCCTTATCTAGTGTTTTGGTTAACTATGACATCGAAGCTAGAGAACGGACTAATGTTTCTATTAGCTTCTCTACAGGTGAGAGTCCGCAGGTTGTTGGTGATAGGTGATGGGTGACCCCCCATTCGTTTCTTTATGGAGAGCCGGTGGTGTTATTTATTATTTTCT
Organism: Avena insularis; assembly: GCA_023614405.1. Lineage (NCBI taxonomy): Eukaryota > Viridiplantae > Streptophyta > Magnoliopsida > Poales > Poaceae > Avena > Avena insularis. The sequence goes on from CM042691.1 coordinate 257,704,907, forward strand.
CTTATTTACTCTTGAGTCAAATAGGAAACACCGCACTATTAAGAGGGGTGATCTCGATGCGCTCTTTGGGGTTGTTCTACACCAAATATACTTCTCATCATCCACCACCACACACCCGTTCAAAGAGAGAGAGAAAATAGCCTTGAAAAATGAGTCAGAAGGGGTTACTGTGAAATCGGAAAAAGCGCCGGCGGCACCGGTGCTGTCGCCGGAATTTCCGGTCGCCGCTGGAAATTCTCGGTGTACACCGATATGGCTTACTGCATGGCCTTTCGGTTGTTCGCCGAGAATTTCGTTCGCAGCCGAAAATTCCGGCGTGTAGTCCGGTCCACCGGAGCTGTCGCCGGAAATTCTGACGAGCAACTCGGTCTGACCGGACTTATTGCCGGTTCTATCGCAGGAACCCCCAAACGGCTCTTTTTCCCCTCATACTATATATACCTCTTTCTTCTCCACTATGAGGTTAGGCATTTGAGCAAACATTTCATTTCTTGAAGCTCTCTCTCTCCCCCCCATTGTTGAAACACAAAAGCTGGAGGATCTCCCATTCTACCCAACCAAATCCAAATCCCTTTGGTAGAAAGGAAGAGGAGGTCCCGATCTACGTTTCCACTAAGCCAAAGTTCATTCCCCCTTGAGTTCATCGAGTTAGCTTGTTACTCTTGGGTTTGTGGGAAACCCTAGATGGCTAGGGTCGCCCGGAGGCATTCGGCTTGTGATTTGCTTCGTGGAAAGTTTGTGAGGGTTTGGAGACTACCGTAAAAGTCCACCACGAGTAAGTGAGCTATTCCTTCGTGGGATAGGCTCGGAGAAGAAGGTGAGATTTTGTGGCGCATGAGTAATCCTTCGTGGAACCTCACACCTCTCCAACGTGACGTAGCCCCCTTCCCAAAGGTGGTGAACACGGGAATACATCTTCGTCTCTGCGTGCCTCGGTTATTACTTAACCGATCTCTTACTTGTGTTGTTTACCTTGTGATAGCCTTCGAGCTTGAAACATCTTGGTCATCATCTAGGTTGCCTCACCTAGTTTGCATTTAGGCTCACTTATATTCCGCAAAGCCTAAAACTTGCAAAAGATTATAAAGAATTTTGTAGAAACCTATTCACCCCCCCCCCTCTAGGTTAACCATCTTACACTTTCAATTGGTATCAGAGCTTAGGGCTCTTTTAAGGGCTTCACCGCCTAAGAGAAAATATGGTTTTCTCTGATGATGAGGAGGATAAGACTTATTCGGTCAAGGAGCTTTGCGAAATCTTAGCAAAGGGTGCCCTTGAAAAGGCCAAGGCTGATTCTGATCTCCTTGTTCGAATGAGTTACCTAGAAGGACAACTTAATGCCATTGGCGATGGGGCTTTTCTTGGTAACCCATTGGTAGTACCTCAAGAGAGACCAATGGACACCGAAAAGGATAAGGATGCCGAGTCCGCTCATGAGAGCGGCTCGTCAAAACTCTCCACGCCCCATAATCGATTTCATTATGTTTATCCTAAGCAAAAGAATATCATGCCTCATATTAATGGCTCTGGTCCTAGACCTCATTATGATGGAACTTATTTATCTCATTGGAAAGCTTCTATGAAATCTCATCTTCGCAGCTGCAGTGTTGAGCTTTGGGAGATTGTGTGCACCGGTTTCCACCCTCATGATCCCAACAACCTCACTCCAGGAGAGTATTACGACCATCAACTAAATGCGACGGCTTGTGACAAGATAAGGAGTGCCATTCATCGCACTCTCCATGATCAAGTCAATGACATCCCCACTGCCAAGGATCTTTGGGATAGGATTGTCATTCTCCAAGAGGGAACGTCTCTTATCCAAAAATCCAAGTATGAAGCTGCGAAGTCAGAGATGAACATGTTCATGAACCATGATGGTGAGACTATCGCTGAAGCATACAAGAGACTTGTTGCCCTTCGCGTGAAGATTGGTGGCCTAGGATGTGAGAAGTACGATGATGGATTCAATTTGAATGATGAGCTCATCAAGTCCAAGATTGTCTCTATGATCACGGTCACCGATAAGAAGCTTGCCTTGAACTTGCAACTTCTTGATAGAGATAATCAATTCACTCCCGATGATCTAGTCTCTTATCTTGTTGCCACAGACAACTTGGCGGATGAAGGGCAAAAGATCAAGGAGATCAACTGCTATTGGGTCTTCTCACTCTCTAGCACTAAAGGCCAAGCATGTCCAAGAAGATAATGCTAGTGATGAAGAAAGCGATGTTGATGGAGTTGATGATATGCTCTCTCAACTTGCTCTCTTCACCAAGAACATGAAGTTCCGAAGAAGGAGAAGTTCAATGGGATCAAGTGAGAAGAAAAGGACGTGCTACAATTGTGATGAGTCAAGCCACTTTGACGATAAATGTCCTTATGAGAAGAGGCTTGACAAGCCCAAGTATGAAGAGGGTGCCAAACCAAGATTGAAGCCCAACCCCATCAATGAAAGATTCAAGAGGAACAATAGGCGTGATGGCAAGGGCTTCCTAGGTCAATAATACATATCCGACAAGGAGGAAGATGATGAAGAGAAGGTGGTTGGAGTGGCCGGTTTGGCCTTCGCCAAACCCGGGTCTCTCTTCACCTATTACTACACCAAGGACTACACCGACGACTCTCCTACCACCAAGGTCACCGCCACTTGCCTCATGGCAAGGAGCTCCAAGGACGAGTCCAACGTGGAGTGTGGGTATAAGGAGAAAGTGGTGGGTGTGACCGGTTTGGAATATGTCGAACCTGGTTCACCTCTCACCTACGACTACGCCAGGGACTACATAGAGTTCTCCTATTCCCAAGATCACCGGTTCTTGTCTTATGGCAAGAAGCTCCAAGGTAATTGTCTGTCCTCCATACCTATCTAGCATCTTGGATGATCTTGAGAGTGATCATGATAGTGATAGTGATAGTGACAGTGATGAATTTGGTGAAGAGTATATGAAATAAATGTATGCTATCATGAAGTCTCTTCCTTCCATTGCTCGTGCTAGAGTCAAGCAATTAATGGAACTTGTTTGCTCACGCGATGAGGCCATTGATAGCTTGGAATCTCATATTGATGATGAGAAACGAAGATTCAATCTTCTTGAGCAAGAGCTTTGTGAGGAAAAGAATACCAATTCTTTTCTTAAACTACAAATTGAAATTTTTGAAATTGATAAAGCAAAAGACATGGACACTATTGATAGGGCTAACTCTTTGTCCCAAGAGCTTGATGCCTCAAAGAAGGAGCTTGAAGTTGCTCATTCTTATCTTACCAAGGACCTTGAGCACCTTCAAAAATCTAGTTTGCTTGTCAAGCGTGAGCTCATAAAACTTGGAGAGAACCATGACCAACTTCGGGTGTCCTATGAGAAGGCTCTTGGTACATTGAAGGATCCAATTATCGTTGAAAATGATTCTTGTTCCTCTAACTCTACCTTTGATCAAGCTCTCCTCATTGAGGAAAATAAGAAGTTGAAAGAGCAACTCGAGAAAGAGCGTCGTGCACCTACCTCCAAAGGAAAGATCCTAGATGAGATTTTATCCCGTCAAAAGACGAAAATTTCCAAGGAAGGTGTTGGTTTTGATCCAAAAAACAACACGAGCAATGTCGTTCCACCAAAGAATATAATCTTTGTAAAAGAAGGTGACAAGGTGGTTGACAAAGTCAAAAGGAATGTTGTGAATGGGGGAGACATAAGGGGCAATCCCAATCATAAGTATGCGGGAAAGTCCAATCCTTCCTATGTGCTATGTAAGGGCACTCAAGGAGATGTATATGCCAAATATGTTGGCCCTCAAAATGGTTATGCTTATAGGTGGTACTCAATTTGGGTACCTAAGGATCTTGTTGCTAATGCTAGGGGACCCATTACTCAATGGGTTCCTAAATCAAAGAATTGATTTTGTAGGGTTATGCCTCCGGTGGGTCAAAATGGGTGTTTGATAGTGGATGCACCAATCACATGACCGGAGGTAGAAGCGGGCTTGACCAATTCATTCACGATGTCAACTCAATGTCAAGCATCACTTTTGGAGATAAATCTAAAGGAAAGGTACTAGGTTATGGTAAGTTGGCAATCTCCAAGGTTTTGAATCTAGAGAATGTCTTACATGTTGAAAATCTTGGTTACAACTTTCTTTCAATTAAACACCTTGCAGATGCCGGCTATGACTCCTATTTCTCTAGAATTTTGTGAAGGTCTTTAGGCGCGATGATCTCAGCTTAGTTCTCATTGGACACGTGGAACACGACCTTTATGTGGTCGACCTCTCGAAAGAGATCCAATCTCTTCCTACATGTCTAATGGCCAAGGCTGACAAGGGATGGCTTTGGCATCGTCGCCTAGGTCATGTCAACATGAGGAATCTCAATCAACTCCTAAATGGTGAGCATATTATTGGACTAACCGGTGTCTCCTTTGAGAAATATTGTGTGTGTAGTGCTTGCATTTCAGGAAAGCAAATTGGGAAGCATCACCCTTCCGTTACCAAGGTGGACACGTCAAGACCCTTGGAGCTTCTCCATTTGGATCTCTTCGGGCCATCAACATATGACTCCCTTGGTGGAAGAATATATGGTCTTGTCATTGTTGATGATTACTCAAGGTATACTTGGGTCTTTCTTCTCAAGACAAAGGATGAGACCTACAAGTAATTAATGATCTTCGCCAAGCAAGCTCAACGCACTCATGGAGTGGAGATTAAGACCATTAGAACCGACAATGGCACCGAGTTCATGAACTACACCATGCAAGAATTTGTTGAAGATGAGGGGATCAAGCATGAATTCTCAGCTCCTTATACCCCTCAACAAAATGGTGTTGTTGAAAGGAAGAACCGGACAATCATCGAGATGGCAAGAACAATGTTGAGTGAATTCAAGTCCCCCCATAATTTTTGGGGATAAGCCATTGCTACCACGGTCCACTACACAAACCGGCTCTTCCTCCGAGCTCCCTTTGACATGACTCCATACGAGATTCTCACAAGTAAGAAGCCCAATGTCAACTACTTTCGTGTCTTTGGATGCAAGTGCCTCGTCAAGAACAAAAAGGAAAAGCTCGGTAAATTCGAATCTAGAACTATAGAGGGTATATTTGTTGGTTATGCGGAAAACTCTCATGCATATAGATACTACAACAAAACCAATGGTTGTGTTGAATTATCTTGTGACGTGGAGTTTTTGGAGAATAATGGTCCCCATGAGGGGCAAGTTTCTTCTCGTGATGTAGGTGATGGCGATTCCTCTCAAGTCATCAAGTTGATGGGTATTGGGCATATCTTGCCCACCTAGTCTCACATTCATGTTCAACAAGATGATGGTGGAGAATCAAGCTCAACTTAAGAAGAGCCGAGTTCTACTCAAGTCGAGCCATCAAGTGCACCACAAGATTAACATCTCACTCAACATGCCATGCAAACCGAAGAACAAGAACCAAGCCCTCAATCCGTTGAGCAAGACCAAGTACAAGATCAATCTCCATCCCAAGGTCAATCTCAAGATGGTGTCAATGTTCAAGGCCCCTCAAAAGATGAATTCGTTGATCGTGAAGGCACAATTCGGAAGATCAAGGCCGCCTCCATTGCAAGTGGACTTCAAGTCAACAACATCCTTGGAAGCATATCAAGAGGAATCGAGACCCGTGCCAGGAAGAAGAACCTCACAAACTTTTGTGGGCATCATGCTTTTGTGTCCAACTTTGAGCCCCTCAAGGTTCATGAGGCTTTGGAGGATCCGGATTGGGTCATTGCCATGCAAGAATAACTCGAGTGTTTCACCTGCAATGAAGTTTGGTCTCTAGTGGAGAGGCCTAAAGATCATCGCATCAATGTCACTGGGACCAAGTGGGTGTTCAAGAACAAGCAAGATGAGAACGAGGTCGTCACAAGAAACAAAGCAAGGTTAGTGGCACAAGGGTATGCCCAAATAGAAGGTATTGACTATGAGGACACCTTTGCGCCCGTTGCTCGTCTTGAAGCTATTCGTCTCTTGCTTGCTTATGCATCTTTCCATAACTTCAAGCTTTATCAAATGGATGTGAAAAGTGCATTTCTTAATGGTCCCTTGAAAGAGGTTGAATATGTAGCTCAACCCCCGGGTTTCGAAAACACACGCTATCCCAACCATGTGTATCTACTCCATAAGGCTCTCTACGGACTAAAGCAAGCTCCTCGTGCTTGGTATGAGCACCTTAGGGATTTTCTACTCATGGATGGGTTTGGCGTGGGTAAGGTCGATTCCACCCTTTTCACCAAACGGGTTAAAGGGGGTGGCTTATTTATTGTTAAAATTTATGTTGATGATATTATCTTTGGTGGAACTAACGAATCTCATAACAAAGCTTTTGCCGAGTTGATGACTATGAAATTTAGGATGTCCATGATGGGGGAGTTGAAGTTCTTTCTAGGCTTCATCATAAAGCAACTTCCTCACGGCACTTTCATCTCTCGAGAGAAGTACATTAAGGACATGATCAATAAGTTCGAGATGGACAAGGCTAATCCCATGAAGACACCCATGACACTAAATGGACAACTTGGCCTTGGAGTTGGTGAGAAGGACGTGGATCAAAAGGTATATTGTTCTATGATTGGTTCCTTGCTCTACCTTTGTGCTTCTAGGCCGAATATCATGTTAAGTGTTGGAATGTGTGCTCGTTTTCAATCCGCTCCCAAGGAGTGCCACTTTATGGCGGTCAAATGGATTTTTAGGTACCTTGTTCTCACTCCTACTCTCGGGCTTTGGTATCCAAAGGGGTCAACCTTTGAGCTTGTTGGCTATTCGGATGCCGATTGGGAAGGTGATAAGGTTGACCGGAAATCAACCTCCAGGGCTTGCCAATTTATTGGCCGGTCGTTGGTGAGTTGGTCTTCCAAGAAACAAAACTCCACAACCCTATCCACCGCCGAAGCCGAATACATATCCGCGACATCTTGTTGTGCTCAATTGTTGTGGATGAGGCAAACCTTGAAAGACTATGGTGTGTCTCTTGGTACGGTGCCTCTTCTATGTGACAATGAAAGCGCAATAAAGATCGCCAATAACCCCGTCCAACATTGCCGCACCAAATATATTGACATACGCCACCACTTCCTACGTGACCATGTCGCAAATGGTGATATAAATCTCACTCATGTGGGTATGGTGTTCCAATTGGCCGATATCTTCACGAAGCCTTTGGATGAAGCCCTGTTTGTCATGTTGAGGCGAGAACTCGGTATCCTAGATCCTCAAAACTTGGATTGATGTGCTTCTTGCACTATATTCTTGCTCTTAACGTGCTATGTAGCCTAGTTGCGCAGCACATGTAGGGATGGTCATTTTACCATGTCTTGGTTTGATGCTTACCTATGTGTGCAACATAAATTAATCTCGTGTCATGATATGGGTCCAAGCATCTATCTTTGAGGCTCCATGACATGTGTGCTTAAACATAGGGGGATAAATCCTCCACCAAATGGTTGGTTTTGTGTATTGGGTGCCTTGATGTTCCAAGCTAAATCCTATGGCCATGGTTGCTCTTCGTTTTTGTTTCTTCATGACCTTGTCATATGGATAGTGCTTTATCTGGTTTTCATTTGGATCTTGTGTATATGCTCATATGATTTCTCACAATGTTTCATCTCCAGAAAAATTTGCTCATACGCTGTCTCTAGAAATTTTCTGGCAAAAATTCCGGTTCGACCGGCCTGGCGACCAAAAATTCCACCAACCGCCGAAAATTCGGGCAGACGACCGAAAGCCCTTCCAGTACACGTTTTCGGTTCTCTGCCGAAAATTTCGGTCGCCACCGGAAATTCTGGTCACGGGGCCGGTTCGCCGATGTTCTCGCTGGAAATTCTGGCGTGGGCACCGGTTCGACCGGACTTATCGCTGAAAAATTCCTGAGGTGGGTATTTATAGCCCGCGCGTGGGGCAGTTCCATCCTCTTCCTTCTTTCTTCCCCACACCCTCCCCTCCTCCATGGCTGCTGCCCCAAGCTTCCCCACCTCCCCATAGGCCCTTCCCTCCACCCAAATTTCTCCCTACTCCACCAAGTTGTAGATCGGGCCTCTACAAGTCCTCTCACCGAAGGTTTTGCTCTCTCCTTGCCTGCATTGGGAGATCGAGGAGTGCTCTCCCTCTTTCTCTTGTGGTGTTTTCTTCATGCCCCTCTTTGGCAAAGGAGGGGGCATGGCTTCTTCTTTGGCATCCGAGGGTACTGCGCTATTTATTCTCCTCTTATCTCTCTTGTTGGTGGTGAAACCCTAGCTTTCATGGTCACTTGTGCTCCCTTAGTTCTCTACCCCCTAGAGTAACTAGGCTAGTACCACCCTAGTTTCACCCCCCTGTTCTCCCACATGTTGTTCTTTGTGCAAGTACTAAGTCATGGATAGTCTCACAATCGCTTGCCCTAACTTTTCGTTCCCAGGCCCGGTTGTGCCGAAACCGCCGCTGGAATTTCGGGTCGACCGAAATGCTCGCCGGAAATTCCGATCGAGCTTCTGGTTCGCCGGAACCGTCGCCGACAATTTCGGTGATAGGTTCGGTTCCGCCGGACCTGGAGCCGAAAATTTCCTTTTGCTTATTCGTCTGTCCATGCACTTGCCCAACTTTCAATATGTGTTCCTATGAGCTCTCTTATGGCATATACGCTCATCTGCTTTCTTTGCCTTGCGTTCTTGTGTGCTTCTTGTGCAGAGTCTGACCACAACGATTTTGAGCCCGACACCGGCAAAAAGAGAAAGCTTACTCTTCAACGGCCTCCTCCTCCTACTCCTCGCCTCACTCGGCGTCAACTAGAGAAAGCTGCTATCACAGGGGGTTCTGGATCTGCAAGTGGACAGAAGAAGAAAGCCTCTGCTGGAAGATCCATCAAAGGGCAAGTCCAGCCTTTGGTCCCATCAATAAGAAGTTCCTCCCAACTACAATATTGCTTCGGATATTAATGTGAATCAGTGGTGGGACTTGAGGAGGCAGAATCCGTACCGCTTTCCCAACAGCACTTATCTTGGGGCTGACAAGATGTTCTAGACTGACACTCAGAAGTGCTTTTGGGATGACCTTTACAATGAGCCAACTCGTATGAAGCGGGGTTTCTTTGTTCCTCCCAAGTATATCAATGAGGACCACTATGCTCATTACATTTATACCGATTTCGAGCATGTGGATGTGGCCCTGAAGCAGATGGAATGCTTTGCTCTTGCTACTATCAAGGTCAAGCTAATGCCAGATCTCATTCGCAAGTTCTTCTGCACTGCTTACTTTCACACTGATGGTGCTCGCACTGTCACTTGGATGACCAGCACCAAGCCGTACTCGGCTTATTTTGATGCTTTCTGCCATGCCCTGGGTTATCCTCTTGACCGTGTCTCTGGCTTCTGCATTCACTCTAAGAAGGCCTTCAGTGACAACTAGCTCCTTTCCTGCTACCCCAGTGAGCCCAGCCATCAACCTCCCAGCTTGTCAGGCATGTACTACTATATGGTGCTTGCTCGGTTCTTCCACTATAATCTTGTGAGCAAGGCTGGTGATGATGTTGATGTCCGCGGTCACCACAAGAATCTGCTATACTACTGTGATCCTCGTCGCCTCCGGAAGATCAATGGGTGTGATTTCATCTACTGTGAGATTCAGCGGTCCATTGAGAAGCGCATGACTCCCACAACGTCTGATTTAGGTCACCGTTCCTGCATCTGCTATCCCCAAAGGTCCGCGTGAAGATATGGAGGATTTCACCTTACCTCATCGGGGCTCTCATGTGGATCTCCCTCAGATGATGCCGTCTGAATGCCAGACCAAGCTTGCTCATGATCCTCTTTCTGCTGGTGGCTCGCACTCTCGTAGGGACCTTCCCCGTTCTCTTCCTCGCAAGAAAGGTCATGCCCGGTTCTTCAACAACTCGTGGGATATGTGTCGCTCCTCCTATGATGTTGCCCATCGCAGTTTGGAGCTCAGTCGGGAGAACATGAGGCGGCACAATGCTTTCTTGACAGAACGTGGTCGACCAGTGCCAGACTTGGGCAATGCTCTAGCTCCTGTCCCTTATGTCAACTTTGAGAAGCCCCCGCTAGATGAGGACATGTTTAGGGGTTTTGATCCATCTATGTTCCCCGGGTTTGCCACTTCAGTTCCTCTCAGCATCATGCTACATCTACAGGGAATGATGATGATGGTGAGGACGAGGACGAAGAGGAGGGTGACGATGAAGAAGAAGAGGAGGAAGAAGCCTATGATGATGATGACGATGAGGACAACTTCGCTGGCTAGATTGGTCTCTCCGCTCGTTTCTTCCTTTTTGGTCTCGTTGCCAAAGGGGGAGAAAGAGTAGAGTCGCTTCTTTCATGACTTGCCTCTTGCACAAGCCCTACTTTGTTCGTTTGTATCTCATGGGCTTGTGCTTTTATTCGCTTTATCGAACCATTTGTGTGTGTGTTTGGACAACTTTGCAGTTCTCTTATTGTACTTGGATTTCCTATCACTATGTGCTTGCTATTATGTGCTAGATCTAATCGTATCATAATATCATCTTTTGACTATAGCTCGGTTTATCATCGTTAACCAAAAAGGGGAAGATTGAAAGGGCAAATAGCCCTTATCTAGTGTTTTGGTTAACTATGACATCGAAGCTAGAGAATGGACTAATGTTTCTATTAGCTTCTCTACAAGTGAGAGTCCGCAGGTTGTTGGTGATAGGTGATGGGTGACCCCCCATTCGTTTCTTTATGGAGAGCCGATGGTGTTATTTATTATTTTCTATTATTTACTCTTGAGTCAAATAGGAAACACCGCACTATTAAGAGGGGTGATCTCGATGCGCTCTTTGGGGTTGTTCTACACCAAATATACTTCTCATCATCCACCACCACACACCCGTTCGAAGAGAGAGAAAATAGCCTTGAAAAATGAGTCAAAAGGGGTTACTGTGAAATCGGCAAAAGCGGCGTGGGGCGGGAATGTCGCTGAATTTCCGTCGCTGAAATTTTGTACACCGATATGGCTTATCGCATGGCCTTTTCGTTGTTCACGAGAATTTCGATCGCTGAAAATTCGGCTGTGGTTGGTCCACCGAGTGTTGCCGTAAAATTCGACGAGCAACTCGGTTCGACCGGACTTATTGCCGGTTCTGTCGCAGGAACCCCCAAACGGCTCCTTTTCCCCTCATACTATATATACCCCATTCTTCTCCACTTTGAGGTTAGGCATTTGAGCAAACATTTCAGTTCTTGAAGCTCTCTCTCTCTCCCCCATTGTTGAAACACAAAAGCTTGAGGATCTCCCATTCTATCCAACCAAATCCAAATCCCTTTGGTAGAAAGGAAGAGGAGGTCCCGATCTATGTTTCCACCAAGCCAAAGTTCATTCCCCCTTGAGTTCATCGAGTTAGCTTGTTACTCTTGGGTTTGTGGGAAACCCTAGGCGGCTAGGATCGCCCGGAGGCATTCGGCTTGTGATTTGCTCCGTGGAAAGTTTGTGTGGGTTTGGAGACTACCTTAAAAGTTTACCACGAGTAAGTGAGCTATTCCTTCGTGGGATAGGCTCGGAGAAGAAGGTGAGCCTTTGTGGCGCGTGAGGAATCCTTCGTGGAACCTCACACCTCTCCAACGTGACATAGCCTCCTTCCCAAAGGTGGTGAACACGTGATACATCTTCGTCTCCACGTGCCTCGGTTATTTCTTAACCGATCTCTTACTTGTGTTGTTTACCTTGTGATAGCCTTCGAGCTTGAAGCATTCTGTTCATCATCTAGGTTGCCTCACCTAGATTGAATTTAGGCTCACTTATATTTCGCAAAGCCTAAAACTTGCAAAAGATTATATTTTTTTTGTAAAAACCTATTCACCCCCTCTAGGTTAACCATCTTACACTTTCAGTCGTCCCCCTGCAGATCGCGTAGTCGCTGGGCTTTGGACCCAACGGTGCTCCGGCTCCGGCGGGGTCGATTGCGGCTGAGGTTGAAGACACACGCTAGGCGACGGAGCTTGCCGAGGGACCACTGGGCCGCCGAGATGGAAAAGGCCCCGACAAACTGGGCGGCGGAGGACCGCAAGAAGGCGGCAGGCAAGGCAGTGGTTCGCGGCCCGGTGCGCGGCTGTCACCACGAACGCATCCAGAAGCGGACCATTTGGTCAGCCAGGACGGCGATCGACGGGCAACGGTGGCGGCTGCGACAACGGCGTAGTAGCGCGGGCGGCGACGCCCTCCTTCAGCAGTGACGATGAATAACAATCCCCTTTATTTTGCTTAAACGTGCCTTTTTTAACTCGCGGGACTAATCTAATAAAACTATTTCTGAAGTACTAATATTTCACTTACATATGAGCCTCGAGTGGCTGATTGGTAGGACACGCCCTCCGTCCATACGCGTCCGGCCGACGCAACCGTTGCTCCGATTTGGTGCACGAATGAATCGAGCCGAATGTGTTAGTCCGGATAGGTCGTGCCACTCGGCGCCACGAACGTCCCGATGTCCGCGTGGACGAGTTCAGACGCGCTCGAACCGGTCGGGTGGACTCGGTGGATATGCCCTTATGAAATGCTATTTCAAAACGTACCTAGTGATACTAAAATACTTTCATAAATACTGCGGATTTGCTAGTTCTCAGGCGTCTGAGAACTTCTTAAGTCTCAGTCGCCTCTTTCACCGTTTGATTTACCTCGTGATTCGTGTAAAATAGAAGTTACACATGAGTTGCAAGTCGGGTGTAACTAAGAATTTAATGAGTTGCAACTAGGTTGTAACTGAGAACTAGTATAAATCTTATGAGTTGCAACTAGGTTGCAACTGAGAATTAGCACAAATATTAGGATGACATCAGCGACTTAGACATAACTAGTTCTTAGATGCCTGAGATATAGACACTCTGCTACCTTTTAAATTAAGATTGTTAAATTTTAATTTTTTGAATTAAGACAATGCTAGAAGACTACAAGTACTATTAGTTGGAAACTCGACCGTGCCGGTGGTCCCGCCACTTGCATTTGTCGTTTCAAACCGTCAAGAGATGTTTTAACGCAAAACGAAATCGAAATGCCACGTCTTCTCGCATTTCTTTTCCTTTCTTTCTCCTCACGCCTCGCTCGCTCTCCCCTCCCCTCGCGGCCCTCGTCTTCCTCTCTCGCTTTGCCCGCTCGGAGCTAGACTCGATCGCATCGCGTCACACCAGAGAGAGAGAGAGAGGCAAAACCCTAGGCAGATCCCTCTCGATCCTTCCAGAAGCTTCCGCCCGCGGAGGAGATGCAGGGCGGAAACCACATGCTCCTCGAGGAGCCTGTCCGCCTCGCTTCCTGCCTCGCCCCTGCCAAGCCCGTAAGCGCCCTCTCCCTTCCATTTCTCTCCCCTTCTCTATTGATCTCGAACTCTGTGTATCCGTGGTGCCTGCGGGTGGATTCCGACGCCCTCGATCCGATTTGGTATGCGGAGAGGCGGGGACGAAAGGGCGTCGCGGTGGTCCATTTCGTCAGAATGCCATTGATCTGTGTCTCCAACTGTAGAGATCGCACGGAATTGGGGATTTGGGGCTTTATGTTGCGTGACGCCGTATGTGTTGTCATGATTTCGTGAAAAATTATTCGACTCTAGAATTGCAAATCGAATCCTCTATTTGCAAGTGGGAGGATTTGATACTTAGGATAATTACCGGAATGGGGGCGGTTTTGCTTTCGTTTCGAGGATGCTGGATCGCGACCCTTATACCTTGCGTGCCCTCTTGTGCAGAAAGTATTCCCATCCCTCACTAAGATTGTTGGGACGCTTGGGCCCAAGTCGCGCTCGGTCGAAGTTATTGAAGAATGCCTCACTGCTGGGATGTCAGGTGTGATGACGGTTTCCTTTTGAGTATCTGGGTTTAGTGTGGCGTGCCTAGTCACATTTTTTCTTCGTCTGCTATGATAATAACCCTGATGATCTGTGTGTGCTTTCCTTTCTGCAGTCGCACGATTTGATTTCTCCTGGAAGGATGCTGCTTATCATCAGGAGACCCTTGACAATCTGAGGAAAGCGGCACAGAACGTCAAGAAGCTATGCCCTGTAAGTTGGCAACCTTAATTTAATAACTTATCCAGAAATGTTGATATGCATATCTTGATCTACAGCATAGCCGTGCTTGCAAGATTGAAAACTAGCATATAAAAATTGCAGTGACCTTGAGACACCAAATTCAGAATCGTTACATATTTATTTTGATGCTATATATAGATGTATAAGTTCAGAGTTTAAATAGAAAAGCCAGTTACAAGACTGAGTTCTTTATAATCTGTACAAAGTGATGGATCTGTTGAGAGTACCAGTTATCTAGTCAATACCCTCTGTACGAGCCAGGATTTTACAGTTTTGATTATATGTCAGGATCTATTATGGTTTAGTTTGTTTTGATTCACATTCTAGCTGATATGTTAAAAAATGTGTTAATTATGTTTCAGCAGTAAGGATTGATCATCTGTGAGATGTTTTAGTAATAGGCCTCTACGTATATGTAAGATATACATACCTATCACATTTTTTGTAGCTAGTAGCTACACGTGTACTCATGTACGATTTCATTTTCTTTGTTTGACAACTTTTCCTTGCTTTGTTACTTTATGATATTTCATATGTAAACTTTGCAGAATATTCTATTTTAATCTTTCTCTAAGTTTCATTTTTTGGTTCCATTTGCATAACTGCATATAGTCATATATGTCTCCTTATAAGAATGCCTTCACTTGTGAAGAATGGTTTCTTAGAGGGCTAAATCTAGCTAACTTTTCTACCTTGAGACATTTACCCTGTTAACTTTGTGCCTTTCAGATATGTACACTATTTGGAGATGCCTTTTTATATTTACTTCGCCTATGTTCATTCTACCTCCTCATTAGTCTTTATAAAAATTTATTCCTTGACTTAGCTTACTGGATAGTGAAGAGCTTAAATGTGATATACTTCTTCAGTTACCCTGATTTGAGGCAGAAACTATGTTCTCTCGTATTGCCATCCTTTTATAATATGCTTACACCTTTTCAGTATCTTATTTTGGCTTGTATTTTCTACGCTCTCCTAATAAGCTTGTATGGTATATGATCTTTAAGATTGGTGTCAAGGGGCATATGCTCTCAACATCTAACTTGACCTTATTATTTACAGATAATGTTGGATACGGTGGGTCCAGAAATTCAGGTTGACAACTCAACTGGTGGATCAATTGAGTTGAAAGGTGGAAATCGTGTCACAATAACACCAGATCGGTCTAAAGCTCCCTCAGCTGATATTCTACCAATTAAATTTGGCGATCTTGCAAAAGCAAGTGGACAAGAAAAAAACAAATCGAGTGTTATCACTGTATTATTTGTACTTGTATTATATCTACCACTATGCGTTTATGTCCCTGGGTTCCTTTTTCTCTGCGCGCTACTGCATCTTACTTCTGGCATTAAAGAAAAATTCATGGATTTTTATGCTATAAACATAAGCTGTTTGACTTTTCTATTATGCTAGTGAATGTACCCATTTGTGAATTTCTTACCATTCCTTCAATTTAGGTTGTGAAGAAGGGTGATACTCTCTTCATGGGTCAATATCTTTTCACAGGAAGTGAATCAACGTCTCTGTGGCTTGAGGTACATGAATTTCTAGGTTCTCCTCATATGCTTGCCTTTTTTCGATGTTGATGTGTCCTTGTATACTATAACAACAGGTTATTGAGACTTCCGGTGAAGAAGTTATTTGTCTTGTGAAGAACACAGCTACACTGTCAGGGCCCATTTTCACTCTACATGTTTCACAAGTACATATCAGTATGCCCACTTTGAGTGAATATGATAAGCAGGTAATTTGCACTATTCTAAGTTTCTGTACCTACTCTGCTATATATCGTCAACAATCTGTCGCTCTAAGTTTTCCCTATGCAAAAGATTTTGGTTAGAAAATTTTGTACAATATCAACTCTACTTTTGTTTCATTCTCAATAGATTTTGCATTGTTTAGCTTTTAGTGGTGAAGTTTTTGTTTAGCAACATTCAACGAAATGAAGCTATATGATTTGTTTGGCGAAAAAGAACACACAACCTTACAAGTTAAAATACTAGACATATCAAACAATCTATTGTGCTGCCATGTTACATGTAAATAAAACTGTATTCCTCGTGTGAACATGATATGCCTTTTTTATTTTTGATTTTGACTAGTGTTGATCTTTAGTTGTGGTTGAGGATTTGTTAAATAACGTTTTTCAAAAGTTGAACTTGCTTCCTCCCTCCTTTCTCTTATTCTTTTCTTGAATGTGTGAAATCAACATCTTAAAACTTTGAAAACCAATGTATGCAGAGATGTTTAGTTTTTCATATGGAATGGTTATTAGTAGCTTTGTCATAAAAAAAACTTCATATGATCATTTATTTTATCATATTTTGAGAACATACTTAAATTTGAACTACTGTTAAAAATATGTATTAGTGTGTTGGATACTATGTCCAAGTCCAAACAAGTAAAAGAAAATATTCAATTAAGATTACTTGTATCTGGAATACGTTTTTGATGCATACTTGCATATTTATACTATTGTATTAATTCACATCTTTCAAAATCATCCTAAGCATATTTTTCATTCAATAGGTTATTTCAACATGGGGCTTGGATAACAGTGTTGATATTGTCTCGCTTTCGCATACCCGCTCTTCTGAGGATGTCAGGGAGGTGAGTTTATTTCTGCGTCTTCTACTCTTGTACCTGAATTTATCTTCAGTTATTCACACACCTACTTCATGATTTCCTTTGTACATTACCTGTAATACTTTGTTTCAGATTTTTTTCATGATCTTGTATGCACTCAACAGAAATCAGATTCCTAGAGGCACAGTGATGCAAATTCTCACCCAATTGTATAGTTGGGATTTGATGATTAGCACCTGTATGTAAAGATAAATCAGTTGTGTAGACTTGCATTTAGGCTAATATTTTAAGGGGCATAATTGTTGAACTGCATTGGTTAATGATAAAATCTGTTGATCAAATATAATTGTACATTGAGAAGAATGTGTTGTTATTGACTTGTTCATTGTTTGATACTTCATTGAGACGGTGTTACTGTTCCTTGTTTTATTCGAGGCAACGCATCCTCTGCATGATGATAAGTTGGTTGCACCTTTCTTGATAAGTAGCAACCAAGGACTTCGTAGTTAGCTATGGGAACACTGCTGATCCTTAGTTATATTTGTGTGCAGCTTAAAGCCTTTTTACTGTCCCATGATCTTCAAGACACACAGATATATGCGAAGATTGAAAACTCTGAGGTAACTATTATACTTTTACGATGATACTGTTCTGTGTGTTCCACTGCTATATTATGATTAATTTCATCGCGTGGTTCTCTCTTTCTTTCTAGGGTTTGGAACATTTTGATGAAATTCTCAAAGAGGCGGATGGTATCATTATATCTCGAGGAGATCTGGGAATCGACCTCCCACCAGAGAGGGTAAATTTATCTTTCTCAAAATACCCAATTGTGCACCTTGCAAACCCTATGCTCTATCATGTATGTGTATATTCATTTCTATTCATGATGGCTTGTTTACGTTAAATGGTACACCTCTGCTCCATATTATAAGACGTTTTGGCAAACCAAGTTGGTTGCCAAAATGTCTAGTAGTTAATTGGTTCATAAGTATATATTTTTGGAATATCTTCGTTGTTATACTGCAATAGTTTGCCATTTGTGTGTTCTTTTTATTTGACATAACATAATTAATACTGTTTGATAGTCAAAGGAACTGGATCTGCTACCTTTTTTCTTTTCAAGATCCATTCTTGGACTTATGATAGTAGGTTGAACAGGTTTCACATATTGAGTGAGTGGTGAAGACCACTGAGCTCAATTGGTAGATCAGTGACCTTTGTGATAAGCTTCCCTAGATCTGGGAATTTTCTCATTCACAATATTGGGGTCATTTGATCGATTTTCTTGATTTGATCGCTACTTATGGGCATGTGCTCCAAACATAGATTTGCAAACAAAAAGGGGAATTCTTAGTCACTTTTACATGTTACGTTAAAAAATCTTTCCGCAAGAGCAATAGAGCGGGTCAAAGGCCTACAAGATACCCACTACTCAGAGTACCCCTCCCATCAAAAAAGATGTGTGGTTCGGTGGTTCGACAAGAAATATTTACAGTTACAATGAGCTCATTTAGCTCTCATTGGCCTACCGCCGATATTTGTTGCTTCATTTCATAACCTCACTTAAAATATCCATGGTGTCGTTGCAGTTATTGGTTGCTTCACAACTTACCATTTTTTCGCTCTTCAGGTGTTCATGTCCCAGAAGACTGGTATTCAGAAATGCAACCTGGCTGGCAAACCTGTGATCATCACTAGAGTTGTGGACAGCATGGTTGACAATCTACGCCCTACTCGTGCAGAAGCAACTGATGTCGCAAATGCTGTCTTAGACGGTCTGTAAACTTGAACTGTTCTTAAAACTACTTCTCTAATATGTAGGTACTTATTTCCTTCCTATGTTGCTCATCTTTCAGGGACTGATGGCATTTTGCTCGGTGCGGAGACACTTCGAGGGCAGTATCCTGTTGATGCCCTGAGTACTGTGGGCAAGATATGTTCCGAAGTATGTACCTATCTCATGTAAGAATAATTTGTAAACCATGTTAATTGTTGGCTGATCAACGATTAACTACCCTTCTAGGCTGAGACTGTGTATAACCAGTCACTTCACTTCAAGAAAGTAGTGAGGCATGTAGGTGAACCCATGGCCCATGAAGAATCTGTAGCATCATCAGCGGTAAGTACTTCTAAATCATTATGCCAGACATATATTTTACTATAGAACATCAGTGACAATCTACTGTTCACATGTAGGTTCGTTCTGCCATGAAAGTAAAAGCTGCAGCAATTGTTGTGTTCACTTTCTCGGGGAGAGCTGCTAGGTGCTCTATGCTATGCAAGATCAGCACTTGACTAAACATGTTTCTGTCATCCAAATGCTATCGACTCACTTTGTGCATCCTGTTCTGCAGATTAATTGCTAAGTACAGGCCCCCAATGCCAGTTTTGGCAGTGGTGTTCCCACGTGAGGGCTCTGATCCATCAAAGTGGCGTTCGTATGGAACGACACAGGTAAGTAACAGACATTTATCTATCTGAATGTAATTTTCTTGTTAATTGTCAATTAGAATCTGTAAACTTATGTCTGCTTACAGGCGAGGCAATGTTTTTCTGTGAGAGGTGTCTACCCTTTGATGGGGAGCACTGATGAGGTATGTATGCATTCTTAATTGGTAATACCAGAGGCACCTTGAAATTCAGCTATTTTTCAATGTTAAACATATGTGGTAGGCAGTAGCTCAGAATTCTTTTCCTTTGGAGGTCACAGAGTGACCATCTGAGAGCCGTGTCGAACTTTCTTATTACAGTATGGAGCTTTCTAAATCCAAGCTGATTATATTCCTGATCCCTAACAGGCCGAAACTGGTGGGCTCACCAAGGAAGAATATGGGATAAAACTTGCACTAAACTATGGACGGTCAGTCGGCATAATTAAGCCGTATGACAGGGTGATAATTTTCGAAAAGATTGGTGATTCTTCTGTTGTCAAGATCATCGAGTGCGACGATTCTGAAAGATGAAACACCCATTTCTCAGGCACCAGTTTTAGTTACATGCCTGGGATTACTTTTTGTTCTCCATTTATCCCGACCAGAGATAACAAGGGAAGTACAACATGAAACGGTTGTCTCCTTTTTAGCACTTTGGCATTTTTAGATCTGTATACTTCTTGCCCTAATAAGTTGAAGAGAACTTCAGAAACCGCAACAATCAAAGTTTTGGACAAAACTATAGGATTGTTGAATGAGACAATACCTATGAGTGATTTCTAGCTTGTATTTCAGATTACATGTATAACAACTGAAGAGACATATCATCGTCATCAGCGATTACCTTGCATAGTCTATACCATCTGTGTGTAATTCTGTATATAGCACAGCATCTTGTTCTTCACATGTCATCAGTACTGCTCCTTGAAGAACAAGGCGTAGATGATGCAGCAGATGCTGAAGATGAAGATGGCAATATCGAACGTGAGCGCTGTCATGGCCTGATCGCTGAGTTCCATGTTCTTCCCGCCAAGGCGATCTACCATGTCCGGCACGGACTCGGTAGTTCTGGATGTCGAGTTCGTAGGGATCCTCAAGACGGGACCTGAGCTGCTGCAGCCGGCGGCTCTCGGCCTCCTGCGCCAGCGTCCAGTCGTAGAACCGCCGGGTCTCCTCCTTGCTGAGCACGTTGTACACCTCCCGGAGCCGGATGAACTTCTCCGACGCCGACTTGAGCGGCAGCCTCGTCGTGTCCGGGTGGTACTCCTTGGACAGCCGCCGGTACGCCGCCTTGATCTCCTCGATGTCCGCCTCAGGTGCTATTCCTAGGAACCTGGTGTACAAGAGAAGTTTTCAGAAAGATGGATAATGAGTGTGGGGTGAAGTTTGCTAAGCTGAACTCAACTGGTAGTGTGACTCGGACGACGGGTTGTTGATGAGGTCGGCGAATCTCTGCCCCAGTGGTTCGTTCTTGCGGCCGTCGCCTTCCTTCTTTTCCTTGCCTCCCACCCAGCCCTCGTCCGGGTCGGACCAGTGTATCCTCGTGTCCACCGTCTTCTTCTTCCCTGGCCCTGCCGTCGACGCCGCCGCCTCCTCTTGGGACGGCTCGGCGTCCGCCGACGTGTTCGCCGCGACGATGAACCTTGTGCGGCGCCGGCTGCGTGCTTTGTGGCTGTAGAGGAAGGGTGCCAAGGTGCCAGATGCTGTGGATGCCGCCATGAGGCGGCAACCGTGCAGTGCCGAGGACCTCAAACTTGTTGATGTTGCGAACGCATGGAGCTTGAGGTGGATGCGTGCGAGCTGTTGTGGTGGGCAGCCGATGAGGCGGGGCCCTTTGTGATTCCCATCTCACAGCTTGGCACCACATCGTATTTCAGCTACCGGGCCTCAGGCGTCCTGCACACCACATATGACATATTGGCACTGGTTTTCAGTTTGATGCTGACCAGATGGCTATTGCAGATCCGTTCGTTATTTTGGCAGGAGTTTATCCGGCGTCGTTTTGCATGCATTTACAGGATTATTTTGGGGGCAGGGAAGAACCTTAGCCAGAAAACAAAGCTTCCCTGACCGTAGAAAACAGTTGTTTAATACTCTCCGGCATAAGAATAACCATTTTCTCTCTGCCACAAAACGCTTTTGCTCGAGTTTTACCTTCGCACGCAACCACGCTAAGTGGCCACACACATTTCTTTTTCTTCTTCTTGGCTTGGTGGATTACTTGTAACTGTACTGAAAAAAAAAATGGAAACCGCTGGTGATGCCCTTCATCTAAGCCTCGGAGAAACGGTTCACACTAGTTCCCAGTTCCCAGAGGGAGGCAAAAGTTAAAATTTATTGGAGATGCGGGGGATCGAACCCCGTGCCTCTCGCATGCAAAGCGAGCGCTCTACCATTTGAGCTACATCCCCGTTTGATTATTTAATCAAATAAGCTCATATAATTCGGAGGCCTCCTTTGAATGGAACGACTGTTTCCTACGGTCAAAGGAATTTTCACAGGAAATTTTCCATAAGGTTAGAGCTCATGCTATTTTTTCTTTGAAAACACACTGCCAAGTTCCTATAGGATTTGTTCCTATGGATTTTAATCCCATGAATCAAACATGTTCGGTAGGAAAAAAATCCCTAGGGAGTGAATCCTACAGAAATCCTAAGAAAATCCTTTGAATCAAAGGAGGCCTTAATGTGCATGCCACTTGTTTTCTCACTAGCATGCGTCCAATTTATACGAGTCGCCTGGATAAATGATTGCGTCGCGGCCTCTCAAATTTACCATCATGATGTGACGCGACTATAAGGGCATCTCCACCAACGAGATCCAAACGAACAATCCAAAAGATCCGTTTTAGTTTGTTTCGGTCGAGCCATCGACGTTTTTGTGCATGGTCCGGTCTATTCGGCCAGCCGCGTCCAGCAACATGACTCAATAGGACAAAAACGGATAGACCAGTCTAAAAGAAGAAGGTCCATTATGTGTATGCATCTGGGACAGTATGTGTCCGTGTTTGTCCGAACAAATGAGTTAAATCCATGGTTAGTCACCGAACTTGTTTAGCAAGTTTAATACAATCATTGTACAACAGAAATACGAATTTACGGTCATTGAACTTGTATCGGAGCGTCACTCGCGGTCACCGCGAGCATCGTAGAAGGGTATTAACTGACGTGGAGAGCTAGGACAGTAGCCTCTAATTCTGTTTTATTTTACAAAAGAACCTTAGATCTTATTTTTACCTAGCAATATGTTGACTGGTGCAAGCATATATTTTGTTTTTGCAAAAGGACCCCCAATCCTGCAGGACGTCGCTCGTGGCTAGGCCGCCGCCTCCCAGGCCGGAGCTGCTCCCTGCGCCAAAGCTATGTAACGCTCCTGCGTGCCGCGCCCTACTCCGACGCTCTGCCCCGTGCCGCTCTCGCATACCGACGACCTGCGCCGCTTCCGCACGTTGCTCTCGTGCGACGCGACCTGCGCCGCTCCTGCGCGCCGCTCCCGCCCTGCGTGGCGGCGCCGCCCGACGCTGTGCGCCCCGCCTCTGCGCGGCCCGGACGCCCTGATACTACGCGGAATCGAGCTTCATTTCGCGTTCACGGGTCAGCTTGCTCACCTCATGACACAACCAAAAAGAGCCATGGAACAGAACAGAACGTGGTGAGCGGCGGTACTGCAAAACGATTCCCGGCCTTGTACCGTGTCAGCGTGGACCATAGTGACGTCACTCTTGATGCCCCTTCCATGGCGGAAGGAAAAACAGAGGAGCACAGCGCGACGAGCAGCTGCTCCTCTCCGACGATGGCGTGAATCCTCCGTGTACTGCTTGTGGAGCTCCTGACCTTAAATTCGCGTGGTGCTGAATCCGGCGAGGCAAGGTCGCTGCGGTGGAAGCTCCTGGCGAGGTCGCCGCGGCGGTGCCGGGCCGGGGCTAGGTGGAGGGAGGGGAGGCCACGCGCGATAGAGGCCATGCGGGGCTCCATGGTGGAGGAAGAGGACGCGACCACGGCGGCGGGGCGATGAGATGCAGTCGTGCGGTGGCTGGCGAGCGCGATACGGCGAGCTGCGGGCACAGGAAGGTGAGAGGCGGCTGGCGAGCTGCGGACGGACGCGGGACAATGAGCGGTGGCGACGAGCTGCGTGCATGCGGAGGATGGTGAGCGCGGGGCTGCGAGGCGAGCAGCGGCCAGCGAGCTGCTGGCGTGGAGCGGCGAGCGTCAAGCGCAACACAGCGTCGTCCCAGCGAGAATTTTTCAACGCGATGAAGAAATAGGAGACGATGACGATTTTGAAAAGAAAAGAATAATAAACGGAGAGTAGGTAGAAGACGACGGTTTTGCAAAAAGTCCCTCGTATATGTATATGTTGTTATTTTTACCGATATGTTATGTTATTTGATAGTGGGTGCCACGTCAGTCTCTACGACCCTCGCGGTCCTGTGACGCTCCGACACAAGTTCAATAACCATAAATTCGTATTTCTGTTGTACAATGATTGTATTGAACTTGCTAAGAAAGTTTAGTGACTAACTATGGATTTAACTCCGAACAAATCTATCCATGCATCACATTTGGATCATGGATGAGTCAGTCCGGTCTAGTTAGTCTGCATGGCTCGTGTCGCTGGACGCCTCTCACGTCCTGCCGTCCGCGCGGACTGATTGGGACATACTTGGACCGTGGTACTCCCTCCATTCTGGATTATAAGACTAATACGTACTTTAAGAAAAAAATTTGATCATAAATTTGGTCAACAATATATAAATCATATGTCACAAAAATTATACCATAAAAACGTATTTTAAATATGTATCTAATGGTATAATTTTTTAAAATATAGTTTATATTTTGTTGACCAAATTTACAGTTAAATTATTTTCTTAAAGTACATATTTAACTTATAAACCGAAATGGAGGTACTAGTAGATCCGATAAAGATACCCTAACTCTGGGAAACGGATTGCATGGAATTACAGCTACAATAACTGATAACTTGCAGTGCACACACGCCAGCCAAGCGATCGGCGCGGCGGCGTCCCGTG
Organism: Avena insularis; assembly: GCA_023614405.1. Lineage (NCBI taxonomy): Eukaryota > Viridiplantae > Streptophyta > Magnoliopsida > Poales > Poaceae > Avena > Avena insularis. Next base: position 257,728,990 of record CM042691.1, read on the forward strand.
GCTGATTCGATGGTGGCAGGTCGCCGCCGCCTAGCCTATGCCAATCGATAAAGATAGTACTTCGGCTTGCTACCGATGGTTAACCTAAGACTAATCTAGGACACTGTAAGAGTATTGACATGCATACCTGCAAGAAGTTATCGTTGGGCCTGCGTGAAGCACACATTCCGACTTTTACGTGCCACCAGCCCTTTATCGTTCATCGTTAATCTAACTTCCGACTCCCTTTTCTTATGTCAATTTCATTATTTTATGGTTGCTTCAATGGGATTTCACAGGCTTTTGGGGATGCAAATCATATGGTCCGAATCTTAAAGGTTATTTTATAAATTCATTCCTACTCTCCTTTTGAGGAGCGTTTCCATATAATCATAGCGCTCGCTGCAATTTATTTGTTTTTTATTTGTGGTTTTAAAGATAGGGACTCTCCATTTTCGAAGGAGTTTCCTAAATACTTTAGGATGATTGATTTTATTTGGATTTTTTGCTACGTGGGATGTTTGATTTGTATGAATGAAAGACTGTGCTAACGCGCGACGCCACACGTACCTGCTCCCGAGCGGCGGCTGCCAGCTCACGCGAAAGCGACGCACGTAAAAAGGATGTGCCCCAGTGGCGGCTGCCAGCTCACGCAAAAGCTACGCGCGAAAAGAATGTGCCCGACAGCGACATGCATGATAGCAGGTAACCTAATTCCTTCGACCATGAGATCATGCATATCACCATCACCGGAAGGATGCTTTGATAATATCAGACACCACACCGTAACTGGGTGGTTATAAATGTGGCATTGAGTGTTCGGAAAGTATGGGTTGAGACACATGGATCAAGAGTGGGATTTGTCTCTAGGCCCTCTCGGTGGAATGTCATCCAATTGGCTTGCAAGCATGTGACTGGCTCACAAGGGATCACATATCACGGGAACGAGAAAAGAGTACTTATCAGTAACGAGATTGAACTAGGTATGCAGAGATACCGACGATCAAAACCTCGGATAAGTAAACTATCGTGAGACAAAGGAAAATTGGTATCGTATGTAAGTGGTTCATTCGATCGCAAAGTAATCGTAGAAATATGTGGGAGCCATATGAATTTCCAGATTCCTCTATTGGTTATTGTTCGGAGAAGTGTCTTGATCATGTCCGCATAATTCACGAACCGTAGGGAGACACACTTAAGGATTCGATGTTGTTGAGTAGTTATGGAATGATGAGTAAGAGACCGAATATCGTTTGGAGTCTCGGATGGGATCCGGGATATCACGAGGAGATCCGGAATGGTCCGGAGAATAAGATTCATATAAGGAAAGTCCTGTTTCGGGGTTGGAGAATGGTTCCGGTGTTTTCATCGGGAATGTTCTAGAAGGTTCCGAAAGATCCGGCACTCCGGAGGGGATGGGTACATGAATGTGTCATAACAAGTTGGAATGGTTGCATCATGTACTAGGTGTCATCGCTGAGCAAAATAAAGGGATAAATTAAATCCTAGTTTAAAAAGTCAAACGCCAATTTGAAAAGTCAAACGGCAAGTTTGCTTGGTGGAGGGAGAGTAGGAAACCTACTTGGGGAGGAGTTCCTCTCCCTCCACCGCCGGCCTTGGAGGCCGAGTTGGGGGAGGACTCCTCCCTGGCCGGCGCCTCCACCTATAAAAGGAGGGCAGGCGCCTCCAAAGACACAACACCACCACCCAAAACCCTAGCCCTAGTCGCCGGCCCTCCTGCAGCCGCCGCCGCCCTAGGGCAAACCCTAGCCGTCGACTTGGGGCTTTCCCCAAGCCCTAGCCGCCGGCCTAGCCCTCTCTCCTTGGTGTGTCTAAACCCTAGATCACCGAGGCCTCTCTCATAGTCCACCATACTCGCTCCGGCTTAAGGCAAAGCCCTGTGAGATCTCCCCTCTACTTCCGGTACCACGCCGTCGTGTTGCCGGAATCGCGAGGAGAGTGCTACAACCTCCACTGCCTGTTGGAACAAGGGAGGGGAAGGTCTTTATCGAAAATCAACGCAGTGATCGATCAAGGAAGCGCTTTTAAACGGAAGGATCATCTACACGATCTTGAGACCGACAAGAGTACGACTACATCACCCACGAGAATCCGCTCTCGTTAAACACTTTGGAATCTTCGAGGATGAGTTATTCCATCGACTCGTTGCTACAATATAGTAGATAGATCTTGGCTTGTTTGTTTGCATGCGGTAGAAATTTTTTGTTTTCCATGCTACGAACCCCTACACTCCCCCATCCCTTGTCCTTTGCAACCACTCCCATCAGCCACCTCACAGTGTCTTCTCCCTCAAGAAAACAGAACCAGATTTGAAGCCATGAAGGAGCAAAAAAATTTCCCTGTCTCCAGAAAAAACTAGTGGAGTAAAAGAAAAAGTTTCATCCTCTCTCCCCATCCCTTCTCCCCATCCCCTCTATTCCTTAATTCCATAAATTTCACCTCTATTGTAAAAATACACATAGAACAAGAACATGTAGAAAAATATGAAGATTCTCTCACAAAAGTTTTGATATAAGCACATAGAACAGGTAATATATTAGAAAACAAACAAGATACTTGTCCAAGAAAGTGGGTACTAATAGTAGTTTAACAAACTACAAAGAAATAAGGAAAACATGTATCCAAACAGATCCTACATATATCATGACTGGAATATTTCTGCTTGTGCTGTAATCAATATTTTAAATCTGGTAACTTGATCCTTGCACATAGAAAATTGCATATGCTTCCATGTGAATGATCAACTTCAACTTTGTGCATCATCTATTTAAATGTTGCATGCATGTTGAAAATTCACTTATCATTTCTACATTGAAAAAAGAGTAAGCATGATGAATTTGACCAAATTAAAAAACATTTGACTTTGCAGGTTACACAAAAGAAAAACCATGGATACTGATCAGCTTTTAGCGATGGATGAGTCTAATGGTGATGTGTCATTGACTGGAGCACTGAATAACAAAGGTATATATGTAGTTTTACACATAGAATAGTAAAAACTCAGAAACAAAATGAAACTGTCAGATTATTTATCAAATGATTGTCAGGTTATACATGCATAATTGTCAGATTATTTATGAAATGCTTATCAGGTTATTCAAAACTGAGCTAGAAATTCAAAAACTGTCAGATTATTTATCAAATGATTGCCTGGTTATACATACAGAACATCCAAATTACTTATGAAATGATTACCAGGTTATTCAGACAAAAATCTAGAAAAAACAGAACTGCCAGATTGTTTATGCACTAATTACCAGGTTATACATGCATAACTACCAAAATTAGCTTTGTACATGCAGAACTACCAGAATTACCGGATTGTTTATGCACTGATTACCAGGTTATACATGCAGAATTGCCAGATTGTTTGCCATGTTTCCTACTAGTTCCGGTCACTACCATTTAAATAATTCAGTTTTAATAAAACTTCTAGAATTTTAATGTGCTTCATACTAATGTGAAAAAATATGTAGATATGATACTTTTTGGTGCAAATAATGAAGAAACACTTTCTAGGGGTGGTCCACTCGGGATTACTGGTCTGACATGAGTCTAACATAGTCAAGTGCTGTTCACACATCTCCAACAGAATAAAACAGTGGTAATGATGGGATCTTAGAAGTCATTTCTACACCCCAGCCGCCAACTACACACCTGGGATTCTCTACATTGGAGGAAGCTAGAAGGCACTACAAGATGTATGCACGGAGGAAGGGATTTAGTGTTACGTACAACTACAGGAAAAAGTCAGAAGTAACTGAAGGGTACATAAGGGCAGCATTTGTTTATCACAAGGCATGTCACCAGAAAAAAGAACATGAAGACACTCAAAATCCTAAGCCTGTTGTGCCGGAGAGGAATAGGAGTACAAACACAAGAAGTAACTGCCAAGCTCGAATGATGATCAAGTTTAGGAATGACAGCTGGGTTGTGACGGACTTCTGTGATCAGCACAACCACCCACTGATTAACGAATACAGGAGAGCATATCAGATTCTTCATAGTTGAACCACCATATTAAATAAAAATCTCTACTAACTAAAAAGAATGACCTCCAAAAAATATAAAAACATATCAGGTTACTTACAAAAACATACTTACTAGATTATATACAAAACGAACTACCAGATTAAATACATACAACTACTAGATTATTTTTAAATGACTATCAGATTATATATAAAACAACTAGCATCTTATTCCTTAAAAAAAGTTTTACTTATAAAACAACTACCAGATTATGTACATACAACTACCAGTTTATTATTAAATGACTACCAAATTATATATAAACAACTAGCATCTTATTCCTTAAAAAAGGTTTACTTACACAATAACTACCAGCTTATTTTTAAATAACTACCAGATTATATATGAACAACTAGTAGCTTATTTAACATAACTTTCCTTATAAAAAACTACCAGATTATATATAACACAACTACTAGCTTATTTTTAAAATGACTACCAAATTATTCATACTTGATGAAAACAAATTTATTCCTACTTGATGAAAAACTGCTAAAAAAGGAGTGACTGGTAGCTGGTCCAGTGCATAACAATGAAATGAAACACGTGAGCAGATACTGTGATGACAGGAAATGTACAAAAAAGTAGTTGCAATGCAGAGTATAGATCATCACTTTTTTTATTACACAAGAAAGATATCAGACATGCATAAGACCGAAGCACAATTTTTTTGCTATGAATACGCCTACAGGGTATATTTTTCCAAATTGATAGGTTATGAGTCCTATGGCATTGCAAAAAAGATGCCAAACCTCCTGCAGAGCTGATGGCTCTAGCATCACCCCATTATGTCAACATATGAATGCCATGAATATCATAAAACTCTTTATGACTCTTGCATGTTTACACATGTAAAAACAACCCCACAAATTCCTCAACCACTTGTTACCTACACACTCATTTCAACCCCCAAAACACTCCTTATGGCTCTTGCATATGAACTGAATCCCCTCTATCACTTGGCTTACCCATTTGCACATTACATACTACTTGCGCCCACCCAACAGAACCAAAATCAAAATCTACCACAACCAGAACCAAAAATCTAGGACTAAAAATCTAACCAGAACCAAAATCGAAGAACCACCCACCCAAATGACCCATCGGACAACAAAAAACTACCATGCACGGACAGGAGTTGAGCGAGCCAACGCAAAATCGACCAACTACAAGCAAATCAACCAACTACAAAGCAATATTCCAGATCATACAGACGCGAACTCAAACCCAAACCTCGGATACCCATATATTGTCTACACCTCGCAAACTAGCAAAATCGTCATCGTCGGCCCCCACCCATATACAACCGATCACCACAACCGGAAAGGGGAGGGGAGGGGAGAGGGGGAGGGGATTGGTGAGGGGGAGCGGCGGAAACACACCGATGAGCTAACCCCCTTAGCCGCATGTCACAAAATCGCCACCGTCGCCCCCCACCCATATACAACAGAGCACCACCACCGAAAAAAGGGGAGAGGGGGAGGGGATTGGTGAGGCGGACCGGCGTAAACACACATACCACCAACGCCACTGCATACAACTACGATTCGGCTTGTTAGAGCGCATCGGCAGCGGTGAAAGCAAAGCGCATCGGCGGCACAAACACAACGCCAATTCGGGACAACGAGGGTAAAGAGGTGCGGATAAACTCACCACCGCAAGGGATGCGCCGGATCTGTCGGTCGGCGGCGGCGAGCAGCGACGAGCGGCGAAGGCGTCGCCGGCGGAGCCGCCTGGGTGCGAACCGCTCTCGAGCGAGTGGGCGGACAAAAAAGAACCTGGATTAATTTTTTGGACGGCAAGCCTCCCAAATTCAAAAGCAGTTTCACAGATAGGTTGGCCCCATGTTCTGTGCCACGTAGGCCACGACCGGGGAGAGAACTGTCGTGCACTGTCCGGAAATTTCAACGCACGTAAAACACAAAGCGGGGAGTGGATGGAAATTTCAACACACCTCAGCCTGACGTCACCCGCCGCACAAACAACGACGCACGCGATGCCTTAGATTTTTTCATGAATGAATCCTGCCGGAAACTTTCTCTAGATATCCAAGCCATCCTTCTTTTCTCATGCTTGGTGCTTATGAATTATCACTCCCGCAATGAGCATCGCCCCCACTGCACAGCGGCTGAGTCTAGATTATTTATCTCTATTTTTTTTGTAGAGCGAGGTTCACCAAATTTTTTTGGTCTTTAAATGATTGCTTGTTTAGATGGTGAAAGGGAGGCTATCTTAAAAAACACGATTTTGATGTTGAGAACGTTGATATGAAGTTGAGGCGCACGGGCTTTTCGGGGTATAAGTTCAACCATCATTTTGGTCACCAGAACATAGATTGTATGTCATGAAAATTATATCGTTGAATTTCTCTAATTTTATTTGAATCAAGTTCCCAAAGGTATATTTTTCATATCAAGTGGCATATATGAACACACCTCTAAACTAGTTTTTCTTTGGAAAGGGGTGTTTTATTACTTAATAATAAGTTTTACATCCGGTCTCTGCATAGCTAAGATGCACACAGCCGATGAGCCGATCAACCGAAGGATTCAAAATCAAAGCAAAAGTAACAGAATTACAAATAATGGTAAAACAAAACAAAGTCCTCCAAACATGCTATGGTAGATCCATCTCAAGATCACACTGCCATCTATGTCAGGAGAAGATATCCCTCACCGTATGCTCCAATCTTGTACAGTCTTCCGCAAACAAGTCTCGGAACTCCATGATCGAAGAATAACCATGGCTCGATAGATATAACCTCTAAACTAGTACTCCCTCCGGTCTAAATTAATTGACTTGGATTTGGCTAGTTTCAGATGTATGTAGCCCTAAAATATGTCTAGATACATTTGAATATAGACAAATCTAAATCAAATAATTTGAATCGAAGGAAGTACATATATACGAAGAAGAGCGAACGGTTATTTATAGCTAAAAGAAGAACAGACGAGGATTCAGCTCAAAAAGGAGAGCAGACGAGGATCGTTTAGAAGGCTGAATGAGATGGCAGAACCCTCGAAATGTAAAGCTTGAATGCACCAACACATCTCAGGAAAGCATGCATACTTCCATATAGTTCGTTCAGGTTGTTTCATAGATAGATAGATAGATAGTATATCCAAATCTAGGTAGTACACTACCAAACCGAACTCTAGTAGGAGTAAAATTTATTTCTAACAAGAATAATACACATCATGGATCGATCAATTTAGCAGCACAGCACCAGCTAGTTGTCGCAGTCACATGAAGCGGATACGACCTTCATCGGGTAGAGGACGGAATTGGCGTACTGGAAGCTGATCATCTCGCCGGGCCCAATGGCCCCGCCGTTCTTGACGAGGCAGTCGTTGAACCCGAGGCGGCTGAAGGTGGCCGGGTCGACGAGCTCCGTGTTGGCGAAGTCGCCGCAGGCGAGGTGGACGTCGCAGACGGAGCAGTCCAGGCAGTTGTTGCTGATCTCCACGGTGTAGGCCGGCATGCCGGTGCGCAGGCTGCTGTCTCTGTTCTGGTACACCTGCACCAGCTCCTCCGGGTCCGAGCACCCTCCCACGCCCACCCGCCTCCCCGACTGGACCGATCCTACCGCTCCGCCGCCACCGGAGGCCGGGGAAGACGCGCTGGCGTTGAGCATCTTGCGCCTGTGGCTCTGCTGCTGCTGCTCCTGCGGCGCCGGCGAGGAAGATGCCGGCGATGCTGCTGGCAGAAACAGAAGCAAATTAATGGAGTGAGCGAAGGGTCAGGGTGGAACATGCATGCCGATCTATGGGTGCAGTAGATACGTACCTTCAGAACAAGCTAGGAGCAGGATCATGACGACGGCGATCGCAACAGAAGAACGAATCTGGAAGAACTCCATGGCCGATCTAGCGCAGCGAAACTACTACTACTTACGTGATAAACAATGAGATCGGGGCAATAATCTTGATCCAGACCGCTGGCCTGGGTCAGTTTATATAATAGGATTAATAAAATTTTGTTACAATATGTTTACATAAAGAAGTCTTATTCTTATCGTATACAGAGTCTAAGAGTAACTCCAATAGAAACTATAAAACGCCGTGCGTAAAAAATAACCGCTGATTTAGTGTTCGCCGTGTCCGATTTTGTTCCACCAGCAGCGTTGCATACTCCAGCAGCGTGCGTACGTGGCGAGCTATACCTTGGGAAGTTAAACGCCGGCCGACCCAGAGAAACTACTCTTACGTGATAAACAATGAGATTGGGGCTGCTGGCCTCGGCCAATTTATATAATAATAGAATTAATAAATTTTTGTTATAATATGTTTACACAAAGGAGTCCTCTTCTTTATTGTATACAGAGTCTAAGACCCTACTTTAATCTTAACCTCTAAGAACTCTGGACCGAGCTGAGACCGAGTCCTACTCTTTAGAATCCAGAAGATTGAGATTGCGTCTACAACCTACAAAGTTGTGACTATATTTGGACGTACAGCCCGAGCTTTTAAGCTCGCTCCGAGTTGGGCTCGGCCCGCTAAGCACTCCTCCGGACCGAACCGAGCTGGATTTTCTAGGCCGCGACGACCTCGGGACCAGCCTGGCTCGGCTCGGTCCAGGTCGTTGGCTCATAAAGTTTTTTTTGGATTTAGCGGAGAGCGACGAGAGGGCGAGGAGATGGGCTAGAATACTCGGGGCCCATTCAGTTATGGATCCATATAGAATGGCATGAGGGCGTGGGATCGCACGTGGGGCTGATTTCGTCTTCCGCGAGCAATGGCGAGTGTCGCCGCCGCCCCCCAGCCGGATGCCGCTGCATCACCGCCGACCCTGGTCGCCCCAGCTCGATACGCTCGTGTTGGCTAGGCTCCTCTCCACTGCCACCCAGCTCTACGCACCGCCCGGCTCTAGGTCACGCGCCGCCGCAAGCGGTCGCCACCACCGGGCGAGGACGCCGCTTAGCCTCGCTACACATGTGATGAGCTACGGTGGCCCCCACAATGACTGACGCATGTAGGCTCGCGAGCTGCACCGAGCTGGACCGAACTCGCCGGAAGCTCGGGCCGAGCTCCATGTTGAGGCTCGTCGGTGGCGTCGAGCTGACTCGGACTCGGCAGTTTTGGACCGAGCTTTCTCTGGCTCGGCCCGAACCAGACCGACCTGGAACGCGTCCAGGTATAGCTGCGGCTGTGGAAGAGGCTTGGTGAAGATGTCATCAAGATGATCTTTGGAGGGAATGAACTTGATACGGAGTATCTTCTATGCAACACGCTCCCTGACAAAGTGATAGTCAACTTCAATGTGTTTCCTTCGGGCATGGAATACCGAATTAGATGAAAGCCTAAAAGATATGTAGCACCGATATTGTCACACCAAAGGACTGGAGGATGATCTTGAGAGACTCCCAACTCTCCTAATAAGGACTGCACCCATATGAGCTTAGTTGTGGCATTAGAAACCGCCTTGTATTCAGCTTCACTACTGCTGTGAGACATTGTCACTTGTTTGCGAGCATTCCAGGCGATCAAGTTAGGACCAAAGAATACTGCATAGGTGATCCCAGCATTAGAGCTTAGAAATAAGCTGAACACAGATGTGTGCATTGCATGCATAGAAAATCTGAATAATTTTCGCGCTTTTAAATAAAAACTTGTCAAAGTGATTGAAGCTTCTCTTAACTTGATGGAATTGAATTAGACCATCAAGTTGACTGCGATAAGTTTCAATAGGACCTTTGCTAAAACCTTATTTTGGGTAAACATGATTTGATCTAAGGGTAAATCAAATGTAATAAGAGTTAAACCCTAATACATGACTTAATGGATTATATTTGATCCTCAAGTAATCATATCCTAGTATTCATTACACAACTCATGAATACCAAATTATAAATATAACACGAATAATAAGAATGTAACAACTATATCTTAATCTCATGTACTTATACCATGAGTATCATGGAAATACCTAACTCTAACTCTCTAGTGAGATTGAGTAGGATGGAAACCAAAGTTAAGATCATTCACCATATATCTTTCTTTCCATATCAATCTTTATCATCTCTATTGAATCCTATCCTTATATTTATTGTTCATCAATATTGAGAAATCAACTATTGATTCACCAATTCTTAACCTATCAATTCTTGACCTATCAACTCTTGTACTTATTATAGCATTCACTTAGGGCTTATAAAGAAAGAAGTAAGAAGAGGTAAATAGTGATGCTAGTTTTAGATGTCATCTATATAATGAGAGTGATTGGAGGAAATGAAATCAATATGGTAACAAAGAAAATTACAAGGATGAAGTCTGAAGATAGTTACAAGGAGTAGTCCTATTGGATCAAGTAGGTACAATCAATGAATTATATCTCTTAATCCAATAGAGCTAAACAGAAGATAATTATAATACAACTGTAATGTTGTATGGATGGAAGCCTTGATTAGCCAACTGGAAACATAAACTATAAAGGATCAAAGGATTATAATGATCATGCCTTACTCACCAATATTGAATGCTTATACCATGTATAAGTGACATTGGTGGATAAAACATGATTGAACCATAGTATAGATATATTATCCTAGATTAGTCATTACAAGTCACATTAATATAATGTGAGGTTGGAATGTTAGATATTGGAGTCAAGTAGAGGCAAGATAGTATGATTAAAATGATGTTAGAGCAACATTGGATTAAATAAGTAGTATTTTCCTCTTTGGAAATACTAAGCACTTGAGGTGAAGTAGGATTTGATGTATACATCTATTGAAGTGATATTAGTGAAGGATGATTAAGGAAGAGTATGATTGGAGTTGGAAGTAACCACTTGTTGGATTGGGGATTATCAGCAATAGAGTAGTTGATATAACCAAGTATAGATATAAAATGATTATGAAATACTTTAGAATCAAGCTCATTGGAATTATAAGAGGTGTTAGAAGAATAAAAGGTGGATAAGAATATTTTTGTGAAGTAAAGTTCATCATGTTAACACATGATGATGGATAGGAACAAGTAGCATATCTAGGAAAGGAATTCCTTAATTAGAAGTCTAGAATTATGAAATATGGAAGATAGGAATCCTTGGTAAACCCTAAACCTAAATGTATAATCAAGCTTAACATCCATCTCATTTGATGGATAAATCCTTCTGTAGGAATATCTTCCTATAAAAAATCCATTAAGCACATCTTTATCATTTCTAATTATCATTATCACAGGTGCTTAAGAACTATCTTTATCAAATCCTTTTCATGAAACATTCCAGGTAACATCATTCTGACCACAAATATAAAGACAATATGATTACATTAATTTTTATTCATATCAACAAAATATTATAAGTAAGTTAAGAACCCTAAACCCTAGGGTGAGTAATTACAATTCAGAACTCTAAACTTATTAATAAGTTTTCTCATCAACATTTCATAAATATTCTATCTATAATCATTAGACAAAGTCTTTAATTCATTTCTCTAACCACTCATCCCATAGGAGCATGGAATAAGTGGGGATCCAATATTATAAATCATCCTACCCTATATTATGTGATTAAATACATATAAATAAACCCTATGAATATTAGTAAACATTTTAAAACTTAATTACTCCAAATAAAAGTGAAAACAATGTATAGAAAAGAATATATATAAAGGAAATAAAGAAAATATCACAATACCTAATAAAAGTTCACAAATGGATTCTTAATAACTTTATTGTTGCTGCAAGTATTCAGCAAATAAGATTCCAAAAAGAAAAGTTCAAACCAAATATAAAAATACAAACCTGAAAACAAAACAGAAAATGAAAAAGGAATAAAACCAGGAAAAAACAGAGGAAACACCAAATCTGGCGCGCGACCCATTTCATCTTCTCTTTATTCGTCGCTTGCCGGTCACAGCCAATCCTCTCCGCTCGCTCTGCAGCAGCCCACATCGGCCCAAGATAGCCCACATACCCCTTCGATCCCTTTTTCCTTTCTTCTTCCTCTCGCCAGCAAGCGCGCCGGCGAAGCAGCTGCCTGGCACCATGTCGGCCGTCCGCCGTTGTCGCGATGCCCGCTGACGCCAAGATCCGCGGCGCTGCTGTTCGTTGCCTATAAGTAGACCATCGACGCGTCGGAGATCCTCATCCTCATTCTTCCTCCCCAAATTCTCTCGACCAAAATCGAGCTCACGGAGCCGCCATCGCCGACGCTGAAGCTCCCCTTGAACCGCTGAGGCCGCAGTTAGGATCCCCTTTATCATCTGGTTCGATTTCCCCACGAAGCACAAGCCGAAGGAGCTCCAATCGCGCCAATCGACACCTCCATCTCCGACGGGTTCCTCCGTCGTCTACCTCAATTTCGGCCACCTCCGGTCACACTAAGCCCTCCACTACAACGCCGGTGAGTTGCTGATCCTTGGGCACCTCTCTAATCTCTCTATCACTTCTGGAATCATCTCCACCGGGTTCATCTGTAACCGCCTCCGCCGTACCTCATCGCCAGTCATCCTCCGGCGACCATATCTGAGAGGCGCAGCTGCTAGTAGGTTTCCTGCAGTGCGCTCTTTCGAACCGTAGCAACCACGCATGCCAAACTCCAATAGATCGCTGCCGTTGCCAGCCACCTGACCATCACCGGCGAGATGACGTCACAACGACGTCATGCTTGCGTCAGGTCAGCTCGTTTGACCGATCTTTGCCCATGTGGCGTGTGACGTGGTCCCTGGCCCACCTGTCATTGGCTGTGGGTAGAAGTTGGGCAGTAATAAGTGCATTCACCAATCTGAGGGGTGATGTGGCCGATGGCCCACTAGTCAGTGACTTAGTCTAGGTTATCTTTGGTATAAAAAGTATTTCTGTTTATGAATTAAATAAAACAATATTAATTCCAATACAATAAAATGATTAAATCTTGTTTCATTAATAACTTTTGTTTTATAAATCAAAAAAATACTTATAATATATGAAAATGTTTGGAAAAATAAAATCTACAACTTAAAACTATTATTAAATGTTATTATGATAATTATTTAAATAAGCATTATTTAATAAAGGTTTTATAAGTAATAAAACTTTGATAATTAATATTTTAATAATGGTAAATGTTAAAAATATAAATAAAATACCAAAAATCTTGGAAAAATGAAAACAATACTCCAAAACTATAATTATACATTATTATTCCTCTTAATTAAATATTCATTACTTATTAAGTATTTATAAAGTAATAAACATTATTAAAATCATATCTTATTATTTATAAATCACCAAAAATAAATGCAATATACCAAAATGATCACAAAAATAATACTTACATGTTAAAAATATGATATTCAACTTTTGAGTTAAATAAAAAGTTAAACACTTTTATAACTTGAATTTAGACCTATTTCCTTAATTAATAATTCATATAAAGGTAAATAAAATTTGTTAATAATTCTAAAAATTAGTCAATCGAGTCTAATAAATATTATTAGTCTTAAATATTGGTAGTGTGCATTCAAAATGAATTAACACACTTTAAATACAATTTTATTAAATTGTCTCTCAACCATTAATGTAGATTATTTTATAAAAGGATCCTTATCCAATCTAAAAACTCCAAGAATAATTGTAATAAGATAAAACCCATTCTTTATATTACTCACAAATTTATGAACAAATCAAAACACTATAAGGGAATCCATAAGTAGTAAATAATGTTGTTTACTTATTCATAAACCTTAACCACACCCTTATAGGGTGATAAATCCTTTTATACCATTATAATGTAAAGAAATCACTACTCCAATAGAAGTAATGCCATTCTTAAGTAACTCTAAGGAAACAATATAAAGTGCACAAGATACAAGTATCATAAGTAATACACCCTAAGTCTATCTACATTCTTAAAGTTACTTATAGTTACAAATCTTTAAGTATAATGCTAAAAATTTTATTATATACTTTATAGTTAACTTTGGTCTGTTATAATTAAATTATAAAGCATCTCAAGTCCAAACTATTCAAGCAAGCACAAACAACATCAACCACATTTTCTTAACCACAAAGATTGTTTAAACCTTAGAAAAGAATTATTCTCTTCAAATGTTATTCTTTTTGCCACTTCAATCAACATAGGACAATTAATAGTAAAACACCTTACTTTATATTCTACTAATATACTTAGGATCAATAACACTTAAATTTTTTATAAGTGACATTACTTGTAAAGTAAAACTTGAAGATAAACAATTATGATGTAAGCAACCTTGAGTAGCATTCCATATGTGTGTATCTTATTGTTGTATGCCATTATGTGTACATGTTGTTTCACACACACTCACAAGCCTTAATAATAAGCACATATATGAAACATAATCTAAAAGGGCAACACATTCCAAGGAAACCCTTTCCAGTATCCAAACCCTAGATCAATGTTATCCTCGGGATTCGCGTTTATCAACTTGCATTACATTACTTATGCATAAAAGCATCTTGCTTCTTTAAACATTAGTTCTTATCAGACCAATGATGCAGATTTCAACTATTGGATCTTATATTGTCTTGAAGACCGTGAGTGCATAATCTTGCAATCACAAAAGGCAAGTTCACACTTGCTCATGTCCTTTGATTATGTTCTGTAAAGTATTTTGCAAATCCAGTGTTGTCATCACCTGCATTTGAAAAAGGACAAAAAACACTTTTTTCATAATAATGTGATTATAGGTTATTTACCATGAGGTAATAACCTACTATAAGAGTTTCGGTGGTAAAGGAACATATTATCTAGGACTTAACAACCAATGTCGCCAGTGATTCTTGCGCCATATATTACGCATTGACCGTGAGATTTGGAATGGGACGGAGAAGTCAGCTGTATCTTTTCCCTCTCGCATGGAGCTAGATGTGCGGGTCTTGGCTGTTATCACTCGTAGCGTGCATATTATTTATGGTAATTCGTAGAGGATATCCAGCATATGGGTGGAAACCCTCAACGTCCCACGATAGTTGCGGCATCTGAACGGTCTGTACTGCCATTGCCGTAATTCAATAGGTGGGATGGCGTACACCAAGGAGACATGCGGGGTTGCAGAGAAGGCAGTGATTGGATTGGATCTTAGTCTAGGCCTCACACCAAGGAAGTAGAACGAACCTGCAATTCAGATGTGCAACAAAGCTAAGATCTCTCATGGGTAAAGTGACGCACCTCCACAGAGTGTAAGAACTATAACTTGTTACTCCCTGTTCCGGGAAGGAGCTGCGAACGTGGCGGGAAAGGAACTCCATGAAAGTTCTGGTAAACCTGTGAAGGCTGACGGACATAGCTTTTCAGAATAAAAGCAACCTTTTAAGAAATGTTTACGAAAACTTGCATTGCCTACGACCTATGGTCCGTGGCTGTAGTTATAGTGCATCAAACACTTCTTTTCTAGTGGACTTGCTGAGTACGCTCGTACTCAAAGTATCTTCTTAACCCTTGCTAGGTTCTAAAGCCAGTACAGACGACGCCTACATCAAGTTATGCTCTAGGAATCATCATTAAAAGCTAAAACTCTTCGATGAAGTCAAGGAAGTCAGCATATACAACAACTCAAGTGAAGACGAAGTTGCTGATTAGATAAGAATAGAATTTCTAACCATAGAACCTACTTCTGTAGAGTATTGCAATAGCAGCAATGCAAGCCTAGTAGTTCAGCTACTAGTTTTATAAGTATGGGAGCTATGAGTTATTTATTTCTGATTCTTCTTTGTAAGAAGTTTCTTTCTCTCTCTTTAACCTAGAGTGTTCTCTGGATCTTGTGTAAAGAGTTGAGTTGTAACCTATAGTCATGTCTTGGACCTGCTATGTTTCTGTTGTACTACTCTGAGGGATGTAATACTAGTAAATGGTGTTTCATTGGTGTTATGTCAACGACTATAGTGTACTACATCATGCAGTGGTATGCTGGGTCACCGCAATAGGCCCTCGTGGATCGCCTGTCATCGGGACTGCCAGCCCAATCCGCATCCGAGAAGGCTGAGAGATCACAAGATGGTGCGGGCTAGAGAAGCTTACCATACAAGGCAGTGAGACATATGTAGCACATAATACACTTCACAGCTGACCAATGAGATGTCCTGGGCACATGAAGATACCGACACACACGGTTGACTGCATAAGAGACATCTGGTCCGGTGATAGTGAGGTATTGCAGACCACCAACGAGACTGCAGTACTTAGTAGCATCATCAGGCGAAAGAGGATCTCCATCAAGAGTAGACAAACGATCAGTAGCAGACATATGAGTGGTAGCATGTTTGCACTTCAACATACCAACACGACGCAACAAGTCTAGAGAATGCTTGTGGTGAGTGAGAGTCAACCCAACAGAAGACCGTGAGACCTTCAGACCAAGGAAATAGTGCATGGCACCCAAGTCCTTGACAACAAAATCATCACTCAGCGCGGAAAAGAGACGATCATCAGCAGCATCAGAGGAGATGATGAGGATGATATCATCACATAAACCAGCAGATACATAGTAACCTCAGGACGCTGAAGAGAGAACAAGGTCGTGTCAGAAGTAGATGGAACAAACCCATGAGCCTAAAGGATATAGCAAAGACATGCATGCCACGCATGAGGAGCCTGCTTAAGTCCATACATATCCTTAACAAGGCGGAGAGATGATGAGGACATGCAGGATCAACAAAACTTGGGGGCTAACACATATAAACTTCCTCCTCCGGAACTCCATGTAGAAAGGCATTCCGCACATCAAGCTGACGAAGAGATCATCCTCGAGTAACAACCAAAGAGAGCCGCAAGCGAATGGTAGTAGGCTTGAAAATTGGGTTGAATGTGTCTTCATAATCAAGACCATATTCTGTTTGAAGTCTTTAGAAACTAATCGTGCCTTAGCTTTTAATAGAGCCATCAGCAAGCTTCTTAACCTTGAATACCCACTTAGAATCAATAATATTGACACCAGAAACATGAGGAATGATTTGTCAAATATCATTCTTCATAAGTGCCTAAAAATTCCTGCTCCATCGCAGCAAGCTAGTGAGAAATGCCAAGAGCATCCTGGAAGTGTCAAGTCACAGCTATGGGATCAACAACAACATGGGCCACACAAGAAGCAACCCATGCAATGGTCCCATCTGTACGCTTCTTCGGACAGACGCAGGTGATGGAGGTGACAGTGAGTCGAGCGCGGGGGACACTGAGGTCGACGATGTTGGGCCGAACGAGGAGGCTCCTAGCGACCGAGATCCAGGCGGTGTCGGGCCGAGCAAAGACGGACCCTTAGGAGCCAGAGCAGAGGCGGCTGGCGCAGGCATTGGGCCGGGCGAAGCTGCCGCAGGCGAGGTAGCAGAAGGATGGCGGGCACGACCCGGCGTGCATGGCGCATGCACATGATCGACTTCTTGGACGTGATCGTCGTCCGTCGCCTGATCATCGATGAGCTCGAGGCTAGCATCGCGTCCGATACCTGCAGCAGGGTTAGGAAGCAACGCAAAAGTATATGCAATATCTACAAATTGATCAGCCGAAGGAATAGTGGAGTGCAAAGTTGGGGTAGGAGTGGTGGAGTTGTTCGGAAGTGCAGAAAAAGGGATATGTAAACGCGATTAGTGGGAATATGTAGGCACTTGTACCCTTTATGAAGGGAACTATATCCAAAAAGACGCACTTTTTAGACCGAAACTCTAGTTTATGCTTGTTATATGGACGAAGGTGAGTCCAACATGCGCATACAAAAACCTTAACACTAGTAGAGAAAAGCTTATCCTCAGTGCACCAAAATGGCCTACCGCTGACAAGTTTGGACTCGCTGGCGACCATCTTGTCGGCGGTAATGCCACATCGGCAACGCATGCAGAAATTCGCCGGGGGTAATGTTTGTTATCACCGACGAATAGGCTTATTCGCCGAAGGTACTGCAGTACCACAAGTGCCCTTCCCTATTCGTCGGGGTAGTGACTGAATGCAGCTTGTTTGCGAGCATTCCAGGCGATCAAGTTAGAACTAAAGAATACTACATAGCCCCTCGTGGATCGCTTGTCATCATGACTGCCAGACCAATCCGCATATTGGACGTAGGTGCCGGTGAATATTGGACGTAGGTGCCGGCAGTAAAATTTGGCCCGGTTGGCCCATCCAGCCCATCATATCCGTGTGAGCACATCGTGGATTCGTCGGTGGTAACGGGCCATAGCCCTGACGAACATGGCCTTATTTCTCTTGCGCTAAAGGGTGGCCCATCCGGGGGCACGCGACCCACCATATCCCCGGCGCATGCAAGATCTGTTCGCCGGTGGTACATGGGCTAGCCCCGGCGCCCCCCATATGCGTTCACTGGCGTTAACGTGAGGAAGGACTTACCGCCAGCGACCCTGGGCCCACTTCACCGACGCTAAGAAATCTGGCTATAAGCTTTTCTCTACTAGTGTAAGGAACGTGTAATCTAGGATGTCATTGAGCAAGAGTTCAAGAGAGTTTTAATTTGCAGAAGTCGTGAAGGAAGCTTATATATCAAAAAATAGGCGGTGTAAAAAGCATCACTCCAAAACCAAAACAGAACAGGGGCATGAGCTAGTAAGGTAAGGCCAGTCTCTACAAGATGATGATGCTTACGTTTAACGGTGCCATTCTCGTGATGCGTGTGAGCACAAGATACATGGTGCGAGATCCCAAGCTTGCTAAAAACGAACTGAGGTTGTGATATTCACCCCCAGTCAGATTAAACATGAAGAATTGTATGCTTAAGGAGACGCTCGACATGTGCTTCAAATTGAATAAAAACATCAAACACATCAGATTTACGCTTAATAAGATAAAGCCAAGTAAACTGACTTTAAGAAACAACAAAACTCACATAATAATTACGACTACTAACAGACGTTTGGGAAGGACCCCATATCTCAGAAAACACAAGCTCAACAAGATATTTAACGACACGACTCGATGCTGAAAACGGAAGTTAATGACTCTTGCCTTGCTGACAGACATCACAAATAGTTTCAGCAATTTTATTGGACACGGCTGGAAGTTCATGACAATACAGAACATGACGAACTATGGGAGCAACAGGGTGACCAAGGCGCGCATGCTAGTGTATAGATGACACGCGAACACCACTGAACACCTGGGGAGCATGCGGCGCAGGAGGCCCAAATGGCGCATCAAGCGCATATAGGCCATGACGAAGACGTCCTCTAAGCAGAACAACTCTCGTGTCCCGATCCTTGATGAAAAATGGAAGCGATGAAATTCAGCGAGGACATTATTATCACAAGTAAGTTGAGGAACATACAACAAAATACGTGTAACAGAAGGAACTCGAAGGACATTGAGAAGATGTAGTGTTCTTGAGTTATGTGAAAGAAGAGAGGCCTGACCAACATGTGAGATGCGCATGCATGCTCCATTGGCGATGCAAACCTGATCATGACCAAGGATCTTAGAGTGTCTAGGGTTGGGCCAGGAGGGTCTCTTAACGCCTTCTTTTTTTTGCCCATCGGAGTTATTTCCCAAGGACTTGCCATGGTAAGAGGGAGAAGGGGAAAGAAGGGCGCCCTCTTCCACCTATAGGTAATTTGAGAGAAGTTTATTTTGAAGTGGATACCTCAAGGCCAAAGATGGACCGTAATAATCCACCTTGGACATATAAGAGTTTCAAATCGAATCTCTTTAGAAAGAGGATCTTTTGTCTCATGGTAGCCTGCTCCAGTCCCCTTACGAAACTTTCGTTATTGGGTTAGCCATACACTTCACATGTTTCTAGCGATTCACGGAAGTCTTCTTTCGTTTAGGGTGAAGTAAGACCAAGCTCATGATCTTATTATCCTAGGTCGGAACAAATTAGTTGATAGTGATAGGATTCCTTTTTTGACGTCCCGTAGCAGGCCTCCCTTTGGGAGGCCCGTGCGACGGGCTATTAGCTCAGTAGTAGAGCGCGCCCCTGATAATTGTGTCATTGTGCCTGGGCTATGAGGGCTCTCAAACACATGGATAGTTCAATGTGCTCATCAGCGACTGACCCGAAGATGTGGATAATCCAAGGCACATTAGCATGACGTACTCCTCCTGCCCGTATCACTCGTCAGGTGATTGGTAGCCCCCGTGCCCATATACCACGCCGGATCAACGGAGTAGGACGGAGTGTACCGTGCTTGTTACCCGCCACATCAGCGACAACCTACTTGTCATTGCCCTTGACATTGTTGCCAATGCCGAGGAAGTCCTGCTTAAAGCGTCGATGACAGTGGGAGGTGGTATGGCCCTCAAGGCCACACAACTGGCACACTTGCTGGGCACCGCAACAGGGGCAGCGGGCGCACAGACGAACAACGCCCGTGATAGGGGGCGCGGAGGGCCACGGGGCCTACTGAGGTGCGGGCATCGGCTTGCCACTAGCCGGTGACGTCTTCTGGGGTTTACCGCGAGCTGCGGCGTTGGCGGATAAGAAGCTCAGGGAGGCATGGCGCACCTTGAAATGATGTTTGTGACCAAGGAGGCGCGAGTAGATCTCACGAGGCTAAAGCAGAGTGTCACGACCATTGACATTCTCCACGAGATTATCATAGTCGTCATCCAGGCCATTCAGGAGGTGGTGAAGTCCTCAAGGCGAAGTGGTTGTCCAATGGAGGACAGCGTGTCGGAGAGGCCGGTCATCTTGGTGAAGTAGTCTGTGATGCTGAGGTCATGGAGCTTGGTCTCATCCAGCTCGTTGCGAATAGCATGAGCACACGCCCGAGACTGAGAGACGAAGCCGGTATGAAGCGCCCTCCATGCATCATGAGACATAGCGGCGAAGAAGCGATGATGAGACTAGATTCCAATAAATTGCAAGAATCCATGAAATCCGAGATTGGATCCATGTACGAAAACCAAGTATGGACTTTGGTGGACTTACCGGATGGCCGGAAGGCTGTCAAGAACAAATGGATTTTCAAGAAGAAAACAGATGCTGATGGTAATGTTACTATCTATAAAGCTCGACTTGTCGCAAAAGGGTTTCGACAAATTCAAGGAGTTGACTACGATGAGACTTTCTCACTGGTAGCGAAGCTAAAGTCTGTGAGGATTTTGTTAGCAATCGCTGCATATTATGATTATGAGATATGGCAGATGGATGTCAAAATGGCGTTCCTCAATGGAGACATTGATGAAGAGTTGTATATGGTACAACCCAAAGGTTTTGTCGATCCTAAAGGTGCTAACAAGGTATGCAAACTTCAACAGTCCATTTATGGATTGAAGTAAGCATCCCGGAGTTGGAATCAACGTGTTGATAAGGTAATCAAAAGCTTTGGTTTTATACAAACTTATGGAGAAGCTTGTATTTACAAGAAAGTGAGTGGGAGCTCTGTAGCATTCCTAATACTATATGTAGATGACATATTGTTGATTGGGAATGATTTAGACCTTCTTAATAGTGTCAAGGATTATTTGAATAATAGTTTTTCAATGAAAGATCTTGGCAAAGCAGCTTACATATTAGACATAAAGATTTATAGAGATAGATCGAGACGCCTAATATCATTGTCACAGAGTACATATTTGGACAAAGTTCTAAAGAGGTTTGGAATGGAAGATAGCAAGAAAGGGTTCTTGCCCATGTTGCCCAATACGACCTTGAGTAAAACTCAAAGTCCTGCAATGGTAGAAGATAGAGAAAGGATGAGTAAGACTCCCTATGCCTCAGCCATAGGATCTCATATGTATGCCATGTTATGTACTAGACCAACATTGCATATGTTGTTAGTTTGACTAGCAGATATCAAAGTGATCCAGGAGTGGATCATTGGACAGCGGTCAAAAACATCCTTAAGTACTTAAGAAGAAGTAAGGATATGGTTCTTTCTTATGGATGTGATGAACAACTTGTTAATGGTTACACCGATGCTAGTTCGAACACCGATCCAGATGATTCTAAATCTCGATCTAGATACGTATTTACTTTGAATGGTGCAACAGTTAGATGGAGGAGTGCAAAGCAAAGCGTTATGGCGAGATCTTCAACTGAATCAGAATACCTAGCTGCTTAGGAGGCTTCACAAGAGGCGATATGGATGAAGGAGTTCATTACAGAGCTCGGTGTGGTTCCAAGTGTGCTGGACCCAATGTCTATCTATTGTGATAACATGGGCGCCATAGCCAATGCGCAAGAACCAAGGTCACACAAGAAGCCGAAGCATATCAAGCTGCGTTTTCACGCTATTCGAGAGCATGTCCAAGATGGTGACATAAATATTTGCAAAGTACACACAGATCTGAATGTGGCGGATCCGTTGACTAAACCTCTCCCGAGGGCAAGACATGACCAGCACCACGGGTGTTCGGTATATTACCATGTAATCTAGATTAGTTGACTCTAGTGCAAGTGGGAGACTGTTGGAGATATGCCCTAGAGGCAATAATAAAAGTGGTTATTATTATATCTTTATGTTTATGATAAATGTTTACATTCATGCTATAATAGTATTAACTGGAAACATTAATACTTGTGTGATTTGTAAACTGAATTAGAGTCCCTGGTAAAGCTTCTTTATAATACTAGCTTGTTGGTTAATAGATGATCGTGGTTTATCGATCATGAACCTTGAGATGTTATTAACAACAAGATCATATCATTAGGAGAATGGTATAATGGACATACTCCTATAGATAAGCGTAGCATAAAGATAAAGTCATTTCAATAGATCATTTGCTATAAACTTTCTGATACATAGTAATCTAATTCCTTCGACCATGAGATCATGCTAATCACCATCACCGGAAGGATGCTTTGATGACATCAAACACCTCACCGTAACTGGGTGGCTATAAAGGTGGCATTGAGTGTTCGGAAAGTATGTGTTGAGGCACATGGATCAAGAGTGGGATTTGTCCATCCATATGACAGATAGATATACTCTAGGACCTCTCGGTGGAATGTCATCCAATTAGCTTGCAAGCATGTGAATGGCTCACAAGGGATCACATATCACGGGAACAATAAAAGATTACTTATCGGCAACGAGGTTGAACTAGGTATGCAGAGATACCGATGATTAAACCTCGGATAAGTAAACTATCACGAGACAAAGGGAAATTGGTATCGTATGTAAGTGGTTCATTCGATCGCAAAGTAATCGTAGAAATTTGTGGGAGCCATATGAATTTCTAGATTCCTCTATTGGTTATTGATCGAAGAAGTGTCTCGGTCATGTCCGCATAATTCACGAACCGTAGGGAGACACACTTAAGGATTCGATGTTGTTTAGTAGATATGGAATGTAAGTAGGGAGACCGGATGTTGTTTAGAGTCTCGGATGGGATCCAGGATATCACGAGGAGATCTGGAATGGTCCGGAGAATAAGATTCATATAAGGAAAGTCCGATTCCGGAGTTCGGGAATGATTTCGATGTTTTTGTCGGAGAGGTTCTAGAAGGGTCTAAAAGGTTCACCAGACCGGAAGGGGAATGATACATGAATGTGTCATGGTTAAGTGGAATGATTGGATCATGTCCTAGTTCTCTTGGTTGGGCATTTGCAAGAGAGAAATAAAGCTCCAAATTGCAAGTCAAAAGCCAGGTTTGAAAAGTCAAATTGGAACAATGGTTTCCTAGTGGAAGAAGGAAAGAGTCCTTCTTTCCCTCCAACTTGGACAGGGATTTGGGGAAGTATTCAAACTCCCCTCTCCCAAGCTGCCCCCTCTCATAAATAGAGGGGAGGGGCTGCCCCAAGAGGCCACAACCATCCCTCCCCACATTGCGCCACAAGACGCTGCCTCGCTGTCAGCTGCCCTAGCCGCCGACTCCACCTCCTCCTCTCCAGCCTTCTAAACCTAGATCGTTGGAAAACCTAGATACACCATAACCCGCACCAGCTTAGGCGAAGCCCTCCGGGATCTTTGTAGGGTTCGCAGCATAGAAAACAAAAAATTCCCTACGATGGGAACAACTATGTACCAAGATCTATCTACTAGATACAAACACCGGGCGGATGTATATCCATAGAGAACATACCCTTGAAGACCGACAAAGCTTAACGAGTTAAACTCGTGGTTGATGTAGACGATCTCTTGCCGGTCTCAAGATCGAGAGGAAGTCCTTGCGCGCCAAGAATCAGCAGCGATCCGTCAGCACACACGCCCCGAGGCACCGAGCAACCTCCGCCTCCTCGCTCCAGCAATGCAGCGGAAGCACAACTCTTTCTTGCCGAATAGCCACCGGGAACATGTATCTCTCTAGTCCGAGACCATGGGGGATAAATTCTAGAGGGGGAGAGAGATCCTTCACGAGGAGGTGTGAGTGAGAAGTGAGGAGAGGGGTGCCTTTTATAGGAGAGGGGGGACCCCAAGGGGGTGGCCGGCGTGTGGGGGCTGCCCCTTGCCGTATCCTCTTCATGTGGGTGGACACTCCACTCACAAAAATCCATTCAAATCCCTCCACTCAAAATCCCACTCAAACTTGCCATTAAATTTCCACCAAATTTAATGCAACTCTCATTAAATAAAACTCTTTTATTTATTCAGAATTTTGTCAATTACTTTAATGATAAACATTCACATATAACCCCTTGCTAGAATTCTATTTCACATGCATAACCACTTTATGCAATTTCACTCGAAAACCTGTTTCGGTATCTAGTTAAATAAATTCCTGGGCTTCTTATTCTTTCCGGCATGAAACTTTTGCTCCAATTGGATGTCAGTGTTTCTTAAGTGTGTCACCCTACGGTTCGTGAATAATGCGGACATGATCGAGACCCCTCTCGGATCAATAATCAGAAGCGGGTTCTGGAGACCATACTAACTCCCACACATTCAACGATGACTTTCTTGTGATCATCAGAACCTTTTACGCTAGTATCTTAATCCCTTTGTTTCACGATATATTACATGTCCGAGATTCCATCATCGGTATCTCCATACCTAGTTTGATCTCTTTACTGACATGCACTCTTTTCTTGTTCCCGTGATATAACATTCTAGTGATCAAATCACTTGCTTGCAAGCTAACCAATGTGATATCACCGAGAGGGCCCAGAGTATATCTATCCGTCATCGGGATGAAAAAATTCCAGTCTCGATCCATGGGTCTCAACATAACACTTTATTAGTTCTGAACCCATCTTTATAATCACACTGTTATGGTGTGACGTTTGATGTTATCAAGAAACTCTTCCGGTGTTAGTGATTGACATGATGTCATGGTCTAAGGATTAGGATTACTTCGTAAGTTGTTATAGCAATATAAACTCAATGACTTTGATCGTAATGCTATACTTCGGATGAATGTTCATCACACCATTACAATAATGTTGTGATCCCGTTATTAACAACATCCAATGTCCATGATCAGGAAACCTTGATCATCTTGTTAATCAACGAGCTAGTTTATGAGAGAGGCATAACTAGGAACTTTCTGTTTGTTTATTAAACACACATGTATCAATGTTTCCGTATTAATACAATTATAGCATGCAAAATAAACATCTATCATATACTTGGAATATACATAATAAACACTTTATTATTGCCTCTCAGGGCATATTCCCTTCAGTCTCCCACTTGCACTAGAGACAATAATCTAGTTACATAGTGATGAATCTAACACCCATGGAGTTCTGGTGTTGATCATGTTTTGCTCTAGGGAGAGTTTTAGTCAACGGATCTGCTACATTGAGATCCGTGTGTACTTTACAAATCTTTATATCTCCATCCTTGACATGCTCGCGGATGGAGTGAAACAGGCGCTTAATATGCTTGGAATTCTTGTGAGACCTTGGTTCTTTGGCATTGGCAATGGCACCATTGTTGTCACAATAGATCACCACTGGGTCCAACGCGCTTGCAACAACACTTAGTTCGGATATGAACTCCTTCATCCAAACCGCTTCCTGAGCCGCTTCCGAAGCAGCAACATATTCGGCCTCCGTTGTTGATCCCGCCACCACAGGTTGTTTGGAACTCCTCCAACTAACCGCTTCGCCATTCATGAGAAATACGTATCCGGATTGAGACTTAGAGTCATCCGGATCGGTGTCAAAGCTAGCATCGACATAACACTTAGCGACTAGTTCTTCTTCACCTCCGTACACAAGAAACATATCCTTAGTTCTTCGTAAGTACTTAAGGATATTCTTGACCGCTATCCAGTGTTCCGAACCTAGAACCGATTGGTACCTACTAGTCAAACTAATAGCATGTGCCACATCTGGTCTTGTACATAGGGGACTTTGTCCATTATCTCTCTTTCTTCCGCCGTAGCCGGACTTTGAGTCTTACTCAATGTCTTGCCTTGCAACATAGGTAAGAACCCCTTCTTACTTCCGTCCATTTTAAATTTCTTTAAAATATTATCAAGGTATGTACTTTGCGGTAGCCCTATTAGGCGCCTAGATCTATCTCTATAGATCTTTATGACTAATATGTATGACGCTTCACCTAGGTCCTTTATTGAAAATTTGTTGTTTAGATAATTTTTAACACTGTTTAAAAGATCTATATCATTTCTTATCAATAATATGTCATCCACATATAATATCATAAATGCCACATTGCTCCCACTCACTTTCTTGTAAATACAAGATTCTCCATAAGTTTGGACAAATCCAAACTCTTTGATCACCCTATCAAAGCGGAGATTCCAACTTCGTGATGCTTGCTTCAATCCATAGATGGATCGCTGAAGCTTGCACACCTTGTTAGCATCCTTAGGATCGACAAAACCCTTTGGTTGTATCATATACAACTCTTCTTCAATATTACCATTGAGAAACGCGGTTTTGACATCCATCTGCCATATCTCATAATCAAAATATGCAGCAATTGCTAACATAATACTAATTGACTTTAGCATCGCTACGGGAGAGAATGTCTCATCGTAGTCAACTCCTTGAATTTGTCGAAACCCCTTTGTGACAAGTCGATCTTTATAGACGGTTACATTACCATCAGCATCAGTTTTCCTTTTGAAAATCCATTTATTCTCCACGGCCTCTCGGTCGTGAGGTAAGTCCACCAAGTTCCAAACTTGATTTTCATACATGGATTCCATCTCGGATTTCATGGCTTCTAACCATTTGTTGGAATCCGGGCTCATCATCGCTTCTTCATATGTCACAGGGTCATCATTTTCATCAACCATGAAATTCATGACAGGATTTCAGACAATTTCAGAGCTGCACGCGTCTGCTAGACCTGTGAGGTTCTAGTACTCTCTTTGGAGTTTCATGGTCATTATCATTAGTTCCCTCTTCAATGTGTGAAGCCAACTCCAGAACAACTTCCGCGCTGCTACTCGCCATACTTTGAAGAGAAGGTTCAATAACCTCTTCGAAGTTCTACCTTCCGATTACTCACACCTTTCATGAGAAATTCTTTCTCTAGAAAGGATCCATTCTTGGCAACCAAAACCTTGCCCTCGGATCTGTGATAGAAGGAATACCCAATAGTTTCCTTAGGGTATCCTATGAAGACGCATTTTTCTGCTTTGGGTTCGAGTTTATCCGGTTGAAGTTTCTTCACATAAACATCGCATCCCCAAACTTTAAGAAATGACAGCTTAGGTTTGTTTCCAAACCATAATTCATACGGTGTCTTTTCAACGGATTTAGATGGTGCCCGATTTAAAGTGAATGCAGCAGTTTCTAGTGCATAAGCCCAAAATGACAACGGCAAGTCCGTAAGAGACATCATAGATCGAACCATATCCAATAAAGTACGATTACGACGTTCCGACACACCATTTCGCTGTGGTGTTCCGGCAGGTGTGAGTTGTGAAACAATTCCACACTCTTTCATGTGAGTGCTAAACTCGTAACTTAGATACTCACCTCCACGGTCGGACCGTAGAAATTTGATCTTTCTATTATGATGATTTTCCACTTGATTCTGAAATTCCTTGAACTTTTCAAAGGTTCAGACTTGTGTTTCATCAAGTAGATATAACCATATCTACTCAAATCATCCGTGAAAGTAACAAAATAACGATATCCACCTCGCGCCGACACACTCATTGGACCACATACATCAGAATGTATGATTTCCAATAAATCTGTCGCCCGTTCCATTGAACCAGAAAACGGCGTTCTAGTCATCTTGCCCATAAGGCATGGCTCACATGTATCAAATGATTCAAAATCAAGTGATTCTAAAAGTCCATATGAATGGAGCTTCTTCATGCGTTTAACGCCAATATGACCTAGACGGCAGTGCCACATATATGCGGATATATCATCATTAAATTTAATCCTTTTAGCATCAACATTATGAATATGTGTAACATTATTATCGAGATCCAATAGAAATAAAACATTCATCATCGGTGCATGACCATAAAAGATTTCATTCATATAAATAGAACAACCATTGTTCTCGAATTTAAATGAATAACCACTTCGCATCAAACACGATCCATATACAATGTTCATGCTCAGTGCAAGCACCAGATAACAATTATTCAAGTTTATTACTAATCCCGACGGCAAGTGGAGAGGTAGCATTCCGACGGCGATCACATCAACGCTTGATCCATTGCCGACACGCATCTTGACCTCACCCCTTGCTAGCAGTCACTTGTTCCGTAGACCCTGATTCGAGTTACAAATATTAGCAACTAAACCGGCATCAAATACCCAGGTGCTGCTGCGAGCACTAGTCAAGTACACATCAATAACATGTATATCATATATACCTTTGTTTGCCTTGCCGGCCTTCTTGTCTGCCAAATACTTGGGGCGCTTATGCCCAAAGGCTCCCCTTACAATAGTAGCACTCGGTATCAGACTTAGGTCCAACTCGGGGTTTCTTTTCAGGAACGACAACTGGCTTGCCGCCCTTACTTCCCTTCCGTTTTACCTTCTTGTCTTTCTTGAAACCAGTGTTCCTATTGATCATCAACACTTGATGTTCCTTTTTGATCTCCACTTCTGCAGTTTTAAGCATTGATAGAAGCTCGGGGAGAGACTTCTTCATGCCTTGCATATTATAGTTCATCACAAAGCTCTTATAGCTAGGTGGCAGAGACTGCAGAACACGATGGATGCCTAAGTCAATGGGAATCGATATTCCCAAGGACACACGCTTATCAGCATAACCCGACATCTTGAGTACATGCTCACTTACGGAGCTGTGCTCTTCCATCATGCAGCTAAAGAAATTTTCTGAAGCATTGTAGCTCTCTACAACAGCATGTGTGTCGAAAATCATTTTCAACTCACCCATTGTATCAAACGCATTGACGTTTTTGAAACGCTTTCGAAGTTCCGGCTCTAGCCCATACAATATGCCACAACGAACTAAGTTGTGGTCCTCCTGATGAGTCTGATAGACATTCTTCTCCTCGTCAGGGGTATCCTCAAAAGGTGGGGGGCCTAGCGGCGCTTCTAGCACATATTGCTTTTGTGCAGCAGAGAGGAGAATCCTCAAATTCATGGCCCATTCAATAAAGTTCCTACCGTTCATTGCAAGTTTCTCTTTCTCCATGAACACATTGAAATTAAAAGCAGGTGGTGCCATCTACAACAGAATTTGTAAAGTTTAGACTAAGTTTATGATAGATTGAGTTCAACTAATCCACATTACGAATGAACTCCCACTCAAAAACGACATCCCTCGTGTCTGTTTGCTGATTACATGAACCAAATCCACCACACCAAGTCTGATCATCACGTGAGTCGGTGTAGCTTCAAAGGCGAGCATCAAATGGGCATCATATCAACTATATGCCTCATGCTTAACCTTTCGGTCTGTGTTCCGAGGCCATGTCTGTACATGCTAGGCTCGCCAAGTAAGAACCTTAGTATTCACGTGTGTAACTGTCTTACACCCGTAATATGGTCGTGGATCCAAGAACACCCGATCATCACGTGATGTCTTGGAGCAACGAAAACATAATCGATGCATACTAAAGGAAGAACACATTCTTATCTTGATATTTAAATGAGGGATCATCTTATTATGCTAATAAAACGCCAAACAAGCAATATAAGATGCTATCAAACATCACATGTTTATTAGTGGAATGATATGGTTCCCGCATATGATCTCTATCATGTGCACCGTGGTATGATCACTATCATACCTATATGTGTAAGTCCAAGGCCTATGGAACTTACACGTTATGTGTGTTGTAAGAGTATCATCTCATACTTCTACTTACAACATCACCATATCATAACACTAGCCCAACAACAATCTAAACTAGACGCCTCTAATTTATCCATTGCAAATTTTACGTGGCTTAGGGCTTTCGAAGATAGATCTGTTCATACCTATGAACATGAACCACAATGAAAATAACCAAATTGTTGACAACTCGTTGCAAAATAGATATTGACTATAGTAGGAGAGACAGAAACCCGCTAGCCACTTATGCAAACTAGTTGCATGTCAAGCGTGGAACAGGTCTCATGTGCGAGGACATGTAAAGTTTGTCCGGGCCGCTTCATCCCACTATGCCACCAATATCCAAAATTACAACTAAGGAGCAACAACATGATCATCATCGCCCACATACTCATATGTGTATTATCCGTGTAAAGCATCTACGCATAGATCCGGCTCGGATACCACTGTAGGGTTTGCAGCATAGAAAACAAAAAAATTCCTACGATGGGAACAACTATGTACCAAGATCTATCTACTAGATACAAAAACTGGGCGGATGTATATCCGTAGAGAACATACCCTTGAAGACCGACAAAGCTTAACGAGTTAAACTCGTGGTTGATGTAGACGATCTCTTGCTAATCTCAAGATCGAGAGGAAGTCCTAGTGCCGCAAATCAGCAGCGCATCCATGCTCGCACACACGTCCGAGGCACCGAGCAACCTCCGCCTCCTCGCTCCAGCGATGCAGCGGAAGCACAACTCTTTCTTGCCGAATAGCCATCGGGAACATGTATCTCGCTAGTCCGAGACCATGGGGGATAAGTTCTAGAGGGGGAGAGAGATCCTTCACGAGGAGGTGTGCGTGAGAAGTGGGGAGAGGGGTGCCTTTTATAGGAGAGGGGGAACCCCAAGGGGGTGGCCTACGCATGGGGGCTGCCCCCTTGTCCTCCCCTCTTCATGTGGGTGGACACTCCACTCACAAAAATCCATTCAAATCCCTCCACTCAAAATCCCACTCAAACTTGCCATTAAATTTCCACCAAATTTAATGCAAACTCTCATTAAATAAAACTCTTTTATTTATTCAGAATTTTGTCAATTATTTTAATGACAAACATTCACATATAACCCCTTGCTAGAATTCTATTTCACATGCATAACCACTTTATGCAATTTCACCCAAAAACCTGTTTCGGTATCTAGTGAAATAAATTCCTGCACTTGTTATGCGTTTCGGCATGAAACTTTTGCTCCAATTGGATGTCGGTGTCTCTTAAGTGTGTCACCCTACGGTTCGTGAATAATGTGGACATGATCGAGACCCCTCTCGGATCAATAATCAGAAGCGGGATCTGGAGACCCATACTGACTCCCACACATTCAACAATGACTTTCTTGTGATCGTCGGAACCTTTTATGCTAGTATCTTAATCCCTTTGTTTTGCTATATATTACATGTCTGGGATTCGATCATCTGTATCTCCATACCTAGTTTGATCTCGTTACTGACATGCACTCTTTTCTCGTTCCCGTGATATAACATTCTAGTGATCAAATCACTTGCTTGCAAGCTAACCAATGTGATATCATCGAGAGGGCCCAAAGTATATCTATCCGTCATCGGGATGAACAAATTCCAGTCTCGATCCATGGGTCTCAACATAACACTTTATTAGTTCTGAACCCATCTTTATAATCACCCTATTACGGTGTGACGTTTGATGTTATCAAGAAACTCTTCCGGTGTTAGTGATTGACATGATCTCATGATCTAAGGATTAGGATTACTTCGTAAGTTGTTATAGCAATATAAACTCAATGAATTTGATCGTAATGCTATACTTCGGATGAATGTTCATCACACCATTACACTAATGTTGTGATCCCATTATTAACAACATCCAATGTCTATAATCAGGAAACCATGATCATCTTGTTAATCAATGAGCTAGTTTATGGGAGAGGCATAACTAGGAACTTTCTGTTTGTTTATTAAACACACATGTATAAATGTTTCCATATTAATACAATTATAGCATGCAAAATAAACATCTATCATATACTTGGAATATACATAATAAACACTTTATTATTGCCTCCCAGGGCATATTCCCTTCAATCTTCCCTCTACTTCCAACACCATGCCGTCGTGCTGCGGGAATCGCGAGGGGAGAACTACAACCTCCGCTGCCTGCTGGAACAAGGGAGAGGAATGTCTTCATCGAGTATCGAACGCAGGACCGATCATGAAGCGCTCGAACGCAACGCCGAAAGTATCGTCTACGCGATCTTGAGATCGTCAAGTGTACGACTACATCACCCACGAGAATCTGCTCTCGTTAACCACTTTGGAATCTTCGAGGGTGAGTACTCAAATCGACTCGTTGCTACAATCTAGTAGATAGATCTTGGCTTGTTTGTGTGCATGCGGTAGAATTTGTTTGTTTTCCATGCTACAAACCCCTACAGTGGTATCAGAGCCATGTCTATATGTAGATCTGTTGCATGAGTAGAACACAATGGTCATTGTGGGCGGTGGTGCTTTTATTATCAATTGCTTTTTTTGTACTTTGAATCTTGCGGTATGAAGGGATGAAGCGGCTCGGGCTAACCTTACATGATATCGTTCATAAGACTTGCTCTACGCTCAACATGCAACTTGTATTGCATAAGTGGCTTTGCGGGTGTCTATCTCTCCCATCATAGTATAGATTCAATTTACAACTGTCACTTGATAGTTCAAGCATCAACGTTGTGGTTCTTTTTCGTAAGTTAGAACAACACTTATTGAAAGCCCCAAACCACGTAAAATATGCAAAGAAAATTAGAGGCGTATAACTTTGTTTTGCAGGGGTGTGCTATGATGTGATATGGCCATGATTGTGATTATATATGATGTATGCAATGTTCCTTATTGTAAGTTGGCAACCGGCAGGAGCCATATGGTTGTCTTTTAATTTCGTTAAGACCTGCGTGTCTATTATTCAAAGTAGTTGTAATATTTTATGCTGGTGGACAACAACCATGGAGTGGTGCCATTAACCTTGATGCCACACCGGTGATGATGCAGATCATGTTCGTGCTTGAAGATGGAGATCGGAAGCACAAGAAGAAATGGCATATCATATCACATATTATGAATTGCATGTGATGTTAATCCTTTTATGCATCTTGTATTGCTTAGTTCGCGACGGTAGCATTATAAGATGATCCCTCTCACAAAATTTCAAGTTATAAAGTGTTCATCCTTAGTAGGCATCGTTGCTAAAGCTCGTTGTTTCGAAGCACCACGTGATGATCAGGTGTGTTAGATTCTGCGAGTGTATACAACGGGAGCAAGCCAGATTTGCCCATGCGGAAGCTAATATTTGATCTTGACAAGCCTAGCATGTATAGACATGGTCTCGAAACACGGATCACCGAAAGGTAAAGCATGAGTCATATAGTAGATATGATGAACATGTTGATTGTTCGCCATTGAAGCTGCATCAACTCTCATGATGATCGGTTTTGATATAGTGGATTTGGTTTGTGTGATCATTAAAACAATGTGAGGGATATTGTTTTGAGTGGGAGTTCACCTAGATTAATTTAACTATTAATTAGAACTCAATTTGTCATAAACTTAGTCTAAACTATTGCAAATATGTTGTAGATAAATGGCGGCCCCTACCATCAATTTTAATGCGTTCCTAGAGAAATAAAAGTTGAAAAACAATGGAAGCAACTTCACGGATTGGCTCCGCAATTTGAGGATTGTCCTCAATGCTGGTAATTTGACCTATGTCGGATACAATCATTGGGTGACCCACCTGCAGCTGATGCTACCGATGAGGTGAAGAATGTTTTCCTCACTCGGAGGAATCAGTACTCCACAGTTCAGTGTGCTATCTTGTATGGTTTGGAATCGGAGCTTCAGAAAAGTTTTGAGAACCATGACCCACATGATATTGTCTATGAACTCAAAATGATATTTGAGGCTCACGCGGCAGTTGAGAGTTATGAGGCTTCTGAAAAGTTCTTTAACTTCAAGATGGAAGAGGGCAGCTCCATTAGTGAGCATGTGCTTAAGATGTCTGGACACGCAAGCAAGCTTCAAAGCTTGGGTATAGTGATTCCTAATGCTTTGGGGATTCACCGTGTCCTCCAATCATTACCACCAAGTTACAAGAACTTTGTGATGAACTACAATATGCAAAACATGGACAAGTTGTTGCCCGAACTCTTCTCCATGTTAAAGTCTGTGGAAGTGGAGATCAAGAAAGAGGAACAAGTGTTGATGGTCAATAAGACCACCAAATTCAAGAAGCAAGGCAAGTCTAAGAAAAAGGGAAACTTCAAGAAGGGTGGTAAGAAAGTTACTGCACCGGCGAAGAAAACCAAGGCTAGGCCTAAGCCTGATACTGAGTGCTTTTACTGCAAGGGAGAAGGTCACTGGAAGCGGAATTGCCCTAAGTACTTGGCGGATTTGAAGAACGACAACATCAAGAATAAAGGTATATCCGATATACATGTTATTGATGTGTATCTCACTAGTAGTCGTAGTAGTGCCTAGGTATTTGATACTGGTTCAGTTGCTCATATTTGTAACTCAAAACAGGTGCTGCAGAATAGACGGAAACTAGCGAAGAACGAGGTGACGATGCACGTTGGAAATGGATCAAAGGTTGATGTGATCGCAGTCGGCACGCTACCTCTTCATCTACCATCGAGATTAGTTTTATACTTAAATAATTGTTATTTGGTGCCTACGTTGAGCATGAATATTATATCCGGATCATGTTTATTGCGAGACGATTACTTGTTTAAGTCCGAGAATAATGGTTGTTCGATTTATATGAGTAATATGTTTTATGCACATGCACCTTTGATAGATGGTCTATTCTTGTTGAATCTCGATTGTAGTAATACACATATTAACAACATTGAAGCTAAACGTTTGAAATTGAGCGATAACTCGACATATATGTAGCACTATCGTCTTGGTCACATTGGAGTGAAGCGTATGAAGAAACTCCATTCCGATGGACTTCTTGAATCACTTGATTTCGAATAACTTGAAAGATGCGAAGCATGTCTGATGGGAAAAATGACGAACTTATTGGAAATCATACATACTGATGTGTGTGGCCCAATGAGTGTAGCATCGCACGGTGGTTATCGTTATGTTCTTACCTTCACGGATGACTTGAGTAGATATGGGTATATCTATTTCATGAAACATAAGTCCGAAACTTTCGAGAAGTTTAAGGAATTTCAAAGTGAGGTAGAGAATCAACACAACAAGAAGATTAAATTTCTACGATCTGATCGTGGAGGTGAGTATCTAAGTTACGAGTTTGGCGAGCATTTGAAGAAATGCGGAATACTTTCACAATTGACACCGCCGGGAACACCATAGTGTAATGGTGTGTCCGAACGTCATAATCGAACTCTCTTAGATATGGTTCGTTCTATGATGTCACTTACAGATTTACCGCTATCGTTTTGGGGTTATGCATTAGAAACAACCGCATTCACTTTAAATAGAGCACCATCTAAATCCGTTGAAACGACACCATATGAATTATGGTTTGGGACGAAACCTAAATTGTCGTTCCTTAAAGTTTGGGGTTGCGAAGCTTATGTAAATAAGTTACAGCCCGAAAAGCTTGAACCCAAAGAGGAAAAATGCGTCTTCATAGGATACCCGAAGGAAACTATTGGGTATACCTTCTATCATAGATCCGAGGGCAAAATCTTCGTTGCCAAGAATGGATCCTTTCTAGAGAAGGAGTTTCTCTCGAAAGAAGTGACTGGAAGGAAAGTAGAACTCGACGAGGTTGTTGAACCTTCTCTCGGACTTGAGAGTAGCGCAGCACTAGAAGAAGTTCCTGTGGCGCCTACACTAATAAGATAGGAAGCTAATGATGTTGATCATGAAACTTCGGTTAAAGTTACTGTGGAATCTCGCAGGTCAACGAGAACTCGTACCACTCCTGATTGGTATGATCCCATTATTAGTGTCATGTTGGTGGACAACACCGATGACCCTGCGACATATGAGGAAGCGATGATGAGCCTAGATTCCAAATAAATGGCAAGAAGCCATGAAATCCGAGATTGGATCCATGTACGAAAACCAAGTATGTACTTTGGTGGACTTACCGGATGGCCGGAAGGCTATCGAGAACAAATCGATTTTTAAGAAGAAAACAAATGTTGATGGTAATGTTACTGTCTATAAAGCTCGACTTGTCGCAAAAGGGTTTCGACAAATTCAAGGAGTTTACTACGATGAGACTTTCTCACCGGTAGCGAAGCTAAAGTCTATGAGGATTTTGTTAGCAATCGCTGCATATTATGATTATGAGATATGGCAGATGGATGT
Organism: Avena insularis; assembly: GCA_023614405.1. Classification (NCBI taxonomy): domain Eukaryota; kingdom Viridiplantae; phylum Streptophyta; class Magnoliopsida; order Poales; family Poaceae; genus Avena; species Avena insularis. The sequence goes on from CM042691.1 coordinate 257,765,413, forward strand.
TAAAACGACGTTCCTCAATGGAGACATTGATGAAGAGTTGTATATGGTACAACCCAAAGGTTGTGTCGATCCTAAAGGTGCTAACTGATGGCGCCTAAGGTGATGTAGGAGCGCTTCGTTGGAAACCCCAAGAGCAAGGTGTGAAGCAGCACAGCAGCAAGTCTTCCCTCAGTAGAGACCGAGGTTATCGAACCACAAGGATGAAGGAAACGTCACATAGGTGTTGGAAGCAACGTGGAGGCCTGCATAACACAAACTCAAGATTTTGTCCCAACGAATCAGTGAGGTTGTCAAGCTCACCGGTTTGTTGTAACAAAGGATTAAACGTATGGTGTGGAAGGTAATGGTTTGCAGCAAGTAAACAAGTAACAGTGGAGGATGTATTGATGGTAAAGATTGACCGGGGTCCATAGTTCACTAGATGTGCTCTCCTTAGATAAACAACATGGCATCAAGGGTAAACAAATTACAGCAGGGCAATTGACAGGAACTGAGCAAGGCATAACAATGCAATTACTAGTCAGAAATATCCTATGAGATTCGCTTGGGCAATACAACAAGATACATAGACTGCCATCCAACTACATCTATGACTAGAAGTCCACCTTCAGGTTATCATCCGAACCCCCTCCAGTATTAAGTTGCAAGCAACAGACAACTGCTTTAAGCAAAGTGTGTAAGGTAAACAGTCCACATGTTCCATGAACAAGAGACCATTGTTTTCTCCCTAGTAGAAACAGCACATCTGTCGTGGTGGTGGCACGACAGATGCCATGGGTAGGCTAAAGTATGGGGCCAATGGATGCTACTGGGATCTGGGGAGGGAAAATGTAGTGATTTCTACAAAAAAACAGACTAGAACATAGATATTTATTTCTCCTCAGTCGAGTTAAAAGTGCTCCGAGAGCTGTATCAGAGGGAGGAGGAAGAAAACTATCATGCGAGTCCTCCAGTGTCAAATGAATCGATCCCTCTCCTAGGAAGCCTTGTCCCTCCTTATAAAGGGGTCCCTTGATCCCTCCTAGGGCTAATGTGGCAAGCATATTCTTGGAATATGCTTGTCCCAAAGTGGTAACTCGGTGGAGCTCTTTCCGTGTCTCCCTTCTATTGACGGCAAAGACCCAGAACCCCACATGTGATCCTCGGGCTTGCCCACTGTCACCTCTGTGACGCATGTCTGCCCCTCTGCGGTTCTGCTCTTTGTCTTTAGCGCTTGGCACTGTGTAGATTCCTCCTAGCAAGTAGCTAGGGTTTGACTCTGGGATCCTTCTCCTTCTTTTGCAAGCTTCCCGTTACTCGGCCTCGTCTCGCATAACTCGGCTCGGCCCCACTTGCATATGAGCCGATCAATCATATTCGGCCGACTTAGCTCATACATCGGCCGAGTAAGGCATTAATCACTCGATTCTGGTCAAGCCATGGCTTATTCGGCCGAGCCTTGCATGACTCGGCCGACTTAGCTTATAACTCGGCATATGGTAAGAAAGGTTCCTTCCCTCTTTCCGCTATCTTGACCCTACCTGGGATCATCCCCCCAACATTAGTCCCCGAAGCTGGTGCGGTCCTGCCGAAAACTTTGGTCGGTCCACATCAATTTCCAAACACTCATTCCTTCTCATTCATGCCCGAGGTTTATCCTTCTTATGTATACCCTCTCTTACCGAGGTACGAGCTGTGTTCCGAGTCATTCGCATATTACCGGGGTATCTACTTGGCTTCTCGAGTAAGCCTCGTCCTACGTGTACCAATAATCACTGTTGCCTAGTTTTTTGTTCCGCTACAGTGTTTGCTAACATGCTACAGTGATTACTACGCCCATCGCGTCGACGTAGTGACGCTTCAATAAACACAACGATTAGATTGCCTGATCTCCTCTCGCGCCGTGTGGCCCTTGCTGTGGCTCCACTCTCCGTTCGCGGATGGGTGATACATGCGATTATGCAGTTACCGCAGCACAGCCACGATCCCACTACCGCTCACTGTGCGCGTGTGACACCCACGGGATTAAGGCTAGACAAATTCCAGACCTTCGTCTAAACATAAGTCTAACCTAATCTCGAAAGCGTTCAGAGAAAAAATTGATAACACAACAGTGACCCTACGACACAAATTTATTACAACAAGCTCATAACTGAGCGAAGAACCAAAATATTACAAGCAGAGGTCACTGACCACAAACATCAAACAACGGAAGGCAAATTATGCTATTAAGTATATAAACTTAACAAATGGCCTAAGAGGCCTGAAGCATAACGATGACGTCCAATCCATAGATCCCAGACTGCCGGCTGGGAACTCCAAACTACTCGTCGATGTCGATGCCGTGAGGAACTCATCTTCAATGGTAACACTTACCCTGCTGCAAAAGTGTCAACGAAGCAAGGGTGAGTACAGGGTGTACTCTGCAAGACTTATGGCTGGTGGAGTTGTTTTGCATAAAGCCATCTTTGTTTTGTAAAACAATAGGGAGAAGAATCTCGACTAATCAGAATATTTTAAAAGGGGATAAGAGAGCGATATCTCCAACTTTGATCATCTTTTGATATCCACCGAATCATCATCAGGTGAACCTATCTAGGATCACCCCCTAGATCCCTGAGGAAGGATCCTTAAGCACACATTACTTAACTTGCCAAGTTTTACGATTAGGTTCAAGTTCTCTATGATCTTCACGTCCGTTCCCAAGTTCGTCCATAACCGCGAACGCGGCTTTTCGAAAAGATTAATAACCCTGCAGGGGTGTACAACTTTACCCACACGCGCCAACCGATTCTTAATGCCAGTACATTAGCCCTCTTCCTTGGAAGGCCGGCAGAGAGTGGTTGACCACGACCTTTACCTTGCTTTCGCCGAGACCATGAGTCACGCACTAGGGAGATGCCGCCGTAACAGGTCGAGTCCTGAAGTCGGTCCCTAATGATGTGAACAGGGTTTGAGATTACGGATGCCGGGCATCTCCCATTCCCTGCCACGCTTACCTACCTGTATGAATGGAGTGGAACGCCCGAACTATGTGACTCATGGAATCTACTCAACAAGTTAGTTGGTCGAGGGGGTTTCCAGGCCCCCGTGTGGATGTACGCTCGTCTTGGTTCAAGAGGCAAGAACATCGGGTCCTAAGGATGGCAAGTATGGGACTCCAAAAAACCACAACCCTCGTGGCCTCCCATACAAGCCTTAGCATGTTTATTATTCATCTTTGATCATACCACGTCATCCTGTCATACTAGGTTCATTCGCAGCTCTGATTCATCAACCAGATGGACCAGTGGTAACAGCTAAGCATGGCTAAGCACAACGGATGTAATAGCTCTAGCAACACTTCACAAACCAAACCCTAGTTATGCTAGGAGCAGTGGATCAGGGAATATAGGCTACAAATGTAACATGCATTAGATAGGATTACTCTATCTATCGATAACAGACTTTAGAATCGTATGCACATGGCAAGAATGTAAATACTTTGAAAGCATAAGATTTCATATGTATGTGTGGGGCTTCGCTTGCCTTTGCCAGTTGATATCAAGAAATAAGAGTTCCGCACATCTGGTACTCGACTTTATTACAGTTGTTCAAGTATTGGTCTTTGAGCTTCGACGGTGTTGATCTCGGTCTTCAGTCTTGGACTTGATCATGATTCCGATATCGTATTCTACCAGAGAAGAACCAAATACCGGAAAGAAGGGGAAACAATCAACACATGGTATCGATGCAATGCTCAAACAATGATGATGATATGACAAGTTGGAGTGCATTGAAATAAACCCCTAAGCATGCTCGACCATTTTAAACAGGGTCCGAGAGGTGCAAACCGTAGAACAGGGGATCCTCGGAATCACCTATGGGGTTCATTTTGTTATTCTAATTATACTTGCCATAAAAGTTGATTAACAATGCATGATTATAATGCTATGAGATAGGTCTCATTTTTCTGAACATTTTGATATATTATTTGTATTTTTCTGATTTAAAATGAATTAGTTATGAATTTCCCCATTTTTAATTCATTTTAAATCATTTTTAGAATATTATAAAATAATTTTGCATTTTGAAATTACTTTAACATTTTTATTAAACAGAAACATTTCTGATATTATTTTTATTACTTACAGGGTGGATCCACCTGTCAGCATTTATCAATTACTGAAATGAATTACAGAAATTAATAAAAGAAAAAGAAAAGATTTATTGCACCACGCTGACGTCATGCTGACGTCAGCAATGGAGACCTATCCAGATCAAGCACGGATCGCCCGCTCCCGTGCGTGACTGGATGCGCGGCTAGGTGTAGGGTTTCGTAGCATGGAAAACAAAAAATTTCTACCGCATACAAACAAACAAGCCAAGATCTATCTACTAGATTGTAGCAACGAGTCGATGGAATAACTCACCCTCGAAGATTCCAAAGCGTTTAACGAGAGCAGATTCTCGTGGGTGATGTAGTCGATTTTTCCGATCTCAAGATCGCGTAGACGATCCTTCCGGCGCTGCGTTCCGGCAGCGCTCCCGCAGTCGGTCACACGTTCGGTACTCGATGAAGACCTTCCTCTCCCTTGTTCCAGCAGGCAGCGGAGGTTCTAGTACTCTCCTCGTGATTTCGGCAACACGACGGCGTGGTACCGGAAGTAGAGGGGAGATCTCACAGGGCTTCGCCTTAAGCCGAAGCGAGTATGGTGGAGTATGAGAGAGCTTTGGTGATCTAGGGTTTAGACACACCAATTAGAAGGCTCTAAACCGGAGGCTAGGGCAATTAGAAGCTCTAACTTGCTTGGGAGAAATCCTAGGTCGTGGCTAGGGTTTAGGTTTTAGAGGAGAGGACTTGTGTGTACTAGGAGGGAGCCCTGCCCTCCTTATATAGGTGGAGGGGCGGCCAAGGGGAGTGGAGTCCTCCCCAACTCGGCTTGGTGGTAGGCCGGCTTGGGGAGGAGGACTCCTCCCAACTCGCTTCCACCTCTTCTCCTCTTTCCAAAACTTGCCGTTTGACTTTCAAACTAGCCGTTTGACTTTTCAAATTAGGATTTGAATAAACCCTTTATTTTGGACAGCAAAGACACCTAGTACATGATGCAATCGTTCCAACTTACAATGACACATTCATGTACCCTTCCCCCCTTTCGGAGTGCCGGACATTCTGGAACCTTCTAGAATGTTCCCGATGAAAAACACCGGAACCATTCCCCAACTCCGAAACGGGACTTTCCTTATATGAATCTTATTCTCCGGACCATTCCGGATCTCCTCGTGATATCCCGGATCCCATCCGAGACTCCGAACAACATTCTGTCTCTTACTCATCATTCCATAACTACTCAACAACATCGAATCCTTAAGTGTGTCTCCCTACGGTTCGTGAATTATGCGGACATGATCGAGACACTTCTCCGATCAATAACCAATAGAGGAATCTGGAAATTCATATGGCTCCCACATATTTCTACGATTACTTTGCGATCGAATGAACCACTTACATACGATACCAATTTCCCTTTGTCTCACGATATTTTACTTATCCGAGGTTATGATCGTCGGTATCTCTGCATACCTAGTTCAACCTCGTTACTGATAAGTACTCTTTTCTTGTTCCCGTGGTATGTGATCCCTTGTGAGCCAGTCACATGCTTGCAAGCTAATTGGATGACATTCCACTGAGAGGGCCTAGAGTATATCTATCCGTCATATGGATGGACAAATCCCACTCTTGATCCATGTGTCTCAACCAATACTTTCTGAACACTCAATGCCACCTTTATAGCCACCCTGTTACGGTGTGGTGTTTGATGTCATCAAAGCATCCTTCCGGTAAAGGTGATATGCATGATCTCATGGTCGAAGGAATTAGGTTACTATGTATCAGAAAGCTTATAGCAAATGAACTATATTAAATGACTTGATCTTTATGCTACGCTTAACTATAGGAGTATGTCCATCACATCATTCTCCTAATGATATGACCCTGTTGTTAATAACATCTTTATGTTCATGATCAGGAAACCATGATCATATATTAACCAACAAGCTAGTTTAACAAGAGGCTTTACTAGGGACTCTTTTATGTTTACAAATCACACAAGTATTAATGTTTACTGTTAATACAATTATAGCATGGTATGTAAACATTTATCATAAGTATGAAGATATGATAATAACCACTTTATTATTGCCTCTTGGGCATATCTCCAACAGTCTCCCACTTGCACTAGAGCCAATAATCTAGTTTCAAACCTTTGTGTATCCAACACCTATGGCTTTCCGGTGTTGTATGTACACGATTGCTAGTGGTCAACTCATCTCCGGATCTGACACTTCCAGGTCCGTGTGTAATTGCATGTCTTTGCGTCTCTACGCATCACTCATTCTCTAATGAGATGGCTTTGTATAATTTTGGTCCTTCGGTGAGACCTTTAGTTCTTTGGGGTTAAAACATGTTGATAATATTGTCGTACAATATATCTTCATAGTATTATCCCGCTGTGAACTACACCTAGTTTGACAACAAACTATTTGACACAAATGCCCTCTTTTGCTGCTATTATAGCAGTCATATACTTAGCCTTTTGTTGTAGTATCTGTCACAATGTCTTTAACTTTGGAACTCATCCAAATCCATTATGGAACTTACTTTCCATTATATTGTGCCACCCTTAGTTTAGATTGAGATAAACTTAATTTGTACTCTGTGACAAAACTAGTATCAATGTAGTACTTTTACAATGAACTAACCATCTATTTGTCACTTCTACAAATAATATACTCTTAGTTCTTCCAAAAGATCATAAGAATATCCTTACTATCATCCAATGATCATCTTATGAATCATTCTGGTATATGCTCATAACATTTAGAGCATAGGACATATCTGGATTTGTACATATCACAGTATGATTGATATAAATACTCTTTGTGATTTCATACATCAAGTACCAATCTATACTTGAATCTTTGTTTCACTTAACAAGTGTTAATACACTTGAATATATCATCAATATTGAACTCATTCAATCCTTTCTGTGTGACAAGAACCTTTCTTGTAGTTTCTATATTGAACTCATTCAATACATCATCTATGTACTTTCGGCACAACCATATTAGCGTCTGTTGATGCCAAATATTTGGGTTTTGCCTAAGTTTTTCATCAGGATGAAATTCTTAATATGTGTTAATAAAAGATACATTATTTCCAATCAACAATATGTCTTCCACATAATGTATTAGAAACATGTCTTAGCGCTCCCACTTAATTTCTTGCAAATGCAAGCATCTTCATTGTCTCCGATGAAATTAAACTCTTTTAATAGTTTCATCATTGTGAAGAATCCAACTCCGTGATGCTTACTTCAACCATTGAAGTTTGCATATCCTTTTAGCATCCTTTGAATTAACAAAACCCTTTGGACCGTGTCATGCACACGTCCTAGGTAACCATTCTATTAGAAGAACTTGTTTTGTATATTCTACTAACACATAACAAAATTATATGTAGTGGTTGCTACATTAATCCGTTTAGACTAAATATCACTATGAAAGATCAAATCTTGTCATAGTCAATCTTTGAACATTGTTGTGAACTCTTTCCCAACATGTCGACTATTTCATAGATGTGAAACATCCATGTCTACTTCTTTATAGATCCAAACACAACTGTAAGGTCTTACACCTTTCTCGAGGGTCCTTCAAGTTCAAAACTTGATTTCTCGTGTATGGAACTATCACGGATTTTATGGCTTCAAGCCATTTTGACGGAGTCAGGGCCCATCATCACTTCTTTGCATGTAGTCCGTTCATTATTCTCAAATAATGATTCAACCCTCAAATCTTGGTATTTGATTGTTTACTCGACCTACTTGGTTCAATAGAAGCTTTAGACCTCCGTGACCGCAACCTTTGAGGCACGTGAGCCATGAGCATTGTTGCTGCCTCCGGAACACTTTTCGGCGCTGCGCAACTTTGCACATATAGCTAAGGTTCCTTTAACCTTATCAAAGTTCTATTGTCCTCCCACTTATCTTTTCACGAAAAATTCCTTCTCAAAGAAACTTGACGTTCTAAGCGACAAACACTTTTGTCTCCGGTGTTTATGGAGGAATACTTAACAGTAATACAAAGACAGTTTCATCCGACTTTGGTTGCAATAATCTTTCTTATGCATAGCATACCAATGTTTAAGAAAGGACTACTTGGATTTTATCCCAAACCATAACTTTATATGGTGTCATTTCAGCGGATTATGATGGAGCTCTTTTCAGTGGAAAACGGTAGTCTCTAAAGCTTTTAATCTTTAAAATATAATGGCAGTTCTATGAATTACACCTTTGATCTTACCATGTCAAACAAGGTTTTAATTACATATCTCGAACGCTCCATACTCTTATGGTGTTTCGGGAAATGCAAATGCACAGAACGATTCCTTAGATCTTAGGTATTATGCTTAACTTGTAACTCAAATATCTTCCTTTATGATCTTTATCATAAACTATTTATATTCTTATTACAATGATTTTGCACTTCATTTTGAAAGACTTTGAACTTTTCAAATGTTTCATACTTCATCCTTATTAAGTAAATATTCATATATTCACTCAAATTTTCGGAGAAAGCATATGAAGTTGAAATCCATCGCTCTTGACTACATATAATGGATTTCATACAACAATATGTACAAGTTCCAATAAGCTAGTCATTCGTTCCCTTTTGGCCTATGAACGAAGTTTTTAATTATCTCTAGGAAAGTTTCACAAGCGTCATGTGATCAAAAATCAAAAGACTCCAAAATTCCATCCACATGGAGTTTCTTCATGTTTTCTTTCCAATATAATTTAAACGGCGATGTCACTTCCTAAGTGATCTTTTAATCAATTTGTCTTTCGACATTTTTAGCACTAGTTTTATGGATGTGATTTATCCAACGAGATTTGTAAATCATCCATCTTTTATGGATTACGGCAATTATTTGAACAACCCTTTTGTTCTCATAACACCTGATAAAACAAATCTTGAAGGCAAGCTTTGATGTTTAACGAGCAACACAATAACCCTTTATTTGTTCTTGATGAACATCATCACATATTCTTTTGCTAGTTACTTAGGCCATTGTAGTTCATGAATTGTGTTGTTTCGTATGACGATTCACACCAACAAATTCAGTATCAAATACTTAAGAACCACATTGTTTAATAAACAAAGAATATAGCCATAACATGTATATCATCTATATACTTAAACTGAACAATTCTAGTCTTTTCTTTTCTGCCATATATTTATGAGATTCTCTTTCAGTATTTATTTTCTGTTTGAAAGAATCTATCAACATCAACAATGGAGTCATACATATGACACATAGTCCAAAGGGTGTATAGTTAAATACCAATGTCTTTGGACTTGCACTTTGAAGTAGATCACCATCATCAAATGTTTGGTGTGCTTTCAAATTCCTTTCTTTAGTAATCTCTTGGTGTAGTAAACACTTTACCTACATCAAATATTCACCCTTAACATGGAATCGTCCATGATCAAGCTACTTTTAGCTTATAACGATGAATTACGAGTATAATGTTGCTCTCCAAAACATTTTGGAGGATTAGGACAACTAGTGTCTTCAACCTTTTGCAAATTCTCATTAAATACGAGAACATGACTTTTGCCATATTATACTCTATCATGTTGCAACCAAAACTTCGTTTCAGATATCACAATATCTTCCACACATCATGGTTTCTAAAACAACTCTTTTCAGATCCTAGATAACCTTGATATTAAGACAATCCTTTGAATATCAAGAATCATGGAGACAAACATGATACTCATACACTAACTTTTGGAATTGTCACTCTTGTTTTAATACCAATTATTAAACTTCATGGAGTAACCAGAACTTACTGAAAGTTTGCAATAGGACTTTTAAACTTTAGATTAACACTTCAAAACAATACGATACCACCAGAAAGTAACTAACCAGAATTCTATAGTTCTATCATCTCAATTAAAACTAAGCGCAAGGTGGTAAACGGATGCCAATGACTACAACAACTATGCAAATTCACTTTGATTTAATTTATGATAAATTGAGTTCTAATTAATAATTAAATTAATCTAGGTGAACTCCCACTCAAAACAACATCCCTCACATTGTTTTAGTGATCACACGAACCAAATCCACCACATCAAAACCGATCATCACGAGAGTTGATGTAGCTTCAATGGCGAACAATCAACATGTTCATCATATCTACTATATGACTCATGCTTTACCTTTCGGTGATCCGTGTTCTGAGACCATGTCTGTACATGCTAGGCTCGTCAAGATCAAACCTTAGCTTTCGCATAAGCAAATCTGGCTTGCTTATGTTGTATACACTTGCGGAGTCTAACACACCCGATCATCACGTGGTGCTTCGAAACAACAAGCTTTAGGAACGGTGCATACTAAGGGTGAACACTTTAGAACTTGAAATTTATGTGCATGAGGGATCATCTTATATCGTCTACTAAGCAATACAAGATGCATAAAGGATTAACATCGCATGCAATTCATAATATGTGATATGATATGGCCTTTCTTCTTTGTGCTTCCGATCTCCATCTTCAAGCACGAACATGATCTCCATCATCACCGGCATAGCATCAAGGTCAATGACGCTTCTTCATGGTTGTCGTCCACCAGCTTCAACTATTACAACTACTTTGAATAGACACGCGGGTCTTAACAGAAATTAAAGACAACCATATGGCTCCTGCCGGTTGCCAACTTACAATAAGGAACATTGCATACATCAAATATAATCACAATCATGGCCATATCACATCATCAGACACCCCTCGCAAAACAAAGTTAGACGCCTCTACTTTCTTTGCATATTTTACGTGGTTTGGGGCTGTTAATAAGTGTCGTTCTAACTTACGAACATGAACCACAACATTGATACTAGTATTGTTAATCACCCGTTGTAAATTGGATCTTAACTATGCTAGGAGAAACAGGCACCCGCAAAGCCACTTATGCAATACAAATTGCATGTCAAGCGTGGAGCAAGTCTCATGAACGATGTCATGTAAGGTTAGCCCGGGCGGCTTCATCCCAACATACCGCAAGATGCAAAGTACACAAGAAGCAATCAACAATAAAAGCATCAATGCCCACAATGATCATTGTGTTCTACTCGTGCAACAGATCTACATATAGACACGGCTCTGACACCACTGTAGGGTTTCGTAGCATGGAAAACAAAAAAATTCTACCGCATACAAACAAACAAGCCAAGATCTATCTACTAGATTGTAGCAACGAGTCGATGGAATAACTCACCCTCGAAGATTCCAAAGCGTTTAACGAGAGCAGATTCTCGTGGGTGATGTAGTCGCATTTTTCCGATCTCAAGATCACAGACGATCCTTCCGGGCTGCAAGAAGCGCTCCCGCAATCGGTCACACGTTCGGTACTCGATGAAGACCTTCCTCTCCTTGTTCCAGCAGAAAATGGAGGTTGTAGCACTCTCCTCGCGATTCGGCAAAGACAACGGCGTGGTACCGAAGTAGAGGGAGATCTCGCAGGCTTCGCCTTAAGCCAGGCGAGAGTATGGTGGAGTATGAGAGTCCTCGACGATCTAGGGTTTAGACACGAGAGGAGGAGGCTAGGCCGGCTAGGGTAGGCGCGGCGGCGTTTCTCAGGGCGGCGGGCGGCGGTAGCAGGTGGCGGCGCCGGAGGTTTTGGGTTTGGAGGAGAGGCTCTTGTGTCTCTAGGAGGGAGCCCTCCCCTCCTTATATAGGTGGAGGGCCGGCCGGCCAAGGGAGGAGAGGAGTCCCTCCCAACTCGGCTTGAGGGGGCTGGCTGGGGAGGAGGGACTCCTCCCCAACTCGGTTTCCTCCTCTTTTCCTCTTTCTAAAATTAGCCGTTTGACTTTCAAACTAGCCGTTTGACTTTTCAAACTAGGATTTAATTAAACCCTTTATTTTGGACAGCGATGACACTTAGTACATGATGCAATCATACCAACTTGATATAACACATTCATGTACCCTTCCCCTCCGGAGTGCCGGACATTCCGGAACCTTCTAGAACATTCCCGACGAAATCACCAGAACCATTCCCCAACTCCGAAACGGGACTTTCCTTATATGAATCTTATTCTCCGGACCATTCTGGATCTCCTCGTGATATCCCGAATCCCATTCGAGACTCCGAACAACATTCGGTTTCTTTCTCATCATTCCATAACTACAGAAACAACATCGAATCCTTAAGTGTGTCTCCCTACGGTTCGTGAATTATGCGGACATGATCGAGACACTTCTCCGATCAATAACCAATAGAGGAATCTGGAAATTCATATGGCTCCCACATATTTCTACGATTACTTTGTGATCGAATGAACCACTTACATACGATACCAATTTCCCTTTGTCTCACGATAGTTTACTTATCCGAGGTTATGATCGTCGGTATCTCTGCATACCTAGTTCAACCTCGTTACCGATAAGTACTCTTTTATCGTTCCCGTGATATGTGATCCCTTGTGAGCCAGTCACATGCTTGCAAGCTAATTGGATGACATTCCACCGAGAGGGCCCAGAGTATATCTATCCGTCATATGGATGGACAAATCCCACTCTTGATCCATGTGTTTCAACCAATACTTTCTGAACACTCAATGCCACCTTTATACCCACCCAGTTACGGTGTGGTGTTTGATGTCATCAAAGCATCCATCCGGTAAAGGTGATATGCATGATCTCATGGTCGAAGGAATTAGGTTACTATGTATCAGAAAGCATATAGCAATTGAACTATTAAATTGACTTGATCTTTATGCTACGCTTATCTATAGGAGTATGTCCACCATATCATTCTCCTAACGATATGATCTTGTTGTTAATAACATCTCAATGTTCATGATAGGGAAACCACAATCATCTATTAACCAACAAGCTAGTATTATATAGAGGCTTTACTAGGGACTTCAAATTAAGTTTACAAATCACACAAGTATTAATGTTTCCTTGTTAATACTATTATAGCATGAATGTAAACATTTATCATAAACACAAAGATATAATAATAACTACATTTATTATTGCCTCTAGGGCATATCTCCAACAGTCTCCCACTTGCACTAGAGTCATCTAATCTAGATTACATGGTAATATACCGAACACCCATGGCAGTTTGGTGTCTGTCATGTTTTGCCCTCGGGAGAGGTTTAGTCAACGGATCCGCCACATTCAGATCTGTGTGTACTTTGCAAATCTTTATATCCCCATCTTGGATATGTTCTCGAATAGCGTGAAAACGTAGCTTGATGTGCTTCAGCTTCTTGTGTGACCTTGGTTCTTGCGCATTGGCTATGGCGCCCATGTTATCACAGTAGATAGACATTGGGTCCAGCGCACTAGGAACCACACCCAGCTCTATAATGAACTCTTTCATCCATATCGCTTCTTGTGAAGCCTCCAAAGCATCCATGTATTCCGATTCAGTTGAAGATCTCGCCACAACGCTTTGCTTTGCACTCCTCCAGCTAACTGTTGCACCATTCAAAATAAATTCGTATCCATATTGTGATTTAGAATCATCCGGATCGGTGTTCCAACTAGCATCGGTGTAACCATTAACAACGAGCTGTTCATCACCTCCATAAGAAAGAACCATATCCTTAGTTCTTCTCAAGTACTTAAGGATGTTTTGATCACGTCCAATGATCCACTCGGATCACTTTGATATCTGCTAGTTAAACTAACAGCATATGCAATGTCGGGTCTAGTACATAGCATGGCATACATTAGAGATCCTATGGCTGAGGCATAGGGAGTCTTACTCATCCTCTCTCTATCTTCTGCCGATGTCAGACTTTGAGTTTTACTCAAGGTCATATTGGGCAACATGGGCAAGAACCGTTTCTTGCTATCTTCCATTCCAAACCTCTTTAGAACTTTGTCCAAATATGTACTTTGTGATAATGATATTTGGCGTTTCGATCTATCTCTATAAATCTTTATGCCTAATATGTAAGCTGCTTCGCCAAGATCTTTCATTGAAAAACTATTATTCAAATATTCCTTGATACTATTAAGAAGGTCTACATCATTCCCAATCAACAATATGTCATCTACATATAGTATTAAGAATGCTACAGAGCTCCCACTCACTTTCTTGTAAATACAAGCTTCTCCATAAGTTTGTATAAAACCAAAACTTTTGATCACCTTATCAAAACGTTGATTCCAACTTCGGGATGCTTGCTTCAATCCATAGATGGACCGTTGAAGTTTGCATACCTTGTTAGCATCTTTAGGATCGACAAAACCTTTGGGTTGCATCATATACAACTCTTCATCAATGTCTCCATTGAGGAATGCTGTTTTGACATCCATCTGCCATATCTCATAATCATAATATGCAGCGGTTGCTAACATAATCCTCACAGACTTTAGCCGCTCTTGGTGAGAAAGTCTCATCGTAGTCAACTCCTTGAATTTGTCGAAACCCTTTATGCGACAAGTCGAGCTTTATAGACAATAACATTACCATCAAGATCTGCTTTTCTTCTTGAAGATCCATTTGTTCTCGACACCTTCCGCCATCCGGTAAGTCCACCAAAGTCCATACTTGGTTTTCGTACATGGATCCAATCTCGATTTCATGGCTTCTTGCCATTTATTGGAATCTGGGCTCATCATCGCTTCCTCATATGTCTCGTGGTCATCGGTGTTGTCCACCAACATGACACTCATAACGGATCATACCAACTGGAGTGGTACGAGTTCTCGTTGACTGCGAGGCTTTGTAGCAACTTCAACCGAAGTTTCATGATCATCATCATTAGCTTCCTCTCTAATTGGTGCAGCACCACAGAACTTCTTCGGTCTTTGCACTACTCGCAATTTCGAGAGAAGGTTCGACAACCTCGTCGAGTTCTACTTTCCTTCCAGTCACTTCTTTCGAGAGAAATTCCTTCTCTAGAAAGGATCCATTCTTGGCAACGAAGATTTTGCCTTCGGATCTATGATAGAAGGTATACCCAATAGTTTCCTTCGGGTATCCAATGAAGACGCATTTTTCCTCTTTGGGTTCAAGCTTGTCCGGCTGTAACTTCTTTACATAGGCTTCGCAACCCCAAACTTTAAGGAACGACAATCTAGGTTTCTTCCCAAACCATAATTCATACGGTGTCGTTTCAAAGGATTTAGATGGTGCCCTATTTAAAGTGAATGCGGCTGTTTCTAATGCATAACCCCAAAATGATAGCGGTAAATCTGTAAGTGACATCATAGAACGAACCATATCTAAGAGAGTTCGATTACGACATTCAGACACACCATTACGCTGTGGTGTTCCCGGCGGTGTCAATTGTGAAAGTATTCTGCATTTCTTCCAATGCTCGCCAAACTCGTAACTTAGATATTCACCTGCACGATCAGAACGTAGAAATTTAATCTTCTTGTTACGTTGATTCTCTACCTCACTTTGAAATTCCTTAAACTTCTCGAAAGTTTCGGACTTATGTTTCATGAAATAGATATACCCATATCTACTCAAGTCATCCGTGAAGGTAAGAACACAACGATAACCACCGCGCGATGCTACACTCATTGGACCACACACATCGGTATGTATGATTTCCAATAAGTCCGTAGCTCGCTCCATCATACCAGAAAATGGAGTCTTAGTCATTTTACCCATCAGACATGCTTCGCATCTTTCAAGTGATTCGAAATCAAGTGATTCAAGAAGTCCATCAGAATGGAGTTTCTTCCTTCATGCGCTTCACTCCAATGCGACCAAGACGACAGTCCCACATATAGGTCGAGTTATCGCTCGATTTCAAACGTTTAGCCTCAATGTTGTTAATATGTGTATTTCCACTATCGAGATTCAACAAGAATAGACCATCTATCAAAGGTGCATGTGCATAAAACATATTACTCATATAAATCGAACAACCATTATTCTCGGACTTAAACAAGTAACCGTCTCGCAATAAACAAGATCCCGATATAATGTTCATGCTTAACGCAGGCACCAAATAACAATTATTTAAGTATAAAACTAATCCCGATCGTAGATGAAGGGGTAGCGTGCCGATCGCGATCACATCAACCTTTGATCTGTTTCCAACGCGCATCGTCACCTTGTTCTTCGCCAGCTTCCGTTTATTCTGCAGCACCTGTTTTGAGTTACAAATATGAGCAACCGAACCAGTATCAAATACCCAGGCACTACTACGAGTACTAGTGAGATACACATCAATAACATGTATATCAGATATACCTTTCTTCTTGATGTTGCCGTTCTTCAAATCCGCCAAGTACTTTGGGCAATTCTGCTTCCAGTGACCTTCTCCCTTGCAGTAAAAGCACTCAGTATCAGGCTTAGGTCCAGCCTTGGTCTTCTTCGTTGGCGTGGCAACTTTCTTACCACCCTTCTTGAAGTGTCCCTTTTACTTAGACTTGCCTTTCTTGAATTTGGTGGTCTTATTGACCAACAACACTTGGTGCTCTTTCTTGATCTCCACTTCTGCAGATTTCAACATAGCAAAGAGTTCTGGCAACGTCTTTTCTGCATGTTGTAGTTCATCACAAAGTTCTTGTAACTTGGTGGTAGTGATTGGAGGACACGGTAAATCCCCAAAGCATTAGGAATCACTATACCCAAGCTTTGAAGTTTGTTTATGCCTGCACATCTTAAGCACATGCTCACTAACGGAGCTGCCCTCTTCCATCTTGCAGTTAAAGAACTTTTCAGAAGCCTCATAGCTTTCAATTGCCGCATGAGTCTCAAAGATCAATTTGAAATCCTCGACAATATCATATGGGTCTGAATTCTAAAACCTTTTCTAAAGCTCCGGTTCTAAACCATACAAGATAGCACACTGAACTGTGGAGTACTGAGTCTTCCGAGTGAGGTAAACATTCTTTACTTCATCGGCAGCATCAGCTACAGGTGGGTCACCCAGCGGTGCATCCAGCACATAGGTCAAATTACCAGCTGTGAGGACAATCCTCAAATTGCGGAACCAATCCGCGAAGTTGCTTCCATTGTTTTTCAACTTTTCTTTCTCTAGGAACGCATTAAAATTGATGGTAGGGGCTGCCATTGATCTACAACATATTTGCAATAGTTTAGACTAAGTTTATGACAAATTGAGTTCAAATTAATAATAAAATTAATCTAGGTGAACTCCCACTCAAAACAATATCCCTCACATTGTTTTAGTGATCACACGAACCAAATCCACCACATCAACACCGATCATCACGAGAGTTGATATAGTTTCAATGGCGAACAATCGACATGTTCATCATATCTACTATATGATCCATGCTTTACCTTTCGGTGATCCGTGTTCCGAGACCATGTCTGTACATGCTAGGCTCGTCAAGATCAAACCTTAGTTTCCGCATGAGCAAATCTGGCTTGCTCACGTTGTATACACTTGCGGAATCTAACACACCCGATCATCACGTGGTGCTTCGAAACAACAAGCTTTAGCAACGGTGCTTACTAAGGGCGAACACTTTATGACTTGAAATTCATGTGCATGAGGGATCATCTTATAATGCTACCGTCGTCTACTAAGCAATACAAGATGCATAAAGGATTAACATCACATGCAATTCATAATATGTGATATGATATGGCCTTTCTTCTTTGTGCTTTCGATCTCCATCTTCTAGCACGAACATGATCTCCATCATCACCGGCATTGCATCAAGGTCAATGACGCTTCTCCATGGTTGTCGTCCACCGGCTTCAACTATTACAACTACTTTGAATAGACACGCGGGTCGTAACATAAATTAAAGACAACCATATGGCTCGCCGTTGCCAACTTACAATAAGGAACATTGCATACATCAAATATAATCACAATCATGGCCATATCACATCACTGCACACCCCTGCAAAACAAAGTTAGACGCCTCTACTTTCTTTGCATGTTTTACGTGGTTTGGGGCTTTCAATAAGTGTCGTTCTAACTTACGAACATGAACCACAACAATGATACTAGTATTGTTAATCACCCGTTGTAAATTGGATCTTAACTATGCTAGGAGAAACAGCACCCATAAGCCACTTATGCAATACAAGTTGCATGTCAAGCGTGGAGCAAGTCTCATGAACGATGTCATGTAAGGTTAGCCCGGCCGCTTCATCCCAACATACCGCAAGATGCAAAGTACACAAGAAGCAATCGACAATAAAGCATCAACGCCCACAATGACCATTGTGTTCTATTCGCAACAGATCTACATATAGACACGGCTCGATACCACCGTAGGGTTTCAGAGCATGGAAAACAAAAATTTCTATCGTGATACAAACAAACAAGCCAAGATCTATCTACTAGATTGTAGCAACGAGTCGATAGAATAACTCACCCTCAAGATTCCAAAGTGTTTAACGAGAGCGGATTCTCGTGGGTGATGTAGTCGATTTCTTCTCGATCTCAAGATCGCGTAGACGATCCTTCCGCGCTATGCTCCGCAGCGCCCCTGCAATCGGTCACATGTTCGAGATCGACGAAGACCTTCCTCTCCTTGTTCCAAAGAAGCGGAGGTTGTAGCACTCTCCTCGCGATTCCAAAAGACAACAAAGATGGTACCGAAAGTAGAGGGGAGATCTCGCAGGGCTTCGCCGTAAGCCGGAGCGAGTATGGTGGAGTATGAGAGAGTCCCTCGACGATCTAGGGTTTAGACACGTCGAGGAGGAGGCTAGGCCGGCGGCTAGGGTTGCTAGGCGGCGGCGGCGGTTTGCCCTAGGGCGGCGGCGGCGGCAGGTGGCGGCGCCGGCGGTTTAGGGTTTGGAGGAGAGGATCTTGTGTCTCTAGGAGGGAGCCCTGCCCCTCCTTATATAGGTGGAGGGGCCGGCCGGCCAAGGGGAGGGAGAGGAGTCCCTCCCCAACTCGGCTTGGAGGGCGCGCCGGCGGTGGGGAGGAGGGACTCCTCCCCAACTCGGTTTCCTCCTCTTTTCCTCTTTCCAAAATTAGCCGTTTGACTTTCAAACTAGCCGTTTGACTTTTCAAACTAGGATTTAATTAAACCCTTTATTTTGGACAGCGATGACACTTAGTACATGATGCAATCGTACCAACTTGATATAACACATTCATGTACCCTTCCCCTCCGGAGTGCCGGACATTCCGGAACCTTCTAGAACATTCCTGGTGAAATCACCGGAACCATTCCCCAACTCCGAAACGGGACTTTCCTTATATGAATCTTATTCTCTGGACCATTCCGGATCTCCTCGTGATATCCCGAATCCCATTCGAGACTCCGAACAACATTCGGTTTCTTTCTCATCATTCCATAACTACTCAAACAACGTCGAATCCTTAAGTGTGTCTCCCTATGGTTCGTGAATTATGCGGACATGATCGAGACACTTCTCCGATCAATAACCAATAGAGGAATCTGGAAATTCATATGGCTCCCACATATTCCTACGATTACTTTGCGATCGAATGAACCACTTACATACGATACCAATTTCCCTTTGTCTCACGATAGTTTACTTATCCGAGGTTATGATCGTCGGTATCTCTGCATACCTAGTTCAACCTCGTTACCGATAAGTACTCTTTTCTCGTTCCCGTGATATGTGATCCCTTGTGAGCCAGTCACATGCTTGCAAGCTAATTGGATGACATTCCACCGAGAGGGCCCAGAGTATATCTATCCGTCATATGGATGGACAAATCCCACTCTTGATCCATGTGTTTCAACCAATACTTTCTGAACACTCAATGCCACCTTTATAGCCACCCAGTTACGGTGTGGTGTTTGATATCATCAAAGCATCCATCCGGTAAAGGTGATATGCATGATCTCATGGTCGAAGGAATTAGGTTACTATGTATCAGAAAGCATATAGCAATTGAACTATTAAAATGACTTGATCTTTATGCTACGCTTATCTATAGGAGTATGTCCACCATATCATTCTCCTAACGATATGATCTTGTTGTTAATAACATCTCAATGTTCATGATAGGGAAACCACAATCATCTATTAACCAACAAGCTAGTATTATATAGAGGCTTTACTAGGGACTTCAAATTAAGTTTACAAATCACACGAGTATTAATGTTTCCTTGTTAATACTATTATAGCATGAATGTAAACATTTATCATAAACACAAAGATATAATAATAACTACATTTATTATTGCCTCTAGGGCATATCTCCAACAGCGAGGTCGGGAGCCGGCGAATCGACGACGAGCACTATAGCGGCTGACGCGATGTCGAGCTCGATTCAGGCCAGAGGAGATCGTCCGGGCGTGCGTGCTTTGGTGAGGAGTATGAGGGCGGCGAGGCGCTTCCAGCAGTGTCCTCGACGCACCACGGGGTGGTCGGGGACGGCGAGGCAACACGGTGGCCGGAGCTAGGTTTTCGGCCTTGGCGAGAAAAAGGATACGGCGGAGGGGGAGAGTGATGGGCTAGGGTTCTCCAGAGGGCGGGGCGAGGTCCTTATAGGTGCTAGGGGGTGGCGACGTGCACGAATCATGGCGTAGCGGCCGACGATGGCGCCGGCGACACGCAGGTGATTATCGTCGTCGTCGAAGACGACGAAAAGAATGGGAGAACCGGTACGGGCTGGCCGCGGGCTGCAGATGGGCTAGGTGGGCTGCGGCGAAGTGAGGGCAGCGGCTGCTGGCGGCTGCGCGTGGGCGGCAGAGAAAGAAGGGGAGAGGAGATGGGCTCGGCCCAGTTAGGTTAGGAATAGTTTTTATTTCGAAAACATTTATATTTTTTTGTTTTGTGTTTTTTCTCTTTTGTAATTCAAATCCAAATCTGTTTTGGATAATTTCGAAATACAGAGACTTTTATAAAATATCTGAAAACACTAAGGGGCCCTTTATACCATTTGGGTTTCCAAAATATTTAAAACCATTTGAATTGATTTTTTTAAAGAAGAAGGGAGTTTATGTTTAGGGTTTTATTTCCCCTGGTTGTTTAACAATTGCACATTTTCTTTAGTTCAAAGGGATGCATGCAATGCTCATGATGCACAAATCAAACCTAATTATTATTTAATAAAACTAGGGTTGTTTGTAGGTTGTTGGAGGGGGGGTATAAGGGGGGGGGTGGGTCATTCTTCCCTTTCTCCCCCTCTCCTCCTTCTTTCCTCGTATTTTGCCGGGCGTTCAGCTCCCGCAAGCTGCGCCCTTGATTCTTCCTCGACGGCCACGCCGCAGCTCTCCGGTTCTCGCGAACTCGCCACCGCGCACCCGCTTTCGTATTTTAGCTAGTGTGCCTCTCCGCAGCACCGCCGCTAGGTTTCTGCCCTAGGTGCTCTTCTCGTTTTCTTCAATTTCTCGCGGCGGTTCTTTCTCTGCTCCGCCGCCGCGTCCGTTGTCGTCGCGATTGGGCCCTGCACTTCCAAGCCTCTCCCTGCCGTCAGCTATTCTTCCGTCGATTCCTCCGACAAACCTATGTCCAGCGGTGCCCTCGTCGGGGAAGAGGAGCTTATGGCGGGTCCAGAACGGGGCTCCTGGCAAGGTTCCACGATCACTCGCCGAGAGGTCGAGTGGTTGCGCAAGACTCGCCGCATCACCGCCGAGGTAAACTGTCGCTTACCCGGCAAAGAGTCCTCCCATGTACTAGATGAGGGCGAATACGTAGTCTTCATGTCTCACTTTGCTCAAGGATTCGGCCTCCCTCTTAGTGATTTTGCTAGGAGTTTCTTAGATTACTTTGGCGTTCAGCCGCATCATCTGCCGGCTAACGCCGTAGCTTCTCTCTCAGCCTTTATCTCGGCTTCGGAGGGATACTTCGGCCTTTGGCTATTAGTAGACGTATGGTCTAAATTTTTCCAAATCCGAGCTAACGTAGTGCCAGATAAATCTCTCCATCCCTCCGAGAAATCTTTAACCCAATGTGGGGCCGCCTCCATTACTCCTCGAAAAAACTCTGTGTTTCCCCGTGTTGCGGGTCTTGAGTCTTATAAAAAATGGCATAGATCATTTTTTATGTCAAG
Source organism: Avena insularis (assembly GCA_023614405.1). Lineage (NCBI taxonomy): Eukaryota > Viridiplantae > Streptophyta > Magnoliopsida > Poales > Poaceae > Avena > Avena insularis. The sequence continues at coordinate 257,787,387 of CM042691.1, forward strand.
AATACCAGAGCAGAAGACAAGATTCGGCTCCCTGCTTTCTCTATTGGCCCTCCTTCAAAGAAGAATTGTCTCTATAATCCGAGGAAAACCCATGCTCTTGCCGAGGCATTCGAGCTCCGGCTTAAGGAGTTGATTCGTGCTGGACTCCGGGGTGAAGATTTGAGGACTACGTTTATTAGCAGCCGAATCTGCCCTTCCAACTTCGTTCCCACAAGCTCTGCTACATGAGCGGTCCTTTGGATCCCAACCGAGTTTCTACGGTTGAGCTGGATGACTACCAGATTTACAAACGTGTCCGGGCTATCTTTAAGACCGAGATGTCCAAGGAATGGGAGTGGGGAATGAAGCCCTTCTTTCGTGAGAAACCTCCTCCTTAGGTAAATAGAACACGAGTAGTTTCCTCCGAATTATCTTTCCTTCATTCTTTCGTTAACTCTTGTTTGTTTTTCTCGCAGAGATTTGCAGAGAAAACTACAGAAGATGCCGAGGTTCTGGCTCTTCCTTGGATTGCTGACTGCAATACTCCGGACAACGGGGAGCCTGATCCGAAGGAATTTATTCCTAAGCCGGAAGTTGCTCCTATCCGCACCTGGAGCAAGACCTCGGCCCCTGCTGATGAAGGTGATTCGGTCGACGTACAAATTCTTGAGGTAGTTGCCGTGGTGCCTATCTCTTATGCATTTCCGGCTCCTTCTTTCTCAGCTAATCAGGCTGGTCAGGTGCATGAGGTTGATCCTCTCGCTTCAGAGGCCCCTGTTGCCTCCAAGAAGCGTGCTGCCTCATCGAATCCTTCCGATATTGCCCCAGGAAGCGAACTAAGAAATCCTCCCAGCATATTCCGAGGCGTAAGGCTATGCCTGGAGTTACAGGGTAAGTTTCCCTTTATATTTTCTTTTGTATTTCTTGTTTCTCTCTTTATTTCTCTGAATTAATTTCTACTTCCCTACAGAGCTCCACTTTCCGCTAAGCCTAGCGGTCCGAGTATGACATCTCATACTACTCGGCCACCCTCGTCGTCGCCTCCTGATGATGTTCGGGTTCCTAGTCCTCCTCGTGATGATTCTCCTCTAGGGCCGACTAATGCATCACCTCGGGGAGTCGAGCCCCTTGCTCCAGGGCCGACATCAGCAGCCACTTGCATATGGCTACGAAGATTGTCCTTGATAGTGACAAGATGAATGAAGTAAGTGCTTCAATTTATACTATGATTATTATCCATATGATATTATATACGCATTAGTTCCCGAGCTTGCAACCGAATGACTTGCTATTCGTTTGGAAGCTCTCATTATTACAAATACAACCATTCGCTTGTGCAATAGATAATGTTTACCACTTACATGAGCATACGTCTAGTTTTGATTACCCAGCCATCTAGATCCAAGTCAAGGTTCACTTGATTCGGATTTGCTTTACTTTTGATTATCCAGCCATCTAGATTCGAGTCAAGTGTTACTTGTTTTGGATATGCTTTACTTTTGATTATCCAGCCACCTAGATCTAAGTCAAGTTTTACTTGATTCGGATCTGCTTTAATTTTGATTATCCAGCCACCTAGATCCGAGTCAAGTTTTACTTGATTCGGATCTGCTTTAATTTTGATTATCCAGCCACCTAGATTCGAGTCAAGTTTTACTTGATTCGGATCTGCTTTAATTTTGATTATCCAGCCACCTAGATCTGAGTCAAGTTTTACTTGATTCGGATCTGCTTTAATTTTGACTATCCAGCGACCTAGATCCGAGTCAAGTTTTACTTGATTCAGATCTGCTTTAATTTTGATTATCCAGCCACCTAGATCCGAGTCAAGTTTTACTTGATTCGAATCTTTTGTTGTTTTCTTTGTGTAACTTTTTGTTATTTCAGGTTGCTCATGATTGGCGAACGGCCGAATTTCAAAAGTTACTCTTCGCGCACAAGAAGCTTCAAGATAAATACGAGCAAATGGTCCCTGTTGTGAAAAAAACTTGTAAGCTATTATGTTGTTAGTGTCTTCTATCTTTGTAGAAAATTCTATTTTTGTACTCCCTTCGATCCTAAATAAGTGTCATGATTTTGAACTAACTCTAGTTCAAAACCGCGACACTTATTTAGGATCGGAGGGAGTATTATTTTCTGATGTGTCATTGTGCAGTTAATGTTAACAACCTTAATACTCGACTTATGAAGAAAGTTGGCGCTCTTAAAGGTTAGTTACTCCTCTGCCCTTTCATTCGTCCGTCTTTGTTTGATGTATATCTTGGTTATCTTACAGTATTCCGGCTTTGGTATAGCCGAGTTACAAACACTTGCAATGTCGTATCAAGAATGCATATCTATGTCTGATATGATGCTGCATTTTTTAGAGCAAGCTGCTACTCACTCGGCACAACTTAAGGAGAAAGATGACGAGATTGCCCGGCTACGTGCCGAGGTTGAATCTCTTAAACTTGCGCAGAAGTCCGAGTTAGAGAAAATTGACCGGGAGTTTTCCGAGGAGAAAAACCGACTAAGACTACAACTTTAGAAAGGCAAGGAGCTTCTTGACGCCGCCGAGCTAAAGAACCAGGCGATGACCGAAGAAATCGCTGATTTTGAGAAGAATAGGGCGAACTGGACTACAGATCTCCAGAAAATGCTACGATATATCCATCGTGAGTTTTCTGTTATTGGCCGAGTTACTCTTTTCTCTTTGCTTTTCTTGACTTATTTGATTTCGTTTCCTATAGATCATTTTCCAGAAGCTATATCTGTGATCTCCAAGGTTGTGCTTGCTGCTCGCGAGCGCCGAGGTGTTTCCACGGCTCCGAATCAAGAATATTCCATGGAGGATTTTTTGATTGCTGTTGCTGTTGCCGTTGGGCCAATGAAAGTTATGGGAAAAGTTCTGGTGCGAGCAGCTATTCGGGCCTATCATGTTCTCTGGACGAATGAACCGGAGATTGATGAAGTAGAAATGCTTGTGGCGAAGCTAATGGAGTCCCAAACTCGATTGAATATCTGGAGGGAATCCGCTGTACGAGCTAGAGCTGATATGGCGCTTACTGTTGTGTTGTCATGGTACGAGGATATCTCCCTAGATATTCTGATCAATTTGCGCACTGGCTCTCCTTGGATTGAAAATCCGGATTTCGTTGCTCGTCGCCAAGCCCGCGCCTTCCAGCTTATTGAATATGCTGATGTTCATCACTGGATTGAAGGGCCGAGTTTTCTTCCTAACGAGGCCAAAGATGATGCCGAGGTTGCAGGTGATGACGAATCCGATGGGAATTCTGGTGGTGAGGATGAGTCGGGTGAAAACTCTCATAACGGTGACGAGTCTAGTGATAGTTCGGGGGGATGCCAAGGCTCGATCCTCCTCCAAGGGAACTGAAGCTTCTCAAGCTCAAGCTGGGGTCTCTCAGCGAGCCACCCTTGCCCCAGATGCTCCTGTAGCCTTCGTGGAGGCCGAAGTAACCTCTGCAGGGGCTCAAGCCACTTCCGATATCCCTGTTCCTAAGGTTGTTACTTCTAATGAGGCCGAGGTAGTTTTGGCTGCACCCGAGGTACCAACGACGGACACTCCTGTTGCTATAACTGTTCCTCCCACGGGTGATTCGGCAACTGCCGATGCTTCAGTTTAACATTGTTATGTGTTCAAGTCCCCGGTATGTCGGGCGTATGTTGTCTTAAAACAATCTTCCTCTTTTGGTGTTGTGTAACTTGTTTTAACTTTGGCGCGCTACATTGTAGTAACGTTGTCACTCTTCTAGTTGAATTGGCGCGATTCTTATCTTTGCTTACGAAATTTCAATTTCATAAGTTCAAACCATTATCCATATGTGTGATTCTTGTTTGGCATCCAACCTATGCCTTTTATTTATTTCTTTGCCGCGAAACTTTTGGTTTTGCTATTTTGCCTTAAGAAATATGAGCGTTATGGCCATTCACCATTTAGTTTGATAAATTCCTTACCTTTATGAGACATACTCTTGCAGGATAAAATAAGTATGGTACTTTCCTCATTATATTCTCGAACTGTCGAGGATATTATATGATTCACGATTCTACCACTTCATGGGGAATTTCCCGAGTTATTGCTCGGGTTGTTGAGGTGTTTATTCATATTACATATGTTACTGATAATAGACTTGATCAGGCAGTCCCCGAGTCACCGGTTTGGACTACCGAGGTTTTATACATGATCTGACCGACGAACTGTACGGGGTAGTCCCCGAGTTACTATTCGAGTTATCAAAGTCTCATACATAGCCTAATTGATAAACAACATCGGGTAATTCCCGAGTCATTGCTCAAGCTACCGAAGCTTCATACGTGCCTGAAATGACAAATAATATAGGGTAGTCCCCGAGTCACTGCTCGAACTACGGAAGTTTCGTACATGCCTAAAATGACAAATAACATGGGGTAGTCCCCGAGTCACTGCTCGAGCTACCCAAGTTTCATACACAACTAGAATGACAAATAACATGGGGTAGTCCCCGAGTCACTGCTCGAGCTACCGAAGTTTTGATAATCCATGTTTGATACATCAAATTGATACATAGTATCTCTGGATACAACATCCTTCTTCTAAGTATAAAACGGACGAAGTAAAGCCACATTCAATGGCCTTTTTGATTCATCTCCGGACTTATCCACTTTGTTCTTTTCTGGTGTTTGAGCCACATTCCATACAACCGAAGAGATTTCTGTCACTTCTCTTGGAAACTAGAGGCATGAACCCACTATCGAGCATAAATACTCTCTCTTGGAGTCACTAGCAACTACTTGGCCAAGATAACCACTAGCAACAGAGAGCATGCAAGATCACAAACAACACAGACATGATAGAATCATAAAGACAAAACCATTAATGAAACCAACATAATAATCTCAATATCCATCGGATCCCCGCAAACACAACATGCATGATTACAAATAGATTAGATCTTGATCATGAACGGATCTCACAAGATCTATACATGAAAGCACAAAGGAGGAGATACAACCATCTAGCTACTACATAGACCCATAGTCCAAGGTGGAACTACTCACGAATCATACCAGAGAGAAGGCCTCCGGGATGATCTCCCCTCCGGCAGGGTGCCGGGAAGAGCTTCAGACCCCCCGATCTAGGGACGATGGTGGTGGCGGCTACAGACGGTTTCGTGGATTTTTGATCGGGTACCTAGGGTTTCTGCATCGGGGGCTTCTTATAGGCGAAGGAGGAGGCTGAGGCGGCGGCCAGAGGGGGCAAACCCTACCCAGGCGTGGGGTAGGGCCCACACGCACCTAGGGGGGTTTAGCCGCCCTGGCACGCCTCCTCGTCTCCCCTCTGGACTTCTTGTTCCCCATGGAAAGTAATTGACTTTGACGTTTGTCCCGTCCAATTCCGAGAATATTTCTTTACTAACTTTTCTGAAACCAAAACAGCGAAAGCAGGCACACGACCTTCATTGCAATTTGTTAATAGGTTAGTACCAGAAAACATGTAAAAAGCACCTCAAAGTGTAGACAAGTAAAGCAAAGTAGATACTAAACAAGCATGGAGCATCAAAAATTATAGATACGTTTCCGACGTATCACTAACAAGGTATGCAAACTTCAACGGTCCATTTATGGATTGAAGCAAGCATCCCGGAGTTGGAATCAATGTTTTGATAAGGTAATCAAAAGCTTTGGTTTTATACAAACTTATGGAGAATCTTGTATTTACAAGAAAGTGAGTAGGAGCTCTGTAGCATTCCTAATACTATATGTAGATGACATATTGTTGATTGGGAATGATGTAGACCTTCTTAATAGTGTTAAGGATTATTTGAATAATATTTTTTCAATGAAAGGTCTTGGCAAAGAAGCTTACATATTAGGCATAAAGATTTATAGAGATAGATCGAGACGCCTAATATCATTGTCACAGAGTACATATTTGGACAAAGTTCTAAAAAGGTTTGGAATGGAAGATAGCAAGAAAGGGTTCTTGCCCATGTTGCCCAATACGACCTTGAGTAAAACTCAAAGTCCTGCAATAGCAGAAGATAGAGAAAGGATGAGTAAGACTCCCTATGCCTCAGCCATAGGATCTCTTATGTATGCCATGCTATGTACTAGACTCGACATTGCATATGCTGTTAGTTGGACTAGCAGATATCAAAGTGATCCAGGAGTGGATCATTGGACAGCGGTCAAAAACATCCTTAAGTACTTGAGAAGAACTAAGGATATGGTTCTTTCTTATGGAGGTGATGAACAGCTCGTTGTTAATGGTTACACCGATGCTAGTTGGAACACCGATCCGGATGATTCTAAATCTCAATCTGGATATGTATTTACTTTGAATGGCGCAACAGTTAGCTGGAGGAGTGCAAAGCAAAGCATTGTGGCGAGATCTTCAACTGAATCGGAATACATAGCTGCTTCGGAGGCTTTACAAGAGGCGATATGGATGAAGGAGTTCATTACAGAGCTCGGTGTGGTTCCAAGTGCGCTGGACCCAATGTCTATCTATTGTGATAACATGGGCGCCATAGCCAATGCGCAAGAACCAAGGTCACACAAGAAGCCGAAGCATATCTAGCTGCATTTTCACGCTATTCGAGATCATGTCCAAGATGGTGACATAAAGATTTGCAAAGTACACACAGATCTGAATGTGGCGGATCCGTTGACTAAACCTCTCCCGAGGGCAAAACATGACCAGCACCAAACCGCCATGGGTGTTCGGTATATTACCATGTAATCTAGATTAGTTGACTCTAGTGCAAGTGGGAGACTGTTGGAGATATGCCCTAGAGGCAATAATAAAATTGGTTATTATTATATCTTTGTGTTTATGATAAATGTTTATATTCATGCTATAATAGTATTAACCGGAAACATTAATACTTGTGTGATTTGTAAACTGAATTAGAGTCCCTGGTAAAGCCTCTTTATAATACTAGCTTGTTGGTTAATAGATGATCGTGGTTTATCGATCATGAACATTAAGATGTTATTAACAACAAGATCATATCATTAGGAGAATGGTATGATGGACATACTCCTATAGATAAGCGTAGCATAAAGATCAAGTCATTTCAATAGTTCATTTGCTATAAGCTTTCTGATACATAGTAACCTAATTCCTTCGACCATGAGATCATGCTAATCACCATCACCGGAAGGATGCTTTGATGACATCAAACACCACATCGTAACTGGGTGGCTATAAAGGTGGCATTGAGTGTTCGGAAAGTATGTGTTGAGGCACATGGATCAAGAGTGGGATTTGTCCATCCATATGACAGATAGATATACTCTGGGCCCTCTCGGTGGAATATCATCCAATTAGCTTGCAAGCATGTGATTGGCTCACAAACATATCATGGGAACGAGAAAAGAGTACTTATCGGTAACAAGGTTGAACTAGGTATGCAGAGATACTGACGATCAAACCTCGGATAAGTAAACTATCGCGAGACAAAGGGAAATTGGTATCGTATGTAAGTGGTTCATTCGATCGCAAAGTAATCATAGAAATATGTGGGAGCCATATGAATTTCCAGATTCCTCTATTGGTTATTGATCGAAGAAGTGTCTCGGTCATGTCCGCATAATTCACGAACCGTAGGGAGACACACTTAAGGATTCGATGTTGTTTAGTAGATATGGAATGTAAGTAGGGAGACCGGATGTTGTTCGGAGTCTCGGATGGGATCCGGGATATCACGAGGAGATCTGGAATGGTCCGGATAATAAGATTCATATAAGGAAAGTCTGATTCCAGAGTTCGGGAATGATTCTGATGTTTTCGTCAGAGAGGTTCTAGAAGGGTCTAGAAGGTTCACCAGACCGGAAGGGGAATGATACATGAATGTGTCATGGTTAAGTGGAATGATTGGATCATGTCCTAGGTCACTTGGTTGGGCATTTGCAAGAGAGAAATAAAGCTCCAAATTACAAGTCAAAAGGCAGGTTTGAAAAGTCAAATTGGAACAATGGTTTCCTAGTGGAAGAAGAAAAGAGTCCTTCTTTCCCTCCAACTTGGACAGGGATTTGGGGAAGTATTCAAACTCCCCTCTCCCAAGCTGCCCTCACTCTCATAAATAGAGGGGAGGGGCTGCCCCAAGAGGCCACAACCAGCTCTCCCCACCTTGCGCCGCCGCCGCACGCTGTCGCCGCCGCCTCGCGTCACTGCCGGCTTGTCGCCGTCGCCCTAGCCACCGCCGACTCCACCTCCTCCTCTACGGCCTTCTAAACCTAGATCGCCGGAAACCCTAGATCCACCATAACCCGCACCGGCTTAGGCGAAGCCTTGCGGGATCTTCCCTCTACTTCCGACACCACGCCGTCGTGCTGTCGAAATCGCGAGGGGAGAACTACAACCTCCGCTGCCTGCTGGAACAAGGGAGAGGAAGGTCTTCATCGAGTACCGAACGTGTGACTGACTGCGGAAGCGCTGCTAGAACGCAGCGCCGGAAGGATCGTCTACGCGATTTTGAGATCGGCAAGTGTACGACTACATCACCCACGAGAATCTGCTCTCGTTAACCGCTTTGGAATCTTCGAGGGTGAGTACTCTAATCGACTCATTGCTACAATATAGTAGATAGATCTTGGCTTGTTTGTGTGCATGCGGTAGAAATTTTTTGTTTTTCATGCTACGAACCCCTACAAGGGCGCCATATGTGGGCGCAGTTGGGGCACCGTCGGCGCCGAGTAGGAACCGTAGGGCGTGGGCGCGGGACCACCATAGGGTGGTGGCGCAGCCAGGCAGGTCGAGGAAGAAGGGCCACCGTAGGAGACCGACGGCGGCAGATCGCCCTCTATGCCAGGGCTGACGGCGGATGATGGAGGAGCCGATCCGATCGCGGGCGGTTGCGGGAGAGGACCTGGAGGTGTGACCCCAGGGGACTGGGCTTGCCACCACGCTAAGGGCCATGAGGCGAGGAAGGACGAGACATGGGCGGGGCCTGGCGTAGCGGCGGCGATGGCAGCAGCAGCAGGAGCAGCGGAGCCATCGTAACTTGCTCTGATGCCATAATAAACAACGAGATTGGGGCAAACAACCCTGACCCAGACTGCTAGCCTGAGTAAGTTTATATAATAGAATTAACAAAATTTCTGTTACAATTCATTTACACAAAAAAAACTCCTATTTGTTTACTGTTTAAAAAATATCTCAATTTCATATAACTTTACTGATGTTTCAATTATGTTTCACTTTGGAGGTTTTGTGTTAAAAACAAGGAAAAACGTCTCACTTAACTCAAAGCACTATGTGTGATGGATGTGACACCAGCACATACTGACGGAGGATTGTTTTCATGGTCTCTGGTAATCTTAGTTCCCATTCGACAAACAGCTTCGATTAGCAGGTTTAGATGAAAAAACAATGATAAGCATAGCGAAAATCCCGCATCATGATGTGATCAAGAGATGTACACGTGTTTTCAAGATAAATCTCAGCGGTTTTATAGAAATACCCGGTAAGAATGTATTAGGGTTTATGACTTTAAAACTAAAGCTATAGTGTGGTTGTTGGTTGTAGATGGAATGCTCTTTCAGGTGAATGGTCTTCCATATATATAGGCGCAACATGTTTTGTCGGGTCTCCGTCTTGCCTTGGTCTTGAAGTTTGACCTCCAATCTCCCATTGGTGCGGGTCTGATCTTTCGGGTCCACAAGGAAGTCCTATTGTAGCACGCCATGTCATGCGGTTGAGAGCTTTTAGATGCGGGACACCAAGTCATGAACTTTAAGGTCGTTAATGTCAATTACATGTCTTAATCCACTTATCATTGACAAGCCCTCGATCAATACCATTAATAAGATCAGACGGCTGTGCAATAACTAATGGCTTGTAGTGCACACACGCCAGCCAAGCGATCGGATGGCTGGCCGGCACAACGTTCCATGGCTGATTCGGTGCTAGAAGATCGCCGCCGCCTACCTAGCCTATGCCAATCGATGAAGAACTAGTGCTCCGGCTTGCTACCGACGGTTAATCTAGGACTCGGTGTGCTCTGTTCTCAGTTTTGTCTTCTCCGATCTTCTCTGGACGGCCGTGGAGGCGAGGGGAGAAGTATTGGGGGTGCTGCTCTAGAGGAACAAGATGTGCTGAGGAGGGATGCTTGTGCTGCGACCTAGAGCTGTTCTACGTGGCAGGTCACCCATCTTCCATGCCATTCGCCATGGACGCATCTTTTCAACCTCCATGTTTGGAGGCCCGTCTTGGATGGATTGGCGATGGCACTTCACGTCTTGTTCCTCCCAAGTGGTTTCGTCCCCGGCGAGAAAATCGGCGGCCGTCGCTTGTGTCCATCATGCTGTTTCCACGGCGAGTCACAAGGGCTTGATTGCGTTTCTAAAGAAAGTTCTAAGGCCCTCTATGTGTTTAATCAGAACCCTGTTGTAATTTTTATTTGTCTTGAGGTCCCTCGTGTAGCTTGTACCACCGCGTGGAACTAATGCAGCAGTGTCTAGGTCCTTTGGACCTTTCTCCGTTCAGAAAAAAAAATCTAAAACACTAGAAGTATTGACATGCATGCAGCACGAAGTTATAATTGGGCCTACATGGAGCACACATTCCGGTGTGAACGACTTTTACGTGCTACTAGCCCTTTTTTGTTCACTGTTAATCTGACTTCTGACTTCCTTTTCTTTTGTCATTTTCATTGGTTTAGGGTTGCTCCAATCGGATTTCACAGGCCTTTCCGAGGAAACAAACCATATGTTTATTTCAGTGAATGTACGGTCCAAATCTTAAAAATTATTTTGTAAATACATTGGTACTCTCTTTTTGAGGAGCATTTTCATATAATCAAAGCGCTTGCTGCAATTTATTTATTTTTTGTTTGTGGTGTCGAAGATAGGGCCTCTCCATTTTCAAAGGAGCAAGGATGATTGATTTTCTTTGGATTTTTTTTTTGAGAAACACAGTACAAACGCAGACGCTCACAATGCGTACACACACTCACCCTTATGAATACACGCACGCACACTCTACCCCTATGAGCACCTCCGAGAGACTGAGTCGGCGGGTCTTAAGATTGACGAAATCACCATAGGCGCCTCGCTATCGACAGGAACATCGTCTCTCACTGAAAGAATATTCCGTCTTTATGAGACACCAAAGCGTCAAACCTGGGGTTTGAACTCTGGTGGGCTGGGGGTACCACTGCCCTCTTAACCATCCAACCACGGGTTGGTTCGATTTTCTTTGGATTTTTGCTATGTGGGATGTTTGATTTTTATGAATGAATCCTGCCAGAAACTTTCTCTAGATCTCCCCATCATCCTTCTTTTCTCATGCTTGGTGCTTTTGATTTATCACTCCTGCAATGAGCATTGCACCCACTACACACCGGCTGAATCTAGCGTTCAAGTGTTCCTAATGTGTGTGTCCCTCTGCTTTTCTACAATGCTTGGTCTAGATTATTTATCTCTATTTTTTTGTAGAGGTTTACCAAACAAATTTTTGTCTTCAAATGATTGCTTTCTTGGATGGTGAGAGGGAGGCTACCTTAAAAAACACGATTTTGATGTTGAGAACATTGATCTAAAGTTGAGGTGCACGCGCTATTCGGGGTATAAGTTCAACCATCATTTCGGCCACCAGAACATAGATTACTCCCTCCGTCCCAGCGCTTACGGCGCAAAAAAAAATCGGACTTTTACTCAGCGCTTAAGGCGCAGGACGTGGGGCATCTCTAGCTTTCCAGTTTTAGCCCTGCTCGCATGCTCGCCCCCTCGTCATCATCGACTCCTGCGCCCACGCTCACCCCGTCCCCTGGATACCAACGCCGCAATTCACCACCGCCGCCACCCCTCGATACCAGAGCTGCAATTCACCACCGCCAGCACCCATTCCCTGTAGATGATGGTGCCCCGGTGGGGAAGATCTCCCCCTTTACTCCCGCACCCCATCTCCCCCCCCCCCCCCCCCGCGTTCTTCTTCGTGAGGCATCCATGGCGACCAGGGCGGCGACGTTGAGGGCTTTGGCGGCGGCGTTCATGGTGCTGGCGGGGCTGTTGCTCTGAGGTCCAGGTGTGCCATGATTGATGGGCTCGTTCATGTCCAGGTGTGCCATGATTTGAGGAAGAATGAGACAAAGGACTAGAGGAAGGGGACAAAGAGCACAACAGCCATGGCTCCAAGCTTTTATAGGATCTCAAACCATGGCGCCAAGCCCCCATCTTCATCTGATCTCGATTCCTCTCCGGTTGGGCAACTAGTTTTGCCATGGATCGATCTCTCCATCAATGGACGTACACGCGAGGGAGAGAGAGTCTGTACGGGAGAGAGAGAGGGCGCACGCGAGGGAGAAACCGAGGAGTCCGGGATTTCTGCGAGAGGCAATTAAGGAGGAAAGATCGGGTGCATGCAAGGGCAGAAAAGGAAACCTTCCTATTTTTTTCTCCTGCCTAGCGATGCCTCAACTCTCCTTAATAAGCGTGCAGAATTTTTTGCGCCGTAAGCGCTGGGACGGAGGGAGTATATGTCACAAAAATTATATCGTTGAATTTCTCTAATTTTATTTGAATCAAGTTCCCAAAGGTATATCTTACATATCAAGTGGCACATATATTATTGGCCGAATAATCAATGATCAAAGTTACAAAACGAAAAAAGGGTGGCACCACAGAGGACACTAGTATACCACTTCTGTGTGCTAGGCAATAAATAGGCATTTTGATGTACAGCAAGCTGGACATTCTTGCATGCCTATATGAACGAAATTGCGAAGCAGACTGAGATCCTACGAGACATGAACACACTTCTAGAAACTATGTACTATGAAAAGAAGGACGAGTATTTATATAGTAAAAAAAGAACATACGAGGTTTCAGCTAAAAAAAAGAGGCAGACGATGGTTGTTTACAAGGCTGAATGAGATGGCAGAAACCTCGAAATGTTAAGCTTGAAAGCACAAATACATCCCAGAAAGCATACATATATATTTCGTTCAGCTCGTTTCATAAATAGATTGATTAGATATATAAAAAGGTGGTGGAGAACCAACCGAAGCAGTAGATAGATAGCTCCATAACTAAAGCAGTACACCACCAAACCGAACTCTAGGAGTAAAATTTATTTCTAACAAGAATAGATAGATAGCTGGATCCCCGCATCATGCATGGATCGATCACCTTAGCAGCCTGACTAGCAACAGCTAGTTATCGCAGTCACATGAAGCGGACGCGAGCTTCATCGGGTAGAGGAAGGAGTTGGCGTACTGGAAGGTGATCATCTCGCCGGGCCCGATGTTCCCGCCGTCCTTGACGAGGCAGTCGTCGAATCCGAGGCGGCTGAAGGTGGCCGGGTCGACGAGCTCCGTGTTGGCGAAGTCGCCGCAGGCGAGGTGGACGTCGCAGACGGAGCAGTCGAGGCAGTTGTTGCTGATCTCCACGGTGTAGGCCGGCATGCCGGTGTGCAGGCTGCTGTCGCTGTTCTGGTACACCTGCAACAGCTCCGCCGGATCCGAGCAACCTCCCACGTCCACCCGCCTACCGGACTGGAGGGGTCCTCCCGCTCCGCCGCCGCCAGTGGCAGGGGAAAACGCGCTGGCGTTGAGCATCTTGCGCGTGTGGCTCTGCTGCTGCTGCAGCGGTGGCGGCGGCGAGGAAGATGCCGCCGATGCTGGCAGAAACAGAAGCAGATTAATGGAGTGAGCGAAAGGGTCATGGTCGAACATGCATGCCGGTCTATGCGTGCAGTAGCTACCTTCAGAAGAAGCTAGGAGCAGGATGATCATGGTGACGGCGATCGAAACCGAAGAACGAATCCGGAAGAACTCCATGGCCGATCTTGCAGACCAGCACCGCTACCTTAGCTAGCTGTTCTCTGAGGCTGATCTGAATCTGATCTCGGTCTGTCCTTCTCTTCGCTGGCCGGGCATGCGTACTTATAGTGGCAAGCTCCCGCCTTGGGAAGTTAAACGCCGGCCGGCTGCAATTTATTTACCATGCATGCGCGCTTGCGTGCGTGTCCACACTCCACACTGACTGCATGCATGCCTCGGGCGACGCAGGTATACTACTGTAGGCGGCTGCTTTGCTTCGGGTTGAACACCACGGAGTTAATACAAACCGAGACAGCCAATGCGTTGCACCGTCGCGCCGGCGCCGGCCATTTCAACGGTCGGTCTCACCGTTCAAGCCATACGCGCGCGTGCCAGCAAAATTACTCCTACTACGCGGTATACTACCAATTGGGAAGTAGAGTTGGGCTTTAGTACACGCGAACCCGGCCGGCGATTCCACCCGCAAAAAACCGGAGGGGTGAAGTGAGCATGACATCAGCTATCTGCTCACTCAAGCTCTGAAACCTTTATCAAACGAAAATAAATCATAATCAGTTGGCACAAGCCCCTTCGTCCCTGTCCATCGACCCGCTCCTGTTGAGAGTCGACCCCCGCATCCCCCCGCCCCTGTCCCTCTCGCTCTCCGGTGGCTCTGCCGGCCGGCGAGATGATGGATCAGGTGGTCTGGCAACCCCTGGTAGTTGTAGATTAGGTGTTAGTTTTGTGTTTGCCGAGATGGCGTCTGCCGTGATGGCGACTGAGGGTAGGCGGGAGGCTGCTGGCAGTCAGATTCTCCCCGCCTTGTTCTTCCTCTGCTTCTTGGCTCCCTGTTGGTGGCAAGTGGTGGCGCCGGCGGTGGGGTGGAGGACAAGCATCCCTCTTAATAAAATCTACCATGGGTGCTTCGAGAAGAACGAGCTGGATCCCGTTCTGCCCGATGCGGTCCCTCCTGCTCCGGCGAAGATGCTCTCATAGGGAGAGCTGACGCTGGAGAGGACCACCGCATGCCTGCGTGATAAGATCCGGGCCCCCCTGGTGCGTCGCCGCCCTTATCTTCTTGGCTTGCTGTCCCGAGTCCGTGGCAGGTTCTCTGGTGATGGTAAGTGGCTTCTCCTGGTGCGGTGTCGGCGTGCTACTGCCGTTCTGGCTCTCTTCCTTGCTCTGCTGCTCTTCAGATCCTTGAGCTCCATGGTAGAGATAGGGATTGGAGGGTACAGAGCAGACGAGCAAACGGCTTGGATCAGCAGGTTTAGATAAAAGAGACAATGCACTACAAGATCAAATCAAGACGCCGACGGCCAAACTCTACGCCGATGGCTATATGTCGGGGCCATTGTCGTACGTCTCGAGGCGGACAGCCGAGTAAACAGGCTGTCGGCCTAGTTTAGCCGTCGGGTAGAATGGGATAGACCGGCGGCAGCCGACGGCGTAGTGGACAAGCCATGACGACGTCAAGGCTACACCGACGGCTAAGCCGTTGGCCTAGGTTTCACACCTACGCCGATGGCAAAGCTATCGGCATAGCTATTTTCCATTTTTGCCACATTAATACTAGAAAAATCATAAGTAAATCATTCTAATTTAGAAAAATACATATAATATATCAAAAATTGCAGAAAAATAAGATCTATTTAACTAAACCCAAATATTACATATTTTCTGAATAAAATAAAAAAACATTATATATACTTTCGTATAACACATTTTCCATTTTTCGAGTGTCAAAAATAGGGCGTTTTATAAAGCAACCACCAAAGACATAATTCAAAATGCTATCACCCTATTTTTCAAAAATATTATACCACCTTACATTGACAATGTCCCAACCGGGGTTTCTCAAACATTTCCGTCCATTCCTGATGAAAAAGACAAATGTCTGCCGAATCGACAAGAAGTGGGTCCGGTTTGAACTACATGTACATGATCTAATGCTCGTGAATTTTTGCAAAAAACATTTTTAGCCTCAAGATATGATGTTTGTCCAGAGATTTAATGCAAGTTTAACGAGGCTCACCCCCTAGGTAAGAATCTTCATGTCTGTCGTTTTGACCATAGTTTAAAACGGGCATAAGAAATTCAAAAATAGTCCAAAAATGTAAAACATTAGTGTGGTGTCATATTATGTGATATAGTTGCAAGGAAAAACACCAAACTTGGTATATTGATTGCAACTCAAAAAACCTTCTCAAAATGAGCTATCATGTTTGAGGTTTCATGCTTTTGGGTCAAATGACCAATGTTATGGATAGAATCGTGACATAGTTTGTGATACTATCTGCATATTCTGCAGGAATGTGCATCTTGGGATGGCGAACAATGTTGAAGGAGGAAGTTTTCCTTTTCGTTATACGGAAAATCCATTTTCCATTTTCCGAGTGTCAAAAACAGAGCGTTTTGTGAAGCAATCACCAAAGGCATATTTTAAAATGCTACCACCCAATTTTTCAAAAATACTAGACCACCTCACATGGACAATTTCCCAACCGGTATATCTCAATTCTTTTCATCCACTCCCGATAAAAAAGACAAATGTCTGCCGAATCGGTAAGAAGTGGGTCCGGTTTAAACTACAGGTACATGATCCAGTGCTCATGATTTTTTGCAAAATCATTTTTAGGCTCACAATATGATGTTTGTTCAAAGATCCAATGCAAGTTTAGTGAGGCTCATCCCCTAGGTAAGAATCTTCATTCCCGCCCATTTGACCATAGTTTAAAACGGGCATAAGAAATTCAAAACGGTCCAGACAATGTAAAACATTCGCGTGGTGTCATAGTATGTGACATAGTTGCGAGATAACAAACTTGGTATATTGATTTCATCTCAAAAAAAAACTTCTCAAAATGATCTATCATGTTCGAGGTTTCATAGCTTCCGGGCCAAATGACCAATGTTATGGCCAGAATCGTGGCATAGTTTGTGATATTGTGCCCATATTGTTTCCAGAATCGCGGCATAGTTTTGTGAAGCAACCACCAAAGGCATAATTCAAAATTCTACCACCCCATTTAAAAAAATACTAGACCACCTTACATGGACAATATCCCAACCGAGATATCTCATACCTTTTCTTCTATCCTCGGTAAAAAGAAAAATGTTTGACAAATGTTTGCTGGATCAGTAGGAAGTGAGTCCAGTTTGAACTACATGTAGTGATCTAATGCTCATGATTTTTAGAAAAAAACATTTTTAGGTTCACAATATTTTATTTAATCAGAGATCCACTACAAATTTAGCAACGCTTGGCCTCGAGCTAAGGAGTTTTTAGAATCCTCAAATTCAAAAGGGAAATTTTGATATGTTTTTTTTTAATATTTGAACTCTATTAAATAAATTTTATTTAAAAATACATAATTCATGATTAAAAATATGATAAGGATGTCATATTTGGATTCTTCTCATTTTTATGATCGATTTATAGATATTATTTGTCAGATTCCAATTTACGGAATTAAAGATATGAATTATTCCATATTAAATAGAAAATGGCAAAAAAATATTTATTTTATTGTCATTTGAATTCAAGATTATTATTAATTATTCTTTTTGTTTACTTAAATAAGTGCTTGAAACTTAAAAAATAAAGGCGTGTGAAACCATGGTCCAAGGGTTAATGGGATTGATATGATAGTATTATCAACAAGGTCTAATTTCTTTATTGGAACCTCCTTCGGAAGGAACAGAGAAGTTAAGCGTGCTAAGACAGGAGTAGTGTGAGGATGGATGACCGATTGGAAGGTTTGACCATTAGAGAAATTTGACCAGAGATAAAGCATACTTAGAGTTAAAAACACCGCTTGCAATATTAACAAGTCAAACAATTCAAAAAATGGGAAAAATTAAAAAAACTGAAAAAACTAGGCCTCCAGCTTATCCAAATGGCCGTTATCCCTCGGCTAGGGCCCATCTAAACTATGCCGATAGCTTATCCGTCCCGTCTATGCCGACGACTTTACTATGCCGACAGCTAATAATGAGTCTAGGGTGCTACGTTGATGGGGCTACGCCGATAGCTGTCAATGGCATAGAGCTATGTCGACGGCTTCCGGCCGTTGGCGTAGTGACGCATTCTTATAGTGATGATAAGCGTAATGAAAATCCCTTATACTCTATTCATGATGTGATTAGGAGATCATACAAGTGTTTACGTGATAGATCTCAACGGTTTATAGAAATACCTGACAAGAATATATGAATTTAGGGTTTATGACTTAGAGACTAAAGCTATGGCATGGTTGTTGGTTGTAGCTGGCATGGCCTTTCAGGTGAATGGTCTTCCATATATATAGGCGCAACATGTTTTGTAGGGTCTCCATCTTACCTTGGTCTTCAAGTTGATCTCCAATCTCCCATTGGTGCAGGTCTGATCCACCAGAAAGTCCTATTGTAACACGACATGTCAGATCGGTTGATAGTTTTTAGATGCGGGCTACCAAGTCATGAACTTTGAGGTTGTTATGGGCATGATAGGGGGATATAACCCGTGTACTTTCAATCACGGGTCTTAATCCACTTATCATTGATAAGCCCTCGATCAATACCATTAATAAGACGGCTGCCCTTCGTGACAGGTTGAGGAAGTTGTCTAGCTCTCGGGCAGACCTTGAACTGATGAGTTCAATGACTTCAGTGATCCGATCTGTTAGGTCTAGCGAACGCCTTGAGACCAAAGGATAGGTCGCTGACACATGCCTTTGTCCTGGTGATCCAGCCATTCAGATTTCTGCGACCTAGTATGTATGATGATTTCTCTGTCTCAAATGTCCCGAGATAACGGGCTCACGACGAGGTCCTAGAAGCAAAATTAGTAATAGATTTAAATGCATCTCAACGAGCATGAGTCATACCTTAGAGACCTGATGAGGAGGTCTAAGGGAGAGCGATCTCCCAAGACACGAATCTTTGAGCCGAGAGGTCGCTAGGCCCGCTCATCTGTATATTTGTGAAATGAGGCGCTACCTATGGACCTAGCGCAACGTGAGTAGGTCCCACCGGGGTTAATGTCTTGCTCACGATGATGATAGTAGGTCATTATATTAACTCTGCGACCAGGTTAAGTTGCTATGAGGACTAAGGTTTCATTGCTTTTAGCCACGAGGACCTAAATTTGAACCGTTCAGTATGTCTTTGTGACTAATAATTGATGCATCCCAGAGGTCTTCACTAAGTGGGGAATTTGTTATGGTCAGCGTAATTAGATGTGGTTATCATAATGATATTCTTGCCCTCGATGTCCAATGATGGGACATTTCGAATGCACCCGTAGATCACTTTCTTGATCGTGCCCACGAGTACGGGCGGAGCCCCGCCATACCGCCTAGACCGTACCAGGTGCCAGTGCCTCCGCTGAATCAAACTGAGCAACTTTCATGAATGCACCTATATATAATTTGCATTAGAGCCACCATAAACCCTAACGCATCCGAAGTCATTCACAAAAAACACATATGAGGAGAGGAGTTCACCGTAGAGTCGCCGCCGTCACCACCACCATAGTCACTCCTCCATCTCCATTTCCCCTCCATAGCCATAGACATCTACTTGTGATATTGATTTCATCATGATTGGTGATATTTTAAGACTATTTGATATTTCTCTTAAGAATCTTTATATAATGTTTATGATTATTGACCTAATCATGAGTGAGTAGTCCTCACGAGTTGCGGGCTGAGGCCTAGCCTAGTAGTGATTTGTGCATCTATTTACATGAGAATATTGTGTTGTGATTGCAATAGAGGATTTGTATTTGTATCATTATCTCTTACTTCGATCTAAGGACTTGTCAGGTAGCCAAGACCCCGAGGATTGATAAAGGTAACAAGGTGAGAGGAGTGGTAATCTTCAGCTATGTGTGAAACCTAGTGACAACAGGGGTAGTGCAGTAGTTGTTTGAGATCCATTCAGGAATCACGATGACATCATTGTTCATAAGGCATTTGGTATGTTTTACTTAATAACTATGAAATCCCGCATGATGGTGTTGTAGTGGTTGGAAAAAAGTCTATGGTATTTTGTGTATGGCAAAATACTATAATAGTGATGGACGCATCACCCACATATCCATCTAAAGTAGATCATAATTCATGGATGAGGTTTATTATCATATTTATCCCATACATGTATGAACAACTACAGGTGCCTATCTCCATCCATCGACAAAAAAAAGATAGATAAAAAACATGGAAGGTTCGGTAAATGAAAATACTACGAATTTTTAAGATCTTGTTCAACACAATCTTACACCAAGCAAATTATTCCTAAGGTTCAAAAAACCTAGGTATTCTAGGGGAAAACAAGATATAGTACTACATCTGCAATCTAGATCGAAGGTATAAACGCTAGGAGAGGTCATGTAGCACCTGGAGCCAGAAGACACGCCAAATCATTCCATGCGACCGGACCTGGACAAAAGTTCGAAGATCTTCACAAATGTGATTTTCCATTGGGTTCGCAACCCATTTATACCTTTGCTAACCTCTACTATGTATTTCTTGTCCAAGTGCAAGATGAATCTTCCATCCTGCTCATCAGAGGAGGAGGAGGACAGTGCCACGAGGATGCATCCTTCAAGCCGAACCGATTCTATACCAAATAAGGAGGGACCTTCTGCTGGGGGAAGATACACAACCCCCAGTGCTTGTGGTGATATCCGAGGATAGTTTCAATCAACATATATGCAGCGAAAATAAACAGTAAGCACATGCACATGCACAGGTGACAAGAGGATTTACGTAGAAAAACCTCCTCAAGGTGAGGAGGAAAAAACCACGGGTGCGAATCAACCGGTCCACGCGAGCTTCACTATGAGCAACCTGGATATATAGTATCCTCTAGAACATCTAGATATGTACAATACACTTAGCATGTTCCCAACCGGAAACAACAACAACCACTTGAAAGGAAGATTACATCAAAGCAAAATATCTCAGTTTTCGTCCTCTTCGGTAATTAGCAAACTGATCTTAAACCGCAGATCCAATCAGCAACAAACTTGGTAGACAACATGACATACGAGTTCCCAGCATACACGCCAAATTTCAGCTCAAATCGAACACCGTTTGCCTGCCCAAACTGTTTTTCTACCAAAACTGCTCTGTGCTAAAATTGCAGCAGTCCGAACTGACTAAACCGCTTCCAAATCTAATGCTACACTAACCCAAATCTTAAACCAGCTTACCAGATCAAAGTACTCAAAGAAAGGAACAATCTCACCAAGTTTGGAGCCAATCCAAGCATGTTTGAGCCCCCAAACACCATCTTGAATATAGACCGGTCAGATCTCAGAAATCTAGACAGAAATCACCTCTCCTTCTTCTTCCTCTCTTCTCACTAGGTTGTGGTGTTCTTGTGTGTTCTCTCTCCCTCTCACACAGTAGTCACGATGGCTTTCTTACTCATCTCCTCTCATAGAGTGTCTCACACACACATCCACTAAGGGTGGCTAGGGTTTTATTTTCTACTCTTCTCCCAAGGAGCACCTCAGTTGTTGGATACAAACCTTGATCAATGGTTGAAACGTGTTGGACTTTCACGGGATGATGTTAGGATGCCAACACACCTCCATGTGGAGGGACATGACCCAACAAACTCCCCTTCCCGACATCATGGAGGGTTTCACTGCCAACCGATAGTCATGCTTTCCTCTTGTCACCACCTTGGTCAACAATATCATCCCCATTGTCATTTGTGTGCACCTTCTCAATTTGCATTTGCTTGGAATTCGGCACATCTCGAATCCAATGATAGCGAACATCAATATGCTTTGACCTCGAATGAAATTTTGCATTCTTAATCAGGTAAACGGCACTTTGGTTATCACAAAACAACACATACTTGTCTTGCTCAAAATCAATATCACAAGCCAATCGTTCAAGCCATAGTACCTCCTTTCTCGCCTCAGTTACTGCAATGAACTCGGCCTTAGTTGTGTTCAGTGCCACACACTTTTGCAACCTGCTTTGCCATGCCACTACTCTCCCTGAATGGGTAATCAAGCAACCTGAAGTAGACTTACTTCCATCGACATCTCTAGCCAAGTCTAAATCTGAATATGCAATCAGCTTGGGCTCACTACCACCAAAGCAAAGCTTCATATTAGTGCTGCCCCGGAGATACCTGAAAATCCAACTCACGGCTTCCCAATGTAGTCTTCCTGGATTAGATATAAATCTTCTGATAGTACTAACCGCTTGAGCAATGTCAGGCCATGTGCATACCATAGCATACATCAAACTCCCAACAGCTGAAGCATAAGAAACTTTTTTCATTTCCTTTTCCATCTCTTCAGTGGAGGGACATTGCTTTTTGCTCAACTTGAAATGAGTTGCGAGTGGACAACTCACTTCCCTTGCCTTGTCCATCTTAAACTTGCGAAGTACCTTCTCAATATATTTCTCTTGAGACAAGTACAACTTGTTGGATTTTTTGTCTCTCTCAATTCTCATGCCGAGAATATACTTTGCTGGACCCAAATCTTTTATGGAAAAGCTTTTGCTCAACTCTTTCTTTAGCCTAGCAATCCTAGAGACATTCTTGCCAACAATCAATATATCATCAACATAGAGCAATAACATGCTAAAATCATCACCCGAGAACCTCTAAATAAACACACAATGGTATGGGCTACACCTCTTGTAGCCTTGCTCCCCTATGACAGATTCAAACTTCATATACCATTGGCTCGATGGTTGTTTCAGGCCATAGAGACTTTTCTTCAGTTTGCACACATAGTCTTCTTTGCCTTTAACAAGAAACCCCTCAGGCCGCTCCATGTAGATTTCTTCCTTCAACTCTCCATGAATGAAAGTTGTTTTCACATCCATTTGCTCAACATCCAAGTTGAGACTTTTTTCCATGCCAAGGATCATTCGGATTGATGTCATCTTTACCATCGGAGAAAATGTTTCATCAAAGTCAATATATTTTCTCTGGATGAATCCTTTTACAACTAGCCTGGCCTTGTACCTTGGATGTGACGTGTGCTTTTCTTCCTTGATTATATAGACCCACTTGTTCTTTAGAACTTTATTGCCCTTGGGCAGCTTCACCAGCTCATAAGTATGATTATTGTGCAAGGAATCCATCTCTTCTTGCATAGCTTTATTCCACTCCTTCTTGTTCCCATCTTTCATTTCATCTTGAAAGCACTCAGGTTCTAAACCATTAGACAATAACACCACATATTGGTCTGATTCGTACCTAGTGGAAAGAACACGACCATTGTTGGACCTTCTGAGTGGAGCGGCTGGTGGACTACCTGGTTCACGTGCTTGTTGATCATGATCATATTATTTAGCATCATACTATTGTTGTTGGGGAGCATCCTCACATATACCACTATGTGCATCATCTTGCACATCTTCTGCATCATCGTCTTCAGCTTCTTGTTGAGCTAAATCTGCAGGAACTGGGTTAGAATGAGATCCGTCTTGCTGCTAATTTCGAGGAGAAACATGTACCGTAACTTGCTCCAGAACCTTCACCTTTTTATTCACAATATACTCAATTGTTTGGTATTCAACAAACACAACATCATGACTTCTCACAAACTTTCTCCCTATTGGATTATACAACTTATAGTCGAACTGATCACCTCCATAGCCAAGAAATATGCAATGTCGTGTCTTTGAATCAAGCTTCGACCTTTCATCTTGAGGTATATGAACAAACTCCTTGCACCCAAAAACCTTCAGGTGCTCATAAGATCTGTCCTTGTCATAAAGACCCATTTTGGAACATCTCCCTGCAATGGATAACTTGGTGAGAGATTAATAAGATAAACTACAGTCGATAAAGCCTCATCCCAATAATATTTGGTAGCTTTGCACTCGATATCAAGCATCTAACTCCCTCAATAATTGTCTTGTTCATCCTCTCAGCAAGACCATTTAGCTGTGGTGTCTTCGAAGGAGTAAATTGGTGCCTAATTTCCTGCTCCTTGCAATAGGCATCAAATGGGCCAATATACTCTCCCTCATTATCAGTGCGAATGCACTTGATATTCTTCTCAGTTTCTCTATCAACTGAGACTTGGAATTGCTTGAATACACTTAGTACTTGATGTTTGTTCTTCACAACATAAACCCAAACCTTTCTGGAAAAGTCATCAATAAATATGACAAAGTACTTTTCTCCACCCAATGACCTCACCGACATTTTGCAAACATCAGAATGTATCAAGTCCAACACTTCGGGCTTCCTGTGAGGAGGTTATTTACTCTTTAACACAACTCCGTGTTGCTTCCCCGCTAGACAATATGAACATTTATTAATGTGAACACCTTTCACACCTTTCAACAGATTTTTCTTCACTAGCACTGTCATCCCCTTCTCACTCATGTGCCCAAGTCGGCACAAGCATCCTCTTTATGCAATGCATTTACATAAGCAACGGAAAGATTAGCATGAACATGATACAAAATGGAAACCATGTTACCTTTTGCAACAATCAGATTTCCTTTCATGAGATTGTACTGTGTGTTTCAAAATTTGCTCAAGTACCCATCTCCATCAAGCAATCCAACCGATATAATGTTGAGCCGAAGGGCCTCAACATGCCTCACCGACTTGAGGACTAGTGCCGTACCATTTTCAATCTCCAAGTGAATATCTCCTCTTTCAATGATTTTTGCTCTATCATTATTTCCCATCTTCACAACACCAAAGTCACCTGTTGTGTAGTTGGTGAAGAGAGCTCTCTACAAGATGTAGAATGTATGGTAGCGCCGCTGTCTAAAATCCAAGTCATATCATCACCATCTGCAAGATCGATGGTATCATCAGAAACTACAGTGATCCTTTCCTCAATGGTGGAAACACCGCTGCCATCATGTTCATCACGCATGAAAAACATGATCTCCTCAACCACAGCAATCCGGCCTCCCTCACTTTCACTATCACTGTCGGTTTATTTCTAAACTTTCTTATTTCCCTTTTTTTGTATTTCTTCCGTTGTTCACAATCCCGCTTGATGTGGCCCTTCTCATGGAAGTGGTGGCATATAATACCAGCATACTTGTCTTTGCCTTTTGATTTTGTTCTACTTCTTTCTCCTCCCTTACTCGTATCTTTGCTCTTGCTTCTCCCCCGTGACTCCGTCACTAACATTTCAGAATATGAGGAAGAACCGTCCTTATCATAAATTTTTCTGGACTCTTCATTTAGTATCTTGGTCTTCACAAGGTTCCAAGTGATAACTCCATTAGGTGATGAATTGTACACATTGACCTTAAAGGTCTCCCAAGTGTCCTCTAATGAGCCAAGTAGCAGCAAGGCTCTCACTTCATCTTCAAATGTGATTCCCATTAAAGATAGATGATTTATAATGCTCTGAAATTCATTCACATGATCTGGAATTGGAGTGTCGTCCTTGTACCTCAAACGCATCAATTTCTTGATCAAGAATATCATGTTAGTACCTTTTTTGCGAGCATACAACTCCTCCAGTTTCTGCCATAAGGTACGTGCATGTGACTCATCAATGATATGGTTCAAAACATTATCATCCATCCATTGTCGGATAAACCCACAAGCTTAAAGATGAAGTACCTCCCACTGATCTTCTTGCATATCACTGGGAATCTTAGTGGAGAACACCGGCTTCCAGTAATCCTTCACATATAACAAGTTCTTCATCTTACTCTTCCAAGCTTGATAATTTGTACCATTCAAAAAATTATTCTATTTGTATTCTCTTTCATCCTTCACCACAAGAAAATGCACTCAACCCAAAATAAACCTTGCTCTGATACTAAATACAAACTGAACCTCGGCTCTGATACCACTTTGTTGTGGGAAGATATATAACCCCCGCTGCTTTCGGTTATCTCCGAGAATAGTTTCAAATGCAGCGGAAATAAAACAATAAGCACATACACAGATGATATAGGGATTTACGTGGAAAAATCTCCTCAAGGTGAGGAGGAAAAAACCACGAGTGTGGACCAATCGGTCCACGCGAACTTCACTATGAGCAACCTAGGTACAGAGTCTTCTATGGAACATCTAGAGATTTCAAATCTCTCGTGACACCTTCGTGTTCAAACATCCCGTCACTGTAGAAATAGTGTCATTAGTGGGGCCCTTGTTTGTCGAGAAACGAGAAGTCATGGTTAATGCGCGCAAAAATCGAGGATACAGATAGAGTGCATCCACATGGGCCGAAACATCCGTCCACTTTCCCCACGTGTGGCGAAAATCGCGCAGTTTCACATAATGCTCACACAAATCACGACGCAGGGGTTATAAAAGTTTCAGAACAACATAGTGTTGGCTCCATCCCCATTCATGCGCCCATATTCTTCCTCGCCCCTCACTCTAGTGGTTCCTCCCTTCCAATCCCTCCACCACTCATCCCCATAAATCAAAATTGAGGGCTCTACTTCCTCCACTCTGACAGGCACAATAGCGATGGAGAAGAAGGACGAGAGGGGAGTCTGAATTCCAGTCATGCTCAATGACACGGATTTGGAGGGATACGGGGAAGAAAGGCTCATTCCTTTGAAGGAATTTTTCCAATGGCGGTCAGCCAAGGGGCACGCAACTCCGGTACCGATCGACAACGAACGCGTGCTGCTGGGAACCCACATCGAGCATGAATTGAGCCTCCCTCCATCACACTTCTTCATGGAGGTATTCAATCACTATAGCCTCCAACTTCATAACCTTCCCCCAAATTCCATTTTGGGAATTTGCGGGCATGTTGCTCTCTGTGAAGGGTTTTTAGGTATTAGGAAAAGTCTCCTTCTTTTTACATTCTATTATGGGACTCAGACGAAATTTTGTGGTTTTCCAAGGTTCTCTTGCAAATTGTGGTAGTCTCATCCTAGTCCTTAGGAAAATCTGAGTCTATGCGAAAATCTTTTCTAGTGATTCTGTCAAACTTTGGACTAGACCATATTAGTGAAGTAGCTTACATATTAGGCATCAAGATCTATAGTGATAGATCAAGATGTCTGATAGGGCTTACACAAAGTGCATGCCTTGATAAAATTTTGAAGAAGTTTAGAATGTAAAATTTAAAATACGTACCTTAACAATGCAGATGTGTGCATCCGTAAGGTCACTAGGACATGCATAGTTGCAGAGGCTAGGTGTAATTGGTATCTCATAATATTAATATATACTCTTTTCCAAACAAAAAAATATATTGGGCTGCCCGGTAGAGATGTTCTAAGCAAGTGTCTATCCAACTGCGCCCCTCACAATACCCCACGAGTTTTGGAAAGAGTAAAATGCACCACGGTCTTAGGACTTGACATCCTAGCCCATCTTGGTAATGCCTGATTCATATCCTCCCGCTGTTATTCGTCTACTACCCAGGCCAAGTACACGTCTGTACACAAAGCAGACTGTCCCAGTGCACCAGTAGCAAACTCGTCCATTCGCAGCATGATCTGGACTCAACTTGCAGCATCAAGTCTCTTGCATGGAACGGGTCTCCGCTTCGATATCTGATGGTCCCGCCCGTGTTACTTCCCCACTCATATGCAAGGCCCGTATTAATAACGACGAATTTTCAGGCAGCATCGTCTTGTCCCTTGCGCCGACAAGGCACATAATAATATCCTACTTACTTACTGCTGAAAATCTCGTGTTACTCGTCCAAGAACGGCAATGGTGGTAGCAAAAGGAAGAGGACGCTTGCTTGCTTTAGACATCATCAGGAAATTAAGCAGATGACGAAGAAAATGAAACGCATACGCCCAGCTTATCGCGCACTAACCCGTTCCCACTAATACAATCGACAGCGCATCCATCTATCGCTCGAATCAGGCAGGCACGATCACGATCGACGCGCCTCCTCGTCGCGTCCGATCGACCCGCTCGTCAAAAGCTCACCTGCTCACTCGCCTCGTTGCCTGCTGCTAATAAGAAAGACGACCCAATTCAGGAAAGTGATTAGGTCTGAGGAGACTAGGAGAGAACACCGCTTTTCTTCGGTTGTTATTAGGGAAGTAGTAGAAGAAAAGGTCTCGGACGATCGAGCAGGCCATGAATAAATTGCCCCATAACCACCCCAAATTATAGTATTAGGAGCCGCCAAAAGGTCAAGAAACCTCCGGAGACATAATAAAACGCTTGTCGTTGCCGAATTAAGATGGCCAAATTCCTTCATCCTTTCCTGGTTTTCGGCGGTGCCACCGGCCGGCCGCACTGCAACTGCAACTGCAAGGCATCAACTACGCGCGGCGCCACGTAATCTCTCTCGGCAGATCTCGAGCTGAAAGCAACAGCCGCCGACACGGTTATGTATGTAGTATGTCACTGAATTCGTCTCCACATGACCCAACACCACCTCGCCTCGGTGGAGATTTCCGTCTCCACACCGATCGAACGTGGTTTCGCGAGAAGTCGGTGATCGGCGTGCTGTATGTATGTTTCGTTTCTGTCCGATCGAACGTGGAGGAGCTCGTGCTGTATGTATTCTACTAGCTGTTAGCCGGCAATTGCGTTGTTGACGCTGCGGGAAGTGTTCCAGCCTTCGAGGGCCAATAGGAACCACCGATTCGGATGTTTCGAACGAGTCATCCTCGCGGTGGCCAAATTCGAGAACGCCGTTTTTTTCCCGCAGATGCATGCAGTCGAGGGAGATGGCGCGAGCTCGCACGCTAAGACAGACGAAAATGCACCGGAAGTTTTTCGGTCACCGCTCGCGAAAAACCGTCCCCTATTTAGGTGCGCCTCCCGCCAAATCAAAACCCACCATTTTCCCTCCCTTCGAGCTCCTCCGCGCTTCTAAATTAATGTCCATGTCGAGGGGAAACTTCGATGGTATGGGAGCAGAGTTCGTCATGAATAGGATTGTTGAGCTCGCGATGAGCAGGGTAAGCGGTAACAGCGGGTTCGGAGAAGCCGACATGAAGAAAGTTGCCAATGATGTTCTTAACTTCAGTAGGATCACTATTGACCAGGTGCACAACCACGTCAGTAAGTGGAGAATAAAGTGAAACTAGATAGTTCAGCTTAGAACAGTTAAAGGCATCCGATGGTATCCGGTGAAGAGGACAAGCTGATGCACTACGTCATGGTAAGTTAGCAAGGCACTAACCTATTATCATCGCAATCACGGATGAAGGTAAAGGCCATGCTAAGATGCCAGTGATTGACATGAGAGCCTGGCTAAGGACGTGGCTACACCGGCAGCTTGATTAGCGCTACTGATTTGCCATGCATTCGTCCGCTGTTGTTTGACGTCATGTATATTTTAGGAGATGGTCTAATATCCCTTCATTAGCTAGGTTGCTAATAAAAACTGATCCATGGCATGTAAATATTGCTGATGAATTTGTGATGCATCACTAGATCATGACGCATCACACCAATGGGTAATTATTAGTTCAGAAGGTGCTGCTACTACTAACGGACATAGGGAACATGGCCCAGGTCATGTTTTCGATGCGACATGCCCCTAGGGCCATGTTCCAGGGAGCTCCAAAATAGCTGCTGCAGGCTGCCAATTGTGCCCTAGATAGATAGCTTGGGTAGGAGCTAATGATGGATGAAACTGTAGTAGTTTCATTTCAGAGGAAAGAATACAGAAAACCAGTTTGAGCATGCACATACATATATAGGCAGCAGCGCTTGCATGTAAAAACAGGTAATACTGGTGAAGCAAACTGGCAGGAATAAGCTAGTGGATCGATTGAACTGACAAGACACTGAGCACCAAATGCATTAGCTGGATGCCTGCGTTTATCAGCAGAGGAAATGGAGCAACCCTACTTTCGTTTATGTCTCCATGTATTCTCCCTCTTCCTTAATACCAAAATGGCCATGGAGAACACATATATACCAACAACTGAAAGGCATGCCTCGATTCCATTCCATTAGATTTAAGGCCCGGTTACTAATACATACATCTCTAATATTCAGACAGAGGAGGCCCCCGTCTGCTCATCCTGGCTACCATCCACAGGAACATCCATCCCTTGTCCAAAATGCACAACCACCCAACCCACACTGCTGTCCACTGCAGCCAATACGTAATCCACATACATCCCTTGTCCAAAATGCACAACCCAGCCCACAATGTTTGTTCCACTGCAGCCAATACATACCTCCATTGCCCTAACTAATTCTCCCTCCCTAACCAAGCAACCATTTGCATTGCATCGACCTTCCTCTCCAATAGCTCCAGCTCAGCTCATTCCGCGGAAGCTGCAGCAACTATGCTTCTATTCCCTGAAATGAAAAAGAAAGTCAATCAAACAAATGCGGATGTTTTTCGAGACCAAGCAATGGCAACAAACGCGTACTCGGGTGACGCCTCCTCCTGCCCCGGCAGTACCGGCTCCCGCACAGGCACTCGAACGGTTTCACGGGCCGGTTCTTGTCCTCGAAATCAATGCCGTAGTCCTGAAAAAACCAGCACCATCTCACTGGCCGTGTCTTTTGCTGAAGATCTAATATGTCATATGTTGGCTTTTCTTTTATCTTGCAACAGCTATGCATTTTTACTTTTCAAAAATATCACAGAAACAAATTCTTGGGATACAACTAGTAAATAAATAAACCCAACGGTAACCATACTGGATATACATGCATTAGGGAAGCCCCAAAACAGAGAACAAGCTCAACCTCAATTAGACAGCAATAGCATGTCACTTTTTGCAGCTATAGAGTTTGGCAGTAAAAAAAAATGCGCACCTTCATCTATATGAATAAACGTTACATGATGATTTAACTATTAATAAACTAATATGCAAGGCATACCCATGTCAGTTCCTCGAAAACCTCCACCTTCTTGCTTGTGAAGAATGCCAGCTGTTCTCATAAACAATAAAAGCAAAATCATCAACATGGCAGCTCTATCTTATGGTATTTTCAGCGTCCAGCATGGGTAAAAGCTGTCAAGCATAGCACTTACATGATAATAGCGATGATCGGGAGTCTCCACTTCGACAGGAACCACTGCTAGATTTGCATCACAGCATCTAAATGGTGGTGGATGGTTGTTCCAACCAGAAATAATAAATTGGCAAGATAAGTTATAATCCTCATCTTTTATGCTGTCATTTAAAAAAAATCATAAAAATGACCGCAACAAGCTAGAGCACACCTGTGGTTGATGAATCTGCCAACATTCCCATAAAACGTTCCATCTAGGCATAAAGCCTCTTTATCCTTCAACAACCCTTCGGAACACAAACCAGCATCCAATATCATAGGATGCGCGTACCTATCATTCTGCATATTTTGTACAGCTCTTTCATGTAGTTCTGCACTCGTTAGGATCTCCCCAGCATATTCGCAAATGAATGATCCTTTCGGCAATTCATCAAGCGTGCGGAGCCCCCAACCCGTCCCTTCTCCAGTGAAGAAAACCTAGATAATATAAATAACATTAGTTGAAAACCATCGCACGTTGCACGCCCTGGCAATCTATGTTCACAAAAACATTAAATATTACCTGCAGATTGCTTGTTATGCCCCGTTGAACCACGCGGTTACCGCATTGCATGTTGCAGCCGCATTTGTTCCAGCATTCCTTGATAAATTTCCTAACAAGGTGGCCCCGGCAAGGCTCGGGCGAAGCTTTATTTCGAGACCTCTCAAGCGGGCAAGTTTCACAAAACACCTTCTGATGTTCTGCTGGGAAGAGGTTTGCGGAGACACACTCATCAATGAATGCTGGCCTAAGCAAACCTTCTGGTGTATATGCATATTCACCCCCAGTTTCTCTTGCACAAGCACATGGTTCAGGTGCGGACAAGCAGTTTCCAAAGCAATCAGCGCAACAATCTTCACCACCAATCTTTGCAAGTGACATGTCAATAAGAGCATTCTGGAATACAACATTCTCTGGTATATAATAAAAGGAAGGTGGAAATTTCTCGCTGCCAAATTCATTTACTATTGATATCCTTATTTTTTCTTCTCCCTTGGATATATCCATTACATCATGGTCAGTCTTCAATGTGGCAAGTGCCAGATGTTGCTGCTGGGCAGGAGTCGAGTTCACTAGACCACTCTCTGAGCCGTTAGAAACAAATGATTCCTCTGCAGCTTTCTGTTTCCTATTTCCACCATCCTCTGACCTGCTGCCATTACCAACAATATCTGATTGTGTGTTACGCTCTAGAGTATGTTCGGTGCCCAGCTGTAAAACACACTGGCATATCTCAGTCATGAGGTGGGCAACAGAAAAATCAGGAGGAAGAACCTTGCATGAGCCAAGACATTTATCCCCAACCATCTTGAAAACTGCTTCTAAAGCAGGCATGCGGAACTTTGATGGATCGACACTGCATTTCAGTGACATCTTAACATCACCCGCAGCGGATGATGCTACATCAATGTCTAAACCAGGTGCTTGCTGAACATTTCCAACTCCAGATCTTGTCCCGTTGTTCAACATGTTGCTTGTTGGTTCTACAGATAAAGTAGGTATTTCCATATTTCTGGAATGCTGAATTGCCCTGTTTCTAGTACCTATAGAAAGTTCAAAGGGGTCCAATCAGAATATGACCATTGCTGAAAGAACATGGCAGCAAGATGTGATCGGTCAATGATGTATTTGACACCGCACTTAACAAGAGTTCAACAAAGCAAAGTTTCAGCATGTGCGCATTAAAAGTTACCAAGCAAAGGATGCAACCAGTGCTAGGAGCAATTATAGCAAGAGTACTGTTGGCATATCTATGTGTGGCACGGCCGACAATTGTAACATTTTAACCAACCAAATAGATTATGGAATTAGTTCTTATGCTTTAACAATAGCATCACTGACGGTTACCAAGCAAAGAAGAACAATGTCATCATCAAGATCTGAAAGTATAAGATGGCAATAACATACGAGCACAAAAGGATCAAATGGTCAGTGAGAACCTGAGCTCTTTTTAGGATTCCAATCAGACTGTTCTTGAAACCCCGAATTGGAAGCCTCGCCGCGCTGCGAACTGCCGAGGCCGGGCTGGACATCCTGACAGCGCGACTCGTCCATATCAAAAGGCTCATGCTTGGGCTCCCTAAGGAAGACCGCTTCCTCCACTGGCTGGAGATAAGCGTCGATAGTCTGCTTGCGCCGCTTTTTGCCGGGTGCCCTCGTGGAGGCTAGGACCTGCGGAGGCGAATCGGGTCGAGGCGAGATGGCCAGTTCCCTGGTAGCGGCGTGCCGTTCCGCTCTGGGACTGGGGGATGGAGGCGAGGGAGGGCCGAGGGAGTCCTCGCGGGTGGGCGCGGCGAAGGAGGTGGACGGGCCTCCTTCGACCGGGAAAGCGTCGATCTCCTCCGGCTCCCCGTTGCCGTTGGCCTGAACAGAGCCCAAGCAAAAGGCATTTTTTCAGGAGAGTGGATTGGGGAATGGAGGACGGATGGCGAGTAAAGGAAAGGGAGGTCGGGACCTGGGCGTCGAGGATGGCGTCGGCGAGGACGCGGTAGTTCTCGTCCTCGATGAGCGCCCAGTTGTTGTCGAAGACGTCGAGGAGGCGCCTGAGGACGGCGCCGCACTGCCTGCTGGAGAAGCCGAGGGGCTTCATGGCGGTCACCGCCCGCTGCGCCCTCTCCTTCTTGGTGCCCGCCCGAGAAGAACCCATCTTTCCCTACTTTCCTTTCCGATTCGATGGGAGTGGAACAGAGCGATTCAGTGGGTGGGCACTGTTGGCATCGCCATTGCTAGGGTTTGCAAGGCTTGGCTTTGACTGGGGTTTTGGGGGGATTTGAGCTGGTGGGTCGATTCGGGGGATCCCACTGTCTCTCACTCGATGTGTGTTTCTTTTTGGGGCACAATGTTTGGTTTGGACTTTGGATGAGGACTCCTCGCATTCGCTGGCCTTGTTTTTTCCCGCAGAATGCTTTCACGGCGGGTTTTTTTTCTAAAGAAAATTCAGCACTCTTTTAATCAAAATGAGATCATAAAATAGAACATCACGGTTCAGGGATACCCATCACGAACGGTAGTAAAGCCTACTCCCTTTATCCATAAATAAGTGCAATTCTAGCATTGACTTAAGTCAAAAAAAAAATGTCAGACTTAGACCAACTTTCTCAGAAAACATAGCAACAATATCACTAGATTTTTTTTAAAATAGAGTTTCATAGTATACTGATTTGATATTACTCCCTCTGTCCGAAAATACCCTGCATTCTGGGTTTAGTCAAGGTCAAACTTTGTGAAGTTTGATCAAACATATAGAAAAAATTATATACATCTATAATACAATATAAGTATTATTAGAATCGTCATAAGATATATTTTCAAATTATATATATTTGGTGTTATAGATGTTTATAGTTTTTTCTATATGTTCTATCAAATTTTATAAAGTTTGACTTTGACTAAACCTAGAATACAGGATAATTATTGACAGGAAAGTATATACTCTCTTCGTCCACATATAACTGATTTAGATTTGTCTAGATACACATGTATCTCTAGATATCTAGATGTATTTTAGTATCTAGAGATACATGACAAACCTATGGACAGCGGGAGTAATATGTTGCTGTTTGTTTTTAACAAACTTAGGTCAAATTTATAAATATTTGACTTATTACAAACCTAGAGGTACACTTATTTGAGAATAGGGGAGTATTATTTGGCTCTACGAGCTAAAATGTATTATGAATCATTCACGATTGTTTAATAATATTGAGTAATATTTCCTTAGTTTTATAAAATAAGGTGTATTTTTTAAAAGTTAAACATTAAAAAAGGTTTGACCAAGATATTTGAAAAAAATCTATCATCATCTAGGATGTCAAATCAACGTCATTAGATACATCATGACATACATTTTCATATGTATCTGTCAATAATTTTTCATATGCTTAGTGAAATCTTACATAGTTTGACCTTTAAAATATTACACTTTTCTTATTACGGAACGAATGTAATAGTTACATTGTTCTTGAGTTTACTAATCAAAAATCATACTCCCTCCGTCCAGAAATAACTGATTTGGGTTTGTCTAGATTCGAATGTATCTATATGAATCTAGACAAACTCAAGTCAGTTATCTATGGACGAAGAGACTATTTTATATTTAAGATTTAAGTTTTAGATATCAGAGTTTTGGAAAGAAAATTCCATCCAGCACAAAATGGCGTCGTTTCTGACCCACGTGTCCGAGTACCCACAATGTTGCTTAAAATCCATCGTGTCGAGTCAATTACCGCATGCAGCTAGCGCCTACAGTCCCATCTATTTATACAGATTGTTTAAGCACATATCTCCATTATATGCCCCTATGCTAGAAAAAGAGTTGTGAATTATGCAAAAACTGACAGATAAACCGGCTAGACCAAATTCCCACAATGATGTGGACATATCCGAAAACGAATCCACACCTACCACTTTGGAATCCCAATACTGAGACTAGCGATATGATTTAGGCCTCCTTTGATTTTTAGGATTTTCATTAGGATTCAGATCATGTGGAACATTTCCTAATTTTAGAACCGTTTGAATCACCAGATTGCATCCTATAGGACTGGTTTCCATAGGAATAATAGAGTTCATTTTCGCAGGAAATTTTGCATGAGGCCAGACCTCATGGTAAAAATCATTTGCCGCAATCAAACAGTCATCTGTGAGGCTTCCTCCCTGTGTCCAGAGGATTTAATTGGGCATGGCATTTCAATCCTTTGTATTTCCTATTGTTTTAAATTCCCTACCCTATGAGTCAAAGGAGGCCTTAAAAGTTGTTATCACTCAACCGTTCCTAATAAAAAAATGTATTGCCCTGTATAGGAGCTCCCGCATAGTAGACCATCCAACGTCCAATCCTAGGTAAGACATTAATAATGCACACACAAAAAAAATAACATAACCCCGTCAAAGCAATTAAGAACTCGCAGCAGGAAACAACTACTCCCTCTGTTAGGGTTTATAAGGCCTATAAGGTTTTTTAAAATATTAGAAATTAATTCTATCAAAATGGTCCATAGCCCTTATAATCCTTAACGGAGGGAGTACTACTGGTAACTCTGCCGCAATGCACCGACCGGTAGGCTTACAGTCGTCGCATGCATGGTTTAAGGTGGACAACGCCATGCAAGCGAAACCTTTTTTCCCATACGTATGTATCCAAAGCCAACCGCACATGCGCATGGCTCTGACTCTGACGTGGACATATTGTGACAAAAAAAGCACGAGCTGCCGGACTATCATTGTTATTTTCCGCCTCTGCCAGCGCTCGGGCGTTCTCAAACTCGGTATGAGATGCTGAGATGGTGCTTTTTCTTCGAGAGGCTCATCAATCTCTTCGAACATCTCTCCATCGATACTCTCAAAGGGAATTGACATAATACCATCGTAATTGTACTTTGGGCATTGTAAGATTGTCACATGCGCTTTTACTTTAGCCAGGAGGATGTCTATTCGGTTTTGTAGTCACTAGGTGCTCCCATCTGTATTTTGGAGCTGCTTAAGGAGAATTGTTAGAATATTTACTAGTAATACAGTTCTTCAAATTGTCATTTCCGAAGTTTAACCTACAACTGCTCATGGAAATGAAAGAGGTAAACTGTGTCTAAATAATTACCGAACAGTGAATAATAGTTATCTTCCTTACCTTTTCATCTATTTATTTCTTCAATTAACTCAAATTCTTGATATCTGTCAGCATGGCAGCTAAGTAATCCCGGTTTTGCACATACTATGTCACCCTATTCTGCTCAACTGAACAATTGATGCATGCACAGTCCCAATTGCTTCAAGTTATGGTTATCTTCCCTAGCTTGTGAGATTTATAGTATAGAGTAAATCGCCTCATGCACCTACCCAAATGTGGAAAAGGTATTCTCATAACATAAATAAACCAGAGAATCATAATCAGCAAACAAGACAATCATAAAGTGCAAGTGCAGCAGTCTAGACATGGAGCTGACATTTTGAAATATGTGAAAATGGCATTTTATAGTTTTGTTTTTTCGGAAAAGAATCTGCGTAAACACCGGCGTATTCTACAGGTGTGTAAATTTAAAGAAAAGAAAATCCTTAATCCAAGATAGAGGAACAGTACGCATTTTGAACCCCCAAAATGTCAGAAATTTCCATTGTGCATTCCAATCTGTTCCATACTGAAAATTTGCACGCTTGCAGGATAAATCAATATGTACATGTAGATATTTTAAAATATTTTATTGTAGATTTTAAAGCCCAGTTTTAGTCCGAAAAAAGGGCTCCTGCTGTCCGAGCTCACATTTGGTTTTCTGCTCATGAGCCTACTTATGTGCATGCATATATTCCTCGAAATAACTACTACTAGTACTTATCTATTATTTTGGTATTATGAAAAATAGAAGAACTGAATTTGCTCACAAGTATCATCATCATTGCCCCATCCCAAGAAGATGCTCATGTGTACACCAGAAAATCAAAATCAGGAAACCTATTGATATATCTGTGTACCTCATGTGTACACCTACTGCTCTTTTTCCAGAATATTACAGGCTCAAATTATATACAAAAATATATGTTCCGCTATACAAATGGCATGTGCAGATCTGTTATCTTGCTATACGGTAGTGCATCACAAAAGAATAGGAGAAGAAGAATCTTGTCTATCTATCTATATCTCTATGCAGATTAACTCGTCGTAAGTTGCTTGCTGTTCCTACTAGCAGGTCGCTGCTTACTGTCCAGCTGTTTGGGTGGGTTAGTTTTGGCGATCCGACAGAACAGAGTCGCTCCATGAAAGCATAAAATCGCGTGCAACGGATGGTAAATCTGCACGGAAAGTGTGATAGATTATGTGGATCGCTAAGCATGGAGAAAGTTATCCACGAATGACAAGAGCAAGAAAATATGAGTTTGATCGACATACCTTGGAGAACCTCTAGAGCAACCGAAGGTATATCTATCTGATCTTCCACCAGTCTGTACACATCAACAAGCTGGAAAAGAGAGAAGGTGAGTTGTGGCACTCCAAGAAATCTATCTTGTACAGTTTGTAACTGTAGGTATATTCGTTTCCATCAACATAGACCAATCTAAGTAGTACCTCCTCTACATGCAACTTGGAGTCCTCGGTGAAAGCCATTACAAGTTGTCTCCTGATCGCAGAATCAACAAGGAACAGCCGTGCTCCATCTTTTATTGTGTCAGTGAGATCCAATTTTTTCTCCATCTTTTGACTTGCCACAGTTTGCCTGCAAGACGTATTATCAGAACACTTGCAGGAACAACCAGATAGGCACAAACATGACACATCAAGCGGGGTCCAATACTCACAGGCTATTGCTCTTCAGTGCAGGATTGGCGCTCATTTTGGACACGTTTTCCTTGGCAAGAACTATCAGGTTTTCTAGCCGTTTCCACTGGAACAACCCATCTTTGAATAACACCTGTATAGAAAAAAAGGTGGGCACATGGTGATAATATCTAAAAAATGTTATAAACAACAACAGTAAAGGTAACGAAATTGCATGCATAGTACGTCGGGCCTTTCAAATTATGAACTGTTCAGTGTTAACTAAAAGGCATAACTATTGAAAGAAAAACTCTTCTGCTTTCTCATTTTTGACAGAACAGGATTCCAACTTATGAGATTGATTCGTTGGCCGAAACTGTAAAAGCTTCTGTTTTCCTTTTGTTTTTTTGTTTTGTTTGCTGTGAAGACTTGAGTTTTGTTTTATTTTCCAAGATTCATTGCCCCCGTATTGGAGAGAAAAAAGCTTGTTGTTATATTCTGTACCGATGCTTCATTTCACATTTTGGACCACAGAGTGATGTAGTATACGGCAGAAACTACCAACTGGAGTTATGCTAAGGGGGTTCATAGAAATCACAGCATACCTGTATCAGCCGTTCACGGAGAGCAGGATTTGGATCTGTTAAAAGACGATTTGCTATGTATGGGTACGCAACCTGAAACATACAGTGAAGGGCATAAGTAACCAAACAAATGTATGCTAGTGTTTTCATGAGAACTGAAAAGGGCAGCACATGTCATACCTCAAGGAACTTAAAATCAGGCTCAAGAGTAAAGCAAATTCCTTCTTGAGTTAACAAAGAGCGAATGACCAAAGAAAACCTTTCTGGGATACGGATGGGGTAATTGTATACAAGCTGATTAAACTTTCCTGTGATTTCGAATTTCATTATTCATTAGAAAATGAAGCATGTCACAGCACATGGAGCAGAGTTAGACTAAGAATTCATCACTAGTGGAAGCAAAGCAATACAGAATATTCTTTAACATGTGTGAGCACCCATAAGGGATTCCTTAAAAAAAGTATCATGAATTCATGATCAAGAACTTCCACTCCAACAAATATGTAATGTGGTAATATATCGGGAAGATATAGAGACAGTAAAATCAAACATATGCAGATTTATTAGCAGAATAAAATATTAGAAAATAGGGATTACCAGTCACACTCCTGAAATTGAAGTCTGCTAAGCCTTTTCCAGCTGAGTTTTGCCAAATAGCTTCGAGGGCTGGGATAATTGGGGATACATCTGTCCCACTAGCAAGAAAACCAAGCCTTGTGAAGTCATTTGCCATTTCCGCATAATCTTCGTTCACAGCATGAACTACAGCATCAATCAGGATTTCTTTGTTTTGCTGCATATATGACAGATAACGAAAATACAAGAACATGTAAGAATTTTCTTATCTGTCAATGCAAACACACTACAAGAATGCACTCACAACAACGCGGATACATTTCTAGTCTCTTGATAAGACTTCTTTTGCGGAGTGTTAACAGATTGTAGAACATTTAAAAAAAAAGATTGTGGAACTAGTGTATAATTAGCCAAAGTACATTTTGACCACCTAAATGAACTGTTTTTCCTACTAAAGAACCATGCATGCTATATTATTAACCATATATTGACAGACAAGCAACAGTAAGAATCCAATCTGTTGCAACTGGAAAGATGAATTCTGCTGCTGCCGAACAAAAAAAAAATTCAAACCTGACTAAGGACGGCCACATTGCCAAAGTCCACATAAGCAATACGGCCATCTCGCATCGCAAAAATATTTCCAGGATGTGGATCACCATGAAAAAGGCCAAATTCGAGCAACTGACGCAATGCTGCACTCACTCCAACTGTGAGAAAGCCTTCTACATCAATCCCAGCTTCTTTTATAGCCTGGAAGAATAAACTTGCCAACTCAGTGATGCCACAAATTTTGAATGAACTAGTTCACATAAGCAATAGGTAGAAATTGTTAGAATAGTTCTACCAACCAACTATCCTAAAAGACCGATCTGTTAGAAAGTGGTGATATAGTATACTTAACACCCCCCTTCACATCCGATTTGGATGTGGAAACAACAACACCTCCCCTCACACCCGACCTGGGCGGAGAATAATAATCGGGAGAAAACGCGGGGGCTGAGACTTGAACTCAAGACCTCAGGCTCTGATACCATGTTAGAATAGTTCTACCAACCAACTATCCTAAAAGACCGATCTGTTAGAAAGTGGTGATATAGTATACTTAACAGAAATGATATGATAAACTCTACAAACCTGTGGATCGGTGCATCTGATTCCATCTATCCATTCCATCACCAAAACACGGGAACCTGAATACTTCTTATATACTAGAGGGATCTTCACAGTTGGATCATTCTTAAAATTTATTAGGAAGTCCTCGATGTTTGTAGCTTCCTGAGTGTGGAGAAAAGGAAAGACGTCAACTCCCATCCATACATTCATCACTAAAATAAACAATGAAACGTAAAAACTGTTGCTGAAACAAAACACCTCTAGTATCTTAATAACGAATAAAAGGTAGCAAACTTCCTTGCAAAGAAAAAGGTTGTGAACTTGTGATACATAATTGGTCATCCTCGTAACTTGATATCGACAGAGAAAAGGAACAAAGAAAATACTTACAAGAGTGTAATCAAGTTCTTCCAAGAGTTTTTCACCGAATTCATCGACAATAAGCTCCGCATTGCAGCCTAGCTTTTGAAGACTGATCCCATTCAAAAAGGAAGCCAGAGTGCGGAAAAGGAACAAATCTCGGTATATTATTGGCTCAATCCCTGGCCTCTGAACCTGCAGTATTGAATGAGACAAATTAAAGAGATAATCATAAAATAAGCTCATCCCCTTCAGAAGTTAAAAACATGATTTAGGAATTCAGGAAAGAATAAAAGGCGATCTTGGTAGTGTCAGCATCTGGACATTCTACTTAAGCATACATAAGCATTTGTCTCACGAATTATGGAAGCTATATAGGACACAAATTTCATCAGGGGGAGGGATAGATAAGAGAAATTATATTTATAGTCATCCTTGTTAAAGAACACTTGGAAAATAGTGCATCAAGTCACGAACTTCAGAGTATCTCAAGTAAGAAAATTAAATGAAACAAAAACGAACCTTGATAGCAACATCCTCCCCGGTTTCTCTAAGTGTGGCACGGTAAACTTGACCCAGACTTGCAGCTGCTATCGTCTCTGATGAAATTTTGCTGAACAATTGTTCTAGAGGTAGTCCAAGTTCCTCCTCGATTATGGAAAAGGCCACCTACCAGGTATGCAGCAATAAACAAAGCTTAGTTAGTCATCCTGATTTGATCAGCCCTACCTACCATAATGTGTTTAGAACAATTTGCAAGAGAATTCAGTTGTTACCATATACCTGGTTAGCGAATGGAGGAACGTCATCTTGCAGAATACACAGTTCGCTCATATAATCCTCACGAATAATATCAGGCCTGTTAGCTAGAACCTGAAAAAATAAACAAATGTTGAGACAGTAATATGGAGCAGCTAGCACAAATAAAGTCTTGTTTTTCGATAATATTTATCAGAGAAGGAAAAGAACATAACCTGTCCTGCTTTTATGAAGGACGGCCCGAGATCACATAAAAGATTGCGGAGCTGACGGGCACGGAATGGAACAATTTCTTCATCCCGTCCAACCAAGTAGTCATACACCAGAGATGACCAGTAAAAGCCCAACTTCCAAATGATCTCCACTCCTCGACTAGCCAGGGACAGTACGGAGCCACTTGATCCCAGCACTTTACTCCTGACCTAGCAATCATGGAAGCGGGCATAATTATAACAAAATTCAGAAAAACCAATCCTTGTAAACACAAAAAAAATGCTCGTAGTGCCCCGTACCATTTCCAGAGAGTACTTTCGGAAAGGGATACAGACTCCACGCTCGATGTCAAGTTGCTCTAGTGCACTGCTCTTGTTGTTGTTCACAGCTGCCCCATTAGTTTGCGCAGGTTGGCCTATGCCCCGAGAAGAGGGCAGGACACGAGTTGACACGGCATTCATGACATAGAGCGAGGATTGCTTTCTCCCTTTGGACACCCATGATCTTGAACCGGCATATCGGTTACATGGCGGTGAACGGCCGAATGTCGATATATGAGAGCGATGTGCCAAACTCGATACAGAGGCTGTGCAGAGCTCCATGCTGAAAGAGCTATAAGTGATGATATCTGGAAAAGACAGCAAGTTGCATCAGTATACCTCATTCAGTACCTATGCAAGGCCATTTAACAGCCTACTACTTCCTAAATTTCAAGTGAAAACCAGAGCTCTGATCTAGATGGTGTGCCGGGTGTGCACCCAGAAATTGTGAAGGTCC
The DNA here is from genome assembly GCA_023614405.1 of Avena insularis. NCBI lineage: Eukaryota > Viridiplantae > Streptophyta > Magnoliopsida > Poales > Poaceae > Avena > Avena insularis. The sequence goes on from CM042691.1 coordinate 257,829,651, forward strand.
CCTCCCTAGTGGGATTGACTTTTTTAACTAGTATAAGAGAATCGCTCGGTGCGCTGGATGAAAACAAACAACCTAGCTCATACCTCAAATTGGAAGGAAACCCAGTAGCCGAAGACTGGAACGCGCGCGATGCCCCGTGGGGCAAGGAAGAAGGGGGGAAATCGATGGAGGCGGCGACGCGCGTGAGAGGCGGAGGCGGGGATGCGGGTTGGACCGAGGGGTCGGCGGCAGCTGTGCTGTAGGTAGTAGATAGCTGGTCAGGACGGAAGGGGGGAGAGCAGGGAACGGCTGGTGATATCTCCGCCGTGTGATTGGGGAAAACCTCACCTTCTCCGGCGAACTCGCGGTGTGATTGGGAATTCGGGGAGCTGAGCCGGAGCGTTGTGTGCCGGCTCCCTGATTTGGGCGGGGAAGAATGGTTCTTTCTGTGGTGCTGAGTACAAGATGAGTACACGTAGCCATTGGGGCCGGAGAAAAAGTGCGAAGCTGTATAGATAGCAAATGGTGGCCATCCAAATGTTGGTAGTACTGGCTGCATAGCACGACCACGTCAGCTATCAGGCGTCTCCGGATTGGGAACTTTTTGCTATCCACAAGTACGGAGCTAGGGGGCCTAGGTCCGTCTCCGTGAAATTTTTGCCAAATTGGAAAACAACAATAACAATAAAAGACAACAATCTCTTTTTTAATTCTCTCTTCTTCAACTAAACAAAAATCCGACATGACAACCGTAAAAGAAGATTAACGTCACTGCATTGTACGTGTCCTAAGAGCATCTTCGGCAGAAGGAGAAAATATCACTCCTAAGAAGATGTTTTTACAAGAGAAAGAGAGAGATTTTTGGGGAGTTAGAAATGCCCATCTCTCGTTAACCTAGTAAATCTGCATCTTTAACCTAGTTGTTCCGGTTTGTTCATGTGGCCATGAACAATGTCGGCTATATGGAACTCCAATTGCATATTCTCTCGTTATCTTCATGTTTCTTCCAACTTTTTTCATTTTTCTTCATCGCCTCATCCATCTTTCACATTCCCACGCGATGGAGAGGACGGCGGCTCTTGACGAGGACGACCATGGAACAAAGGAGGCAAGAACGGGTACGGTGTCAAGGGAGGGAAGGAGTTCGTGTGGTCGTTCTCGGGAGGCTGCATGGCCACGAGGAGGTCCAGCCGACCTTTGCTGGCATCCAATGACTACGACGGAGAATCCAGTGTGGCTACTCTCTAGACAAATTAGGGCCAGATGAGAGGAGTTGGGAAACGACCCACCCGTGATGGAGGACAATCCAAAAGGTCATGGAACCCTAGGACCCAAAATAAGCTCGGCACCAAAAGACTTGTAGTGCATCGAGTGTACGTCAATAGTGGGCCTGTTAGTGCGCTGAAGGTTACAAAAACCTACATCAACGCCCTAGGTTTCATCCTTTGAGAAACCTACAACATCAACGGAGCCAACCTAAGGGCTCGTGACAGCGAGAAAATGAAAAGTCCCCTCCTTGGGAAGTTGAACAAAAGATCTGTGTTCGCCAAGCTCTACCACAAGCTAAATCCTGACAATCTGGTAAAGAACCATGGCATCCGCAAGTTCTCCAAGAACTTGAGTACTTGGAAATTACACTACTAGAAAAAAGCTGATCAGTGGCGCATCATTTTTTAACTTCTGTGGAGCATATAGGATGCGCCACTGTTATCACGCCACTAAACTATAATTTCGTGGCACAATTTAAAATGCGCCACAAAAGTCTCAAAGTTCAGTGGCGCATATTGTCTATATGCACCACAGAAGTTTTTTTCAAATTAAAAAAAGGCGGGCTAGATCTAAAACTTCTGTGGAGCATATTGCCACCGATTTTTTTTCAAATTTCAAAAAAAAAGCTGGCCAGATCTGGCCGAAGGTGGGCTAGCCCATAGGTGGGTGGAGAAGGGGCTCACCGGAGGTGAAGGAGGCCGTCGCCGGAGGAGTCGGAGGTGGTCGTCGTCCTCGGAGGAGGAGCTCACCGTGGTAGAGGAAAAGGATCTCACCGGGGTGGAGGAGGAGGGGGAGGGAGGGAGGAGCTCACCGGGTGGAGGAGGAGGAGTGAGGAGCTCACCGGGTGGAGGAGGAGGAAGAGGGAGGAGAAGGGGAGGAAGAAGGGGAGAAGGATAGAAGAGGGAGGAGAAGTGTGGATGAGAGGAAGAGAAGAAAAGGAGAAAAGAGAGGGAGAAAGGGGCGGCGAGATTCAAATTTCAAATCCTGCCCAATACTTCTGTGGCGCATATGGGAGAAATGCGCCACCGAAGTAGGAAATTTTGAGACAATCATTTTTATATATTAAACTTTTTTTTCGATATCGTATGCAAAAGTTATGGCCGTTTTATCGTGCCATGACCTTTTTTTTGCAAAATACATCGAAATTCGTGTTTTTCAATTTTCCTTACAACTATACCCCAAAATATAACTACATCTCAAAGGATTTTTTTATCATTTTCGTTTATTTTGTTACAAAAGTTAAAAGACGATCCAAGGGTGGAGGGTGGGATCTGTTTTCCCACATTCTGTGGTGCATGCATCTATATGCGCCACATAAACATCGCCACAGATGATTGGTCAACAGATTCTGTGGTGGGACCTACCATCACTTTTTGTGGCGCATATAGTCGTATGCACCACAAAAGTTGCAACTTATGTGGCGCATATGGACATATGCACCACAGAAAAGGAGGGAGCCCAACTCCGGTGGCGGGTCCCACCAAACTTCTGTGGCGTATTATTTCCCCATATACGACACATAATAGTGAAGTTTTCTATGGCTCATTGTCTGAAATGCACCACTGAGATTTATCTATGGCGCATAGTCACACATATACGCCACAAAAGATTCTTCTATCTATAGCTGGTTTTCTAGTAGTGTTGTCGGTACCCATTTTGGGTTGGAGCTACATGGATGCGTCGGGTTCTAAGCCAGATTTAGGACGAGCTAGACGGCAAGCTAACTTGCGCGAGGAAGGAAGACAGAAGACTAGAAGGATCCAAAAGTCATGCCAAGAAGGAAGGCCAAATAAGGAGCCTCCTTATGCCCAAGACCAAAATTTGGTTGTCTTTCCATAAGATCAAAATCTGGCCGCCTTGGTGTAGGATCAAAATCTGGCGGCCTTGCTATATGACTAAAATCTAAGCCATCTTACCCAAGGCATGAATCTAGTGGGCTTGCACAAAACCAGAATCTGGTGTCTTAAGGCATTAATTTATCCGCTTTACCCAAGGATATTATCTAGTCGCCTTACATATGGCAGAAATCTGGCAGTAACCAAAAGTTGACCAATTTATGCAAGCACGAACATGAAGGCAAGTTTGAATCCAACCATAAGGATCAAGAAGGGTTCAAGCATGAGACTATGGACGTTTGAGTATGGATCCAGTATGAAACTAGAGGAAGACTTACCTAGTTTAGAGCTACAATTAGACTAGGATTTCTCTATGTAACATGTAGAAGTTGTCCAAAATTTTACGAGACGTCCAACCTCCTCATATACATGTGAGAGGTGATGAATGATTGAAATTAAGCACACAATTGAAAAACATCAATACATCTACTTATTATCCTCTCAAACCCTTATCCCTGCTTTCGTTCTTCGACAAATTCATGTAGATTTTGCCTTAGATCGACAACCAGGCTACGGAGTGGTCAAACCTGCCTAGCTCAACCCATTCGGCGGAAGCTCGAATGGAAACCCTTCTGAGGAATTGGGTCTCCGGGTCTCAAAGTTCGGATGGATATCATCCCTCCGTTTGAGTTGATGTGCATCACCCTCGGCAAAGTACGTAAACTGCAATCTTAGTGTGGTCGCCAAACACCTTGGAGACTCCCTAACCTTTGATTTTTGCGGTCGCATGGTAAGCGCAATAGAAATATAGGGACAAAACTTTCCTTGAGAAAGATTTCGACAATGTGCACAAGGTGTGGCATTCAATTTATGAACATGCTTGGAACATTTTCAAGGAGCATAAGGCTAGCCACAGTGAGAATATCATATTACTAGTATCATGCATATGATACTATTTTTATAGTGCTTAGTATCATCTAGTTATATCATAGTCTCATGGTATTTAATTATTTTTAGAATCTCAATGCAATTTGATGTACAAGATGCATTTGACATTTTTTTGTTGTTGCATGTACTATGATATCGTATCATATTATAATACCACTAGCACCCCTCTCTTTATTAATTGTTGCGCCACATCATCATTTTATCAATGTGGCATGCATGATATACCTTATGATACTACCACTAGGACCATCCTAACCAGAGTGATACAAGCAAGGATAAAACATCATGTAAAAATAATATGTGGGCAAATAACTAGATAACCACACCTTCAAAAGTAGTGGTTACAATGGAAAGAGGCCCAAATGGGAGAAGCAAGACGCTACAGTTGAAGCAGCGGACATGTTAAGCCCCTCGGTGCAATTGAAAGAACCACTTGAACGTGACTACGTCAAGATCCTGGTAAAAAGTTGATAAGAGACGGGGAGGGGGGGGGGGGGGATGGATCACGCATACACTAACAAAGAAACTCGAGATAGATTTGGTAATTAATTTATCAACTTTATTCTATTTCTCCTAATTAAGTCAACTATTTTCCAAATAGTCATGCTTTATAAATGGTTCATGTTCCTTTTTCAACCGAATCAGCATGCGGAACCTGAAAGCTTCTAGGGGTCATCACTACGTGCAACATCCCTCTTAACCAGCGATCAACGTGGTCCTTGTCTAGGACCCATTAGCGAAGCCGGTAGGTGGCCGTGTAAACGATGCCGGATCAGTGCCAAGTGAGCACTTTATTATCCCGAAGGCAGAGAGGGGAGGAGAAAGGAAAGGAGAAACACATGCCTTGTACTAGATGAAACAAGACACGGAAGATGCAACCATCACCGCACTCGAAGCCAAAACCCAAGCCTGATGCGTGTACATGTCGTATCAAGCTAGTTTCGAAGTAAGAGTACCAAATCATAGAGAGCTATGGAAGTGACCTTTATGCTTCTTGTTGTAAATTTATCAAAGTGTACCTTCAACTTATCATTGATTCCGAGCAAGAGAGCGTTGATAGTGTTTGTATGTGATTGTGTTCGAGAGCAAAACAATATTAAAAAAGCGAGTAGAGAGCGCAAACAAAGAATACGGGATGTAAATATGATGGAATTGCAACATATAGTGTTAAAAGCATTGTTGCTGAGATTTGGATTCACCACTAGCATTTGTACAATATGATTAGGATGGTAAAGAGTTATATTTGTATATTTGTGCACGGGTGGAGTCCCACATGAAGGTGTGCCCGAGATTTGAGAACTGATGGTTGTGATTGGGATAGAAACTTTTGAGTATGCGCCAACCATTATGTTTTCATAAACTTCTACTTAAGCACATGTTGCATCAAACATGACCTGATCGTGCAACCACACCAAGACGCGACCATCCGGTTGTCATTTCCTTGCAATGGACACGCTCACCAATGTTCATGAGCAGATCATGGAAGATGATATGATTCCGCTCAAGCCAAAACTCCCAACATGTAAGGGGGATCAGCGACCAAATCCCCCTCGCTCGCGGAAGCAGATATCGGAGTGCCTAGCGTGCATATACTTCCCCAAAGTTTGGTAGGCCAGATAAACGGAAGTTTTCTAGTATCTGCTTATGAGTGACATGGAAGGATAAAAAGATGTTTTCTACTAGTATCGAGCTGGCTCATGCAAAGCGGTACCAGTTCGGCCATATACGCCTCCTGAGATGGAGCTTTGCAAGTTCCGTGGACATTATTGGATCAAAAAGTTTTGTTTCTTTCAGAAACATATTAGGACCGGATACATCTTGTCTTTACTTTTGCGTGGAGTAAAAGAGTACATGCGAAAAGTACAAGAAGTATTAGTTATGAAGATACATCTCTCAATATTAAATATCTAGGATTTGAAGGGATACCTTATCTCATACACTACCGGAATTTTCAAATTTGCCGAGTTCGAAAAACACACAGCAAAAACGAGCCCGTAACTTGGCAAAATCTTTGCTGGTTACACTAGACAAAAAAATACATGGCAAAAAACATATCCGCAAATAGATTCTGCCGAGTTCTAAGCCAAATTTGCCAAGTGTTTATATCTAGACTATAGGCAAAGAAAAGGTACTTGACGGGAAGGCGGGCTAACAGAAACACCACATGGAATGGCGGTCTGCTGAGTACTTCCCCTCAACACGCCATATCTCATACCATGATGATAAGATCCTTATCTATGCAGATATAGTAGTACCACTTCTTGATGCCGATATGGTGTGATATATAGTTTGTGAGCTTCTGCTCTTCAGCGAGGGAGTTTCGCTGAAAAGCAAGCAAAGATAATGAAACTCTTTCGTGAAAAATCCTCATGCCTTATAACACCATACAAGTTACGAGTTTAGGCATGGGAGATCTCAGGACTCTGGTCACAACAACCGTGGAATTAGAGACTAACAACACTACCAAAGGTATCAGCTTGTAGTTCCTGCATTTTTTTACACGAGCTTGTATTTTCTTCATTGATAGTTTAATAATTTTCAACATTTTTTCATGAGAAGATAGTCGGAGAGAAGCCCCGATAAGATTTCTTCTATGTAAACAGGGATAAGAAAAGATAGGAAACGGACTAGTGTTTTGTTGTCCCTGCCTTCTCTATCTGCCACAATAGACTCCTTATACCGAGGTGAATTTCAACTTCTCTTTTGCCGGGAGCGCCCTCACGTATATCTTTGACTTAACCGTGCGTGGATCTCCGACGAAGCAAGGTATGGTAGGACCATACAAGATCGTTGGCAATTGCTATTGCTACATCCTGTTGATGTTTTGGTAGGGACACAATATGACTTAGATATAAGAGGGCCAACATATTGTACTGTCAGTTGGATAGTTAACTCATATTCACAGGTTGTAATATAATTCATTAATCTAGCTAAGCAGCGAGAAGTATGTCACAGTTACATACCACAACTATAAAAAAAATCTGAAGTCAGAAATGGAGTTGCTCGCGGGCAAGGATAAATCAAGTGTGTGGGCATATTGTCTTTCGTCTGGCCCCTAACCTAGGGGTCTAGGAGCCACTGTGAACCATGAACTATTGCCTAACAATGGCTGACACATATTTGTCAAATAGTGTAAAATTTGTTTAAAATCATAAGAAGGTATATCTCAGTACCATAGATAGTAAATTTGTAGAGAAAAATACAAGAAAGTCTAATTTAAGTTTATTTTTTATCCTAAAACTTCTGTTTGGTTCGAAACAAACCTTGAACTCTTGAAAAAGTTTGCATCTTGCCTGACCCAAGAAATAGGCTTACCTCAACACAGAAAAGCACTTCGCCTAAATAAATGAACCGCGACTACCCTCACTTTCCAAACACAAGACAAAAGTCACCAAGCCAAGGACCTAATCGACCTTGCTATGACTAGTCATCCATGATCTCATCAACACCGGAGGCAGCAGCGACATGATCCACTACCTCACGCTGACCATGAATCCATGAGTCACGATCAATTACATCGAATAGGCTTTCATCATGCAGATTAATCTGCATGCCCAAGGGTTGTGGCATGTGGGACGCCATTGAGGGGATCATGAGAAACCATGATGACATATCTGCATTCTCGGCCACCCCGTACGCTGTTTCACCGGAGGTAGGAACCCTCGCCGTGATGAAGGTGTGGCAAGCCATCAAGGTGATGTGCATAGGCGTGGATCGCATTCCTGAAGCAATGGCAGAATGGCTACAAAAAGGGTTCAAACAGTTTGTGTTCAGATGCAGTGAAACCTTGATTCGGCTTCATTATTTTGTACTAATAAGTATTGTTGACGGATTGTGGTCATCTTGTTAGGTTTAGGTAGAGGGCGGATATGAATTTTTTTTCTGCACATGCTTGCGTTCTAGATAGAAGATCTTGAGGATGTGCCAACCATTATGTTTCCCTTAAGCACATGTTGCATGGCGCATGACCGGACAGAACATCTAGGATTATTTATTAAGGAGATGCATATCTCGATATTAAACATCTAGGATTTGAAGGACACTATATCTCAAACCATGATGATAAGATCCTTAGATATACCAATATGCCACTTCTTGCTGATATGGTGTTATATAACTGCTTTTTGCTAAAGTTTGTGAGCTTCTGCTCTCGAGCAACAAGGGAGTTACACTGAACATCAAGCGAACACAACAAAACAGTTCATGAAAAATCATCGGGCATTACCACACCATCATACGAACTACAAACTTAGGCATGAGAGGCATCAAGATTGGATTGCAGTAACTAAGGAATCAGAGACTAACAACACTAGCAACGGTTTTAGCACGAAACCTGTTGGTACCGTCCTGACAACCATCAACTGAATAGGCTACCTCTTGTCTCTGTACAGAACCTACACTCGGTGAACAAATTCTGCCCCGATGCTACCTCGTGTCTGTACGAACCTACACTCAAATACTTGTTCCCGATCTGCTTCTACAAGTCATTGGTTAACAGTAGTATCATTACAAAGGCAGCAACAAGGTACATCACCAGCACCACCCCTAGCATGCGAAGCATCATCATGACAATCATCTTTCTATAAAGGAAATCATTAAAATTGAACAGATACCATCCAAAAACATCTGGCCCCATCATCAACAACATAAAGTGGAGAGCTAGTCCAACTAAAGGATGCACAAAGAAAATAAAAGAAACCACTATCACAACAGGAGATCTGCATCAGCATGAACAAACCACCACCATTGATGACACATAGACTGCGTAAAACACTCTCTAAAGTGATGGCTTCAAGAAGGTAAGAGTACACAAAAGACGACGCCCTACCTAACTATCATAGTTAGATGAAGGATTTTCACCGCCAAGAATATCTGAACAATCTCCAAATAATGCATTCAACAAGGAAACAATCAGAGAGCCACCATTGCCAAGTGCAACCAACGGAAATCAGACCTAGGGATTTCACCCTAAAAATGAAACGTGGTGCTCGAGCACCACCAAGAACAAAGTTGCACTGCTGTAGCACCCCGGGTAAAACCACTACTAGAAAATCACTTGCTGATTTTATCTTTGTGCATCATCATGCATTTATTCGACTAAAATAATTCTCCAAAAGCCTATTTTGTTTTCCAGAGATTTCCCTCTTTGTTCAAATCAAAACCCTAGATCTGTCTGGATCTTTTATTTGTCTAAAACCTTCTTACAAATATTTTATTTTTAAAAGAAAGAACAATAATAAATATAAAATATTTTTATTCGGGGAGGCAGTCTAGCCATTTAGGCCAGGCCACCTACTACCCGTCAGGCCCAGCCCGTTTTAAACCAAACCCTAACCCTTTCAATCCTCAACCAAACCCTAGTCCCACCTAATCCCACCCAACCACCCAGATCCCCACCCCACTACCGCCGCCAGGCACACATCTCACGCACGCTCCCCGCCTGGGTCCCACTCCCACCTCGCGACCGCCCGCGCCTTGACCCGTTCCAAGCACGAAACCGCCCACCATGCCGATCCCTGGGCCACTCCCCGAACATGCTCTCCACGCGCGGACACCGCTCCCTCTCTCCCTCAGCCTCGTTCCCCACCAACCACCGAACCCAACCCGCTGCTCGCCTCCTCCTTGCCAAGACCGGCCGCCGTCGCCGGCCTCCTCAGGTGCCCCATCTTCGGTCGTCCCGCCTCCCTCGCACCTCCCTGCCGGCTCTGCTCAACCACCGCCCGCCTCGCCCTTCCCAGACTCTGGATGTGTCCTTCCTGGGCTCTGCCGCCAAGCTCGGCCCCGCAGCTCTGCTGCCCGTCGCCTTCCCCTTGACCTCCGCCCCGCCTCTGCTCCCTCCTGACATCTTCCTCTGCTTGTCCCCCCACCGCCAGGAACCCCGCTCCTCTCCTCTGCATCCTCCAACCGCCATCTCCCGGCCTCGCCCTCCACCGAACGCCACTGTCTCCCCTCCCTGCTATGAGCGCCTGGCCTTCCCCAGCATGTCCCGCCTCCTCCGGCGCAGCCCCGCCCTGCTGGCCGCGTTGGCTTGGCCTCGCCACGACCGCCCCGTGCTCGTTTCCGTGGGCCCTGCCTCCTCATCGTCCGCGTCATCCACCACTTCCTGTGCAGCCTCGTGCGCTCCATCCTCCTCGTCGTCTCAAGCACAACCTGTGCCCTGCCAAGACCTCCTCTGTCGCTTGTTGTTTAACCATGTATGTGACCCTGTAGCACTCAAGGGGCCTCCTTTTTGTTCTGATGTCATGCCAGCTCTACCTCGCTCTTTGTTCTGTCCAGCTGAAGCCGTTTGTAGATGTTCATTGTGAACACCGCAAGAATATGGAAGCCAAAGGCTGTCTAATCAGGTTCTATACCGACATAAAGCCGAAACAAGATCTCCGAGCCCGATGAACCAAGTCAAGAACCCGCGTGCTCCGAAGACCGTACCATACCCGGTGGCTCTAGACGAACCCTCTACAAGATCTTCGTCACGGAAACCCCGATGCCTTCGACACGGCGATGATGCCGTCATGGACCCGATGGCCGAGACGTTGAAGACCCGATCCCTGATCCGAAGTCTAAACCCTGACACTGGCTTCACGTTCTCCTTCACGGATGCAAGACCCCGTTCCCGGAGGTGAAGACCGATCCGGCCGAGACCGACCCCGTCGAACCCCTAACCAAGATCGCTGATACCCATGTGTGATCCCTTTTCCTCGAAGCCCTATTTTTATAAATGACCATATATCTTGTTGCATATTAATTGATCATACTCGCATACATATTGTGGTTTAGGGTTATATTGTCGATTCACCTAATAAATAAATATGGAGGCCATATGCGGGCTTTTCTAGTCTAAGATTGGTTCCATTTAAATTTGTGCATCGAACCGGTGACATATTTTGCCTTGATAAGACAACATTTAAAATGAGGGGTATCTAAACAACATGAACCATCTAAATAAATGTCGGAACCCCGGTTCCGTTTAATATTGCCTAATCGCACCGCATCTTTGCCATGTCATACATCATACATGCATCATGCCCGATCTTCTGCCGTAGTATTAAATAGTGCATCCGATGTTTCCTCTAGTGCTTTGCTTCTTCACGGATTAGGCCGATGAGTTGATGCGAGTGTTGACCCGATCTTCGGATGAACCTTCAGCAATGTTTTGAAGGGTTTCGCAGCATAGTAAATCAAAATTTTCTACGGAAGCGAACAGAGGGAAAGCCAAGATCTAATCTAGGAGATGCAAACAACGAGAGAGATTGGATTAGATCTTCATACCCTTGAAGATTCAAGACATGAACGCTCGCGAACGTGGGTGATGTAGTCGTACTCGCTTCTCCTCCTCGCGATCCGATCCGATCTAGCACCACAAGTGGCGGTGCCTCCGTGAGATGCACACGTGCAGCACCTCGACGTCTCCTCCTTCCTCGGACCAGCAAGTATGGTGGAGAGATAGATTGGATCTACAACGCGACGGCGCGGTGTATATGGTGGAGAATTTCTGCAGCAGGCTTCACCTACAAACAATGGGAGGGAGAGAGGAAGGCGGCAGGCTACTAGGGTTTGGAGGAGGTGTGTGGGAAGGCGCTAGCCCTCTATATAGAGGGGAGGGGCCAGCCCCAGCCTCCTCCAAGCCTTGGGCGGCGGCCAAGGGATAAGGAGGAGGCGGATAGGGTTCTATCTCCGCTTAAACGATTTAAACTTTCCCTTATCTAGAAATTCTATCTCTAGATTTAAACGAGTTAAATCTATCTAGAATCGGCTGGGCCCTATGGGGCCTTGTGCCCCCCAATGCGCCAGGACACTCCCTCATAGGCCCATGCCCCTCCGGAAGGTGGGACCACGTTGGACCCCTTCCGGAAGGTTCTAGAAGCTTCCGGACAATACCGATTAATCCGAACAATTCAACTCCAAAAACTGCACTGCCTTATATGAATCTTATTCTCCGGACCATTCCGGAACCTCTCGTGATATCCCGGATCCCATCCGAGACTCCGAACAAAAAATCATAAACCAATTATCCAATCTATCCTAGCGTCGAGACACGTTAAGTGTGTGACCCTGCGGGTTCGAGAATATGCAGACATGATCTTCTATCAATAATCAGCGGGTGCAGGCACCCATATTGACTCCCACATTCATCGATGATCATATCGGATGAACCACGATGCCAGGATTCAATCAATCCCATATATATATTCCCTTCGTCTCGCGATATTTTACTTGCCCGAGATTCGATCGTCGGTATCGTCATACCTAGTTCAATCTCGTTCACAGCAAGTACTTTACTCGTTCCGTAATCCGATATCACTTTGTGATTAACTCCTTAACCACATGCTTGCAAGCGGTGTTGATATCGATTACCGAGTGGGCCCGAAGTATATCTCTCCGACTTGGGAGGGACAAATCCCATCTCGATACATACAACCCAGATACTTTCCGATCACCGAGAGACACCTTTATGATCACCCTCTCATAGGATGACGTTTGATGACCTCAAAGCTTTCTTCCGATACCAGGGAGTTGTATTATCTCATGGTCTAAGGAATACAATATTTGACATAGGAAAAGCTTCGCAAAGATGAACACAATGACACGATCTAATTGCTTCGCTTAGTTTGGGTCTATCCACCATATCATTCTCCAATGATATGATCTCATTATCAATTGACAACTCATGTCTATGGTTAGGAAACCTTAACCATCATTGATCAATGAGCTAGTCCATAGAGGCGTACTAGGGACACGGTGTTGTTCACAAACCACACAAGTATTAATGTTTCCGCTTAATACAATTCTAGCATGGAATATAAACTTTATCATGAACAAGAATTATAATAATAACATCTTTATTATTGCCTCTAGGGCATAATTCAAAATCTCCCACTTTCACTAGAGTCAATAATCTAGTTTACATTTGGCAACAATCTCACACCCATGGCACTGAGGTGCCGATCATGTTTTACACGTGGAAGAGGTTTAGTCAATGGATCTGCGACATTCAGATCTGTATGTACTTTGCTGATCTTCAGATCTCCATCTGCTATATAATCTCGGATTATATGAAACTTATGTTGATATGCTTGGTCTTTGGATGATATCTTGGTTCCTTAGCGAAAGTGCTATGGCGCCGGTGTTGTCACACAATATCTCCATGGGTCCAATGCACTGGAACCACGCCAAGCTCGATGATGAAGTTTCTGATCCAAACTCCTTCACTTGACGCTTCGCAGCAGCCATGTATTTCGCTTCTCTTGTAGATCCCGCGATCACGCTTTGCTTGCAGCTTCTCCACTCACAGCTCCTCCATTCAAAATATACACGTATCCCATGCGAGATTTAGAATCATCCTTGTCGGTGTCGAAACTAGCATCGACGTAACCTTTCTGACATGTTCATCACCCCATAGACTAAGAACATTTCTTTAGTCCTATTCAGGTACCTTAGGATGTTCTTCACGGCTGTCCATGTTCCACTCTGGATCACTTTGATATCTGCGTCAAACTAAGAGCATTGGACACATCCGGTCTAGTACACAACATGGCATACATGATGGAACCTATGGCGAGGCATAAGGCACTTTGCTCATAGCTTCCTATCATTTACCATAGCTGGACACCGAGCCTTGCTCAATATCTTACTCGACAACATAGGCCTTTGAACCTTTCAATGCCTTATCCATTCTGAACCTTTTGAACTTTGTCTAGGTATGTACTGCTTAAAGCTATGAGGCGCCTTTGTCTATCTCTATAGATTTTGATGCCCAATATATAAGCAGCTTCACCTAGGTCTTTCATTGAAAAACACTTGTTCAAATAACTCTTCACATCGTTAAGCATGTTGATGTCATTTCCAATAATCAATATGTCATCCACATATAGTACCGTAAACGCCACCGAGCTCCCACTCACTTTCTTGTAGATGCAAGCTTGAGCAATTTGGAACAAATCCAAAGCTCTTGATCACTTGATCAAAATGAAGGTTCCAACTCCGAGATGCTTGCTTCATCCATAAATGGAACGCTGAAGTTTGCATACTTTATCAAGATCCTTAGGATCGACAAAACCTTCGGGTTGCATCATATACAACTCTTCATCAATGTTGCCATTGAGGAAAGCGATCTTGACATCCATTTGCCATATTTCATAATCATGAAACGCAGCAATTGCTAATAAAATCCGAATGGACTTAAACATCGCCACGAGAGAAAGTCTCATCGTAGTCAACACCTTGAACTTGTCGAAAACCTTTCGCAACAAGCCGTGCTTTATAGCGATAACATTACCATCCGCGTCCGTTTTCTTCTTGAAGATCCATTTGCACTCAACGGCCTTTGATTCGCTAGGAGGGTCCACCAAAGTCCATACTTGGTTTTCGCCATGGATCCCAATTCGGATTTCATGGCTTCTAGCCATTTCGTAGTCTGGGCTCATCATCGCTTCCTCATAGTTCGTAGGTTCATTGTCTTCTACTAGCAAGACAGTCAAGACAGGTTGCCGTACCACTCGGAGAGGGCACGCGACCTTGTCGACTCGCGACGCTCAAGAGCGACATCGTCAAGCTTCATGATCCTTGTCATTAGCTTCCTCTATTGTTGGTGCAGTGACCGGAACAATTTCAGGTGCTGCGCTACTCTCCAATTCAAGAGAAGGTTCAATAACCTCGCCTAGCTCTACTTTCCTCCCACTCACTTCTTTCGAGAGAAACTCCTTCTCAAGAAAGGAACCGTTCTTATGACAAACACTTTGCCTTGGTTACGTGATAGAAGGTATACCCAATAGTTTCCTTAGGGTATCCTATGAAGACGCATTTCTCCGCTTTGGGTTCGAGCTTGTCGGCATCAACTTCTTGACGAAGCCGCATCCCCAAACTTTAAGAAACGACAACTTAGGTTTAGTACCAAACCACAGTTCATACGGTGTCGTCTCAACGGATTTAGATGGAGCCCTATTTAAAGTGAATGCAGAGGTTTCTAATGCATAACCCCAAAATGATAACGACAAATCAGTAAGAGACATCATCGATCGGACCATATCTAATAGGGTTCGATTCCTGCTCAGACACACCATTCTTGTTGTGGTGTTCGTGGCGTGAGTTGTGAAACGATTCCACTTGCTTTGAGATGCGTGAGAAAATCATAACTCAAATATTCGCCCCCACGATCGGATCGTAGAAACTTAATCTTTCTGTTACGATGGTTCTCCACTTCATTCTGAAATTCTTTGAACTTTTCAAACGCTTCAGATTTATGTTTCATTAAATATATATACCCATATCTACTTAAGTCATCGGTAAAAGTGAGAAAATAGCGATATCCACAGCGCGTCGAAACACTCATCGGTCCGCATACATCGGTATGTATGATTTCCAACAAGTCCGTTGCTCGCTCCATCCTACAGGAGAACGGGTTTTGATCATCTTGCCCATGAGGCATGGTTCATGTGTCAAATGATTCAAAATCAAGAGACTCCAAAAGTCCATCGAATGGAGTTTCTTCATGCGCTTTACACCAATATGACCTGAGCAGCGATTGCCACAAATAAGTAGTATTATCACTATCTACTTTGCATCTCTTAGCCTCAATGTTATGGATGTGTGTTTCATCCCTTTCGAGATTTAGAAGAAATAAACCATTCACAAGAGGTGCATGACCATAAAAGATGTTACTCATATAAATAGAACAACCATTATTCTCCGATTTAAATGAATAACCGTCTTGCAATAAACACGATCCAGAAATAATGTTCATGCTCAACGCAGGCACATAATAACATTTATTAAGGTTTAAAACTAATCGAAGATAAAACTAAGGAGAGCGTGACGGCCATCACATCAACTCTTGATCCGCTGCCAGCAAGATCGTCACCTCATCCTCGCAAGTCATTGCCTATTCCGTAGCTCTGCTTCGAGTTACAAATATTAGCAACGAACCAGTATCAAATACCTGTGCACTACAACGAGGGCTAGTAAGGAAAACATCAATAACATGTATATCAAATATACCTTTGATGGTGCCAGCCTTCTTGTCCGCTAAGTACTTGGACAGTTGCGCTTCAAAGGACCCTTGTCCTTGCAATAGAAGCACTCGGTGTCGGCTTAGGACCAGACTTGAGCTTCTTCTCAGGGCAACGCGCTTGCCGCGCCTTTCTTGAAGGGCTTCTTTGCACCTTTACCTTTCTTAAAGGAGGGCTTGTTGACCATCAACACATGATTATCTTTCTTGATGTCCACCTCCGCAGCCTTCACCTTTGCGAAGAGCTCGGTGATCGATCAGTGGAACCAATCTGATTATGAGTCACTACAAAACTTTTGTAGCTGGGAGGAGTGATTGCAGAACCACATCAATCTTGAGCTCCTCTAGAATCTTGCAGTCCAGCTTGCTCAAGGCGTTGAGTGTAGCGTGACATCTTAATGGCGTGCTCACTAACAGAACTCCCTTCCTCCATCTTGCAGTTAAAGAACTTCTCGGAGATCTCATATCTCTCAGAACGGGCCTGAGTCTGAAACATGGTTTTCAACTCTTCGAGAATCTCAAAGGGCCCGGGATAGTTTTCAAAACGATTTTGAAGTTCCGGTTCCATAGCAAACAACATGGTGCTCTTAATCACACCATAATCATCTTTCTGCGATCGATAGACAGCTTTCTCATCGGTAGCGATTCTTGCAGGGGGTTACCTAACGCTTTCTCAAGGACATAGTCCTTTTGTCCATGCGAGAATGATTCTTAGATTATGGAACCAGTTGGTGAAGTTAGACCCATTGTTTCTAAGCTTTTCTTTCTCAGCAAAAAGCGTTGAAGTTGAAGTTGGACTTGGCCATGTGATCTACAGATTTGCAAGTACAATTTAGACTCTGTTCATGATAAATAGTTCAACTTAATCAAATTACTAGATGAACTCCCACTAAATTCAACATCCCTCAAGTTGTTTAGTGAACACGATCCAAATTCACCACACCTAATCCGATCATCACGAGAAGAGATGTGGTTTCAATGGTGGACAACGAAGTCGATCATATCATTCATATGACTCATGCTTAACCTTTCGGTTCTTGTGTTCGAGGCCATGTGCATACATGCTAGGCTCGTCAAGTTAGACCCAAGTATTTCCGTGTGCAAAAGCTGGCTTGCACCCGTTGTATGTGAGCGTAGAGTCTATAGCACCCGATCATCACGTGATGCTTGGACACGACGAACTTTCATAGCGGTGCATACTTGGGGAGAACACAGTTTTATCTTGATCTTTATGAGGAATCATCTTATAATGCTACCGTCATGATCTAAGCATAATAAGATACATAAAAGGATAAACATCACATGCATATAACTTTATGTGACATGGTATAGCCAATCTTCGCAATGATCTCCATCTTGTGCGTTCGGCATGATCTCCATCACTCCACCATGATTGCCTCCACCACGAATAGCAACTACAACTATTGCTAACTACTTAGCAATAAAGTAAAGCTATTACATGGCGTATGAGAAGTTGACTGGGTCATACACAATTATAAAGACAACCATATGGCTCCTGCCGGTTGTGTACTCATCGACATGGAAGTCGTGAAACATTACAAAACATGATCATCGCATACATTATACACATCACATCTTGGGCCATACCATATCACAGAAAACACTCCCTGCAAAAACAAGTTAGACGCCTCTACTTTGTTGTTGCATGTTTTACGTGGCTTATGGGAGTAGATGCTAAGAACGATTCTTACCTACGGAAAGCCTAACGGTGATATTATGGTTGCCAAACTCCGTGTTAATCCCATGACAACTATAGTGAGAGAAACCGACATCCACCAGCCGCATGTGTGGTACAAGCCACACGTCAAGTGCGAACCGGTCTCATGACGACGTCGCGTAAGGTTGGCCTGGACCGCTTCAATCTCACTATCCCGCGTCATAAGAAGAACACAAACAAGAGGCTTGCAACAGAAAACATCAACGCCGGCAACAACCATGTTGCGTTCTACTCGTGAATCACATCTACGCATAGATCTAGCTCGATACCCTTTGAAGGGTTTGCAGCATAGTAAATCAAAATTTTCTACGAAGCGAGAGGGAAAGCCAAGATCTAATCTAGGAGATGCAAACAACAAGAGATTGGATTAGATCTTCATACCCTTGAAGATTCGCATAGCGGAACGCTAAATCCGGAACGTGGGTGATGTAGTCGTACTCGCTTCTCCTCCTCGCGATCCGATCCGATCTAGCACCACAAGTGGCGGTGCCTCCGTGAGATGCACACGTGCAGCACCTCGACGTCCTCCTTCCTCGGACCAGCAAGTATGGTGGAGATAGATTGGATCTACAACCCGACGGCAAGGTGTATATGGTGGAGAATTTCTGCAGCAGGCTTCGCCTACAAACAATCGGGAGGAGAGAGGAAGGGCAGGCTACTAGGGTTTGGAGGAGGTGTGTGGGGAAGGCGCCCTAGCCCTCTATATATAGAGGGGAGGCGGCCAGCCTAGCCCCTCCTCCAAGCCTTGGGCGGCCAAGGGATAAGGAGGAGTGGGGGATAGGGTTCTATCTCCGGTTTAAACGATTTAAACTTTCCTTATCTAGAAATTCTATCTCTAGATTTAAACGAGTTAAATCTATCTAGAATCGGCTGGGCCCTATGGGGCCTTGTGCCCTGCCCAATGCGCCAGGACACTCCCTCATAGGCCCATGCCCCTCCGGAAGGTGGGACCACGTTGGCCCCTTCCGGAAGGTTCTAGAAGCTTCAGACAATACCGATTAATCCTAACAATTCGAACTCCAAAACTGCACGCCTTATATGAATCTTATTCTCCGGACCATTCGGAACCTCGTGATATCCCGGATCCCATCCGAGACTCGAACAAAATTCATAAACCAATTATCCAATCTATCCTAGCGTCGAGACACGTTAAGTGTGTGACCTGCGGGTTCGAGAATATGCGGACATGATCTTCTATCAATAATCAACAATGGTGCAGGCACCCATATTGACTCTACACATTCATCGATGATCATATCGGATGAACCACGATGCCAGATTCAATCAATCCCATATATATTCCCTTCGTCGCGATATTTTACTTGCCGAGATTCGATCGTCGGTATCGCCATACCTAGTTCAATCTCGTTCACAAAGTACTTTACTCGTTCGTAATCCGATATCACTTTGTGATTAACTCCTTAACCACATGCTTGCAAGCGGTGTTGATATCAATTACCGAGTGGGCCAAGTATATCTCTCCGACTTGGGAGGACAAATCCCATCTCGATACATACAACCCAGATACTTTCCGATCACCGAGAGACACCTTTATGATCACCCTCTCATAGGATGACGTTTGATGACCTCAAAGCTTTCTTCCGATACTGTGGAGTTGTATTATCTCATGGTCTAAGGAATACAATATTTGACATAGGAAAAGCTTTGCAAAGATGAACACAATGACACGATCTAATTGCTTCGCTTAGTTTGGGTCTATCCACCATATCATTCTCCAATGATATGATCTCATTATCAATTGACAACTCATGTCTATGGTTAGGAAACCTTAACCATCATTGATCAATGAGCTAGTCCATAGAGGCGTACTAGGGACACGGTGTTGTTCACAAACCACACAAGTATTAATGTTTCCGCTTAATACAATTCTAGCATGGAATATAAACTTTATCATGAACAAGAATTATAATAATAACATCTTTATTATTGCCTCTAGGGCATAATTCAAACAGTCTCCCACTTGCACTAGAGTCAATAATCTAGTTTACATTTGGCAACAATCTCACACCCATGGCACTGAGGTGCTGATCATGTTTTACACGTGGAAGAGGTTTAGTCAATGGATCTGCGACATTTAGATCTGTATGTACTTTGCTGATCTTCAGATCCATCGCTATATAATCTCGGATTATATGAAACTTCAGTTGATATGCTTGGTCTTTGGATGATATCTTGGTTCCTTAGCGAGTGCTATGGCGCCGGTGTTGTCACACAATATCTCCAATGGGTCCAATGCACTTGGAACCACGCCAAGCTCAATGATGAAGTTTGATCCAAACTCCTTCACTTGATGCTTCTGCAGCCATGTATTTCGCTTCTCATTGTAGATCCCATGATCACGCTTTGCTTGCGACTTCTCCACTCCAGCTCCTCCATTCAAAATATACACGTATCACTCGAGATTTAGAATCATCCTTGTTGTCGAAACTAGCATCGACGTAACCTTTTACGACGAGCTGTTCATCACCCCCATAGACTAAGAACATTTCTTTAGTCCTATTCAGGTACCTTAGGATGTTCTTCACGGCTGTCCAGTGTTCCACTCCTGGATCACTTTGATATCTGCTCGTCAAACTAAGAGCATTGGACACATCCGGTCTAGTACACATGGCATACATGATGGAACCTATGGCCAAGGCATAAGGCACTTTGCTCATAGCTTCCCTATCATTTACCGTGGTGGACACCGAGCCTTGCTCAATATCTTACCCGACAACATAGGCCTTTGAACCTTTCAATGCCTTATCCATTCGAACCTTTTCGAACTTTGTCTAGGTATGTACCGCTTAAAGCTATCAGGCGTCTTTGTCTATCTCTATAGATTTTGATGCCCAATATATAAGCAGCTTCACCTAGGTCTTTCATTGAAAAACACTTGTTCAAATAACTCTTCACATCGTTAAGCATGTTGATGTCATTTCCAATAATCAATATGTCATCCACATATAGTACCAGAAACGTCACCGAGCTCCCACTCACTTTCTTGTAGATGCAAGCTTCGTAGCAATTTGGAACAAATCCAAAGCTCTTGATCACTTGATCAAAACGAAGGTTCCAACTCCGAGATGCTTGCTTCAGTCCATAAATGGAGCTGAAGTTTGCATACTTTATCGCATCCTTAGGATCGACAAAACCTTGGGTTGCATCATATACAACTCTTCATCAATGTTGCCATTGAGGAAAGCGATCTTGACATCCATTTGCCATATTTCATAATCATGAAACGCAGCAATTGCTAATAAAATCCGAATGGACTTAAACATCGCTACGGAGAGAAAGTCTCATCGTAGTCAACACCTTGAACTTGTCGAAAACCTTCGCAACAAGCCGTGCTTTATAGAAGGTAACATTACCATCCCCGTCCGTTTTCTTCTTGAAGATCCATTTGCACTCAACGGCCTTTCGGTCGCTAGGAGGGTCCACCAAAGTCCATACTTGGTTTTCGCTCATGGATCCCAATTCGGATTTCATGGCTTCTAGCCATTTCTCAGAGTCTGGGCTCATCATCGCTTCCTCATAGTTCGTAGGTTCACTGTCTTCTACTAGCAAGACAGTCAAGACAGGGTTGCCGTACCACTCAGGAGGGGCAGCGACCTTGTCGACTCTGACGTTCGATAGCGACATCGTCCAGCTTCATGATCCTTGTCATTAGCTTCCTCTATTGTTGGTGCGGTGACCTGGAACAATTTCAGGTGCGCTACTCTCAATTCAAGAGAAGGTTCAATAACCTCGTCTAGCTCTACTTTCCTCCCACTCACTTCTTTCGAGAGAAACTCCTTCTCAAGAAAGGAACCGTTCTTTACGACAAACACTTTGCCTTCGGTTCTGTGATAGAAGGTATACCCAATAGTTTCCTTAGGGTATCCTATGAAGACGCATTTCTCCGCTTTGGGTTCGAGCTTGTCCGGCATCAACTTATTGACGTAAACGCATCCCCAAACTTTAAGAAACGACAACTTAGGTTTAGCACCAAACCACAGTTCATACGGTGTCGTCTCAACGGATTTAGATGGAGCCCTATTTAAAGTGAATGCAGCGGTTTCTAATGCATAACCCCAAAATGATAACGACAAATCAGTAAGAGACATCATCGATCGGACCATATCTAATAGGGTTCGATTCCGGCGTTCAGACACACCATTCTTGTTGTGGTGTTCCGGGTGGCGTGAGTTGTGAAACGATTCCACTTGCTTTGAGATGCGTGAGAAAATCATAACTCAAATATTCGCCCCCACGATCGGATCGTAGAAACTTAATCTTTCTGTTACGATGGTTCTCCACTTTATTCTGAAATTCTTTGAACTTTTCAAACGCTTCAGATTTATGTTTCATTAAATAGATATACCCATATCTACTTAAGTCATCAGTAAAAGTGAGAAAATAGCGATATCCACCGCGCGTCGAAACACTCATCGGTCCGCATACATCGGTATGTATGATCTACAACAAGTCCGTTGCTCGCTCCATCATACCGGAGAACGGGGTTTTGATCATCTTGCCCATGAGGCATGGTTCGCATGTGTCAAATGATTCAAAATCAAGAGACTCCAAAAGTCCATCAGAATGGAGTTTCTTCATGCGCTTTACACCAATATGACCTAGACGACAGTGCCACAAATAAGTAGTATTATCACTATCTACTTTGAATCTCTTAGCCTCAATGTTATGGATGTGTGTTTCATCCCTTTCGAGATTTAGAAGAAATAAACCATTCACAAGAGGTGCATGAACATAAAAGATGTTACTCATATAAATAGAACAACCATTATTCTCCGATTTAAATGAATAACCGTCTTGCAATAAACACGATCCAGAAATAATGTTCATGCTCAATGCAGGCACATAATAACATTTATTAAGGTTTAAAACTAATCCCGAAGATAAAACTAAGGAGAGCGTCTGCGGCCATCACATCAACTCTTGATCCGTTGCCAACGCCATCGTCACCTCATCCCTCGTAAGCCGCCGTCTATCCGTAGCTCTGTTTCGAGTTACAAATATTAGCAAGAACCGATATCAAATACCTGGCACTACAATGAGGGCTAGTAAGGAAAACATCAATAACATGTATATCAAATATACCTTTGATGGTGCCAGCCTTCTTGTCCGCTAAGTACTTCGGACAGTTGCGCTTCCAGTGACCCTTGTCCTTGCAATAGAAGCACTCGATGTCCGGCTTAGGACAGACTTGAGCTTCTTCTCAGCGAGGGCAACGCGCTTGCCGCCGTTCTTGAAGGGCTTCTTTGCACCTTTACCTTTCTTAAAGGAGGGCTTGTTGACCATCAACACATGATTATCTTTCTTGATGTCCACCTCCGCAGCCTTCAGCTTTGCGAAGAGCTCGGTGATCGTATCAGTGGAACCAATCTGATTATGAGTCACTACAAAACTTTTGTAGCTGGGAGGGAGTGATTGCGAACCTGTTAATCTTGAGCTCCTCTCGGAATCTTGCATCCAGTTGCTCAAAGGCGTTGAGTGTAGCCCGACATCTTAATGGCGTGCTCACTATGAACTCCCTTCCTCCATCTTGCGGTTAAAGAACTTCTCGGAGATCTCATATCTCTCGAGCGGGCTGAGTCTGAAACATGGTTTTCAACTCTTGAGAATCTCAAAGGGCGGGATAGTTTTCAAACGATTTTGAAGTTCGGTTCCATAGCAAACAACATGGTGCTCTTAATCACACCATAATCATCTTTCTTGACGATAGACAGCTTTCTCATCACCGTAGCGATTGTAGGGGTTACCTAACGCTTTCTCAAGGACATAGTCCTTTTGTCCGCCGATGTAATGATTCTCAGATTGCGGAACCGGTTGGTGAAGTTAGACCCATTGTTTCTAAGCTTTTCTTTCTCAGCAAAAACGTTGAAGTTGAAGTTGGACTTGGCCATGTGATCTACAGTATTTGCAAGTACAATTTAGACTATGTTCATGATAAATAGTTCAACTTAATCAAATTACTAGATGAACTCCCACTAAATTCAACATCCCTCAAGTTGTTTAGTGAACACGATCCAAATTCACCACACCTAATCCGATCATCACGAGAAGAGATGTGGTTTCAATGGTGGACAACGAAGTGTCGATCATATCATTCATATGACTCATGCTTAACCTTTCGGTTCTTGTGTTCCGAGGCCATATGCGTACATGCTAGGCTCGTCAAGTTAGACCAAGTATTTCCGTGTGTGCAAAAGCGGCTTGCACCCGTTGTATGTGGCGTAGAGTCTATAGCACCCGATCATCACGTGATGCTTGGACACGACGAACTTTCGCACGGTGCATACTTGGGGAGAACAGTTTTATCTTGATCTTTAAGTGAGGAATCATCTTATAATGCTACCGTCGCGATCTAAGCATAATAAGATACATAAAAGGATAAACATCACATGCATATAACTTTATGTGACATGGTATAGCCAATCTTGGCGCAATGATCTCCATCTTGTGCGTTAGGCATGATCTCCATCACTCCACCATGATTGCCTCCACCACGAATAGCAACTACAACTATTGCTAACTACTTAGCGATAAAGTAAAGCTATTACATGGCGTATGAGAAGTTGACTGCATGGGTCATACACAATTATAAAGACAACCATATGGCTCCTGGTTGTGTACTCATCGACATGGAAGTCGTGAAACATTACAAAACATGATCATCATACATTATACACATCACATCTTGGGCCATACCATATCACAGAAAACACTCCTGCAAAAACAAGTTAGACGCCTCTACTTTGTTGTTGCATGTTTCACGTGGCTTATGGGAGTAGATGCTAAGAACGATTCTTACCTACGGAAAGCCACAGCGGTGATATTATGGTTGCCAAACTCCGGTGTTAATCCCATGACAACTATAGTGAGAAACGACATCCACCAGCCGCATGTGTGGTACAAGCCACACGTCAAGTGCGGAGCCGGTCTCATGACGGCGTCGCGTAAGGTTGGCCTCGACCGCTTCAATCTCACTATCGCGTCATAAGAAGAACACAAACAAGAGGCTTGCAGAAAACATCAACGCCCGCAACAACCATGTTGCGTTCTACTCGTGAATCACATCTACGCATAGATCTAGCTCGATACCCGAAGGGTTTTGCAGCATAGTAAATCAAAATTTTCTCTGAGCGAACAGAGGAAAGCCAAGATCTAATCTAGGAGATGCAAACAAGAGAGATTGGATTAGATCTTCATACCCTTGAAGATTCGCAATGAGCGTTAATTTAAGCGTGGGTGATGTAGTCGTACTCGCTTCTCCTCCTCGCGATCCGATCCGATCTAGCACCACAAGTGGCGGTGCCTCCGTGAGATGCACACGTGCAGCACCTCGACGTCTCCTCCTTCCTCGGACCAGCAAGTATGGTGGAGAGATAGATTGGATCTACAACCCGACGGCGCGGTGTATATGGTGGAGAATTTCTGCAGCAGGGCTTCGCCTACAAACAGTCGGGAGGGAGAGAGGAAGGCAGCAGGGCTACTAGGGTTTGGAGGGAGGTGTGTGGGGAAGGGGCGCCCTAGCCCTCTATATATAGAGGGGGAGGGGGCGGCCAGCCCTAGCCCCTCCTCCAAGCCTTGGGCCGGCGGCCAAGGGATAAGGAGGAGTGGGGCGGATAGGGTTCTATCTCCAGTTTAAACGATTTAAACTTTCCCTTATCTAGAAATTCTATCTCTAGATTTAAACGAGTTAAATCTATCTAGAATCGGCTGGGCCCTATGGGGCCTTGTGCCCCTGGCCCAATGCGCCAGACTCCCTCATAGGCCCATGCCCCCTCCGGAAGGTGGGACCACGTTGGCCCCTTCCGGAAGGTTCTAGAAGCTTCGGTACAATACCGATTAAGGAACAATTCGAACTCCAAAAACTGCCTTGCCTTATATGAATCTTATTCTCGGACCATTCCGGAACCTCTCGTGATATCCGGATCCCATCCGAGACTCGAACAAAAATTCATAAACCAATTATCCAATCTATCCTAGCGTCGAGACACGTTAAGTGTGTGACCTGTGAGTTCGAGAATATGCAGACATGATCTTCTATCAATAATCAACAGCGAGTGCAGGCACCCATATTGACTCCCACACATTCATCGATGATCATATCAGATGAACCACGATGCCAGGATTCAATCAATCCCATATATATTCCCTTCGTCTCGTGATATTTTACTTGCCCGAGATTCGATCGTCGGTATCATCATACCTAGTTCAATCTCGTTGACAGCAAGTACTTTACTCGTTCCGTAATCCGATATCACTTTGTGATTAACTCCTTAACCACATGCTTGCAAGCGGTGTTGATATCGATTACCGAGTGGGCCCGAAGTATATCTCTCCGACTTGGGAGGGACAAATCCCATCTCGATACATACAACCCATGAGATACTTTCGATCACACGAGAGACACCTTTATGATCACCCTCTCATAGGATGACGTTTGATGACCTCAAAGCTTTCTTCCGATACCAGGGAGTTGTATTATCTCATGGTCTAAGGAATACAATATTTGACATAGTAAAAGCTTCGCAAAGATGAACACAATGACACGATCTAATTGCTTCGCTTAGTTTGGGTCTATCCACCATATCATTCTCCAATGATATGATCTCATTATCAATTGACAACTCATGTCTATGGTTAGGAAACCTTAACCATCATTGATCAATGAGCTAGTCCATAGAGGCGTACTAGGGACACGGTGTTGTTCACAAACCACACAAGTATTAATGTTTCCGCTTAATACAATTCTAGCATGGAATATAAACTTTATCATGAACAAGAATTATAATAATAACATCTTTATTATTGCCTCTAGGGCATAATTCCAACATGTTTTTCAGGCGAGCATTCTCCCCCTTTCAACCTATTTTACCTTTCTAGTCTTTATTTCCTCCTGTTGATCTATTGCTATCTGTGTTGCGATGCTCTAGTTTTCGTACCCGTGATATCCCTTGCAGCCTTATATTGCCTTGGACACATCCTATTACCTGTTGTTTGGTAGATAGTCGGCCTTGCGTGTCGTAGTTGCTTGCTCAAGTGTTGTTGTGTGTCGTCAAGTACCACAGTTGTTGGAAGACTGCCGTATGCTTTATGTTGGAGATGATCATGGCTTTAATTATCGTTTAATAACTAAAATTGAAGTAGGTAAATAATGCAGAGGCACAGGTGGGCAATAGATGTTATTTGGTTTTTAACCGTCCACTTGTGTCCCGTAGGACCCCTAGTACTTGATACCTGTTCTTTGAATATTCGCACTATCTGCATGTAGGCGAGGATCGCCGAATTCTAGTCTCGCCGTGTACTGGCCTCAGTACTGACCGCTCTCTTTTTCCTTTGCCCTTTGTCGGCACCCCTTTTGTTTAAGCAGGTTTTGAGATCGACGTCGTTAGCAGGGTTACCCTTCCGGCTTGGCCTGGGCAGGGTTATGGATGCCGTTGGTTATTCTTCAGGGCCTTTAGCTCAATTTGCATCTTGTCTGTACTCGGACGCTGTATCGTTTTAAAGGTGATTTGGATCTTTGTATTGTATATCTGTTTTCTTGACTGTTTGAGTCATTGCTGTATATATCTGTTCTGTTGGTTCCATCGTGGACTATTGTGTAATGGTATTACTTCGTTTTCCACCCGCACGAAAGTGCCTGGTGGGCACCTTTGAATCGTTTCTATGCGGGTTTGTCGGGAATCGCTGAAAGTTGCATAGGACCGATTCTGAGGGTGTTACAGAGTGGTATCAGAGCTCAGCAGTTACGATACCCACTGGTCCAGCCTGTAGGATAACCTAGCCAACGGACGTCGTAGAGTGTCAAAACTATTTTGAAAAATCGGATGGATTAATCTGATTAGGTCTGCTTTTACTCCTTACCCCTTTGCTAATCTCCTCTTACCTCGACGTGTTTTGAATCTGCTCGCTTATCTTTTCTTCGAGTCCAGGAATTCTCGTGGTTGGGTTTCTATCGTACCTTCAGGGTTTCACTTCCACCCTTTGTTAAAGGTCCCTCGACAACTGTTCTTCATGCTATCTGATGGATCTTTCATCTGTTGTACCTTTCAGTGGACCGAAGATTCACTAAAATTTTTCTTTCTATCCTCCGGTGTTTTCCGATAGGACGAAGTCATCTACATCAGATCTGATGAGAATCTCCATCCCTCCTTTGTTTCCAAACCTCGCTTGTCGAGATCTTCAGTCTGAATTCTGAGGGTTGGTTGCATAATCCATCTGTTCGTGTACAACGTAATGCTTTGAGTGCGGGATGGAGTCGCGACCATACCACTACTCTTGCCATTCGCTTTTGTATATTGAATGGTGGATCGATGCAATTCTTACTCCTTCCATGTAAGTTAGAGGTGGCCTTATCTTTTGATGTCTCTATTTTCGTCTTTTGTTTATCCGGAGTACTCTCTCGACGAACGTGAGCAACGACCCTTGTTGGTGGTGTTGCCGATTTCAAGATGGAGAAAGAACCCTTGTTAGTGGTGTCACGAGTATCTACATGAAGTCAGAAGTTTCGGATCGTCGGCCTTCTTCCCCGTACCATGAGGCGGATCTCGAGGGCGAGATCCATTGTTAGTGGTGTCGAATTGTAGCACCCCGGGTAAAACCACTACTAGAAAATCGCTTGCTGACTTTATCTTTGTGCATCATCATGACATCATCATGCATTTATTCGCCTAAAATAATTCTCCAAAAGCCTATTTTGTTTTCCAGAGATTCCCCTCTTTGTTCAAATCAAAACCCTAGATCCGTCTGGATCTTTTATTTGTCTAAAACCTTCTTACAAATATTTTATTTTTAAAAGAAAGAACAATAATAAATATAAAATATTTTTATTCGGGGAGGCAGTCTAGCCGTTTAGGCCAGGCCACCTACTACCCGTCAGGCCCAGCCCGTTTTAAACCAAACCCTAACCCTTTCAATCCTCAACCAAACCCTAGTCCCACCTAATCCCACCCAACCACCCAGATCCCCACCCCACTACCGCCGCCAGGCACACATCTCACGCACGCTCCCCGCCTGGGTCCCACTCCCACCTCGCGACCGCCCGCGCCTTGACCCGTTCCAAGCACGAAACCGCCCACCATGCCGATCCCTGGGCCCCACCCCGAACATGCTCTCCACGCGCGGACACCGCTCCCTCTCTCTCCCTCAGCCTCGTTCCCCACCAACCACCGAACCCAACCCGCTGCTCGCCTCCTCCCTGCCAAGACCGGCCGCCGTCGCCGGCCTCCTTAGGCGCCCCATCTTCGGTCGTCCCGCCTCCCTCGCACCTCCCTGCCGGCTCTGCTCAACCACCGCCCGCCTTGCCCTTCCTAGACTCCGGCTGTGTCCTTCACAGGCTCTGCCCTGGCCAAGCCTTCAGCCTCGGCCTCCGCCCCGCCTCTGCTCCCTCATGACATCTTCCTCTGCTTGTCCCCCCACCGCCAGGAACCCCACCCCTCTCCTCTATATCCTCCAACCGCCATCTCCCGGCCTCGCCCTCCACCGAACGCCACTGCCTCCCCTCCCTGCTATGCGCGCCTGGCCTCCCCCAGCATGTCCCGCCTCCGTCGGCGCAGCCCCGCCCTGCTGGCCGCGTTGGCTTGGCCTCGCCATGACCGCCCCGTGCTCGTTTCCGTGGGCCCTGCCTCCTCATCGTCCGCGTCCGGCCACCACTGCTTCCAGGCAGCCTCGTCACGGCTCCATCCTCCTCGTGGTCTCAAGCACAACCCATTCCCTGCCAAGACCTCCTCTGTCGCTTGTTGTTTAACCATGTATGTGAACCTGTAGCACTCAAGGGGCCTCCTTTTTGTTATGATGTCACGGCAGCTCTACCTCGCTCTTTGTTCTGTCCAGCTGAAGCCGTTTGTAGATGTTCATTGTGAACACCGCAAGAATATGGAAGCCAAAGGCTGTCTAATCAGGTTCTATACCGACATAAATCCGAAACAAGATCTCCGAGCCCGATGAACCACGTCAAGAACCCGCGTGCTCCGAAGACCGTACCGTACCCGGTGGCTCTAGACGAACCCTCTACAAGATCTTCGTCACGGAAACCCCGATGCCTTCGACATGGCGATGATGCCGTCATGGACCCGATGGCCGAGACGTTGAAGACCCGTTGCCGGATCCGAAGTCTAAACCCTGACATTGGCTTCACGTTCTCCTTCACGGATGCAAGACCCCGTTCCCGGAGGTGAAGACCGATCCGGCCGAGACCGACCCCGTCGAACCCCTAACCAAGTTCGCCGATACCCATGTGTGATCCCTTTTCCTCGAAGCCCTATTTTTATAAATGACCATATATCTTGTTGCATATTAATTGATCATACTCGCATACATATTGTGGTTTAGGGTTATATTGTCGATTCACCTAATAAATAAATATGGAGGCCATATGCGGGCTTTTCTAGTCTAAGATTGGTTCCATTTAAATTTGTGCATCGAACCGGTGACATATTTTGCCTTGATAAGACAACATTTAAAATGAGGGGTATCTAAACAACATGAACCATCTAAATAAATGTCGGAACCCCGGTTCCGTTTAATATTGCCTAATCGCACCGCATCTTTGCCATGTCATACATCATACATGCATCATGCCCGATCTTCTGCCATAGTATTAAATAGTGCATCCGATGTTTCCTCTAGTGCTTTGCTTCTTCACGGATTAGGCCGATGAGTTGATGCGAGTGTCGACCCGATCTTCGGATGAACCTTCAGCAACGTTTTTCAGGCGAGCATTCTCCCCCTTTCTACCTATTTTACCTTTCTAGTCTTTATTTCCTCCTGTTGATCTATTGCTATCTGTGTTGTGATGCTCTAGTTTTCGTACCCGTGATATCCCTTGCAGCCGTATATTGCCTTGGACACATCCTATTACCTGTTGTTTGGTAGATAGTCGGCCTTGCGTGTCGTAGTTGCTTGCTCAAGTGCTGTTGTGTGTCGTCAAGTACCACAGTCGTTGGAACACTGCCATATGCTTTATGTTGGAGATGATCATGGCTTTAATTATCGTTTAATAACTAAAATTGAAGTAGGTAAATAATGCAGAGGCACAGGTGGACAATAGATGTTATTTGGTTTTTAACCGTCCACTTGTGTCCCGTAGGACCCCGAGTACTTGATACCTGTTCTTTGAACATTCGCACTATCCGCATGTGGGACCATGAATCCCCCTAGCCAGAGCTTGAGTCATATTTATTTCTTGGGGCCACAAAGTAGTTTGGGGCTTTATTATTATCATGTACTTGTGCCATGCTTTACTGCTTTATTTTTGATTGCGTGGGCGCTTATCTTGTTAGGTAAGTGGAATGTTTCATGTATTGACAAGCCAGTCCACACTTTTGGGTTCCCATCGTTTACAAC
Source organism: Avena insularis (assembly GCA_023614405.1). Lineage (NCBI taxonomy): Eukaryota > Viridiplantae > Streptophyta > Magnoliopsida > Poales > Poaceae > Avena > Avena insularis. Next base: position 257,860,777 of record CM042691.1, read on the forward strand.
CATTGACACAAACCTCTCGAGTCCGTTTGAACCGGCCAACCGTCATGGTAGCTTGGTGGGGTGGCCCCCTGAAATTTATATGAATCTTGCAATTGCTCTGTCGTTATGCCTCGTTGGGTTTTTATTGGTTTTTCTCGAAGTTGATCGTGCGTGTGTTGCTATTTGTGCCCCCCTGCAGGGTAAAACTTTCTGAAAGCCGTGTCCGCGGTTATGGACGACTTGGAGCACAGTATCTCGATCATAGACAACTATAACTAAAGTAGTGCTATAAATTTGACTTTATAATGACTAGTAATTAGCTTCACTATAATGGAATGGCTAAATAAAAGTGCCAACAACTGCTGGTTTGGATTGTCACCTGTTACCATTGTATCTGACTAGTAAGTATTGCAACTACAACGGAATGGCTAAATAAAAGTACCGACAACTGCTGGGATTTGGGATGCCTCATGCTATATGTATCTGACTAGTAAGTACTACAACTATAACGAAATGGTTAACTAAAACTGTCCACTGCTTATTATATCAGGATGACTCATGCTATATATATCTGACTAGTAATTGCCGCAACTATAACGGAATGAATAAAACTGCCAATTGTGTGAGTTCCTCGGTTGACTTCCTCGTTTGGTCTCGAGGGGGAAATACCAGGATGGGTATGCTTGGTGATAGTTCCAGGTTGGATCCGAATAGGTCTTTCTTATCCATATCTGATAGCCGCCAGTTGTATTGAGTCTCTATAGATTGTTTAGTGCATGCTGCTGCCGCTTCAGTCCACCATACCTATGTAGGCGAGGACCGCCGAATTCTAGTCTCGCTGTGTACTGGCCTCAGTACTGACCGCTCTCTTTTTTCCTTTGCCCTTTGTCGGCACCCTTTTTTTTAAGCAGGTTTTGAGATCGACGTCGTTAGCAGGGTTACCCTTCCGGCTTGGCCTGGGCAGGGTTATGGACGCCATTGGTTATTCTTCAGGGCTCTTAGCTCAATTTGCATCTTGTCTGTACTTGGACGCTGTATCGTTTTAAAGGTGATTTGGATCTTTGTATTGTATATCTGTTTTTTTGACTATTTGAGTCATTGCTGTATATATCTGTTCTGTGGGTTTCATCGTGGACTATTGTGTAATGGTATTACTTCATTTTCCACCCGCACGAAAGTGCCTGGTGGGCACCTTTGAATCGTTTCTATGCGGGTTTGGTGGGAATCACTGAAACTTGCATAGGACCGATTCTGAGGGTGTTACAACTGCGTTGCACTGCGTTGCCACATAATTAATTAAACTATAGAAACACAATTTTTAGAATTGGCTAGTATCGTGTTTCCATGTGGAAATTTTATGTACAACCAATCACAATTGGTATTGAAGCCCATTTTAGTTCATAGGCTAATTTGGTAATGTGCCCAATTCAATTCGAGGCCCCATCCAAATAAAGCCACATAATTTTTAATCTCTTTCTGATAATTAGTAAACACTCATCAAATTTAATTAGTATGTGAACAGTGTTTGTTAATTATTTTCTAGGGATCTTATGTCCGATTAACTAACAAATTTTATAAATGACACTTGCTTGCTTTGTCGTAGATTCCCCACTGGATGTTTGAATGTTGAAAGTTCTTACATAATTTATGATATTTAGAGACCAAAGAAATACGAAGATACATGTAAATTCATATGAACTTTGCAAGCATGTTCGCACCTTCTGGATGCTTCGACCTATCGTCAACTTCATTTTATCTATAATAATATAATTACTTTCCCCAGGCTGTAATTTCATATACGAAAATGTTTCGTTGGTAGAACATCTTTATTTAATAATATAGAATGAACCAATATCCCATTTTGTCACCCAAAAATATATCGAGAAAAGAAAACTGAACATTCTATCTATCTCTTTTTTAAAATTTATTACATTTACCTAGTAACACCCATAGGATTACTCACTCCCCTTATTTTTTCATGCCTCTCCTCCCGTAAGCAAAAGTCCCACATAAGCCGGATATTAAGCCACTTATTTGTACATTCTCTGTTAGAGACATCACGTCTTTGCTTTTGGATGGATGAAAAAGGTACATGTGGGAAGTACACCGAGTTTCAATTCATGATATACACCTCTTGATACTAAACATCGGGGATATTAAGGGACACCATATCTCAAGCCATGATGATAAGATCCCTAGCTAGCTATATAAATATGCTACTTCTTGTTGATATGGTGTGATATACCACCCCATGCTAATTTTATGCGTGTGTGCTCTTCAACAAGGTTTTGCTGAATAGCAAGCAAAGTCTATAAAAATACTCTCCATAGAAACTTATGCTGCCTTATCCATCATAAGGATTACAAACTTAGGCATGGGATGTGTCAGGACTTTCGTTGCAGCAAAAAGGGATGAAGGGACTAACAAGAGTACCATGCTAGTAATCTTGTGAACATCTGGAGTCTAGCTTGCTAAGTTTCCTTGTTTAGCTAGACCGAGTCGTATGCCTGGTCACGTCTGAACGTGTGGGGTACATAGTACCATGGCACCTTGGATGTCTTTAAGAATCTCATACGTTGAGCTCCAGCCAAGTACCAGGCCACTGCACTCTCAGCACTCTAAGACACTGTCCTGATCCGCTGATTGGGCATGCGACCGAAGACACGATACTTGATAGGCACATTCGCCAAGAGGAAGCCAGGGAAGATGGTGTGGAAAGTTATCAAGGTTGTGGATGGACTTTGACTGTGTATCCATGAAGCAAAGACAACACTTCAGCTCTAAACTGAGTTCAAGCATATCGCGTTCAAAGACGGTGAAACTGATAAATTTGCTGCATTCGGATGATTTTTTTGAAACGTCAAGAAAAGATTTACGCGTTCCATTTATTTTAAAGAAGAGAGTTCTAGTTAATTACGAAACCAGGCGTAAATTGATACAACATCACACACGCCAATCAGGTCACCACGCCCCAACCAGGTCACCGCAACTCAACAAAAAACCCTACCACACCATAGTGGCCACTACGACACCCATGCCGACATTGGTGGAGCTAGCGGTTATGCCCATTGTGCATTGGCAAACCCAGAGTTTGTGGATCTTTTTATCAACTCACTATAGCGAGTCCCTCACAAATTATGCTTAAAATAAAACTCCAGAAATAATGTCAAATGACCTGGTATTAGAGGCCATAAGGCCTAAGCCGCTTGAGGCAGTGCATCCTCCAAGCTTACGACTCTGTTGCCTAAGTAACCAGAGCAAGGCACCCTAAAACACAAAAGCTTTGGAGCCGCTCGGGATATAACCTCAACACCACACACACACGGTGCCGTGCACGGAACTGGTCAAACGGTTCCACCCTATAGGGCAGATGAAGAGCGAAGCAACAAAGAGGCAGGAACCGCGGCGGGAATGTTGCACCCACATGAACCTAACAAGGTTGACAAGCACTAGACATCAGGGATGACCTTCACAATAGCAGAGTGCTTCTTCTTTTTCTTCAAGGCACCCTTGGACTTGAAGTTGGGTAACTTCTTCTTATGATGTTGTGTGACATATCTGTTGCAGCGAGGAAAGGCACGCAATACTCCTTTGGAATTCTTTGGTGCTGACATGAACACGAATGGCATGGGTGCAGGATTATTTGGAAGGGCAATGAACTTCCCAAGGGTCCATGAATTAGGCGCTATGGGGCCAAGGACCAGGTCCAGGAGATGATTGAGGCGAGACTACCACAGTGGACCGCTGGCGTTGGCAGTGGACGGGCCACGGGCATTCCCATAGGCGCAGGCTCAAACTCAGCATAGAAGTCACACACCAGGTAGGGAGAGTCACGATATAGGTGGAATAGATGTTGCGACCCGGGGAGAGAGCAACGAGCTAGAAGGCGTGACAGATGTGAACATCGGGAGGCCTCCGCGGCGGTAACATGCCCTCGTTCTAGGATTTAGCCCCTCCATGGAGAGGCAGCATGCCTTGGATCACAACCAGCCCCACAATAACCGATGTTGGCCAAAAACTACATGAGGGAGAGGCATGTCCACCGGTGAACAGAGGAGGGGCACGCGCCAACGCTAGCGACCAGATGTGAAGTCTAGCAACGGGATCTTCTACATGGTCCAAGAATGAGATGGTGTGACCAAACCAGGAATGCAAAGCAGCAATGTCCTCCTTTAAGGGCTACAAGGCCTTATGTAGAGAGGTGTTGAGGTCGTCGCGAATGAGGCGAGCCGTCTTGGCGGCGGTGTGGGGGGATACCCACGGCGGTGACAATGGTGCGGTTGACTGACTATGTCGGGGGAGGTGAGGCAGTTCGGTGACACCCAAGACCAGCTCCCGAGTTGTCTCTATGGCGAGCGGATGCACACACAGAGACCCTTCCTGGCAGTCCTGCCCCTCGGAGGATCTTCCTCGATGCTCGTGTCGGCCACCACTGACGACATCAATTTCGTGGTTCTCCCGACCCTCATGCGGAAGAGGAGAGACGACAATGTTAGCCCCCAAACGAGCACCTGGGGCTGTTTGGGAAGACACAACCTAAGCCAGCGTATCGACATTGGAAACCATACATGGAGCAGGCTTCGAATTGGGATGATAAGGCTAGAAGCGCTAGCGGTGGTCAGACTTGTCTCAGGAGAGACAATCACTACAAAATACCCCCGTGCGCAACACCTTTTGGGGCCAACACAAGCAAAAAGTACCTCCAAAGTTGGTTACTAATGGTTGAGCATTCACGATACCATTTTTATGTCGCGGCCATGTATACACCATGGAAAACTCGATACCAACATATATTACTGCCGTGTTACGTGGTATGCAAGGGTGGTGGTTTTTTATGCCAAGCTTGGCCAACGGAGACATTCCCCCATTGCGGCGTCCATTGCAAATGCGGTTAAATCTAAGTGAATGGTCAAACGCATCACATTAACTAGTACCTGTGCATCAGGGATTGATTAGCTTTTAGAACTATATATCACAGAAGCTTGTCAATAAAATTTTATTTGTATTCAATATTACGATGCGTGATACGTTGGAAACGTATCTATAATTTTTGATGCTCCATGCTTGTTTTGTATCTATTTTGCTTTGCTTGTCTACACTTTGAGGTGCTTTTACATGTTTTCTGGTACTAACTTACTAACAAGTTGCAACAGTGCCAGATGCCTGTTTTCTGCTGTTTTTGGTTCAGAAAAGTTAGTAAAGAAATATTCTCGAAATTGGACGGGAAAAATGTCAAAGTCAATTACTTTCCATGGGGAACAAGAAGTCCAGAGGAGAGCCGGAGGGGCCGGCCAGGGGGGCCAGACCCACCCCAGGCGCGGGGGTAGGTGGGCCCGTGCCTGGCTAGGGTTTGGTGGCCCTGGCCGCCTCCCGGTCTTGCCTCTTCGCCTATAAGAATCCCCCGATATAGAAACCCTAAGTACCCGATCAGAAATCCACGAAACCGTTTGTAGCCGCCACCACCATCGTCCCTATATCGGGGGGGGGGGGATCTGAAGTTCTTCCCGGCACCCTGCCGGAGGGGAGATCATCCCGGAGGCCTTCTCTCCGGTATGATTCGTGAGTAGTTCCACCTTGGACTATGGGTCCATGTAGTAGCTAGATGGTTGTATCTCCTCCTTTGTGCTTTCAGGTATAGATCTTGTGAGCTCCGTTCATGATCAAGATCTAATCTATTTGTAATCATGCATTTTGTGTTTGCGGGGATCCGATGGATATTGAGATTATTATGTTGGTTTGGTTAATGGTTTTATCTTTATGATTCTATCATGTCTGTGTTGTTTGTGATCTTGCATGCTCTCCGTTGCTAGTGGTTATCTTGGCCAAGTAGTTGCTAGTGACTCCAAGAGGGAGTATTTATGCTCGATAGTGGGTTCATGCCTCTAGTTTCCAAGGGAAGTGACAGAAATCTCTTCGGCTATAGATGTGCTGTTGCTACTAGGGAGAAAACAACGGTCTCTTGTTCATGGAACATGTGGACTGTTTACCTTACACACTTTGCTTAAAGCAGTTGACTGTTGCTTGCAACTTAATACTGGAGGGGGTTCAGATGATAACCTGAAGGTGGACTTCTAGTCATAGATGTAGTTGGATGACGGTCTATGTATATTGTTGTATTGCCCAATCAACCTCATAGGATCTTTCTGGATAGTAATTGCATTGTTATGCCTTGCTCAGTTCCTGTCAATTGCCCCGCTGTAATTTGTTTACCCTTCATGCCATGTTGTTTATCTAAGGAGAGCACCTCTAGTGAACTATGGACCCCGGTCCAATCTTTACCATTGATACATCTTCCACTGTTACCTGTTTACTTGCTGCAAATCATTATCTTCCACACCATACGTTTAATCTTTTGTTACAGCAAACTGGTGAGCTTGACAACCTCACTGATTCATTGGGGCAAAGTCTTGAGTTTGTGTTGTGCAGGTCTCCGCGTTGCTTGCAACACCTGTGTGACGTTTCCTTCCTCCTACTGGTTCGATAACCTCGGTCTCAACTGAGGGAAGACTTGCTGCTGTACTCTTCACACCTTGCTCTTGGGGTTCCCAACAAGACTCCACATCAAGCACCAAGTTCTCTAGCGCCACCAAGGAGTCATCAACAAGTTTTCTGGCGCCTTTGCCGGGGAGGCTAAGGACGTCTTCACTAGGGGAGTCCATCAATTCCTTTCTCTTTACTTTCTTTTTAGTTTTCTTTGTTTCTTTTGCTTGGTTTTGTTTGCCTCTTTTCAAAAAAAAACCAAAAATTAGTCTAGTTTGGTTTGCTTGCCTTATTCAAAAACATAAAAAAATTAGTTCCTGCTCTAGCTCACCATGTTGCTCCCCCATTTCGCTCTGAAAAATCTTCCGATAGGTAGTGGCTCCATAATTGGGAAAGATAATATTGAAGAATTCTTTAATTATGTTAGCAAGCATGAGGATATTGAGGATAAATCTATAGTAGAGCTTGCTCCTAATTATGAGATTGATGCAGCTTCTTTAGTTCATATGTTGGAGGCTAGGTTTGTTAGCCTTAACCCCTTCATGCAATTCTTGTTCCTAAAACTAAAAGAAGAGAAGAATGCTGAAAAAAGGGAATTCATCCTTGAAACTTTATCAAAAGAATTCCATGATGTTGCTAGGGAGGCCAAAAAGTTTTTTAAACGTTTCAATATGCTAGGTTCAAGTGTAGATGTTGTGGGTATTTCTAATAAAACTAAGCCTAGAGAAGAATTCAATATACCCATACCCTTTAAACTTGTTGGAATGCATGAAGCCTTTGAAAAGAACTTTGATTGGATTGCCCGTGAAAATCTTTTTGATGAAGGTAGTAGACCGAAGAGAGATGAGAAAGGATCATCCAAAACCCATTTGGATGAGATACCTTTCATAGTTGAAGATTTTGCAAGTATGAATGTTAATGCTTCCTCATTTGAAAATACTTGATTCTTCTTGTTTCTTGTGCCTAACTTAAAGGCGTTAAAGAAAAGTAGTTGTTGGGAGATAACCCAAGAGTTTCCTTAAGTCATGGAAGTTGTTACTTCAGTAATGACCTCTCCTTATCGTTTTTGTTTGCTTTTTGTGCCAAGAATGACCTCTAATGAGAGGGAAGTAAGATTTGGGGAGTTGCTGTCCCGAAACAGATTTATGTCCTCCACCAAAAAAATACGTGAGGAGGATATGTAACTCGGATTGAGCTCAAAATTTACAAATAAATCCCCCAGTATGTTGGCTAACTTTCGTTAGTTCAACACTTTTTTATTTGAGCAACAGAAGATGTTCGAAAAAATTTGTTTCTACCTGCTGGTCTGTTTTGACAGATTTCTGCTATTATTTGCATTTGCTTCTTATTGATTCCTTTTTGAGCTCTCCTCAGATAAATTGAGTTTCTTTGAAGAGGTTACTACAGTAGCTTATGTTTTTAGTGAAAATACTTGCTGTTTCAAAGCTTTGACAGTGGTCTAATATCTTTTGAATAAGCTAATGTTGCTAATGAAGATTGTGTGAAGTTTTGTATGAAGGAAAAATTTGAGGTGTAGAGAGAGAATGATGCAATGAGATGAAGAATGGACAAAAGCTCAAGCTTGGGGATTCCACCACGGTGTCATCCCAAGAAATATCCAAGAGGTACCAACGTCAAATCTTGGGGATGCCCAAGACATCCCCTTCTTCATCAATAAAAAGCTCAGGTCTGTTTAGACACTTCGTTTTTATTGTTTCATGCATAGTTGTGTTGTTCTCGGAGCGTCTTAGTTTTCGTTTGATTTGCTTATTTTGTTTAGTTTGCTTTAGTAGTTTGGACCCCCGTTCTCGCTGTGTTATTTTGCAAATAAGTTTGCTTGGTGTTTGGAAAGGAGTAGTAAGTTCTTGCTTGAAGTGCAAGACGAGCTTGCATTGACTGTGACTTAGACTTTAGCATGACATGCTAGGTGTTGTTTTAGCATTATGCTTAGTGATTATTTCTGTAGCATGTCTTGTTCCAAACAATTGGGATTGCTTAGTGTGACTTGAAGAAATTATGCGTTGTTTTAGCATGCAAAAGCATAGTATTGTGGTATTCTCCTTTGATGTTTTGCTTGGGTTGACTTGGCACATGCTCACACCATGTTATGACTATGACAAGTCACCATTAGCCTTTATGATCATTTAGTCCTTGACTTGTAGTACCACTCTTTGCTTTGATTAGTTTGCTTTGTTGCATTGCATAATTATGGCCATTATTGCTCTCTTAGTTGGTTGCTCCCAGTCTTTTGCTAGCCTCCACTTGTATGAGTAAGTTCTACTCATGCCTCCAACTCCCAAGAAACCAAGTTATTTCAAAAGTGTCCACTATAAACTCCTATGCATGGTGTGTTACACCATTCCAAGTATATTCTTGTTTTCATCTATCTTCCAATTAAAAAACTATTTTGTTATGTGAAAACTTAGTGATTAAAGCCCTCACGAACTTGAGGGCACACTTTATTCTTTGCCCCTAATAAACTTGAACCATTGTGACAACTTTGTTGTATATGCTTGCACTTATAAGTTGGAATTAGCAGAACCGTGCTGTCACGGGGAACATTTTCAACATTGCACTTGTACTTTGTTGTACTCAGTTGATATCATGTTCTTTTGTCTATGGATGTCACCGGTGTAAAATAAAGAGGGGACTTGTAAGTCCATGGAGTTTGTATCCTGTGTTAGAGAAACGCCTGGACTGCTAGCCTAAGCCATGCCTAATCATGGTGGAAACTTGCAGCATCACCATAGTGACATCTATGAAGCATTCTTCTTAGAAAAGAGACACATTGAGAAAATAGGAAAGAGAGAAAAAAACACCATATTCCCATGGTACATAAGAAGAATTGCTGAGATGCTCATTGTCTGCTTGCCTTGTCATTTTGGTTATGGGAAAGCTCCTGTACCATGTGCAAGTGGTACCCCATTGGCGGTTCTCAATGATATGCAAATACTTACAGTGACAAGAACTTACCTAGACCCAAAGTTGAGTATGCATGAGGTGTGACCCTCGTATTCAAGGGGCATGAGATTGCCAACTTATACTTCGCCAAGCATATACTCCAGCTTTGCCACTTTAACCTTAACCACTTCAAGATGCTTATGATAGGGGCAATGAGGGCTGAAAGCTAACAAGTACCATAATTTTTGGAAGATCTTTTTGAAACTTGTAATCCCTGCTTCCTTTACAAAAAGGCCTTTCTTCCACCACTATTGAGTCTCCACCTTCTACCTTTAGGCACCATTAAGAGAGCATAGTTGTAATTCTGTGTGTAGTGTTCCAAAGCTTATTAATTGATGCATATTGTGTTATTACTTGCTCTTGTGCTATTTGTTTCTAGTCACCCTTGTGAACTTTGAAGGTGTCCAATGCATCTATATTTCTACTCTATGAGGGACAAGCTGATTGCCACTATGCTATGTTTTCTGTATGTGAAACAAATAAACGTTTTTCAATGCATGTTATTCATGATCTTTGTTTGTAGCCTTTCATGTTGAATGCATAATTACTATGTCATATTGTTAGAACTCCATCTTTCATGCACATGTTTAGAGTTCTTTGATCCCAGCTTTTAATGCTTGCAAATGGTTGGATCTTTATTGTGAGGGTGCATGTCACCTCAAACATTATTCTGTTTATCACTTACCTACTCGAGGATGAGCAGGAGTTAAGCTTGGGGATGCTGATACGTTGGAAACATATCTATAATTTTTGATGCTCCATGCTTGTTTTGTATCTACTTTGCTTTGCTTGTCTACACTTTGAGGTGCTTTTTACATGTTTTCTGGTACTAACTTATTAACAAGTTGCAACAATGCCAGATTCCTGTTTTCTGCTATTTTTGGTTTTAGAAAAGTTAGTAAAGAAATCTCGAAATTGGACGGGACAAACGTCAAAGTCAATTACTTTTTGTGGGGAACAAGAAGTCCAGAGGAGAGCTGGAGGGGCCTGCCATGGGGGCCAGACCCACCCCAGGCGCGAGGGCAGGTGGGCCTGCGCCTAGCTAGGGTTTGGTGGCCCTGGCATCCTCCCGGTCTCGCCCCTTTGCCTATAATAAGCCCCCTATGTAAAAACCCTGAGTACCTGATTAGAAATCCACGAAACCATCTGTAGCCGCCGCCACCATCGTCCCTAGATCGGGGATCTGAGTTCTTCAGCACTGCCGAGGGAGATCATCCCGGAGGCCTTCTCTCCGGTATGATTCGTGAGTAGTTCCACCTTGGACTATGGGTCCATGTAGTAGCTAGATGGTTGTATCTCCTCCTTTGTGCTTTCATGTATAGATCTTGTGAGCTCCGTTGATGATCAAGATCTAATCTATTTGTAATCATGCATGTTGTGTTTGCGGGGATCCGATGGATATTGAGATTATTATGTTGGTTTGATTAATGGTTTTATCTTTATGATTCTATCATGTCTGTGTTGTTTGTGATCTTGCATGCTCTCCGTTGCTAGTGGTTATCTTGGCCAAGTAGTTGCTAGTGACTCCAAGAGGGAGTATTTATGCTCGATAGTGGGTTCATGCCTCTAGTTTCCAAGGGAAGTGACATAAATCTCTTCGGTTGTAGATGTGCTGTTGCTACTAGGGAGAAAACAACGGTCTCTTGTTCATGGAACATGTGGACTGTTTACCTTACACACTTTGCTTAAAGCAGTTGTTTGTTGCTTGCAACTTAATACTGGAGGGGGTTCGAATGATAACCTAAAGGTGGACTTCTAGTAATAGATGCAGTTGGATGACGGTCTATGTATATCGTTGTATTGCCCAATAAACCACATAGGATCTTTCTGGCTAGTAATTGTATTTTTATTCCTTGCTTAGTTCCTGTCAATTGCTCCATTGTAATTTGTTTGCCCTTCATGCCATGTTGTTTATCTAAGGAGAGCACCTCTAGTGAACTATGTACCCCGGTCCAATCTTTACCATTGATACATCTTCTACTGTTACCTGTTTACTTGCTGCAAACTATTACCTTCCACACCATACGTTTAATCCTTTGTTACAGCAAACCGGTGAGCTTGACAACCTCACTGATTTGTTGGGGAAAATTCTTGAGTTTGTGTTGTGCAGGTCTCCGTGTTGCTTGCAACACCTGTGTGACGTTTCCTTCCTCCTACTGGTTCGATAACCTCGGTCTCAACTGAGGGAAGACTTGCTGCTGTACTCTTCACACCTTGCTCTTGGGGTTCCCAACAAGACTCCACATCAATCACCAAGTTCTTTGGCGCCACCAAGGAGTCATCAATGCGTTGGGGACTCTTTTATGATAGTAAATGAAAATGAATAACCAGGGGTAAACCGAGTCGCTGACTAGTTGGATCCACTAAATATACCCACAAAAGTGAGTCTCTATGATTTATGGGCCTTTGAGGAAGTGAGCCCCACAGTTCTGCTACACTCGTCCTTAAAACCATAGCTTATTTTTCCCGATTTGGCAACGGTTTGACAATGATATTACTGCTCAAGGATCCATAAAGAAAACCCTATCACTCTTAGCATTTTCTATATAATGCAGGGAAAACTTTCTCTCTAATCATATGCCGCCAGACTCCCTCTCTCACCTCTGAACCCAAGATCCCATCCCCATCCCTAGTCTCGTAGTAACACAAGATCACATCCCCATCCTCTCCAGTCTATACTGTTTAGCACTAACTCAAGCTCCCATCTCTCACTGTTGATGTGCAATACTAATCCCAAAGATCCCATCATATTTTCCTGCAAGTAGTGACCAAGCAGAAGCGTTGTAGGTTGGACTTAGGAGGTACCGTATGTATATTATACATATCGGGTTTTGTTTGTTTTTCTATATCTTTGTTAATTGATTGTATTGCTCTTTCTATTCAGCTGCGAGGAGACCAGTTGCTAGCTCTGTTGCAAGGAGGCCGACTAGATCTACTTGGATGAAGCGTTGTAGATCAGTAGCTAGGTTGTTTGTAGCACGAAAATCTTGTAAATCCGATTTATGTAAAATTTGTGTACAATGGAAATATCCTCAGGAATTACAAAAAAATGGAGATTTTTCTTAATAATCTCATTTTTTACATTTTTCTAGCTAGAAAGACATGAAATCAAGAGCTTCTCTCTTAGGAAATGGAATGTTTTATCTTAAATGTAATGGATGAAAATGAAATTTTATATCTTAAATATTATGAAAACTATTATTTATTTGTGTCTGAGTAAAAAAGATTTGTTAACGATTGTTGTCATTAAATTTTGTGTTGTTCATGTACGAATAACAGCAGAAAAATGTGCCACATCTTGCCGTTATACGACATTTAGATTCCTCCATCCTCTTTAATGTAGCGAGTCACACCTAGTATGGTGCCTCATAGCGCTATCTTGGCATATGAAGATGTGCCGAGCAAAATAATAGTGCCACCTATGCATTTTTCCTGACATAGTTATCCCTTGCGGATTTTTTGCTGTGCCAACGCGACCGCGGCGATTAGGCGTGTGCCTCGATGTTTATAACTGCCAAGGCCCGCCCTCCTTGTTATAGTGAATGCATCGGGTTACTGCACGTGGAGGCACTGTGGGAGGGGCAAGGAATCTAGAACACTCCCCCCTGATCTTGCTGATGGGACCAGATTTACATGGTACCTACCAACTCGTTGGGAGTTCAAGCACAAAGTAATATAGAAAGGGTGTTCCCCCACAATAGTGACTAAAGGGTTAATATCGAACTCTAGGGAAAATAGTAAACAATTTCCCTTCTCTCTCCTAACAACCTGCAAAACAAGATAACTTGTCTGTGTCTCCAACTCCACCGCGTGGTTGTCAAGCACAAGGTTTGGTATTATAATTAAAAACAAATAACAAATAATAAAATAAAGTAATCAAATATTCAACCAAATAAGTAAAGTAATCTATATGCAAAAGATAAACTAAATGCAAAAGGTAATAGTAATGATGTTTTTGGGTTTTCGATAGTGGGTGCAAGAACTAAAAGTAATTTTGTATTTTTTTAATAAATGAATACAGAAAATAAAAAGGACAAGTAAATACAACTATTATATCTTATGATTAAAAACGGCTGAGGGTTCATGGGTTTACATATCTACTCTCTCATAAACATGGTGGGATCAAAAAAGCCTTAGAGATATCATAAATATTGATGGAACTTTCATCTTAGTGTTTGGTTCGCATTCAACTGGGCATCATGTTCTATAATGAAGATGATCCAACCACATCCCCCTCATACTTATTTAGTAAGGCAAAACTCCTTAACACTAGATTTAAGATAAAATAGAGTATTAGCCTTAAGAACTTCGATATGTGTTGAATGACATTATAAAACCTCAAACAAACAAACGAGTTGTATTTTCTATGAGATGATGATAATAGAAAAAGTATTCAAAGAAATCATACATTGTGAATCCCCCAACACATTCAACGAGCTCGACACCGGCGTGACCAGCGCAATGGATTTCATTGATGGATCAAATGTCAAGATCTGTGGAAGTGTCACTATCGTCTTCACATGTGGCAGTGCTGAGCACCTCATTCTTAATGAAGTCTACTTCATTCCCCGGTTACATTGAAATATTATCAGTCTCATACAAGGACGTGATCGACTATGAGAATCACATCCACGGTGGAGTACTTTGTGTTTGGGATCCATAGGGACACATGCTCGATCCTTCATCATCTTAGGACTTAGGATCCTTTTCCCTTTTACTTTTACTTCAGGCTGATCTGTTTTATCATTCTGTAGCAGGTACTTTCAAAGTTGTGGTCAACTTGTAACCCATAAGGCGGATGTGGATTTTTTTGTTGTTATATGGGTTTAATGCGACTTTGATTAAAAATTCCCTTTACTTAAAAGCATATTTGAACTAATGCTTGTGCTCGAGGTAAAAGCTCTTGAACAAATTCCAGAGGATGTGTTAACCATTCTGTTTTCCTTAAGCTTTGGTGTTAGGAAATATTGCATCACACATGACCTGACACAACCACACCAACACCCGACATTGTGTTGTTGTTTCTTTTGATGTGACGGGAAAGCTGATCGATGTTAATGAACCATAGGATGATTATAGAAGAGTAGACAACTCTACTCAAGCCAAAGCTCCCAACACGTATAGGGAGGGTCAAGGATTGAATTCCTTTGCGGAGCCTATGTCTGGGCACCTGGCATGCAGATTGCCCAAACAGAGTTCAAGCTTGCGCCGATTGGCCAGTTCGCCGGTTACATCCTGGCACAAGACAACTGGTTGAAGTAACGGCCACACGAAAAATACACAGCATGTGGGAGACACATGTCACTGGTGGATCAGAAAAGTTGTTTCTTACATGAACTTATTGTGAAATGGATACAACTTTTCTCTAATTTTGCATGGAGTAAAAGAGCACATGTAGGAAGTACAAGCAGTACTAGTTAAGTAGATACATCATATTAAACATCTAGGATTTGAAGGGACACAATATCTCAGACCATGATGTGATAGGATCAATAGATATACCGATATCCACTTCTTGCCGATATGGTTTCGCTGAACAACAAGCAAATAACGAATTCTTCATGAAAATTCCTCATGAATTACCACACCATACAAATTACAAACTTATTAGGGATGGGTGGTCTCGGGATTTTCATCCCAGGAGCCACCTGAGTAGTGACTAACATCACTACCAAAGGTAGTATCAGCTTGTATTTTCTTCATTGATTACTTAATTTTTTCTATAATAAAGTATGAGAAGATAGTCTTTTTGGGGATGAACTATGAGAAGATAGTTGGAGAAGAGGTCTGATAGAATTCTGTGTGCAAACAGGAATAAGAAAAGATACCAAATCGGCTTCCCTTTTGCTATTTCCGGCTACCCTATCTGCCAATGTAGATGGAGCCTATGCGTCAACTTCTACCGTGGGGAAGTCAACCTCATCTTCATTCAGGAGTGCCCTCACCAATCTCTGGCTTTATTCAGGTGACTCAGGTGATCGATGACAATTCTCATGGCTACAGTATGACTTTGTACGGGAGTAGAATGACTCAGATGTAAGAGGGAGAGACGGGTTTTGTACCAGAGTGTTATTTCTCCATTCACTTAAGAACTTCTGACATATTAGATTTTGGGAGAACATGGCTCTAGTCTTTCTTAGGACCAATACCCTGGGGATTATTCCCTATAGTGCACAACTATAGCGTGCCACAACCGAGGAGGTTGTCTCCAGGAAAGAAAAAAGATGTCTGCAGTCTCGGGTTGTCTCCTGCAGCCAGCCATGCCTCATGAGATGGAGCACACCAGAGCCCGGTGAGACGTTTCCTTCTGAAATGGGATGTTCTCGGACCTCTACATCAATTGATGCACCATTCTATTTTATTAAAATGCTTTGAATATTTAGTCTACTATAATTCACGGATCACACAAAGTCGATAGATGAATAAGCGACGGAACAGAATAAGCATGTCACACGAAAACGTTGCAGCACGCTGGAGAGGCATGTCACAGTTGGATAAAAATAGTTTGTTTCTTTCCAGAACATATTGGGGACTGCATATAGCTTGTCTTTACTTTTGAATGGAGTAAAAGGATACATGTGGAAAGTACAAGCACTATTAATTAAGTTGATACATCTGTACTACGTCTTGCTATCTCATGGGGCACCGTATCATCTCACACCATGATTATAAGGTTCATTAGGTACACATCACTACAGGAAAGAAGTAATGCGCCGACGGCCGGACGGCTACGCCGACGGTCAAAGGTCGGGGCCGTCGGCGTAGCTGCCTTCCCTGGCCAGCCGACCAGCCCGGCCGTCGGCGTAGATGACGGTGCCGAGGGTAGTCCTCGGCGTAGTGTGGCCGTCGGCGTAGTAGCGGGGTCTGTACCGACGGTGGCCCTCGGCGTAGATATAGCCCTCGGCGTAGCCCCAGTTCAGACACGACGACGAAAACGGCGTTAGGCAGACAGGCTGTACCGTTGTTTGGTCTATGCCGACGGCTAGGCCTCCAGATTTTTTTTCCTTTTTCATTATTTTTTGAAAAATCATAACTAAATCATTCTAATTCAGAAAAATACAAATAATATATCAAAATTTGCAGAAAAAAAAATCTATCTATCTACACTCAAATATTACACATTTATAAACAAAAATTAAGTACATTATAAAACATTATATATATAGTTTAAAACGGGCATTATAAATTCAAAAACGATCCAAACAACATGAAACCTTCGCGTGGTGTCATATTATGTGACATAGTTAGAAGGAAAAATATCAAATTTGGTATATTGATTATGTCTCAAAAAACCTTCACGAAATGACCTATCTCGTTCGAGGTTTCTTGACTTCTGGGTCAAATGACCAATGTTATGGCTAGAATGAAGGCATAGTTTGTGATAATGTGTCCATATTATGCATAAGTATGCATCATGAGATGGCGAACAATATTTCAGGAGGAAGTTTTCCTTTTCGTCGCATCAAAAAGCCGTTTTCCATTTACCGAGTGCAAAAAACGGACGGTTTTGTGAAGCAACCACCAAATGGCTAATTCAAAATGCTACCGTCACATTTTTCAAAAATACTAGACCACCTTACATGGATAATGTAATAACAGGGGGATCTCAAACATTTCCGTCTATTCCTGGTAAAAAAGACAAATTCCTGCCGAATCGGTAGGAAGTGGGTCAGATATGAACTACAGGTACATGATCGGTTGCTCATGATTTTTTACAAAAATCATTTTTAGGTTCAAAATATGTTGTTTCATCACAGATCCACTTCAAGTTTAGCGAGTCTCAGCCCCGAGCTAAGAATCTTCATGCCCGCCCTTCGACAAAGTATAACGATGGTTTAAAACGGGCATTATAAATTCAAAAACAATCCAAACAACATGAAACCTTCGCGTGGTGTCATATTATGTGACATAGTTAGAAGGAAAAATATCAAACTTGGTATATTGATTATGTCTCAAAAAAACCTTCACGAAATGACCTATCTCGTTCGAGGTTTCTTGACTTTTGGATCAAATGACCAATGTTATGGCTAGAATGAAGGCATAGTTTGTGATAATGTGTCCATATTGTGCATAAGTATGCATCATGGGATGGCGAACAATGTTTCAGGAGGAAGTTTTCCTTTTCGTCGCACCAAAAAGCCGTTTTCCATTTACCGAGTGCAAAAAAGGGACAGTTTTGTGAAGCAACCACCAACTGGCTAATTCAAAATGCTACCGTCACATTTTTCAAAAATACTAGACCACCTTACATGGATAATGTCATAACAGGAGGATCTCAAACATTTCCGTCTATCCCTGGTGAAAAAGACAAATTCCTGCCGAATCGGCATGAAGTGGGTCAGATATGAACTACAGGTACATGATCGGATGCTCATGATTTTTTACAAAAATCATTTTTAGGTTCAAAATATATTGTTTCATCATAGATCCACTTCAAGTTTAGCGAGTCTCAGCCCCGAGCTAAAAATCTTCATGCCCATCCTTCGACAAAGTATAACGATGGTTTAAAACGGGCATTATAAATTCAAAAACGATCCAAACAACATGAAACCTTCGCGTGGTGTCATATTATGTGACATAGTTAGAAGGAAAAATAACAAACTTGGTATATTGATTATGTCTCAAAAAAACCTTCACGAAATGACCTATCCCGTTCGAGGTTTCTAGACTTTTGGGTCAAATGACCAATGTTATGGCTAGAATGAAGGCATAGTTTGTGATAATGTATCCATATTGTGCATAAGTATGCATCATGGGATGGCGAACAATGTTTCAGGAGGAAGTTTTCCTTTTCATCGCACCAAAAAGCCGTTTTCCATTTACCGAGTGCAAAAGACGGACGGTTTTGTGAAGCAACCACCAAATGGATAATTCAAAATGCTACCGTCACATTTTTCAAAAATACTAGACCACCTTACATGGATAGTGTCATAACAGGGGGATCTCAAACATTTCTGTCTATCCCTGGTGAAAAAGACAAATTCCTGCCGAATCGGTAGGAAGTGGGTCAGATATGAACTACAGGTACATGATCGGATGCTCATGATTTTTTACAAAAATAATTTTTAGGTTCAAAATATATTGTTTCATCATAGATCCACTTCAAGTTTAGCGAGTCTCAGCCCCGAGCTAAGAATCTTCATGCCCACCCTTTGACAAAGTATAACGATGATTTAAAACGGGCATTATAAATTCAAAAACGATCCAAACAACATGAAACCTTCGCGTGGTGTCATATTATGCGACATAGTTAGAAGGAAAAATATCAAACTTAATATATTGATTATGTCTCAAAAAACCTTCACGAAATGACCTATCTCGTTCGAGGTTTCTTGACTTTTGGGTCAAATGACCAATGTTATTGCTAGAATGAAGGCATAGTTTGTGATAATGTGTCCATATTGTGCATAAGTATGCATCATGGGATGGCGAACAATGTTTCAGGAGGAAGTTTTCCTTTTCGTCGCACCAAAAAGTCGTTTTCCATTTATCGAGTGCAAAAAACGGACGGTTT
Organism: Avena insularis; assembly: GCA_023614405.1. Lineage (NCBI taxonomy): Eukaryota > Viridiplantae > Streptophyta > Magnoliopsida > Poales > Poaceae > Avena > Avena insularis. Next base: position 257,879,711 of record CM042691.1, read on the forward strand.
TGTGAAGCAACCACCAAAATGCTAATTCAAAATGCTACCGTCACATTTTTCAAAAATAATATACCACCTTACATGGATAATGTCATAACAGGGGGATCTCAAACATTTCCGTCTATCCCTGGTGAAAAACACAAATTCCTGCCGAATCGGTAGGAAGTGGGTCAGATATGAACTACAGGTACATGATCAGATGCTCATAATTTTTTACAAAAATCATTTTTAGGTTCAAAATATGTTGTTTCATCATAGATCCACTTCAAGTTTAGCGAGTATCAGCCCCGAGCTAAGAATCTTCATGCCCGCCCTTCGATAAAGTATAACGATGGTTTAAAACGGGCATTATAAATTCAAAATCGATCCAAACAACATGAAACCTTCGCGTGGTGTCATATTATGTGACATAGTTAGAAGGAAAAATATTAAACTTGGTATATTGATTATGTCTCAAAAAAACCTTCACGAAATGACCTATCTCGTTCGAGGTTTCTTAACTTTTGGGTCAAATGACCAATGTTATGGCTAGAATGAAGGCATAGTTTGTGATAATGTGTCCATATTGTGCATAAGTATGCATCATGGGATGGCGAACAATGTTTCAGGAGGAAGTTTTCCTTTTCGTCGCACCAAAAAGCCGTTTTCAATTTACCGAGTGCAAAAAACGGACGGTTTTGTGAAGCAACCACCAAATGGCTAATTCAAAATGCTACCGCACATTTTTCAAAAATACTAGACCACCTTACATGGATAATTTCATAACAGGGGGATCTCAAACATTTCCGTCTATCCCTGGTGAAAAAGACAAATTCCTTCCAAATCGGTAGGAAGTGGGTCAGATATGAACTACAGGTACATGATCGGATGCTCATGATTTTTTACAAAAATCATTTTTAGGTTCATAATATATTGTTTCATCATATATCCACTTCAAGTTTAGCGAGTCTCAGCCCGGAGCTAAGAATGTTCATGCCCACCCTTTGACAAAGTATAACGATGATTTAAAACAGGCATTATAAATTCAAAAACGATCCAAACAACATGAAACCTTCGCGTGGTGTCATATTATATGACATAGTTAGAAGGAAAAATATCAAACTTGGTATATTGATTATGTCTCAAAAAAAACCTTCACGAAATGACCTATCTCGTTCGAGGTTTCTTGACTTTTGGGTTAAATGACCAATGTTATGGCTGGAATGAAGGCATAGTTTGTGATAATGTGTCAATATTGTGCATAAGTATGCATCATGGGATGGCGAACAATGTTTCAGGAGGAAGTTTTCCTTTTCGTCGCACCAAAAAGCCGTTTTCCATTTACCGAGTGCAAAAAACGGACGGTTTTGTGAAGCAACCACCAAATGGCTAATTCAAAATGCTACCGTCACATTTTTCAAAAATACTATACCACCTTACATAGATAATGTCATAACAGGGGGATCTCAAACATTTCCGTCTATCCCTAGTGAAAAAGACAAATTCCTGCCGAATCGGTAGGAAGTGGGTCAGATATGAACTACAGGTACATGATCGGATGCTCATGATTTTTTACAAAAATAATTTTTAGGTTCAAAATATGTTGTTTCATCATAGATCCACTTCAAGTTTAGCGAGTCTTAGTCCCGAGCTAAGAATCTTTATGCGTGCCGTTTTAAACGGGCAATTGAAATTATGATAAGAATCATGGCATAGTTTGTGATAAGTTGATATTGATATCATATTTGGATTCCTCTCATTTTTCTAATCAATTTAGACATATTATTTGCCGAATTCTGATTTACAGATTTAAAGATATTAATTATTCCATATTAAATAAAAAATACAAAAAAAATCATTATATTTTTATTTGAATTCAATAATATTTTTACTTATTCATTGTTGTTTACTTAAATAATTGCTTGTAATTTTAAAAAATACAACCATATGACATGATGATATAAGAGTTAATAGGAATGATATCCTAGTATTGACAACAATGAGTAAATTGCTTTGCGGGAAGAGATTCTGAAGGAACGAGGAAGATAAGCGTGCTAGAGCTGGAGTAGTGCTAGGATGGGTGACCGAACGGGAACTTTGACTAAGGCTGCAATTTAATCAATTATTAACTATAAATAGTGTTAAAATGATTAAAGCGGAAGATTAATGAGTCAAATAATTCAAAGATTTAAAAAAATAAAAAAAAATAATAAAAAAAATAAAAAATGTATTTTAGGCTATGCCGACGGCCTTAGCTCCATTCCTGTGCCGACGGCTTGGCCGTCGACGTAGCTCTAGGCTGAACCGTTAGCCAAAACGGCCGTTGACTGACACGCGACGCTGTGCCGAGGGGGAGGGGCTGTGCCGACGGCCACGGAGCTGTGCCGACAAGGACGTACGCCGAGGGGGCTACGCCGACGGCCACCGTCGGCACAGCCTGTGCCGACGGCAGCCGGCGGCCGTCGGCGTAGAATTTTTTTCCTGTAGTGCATATATACCACTTCTTGCTGATATGGTTCGATAATCCACTTCTTCCTAAAGTTTTTGAGTTTGTCCTCTTCATCAAGGGAGCTTTGCTGAACAACAAGCAAAAGCTCAAAGGAATTCTTCATGAAAATCCCTCGTGCATTATCACACTATATGAATTAAGAACTTAAGGCATGGGAGGCTTCAGGACTTTCATCGCAGCAGTCCAGAAACAATAATCTAACCACACCGCCAAATGTATCAGATTGTCTTTTCTTTTCTTGATTGCTTACTTATTTTCCAAAAGAATTGTGAGAAGATAGCTAGAGAAGAGATCCGATAGATTTGTTTGTGCAAACAGGCATAACAAAAGATGGAAACCCGACTAGTATTTGTCATCCCAGCCATCCCTATCTGCCACATTAGGTAGAGCCTGGTCGTCATCTTCTACTGGGATGCATCCTGGGTCGTCCTTATCCAGGAGTGCCCTCACGAGCATCCAGAGATTGACTTGTTAGGGAGATAACCGCGACAAAGCCCAGAGCTTAGGTAGTTAGGGAGATCATTGACGGATGCGATGACTACACCGTGTGTTGATGAGTTGGTATGGCAAGGCGTACGAGCGAAGCATGACTTGGATGCAAGAGGATAACACTGATGTTTATAGAACCTGCTATACAATCTCCGTTGGCCGGCCGGAGCACGTAAGAAGCTATTATGTACTCACGGTTATAATAGCGTAGTTGTGTTATTTCTAATTATATTGTCATCAATCCGCACCATCACCACCACCACCCTGTTTAGACCTTGGGCCCGAGTTTTCCAGCTCGCCCTGAGCTTTCACGACTCGCACCGAGTTGGGCTCGGCCTGCTAGGGACTCCGGACCGAGCCGAGTCAGAGGTCCTGGACTGCGGCGACCTCGGGCTGAGCATGGCTCGTCTCGGTCCAGCTCGCTGGCCCGCAATTTTTTTCCGATTTAATAAATGGACTAGAAGGAGAGGGATATGGGGTGGATTTTGGCCCCTTCCGCATCCGTAGAAAAGAGAGCAGAGAGCATTCAGAGTTCACAGATGGTTCAGAGTTCAGAACACAAGACACATGTAGTGATGTAGAGAATCTAGGGCCAGGGCTCACTGCCGCCACCAGTGGGGTGGCGCCGCCCGACCCTAAGCCTCGCCGGCCCTATCCTCTCCTCTCCCTCTTCTCTCGGCCGCCACCTATCCACCGGCAGCAGATCGAGCAGCAGCCTGAAGCCACGAGCTGAGCAAGGTACTCCCATCTCCCGTTCTCTGTTTTTATGCAATAGGAGTATACATCAACCGCCATTTAGCAAAGTACATCATTTCGTATTGCAAAAATTCACAAATTTTAATGAATGGACCTTCAATTTCAGTGGCTAAAGTTGCCAAAATCTAGCTCTCTGTTACTTGTCCTGGGCGTTTTCAATGCAGCCCCACTTCAGCTCGCGAGCCGGCCCGACCTGGCTCGAGCTAGTGGCAGGCTCGGGCCGAGCCCATTCTTACTACCGAGCTGGCTCGGGTCACTAGCTCCAGCCCAAGCTTTTCCCATGCTCGGCCCGAGCCAGCCCGAGCCGGCTCGTGTCCAGGTATAACCACCACCACGCATAAAAAAGAGAAAAGTAGACATCGGCCCGAGGCAGCCTGAGCCGGCTCGTGTCTAGGTATAACCACCACCACACATAAAAAGGAGAAAAGTAGACAAGGGATCTAAATTTCGTGCATTTGTTTGTATATATCTCCAGTTAGAGGAAAATCCACACTATTAAGAGAGATGCCATTTTTCTAAACTGAATCCTAGCCATGTTTTGTATAGTCTTGAATATATGGAAACATATGGATCAAATCATAGATCTAGGGAATGTTGTGAGATTAGAACACACTAAAATTAATCAAAAAATGATTTTATTCGCCTGGTATCCAAATTTACAAGATAAATGTGTGTGATTGTTAGTTTTGCTCATAAGACAAGTTGGCATGGTTTTGATTTCCTCTTTGTAAGTTTGCACTCCGAAACGAAACCAACCTTCCATATAGGGTTAAGGTTTGGAGGGTGTCTCGCCCCCAAGGTGCCAATATTCATATATAGTTTGAACAAACCACATATTATGAGAATACTATAACACGAGGAGGCTCGGCTACTCGGGTGCAAGCCCGTGCCTGCCAATTGGTGGTGACCCACGCCGCGGTTGAACAATGACGGCAGAGCCCTTAGGTAAGTACCACTGCCTTTAATCTCATTAGAATTAGGGTTAGGGTTCCTTAATTTGGGGATTTTAGGAAATTAGGGTTAGGGTTCTTGAGTAATTGGGGAATTTAGGGTTAGGGTTCCTCAATTCGATGAACTAGGGTTAGGGTTCTTCAGGAAATTCGGGATTTTTCGATTAGGGTTTGCACCAAAATCTCAATCCCCACATCAGAATTACATAATTGAAACCCTAGACTCACTGATTCATCTTTTAGAGCTTAAACTTAGTAAAAACAGGGCTAAAACAGCAACTTTAATCTGTTCTGAAACAACAGAACCTTGATCTTGATCAAAAACAGGAAGAACAAGCTTGCTTGAGCATAAATTAGTGCATAAAAGGGCTCAATCTTAGAGCTAGGTGCTCTGATACCACTGTTAGAGCCCTTAGGATCAACTAGCACAAGATTTGAGCCACAAAGAATAGGATCAGGGGTGTGTACCTTGATCTGGAGGTCCAGCCATGGCCTCCTCTTGATTTGCTTCACCTAATCCTTGTTGATGTAGATGTGAGGGTTCTTCCTAGTGCTTTAGGTGCTTGCTTGATCAGTGAGCTGGGGAGAGTGAGTGTGTGAGAGAGAGAGGAACAACTGAATGAGCAGCCTCTCTCAACCCTAACCCTAAGTCGCCTATTTATAGCACTTGCACTAGAGGAACCAGCACCTTAGGATGGATGGTCAGGATGCCCCTGATCAGGGCATCCAATGGCTGTTATTAAACAGCCCCTTAATCATCATTAATTTGACTTAGATTGATCACAGCAACCTTTAGATCACTGCAGATCACTTATATCCAACAGTTTGAACAAACCACATATTATGAGAATACTATAACATGAGAACTACACAACATATTATTTGTTAATATAGAACCGTTTATACATTTGTCATTTCCTCAATGCCATGGACCAAGCTGAACCGATGCTCATGAGAAGATCATGAATGAATATTATGCGATTCCACTCAGACCAAAGCTCCCAACACTTAAGGAGGGTTCAGCGACCGGCGTATCCCCTCGGGAAAGTGGATGCCGGAGCGCCCAGCGTGCAGATTTCCCAGTCAGAGTTCAAGCTTGCATTGATAGGCTAGCTTGCCGGGATAGCCTGGCACTAGGGCAACATGCCCACCAAGACGCCATCTGGGACTAGATGTGATGAGCGACAGAGCAGGAAAAAAAATATGTTTTGTAGTCTTTGTTGAAACTAATCTTGTTATTATGTGCTAGGTATAAGTGATTAGATAATAAGGTATTTTGTTTTGTGTCGAGTCATGCATGTCGTTGCGTGTAGGCACACTCTAGGTTGCGGCAATGTACACACAAAAAGAAGTGATCTTGTGTGTATCTAGCTAGCAGCTGATAGTGTTTTGTTATTGCACCGAGCTAGCTAATTGGATAAGTATGCGTGTATCTCAGCGGAAAACTAGCTCTAGGAGTGATCAATCTAGTCTAGAACTCTAGATGAGGTACATGCGTGTGAGCTCCTTGAATGTAGCTGCATGCATATGACCGAGTGGTTTGAGTGGCCAATTCGGCGTGGCCTGAGTTTAGGATCAGCTGAAAGTGAAGACGCATGTGTCTACTGCCTATTTAAGTCCGAACAAATGAATGAGAAAATAGGCCCGCGGGAAGAGAGAGAAGAAACAATGTAGCATGTGTGTGACACCAAGGAGAAAATGCCTCTCCTTGGTGTATGCGTGTGTGTTCTTCCTTGGTGTATGCGTGTGTGTTCTTCTGAGTTTTGTCACATATGCGTGTGTGTTCACGAGAGCGTTTAGAGATATAAGAAGATAAGGAGCTGCGAGGATCAGCTCCAACATTCTTGAGTTATCTCGTGCAAAGCGGTAGCAGTTCCGCTAGCGATGTCTCACGAGACAGAGAACAGCACAGCCGGGTGAGACGTAGCTACTCGGAGACGCATTTCATTTTTGGTTCAGATAAGTTTGTTTCTTTCAGGAACATTTTAAGAGTACACGTGGACAGTACAAGCAGAAGCAGTATTAACTAAAGAGATACATGTCTCGATATTAAGAGTAAATTTCAGTTTTTATTCTGAAGTTTGATATTTTTGACACAAATTACTCCATTTAACAATTTTTCGACCATATTATCCCATTTAACGGAAGTTGTGCCAATTTTTACCCTTTTTAAAAAATTGAGGGCAATCTAGCTACTATGTAAATCCTGGAGGTCAATTACCTATAGCGTGTGACGACTCTCTTTTTCTCTTGCCGTTCTTTCCACGCCGAATCTTTCTTATTACCAAGGCGCGTTCAATTTTTAACTCATGGTGTCAGGTGTATGTACGCCCTGCTTGGAAACTCGAATTGACGATGGTAAGGGACTTTGTCGAGGTAATAGCTAGCGATCTCAGAGGCGATCGAAAGCAACGATCTCAATAGATAGGTTCCGATCCTTTGACAATGTCTAGGCGGTCAATTTGGCCGATGGCAATATCACGTAAGCTGGCTCGTTTAAAATCTAGTATACTCTCTATGTTTGGGTTTATTAGACCGGAAAGACTTTTCAGGTTTTTCGAAATTATAAGGCCAGACTATTAATTTTCCTTAATTCTCGTGCGGTAACTAATTTCCTACCGAGAAGGCCGTGCATGTGGCAGGCACATGCGAGCCTCATGGTCTCCCTCACTCATAGTTGATTGGCCGGCGAAAGAAAAGGGACTGCATGGCTGTTTCGTGGAGTTAATTTCGCTGCGATTAAGAGGGCAGTTTTAACCTTTCCAATGCTGCTTCTTTATTTTTCGACCCACATCTTGGTATTTACGACATGGCCCTTCGGCCTAATAAACCCGGACAGAGGGAGTACCTAGCAGGCAACCGACAGGAGACAACAAAAGTTAATTTGGTACATGCACGTAATTCATGTGTGCTTACTTACTTTGTAGTTCTTTCGACGTGACAGGTGTATGCAATTATATGTTTACAGGACAAATCCGAGACGTAACACCACTCTGCATTGGATCTAACACAACTCCAGCACACGCTAGACAGTGATCAAAGTTTTCTTCAAGTGTGGGTAAAAACATGAGGAAAGCTCCCAACGACAGATCACATGCAAAATCTTAGCAAGGGTAAAAACTGGCAAAACTTTCGCTCAAAGGGGTAATATGGATGAAAAATTATTAAATAGGATAATTAGTGTCAAAAAATTCAAACTAGGGGGTAAAATTTAGAATTTACTCCGATATTAAACATCTAGGATTTGAAGGACACCATATCTCAAACCATGATGATAAGATCCTTAGATATACCGATATGCCACTTCTGGCTGATATGGTGTTATATACCGTTTTTTGCTAAAGTTTGCGAGCTTCTGCTCTTGAGCAACAAGCTTCTACAATGCATTGGTTAACAGTAGTATCATTACAAAGGCAGCAACAAGGTACAACACTAGCGCCACCCCTAGCATGCGGAGCATCATCGTGACAGTCATCTTTTTATAACCGATACCATCCAAAAACATCTGGCCCCATTATCAACAACATAAAGTGGAGAGCTGGTCCAACTAAGGATGCACGCATCTAAAAAGAAAATAAAAGAAACCACTGTCACAAAAGGAGATCTGCATCAGCATGAACAAACCACCACCATTGATGACACATAGACTGCGTAAAAGACTCTCTAAACTGATGTCTTCAAGAAGGTAAGAGTACACAAGCGGCAATGCCCTATCTAACTATCATAGTTAGATGAAGGATTTTCACCACCAAGAATATCCGAACAATCTCCAAACAATGCATTCAACAAGGAAACAATCAGAGATCCACCATTGCCAAGTGCAACCAACGGAAATCAGACCTAGGGATTTCACCCCGAAAACTGAAACGTGGTGCTCGAGCACCACCAAGAACAAAGTTGCACGGCATTGCCGCATAATTAATTAAACTACAGAAACACAATTTTTAGAATTGGCTACTCTCGTGTTTCCATGTGGAAATTTTAATTACAACCAATCGAAACAATTGGTATTGAAGCCCATTTCAGTTCATATTAATTAGTAAACACTCCTCAAATTTAATTAGTATGTGAAGAGTGTGTGTTAATTATTTTCTAGGGATCTTATGTCTGATTAACTAACAAATTTTATAAATGACGCTTGCTTTGTCGTAGCTTCCCCACTGGATGTTTGCATGTTGAAAGTTCTTACATAATTTATGCTATTTACTATTTAGAGACAAAAGAATACGAAGATACATGTAAATTCATATGAACTTTGCAAGTGTGTTCGCACCTTCTGGATGCTTCGACCTATCGTCAACTTCATTTTATCTATAATAATATAATTACTTTTCCTAGGCTGTAATTTCATACATGAAAATGTTTCATTGGTGGAACATCTTTATTTCATAATACAGAATGCACCAATATCACATCTTTGTGAGCCAAAAATACATCGAGAAAAGAAAACTGAACATTCTCTCTATCTTTCTTTTTTACATTTATTACATTGGCCTAGTAACACCCATAGGAGAGCTCACTCCCCTTATTCTTTCACGCCTCTCCTCCCGTGAGCAAATGTTCCACATAAGCTGGATATTAAGCCACTTATTGTACTTGCTCCGTTAGAGACAACACGTCTTTGCTTTTCGATGGATGAAAATGGTACATGTTGGAAGTACACCGAGTTTAAATTCACGATATACACCTCTTGATATTGAACATCAAGGATTTTAAGGGACACCATATCTCAGACAATGATGATAAGATCCCTAGCTAGCTATATAAATACCACTTCTTGCTGATATGGTGTGACATACCACTCCATGCTAATTTTATGAGTGTGTGCTCTTCAGCAAGGTTTCTCTGAATAGAAAGCAAAGTTTGCCGAAATACTCGCCATGAAAACTTATGTTGCCTTATCAATCACACCATACGGATTGCAAACTTAGGCATGGGATGTGTCGGGACTTTCGTTGCAACTATCATGGGCAAACCAAGTAACAACGGTACCAAGCTAGTAATCTTGTGAACATTTGGAGTCTAGCTTGCAATGTTTCCATGTTCAACTAGACCAAGTCGTATGCCCGGTCATCTGCGAACGTGCAGGGTATATAGTACCATGGCACATTGCCAGTCTTTTAGAATCTGCATGCTGATTTTGAGCTGCAGCCAAGTACCAGGACGCTGCACTCTCAGCGTTCAGAGACACCTTCCTATCCCGCTGATCGGGCATGCCACCATAGACATGACACTTGATAGGCACATTCGCTAAGAGTAAGTCGGGGAAGGAGGAATGAAAAGGTGTCAAGGTTATGCATGGACTTCGACCCGTGTCCATGAAGTAAACACAGCACATCGGCTGCAAACAGAGTTCAAGCGTATCGCATTCAGAGACGGTGAAACCGAGAAAATTGCTGCATTCGGGATGCTTTTTTAAATACCAGGAAAAGATTTACATGTTTCATTTATTAAGAAGAAGAGTGTCCTGGTCAATTACGGAAACCAGGTGCAAACTGATATAACGACACACACGTCGGTCCTGTGACCATGCCCCAACCAGGCCGTTGCGACAAGACACGACACCCTACCGCAACGAAGTCACCACTAGGACACCCATGCCAGCATTGGCGGAGCTAGTGGTTGTTCCCATTGTGCACTAGCACACCCATAGTTTGTGGATCTTTTTGATCAACTCACTGTAGCAAGTCCGTCACAAAATTATGCTTAAAATAAAACTATAAAAATTATGCTTCAGGTCACGCATCCTCCAAGCCTACAACTCTGTCCCCCAAGTGACATGAGCAAGACACCCTAAAACACAAGAGCATCGTAGCCGCTCGGGCTATAACCTCAATACCACACACATACGGTGCCACACACCGAACTTGTCGATGTCTCCAACCTATAGGACGGGTGCAAAACCAAGCAACAAAGCTAAAGGAACCGTGGCAAGGAAGTAGCACCGTCATGAACCCAGCAAGGCCCACGTGCAGTAGACATCCGGATGTCCTTCACAACAACATGATGCTTCTTCCTTTTCTTCAAAACACCCTTCAACGTAAAGTTGGGTAGCTTTTTTTTCTTTTTGAAATGGGGTAATGCATTGGCCTCTGCATCCTAGGATGCACACATCCCAATTTATTACTTATTGTTGATAGTGCAAACGTTACATATAAGTCTGCTGCGGCGAGGAGAGGCACACAATACTCCTTTGGTCTTCTTTGGTGCTAGTGTGAACACGAATGTCATGGGCGCTTTCTTTGTGGGACGGGCTATGAACTTCCCAAGGTTCCATGAATCAGGCGCTATGGGGCCGAGGTCCAGGTCTAGGAGGTCTTCCTAGGGAAACGAAGGAGGTGAGACTACCGGAGTGGACCTCTGGCGCTGGTAGCGGCTGGATGTCGTGATATTGTCAATGAGTACACCATGAGGGGGTCCTAACGGCGAGTTTAGAGAGCCAGGGTGACCAGAATCGAGCGCCCGGGAAGGGTGTGTAACACGAGTTACCCAGGTTCAGATCTCACGATGGTGGAAAGACCCTACTCTTGCTATAAATCACTATAACGCCAATAAGGGCTGAAATGCCTTATCTAGAACGGGTTACAGGGATTGCGAGTATTGATTGTGCCTTAGGGTCCTACAAATCCGGCTTATAAAGATGCCAGAACCTTTGGTTACAAGGAGTAGTCCTAGCCAGAAAGGTTAAAGAGTTCTACACTACTACAGATCTATCTACGTGTCGTGCACTCCAAGGCTCCGACTTCGTCATAGACGGTGCGTGTATCCTTTTTGGATCCTTCTAGGCATCCCTTATGGAATCCTCTAGCTGGGCCACCCGGCAGGCCATATCTATGGGCCACCCGAGTTAGCTGGTTTAAGGCCATCCTATGGTTAACCTATTATGCATAGCCTCAAATATCGGGTCACAGGCATTCCCAGAGGTGCAAGCTCAAACTCAGCATAGATGTTACACACCAGGTAGGACGGGTCACGGGACATGTGGAGTAGATATTGCGACCCTAGAGGTTGAGGGCAGCGAGCTAGAAGGCGTGGCAGACGTGAATATCGTGAAGCCTTCGCGGCAGTCAATGTGCCCTCTTCTAGGCTTTAGCCCCTCCATGGAGAGGAACCATGCCTTGGGTCACAAGTGGCCCCACAATAACTGATGGTTGCCCAAAAACCACATGAGGGAGTGGTCCTTCCGCCGGTGAACAGGGGAGGGGCATGCCCAACGCCGGCAAGGCGATGTCAAGTCTGGTGATAGGATCTTCTGCACGGTCCAATAATGGAAACGAGCGACCAAACCAGGAATTCAAAGCAACAATGTCCTCCTTTAATGGCTGCAATGCCTTATCTAGAGTGGCATTTAGGTTATCGCGAAGGAGGCAAGCCGTCTTGGAGAAGGTGTGGCGAAGACCCACGATGGTGACAACGGTGTGGTCAATTAACTGTGTTGGGGGGTAGCGAGGCAGTTTGATGACACCCAAGACCAGCTCATGAGTTGTCTCTATGGTGAGGGGAGGGTGTGCATAGACCACAAGACCCTTGCCGGTAGTCGTGCCCCCGGAGGATCTGCCTCGGCGCTCGCGCCGACCACCACCGATGACATCAACATCGTGGTTATCCTGGCCCTCATGCAGTAGAGGAGAAACAACAATGTCAACCCCCAAACGAGCACTTGAGGCTGTTTGGGAATACGAAACCCGAACCAGCGTGCCAACGTTGGAATCTAGACATGCAGTAGGTTTTGATTTGCGACGGCGAGGCAGAAGCGCTAGAGGTGGCCAGACTCGTCGCAGTAGAGATAATGCATCAGGTTCCTATACTTGGAGGCAAGGTGGGAGGGGCAAGGCATCTAGAACACTTCCCCTTGGTCTTGCATATGGCACCAAATTTAGATGTACCAACTCATTGAGACTTGAAGCATAGAGTGATGTAGCAAGGGTGTTTCCCCCACAAGAGTGACTGAAGGGTTAATATCGAACTCTTGGGGAAATAGGAAAACAACTTCTCTTACCTATTCTAGCAACATGCAAAACAAGATAATTTGTATGTGTCCACAACTCCATCGCGTGGTTGTCAACACAAGTTTTGGTATTAGAATTGAAAACAAATAACACATAATAAAATAAAGTAAATTAACTATTCAACCAAATAAGTAAATTAATCTATATGCAAAAGCTAAACTAAATGCAAAAGGTAATAGTAATAATGTTTTTGGTTTTGATAGTGGGTGCAGGAACTAAAGTATTTTTGTATTATTGGAATAAATAAATGTATAAAATAAAAAGGATAAGTAAATGCAACTATTTTTTCTTATGATAAAAAATGGACCGGAGTTCATGGATTTACTTGTATACACTCATAAACATGGTCGATAAAAACAGACTTAGAGAGATCATAAATATTGATGAAACTTTCATATTAGTGTTTTGTTCACATTCATCTAGGCATCACATCCTATAATGAAGATGATTCAACACATCTTCCTCATATTCCTTTAGTTAGGAAAAAAATCCTTGATACCAGATTGAAGATACACAGAATAACCTTAAGCAGTGGCGAAGGACGGGAAAAAATTAAGGTCGGGCAAACTCTAAGGTATAAAAAATATGATGCAAACAAAATTGTATTGATACAATGGTAATAGCATAATCAGTTGGCCACAAATTCAAACTTGCTTCAATAGTTCAATTGACCACAAAATCACAAATTATAGCTGTCCCCTTTGAAGCTGCAGGTTTCTTCCCCTTCTTGTCTATCTCTACCACAAATTTGCGGAGCCTAGAGGCCACTAATAGGAAGGAGCATAATTTTTTCCTATATTTTGAAGCAGGATCAGAAATTATAACTGAGATGAGAAGGAGTCCTAGCTGGGTGAACCGTGTCACCGTGAGAATTTAAAATTTAAGAAAATGAGAAGGTCAGAGGAGGATTATGAGGAGGGTGGCCTGATCGACGGGCAGTTTTTCCGGCAGGAAGTAGATTAGTAGAAGACGGCGGCGTTCCTCCTGCTCGTCGCTCGAGTCCTGAACTCGTAGGCTTCAATCGCTCTGGGGCGAAGACAGGAAGGGGCTCCGGCCACATACGCACACACGATCAGGGAGCCTACTGCTTCCTAGTGCGTGGCCCAGCAAACGACCAGTACGGCCGAATCCCCTCCAACATAGCCCATTTTCTATTTTCGGTACTCCCTCCGGTCCATATTAATTGACTTGAATTTGTCAAAATTTGGATGATCTATATGCTAAATAGTGTCTAGATTTATAAAAATCTAGACAAATGTGAGTCAATTAATATGGATCGAAGGGAGTAGTAGTTTTTCTTCAGAACTCACGTACTTTGCATAGAACTATATGTATGTCGAACAGAAGGTTATATATATGCAACTTTTTGCAAAAATTTCAAGGTAGGGCAGCTGCCATACCTTGCCCAAAGGGGTCCTTCGCCCCTGACCTTAAGAACTTTGAAATGATGTTGAATAACATTATACAACCTAGAACAAACGAGACCGTATTTTTTATGAGATGATGATAATAGCAAAGTATTCAAAGAAATCATACATTGTGAAGCCCCCAACACATTCAACAAGCTCGACACCAGCATGACAGTCCAATGAAGTACTGAGAACCCATTCTTAATGAAGTCTACTTCATTCCCCGGTAACACTAAAATACTATAAGTCTCATACAATTGGACGAGATCGACTATGAGAGTCGCATCCACGGCGGAGTACTTCATGTTTAGGATGCACACAGACACATGCTCGGTCCTCCGTCATCTTAGGATCCTTTTCCTTCTTTTACTTCAGGCTGTTCTGTTTTATTATTCTGTAGCAGGTAGTGTTCAAGGTTGTGGTCAACTTGTTACCCATAAGGCGGATGTGAATTTTTTCTTGTTATATGTGTTTATTGGGACATAGATTAAAAAAACTCCCTTTACTTAAAAGTGTATTCGAACTGATGCTTGTGTTCGAGGTAAAAGCTCTTGAACAAATTCCAGAGGATGTGTTAACCATTTTGTCTTCCTTAAGCTTTGGTGGTAGCAAGTGTTGCATTGTACATGACATGACGTAGCCGCACCAGCATTCGCACATTGGGTTGTTGTTTCCTTTGATGTGACCGGAAAGCTGATCTATGTTCATGAGCCATAAGACGATCATGGAAGATTAGACGACTCTTCTCAAGCCAAAGCCCCCAACACGTATAAGGAGGGTCAAGGATTGACTCTCTTTGCGGAAGCCTATGTCTGGGCACCTAGCGTGCAGATTGCCCAGACAGAGTTCAAGCTTGCGCCGGTTGGCCAGTTTCGCCGGCGACATCCTGGCACAAGACAACTGGTTGAGAAATAACAGCCGCGCAAAAAACACGCAGCATGTGGGAGACACATGTCATTGGTGGATCAGAAAAGTTGTTTCTTACAGGAACTTAGTATGGACTGGATACAACTTGTATCTAATTTTGCATGGAGTAAAAGAGCACATGTGGGAAGTATAAGCAGTATTGGTTAAGGAGATACATCTCCCGATATTAATCATCTGGGATCTGAAGGGACACAATATCTCAGACCATGATGTGATAGGATCATAAATACCACTAGCAAACAACGAAGCTCTTCATGAAAATTCCTCATGAATTATCACACCATACGGATTACAAACTTATTAGGCATGGGTGGTCTCAAGATTTTCATCACAGGAGCCACCTGAGTAGTGACTAATAGCACCACCAAAGGTATCAGCTTGTGTTTTCTTTATTGATTGCTTAATATAAGAAACTATGAGAAGATAGTTTTTCTTGGGATGAACTATATGAGAAGATAGTTGGTGAAACCTTTGATAGAATTCTGTTTGCAAACAGGAATAAGAAAAGTTACGAAATCAGCCGCCATTTTGCTATTTCTGGCTTCACTATCTGCCAATGTAGACAGAGCCTATGCGTCATCTTCTACCGTGGGGAAGTCAGCCTCGTCTTCAGTCAGGAGTGCCCTCACGAATCTCTAGCTTGATTTCTTACATGCTTCCACCTAGGACGATCGCGAAAAATCCTCAAACAAGGCGTCTCAGGTGATCGTTAACAATTGCCATGGCTACAATCTGACAATGACTTTGTACGGGAGTAGCATGAATCGGATGTAAGGGGGCGAGCCGGGTTTTGTAACAGCTTGTGGGAAGTTTAGCCTTTTTCTCCATTCACTTTAGAACTTCTGATGACCTGTTAGATTTTGGGAGCATTCAGAGCATTTCTAACCGATCTCAAAAAGGTTTTAGAGGAGCAAATATAGTCATGTATAGTCCGAAACCATATCTAACGGAACCCTCAACGGCCTTAGAGGAGAATAATTTTTAGGAATCGGCCTCCACGGCTCGTAAAAAAGGATCCCGCGGCCTTGACTTGCATAATTTTCCTCCTCCTCACTGTTTGCACGGCCTCGTCGCTCCGCCGCCATATTCCCACCAGTGTTCACACCGCCAACCATCTGCCGCCTCCGCTGATAACCTAAAACACCGACTTCCCTATTCCCCCCTCCGCCTCACTCACCGGAGCCAGCCGTCGCCAGACTCGGTCCCAAGAGCCGCCGCATCGAGCCCGATCCCACCGCCGATTCAAGATATTTTCCCGCCATGGCGAGCCAAGTCCCGCCGCCGATTCAAGGTCTTTTCTGGCTATGGCGAGGTCGATTCCTCCGGCAATACTTTGTCCTTTGAGTGCCGTTGCATCTCGCTAGATTTAGGGTTAAAGTAGACCCCGGAGCTCGTAGGAGCACCGGTGCCAGCACCAACACCCGCATCGGCACCAGCACCGGCACCTGCATGAGAACCAGCACCAGGACATGCATTTTCTCAACCCGGTGCCAGAACAAGGTGAGATTTATCCCCTTTTTTGTGAAAGCTCATAAAAATTTCAGAGGATAAGGACAACGATTCTTCATTTAAATTTTTATAGCAAGGTGTAGAAGAAGAAGAAACAAGCAAAATGGTTGGAGGATGAAGAGAATGATTTGTTTTTCGCATGGCATCATCAAACACTTGTTGGAGCTAACCAACCATTAGAACAATTTTAGGAATTGATCCATGACAACTTCAATCAAAAGCTAGTGGAGAATATTGGTCGTTAAACTTGATTATGAATATGTGGGACATGCCAGTAATGCGCTCAAATGCGCGCGCCTAGAATACTATGTTTCTATATGCCTAGATGGCCCATATGTGTGACCTTGACAACTATTATTGGGTATTATGATGATTCTATCAATTTGTTTGACTAATCTATATTAATTATGAATCTTATGTTATATGTTTTTATGTATTCATGTGCTCAATTTTACAAATTATGTTGAAAAATATTTTTGCTCCTCTAAACTATAGGGAATCGGTTTCTCCAGACATTTTTTAGAGGAGCAAATTTGCTCTGCTAAGGTATAGGAAGGCTTTTAGTTCTCTAAGTTTTTGGGATCGATTAGAGAGGCTCTTAGGACCAATACCCACCCTATAGTGCACAACTATAGCATGCCAGAACCGAGGAGGTTGTCTTCCCGAGGAAAAAAATATGTTTGTGGTCTCGAGTCAAATCCTGCAACACGGTAGTAGTTCCGCCACCGCCAGCCATGCACGCCTCACATGAGACAGAGCACACAAGAGCCAAGTGAGACTTTTTTTATTTTCGAAATGGGATGTTCCCCGGCATCTGTATCAATTTAAACATACGTCCTATTTTATTAAATAATTCAATATTCAGTCTATTATAATTCATGGATCACACAAAGTCGACACATGAATAAGCCAACGAAACATAATAAGCATGTTACGCAAAAATGCTGCAGCATGTTGGAGAGGCATGTCACTGTTGGATTTTTTTTGTTTCTTCCCAGAACACACTACTAGGAAAAAGGCCATTCATGGCGTACCTGAAAAGGTCATCTGTGGCGCACTAGGTGGTGCGCCACGCCTATGAAAATATAACCGTGGTGCACTATGTGTTGTGCGCCACGCGTATGAAACGATAACCGTGGCGCACTACGTGCTGTGCGCCACGGATACAAATTTCAAAATTAAAAAAAAGCGGTAGATATAGATCTCGCCGCCATAGCCTTCAGTGTCGTCGCCTCGTCGGAGTGGTCCTCTTTGTCGGAGTGGTCACCGTCGTCGCCGTTGCCTCACCTCGTCGGAGAGGTCTCGTTGACATGGTTATACCTTACGAGTACGTGGCCTCAGCATACCTGGTCCAGCCCAAGGAAGGCCCACAGCAGATGTACGCTGGCCCATGAAGATTTTTAGGTGGCCAAGGCCCATGACGCCTTCGGATCCTTGGAGAGCAAGACTAGCATAGATATGAAATTTAAAGGGGTAAAACCCTAGAACTTATAACCGACTAGGACTATGCCCGGGACCTGCCTAAGTCTATATAAAGGCCAGGAGGGCACGACCTAGATCTGTCGACTCATACTTTCGCATACGCACCACCACGCCAGATCGAATCTGCACACCCCTGTAACCTTCGGTTCCGCCGTAATCAAGAGCAGACAAGCAGGAGTAGGGTTTTCCCTCCGGGCCCGAACACAGGTAAATCTCGTGTCCCCTGGTTGCTTGTCTGTTAACCGTTCCACGATCTCCAGCATCCCCATCTTCTCCAAAACCCAAGTCCATAACAATGGGCATTGATGAGATCAAACCTCGTCAATTGGCGCCGTCTGTGGGAATCGAGGCTGCTGATTGTGCGATCGTGACGGTCCCAACCCGATCGATCTACATCTCTGCGGCGACGGAGAGTCACCTCCTCTTCGGTGCTTTCGACTTCACCGCCCACTCGCCGGCCACCATGAAGTACTTCGAGCCCATAGGCGACGGACTCGAAATCATGTTCGGGAGCTTCTGCTTCCAGGTGGGGCGAACTGGCACCCTCCGTCTCCCTGAGCGGGTGCCCCTACCATCAATCAGGCCCGCTTCGTGGGCCCCACACCCCGTGATACACACAACATCATCAGCAGATGATTCCTATGACAGCAGCAGCTGCAACTCCGATCTGTGCGATCCGCCATCGGATGCAGGGACCTACGGTTCCGGATCTGAGAGCTGCGACAGCAGCAGACCGATCTACAAGCGCTACCAATGCGTCGCAGTCATCCAGGAGCAGAAAACGCCTAACCCGCCGCCCAACACGAACCCCAACCCGCAGGACAGAAACGGCGGAAACGGCGGGAACAGAAGAAGCCAGTCCCCCCCACCCGAAGGGGAAAACAACATCCACGTCATCCAACTTAGCAAAGAAGGATGGGTCCAGGCACGCCGCGCTGTAGCAGGCGACATAGTCCTGCCTGTAGACTCCCCACGTGAACTGCTGATGGCATACCACTACCTCCTCATCGAGGAGCATAAGAAGCAAGTTAAAATGCAGGAAACACTTGACAAACGCAAGCAAGCAGCCTCTGAGTCCAGCGCGCGACGAGATGCGCTCCCCGGCTCTAGCACGAACGAAAACCAGGGAAACAAGCACCACTCGCGGGTGGAGAACATGGATCCTAAGGAGCGCCGTGATGTGACCCTAACTCTCCACACATCGTTCATGGAGATGGATGCCGACGGCAACATCATCCCGAAGACACCGCAAGCTGCGATCATGGCAGCCACTGCGTATCTCGCGGCCCACCAACCTCTGGAAGGGGACCCGAAAAGAGCCATGCATAAGTCCGCACTCACCGGACTCGGACTTGTCGGAGCTGCGCTCCACGAAGACGCTCCTACGGAGCCGAAGAAGAAAGCTCCGGCCAGGCGTGACCGGAGCCCCACCCCTTCATCCGAAGAGGAAGAGGAACACGACCTTCCTCTAAGGAAGAAGAGCTCGCGTCGCCATAAACGCGACTACGACGCCAGGGACGCGCTCACACAGCGCAAAATCGACAAAGCACGAGCCAAACGTGCATGCTCGTCTGAATCCGAGATGGACGAAGACGAAGGAGAACTCTGCGGAGCTCGATGCTTCAGCAGATCTGTTCGGCGAACACAGATGCCACGCAATTTCAAGCTTCCTTCGGATACTCCGAAGTTCAACGGCACGCAAGATCCAAAAGCCTGGCTCAGTGACCATCTGTCATCCGTCAAGCTGCACGGCGGTAGCAAAGAAACCGCCATGCAATGCCTTCAGCCGGTACCGAGCGCAACGCAGGTCAGCTCAACAGCCTATCATCAGGGTCCATCCGAAGCTGGGAGGAGCTAGCTTACAGCTTCATCCGAAATTTGAAGGGCACCAGCAAGAGGCCCTCCTCAATCGAAGAGTTGCGAGCATGCACTCAGAAAACGGGCGAAACTATTCGCTCGTACATACTATGCTGGTCTAACACCAAGAACTCTGCAGCACACATCTCCGAAGAGAGGGCCATCGACGCCCAGGACGCGTCCAAGCCCAAACTTCAAGGAGGAACTCGGGCGCGTCAAGCCCAAAACACTCGACCACCTCATGGACATCGCCAACAGGTGGGCCGACGGCGAAGATTGCATTCACCGAGCACAATCAGATGAAGAGGACGACTACGGCCGAAGACGGGAACGCCGCAGCAAGAGGAGATCGCGCGTCTACGAGGACCGCGACGGACCCGACATGGTCGCGGCTGGCTACGCCGACCGTCGCAACGACAACAGTCGCAACAGCGGAGGATACCGCGGAGGAAACTTCCGCGATGGAGGACGCCCAGCGCAGTCGTGGCAACGCCGCGACCGCGATAACGGACCCTCAGCGTACGAAAAGCTTTCGGGACCATGCACCATCCACTTCTACATCGACAAGCAAGATGGCAAAAAGAAGGCGAGCCACATGCTCAAGGACTGCCGTGAGTTCCAAAAGCTCAGCGAAATCATGGTGCAAATGAGGCAACAAGCCCCAATCCCTGCATTCGGAAACGCACCTGCACAAGGTGAAATAGCACATGGAGCCCCTCCACCTCCACCTATCGGAGGCCCGAACCAACCAGTCGCACCCGCACAGAACAACGCTGGGAACGGGTACCCTCCACCGAAAGGAGCACTGATGATGATCCAGAAGGGATGCCCCACGAATAGGGTGCAGAAGAAAATCACCCGACAAATCAACCTAGCCGTGACAACCCCACCTGCCATCCCTGAGTACCTCAGCGGATCGGAGTCCTGCATCACATTCACTCGTGCGGATCACCCTTGCCAGATCCCTCGCCCAGGTCATGTTGCCCTGGTGCTGGAGGCGTAGATCGGAGGTTT
The DNA here is from genome assembly GCA_023614405.1 of Avena insularis. Lineage (NCBI taxonomy): Eukaryota > Viridiplantae > Streptophyta > Magnoliopsida > Poales > Poaceae > Avena > Avena insularis. Next base: position 257,900,592 of record CM042691.1, read on the forward strand.
CGAGATGAGTCGCGTCTTCATGGACGGCGGCAGCGGCATCAACCTAATGTTTGCAAGCACTCTAGCGGCAATGTGGATCCCGCAATGCAGCCTGGAACAGTCAGACACAACGTTCCACGACATCGTTCCAGGGAAGGGCATATTCCCCTAGGGCAAAATAGGGCTCGACGTCATCTTCGGGAAGCCGGACAACTTCCGGCAGGAGCAACTCGAATTTGAAGTGGTGGACTGGCCGTCACAATACCACGCCATACTTGGGCGTGTAGCATTCGCAAGGTTCCTGGCTGTCCCACACTACGCATACCTGCTACTCAAGATGCCAGGGACGAAGGGCGTCATCACAGTCCACGGGAGCTTCACCGGTCGGACGGTCGGACGAGGATTTCAACAAAATCTCCCAGTCTTTCGGCATGCAAGACGAGCTCGTAAGGCTCCGTGAGGTGACGGACAATGGGGCACCCCCAGTCACAAGGCAAAACGCACCCGACATGTCTTTCGACTCCACCGTCAACACAAAGAAGGTGCAGGTCCATCCGACGGATGCCTCCAAGACGGCGCTGATCGCCAACGACCTCAGCCCCGCATAGGAAGGCGCGCTCGTCGAATTCCTCCGTGGCTGGAAATCTTACTGGTGTCCTGCGGACATGCCAGGAGTTCCCAGGGAATTCGCCGAGCACGCACTCAATGTCTTTCCAGACACCAAGCCAGTCAAGCAGTCCATCCGGAGACTGTCCGAGCCGCGATCCGAAGCCATCGGCAAGGAATTCAATAGACTACTCGCTGCAGACTTCAACAAGGAAATCAAGGAAAGCGAGTGGCTTGCGAATACAGTGATGGTCCCAAAGAAGGACACGGACATCCTGCGGATGTGCGTGGACTTCACGTCACTAAACAAGCATTGCCCAAAGGACCACTTCCCTCTTCCTCGGATCGATCAGATCATCGATTATTGCAGGATGAGAAACTCTCCTTCCTCGATGCCTACTCAGGCTATAACCAGATTCGACTCAAGGTAGAAGATCAGGAGAAAACGGCGTTTATCACACCGTTCGGAGTATTCTGCTACCACACAATGCCTTTCGGGCTAAAGAACGCAGGTACCACGTACCAGCGATGCATGCAGGCCTGCCTCAAGGACCAGATCGGTCGCAACGTCCAAGTCTATGTTGACGACATAGTCATAAAAACCAGGGAGGCAAGGACACTTATCGACGATCTCCGCGAGACGTTCGACAACCTTGATCGCTACAGGATCAAGCTCAACCCCGAAAAATGCGCCTTCGGCGTCCCATCGGGTCAGCTGCTCGGGTACTTCATCTCTCAGCGAGGGATCGAGGCGAACCCGAAGAAAATCAGAGCCATCATGGCGATGGAGAAGCCGAAAAACCTCAAGGGCGTCGAGCAGCTCGCAGGACGAATAGCGGCGCTAAGCAGATTCATCAGCCGCATGGGCAAGAAGGCCCTGCCATTCTACCAGCTACTACGCAAGGCAGACAAGTTTGAGTGGACGCCAGAAGCCAACGATGCATTCAAAAGCCTCAAGCGGCTCCTCTCCACCTCGCCCGTCTGGGGGACGGGGGATTACCTCGTTGCCGGGGAGTCTGACGGCCTCCCTATCTTGTGGGATCAGACCTCGCTCGCGAAGCTTGCGGAGATCGCTCTCCCGCGTCTCTGATCGCCGCCAGCCGCCATCGGTGACACGGGTAGCGGTGGCGCCTTTCTTTCCTCCGGCAGCGCTGGTACCAACGGCAGATGACGATTTCTTCGGCTTCCCCATTGCGCTACGGCGGCGCCGGCGGTGAAAGCGCAGAAAGGAAGATGGAAATGTGGAAGGAAATCCCAGCGCGCAGCAAGAATCGCTAGAGCACAAGGAGGCAGTGAAAACAAGAACTGATGCGGTGAAAACAAACTGCGATTTTCCCCAATGATTATAACGACGAAGACGACGCACGGCAGCCGTCCATCCAGAAGACCTAACTCCAACGGCAGATCTGACCATACACGTGTCAAGATCTGCGAACCGTCGTTACCACGCCGTCCACTACGCGCGGAAATCGAGGAGACACCGTAATTATCTCCACGCCGCGCGTGACCGGTCAATTCAAGGTCAGCAAGTGGGACCCACGTTCGTCCAGTCAAGTCATCTCTGGCGTAGCAGATGCTTGAGGTCATTGATCGTCAGCACAGATGTCATCAAAAGCTATACTAGCACCAACTACAATTCTTCGGCTCCACAGCTAAAGAGTACTCACTCGAATCTTCGATTCGACTAAATACTCGGGGGCTACTCCTATCAGGCGCTGGCGCACCGAAGGCGAATAAAGACAAAATAATTCTTCGAGTCCTACGTCGAGTCTACGACTCCACTACAGACTCGGGGGCTACTCCCATAGGGAGGATGGATTTAAGCATCCGAATTTTTTTGTGTCCTACGGACTTAACAACTGTATAATGTTTTTGAGCTAAAGTCTCCGCTCGAGTCTACGACTCGAACAGACACTCGGGGGCTACTCCCATAGGAAGCGCTGGTCGCGCACCCTATGAAATCTTCGACTGCGATCTTTCGGATCAGCATGCAAAAACTTTTCGGCAACTCTGCCCCAACAAAACGCCTAGTGAGCAACGGTCTCCTTGGCCACCCGAAACACCTCCGAGGTGATAAACATTCGGATGTTGTGTCTACGACACAAAGATAAGATCTATAGATATCATCTGATGGCCTGACAACGCACACGACTGCTCTCTGCTAGTAAAAACCCGTGCTAACAGGTGGGATAAAAAATCCCGACGGACGCGTTGGGTACATTAATTAAATTCACTGGAATTCCACTCATGTAAGTCCTCCACGGCCTGAGTCGAATTACGCCAGCATATGTTCCAGTTTCGAGTTGAGGGACTCGAATCTGAGGAAGATCGTGTTGTTTCGTCCTAAGACAGTTAACTGACCCTGATCCGTCGGGTGAGTCAGGCACACGCATCAACAATCCCTACACACATACTGTTGAAACATATAGTCACACCCGAAAGATTGAAGAGTCCTCAGCCGAATCTGCGATTCGACTGATCACTCGGGGGCTACTGACATGGTTATACCTTACGGGTACGTGGCCTCAGCATACCTGGTCCAGCCGAAGGAAGGCCCACAGCAGATGTACGCTGGCCCATGAAGATTTTCAGGTGGTCAAGGCCCATGACGCCTTCGGATCCTTGGAGAGGAAGACTAGCGTAGATAGGAAATTCAAAGGGGTAAAACCCTAGAACTTGTAACCGACTAGGACTATGCCCGGGACCTGCCTAAGTCTATATAAAGGCCAGGAGGGCACGACCTAGATCTGTCGACTCATACTTTCGCATACGCACCACCACGCCAGATCGAATCTGCACACACCCAGAACCTTCCGCCAGTAATCAAGAGCGGACATAAGCAGGAGTAGGGTTTTCTCCGGGCCTGAACACAGGTAAATATCGTGTCCCCTGGTTGCTTGTCTGTTAACCGTTCCACGATCTCCAGCATCCCCATCTTCTCCAAAACCCAAGTCCATAACAATGGGCATTGATGAGATCAAACCTCGTCACTCGTCATTGTCGGAACTGTAAGAAGAAGAAGGAGCTCGCCGTCGCCGTTGTCACTGCAAGGAGGAGGAGGAGGAGGAAGAGGAGGAGGAGAAGGAGAAAGAGAAGGAGGAGGAGGAGGAGGAGGAGGAGGAGGAGGAGAAGGAAAATGAGAAGGAGAAGGAGAAGGAGGAGGAGGAGAAGAAGAAGGAAAGGAGAAGGGAGGAAAAGGAAAAGGGAGGAAGTGAAAAGGAGAGAAGGGGAGGGAAAAGAAGAGGGGTAGGTGGACAAGGTGTGGATTAAAATTTTGAATCCCGCCCAACTTACTCGTAGTGCACTAGGTAGTGGTGCGCTACGGGTAAGTTGTCATCTTTTTTTTCTGCAAGAAAAAACAGTCTTTTGACCATAACTTTTTACTCTTTTTGAATTTTGAATATCTAAATAATCTCTAAATGACCAGAGGTGGTTGCGAGCGGATACGAAATATCGTTCTCGTCATTTTGGTATATTATACGATTTTTTTTATATCGTATGCAAAAGTTACGGCCATTTTACCGTGACATGTCTTTTTTTTGCAGAAAAGTCAAAATTATTGTTTGTTAATTTTCCTACAAACTATACCACATTACCTACCTAAATATGAAAGGATTTTATTTTTTAAAGTGTTTTTCATTTTCTTTTATTTTTTGCAAAGCCTAAAAAGGCGATCCACGGGGGGAGGAGGGAGGGGGTGGAGTTTGTTCAGGGTACTTAGCCGTAGGGCACTAGGACAAGGTGCCCGACGGCTAAGTATACACATCCATGACACACATGGCATAGTGCGCCACAGAACTTGCTACAACCGTAGCGCACATACCACATGTGCGCTACGGGTATGTGGCATGCGGCTGGCAGGCCCTTGGCCCACACATATCTGTGGCGTAAATACCCCATATACGCCACGGTTGTTCTAGTTATTAGTAGGGTATTGTCCACAGGCGATCCACGCTTATTTTATCCGTGGGGCAATTCAACCATGTGAGCCACGAACGTGCGGATTACCTATAGCCTTTTTCCTAGTAGAGACATATTAGGGACTGGTAGCTTGTCTTCACTTTTGAATGGACTAAAAGGGTACATGTGGAAAGTACATGCACTATTAATTAAGGAGATACATTTGTACTATTTCTTGCTGTTTCATGGGTCAAAGTATTATCACACACACCATGATTATAAGATTCCTTAGGTATACATATATACCACTTCTTGCTGATATGGTTCGATATATGGATTCTTTGTAAAAAAATTAAGTTTGTGCTCTTGATATTTTGAGTTCTTTGTGCAAACAGGAATAACAAAATATGAAAAACCAACTAGTGTTTTGTCATCCCATCCTTCCCTATCCGCCACATTTGGTAGAGCCTGGTCGTCATATTCTAAAGGGCTACATTTCGGGTTGTCCTTATCCAGGAGTGCTCTCACGAGCATCCAAAGCTTGACTTGTTATGCGCCTCTATCTAGTATAACCGCGACAAAGCCTAGAGCTAGGTAGTTAGGAAGATCGTTGACAGATGCGATGAATACATCGTGTTGATGAGTTGGTACGACAAGGCGTACGATCGAAGCATGCCATGGATGCAAGAGGATAACACTGGTGTTTGTAAAACTTCTATATAAGACCTGATGGCCGTTTGGAGCGTGTAACAAGCTAGTATGCACTCGCGCTTATAATAGCGTAGTTGTGTGATCTCTAATTATTTTGTCATCAATCCCACCACCACCAGGCAAGAAAAGTAGGGGGGGATTTAAATTGTGTGAGTTTGTTTGTATATATCTTCAGTTAGAAGAAAACCCACACTATTAAGAGACATGCCATTTTACTGAATTGAATCCTAGCCATGATTTGTATTTTCTTGAATATATGGAAACATATGGAAGACATCATAGATCTATGGAATGTTGTGAGATTAGAACACACAAAAATTAATCAAAAAATTCTTTTATTCGCCTAGTATCCAAATTTACAAGATAAATGTGTGCGATTGTTAGTTTTGCACGTAAGACAAGTTGGACACGATTTTGATTTCCACTTTGTAAGTTTGCACTCTGAAATGAAACCAATCCTTGCATATAGGGTTAAGGTTTGGAGGGTGTTTCATCCCCCAAGGTGGAAATATTCATATACAGTTTGAAAAAACCACATATTATGAGAATACTATAAGATGAGAACCGCACAAGATATTATTTGTTAATATATAACTATATATATTTGACAATTAAATGGCAAAAAATTCAAATGAAGATTTATCGTGTTCTTTTTTATGCAGGACAAAAATAGTCTTCTCGTGAATGGAGTAGAAGAGTGCACGTGGGGAGTACAACTCGTATTAAGTAGATCAATCTCTGCATATTAAACAACTATGAATTCAAGGGGAACCATATTATAAAAAATAATCATAAGATCATTATCTATTATGTATACCACAGCTTGCTATAGTGCTCGAGTTCTCATGGTCTTGGACACCGGAGTTTTCAGTAAATAATAGCACTAGAGGTTGATAAAATTATGCATGGAAAATCTTTGTGATTTACTATACAATATGATATGTAAATGAGGAATGGAAGGTACATAAATTTGAAAGCAACCTGTAAAGTTTGCTAGGTGACTCAGTGGCCAACTGCAGCAAAGACAAATGTGTATAATAGGATGAAATCGTTATTTGAAATGGAATATGTTATCAAGTGCAAGATTAATTCAGCATGCAGATTAAATACTAGCTGCATCTTTGTCCATCTTTTTTACTATGTCTATACACACGATTTATAGCTTCGTCCATCAGCCAATGGCTGAGGTCACTGCATTTTCCTCCTTCTCGAAAAGAAATGTGCCCCCCCCTATTTTTGTTGAAATGTGTCGATTCCATTAGCATATGTGGATGGATGTATTGTCCACCAGAAGACAAGAAAAACCATTGGGAAATTTCTTAAGCCATGAAGTATGGCCGATCTGGTTTGTTGGAAAAAGAAGCTTGCATAGACAAACCGATGCTCCATGAACACCATATATCCAAAATTATTACATGAACCTTAGCTCCTAGAATAGCACCCAAAGGGGCATGACCATAGGCATCAAAGCAGTTTACATGGTTCGACGCAAGACAACATGTGTCCAAAATTACATGTGGAGTTGCAAGTGCCTATAAGGATCCAACTGAGGGCATTTCAACAAACTGTTTGGAAGCACCTTTACTCCATGCCCACAAAGGATCCAAAATTTCATTTGGAGGTTTTGCTATAATAGATAGCTCGACGAATATTGCACTGCCGTGTTGTTGATTGGTCCATCATTTCCAATTTTCCTACATGTGGATAGAGTGCATTTCTTTGTTTCTAGACCCCTTTGTATACTTGCATTTGTCAAGGTGCATAAATTAGACCGCTGAAATTGTAGGCAGTTATCAATGGTGTCTGGCAAGTACAAGCATCAATGGTGTCTGGCAATAAAACAAGTAACATCACATTATAACAACACCATATCTTAGACCATAATGAGAAGATCACCATCCATATATATATATATATATATATATATATATATATATATATACACTAGCTGAATACCTGTGCGTTGCTACGGAATAACCAATTTATATATTGGGAGACTCATGATGTAAAGTTTTACTAACATATGTATCTAGCAATGTTTTACATGTGGGATAAACACATTTTCTATTTGTCACATCATCCTCAGATTTCTTTCATTTAGTCGTACACCTATTTCTCCCTATCTACCTCTTGTTTCTGTTGCGATTGTTTGTATTGATGATGTCTTGCATGTGCATCCCCTCTGTTATCAAATATTGACTTAATATGGACAATTAAGATAGATATCTTACAATTGAACTAATATCTCCACATTATGGTATCATCATCAGTAATCACGGTATTTCCTCTCGCATTGACATGACTACTATATCACGCCTGGTAGCTCGATAGAGTTTTTTTGCGAGAGCTCGATAGAGTTACAAAGTGTTTGCCGACATTTTTACCTCCTTTTGGTTTTTCAAAATTGATCCAAATCTCACAATTTTACAAAAAAAAACTAATCAACCCCACGCCTGTCAAATATGCAGTTTTATGCTTTCTATTATCTGTAGATCCCACAACCTCGAGTCCTTCGCGAAGGCCAGCTCTAGCAAAGGGTGTCACCGGCGTGGTCATTACTGCCGCCTGCTGGCACATGCAAATATACATGCTGATCAATTAAAATAGTACAATCATGATGATATGTATATTATATCACTATAATAAATTTATATGTAAAATATGCACAAGTATGAAAACTTCTTGGCTTGGGCGCTTCTGCTGGTTAAGTTGCACAGAACCCTGACCCGAGGTCATCTCAAACCCTACATTATGTATAGCACAATGATGTAATCCGTGGAGCTGGAAACGGTGACTCCGGATGGAAGCATAAATTTTCCCGATCTTCTGGTCGTATAACTGGTCATCTATATTCAACCGCATATCTAAAAAGCTTAATTCACAACTATGGGTAAATGTTTGCAAGACTGGCTTATATCAAACCTTTTGTGTCGAAAGCTATTAAAATGAACATGTTGATCACATTCAAAATTAAACAGAAAAAGGGAGTAGAAACCGTTGATGCCTCATCATGCTTACAAAAGCTACAAGATCTTTTAAAATTGTTAGTTTGATATCCCAAGAAACAAAAACTCATGGAAGATTTAGCCAAAAACACCGAAGCACATAAGAATTTATACATGCCTACATGACGTCATCCATACCAAAATGGAGGAACTAAATCGTATGAATCACTCTCTTATGGAAAAGCACTATTTCTTCTTCACAACAAATGTCAACTATTTCCTACAGAAATGGTAGCTGGAAAATATACCATGCTCCCTTCGACAATTTCCACTTCGTTTTTAGAATGGGGGTAATGGAACTGAGATATTGTTAAAAAATGAATCAAGAACAACCATTGTAATTTTCATTTTAAATCTTAGACCACATGTTTATCTTGAAGAAGATACAATATAACTACCCCAAATACAGGACAAAACTACAAACAAATAATAGTAGTGCCTTTCTACCTTTCTATTTAGTTGAGACATCAAGATTTAACAATGTTTACCATGACATGAGCCTTTCTTCTCCTTTCAGGGCCTATCTGAAAGAGAATCCAGCACCTCTTGGTCCTGAATAGCAGAAGTAAAAAAAATAAAAAAAAATAATTCTATATAGCCAATAAAAAATATGAATATCTTGCATTACAAATTCAAAATTTGCAAAAATGCCAATAATTCTTTTAGCATGCTAACATTCAAATAGGTGATGAAAATAGATGTAAAAGAAGAAGCATACATAAAATTAAAGAACTCAAACATGACGCAACCGTAGTAATGTTCAAGCATTTTTTGCAGATTCTCAAAAAGCATTAGAATTAACCTAAAATATTTGCATCGACCAAAATCGAATTCATTGACAAGGATTAAAATGGAGTCTAAAACATATTACTTAACACTTCATGACAAGTGGTTATCCTCTAAAATATCCAGGTTAATTGGAGGCACATAATTACCAGGCCAGCAGTAACAGAGTTGATGGGTTTGGTATAATTAAATGAAAAATAGAACTTTGATACACACAATGTAACCTAAAATATTTGTGCGGACCAACAAAAGAAATTGATCTTGTTCTTCAAAGGTCGCTCTCCTCTCTAGCTTATAGACTCAAAAACTGAAAGTGCAGATTACATAAGTAATTAGTTCATACCTCAAAAACATTTCAGCTTGGAGGGGCGCTTTGATAAAAGGGAAGATGTACACAACTGGCCAGTAAAAAAATCAGTGCTCGTCGAGTAATAGCATAGAAGTAAGTTTATTGTCTTTCTCGATATAGGAAGTGTATCCATAAGTCCGAACAAGCATACTGAATTCATTATATGTCACTCAATATAAAATGGTACACTATAATTACGCCGAGTCCCAATAAGTCCTGTTTTCATGTACTGGTTCTTCCAATCAAATCTTCAGTCAATAATGAATTCTGACTCCTGTATGTAGCACTTCTGAATCTACTAAAAAGAAGAAAAAGGAAATCTGACTATACTTGTTTATGATCAGATTATAATACGCGACAAAAATATGAAAGATGGGAACCTGCAACACATAATTAGAGACACTGTTAGTGTTTTCAGCCAACAGCCTGAACAAGCTAGCAGTTCACCATCCTCGTTCCACTGGAAGCCTAGCCGAACAACAACTCGATGGAAACCTTCCAACTTTATGGACGTGATAATTGCTTGATGGTGCGGGCAGGGCTTGATCCATGGTTGAAAGAAAATCCGCAAGGGTCCACTCGAGGGAGAAGAAGAAGACATCCCTCATTCCTGACGGCCGAAGGTGATGAAGAGCATACCTGCAATGGCTGCAATGTCAGATCAGATTGAAAGTGAGGAGCGGAGGGGCGCATCTGCGGAGCATCGGCGTGCTATCCGTGGCAGAATGTTGGTGCTTCTTGGAAGGGTGGAGGTGCGTGTTGCGGCAGCTGATGACTGCGATGAGTTTTTTTTTATTTTGTCCACCTCAAACTGTTTGCCTTGGAACCGCCCGTCGGAGGTCGTCCAGTGTGGCCTCATACGGCACAACAGCCTCGCGGAGCCGCAGCATGGACGGGTCGGGCCACGCCGGATTCCACGGATGCCGGCGTGCATTTGAGAGAGGAAGAGGATAGGGGTGGATCGGAGAGATGTGGAAAATGGCTACGTGGGGCAATGAAAATATTGTGTCCTCGGTGTGGATGCAAAGTTGGTTGTTAGCCTGTTACAATCTTCATGTTAGTCAGGTCTAGATAATGGAGCGATTATGTTTTAGCGCCACCAGATTAGGATGTATAGGTGAAGTGGTATTTTCTATGTAATTAGTATGCAGTGTGACACCACACACGATTGCAACTTTGAATTTTCATGAGATACATGAAGATGACATGAAGATACATGAAATATTCATGAGATACATGAAGATGACATGTACCAGATTAGAATTTTCACTACCATGAGATACATGAAGATGACATGTACATGCTCGTTGCCCATAAGGATTTAAGAGTTATTTGACTGGCTCCCTTTCCAAGACAGTGTCGGTGCAGACCTACAAGTACAACAAGTGATTTGTGCAGATCACTGACTCCGCTGACAAGGTCGCACTTTACACATTCCCATTGATTGGTGATGAACGACAACCTCGTGGTTAAGGTCAAGGACAAGTTGTACAATCTGAAAAACTAGAATTTCGGTGACACCTCCTCTCATAGGGTATTTGTTTGTCCTGGGAATAAGTAGTTCTTGTAGCCCCTGATCCATCGCGACATGTGAGCCGTGATCAGTTTTTGTTGCCCTTGATTGTTTTTTCGCGAAAAATCCATCAATCTATTAATAATCATCAACGGTGGTATAAAAATGCCTAAAAGTAATAAAAATATGAATAGGCCTATGGACCCCCTATGTTTTTGACTATAGGGGGATACTAGCCCCTGATCTTTTTCTTTGCAACATTCAAAATTTTAGAAAAAAAAGTTTATTTGTCGGACTGGGGATTTATTTACTCTTGTGTGTGCAATTGTCTCACGGAGATTGTTTCAATTTTCATAATTTTGTAACAGAGAACAATCATTAGTGCCTTATTGATCATTATAACCCGTTCATGTTGATCCTATCATCCTACATCGATTCCTTTGTTTTCTAACCTTCCCAGACAGGAGTTGTTATTTCTTTATAGACATCAAGTGAACCTAAAAGACCATAAACCATAACCTTGAGGTGAACTTCCTTTCGATAAAACTCATCAAGCTATGTCCATCTGATTGGGATGGTGGTATAATTTTTTTGAAAGGTCATTTTTCAAATATAATAAAGTTCGATCATATGTCATTTGAATTTGAGTAAATTCTATACTTTACCTCCTAGTTTGTCATTTGTGACATCATTTACCCCATTTAGTACATTTTTCTTCCGCTTATCCTATTTAGTGAAATTTGTGCCACAATTTACCTACTTTAAGAGTTGAAAGTGTTCTGTCAGGCATGGCCTAGTCATCAAGTATGTACACTCTTCGGAAACATATTCTTCCTGATGGTCACCACTCCCTTCCCACACCTCTACATGAAATCTATCTGTGCACATTAACTTGTGCATGACTGAAGACGAATTAATGAGCGCTTGCAACTAATGCGAAGGCATGGTCACTATAGTTGGAATGCGACCGGAATCCTCCTATTGCAAGAAAATAGGCGCATAGCTGCCGGAGCTTAGGGCCAGTTCTTTTCAGCTTATTAGAGGGCTTAACTACTAAATTAAGCCCCTAAAAGAACTCAAAAATTTTGAACAACTTAATTTATCAGCCACCGTCCTTCCTTGTGTAGTTGGAAGAAGCTATGGAAGTACCGCTTCCATCGGCTTCCCGAGCTTCTTAATTGGAAAATGATACTGTTCCTCCGGGGAATCGCGTCGTCGCGTCCCCCGGGTGCGCGTCTGTTGGATGGAAGCCCATCGTGAGGTACACGATCATTGGCTCCACCGGCCCACGTTGGTCAAAAAAAAACTCAACTTTATCTCCTTCTTGATCCCGGTGACTTCGTTTTCTACATCTTCCTGTCCATCTCAAAATCGCAGCCAAGAGCCACCACCGCACCGTCTCAATCTCACGCCGCCTCCACCTCATCTGCACCCCGCGCGACTGCACTGGCTCGCCTCCCTCTCCCTGTGCCGCCTCCGCCAACCTCACGACATCCTCCTCGACAAGGAAGCCATGGTCGCTGCTCGTCCCGCCGTGCCGCCGCTCGTCCCCATACTCGCCCGCGCCGCCGTAGACTTGTCGCGCCTCAGCTCGTCCCCATACGCGCCCGCCTTGCCACAGCCTCGGCGCGCTGCAGCGGCCTCGTCTCGCCTCATCGCTGCTAGAGCGTATGGAGCCGCGCGCGGTCGCTGTAGCCTGCGCCGCCCGCCGCTACTTGCGCCGCCGTCTCGTACAGGTCTCTTCGCCAGCGCCTCCGTCCCGCCCACCCCCTGCAGGTCGCGCCGCCGTGCCGCCCGCCAGCGCCGCCGCACCGCCCACCAGCTGCAGATCTCGCCGTAGTCGACGGTGGTGCTACCTGTGGCCAGTGGTGGTGCTACAAGAAGCGTCCGATGTTGCTACTTAAGGCAACCCGACTTGCTACTTGGAGATGCTACCGACGACGAGAGTTCCGTTTGGATTTTTTTTTGATGTGGTGGGGATTTGCTACATGCATGTATTTATTTTGCTAGAACTGTTTTATGTGTTCGCTACAATATTGTAAAAAATTTGCTACATGATGTCCAGCGAAGTAGTTTTTTCTATGGTAGCAAATTTTTTTGCTATAAAGTCCCGGCGATGTCTCTGGCGAAATGGAGTTTTTGCTACATTTTGTATTTTTTTTGCTACAATATTTTTTGCTACAGATGAAGGATCACGATGCTACTGACCAATAAATGAGTTTTCAGATTTTGCTACAGGCGATGCTACAATAGTAGTAATTTTTTGCTATTTTTGTTCTATATTTTTTCTACAATGGTACAAAGTATTTGCTACGACATTTTCGATGAAAGTCCCCAGCAAAATCGGTTTGCTACGGCAGGCACCGATGATGTCTCCTGCGAGGTAGTTCTTTTTGCTACATTAGTACTTTTTTTTTGCTACCTCCGATTTGCAGTTTTGCTACAATAGCGTAACGTTTTTGCTACCCGGTCTCCGGTGATGTCCACCGGCGAAAGTTTCCGGTGAGTCTCCGGCGAGGTCGGATATGCTACATTAGCACAACTTTTTTGCTACACGGTCGCCGGCGAGGTCTCCGGTAAAATCTCCGACGAGGTCCAGTCTGTTTTTTTATTTTCTGGACTGAACCATTTTTTGCTATAATGTAGCAAAAACGGGGCAAATATAGCAAAAACGGGATTTTGAATCCAAAAAAAGGACACGTGGTTGGCTGGGGACCGGGGGATAAAAATTACATATCCCCCGGGGGGCGCATAGGGCTGCCCTAATTTACCCAAGATACTCTTTAAACGAATAGTTATTACTAGAAAATGCCACTCCATCGTCTTCTCCCTAATACGAATCGTTCTCTCTCTCCCATATGTTCCAGAAACCGATCTCTGTTCACTTAGCCCGCCGCCGCCACTCTCCGGCTTGATGCTTCCAATCTCCGGCGAGACGCTACCAATATCCGGCGAGATGCTTCCGCTCTCCATTCCTCAGCACCTCACTGTTAGGAATAATAATCCCGATAGGACACGAAACGGTGTCATGTGTGTGTTCCGAGTAGGACTAGTAGTCCAACACCTATTCGTATTGACGCTGCGTCTTGCCGGGTATATATACACCCATATAGTAGCCTTGTAAGACAACTGTGAGATTCAATACAAACAACAGGACCGAGAGGGCCTTGTAGCCATCAACACTGTTTTTTCCGTACGTACTCGTGTGAGTTGAGAGAGCTAGTTCCTTTGATCAGCTAGATATCTAGCTTGCTTATCGTTGTTAGTTGGTTCTTATACGTGCGCGCAACTCGCCGGAATACTTCGTTGTCGTCACGCCGGACTGCACTCGGCGTAGTGGGGCTGGGCCAACAATTGGTGTCAGAGCTTCGAGGAGAATCTCCTAGTAACGGGAGGTCATGACGGGCAAGGAGCAAGGCGAGTACTCCGGTGCGGCTGCGGGTGCATCGGTGTCGTCGCAGTACCCGCGGTATGATCGCGGCAACTACACGACGTGGGCAAAACGGATGGAGTGGGCCATGGAGGGCAACGACATCTGGGAGGCTGTCGATCCCGGCGGCGACGAGTTCAAGAAGGGCGCGTCGAAGTACCGCAAGGACCGACAGGCACTCACGGCCATCGGCTCCGTGGTGCCGGCGGACGTGATGCAGCACCTGATCTCGAAGGATTCTGCAAAGGCGTGGGGAGACACTCAAGGCGTTGAATCTTGGGCGCAGCGCGTCCGCAGCGACCCTACAAACCTTGCGGAAGAAATGCGAGAACCTGGAGATGTAAGGAGATGAGGCGCTAGGCGCTTTGCCTCGAGGGTAGCCACAATTGTCAGCGGATTCGCGCAAGGTGAGAAGCTGGAAGATATCTCAGTCGTAATGCGTTTCCTTCGCGCGGCGCCGCCGCGGTACATATTTGTGGTGTCGGCAATCGAGCAATGCGTTGATCTCACCACCCTCACGATGGATGACCTGGTTGGACGGTTCATGGCGCATGACGAGCGGATGAAGATCACCTACGGCGACGCGAATCAAGATGAGCACCTCATGCTTACACGTGCCCAGTGGCAGGCAATGGTCGCCAAGGAGAGGAGCGATAAAGCATCTGGTAGTGGCGATGGTTCGGTCCCGGCGAAGAAGTCGGACAGCAAGCCGAAGAAGCCAAATAAGAAATTCGACAAGAAGAATCTTCGCTGCCATAAGTGCAATCAGCTCGGGCACTTCAAATCGGAGTGTCCTAACCGTTCAAAGGAGAAGGCTCTCATGGCGAAGGAAGAAGATGATGGACCGATGATGCTCATGCTCGAAGCTTGCGAGTTAATGACCACCAAGGAATCAACTCCTCAGGAGTCCGCTACGGAGATCGTCACGCTCGTGGAAGAGAAGGTCTTCCCGCGGAGGATGCAGACGGCTCACGACGTTTGGTACCTCGACACAGGCGCTAGCAACCACATGACCGGCGACAAGGCTCAGTTTTCTGAGTTGAACCTCACGGTTGGAGGCTCCGTTCGATTCGGTGATGGGTCGAAGGTGGAGATTGCAGGACGAGGCACTGTCCTGTTTGAGTTGAAGGATGGAGGTCACAAGGTACTCACTGACGTGTACTATATTCCCAAGCTTAAGACCAACATTATCAGTCGTGGTCAGCATGGAGGGTGGATGCAAGATCGTGTTGGAGGGCGAGTTCTGTGGGGATATGACCGCCAAAGGCAGCTCATCATGAAGGTGGAGAGGTTGAAGAATAGACTCTACATCCTCAATCTCAATCGGACGGATCCAGTATGTTTGATGACAAGCATGGAAGACTTCGTGGAAGTGGCATGCTCGCCACGGACATCTAAATTTCCAAGCTCTCGACAACTTGGACAGAAGGAGATGGTACGTGGCTTACCGTGTGTTGATCATGTTGAGCAGGTGTGCGACGGTTGTCTCATTGGGAAGCAAAGGCGAGCCCCGTTTCCAAGGGAGGGACAATATCGAGCAAGTAAGGTTCTTGAGTTGGTGCATGGAGACTTACGCCGACCAATCACGCCGGCGACCCCCGCCGGGAACAAGTACTTTTTGCTCATCGTCGACGACTTCAGTAGATACATGTGGGTTGTGTTGCTGAAGAGTAAGGATCAAGCTTTGCAAGCGTTCAGGATTGTGAAGATTGCAGCCGAGGTGGAGTCCGAGGCAAAGTTGAAGGCCCTCCGTACCGATCGGGGTGAGGAGTTCAAATCCAATGAATTCAAGGCGTTTTGCGACGCTCATGGGATCCGGCGGTATCTCACCGTACCATATTCACCGCAGCAAAACGGTGTTGTGGAAAGAAGGAACCAAACCGTGGTGGCCATGGCACGCAGCATGATGAAGAGCAAAGGCATGCCAGGCAGGTTTTGGGGTGAGGCAGTTAGTACAGCTGTCTATTTGCTAAACAGGGCGCCAACTAAGAGTGTAGTTGGTATGACGCCGTACGAAGCATGGTACGGGCGCAAGCCCTCGGTTGATCATCTTCGCACTTTCGGATGCGTGGCGCATGTGAAGACGGTGACCGGGCATACTAGCAAGTTGATGGATCGAAGTACTCCAATGGTCATGATCAGCTATGAATACGGTTTGAAGGCGTATCGCGCGTAAAATCCAGTGAAAAAACAGGTGGCGGTGACACGCGACGTCGTCTTCGAGGAGGAGAAATCATGGAATTGGGGCTCTGCGGAACCGGTACAATCAATTTCTGATGAAATATTTACTGTAGTCTATAGTGATTCGCATGCAGATGATCAAGAAATGGCGTCCCGTGGCGTTACGGATTTAGGCGCTGGTTCAGAAGATGGAAGTCCGGAAGTGAGCACCAGCAGCGCTACGCCTGGAGAGGTATCTCCGCGTGGGAGTCCCGGCACGAGCAGCAGCTCACGCGCTGCACCTGGAGGCTCGGCGTCGCCATCCAGTCCACGCGCGGACGAGAGCCCTGGCGCAAGTGGCCCATCAGCTGCACACTCCCGTCCAGGAGGGACTAGCGGCAGTCCAGAAGTGGACGCGGGCGACGATGTCACGTCACCAACATGCAGTACAATGACAGAAACTGTAGGAAATTCAGTAGACGCTGAAACAAGTACTACGTCAGCTTCCACGTCTTCTCCAAGTGCACGGGAAGAAAGGAGACGGCCACCTACTCCAGAAAAATTCCAAAGTGTACTGGAGTTGTATCCGCCGGAGACCCTTTGTACAGCGCGTGCGCGAGGGAGAGGACAAGGTCGGTGTTTACTCACCGAGGAGCCAACGAAATTCAAGGATGCTAATACGGAGGAGTGTTGGCGTCGGGCTATGGATGAGGATTTGGGATCGATCAAAGACAACGATACATGAGAGCTTGTCGATCTACCCAACAATCACAAGGCCATAGGGCTCAATTGGGTGTACAAGATCAAGAAGGATGCCGAAGGAAGTTGGTAAAACACAAAGCTCGGCTAGTTTCCAAGGGGTATGTGCAAGAGCAAGGTGTGGATTTCGAAGAAGTGTTCGCTCCCGTTGCAAGGATGGAATCGGTGAGATTACTTATCGCTCTCGCAGCTCAAGAATCTTGGAAATTGCATCACATGGATGTGAAATCCGCGTTTTTGAATGGGGAGTTAGAAGAAGAAGTTTATGTGAAGCAACCACCAGGATACATCAAAGAGGGAGAAGAACACAAGGTTTTGAAGCTACACAAGGCGTTGTACGGGCTACGGCAAGCCCCTCGGGCATGGAACATCAAGCTTGATCGTACATTGATCTCTCTCGGATTCGAGAAGAGCCCACTGGAGCATGCGATGTATAAGCGAGGTAAAGGAAGGGATCATATACTAGTTGGCATCTATGTTGATGATCTATTGATAACTGGAGCGGATGAGAAGGAGATTGCAAAGTTCAAGCTACAGATGAAGGAGTTATTCAAGATGAGTGATCTAGGCTTGTTGAGCTACTACCTTGGGATCGAGGTACATCAAAAGCTGGGTGAGATCACGCTATGCCAAGAGGCATATGCAAAGAAGATACTCGAGAAGTGTGGCATGGAAGAATGCAATCCAACTCATGTTCCGATGGAACCTCGTCTTAAACTGAGCAAAAGGAGTGAAGCACCTGCGGTTGATGCAACGGAGTATAGGAGTGTGGTCGGAAGTTTGAGGTATCTCATTAACACAAGACCTGACTTGGCCTATTCCGTTGGCTATGTGAGTCGCTTCATGGAAGCACCCACAATGGAGCATTGGACAGCCGTGAAGCATATACTCAGGTATATCAAAGGTACTACAAACTTTGGTATTGTCTACTTGAAAAAGAAGGAGGAGGTGAAGCTACTTGGCTACAGTGATAGCGACATGGCAGGAGATATTGACGACCGTAAGAGTACCTCGGGCGTGGCATATTTCTTGGGAAGAAGCATAGTAAGTTGGCTATCACAAAAGCAAAAAGTGGTGGCACAGTCATCCTGTGAAGCTGAGTATATTGCGGCTGCAACTGCGGCGTGTCAAGGTGTGTGGCTAAGGAGTCTACTTGGTGATCTCACCAATCGGGAGGCGAAACAAGTGGTGCTCAATATTGACAACAAGTCTGCAATTTCATTGTGCAAAAAACCGGTGCATCATGACAGGAGTAAGCACATTGATACGAAGTATCACTACATACGGCAGTGTGTAGAGGAGAGCAAGATTGAAGTCAACTATGTTTGCACCGATGATCAGCTTGCGGATATCCTAACTAAATCTTTGGGACGAGTGAAGTTCGCGGAGATGCGAGGAAGGATCGGCGTTCAAGCTGTGAAGAGCGGCACATCGTGCTTAGGGGGGTGATTGTTAGGAATAATAATCCCGATAGGACACGGAACGGTGTCGTGTGCGTGTGTGTGTTCCGAGTAGGACTAGTAGTCCAACACCTATTCGTATTGGCGCTGCGTCTTGCCGGGTATATATACACCCATATAGTAGCCTTGTAAGACAACTATGAGATTCAATACAAACAACAGGACTGAGAGAGCTAGTTCCTTTGATCAGGCTAGATAGCTAGCTTGCTGATCGTTGTTAGCTGGTTCTTATACGTGTTAGGTACCAAGCGTTGCCGGTGACTTTAGTCCCACCTCGCTAGTGGGAGGAGGCCACGACCAGCTTATAAGGGAGAGTTTGCCTCCTCCCATCAGTCTGGGCTTTGGGATGGAGTGGGCTCTCCGCTGAATGTTGGGCCGTGTGCGCGGCCGTGGGCCAGGAAACGTCCAAAGCAACACGAGTGTGTGGAGCTGGACCTGGGACGCTGACAATTGGTATCAGAGCCAGCACCGTCATGCCCGCCTAGGGGGCTTCCTAGGGGGATGGGGTGTTAGGTACCAAGCGTTGCCGGTGACTTTAGTCCCACCTCGCTAGTGGGAGGAGACCACGACCAGCTTATAAGGGAGAGTTTGCCTCCTCCCATTAGTCTGGGCTTTGGGATGGAGTGGGCTCTCCGCTGAATGTTGGGCCGTGTGCGTGGCCGTGGGCCAGGAAACGTCCAAAGCAACACGAGTGTGTGAAGCTAGGCCTGGGACGCTAACAATACGTGCGCTCAACTCGCCGGAATACTTCGTTGTCGTCACGCCAGACTGCACTCGGCGTAGTGGGGCTGGGCCAACACTCACGCGGCCTCGAGCACCGACAGCCGCGACCTGCGCTTAGCAGCAGCTCGGCTAGAGGTCGCCAGCCTGGCCGCGTCGACCAGCAGTCCAGCCGCCAGGAGCTCACGTCGACAGGCTCAAGCAGGAGAAATCCGGGAGCCTCGCCATCTCACAGTGCAGCCTCTGCCGCTTTCCGATCTGTACGACCCGGGCTTCTGTTGGATGTGCTGCTAGCTAGTGGATGTGGAGTGCCTGTTTGCTATCGATTGATAGTGCGTGGAAGTGCTAATTGATTTGATTTGCCGTATGATAACTAGCTAATGAATTTGAAAACAGTAGCGCAGTAATTGTTTTGTAGGAGTATCTTCAATTTGTCACATGTTAAAAAAATATACTTTTTCCGATCCATATTAATTGACTCAAATTTATCTAGATTTGAATAAATCTAGACACTATATAATATATAGGTTCATTTAAATTTTGATAAATCAACGTCATTAATATGAATCAGAGGAAGTAGCATGTTTGTATGATGAACACCAATATATCATAGATGGAAAAGCAACATGAAATTGTGTGGATCCAATAAGTGCAAGAAAAAACAGTCAATACGACCAAAGCTGTTTGAATGCCATGGATATGCAGTAAAGTAACAACGCTATCAAAATTCATGGCGTCATAGACTTTACACCTAACAATACAGAAAATAAGTTTGAATAATAGAAGCCCAAAAAAACTGGACGATAGTTTATAGCTTATTTTTACCACAATTTTTTCTGGGACAGCTAAGCTTAAGCCGTTTCTGCACAAGCCTAAGCTGAAAAAAACTGGCCCTTACTCACCACCATCAGGATATAGTATGCGAAAGCACGCGTAGAGAGGAGTAAATGGCACTGGGAGTCACACAACTTATCTTACATGTGCACTTAAGTCACATAACTTGCAAACTAAACTAACAAGTCATACAACTTGTGAACCCGTGCACCCGTGGTCACAAAACCGGTCAACTAGGTGGTTTTTGACCAAAACCGGTCATACACAGACTAAACAATAGATAAAAATCATATAAAAATATGGATTAAATATAGAGTAATGAATATCGGGCACATCGTATCGATAAGTAACAAATGTGTGAATCTATAATACATTAAATTTTTATAGCCCAAAGTAAATGTATTTTGTTATCAAATACTATATATAACAAATTCGAAATCCATACTTTTTTGTTTCAAAAAATCTAAAATTTATTTCGATAATACATATGTATGGGCTGAATAACTCTGGTAAGTTTCGGTGAATAACTAGTTTTGTTTTGGGCTACAGAAAAAAAAACCCAGTTATATATATAAAAGCACGTATTTTTGTCAAAGATTTGTCTTTTTTGTATTTTGTAAAATAAAACGTATTTTTGTCTGAAACTTGTTTACCTTCTGATTGCACAAATGTTTGTGCGTGATTTTTTTCAGATTTTTTGAAGTCTTAAAAATATATGTTTCATTTTTCTAAAAAACGAGCTCCAGTGAGCTGGTAAGCATTTTTCTCGTGAGCATTCTATACACTTACCAAAATAAAAATACAAGCTTAAGGTTTTCTTTGTAAAAAATTTCATTTGTCTATGACCGGTTTTGGTCAAAAACCACCTAGTTGACCGGTTTTGTGATCACGAGTGCACGGGTTCGCAACTTGTGTGACTTGTTAGTTCAGTTTACAAGTTTTGTGACTTAAATGCACATGTAGGACAAGTTATGTGACTCCCGGTGCCATTTACTCCGTAGAGATTACTAAACAAGTATGATTGTGCCATTTTCCGTACGAGCGGCAGGAGTATTTGCTGAAGACAATGTTGTTGCGGCTGCAATGGCCGGAGGAGCTCGTTCTGCGTGCTGATGTTGTGCTGTGAGTATTGCCAGTGACTAGAGCACGCCGGCGTGGCTCACGGCGAAGTCCATGCGCGAGTGCAGAAGCACAAAGGGGATACCACCATGCACCTTAAGACTAGATGACTCTCGTTTCTAGATGTCTCGATAAAAGAAGAGACAAAAAAAAGAAGATATGTCTAGACATAATCGGTTGGCCATCACTCGATAAAATGATCCTAAATCTTAAAAGTTGTAAAGTCTAGCACAAATTTTACTAAATGGAGCAACCAGAAAGAATTTTATTGAATTAGGTAATTATTGTCACAAATAACAAATTAGA
Source organism: Avena insularis (assembly GCA_023614405.1). Taxonomy (NCBI): domain Eukaryota; kingdom Viridiplantae; phylum Streptophyta; class Magnoliopsida; order Poales; family Poaceae; genus Avena; species Avena insularis. Next base: position 257,922,229 of record CM042691.1, read on the forward strand.
GGGTAGAACGTGGAATTCACTCTCTAAATATCATGTGTCTGCCCACAAAAAAGAAGAATATCACGTGCTTGAACCAAGCATAAATATTACTCATTGACAAATGTAATGATTTCTCTGATGCATGTAACTTCCGAAGCCGAGAGCCTTTTTTTTCAATCGATCATTTTGCTGAGTTGCATTTACGAAGTTTTTTGGTTACAACGTAAGATCGTGAAAGTTCCTTTTCTATATAAAAGGAATATATTAGTAAACAAAATAGTGGAATACTCACCCGGCTAGATGTGCATGCTCTCATCACCATAGGATTAAAAGACGAGAGCATAATTTGATTGACAGATGTGATATAAACCCATCAGAAAAACTAACGGACGTTGTATCAGGAGCACGATGTTGGTTTCAGACGTACACCATGCATGTCATCCACACACATAAGTCTTTCCCACGGTGTGGCGCATCCACACACATACGTCATTCCCATGGTGTGGCCTTTTACCATGACTACATGCATTTGCATTTCACGCATGCTAGAACACGAGCTAAGAACACACGACTTCTCATGAACATAAGCCAAGAACATACAACTTTCCAAAACTGACATAGAGTGCGCTCTCGTTCAGCCGGCACATGTCCATCGAGGCGTCAGGCAGATATCAAATTTGATGTTTCATCTCTGCAAGTCCACCCACATGCATCAGTTCGTGTGCTTTTCTGTGTTTTTGAGTTTTACGTGATTAATCTTACGTCTGCAGGGACTACGATTTTCCTCCTATCTAGTGACCCGGCGTCTTTTCGATTCAGTGAACAATGTTGTCCTGAGTGGAGCACGATGAGCAACTAGAATGTTGCATGTAAGGAGGATGAAAACTAGTACACCCTTTGGATACAAGAAATTGATCACACATCTTATCCAATGAACCGCGTGGCTGTTGCATAGGGCCATATTGGAAAAGAATTTGTGTACCCCGAGGAATAGGCAGCATTGGAGACGAGGTAGATGGTTCACCATGAGACATGTTGATTACAATGGCTTTGTTCTTGGACGCAAGTTCACGGCGTTCATCCGGCACCATGTAGCTTTTTTGGAGCTGTTATTAGGTACTCACATTTACTTGGTACTCAATATAGGACCATGTAGATACCATGTAGGAATGGAGAAACAAAGTGCATGAAACAAACAAAAAGTTGTGCGCCATTAATTAAAAATCCACAAACACATGGTCATGGTATCCAAGATACAAAGAAAAAATAGTCTATGGAAAGAACAAAGGGTTGTGCGTCATTAATTGAAAATCCACGACCACATGGTCATGGTATCCAAGATACAAAGGAACAACAGTCTGCGCACCACCAGTTGGAAAATCCACAAACACATGATCGTGGTATCATGGTACAAACAGAACAACAAATGACATCACGTAAGGCCTAGGCTAAATGAAACATCATAGGAACAACGTAAGGAAGCGAAGATCCGTATTTTGTGGGATCACAAGGTACCATAATCATACGATCCAATTAACATGCACAACTAGCATGGTGGGTAGCAAATCCCCATTGATATTAATAATATGTTTCATGCAACGTGCCTTTACTTTTTAGGAAGTACAATAAGTGCAAAGAGAATGATCTGGTCATTGAAAAACTGAGATTTTAGGGAACACTATATGTGTAACCATGATGAGAAGATCATCATCTATAAATCTATATAAACATACCACTTCTTGCTGAACTATCGTATTCTTCACCCACTGAATTTTCATTGAATGACAAGGAAACTCAATAGAACCTTTCTTTAAAAGAACCTCATGCCTTATCACACATGATTTATAACTTAGGCATGGCAGGTTCTAGGAATTTAATCCTAACAAGTGTGTACAATCCCTGTTCTAGGCCAGCGGCGGTGGGGAGTGGCAAGAACTGACTGTGTTTCGTGCAGATCACACTGACTTTGCCAACGAAGCCGTCTTCTGCAAAGGAGGGCTTGAGTTTGTGCATGCCCATTGACCAAGGGTGAAGGATGACATGGTGATCAAGATCAAGGACAAGGGTTGCAATCTGAAGATCTATAAAGGAGACACCTCCTCTCATAAGGTGCTCGTATGTCCTAAGCACTAGTAGGCCTTGGTGCTAAAATAGTGGTGATAATCAAATGAGTGGTAGCCCCTGATCTTAGGGCATGCACAATGCATAGACACTTTACGAGAAGAAAAGGATGCATCGTGTTACCTGGGCCTAAGAGTCTCTACCTCCAAAGCAAGTTTCAATTGCACCTGCAACGGGAATAGAGGAAATCTCCCCAACGCGTGAGACCAAGCGCGTGTCAGAAAATCTATGGATTCTGTTGAGATCTTTTTTCCCTCTCTTAGTGCCTAACCAAGCGCCCTCGTCCAATAAAATCAAGTCACTCAGAAAAAATCGTTGGAGCTCGCCGATTGATTTGGCATCGACTCAAGCGACTGAAGAAGACATGCCTTCCTTTAACCCTTCATATCAGTGAAGACACTATATATAAGTCGTACAATGCATTCTCTCTTATTGCCATCTCTAGCAATTAATGAGAATTAACTATTTTTAGAAAAAATGTGTTTTTCTAAGGGAAGACATGTGGTACAATGTAGAAAATAGCCTTCTCTTATTTCTAAAAGATCATCTTAACTAAGGGAAGACAAACTTCTTTTTCTTATTTCTCTCTCTGCCACCTAAGCAAAAATCCAATGTAGAGCTATAAGGGAAGGCTGACGCCACAGCATTGTACGTTCTCTTAAGAAAAAATAATCAGTTTTATTTTCCTAAGCGCCCTCTAATCACCTTGCATTGTGCATAGACTTGGGGACTGTTTAGTTGAGTTTATTCTTTCGATTTTCTCTTAAAAGGCACAAAATTACCTAAATGGCTTTTGGATTTTGACTGAATATGATTGCAATGATGGTATAAGTTAAAATACAAAATCAAATACACCTATTTATGTGTTTTGTGGCTTATAAGACAAAAGATAAACCTCAAGATTAAGCCCAACCAAACAACCCCTTAGTATGCTTCATGCGCGTTGACTATAGTGGGGATAGTAGCGGAAAATGGGTTTGGAGGACTGGCTCCATGGAGCCCGTTTTTAAATTTCGTTCAAATTAATATTTTAAATTTTTTGAAAAAATATAAAAGAAAATTCTAGATGTTAACAATGACTTACTCTATGGTCCAGCAAAATCTGAGAATGAAATAGTTTGAATTCCGGTCTACACAAAAATAACAAATTCTAACAAATCCGAACAATTTTGAATTTGGCACTATTCACCGTCCCAGATCTAAAAATTTGTCATTTTTACACAGCCGAAAATACGAAAAATTTCGCAATGAATTTTTGCACGCGGGTAGAAATAATGATTATCTACATCAAAGAATTTTTTTAGAATTTTTTTAAACTTCAAAATGGCAAATTTCAGAAATTTTAAAAAACGTTCTCCATGGAGGACGAGCTCCAAATTGACGCACTTGGATAGTAGCCCCTAGTGTTTGTCTTTGCAACATTCTACATTTCCGAAAAACAAAGGAGTTTGTGTGAGTTATGTGACATCTTAGTTTTACCTTAATCTAATTAGGAGTTGGTTTATACATCATGAGCATCATTTTATCTTGCTAAGAGAAGATTTTTATGAAAACAGTTGAAATAGAAACCTTAATACTCTCTATTTTCTCTCTATGTCAATTCTTATGGGAAGTTTAAAAAAATTGAAATCCAAAAATAAATCGAGCCTCTAATATATGTGTAGAAGGCCTCTAATTGTTTTCCTAATTTTGTAACGCTATTTGAGTTCTCAAATAATTCAAATAAATTCAGTGGTTTGAAAAATGCAAAATAGAGTTAGAAAAGGAAAACCTTTCAGCAAAAGAAAACAGTTTCTAAACCTCACTACGCCGTAGCCCATCTTCATCTCCTCTCCCCTTCTATCTGGCACGCGCAGCGCCCAGCGGCCTAGTTGGGCCCCACCTCGACCAAGCCCAACTTGCTCCTATTCGTTTTCTTCCGCGGAGAGCCAACCATCTCTGTGGCTGCCCCGACTCCGCCCGATGCCACCAGCCTCTCTGGGATGCTCGTCACCGCCCCCATTGTCTATGTAGGATTTTCCATCGCCAGGGGTAACCTTACACTAGTAGGAAAACTCTTATAGCAGTCATTTTTCAAGTGGCGTCCAATAAAAAGAAGGCGCCACCACTATTAGGCAAAATAGTAGCGGCAGTAAAAAAAACCGAACGTTAGCATTACAACGTAGTCCTGGCATTTGCGGAAGGTCGAATGCCGCCATTAAATGGGGACCACAACGGGAGCCGGGACCAACATAGTCGCGGCGTTTGGCTTTTTTGAACGTCACAAATAGGCTGGTTACCAACGGCGTTTCGGTAAATTGCACGCCGCAACATGTTTAGGCGGGGATCAGTTTTCTTCCATGTATAGTGGTGATGTTTACACAAGGCTGAACACCGCTGTTATTTAGCCTAGCGGCGGTGTTCGAGTATTTCGAATGCCACTAGTTGCGTCGCAACTACTATTTGCCATGTGACCTCCCCTTTCCTTCTCTTCTTCCTTACCTTTATCATTCTCTCTTGTTCTTTTGTGCCACACTCTCTCACTCCCTCACGCTCTCACTCTCACTCTCACTCTCCAAATTCTCTAGATCTAGCCAATAAATTAGCCTTAATTATGAATCCTCTTGTTGACACCACTCGTCTCCACCCCCTAGCTAAATTTCTCACTCTCTCATGCACTAAATTAATTATTCTCTTTGTTTAGTGACACAAAATCCTCCATACACTATATTCTCCACTTTTATTTCTCTTTTCACCACGTGTTGGATCAATATCGAGCTAGCGGATCTATGTGGCCCTCGAGATCCAAAGGTGAGGATAAAATCCGATGGCTTATGGTGATTGTGTGTTTAATGCGCATATGCATGCATATATGTGATTTTATGTGCCTAGTGTGATGGAGGCGACCATTGTGTTTCTCGCGAACATGGCGCGTGTTGTGTCTGTTCTTGCAAGTACACGAGAGTGCCAAATTTATTGACGAAATGTTGATTAATTTCCATTTCATCAAATTTGGCACTCATATATGTCCAATATTTAGCAAAGGTCATGCCGAAATTTTCTAATAAATTTTCTTATATCTTGTAGGTATCGACATCCATATGGACCGAAGCCCACAAGGCTTCTTGTCATTTGCGAAAGTGCATATGTACAATAAGCGTGCCAGGAAAATAAGATGTCCATGTGCAAAATGCAAGAACAATGTTATGTACGAACCATTCAATGAAACTATTTTGATGCACTTGATTACAAATAATTTCATGCCTGGTTACACACGTTGGACACTTCACGGCGAGGAAGAGGAGGATGAGGCTGTTGATATCTAGGAGGGCCATCCGGAAGAGGAAGGGATTGGAGGAGGGTATGAAGATGATGATGACAAGATGTCCAAAGATGATGATGACAAGATGTCCAAAGATGATCATGAAGAGGAAGAGCACGAACAAGAGGAGTTTCAAGACACCCAAGAGTCATCCTTGGCTGGCATGGTGGGCGACCCTCATTATAAAGAGTTGTTTCGAAAGAAGACCAATACGGAAAGGGCTGCATCTAAAGAGACAACAAAGTTGGAGCAACTGGAGGAAGATGCAAAAACTCTATTGTATGCCGGTTGCAATCCAGAGCACACTCATTTAGACGTCACAATAAATCTTTTGGATCTTAAGGCAAAGTACAAATGCAACGATACATTCTTTGATAAGCAACTAGAGTACCTATACGAGTTGCTTCCCGATGGGAACACATTGCCTACGAGTATAGATGAGGCCAAGAAAATCGTTTGCCCTCTTGATTTGCCAGTCGAAAAATGCCACGCATGCCTCTATGATTACATCGTTTATCAGAATGAGTATGTAGACTTGGAAGAGTGTCCAGTGTGCACGACATCCCGATACGAACTAGGAAGGAAAGCTCCTCATAAGGTTGTCTGGTACTTCCCGCTCATTCCACGTCTGCAGCAGTATTTTTAGACCCAAAGGAAGCAAAGATCATGCGTTGGCACAAGGAAAGAGGCAATGGATGCGATGAAGTGCTAAGACATCTGGTAGATGGTAACCAATAGAAATTACTCGACCTTGTTCTCCCATATTTTGCGGGTGATGCAAGGAACCTGAGGCAAGGTATGAGTACAGATGGAATAAATCCATCTGGCAACCAAAGCACCAATCATAGCACTTGGCCCGTGTTTTTATGGATATACAACCTACCGCCCTGGCTATGCATGAAGAAGAAGTACATATACATGGTTATACTAATTCAAGGGCCAAAACAACCAGGAAACGATATTGACGTGTATCTCAAGATATTTAGGGAGGAACTCCAGATACTATGGAGTAAGCTAGGGGTCAACACTTGGGACGCCAGCTTACAAAGTCATTTCCCAATGAGAGATCTGATGATAACCACTATGCAAGACTATCTCGTTTATGGGTATATCGTTAGTCAGTGGTGCCACGAACACTATGGATGTGTTAAGTGTATGGATCAAACACCTCATCTGCAGCTACCAATAGATGGATCTCGAAAAACCATGTACACCGAGGCTCGAATGTGGCTTCTGCAAGATGATGAGTGGAGAAGGCAGGGACATATTTTCGATGGTAATGAGTAGCACCTACCAAAGCCAATGATGAGAAAAGGAATCAACATCAAGAACATGTTGGATGAGCATGCCTTCCCTGATCCAGGAAAGAAGCTGAAGCCCTTGGATCCAGGAGAGAGGCAGAAGGGAGATCTCCTTGAAGTATGGAAAAGGAGGTTTGTTTTGTGGGACTTGGAATATTGGCCGATGCTTGAGACGCCTCATTGTATCGACCTCATGCATATCACAAAGAATGTGTGTGATAGTTTGGTTTCTACACTATTCAACATGCTAGGCAAGACAAAAGATGGACCTAAGGCAAGAAGAGATTTGATCTGGTTGAATATAAGGACAGACCTTCACGGAGATTGTGAGAAGGACAACACAACTAAGGGCAAAAAAGTTAGCACCAACACTTTCCCCGCCTCTTGCTTCACTTTGACTCTGAATGAGCTTGATCAAGTCTTCAAGTGCCTTGTTGGTATCAAAGTTAGTTGCGGTTACTATGGGATCATAAAAAGATATCTAGACATCAAGAAACAAAGGTTTAGTGGGATGAAGTCTCATGACTGCCACGTGATGCTGATGCATTTACTTCCAATTGCACTTAGAGGGGTAATGGACAATTCTGTTCGTGAAACACTGCTTGACTTCTGTAATATTTTCGATGTCATCTCGAGAAAGTCGATCAGCCTGAAGAGTGGGCAGAGATCATTGTCGTACTTTGTGAGATTCAGATCTACTTTCCTACAACATTATTTGATGTTATGTTGCATCTCTTGCTCCATATTGTCGATCAGATCAAATACTTGGGCCCTCTATTCTTGCTCTCAATGATGCCATTTGAAAGGATGAATTAGCACGTAAAGCATTACATTCATAACAGGGCCCATCTGGATGGAAGCATTGTCCAGGGATATCTGACCGAGGAGTGCATATCATTCTGCAATAATTATATGAAAGTCAACACATCTCTTGGTCTGCTCGTTAATAAGAACTCTGGAAGGCTTCTAGGAGTAGGTGATTCCACATTGATGAGGGAATTGTATGTGGATACTGATAAACCAAGCTGATGTAAAGATTTTGATAGAGCACACCTCGTTGTGCTACAACACTTAAGCATTATCGATCATTGGTTGAATCACCACAACATGTTGATCAGGAGTGTGTTTAAACCAACTCCTAAAATGAAGACGATCAAAGATGACCAAGTCACTAGAGAACACAACACCAAGTTCGCGGCTTGGTTCAAAGATAAGCTTATGAATGAACCATTGACACTGGCTACTCAGAATGCAAAGATCATATTTTCCTTAGAAAATGGCCCCCATGCAACCTCGCAACCTATCAAGCATACGACATCAACGGGTACATATTCTATAAAGAGAACAAAGACAAAACTAGTGATTACCAAAACTCAGGGGTGACAATGATGTCTACGAACGAGAAAGGTACTGGAAATATGAGATATTATGGCATGATAGAAGAGATTTGAGAACTAAATTACTCGGGATTATACACGACAACAATGTTCTGTGTTAGATGGGCAAAGAATGTCAAAGAGGAACACTGTTATTTCACTTCCATGGTCATACCTCCATCGACACAAAAACTCACCTCCCAAAATGAACCTTGGGTATTTGCTAAAGACGTGGACCAATGCTTCTTTGTAACCGATCTGATAAGGCCAAGTCGTGTTATCATGAGAAGAGGCAAAAAGAAAATTGTTGGAATCAATGGAGTTGCTGCAGATGAAGACTTTGATCAATATGGCCATGCACAGGAAGAACAAGAAAATATAGATAATGGTCAACTATATGTTAGCAGAAGGATCAGAACTACCTTACCTACACCGACCAAAGCTGATGATCTTCCATTCGAAAGAAAGAGTCACACTATGAAACTAAGATATACAAGGATCCCTTCCAAGAATAGGAAGACAACTAAGAAGATTGTCAAACGTTGAATGAGAGACGATGATGATCTATTATGTATATATTTTATTAATTTATAGCTATAGATGAGATGAACGAATGAATTAAGATGCATGTGCCCCTTTTGTAGTACACACTATCATAATAAAATATCATATTTTGTACTATCATGATGAAATTGCGAGATGAACAAACGAATTAAGATGATTTTTTCTTGAAAGCTCACATAAAATATAGGTCACACATACTAGTGGCTTCCACGGGAAGTTGAGCGCCACTACTGGTACCACTAGAGGCGTTTATTTCCGTTCAAACGTCACTACTATCATCATAGTACCGACGCAATTATTTCTCGAACACCGCTACTGAAAACAAAGTGAATATGATATAACAAGCATCGTGGATCCAGATCGAGCCATTTTACCACCTCGCTGATGATGGCGCTGCGTCAACATGGAGCGCTTCGTTGGGAAACCCCAAGAGCAAGGTATGATGTAGCACAGCATCAAGTTTTCCCTTAGTAAGAAACCGAGTTTAACGAACCAGTAGGAGGAAGGAAACGTCTCAAAGGTGTTGCAAGTAACGTGGAAACTTTCACAACACAAACTCAAGACTTTGCCCTAACTAACAGTGAGGTTGTCAATCTCACTAGTTGCTGTAACAAAGGATTAACTGTATGGTATGGAAGGTGAAAGTGGTTTGCAGCAAGTAAACAGTAACAATGGAAGATGTATCAATGGTAAAGATTGGACCGGGGTCCATAGTTCACTAGAGGTGTTCTCCTTAGATAAACAAACATGGCATGCTGGGTAAACAAATTACAATAGGAAAATTGATAGGACTGAGCAAAGCATAACAATGCAATACTAGACATAAGGATCCTATAAGATTTGATTGGGCAATACAATAATATACATAGACCGCCATACAACTGCATCTATGACTAGAAGTCCACAGTCTACCTTTGGGTTATCATCCGAACCCCCTCGAGTATTAAGTTGCAAGAAACAGACAACTGCTTTAAGCAAAGTATGTAAGGTAAACAATCCACTTGTTCCATGAACAAGAGATCGTTGTTTTCTCCCTAGTGGCAACAACACATCTACAACCTTAGATATTTCTGTCATTTCCCTTGATTAAATAGAGGCATGAACCCACTATTGAGCATAAATACCCCCTCTTGGAGTCACTAGCAACTACTTTTCCAAGATAGCTACTAAAAATAGAGAGCATGCAAGATCACAAACAACACAGACATGATAGAATCAATAAGACAAAACCATTAATCAATATGACATAGTAATCTCAATATCCATCGGATCCCCGCAAACACAACATGCATGATTACAAATAGATGAGATATTGATCATGGACGGAGCTCACAAGATCTAGACATGAAAGCACAAAGGAGGAGATACAACCATCTAGCTACTACCTGGACCCGTAGTCCAAGGTGGAACTACTCAGGCTTCATACCGGAGGCTGACATGATGAATAAGAAGGCCTCCGGGATGATCTCCCCTCCGTCGGGTGCCGAGAAGAGATTCAGATCCCCCGATCTAGGGACGATGGTGGAGACGGCTACAAACGGTTTCGTGGAATATTGATCGGGTACTTAGGGTTTAGGCATCGGGGGCTTCTTATAGCAAAGAGGCGAGGCTGGGAGGTGGCCAGGGGGCCCACACCCTGCCTACTCTGGACTCTGTGTTCTCCTCGGTGAAATATTGACTTTGGCTTTTGTCTCGTCCAATTCCGAGAATATTTCCTTACTAGATTTTCTAGAACCAAAAACAGCAGAAAACAGGCAACTCGCACTGTGGCAACTTGTTAATAGGTTAGTATCAGAAAACATATGAAAAGAACCTCAAAGTGTGGACAAAGCAAAGCAAAGTAGATATGTTTCCAACGTATCAAGAATCCCCAAGCTTAACTCCTGCTCGTCCTCGAGTAGGTAAGTGATAAAAGAATAATTTTTGAGGTGACATGCACCATCAAGACCAAGATCAAACCATTTGCAAGCAATGAAAGCTGGGATCAAAGAACTCTAAACATGTGCATGAAAGATGGAGTTCTAACAATAAGACAAAGTAACTATGCATGCAACATGAAAGGCCACAAACAAAGATCATGAATAACATGCGTTGAAAAATGTTTGTTTGTTTCACATACAGAAAACATGGCATAGTGGCATTCAACTTGTCCCTCATGGAGTATTAAATAGATGCATAAGACACCTTCAAAGTTCATAAGAGTGACTAGATACAAATAGTACAAGATCAAGTAATACAACAATATGCATCAATCAATAAGTTTTGGGACGCTACACATAGAACTAAGAATGGCAACTATGATCTCTTAACTGGTGCCTAAAGGTAGAAAGTGGAGACTCAATATAATAGTGGAAGAAAGGCCCTTCATAAAGGGAAGCAGGGATTTCAAGTTTCAAAAAGATCTTCCAAAAATTATGGTACTTGTTAGCTTTTAGCCCTCATTGCCCCTATCATAAACATCTTGAAGTGATTAATGTTAAAGTGAACAAACTATGGAGTATATGCTTGACAAAGTATAAGTTGGCAATCTCATGTCCCTTGAATATGAGGGTCGCACCTCATGCTACTCAACTTTAGTCACCTGTAAGTTCTTGTCATAGTAAGTACATGTGTATCATAGAGAACCGCCAACGGGGTACCCCTTGCACATGGTACATGAGCTGTCCCATAACCAAAATGACAAGGAAAGCAGACAATGAGCATCTCAACGATCTTTTTATTTGCTATTTGCATAGGTTTTTATCGAGGATGCTTCACAGATTGATCATTCTAGTGATGCTGCAAGTTTCCACCATGATTAGGCATGGATTAGGCTAGCGGCCTAGGCATTTCTCTAACACAAAATACATAACTCCATGGACTCACAATCTCCCTTTTTATTTCACACCGGCAACATCCATAGATAAAAGAGCATGATATCAACTATGTACAAAGTACAAGTGCAATGTTGAAAACGTTACCCATGACAACATGGTTCTGCTAATTCCAACGTATAAGTGCAAGCATATACAACATAGATGACACAATGGTTCAAGTTTATTAGGGTAAAGGAATATAAAGTGTGCCATCAAGTTCATGAGAGATTTAATCACTAAGTTTTCACATAACAAAATACTTTTTAATTGGAAGATAGCTGAAAACAAGAATGTACTTGGAATGGTATAACACACCATGCATAGGAATTTATAGTGGACACTTTGGAATAACTTGGTTTCTTGGGAGTTGGAAGCATGAGTAGAGCTTACTCATACAAGTGGAGGCTAGCAAAAGACTGGGAGCAACCAACTAATAGAGCAATAATGGCCATAATCATGCAGAGCGACAAAACATTACTAATCAAAGCATATAGTGGTACTACAAGTCAAGGACTAAATGATCATATAGGCTATGGTGACTTGTTCATAGTCATAACATGGTGTGATCATGTGCCAAGTCAACTCAAACAAAGCATCAAAGGAGAATACCACAATACTATGCTTTTGCATGCTAAAACAATGCATGATTCTTTCAAGGCACACTAAACAATCCCAATTGTTTGGAACAAGTCATGCTACAGCAATAATCACTAAGTATAAGGTCAAAACAACACTTAGCATGACATGCTAAAGTCTAAGTCATAGTCAAGGCAAGCTCCTCTTGCACTTTCAAGCAAGAACTTCCTACTCCTTTCCAACACCAATCAACTTATTTGAAACAACACAGCGAGAACGGGGGTCCAAACTACTTATCAAACTAAACAAACTAAGCAAAGCAAACGAAAACTAAGACGCTCCAAGAACAACACAACAGTGCATGAAACAATAAAAACGGAGTGTCTAGAAAGACCTGAGCTTTTTATTGATGAAGAAGGGGCAAGGCATCCCCAAGCTTTGACGCTTGTACCTCTTGGATATTTCTTGGGGTGACACCAGGATGGCATCCCCAATATTGAGCTTTTGTCCATTCTCCATCTCATTAAATCATTCTCTCTCTACACCTAAAATTTTTTCTTCATACAAAACTTCACACAATCTTCATTAGCAACATTGGTGTAATTAAAAGATAATAGGCCCTTGGGTTTAGCTTTGGAACATAAAAAATTTCACTAAAAACACAAGATACTGAAGCAACTTCCTTTTAAAAGCTCAATTCCCCAAAAGAGAACTCAAAAAGAAATCAATAAGAAGCAAATGCAAATAATGGCAGAAATCTGTCAAAACAGACCAGCAGGTAGAAACCGATTTTTTTGAAGACCTTATGTTCCTCAAATCAAAAAGTTTTGAATTAAGGAAAGTTATCTAACATACTAGGGGATTTATACATAAAATATCAGCTCAATCCGACTTAGAGAGACTCCTCACGAATTTTTATGGTGAAGCACAGAAATCTGTTTTGGGACAGCAACTCCCCAAATCTTACTTCCCTCTCATCAGAGGTCATTCTTGGCACAAAAAGCAAACAAAAAGGATAAGGATAGGTCATTACTGAAGTAATCACTTCCAAGACTCAAGAAAACTCTTGGGTTATCTCCCAACAAGTACTTTCTTTAACGCCTTTAAGTTAGGCTTGATAGTTTAAAAAGATGCTCACATAAGAAATATGAATTGAAGTAAAAGAGAGCATCAAGAAGCAAATCCAAAACACATTTAAGTATTACCCACTTCCTATGCATAGTAATCTTGTACGCAAATAAATTCGCAAAGAACAAAGTGACAGGCATAGGAAGATAAAACAAGAGTAACTTCAAAACTTTCAGCATATAGAGAGGTGTTTTAGTACCATGAAAACTTCTCCAACCATATTTTCCTCTCTCTTAATAATTTTCAGTAGCCTCATGAATAAACTCAACAATATAACTGTCACATAAATCAGGCTTTTCATGATCTACAAACACATAATTTCTATGAAGCTCAAAAATAGTGGGATTAAAACCTTCAAACCCACTTTTAACAATTTTATAACAATAAGACTGATCATTCAATATAGGACCATCATCTACAGATTTATCATAAACATTTTCTAAGAAAAACTCTTTAGTACCATGCATTTCGAAGTTAGGCACAAATATAGGATTATCATAGATAACAGGAGCATAACTATTATCACAAGTTTTACCCATAGCAGAAAAAGAATCCACATGAACATAACATCCATCCTCCTTTGGTAAGCATGGGGGACAATCAAATAATGTAAGAGGTAAAGAGTTACTCTCATTAGAAGGTAGGCATGGGTAGATCCGTTCTTCCTCCTCTTAATCATCACTCTCCTCCTCTCTTTCATCTAATGAGCTTTCAGTTTCAGCAATTTCTTCTTCCATAGGCTCCTGCAAGGCATTAATCTCTTCCATTTGTGGAAAGCACCTATTAAAATATTCAAGAATATAGCCATTTTCTTCCTTGTAATTTTCAAAGCAAAATTTAAGTATCTCATAAACCTCATATTCATAAGGTGCATCATCAGTATTTTCAAGCAAACTGGCAAGTTCAAATGCACCCTTGAAAGCAATAAATTCTTCAATTTGTTCCACATCATAAAAGTCATAATTTCCTTTAACATCAGAAGATATGGTAACATTATCATTATACTCACATTGAAAAGGCAGGTGTTTATACCTCCTACAGCAACAAGATTTATCAAAGCAATAAGTAACATTATAAGTAGAGCACACCTCTCCAGCAATAGTATTCAATTTATCAATTTGTTCCCATAAGTGTTTCCCTTTTTGTGACAAACGGTGTTCCTTGTAATAATACTTTTCTTCTTCTGTGAACCTACCTTGCTAGTAAGAACTAGTTTCAAAGAAACCATCCATTGATAGAAAGCATGACAAAGCAAGGCAATAACAGACCAGCAACTAGAGTAGGAACTATTTTTTTGTGTTTTCGATAAGAGAAAGCAAACCAAGCTAAACTATTTTTTTTTGGAGTTTTTGATAAAAAGAGGCAAACAAAACCAAGCAAAAGAAACTAAGCAAACCAAAAACAAAGTAAAGAGAAAGTTTGAGAATGACTCCCCTTGTGAAGACGTCCTTAGCCTCCCCGGCAACGGCGCTAGAAAAGTCTTGATGGCGTTGCGTCAACGTGGAGCGCTTCGTTGGGAAACCCCAAGAGAAAGGTATGATGCAGCACAACAGCAAGTTTTCCGTCACTAAGAAACCGAGATTATCGAACCAGTAGGAGGAAGGAAACGTCTCGAAGGTGTTGCAAGCAACATGGAAACCTGCACAGCACAAACTCAAGACTTTGCCCCAACTACAGTGAGGTTGTCAATCTCACCGGTTGTTGTAAAAAAGGATTAACTGTATGGTGTGGAAGGTGAAAGTGGTTTGCAGCAAATAAACAGTAATAATGGAAGATGTATCAATGGTAAAGATTGGACCGGGGTCCATAGTTCACTAGAGGTGTTCTCCTTAGATAAACAAAAATGGCATGCTGGGTAAACAAATTATAGCAGGGCAATTGACATGACTGAGCAAGGCATAACAATGCAATACTAGACATAAAGATCCTATCAGATTCGATTGGGCAATACAACAATATACATAGACCGCCATCCAACTGCATCTATGACTAAAAGTCCATCTTTGGGTTATCATCCGAACCCCCTCCAGTATTATGTTGCAAGCAACAGACAACTGCTTTAAGAAAAGTGTGTAAGGTAAACAATCCATTTGTTCCATGAACAAGAGACCGTTGTTTTCTTCCTAGTGGCAACATCACATCTACAACCTTAGAGATTTCTGTCACTTTCCTGGATTAAATAGCGGCATGAACCCACTATCGAGCATAAATACCCCCTCTTGGAGTCACTAGCAACTACTTGGCCAAGATAGCTACTAAAAATAGAGAGCATGCAAGATCACAAACAACACAGACATGATAGAATCAATAAGACAAAACCATTAATCAATGTGACATAGTAATCTCAATATCCATCGGATCCCCGCAAACACAACATGCATGATTACAAATAGATGAGATCTTGATCATGAACGGATCTCACACGATCTAGACATGAAAGCAAAAAGGATAAGGTACAACCATCTAGCTACTACATGGACCCGTAGTCCAAGGTAGAACTACTCACGCTTCATACCGGAGGCTGGCATGATGAAGAAGAAGGCCTCCGAGATGATTTCCCCTCCAGCAGGGTGTTGGGAAGAGCTTCAGATCCCCCCGATCTAGGGACGATGGTGGCGGCTACTACAGACGGTTTCGTGGAATATTGATCGGGTACTTAGGGTTTAGGCATCGGGGGCTTATTATGGGCGAAGAGGCGAGGCTGGGTGGCGGCCAGGGGCCCCACACCCTGCCCAGGCATGGCCCAGGGTGGCCCCGCGCCTGGGGGGTGCAGCCTTCCTGTGGTGCCCCTTCGTCTCTCCTCTGGACTCCATGTTCTCCTCGGTGAAATATTGACTTTGGCTTTTGTCCCGTCCAATTCCGAGAATATTTCCTTACTAGCTTTTCTGGAGCCAAAAAAGCAGAAAATAGGCAACTGGCACTGTGGCAACTTTTTAATAGGTTAGTACCAAAAAACATATGAAAAGTACCTCAAAGTGTGGACAAAGCAAAGAAAAGTAGATACTAAACAAGCATGGAACATCAAAAATTATAGATATATTTCTGACGTATCAGCCGACACGTCCGCCGCCACCTCTCGTCCCCGTCCGATCGTCCACCTTCCCAAACCCGTTCGCGCTGGAACAAACAGTTCCACCATCTCACCGACTCCCGTCTGCGTCGCCGCCTCCCTGACCCCGGCCACGACGTCACCTCCCCGACCCCTCCGTGGCCTCCTAGACACCTCCCCAGCCTCCCCAACCCGTCCATGCACAGCGCCACCTCATCGACGCCTCCCTACCTCCCTGATGCCTCCCCACCTCCCCGACCCCAGCCACACACGACACTACCTCCCCGATGCCTCCGCGGCCTCCCGACGCCCCATGGCGCCACCATTTTTTGCATATGTTTGCTATATTCTTACAAAAATTGTCTATGCAACTTTATATTTAGGGTCGATAATGTCCAAGAAAAAATCCATCACCCCTTCATCTTCGACGTCCACACATTCAATAGTCTTGACAACTTGTGATGATTTTATTATATGGTTTTAATCTTACTTACATGTTGTTGCTAATGATGTGTACCATCTTATGTGTGTTGCTAGGATAAATGGTATGCGGCATGTCGAGGAGAGGTTCTGGGAGTCTACAATTCATGGGGTGAATGTAGTAACCAAGTTATAGGCTATTCCAACAACTCCTTCAAAGGGTTCGCGATAAAATATATGGCGGAGGAGGAGTACTTCAACTCCCTTGAGCCCGAGGAAAAGACAAGCAACTATGAAGTTTAAAAGCAAGTGACCGAGTCTACTAGCTTCAAGAACTACATAATTCTTGTCCAATCTATCGTTATTGTGTACTTGTTCATCTTCTATGTTATGTGTTAGCATCTTCTATGATCATCTTGTAAGTAGTTGAAACCATCTTCTATGTAGCCATGCATCAGTTGATCCAATTAGTTCTTATGTAAGACAAATTTCATTGTGTTATGAATGAGATGAACTAACTAGCTCTATTGACTGAGATGTTGGAACTAAGTATTTCGATTATGACCTCGAAATATTTGAATGCGGTAGCTGCAGTGAATCTATTTTTTTGCCCTATAATAATCTGTCGCGGCGTTCGATAACATGGAAACGCCGCCAGCAATTACAGCACTGGTGGCGTTCCACGTGAACACCACCATTATTCCGATAGTAATAGCGTGTACTATGAATGCTGCTGGTAGAGACTAAACGCCACTTGTAGTTTCACACTCGTGGCATTGCACCTGAACGCCACTACTATGTTTTCTACTGGTGGCGTTCCGTGTAGACGCCACCACTATCTTCTACTAGTGGCATGATATTAGTGGTGTGCGGGTGCAACACTACGAACCACCTTTTCTGAACACCGCCACTAGGACTTCTCCTATTAGTGTTAGAACCCCAGTTTTCTCCTTCCACTTCTCCTGGCGCAAAGGGCCGAAACCCTAGCCCATAGCAACTGTCCGCCGCCGTTGTTCTAGGCCTCCTCGAGGCAAGCCCAGCACTCCATCAACTCTGCCTTGAAGCCATGTGTCTCCTACAGAAGGAATCGCTCGAAAGAGACCACAATCAAGCGAATCATACACACCTTTCCCACCTCTGGCCGAGCCCCGCCATCGACCATGTCGTTAATCCTAACCTCCTCCTGCTTTTCCGAGCCCACCTTCGGTATCCCGGCGAGCCTCTGGTGCTCACGCACCTCTCTCTCTCTCTCTCCCTCCCTCTCTCTCTCCCTCCCTCCCTCCCTCCCTCCCTCCCTCTCTCTCTCTCTCTCTCTCTCTCTCTCTCTCTCTCTCTCTCCCACGATGGCCACTGAGCGTCGCCATTGTTTGTCATTGTGGACGATGCTCTCGTTACCCAAAATGCGGTGCTACTACCTTTTGGCTTGCCTAGCTCTGCTCTCTCCAATGTGCCCAGTCTTGCCTCCTCGTGTACTCCCAAACGACTAGAGCATCATCGTTAATGGGGATTGTCCATTGCTGACATCAACCTGACATCAACATGACTTTTCCTTTAACAATTTATGTAATCATTTATGTATTTATTTTAGGTATGACATGTGGGGTCCCCCTGTTAGGTTTTCAAATATTTTCAGAAATTCTTTATAATTATTAAAATTCTCACATGTGGGTATAGTTGGAAAAATAATTAATAATTTCCAAAGATGGTCTAAAATGAATTAAAAATTGGAAATTCATAAGTAATTCATTTTAAATAAAAATGCAAATAATATATCGAAATATTCAGAAAAACTGAAACCTACATTTTTGTACCATATCATGCATAATTATGCAACTTCAATTATTGAGTTCACTAGGAGAATAAATGAACCCTTCCATGTGTATATGGGGTTTATCTAAATGCAATGTCATGTGTAGTTCAACCCCATTTAAATTGTTCACCATGCTTAAGGTTTGATTCAAGCACCTCTTAAAATGTCATGTCATATATCCTTGCTTATTTGCATCGATGCCATGAGTAGAATGTTGTTTTTCTTTTCTTTCCAGTGTTTTTCTTATTCTCGGTAAAACTTGAGATCAAGTCCAAGATCTAGATCGATATCAACACCATCAAAGATCAATACTTATCCATCGAAGAAGTCAATCACAATATTCTAAAGATATTTATTTGTTTACCAATGAACAAATTCAAGTGTAGCCCCGTCATTTCGAACCTATGTTTTAAAGTATTTAAACCCTTGCTATATTTCATATGATTTCAATTTGGTCTTTTGTTGATAGATAGAGTATCCTATCTGATGCATGTTCCCACTTCTTTCCTATATTACATGATCCACTACTCTTAGCATAACTAGGTTTAGCTTGCGAGTGTCGCTAGAGCTTTTGTATGTGTCATGCTTAGCCATGCTTACTCGATCCATTTGGCCAATGAATCAGAGATGCAAATGAATCTACTATGATAGGATGACGTGGTATGATCAACAATGTGAGTTTAACATGCTAATACTTATATGGGAGGCAAGTTGGGTTATGGTTTTGGCAGTCCCATGCTTGCCACCACTAGGAACCGAGTTATTTTCTTTAGAACCAAGACCAAGCATATATCCACATAGGGCCTATGGGAACCCCCTTAGCCCCAAACTTGCCTTGTTTGATCTCATGAGTCTGTAGTTGAGAGTTTTGTCTGGCATCCATATATGGATTGTGTTAAAGATGGTGCATTGCATACAAGGCATGGTCGGGGTGAAGGGTTCTGTGGGACTTCACTAAGGATCCTCGGTACACAGAGAATGGAACCGAGCTGAGAGTACGACCAACTATAGCAGACAAAGAGCCATTTCTGAGTGACTCAAGGATTAGGCGAAAGTATGGGAAATATTTTAGTCAACCATCCTCTGCCAGCATTGCAAGGAAGAGAGCTAATGTACTAGAATTAGGAGTTGGCGGTGCATGTAGGTAAAATTGTACACCCCTACATGGTTAAGTTTTTCGAAATCCATGTGCACATTTACGGACGATTTGGTGACAAATTCGAAGAACACATAAAACATTAACCCAATCGTGAAACTTGGCACCTAAGTGTGGAGAATTGCTTTCTTGGGGTTGATCGAGGGAGTAATCCTAGTAGACAGGTTCATGTGATAATAATTTGGTGGATATCAAAAGATGACCAATAATATGAAAAATATGGTTCTCTTATCCCCCACTTTAAAATGTTTTGTTTAGTCGAGCATCTATTTCTACCTGTTTTGCAAATAAAGATTGCTTTACACAAAAGTAAATCCAAAAAAGCTTTTATGACCTTAGCATGTAGCTAATAGGTTATCTATCTCCTGTGGAGTACATCATGTACTCAGCCTTGTTTTGTTGGATCAGGAAAATTTGTTGTTATTGTTGGATCAGAATTTTTTATTTCAAAAAAATATTGGGGACTAGATATAGGGTACATGTGGAAACTACACACACTATTAATTAAGGAGATACATCTGTACTACTTCTTGATATCTCATGGGACACCGTATCACCTCACACCATGATTATAAGATTCCATATGTATACAGATATACCACTTCTGGTTGATATGGTTCGATATACCACTTCTCCATAAAGTTTTTGAGTTTGTGCTCTTCGCCAAGGGAGATTTGCTGAACAATAAGCAAAGGCTCAAAGGAATTCTTCATGAAAATCCCTCGCTCATTATCACACTATATGAATTAAGAACTTAAGGCATGGGAGGTGTCAGGACTTTCATCGTGGCAGTCCAGGAAATATGATCTGACCACACCGCCAAAGGTATCATCTTGTCTTGCTTTTTTCATTTATTGCTTACTTATTTTCTAAAATAATTATGAGAAGATAGTTAGAGAAGAGATCTGATAGATTTGTTTATGCAAACAGGAATAACAAAAGATGGAAACCCGACTAGTGTTTTGTCGTCCCAGCCATCCCTATTTGCCACATTCGGTAGAGCCTGGTCGTCATCTTCTACTAGGCTTGACCTTGGTTCGTCCTTATCCAGGAGTGCCCTCACGAGCATCCAGAGCTTGACTTTTTAGGGAGATAACCGCGACAAAGCCCAGAGCTAGGTAATTAGGGATATCATTGACGGATGCGATGACTACACCGTGTTGATGAGTTGGTACGACAAGGCGTACGAGCGAAGCATGCCTTGGATGCAAGACGGTAACACTAGTGTTTATAAAACCTTCTATATAAGACTCGATGGTCGTCCGGAGCGTGTAACAAGCTATTATGTACCCACGCATGTAATAGCCTTGTTGTAGTATCTCTAATTATATTGTCATCAATCCGCATCATCACCACCACCACCACGCATAAAAAGAGAAAAGTAGGCGAGGGATTTAAATTTTGTGCATTTGTTTGTATATATCTTCAATTAGAGGAAAACCCACACTATTAAGAGAGATGCCATTTTACTAAACTGAAGCCTAGCCATGTTGTGTATAGTCTTGAATATATGGAAACATATGGAACAAATCATAGATGTAGGGAATGCTATGAGATTAGATCACACGAAAATTAATCAAAAAATGATTTTATTTGCCACATATCAAAATTTACAAGATAAATGTGTGTGATTGTTAGTTTTGCACATAAGAAAAGCTGGCATGGTTTTGATTTCCTCTTTGTAAGTTTGCACTCCGAAAAGAAACCAACCTTGCATATAGGGTTAAGGTATGGAGGTTGTCTCGTCCCTCAAGGTGATAATATTTATATATAGTTTGAACAAGCCACATATTATGAGAATACTATAACATGAGAACCGCACAACATATTATTTGTTAATATATAACTGTTTATATACATACATATTTGTACAATTAAATGGCAAAATAAGACAAATGAAGTATTATCGTGCTCTTTTTTTTTGCAGGACAAAAATAGTCTTCTCCTGAATGGAGTAGAAGAGTGCACATGGGGAGTACAACGCATATTAAATAGATAAATCTCTCCATATTAAACAACTATAAATTCTAGGGGAACCATATCATAAAAATTATCATAAGACGATTATCTATTATGTATACCACATCTTGCTATAGTGCTCGAGTTCTCGTGGTCTTGGACACCGAAGTTTTTAGTGAATAACAGCACCAGAGGTTTATAAAATTACGCATAGAAAATCTTAGTGATTTACCATACGATATGATTTGTAAATTAGGAATGGAAGGTCTCATAAATTTAAAGCAGTCTATAAAGATTGCTAGGTGACTCAGTGACCAATTGCAGAAAAGAAGAATGTGTCCAATAGGATGAAATTCGCTATTTGAAATGGAATATGTTATCAAGTACAAGATTAATTCAACATGCAGATTAAATACTATATGTATGTATGTCCATCCTTCATTATGTCTATACACACGGTTTATAGCTTCGTGCATCAGCCAATGGCTGAGGTAGCGGCAATTTCCTCCTCGAAAACAAATGTGCCCCTGTATTTTTTTTGAAATGTGTCGATTCCATTAGCATGTGTGGATGGTTGTATTGTCCACCACAAGGAAAATCATTGGGAAATTTCTCAAGCTACGAAGTATGGCCGATCTGGCACTACTCAACAGTCGTCAGGCGCTAGCACATGTGTTGGTTTGTTGGAAAACGAAGCTCACATAGACAAACTGATGCTCCATGAACAGCATACATCAAACATGATTACATGAACCTCAGATCCCATAATAGCACCCAAAGGGGCATGACCATAGGCATCAAACTAGTTTACATGGTTCAGTACAAGCAACCTGTGTCCAAAATTACACGCGGAGGTACAAGTGCCTCTGAAGCTCCAATTGAAAGGCATTTCAGTGAACTGTTCAGAAGCACCTTTACTCCGTGCCCACAAAGGATCCATAATTTCATTTGGAGGTTTTGCTATAACAGTTAGCTCAGCAAATATTGCACCGACGTGTTGTTGATTGGTCCACCATTCACAATTTTCCTACATGTGGATAGAGTCCGTTTCTTTGTTTCTAAACCCTTTCGTATACTTGCATTTGTTAAGGTGCATAAATTAGATCATTGAAATTGTAGGCAACTTTTCATGATTCTGTGGAGTAAATTAGAATACACGTGACAAGTACATCAAGCATCAATAGTGTCTGACAATAAAACAATTAACATCACATTATCACAACACCATATCTTAGACCATAATGAGAAGATCACCATCCATATATATATGTACATCACTTCTTGAGTTCTCTAGTTCATGTTCTTTGCTGATGGAGCCTTTGCCGAGTAGAAACAAAGCTTAATGCATGAGTTTCTTCATGAATATTGTGTGTGCCTTATTCACGCCATATGAGTTATAACTAAGGAAAAGGAGGACTCAGAATTTTCACTAACACATGATACATGAAGATGACATGTACATGCTCGTAACCCCTAAGGAGTTAAGCGTTATGTAATTGGCCCCTTTTCTAGGACATTGTCGGTGCAGACCTACAAGAACAACATGTGGTTTGTGCAGATCACTGATTCCGCTAACAAGGTCGCACTTTGCACATTCCCATTGATTGGCGAAGAAAGACGACCTCGTGGTCAAGGTCAAGGACAAGGGGTACAATCTGAAAAACTAGAACGGTGACACCTCCTCTCAGAGGGTGTTTGTTTGTCATGGGCGCAAGTAGTTCTTGTAGCCCCTGATCCGTCGCGACATGCGGCCCGTAATCCATTTCTTGTATCCCCTTACCGTTTTTTGGCAAAAAAATGATCAATCTATTAATAATCATCAACGGTAGTACAAAAATGCCTAATTGTAATAAAACTTACGAATAGACCTATGGACCGCTATGTTTGTTGAATATAGGGGGGTAATAGGCCCTGATCTTTTTCTTTGCAACATTCTAAATTTCAGAAAAACAAAATTATTTGTCGGATTGGGGATTTATTTATTCTTGTGTGTGGAATTGGCTCACGAAGATTGTTTCTATTTTCATAATTTTGTAATAGAGAACAAGCGCTAGTGCCTTACTGATCATTATACCCCGTTCATGTTGATCCTATCATCCTACATTGATTCCTTTGTTTTCCAACCTTCCCAAACGGGAGTTGTTATTTCTTTGTAGACATCAATTTGAACCTAAAAAACCAGAAACCTTAACCTTGAGGTGAAGTTCCTTTAGATAAAACTCATCAAGCTATGTCCCGTCTGATTGGGATGGTGGTATAATTATTTTTAAAGGTCCTTCTTCAAATCACATGTCATTTGAATATCATGCGCCTCCCCACAAAAAAAAGAATATCATGTGCTTGAACCTGGCATAAATATTACTCGTTGACAAATGTAATGATTTCTCTGACGCATGTAACTTTCGAAGCTGAGAGCCTTTTTTTCAATTGATCATTTTGCTGAGTTGCATTTATGAAAAAAATTGGTTACAGAATAAGACCGTGAAAGTTCCTTTTTTTAATAAAATGAAGAGTATATTAATATGTTTCATGCAGCGTGCCTTTCCTTTTTAGGAAGTACAAACCTGTGGGAAGTAGAATGATCTGGACATTAAAAAACTAAGATTTTAGGGGACACAGTATGTGTGACAGTGATGAGAAGGTCATCATCCATAACTCTATATAAACATACCACACTTCTTGCTGAACTATTTGAGTTCGTATTCTTCACCCACTGAGTTTTCTTTGAATAACAATGAAACTCAATAGAACCCTTGTTTAAAAGAATCATCATGTCTTATCACAAATAGGATTTATAACTTAGGCATGGCAGGTCTCAGGAATTTAATCCTAGCAAGTGCAGAAAGTCCTAGTTCTAGGTCAGTGGCGGTGCGGAGATGCAAGAACTGAGAGTGTTTTGTGCAGATCACACTGACTTTGCCGACGAAGTCGTCTTCCACGAAGGGGGTCTCGAGTTCGCGCATGCCCATTGACTAAGGGTGAACGATGAGATGACAGTCTCAAGGTCAAGGACGAGGGTCGAGACTCTACTGTGAGTGGACGACTGCGACGGCGCCGAGGCGTATGCTGCCACAGGCGTCGCGGCTCGACTGTGCTCTCGAGTTTTTCCCTTGCCTGGTTAAGGCTGAGGGCGTCAAAGCGGTCACCCTTTAGGCTTTAGAAGATCGAGGTGCTCAGCCATGGTGGATTGTTGGCAGAGGTGCTATGAAATCGACAGAGTCACGAATGGAATTGGACGGCTCCTGGAATAAGAGGAGGATAATGGATTCTTTGGATCACAAGATTACCAACGAACAGAAAAAACACAAACATTTGATAGGATTGCAAAGTACAAAGTAGAGGAGTGCAAAACATAGAAAAATTGCAAGAATAGTCATCTATTATATACTAAAAGCAATATAAGGGTGTTTTTCGAGGCACCACGTTAACCCACATCATGCAAATTTATTGTGATAGTTGGATCTATAATATAGGGCTAGGATTTATCAAAGGCTAATAGTCACGTAACTACAACTACATACATAATCCGATTTGAAACCTATTTGACACGCTCTATGGTTGTATATCAGATAAAATCGTGACATTGGCTACCGTTAGAGTCGTCCGGAAACACCTCTAAATTAACTACGGTATCAACAACATTATGTACTTTCCTTACGTGTCCGCTCCTTTGAAACATGGACTCCGTGATTAACTAAACGTCCATGCAGGAAAAAATGTACAAGCATTTCTTTTTTTTTGTAGGCAATGCATCCCTAGAAATAGCTGGCTCGAGACTTCAAAAAAAAAAAACGGTACACGATCGAGTTAGCTAGCTGAGTCCGTAATAAGGAGCAAACTAACCGAGTCCATTGGTACGGAAAAAATTATACTCGAGTCCGTTTTAATATAATAGAGGAGATCAGCTAGCCAAGTCAATTTGTGGAAAAAATGTACAATGGATATTTTTCATATCTTATTACTCTGACAATCTAAAAACTTTCGGTTTTCACTCAACATTTGGTCTATGTACCACGTCAACGTCTATCATCCCAACCATGTCCGAAATATTTTGTTATGTCTTTGGTTGTGTTTGCAGCAATGTTTTTTTTGAAATATATTAAAAATACTGCAATATCTGAATACCATGGTTTAAAGTATTTAAAGGTTTGGTTTAGTTAAAAATGCACTATTATATTTGTGATATTGCAGTGATTTTGCAGTACAGAAATAAGTCGACCAAACTTCTTTTTCCAAAATTATAGTATTTTTTGGCTAGCCACGTAAATACTAGAATTGTACAATATTTGGGTAATGGAAACATTCGGGTGCCAAATGGAGCCCTAAACTTATAATGAAGTGAATTATAACTGGGCAGTGTGTAATAAGTGTACAAATTTATATATGGGTATCGTTGGGTATATGAAAATAGGGAAAATACCAAGAGATTAAACAAGGTATTTAGGACTTTGTGTGATTGCCGTGTGAATTAAATTGATTTACTTCATCTTTCTTCAGAGGGCCTAAAATATGGACTTTTTAATAAGGTAATTAGAATTTTTTTCATGGGTATTGTTTGGTATGATGATTTCACAACCTTAGAATATTTTCCATGCATGTCTTTTCTATGATACAGTGAAGTCAAAATAAGAGCATGGATTTCATTCACTCAATAAAAACAAACGATGATTAAGAGACTAGAACTATATTACCGAATATGTGCATTTGTGTTATATGGAACCATAAATACCAGTCGAGTGTGTATAAACAAGAATTAAGGATGAAGATAACATGTAATTTTTTAATACATAGGTAAAAATAACGTATCAAAATAGAATACATTATAAAACTTACCGTCGTACTTCTCTCTTTAACCAATAACGTAAAAACATGTTCATGGATCTCCCTCCGTCCTAAAAAGGACGTCACAAATTTATCTAAATTTAAATGAATCTAGACACGTTTTAGTGTGTAGATACATCCAAACTTTAACAAATCTAAGACATCTTTTTTAGGACAGAGGGAGTACTAATTTTGTATTTATATTTTTATAGGGTCATATTAATATACAAAACTAATGTAACAATTTCACCTTGGAACTTCTTTAAACCTATAAGGTTTCATGTTTTGAGGCGGAGGTGGGTGCATGCATGGAGGGATTTGCCTTACCACAACAATGGAGCACATTGTCTTATATTATCGAGCAATAGCCATCATCGAGAACGAATACGAAGATAGGCCGGTTTTCACCTATCTTATGTAATAAATAAAGTGTCAACTCCATGACACTATAGAGTTTAAGGTTGAGCATATTAGGCATGAGCAGAACTTTGTGAGCCACACTCTTGCAACTATAGGCGGTTTAGAAGCCAAAATTGTTGTTTGGTTGTGATATGGCCCTTTATATATAATGTCTATAATTATGATTGTAATATTGATGCTTTTTTAATACAAGCTCCCATTCACAAAAAAGGGTTTCGTGTTTTCAAACTTCATAAGTAGTTGTGAGGAAGAAAATCAGACTGAGGTAACAATTCTAATTGTTTAATTGGGCCGAACTATTAATAATGATGAATTATTTTCTTTTAAGTTTATCAAGAAAATTTATCCATGTTAATCAAGCTCACATACTGATCTAACTCACACATAGTTTTACCATTGAGCTAATATTGCATAGAACCAACACACTCCTTACATATATGTTTTGATAGATGACACAATAATATTCAGACCATAAATTTAGGTTTGTTAAATCTCTTACTCGCATATATCATAATATTTTTACCACAACCTTTTTATAAGCCTGGATCCACATTATTTCTTATCATAAAATGTGACAACCATGAAACCATAAATCTATTTCCCAGATCCCTTCAACCCAATAAATATGATGCCCTCGCATTTGCGAGGGCCACCACACTAGTTTGAAAAAAAAGACCAAGCAAGCACTAGCACTTTAGAAAAATTACAGAAGAAACCTCTCTGAGCGCACATGCGAGTCCAATACTTGAACAAGGGCGGGCTGCATTAACATTCGCACAGCTAGCCACCACCTAGGAATAATCGTTTGGATGAAACATAGAAAAAACGAATGATTTGCCTCGTTTCTATGCCAATGAGCGTGAAAAAACGTTATACTGGATGTTTAAATTCTTATGAGATTAAGGTGTAGGAAGGCAATCCACATAAATTTTGAAGATGTCACACCTTTGAGCTAAATGGCTTCGAGCATCTCCACTCCATCCCCCTCCCCCAAACAGTTTTGGGGGCGCTGGCGCGAAAAATCGCTCTCAGCCAGTTTCCAAAAGTAAAATTTCCATCCGGCGGGTGCTCAGAAAACATCCAGCGCCCCCAGCTCAAAACCCTCCCACAGGGAGGGCAATCGGGGGTCTGGCTACCACTTTTGGCCCATGGGTCCATCCGGCAGCCTCCCCAGTATCTTTAGTATTGGGAGCATGACTAGGTAGCTAGTATCCACCCCCTATAACTAAAAATCATCCGGCGTTCCCTCATATGGGTTACCGCCGAAGATTAACATAACGGTTGGTAGGGAGTACAAGTGACTGACGTACGTACCCCTCCCGCGTCGCTCCCGTGAGCGACCGGGGGGAATCCCACCGCCGCCGCCGGGACACGCCGGCGGCAAAGACGCTCGGTGTCGGTGGCGGCGGGGCCCTTCTTCTCCCCCTGGTTCGCCAGATCTAGGCGCGGGCCAAGATCGACGACCGGAAGCGGCACGTGTGCGCGGGGCGCGGTGGCGTCCGACTAGGTGGCGCGACTCGGCGTGGTGGCGTCACCCTGCTGTGGCGAGGAGGGCTGCGTGGAGCGGTGGTTTCGTGCTCGGGGCCGGCGGCTGCTGGACCGGGGCGGCGAGGGCCGTGGGTGAAGTTGGACGGGATCTGGGGGAAGCGGCGGACGGGGTGCTGCAAGATGGAGGCGATGGCGCACCCTTAGTGGCAGTGCTAAGCCTACGTGCTCATCGACACCGATGGTCCGTCTGCTCGATCCGTTCTCCGGAAACAGGCCGGCGATGTGGGGATCGCTGTGTCGGATCTAATAAAGGAGGTGGTCCTTTGTTTTCTTTCACACGAAGATGAAGATCTGTTTGATGTCTGCCCTCGTTGATCTGGACTGGAGAGGAGGGTTCCGAAGGAAGGCTCCGTCGGCGAACTCCCATGGGCGTATCATGCCTGGAGATTGCTGGATCGGAAGGTATTCGGTCGTGCGCACCTTGTTTTTCTGGCCGTTTGGTTTCAGCGGGAGCGTTGCGAAGCTCTATTGTTTGTTCCCACCAAGTGTCATTCTTAGAGCCATGGTGAAGTCAGATACGGAGAATGCCAGGAAAGCGGAAATATGAGGGTAGCGATGGTGATTTTTGTTCTTGTGGCGACGGAGAACTGGTTGCGTGATCTGGGACTCGTTGCAGCGAATGTTGGTGCGGGAAGACAACACAATGGGAATTCTCAGTCTTACCTTGCAGGGTAAAAATCTAAGGTCTGGCCTTTACTGGTTGTGCCTGGCAATGACCTTGTTGAAGGCATTTTTTTGTGAGCGAGGACTTTCTCCAGGATGAAAACATATGATCATTGATCGGGCAACGATGGCGCTTGGGCACTGTTTCCTTCTTAAAGACGTTGTTATTGGAGTGGAGGACTACTAGTGTTGTTCTGATGGTGTCAGTGTTGTTGCTTTGAGGATTAGTTCTCTGTAGCGGGACTTTTTTTTTGTAATTCTTTTTTCTTTTTTCTGAGTTGCGTGCATCCATAGGACCGCTAGGACATGCGTTGTTACAGAGGCGGGGTGTAATTGGTATCCCTATGATATTAACATATACTCTTTTCCAAAAAAAATATGGGTTACCGCCGGACACCATATAGGGGAACGAGTGGAGATACTCTTAGAAGATAATCCTATGGATTGATTACTCCAAAATTCGTTAAAAAATCTTTCAATTCAAAGGGGCCTTAAAAGTGGCCCTAAGCTCCACGGGTGTAAGTCAAACATGACACATGTAAAACTGGTTTAACGACTTTCTAATCCAAACATAGTTTTCCTTCTATTTATTTCTAACAGAAATATTAGTCGGAGTAGATGTTTTGGAAAAATCTACCTAAAACGTGTTTTCCTAAAGCTAGCGCTAATCCTCGACATCCAAACAATCCCTTAGTGCTGAACTGATGGTGACGATCAGCAGAGTCTTAGCCCCTACGATAGGACTTCTTGTACAATGCAGCAGCGCTTATTTAGGCCGCTTTACATGAAAATAAAAAGATGCAGCTAGCGTTTGTATAAGCAAAGAAAAAATGAAGTCAAAGACAGGTGTTAGGTAAATCCGCTCAAGCACCATTTTATTACATACATTCCACGAGGTTCGGGTTAAGGCTATAAACACTAGCTAGAAAAGATGGCGTCTCCTTCTGATACGGTTTGCCTCCGTCTCCAGAAACTCACGGAGGTCTGACAGGCCCCACAGCTTTCCGGACAAAGCTTCACATAAACTGAGCGGACATGTGAATAAAATATGGATACATATTTCCGGCATCCCACATAATGGACATAGTCCATTACCCGGTCCATTACGTTTGGACACCTCCACCCCTGAGGGTAGACGGTCCCGAAGGAGCTGCCACATGAAAATCCTAAGGCTAAGGAGAAGGGGGCTTTCTAGAATGGGATCGGCCACTCCAACTCCATACCCTAGAATAGGGTCCGATAGGCCGAACTAACCAACTGAAATATGTCCCAAGGGGGGGGGGGGACGCCAAGCTAATAAGCCTCTCTCCTCTGACCAATTGCCCGCTAACGGTAAAATCAAGTCACACAGAAAAAAATCGCTGGAGCACTCATGGAATGATTTGGCATTGAAGCAAAGTGCCAATCCCATATCGGGTGGAATCAGGGAAAATGGCGGCGAAATCGATCCCGTCGCCCGCCGTTAGCATATGGGTTATACGTGTCCTTAGGATATACATTGCAAAATGCTAGGAGAGAAGCTTAGAAAAAATAACATGTGGTTAGATGGTTAGAAGGTGGCGGTAACAAAGCCCGTAGAGATCAAATCTTAGCTTCGATGATTTGGTGTTTCGTAAAAGATAAAATATTTTTCATTGGGAGGTGACATTGTCGTTGACGGCGATACGACTGTGGTGACTTCATCTATTTCAAGAACTACTGGGTCAATCAGTCGAAGGTGCCCATAAGCATAGGGTATGCGTGTGTATTCATAAGGGTGAGTGTATGTACATATTTATGAGCATATGTGTTATATGATGTTTCTCAAAAAAGGTTAGCTGGTCTTTATTAAACACTTGTGCTCTTATATACAACTTTTTTGATAAAGGAATATATTAATATCTAATGATACCAATTATATTCTGCCTTTGCAATAATATAAAATCTACTCAAGATATTAAGTATGCATACAACCAAAAGGACATAAAATAAAAAATAAAAACAAGACCCTGCCAAAATGATGAGTGGCTCGCGAGAGAATAAAACTCTGCTATAATGCTCCAGTCATAAGGCTATATTCAATGGCCTGGCGCATTCGCACATTTGGTGTCCGTTTGCGGATACACCAAAACCAAAACCTAATAGCGCGACCCAAACGGACTGCAACCCCTCCCCCCGAGATCGACGCAAACGAGACCCAAATTTGAGTCAGGTTTGCGTATTGTCGAACAAAAGATTGACCGACAACTCGTCCTCCCATGTCCATCCCTAGTCCAACCATGGCCCACCGATCAGCGACACAACAACAACGATCGGGTTAAGTAAATCTGACGTGGCGCCATGTGTCGGCACCCCACACCTTCCTATGGATGGCACCGGTGTGAGCCTGTTTTATGGCCGGCATATGCATATTGGGGGGACACTATATTGGGGCTGACGGACTAAGAGTTGTTATTTCTTTGTGGACATAGTGTGATCCTAAAGACCAGAAACCATGGCCTCTTAGGTGAACTCGGTTTTGATAAAACTCAACAAGCTATGTCCATCTAATTTGGGTAGCGGTATAATTACATTTTAATGGACATTCATCAAATATAATAAAATTCGATCGTGGCATAAATACTACTCGTGGACTCTGATGCACCTAACTTTTGAAGCAGAGAGCCTTTTTTCCATCAAGGATTCTGCAGACTTGCATTTAGGAAGTTGTTTTTGTACAAAATAAGACCGTAAAGGTTTCACGCAGTACAAACCTGTGGAAGTACAAGAAGTGCAAAGAGATTGATCTCGACATCAAAGAGGCGAGATTTTAGGGGACACATTAGCTCTGACCATGATGAGAAGATCCTCGTCTACAACTCTATATAAGTATATCACTTCTTGGTGACCTATATTGAGTTCGTATTCTTTACCAGCGGAGTTTCCACTTAATAGCAGCGAAGCTCAATACAATTCTTTCTAAAAGAAGACTCATGCCTCGTCACACCATATGATTCATAACTTAGGCATGGCAGGTCTCGGGAATGTAATCCTAACGAGAGGAGATGGCCGAACTAAGAAGGCTACGGAAGGTATCAGCTCGTCCTTTTCATTTCTTTTCTTTGTTTCTTTGATTGCTAAATTTGTTTCTCAATATTAGTTCATCATACGATAGAGCTCTTTTTTTTTCCGTAAACAGGGAGAGTGGAAGATATATGATAGGAAAGTGTCCATGGCCGATATGTTGGCAATCTTAATAGAGCGTGCTAAGTCTGATGGCCAAATTGAAGGTGTAATTTCTCATCTAGTTGACGATGGTCAAACTATAATTCAATATGCCGATGACACAATTCTGTTTATGAAACATGACTTAAAGAAGGCTAAGAATCTAAAATTAATATTATCAACATTCAAGCAACTATCCGGTCTAAAAATAAACTTTCATAAGAAGAGTGATTTGTTTTGATTTGGACATGGCTCGGGATGAGGCCAACCTTTATACTGAGCTTTTTGGATGTGTTATTTTTAACACTATATAAAAACATAATTTTGTCTTAGCATGACGGATATGCTCTTTTGGGCTGATTTCAATATCCCTATTTTTATGTTCATCTTCTGTCTTCCTCGATCACTAAGAAAATTCTAGCATGTACCATTATGTATACATTACGAACCAAACTAAGTGACCTAATAAGAGTTAACAACTTTTTTTACCAGCAAAAAAAGAGTTAACACTATAGATTCATTACCAAACCATTGTCGCCTAGTACGTGTTGGTTAGAATTTGTCACTATCTTGTGTGGCAAACGTGTAACAATCATGTCTAATGTATAAAGTTGTGTTGATGGTTTGACCTGAGTATAAGCAATGTAAACCTCTTTGCAATCATTGCTTAGTATGGCTCCAAACTATATATAAGACCAGGGTCAGTCCTAAGATTTATGAGGCCCGGGGCGAACCTAGAATCCAAGACCCTAGAAGCACCAAATTAGTAAAATAGTGTATATGTAATTATGTATATATTGGATATCACTACTAAATATTTAAAGTGTATACTTAAGCCCTCTGATATGAAATAATGTATAAATCTGGTTTAAAAACAATTCTAACATTTAGAGATCCAAAGTTATCGCATGATGGTACATCACTATAAATCATATAGTTTAGAATACCTAGAACCGCATTGTCACGATTGCGGTGGGCACAATGGTCTTCTCTCTTCTCCCAACGACTCGATTTCTAGCTCATGTGCAGGGATGGTCGAATGGTGCCGCACACAACTAACAATATATGGACTCGTAGACTCGTATCGCGCTATGGCCTTGCACTTTTGCGCTTATATTAAACGATCAAACAAATCAATGCTTGGTGGAAAAATCGACAATTTCATAGGTCGACTTCCTGTCAACGGTTGAACCCACCGGTCCCATTTGTTATAAGTTATAACTAGCATGGTGGCCCTCGCAAATGCGAGGGCATCATTCTTATTTTTATTGGAAAGATGAGTATTGTTTCTACTGTAACCAGAAAATAGTTTTATTGATTTTGTGTGCATTCAAATTATTTGATGGAAAATAATAAAGATAAACCGACATTATATATATCACCTGTAGAAAACATCTTTAATCCTCTTTGTCGGTAAATGATTATTTCGATATTTCCAAAGATAATAGATTGAGTTGATGTGTCGTTGAAGACATTAGATTTCTATGCACGCTTAAAATTTTGGAGTTTTGAGCTAGCTCATAGTGTTAGCAATCAGATTGTCAAATAATTAGGGTCAACTTGAGCAATGACCAATTTATGTTTAGATAACTTGACCACGAATGTATTATGTTTTGGACCATTCTCTCGAAATAGGAAATAATATTGCTGAATGAAGTAAAGACTAATATATCCTAGAGAGGAGGATTAAATAGTAAACACATCTTACTTTTTATTTTTTATTTTCCTTTTGGTGAGTAATTGTTAAATGCACAAATCTATAGATTGCGATAGATTGTGTATGATTTTTATCAATTTTTCTATAAGAATATTACTATGTGTAGTATTATCGGTAGGTTCTTGATATAAGATAAATATACTCCAAGGAGTTTGTATAACCATTGGAGTTTGTATATATGTTATTTTTATTATGTTAGTGTGCAAGTTTTAAGTTTTCCGAAGGAGCCTAGTTCCTTATATGACTTCGGAATTCCTCTCGGATTGAACCTAATCTCAAACAATTATCTAGGGTGTAGTTTAGCTATGTTAGCTTAGTGCGTTGTTAGCAACAATTTCCTAGTGGCTGAGATTGTGCCATGTAGAATGAAGGTATATTGACCCTGTTTAGATCTTGATGCTCTTGTATGGCATATTTATCCTACAATAATCCATGGAGCTAATGGTTTCTGTGGCTCGTCTCCTTTTCCTCATCAGTTTGGTGATTCGGAAACTTTGGCATAGGTCTTATGAGCATCGTGTCCCTCGTAACTGTGTGTTCGCTGATCTTAGGGTCCTACTATTACAATTCTAATTCGTCTATAATATGTGATAGTTTGTGATACGAATTCAACCTTTAAGTGCTACATTTTTATTAATTATATATATTTGTAGATACTTCATCCATAAGTAAGTGTATTTCTAGCCTTTGTCTTGAGTCACATTTTATAAAAAATTCACCCCCTCTATCGGGAAACTTAGCAACATTTGTGACACTAAATGAATACCATTAGATCTTTTTCGAAATGTAGTTCTATAATATAGCGATTTAACGTCATATATGTTGGTAAATTTGTCTACAAAGTTGGTCTAATTTAGAAAAGTTTGACTTAGATGAAAAGGTAGAAGTACACTTATTTGTGGATGGAAGGATTAGACCTATAGATGTATGGATCAGTTCGTTTTTTGAGCCTCTAATTTTTTTTGCCACCATGTCCTTTTTTATATACAACCGTGTCCTAGGATAGCACTTGTATGTCCTTATACATGCCTTGACACGTTTCTATGTGTCGAACATCAAGGCCATGAGCCTTGATTTCCCCATCCGATCAAATATGGCAGTCTATGATATACTAAAACGATAATATTTCCAATGCTCACAAAATACATGACATAAATTTTCAATCCAACTGTAAATCGGTGGAAGACAGTTAAGAAGATGCATTGATGTGACACAAAAAAGAATAGTAACCAAGATAAATTTGGTGTCTCACACAAAAATGAAAGAATAGTAACCAACAATAGTACCCATCTGCATTGCTACCTTGAGTCCATAATTCATGTTAGCTTTTAGAATTTACCCGGATACCCATGATCAATTATGGCGAAAAGTAGTTAGGCATATGTAATGTATTTTTTTTAATCGAAGTTTGTGTTTTTACGATCTTCATTATCTGCTAACATACTATTATGTGGTTTGGTCTTATCCTGTGGCAGTATGCTTTTCTTTCTTAGGGATTATTTTTACATAGGGTTTTTGCTATTTTTTTGTAATGATTTACTATCAATGAGGTTTCATTAATTTTGGCATAAATATCTTAAAAAGAATATTTTGTTGGTATACATACAGTTTCGGAAAATTTGATTCCGCATTATGTTACAAACTTCTACATTATATTACAAACTTCTATATATATTTTACCCACATTATCGTAGGGGGGCCTAAGGTGTAATTTTTATATTAATTTTAAAAAGACTTCTACAAACGACTCCTATATTTTTTTAATCGTGACGATCTAGGATTTCCTAATTAATTGGCAATATGTATGTGTGTTAGACAGAAATTTTATACAATTGAACTGGCTGACATGCCATGACCAATGCTTTAAACGGACATGCTTCTTATCTTTCTAATATATGGATATGTGGGCCTAGTCTATCCTGGTGCCAGAAAAATTAAGAGATTGAGCCTATCTGCAAGCAACAGGACTCTTCGGTTGATATTTTTTTCTACATGCACCTTGGGTCGACTCTACAAAGCAATTACGTGGCCGGTGCTAGCCCCTGACCTATATGCACCGGACATAGTACGTGACTCTTCGGTTGATTTTTTTGACTCTACAAAGTACATGGCAGGTGTTAGTCCATACCGATCACGATTATGGTTAACGTGTCATAATATATATATACAGTTACGTAACTATTAAACTCTTGTTAAATTATAATCGTAGATTTTAGATCTAATGATAAAAATAATTTAGGTGATGTGGCTTAACGTGGTGGCTCTATTAGACATCCTTATATTGCTTTTAGTATATAATAGATTGTCACTACTAAAGTAACTTTTGAAAATAAGTTTACATGAGCTCATCATCCATGGCGTATTAACTTGCCAAGTAA
This sequence comes from Avena insularis, assembly GCA_023614405.1. Taxonomy (NCBI): domain Eukaryota; kingdom Viridiplantae; phylum Streptophyta; class Magnoliopsida; order Poales; family Poaceae; genus Avena; species Avena insularis. The sequence goes on from CM042691.1 coordinate 257,958,554, forward strand.
GACGACCTACGCAAATAAGTTTACATGAGATCATCATCCATGGTGTATTAACTTGCCAAGTAAGACGACCTACGCGAAGTCTATGTGCTTATTTATTTGACTCTCCATTCTCTCTCTCAACATGATATCTTCAAATTTTGCGGTTCCCAAATCCATGTAGTGTATGATGCGACCTACATCGATCAGTGAATAGGCCCCGCGTCACTCAATCCTTTCGTAGCTAATTGAAGGAAGAAAAAATTCAATCAAAGAAAAAAAGCCCAAACCAAACGAAAAAGGCCCAAGTTCCTTTTGTAGCTAATTGAAGGAAGAAAAAATTCAATCAAAGAAAAAAATCCCAAACCAAACTAAAAAGGCCCAAGTTCCAAGTACAATGGGAAAGAAGCGTACAACTTCTTCCTCGTATACATCATACGATAGAAAAAACTTAGGACCTGTTGCATTGGCGCCCCTACAGGAGCTCACCGACAATCATATACCTTAGCTATCTGGGAAATGGGGCCCCTTGGTTCTGGGGCCCCGGGGCGGCTGCCCCTCCAGCCCTGCCCCAGGGCCGGCCCTGACGTGACGCCCTATGATGCATAGACACAAACCGATATAAAGATCTATAGTTTTGTCCAATTCACACAAAGGATGAAAGATCAAATCCATAGAGAGAGTGTGAGAGAGAGAGAGAGGGCAATTCATTACACTCCCTATTCCTCCTCACGTGCATGTTTCATTCGAGCTATGGCGTGAGCAAGAGAAGTGAAGGAATGCAAAATTTATTTATCAACTCAATCAAAAGGGTGGGCAATATGTTTTTGCATTTCCTTGCATTTAGAGATCCAAGTATTTCATTGGGTAAGAAGTGTGTTGGGCATTGAACTTGATATCTCCACATGATACAATATTGAAGAGGGCATGTTCATGTGAAAAGCTCAATCTAAGAGAGAGGATGGGGGCACTAGTGCGAAAAGGCTTACCCGTGACAGGTTATAAATCAACTACACCAATGATAAAGGCGTTCGTCAGTGATATACTGTCACTGGTAATATAGGCGGACCCAACTTACCGCTGACATACGTCTTGGCGTCGTCGTGAACCTGCTGCGGTGACAATATTTCTGAAAGAAATCGTCGGTGTGTGTTCATCCACCGTGCCAGCGGTCTTCGTCCATCGAGCCAGGTCACATCAGTGACGAGCTAGTGAAGAAGTACGTTTGTCACCTATATGTGTTCATGTGTCGAGCGAGGGCATAGAAGTGGAAAGCCAGTGAAGTATGTTTGTCACCTGTATCTATTCATCTGTTGAGCCAGGGAATGGCAGTGGCGATCTAGTGAACTAAGTTTGTCACTTGTATGTGTTCATCCCTCAAGTCATGCTACAGCAGTGGCGAGTCAGGAAAGTATGCTTGTCACCTGTATATGTTCACCCGTCGAGTCAGGACACATTAGTGGCGAGCTAGTGAGGCCCGTTTGTCACACGTATGTGTTCATCCTCAAACCAACAAAGATAGTGATCACCACTTCTCCTATACAAGTAATCACATGTGCTTAAAAAAAGCTTTTTTACTTTCCTAAGTGCCCTCTAAGCACCTTGCATGGTGCATAGCCTTAGTATGATTGTTGACTATAATATAGGCATTAGTAGCCCCTTATTTGTTTTTATAACATTCTAAATTTCATAAAATCAAAGGTATTTGTAAGATTTAGTATTAATTTTCTTGAGTGTGGAATTGGCTCACAAAGCTTGGTTTAATTTTTGTATTTTGTACTATCGTTAGTGCCTTACTGATAATTATACTTTGTTCCATGTTGGTCCTATCACCCTATAAGAATTCATTTGTTTTCTAAGACCATATCTAGTGGCAGCCTCCAAATCTTGGCCAACAACAGCTTCAGCCAGGCGCTATTGGAGGCGCCGACACATGTTTCCCCTATCTTTGGAGGAGCTTCCCACATTAGCTCTCCCAATATGAAATTCTGATAGAAATTAAATCCCAATAAATAAATTCAAAGTTACATAGGAACAAAAATTCAAAGTCTCCTCACACACATAGACGTTGATCCTCCAGCGACTTGCACTTTAGACTTCGGCTCCCATTCCTTCACTTCTTGTGGGTGGTGGCGCCGGTATCAACATCAACCACGTCAATCTTCTCCACCTCGTCACCCTCCTCCTCATCTTCATTTTGCATAGAAATATCGTCCTCGGTTCCATGAACCATTGATCATGTCAGTTAAGATTTTTTCAGCGTCGGCCTCGTAGCACATGCCCTCCATTTTGTCGAACACATTGCGAGTGTCCACACTGTAGTCGCCACCAAACGGGTTGTGGTCGGACAACATGCGGGAAACGTCGATCATGTTGGGGCGCCCATGCTGTCACCGCCGAACAAGATTGGTTCCCACCATAGAATAGGCGAGATGGAGTAGGAGTGGTTCAGGTAGACGTTGAGGCCTATGAATAGTCGAGAAGATGGCATTAGGGTCGTTGGACGGCTCGCTCTCCACAATCTCGGGGATAACTGAGATTGCGAGCACTGCACCACGTCATATCTCTCATTGACGTAGCCGGCGGTCACAGGGAGGTGCTCCTTGAAGATCCGGCGGTGGTGCTCCTTTGAGTTCTTTCGGTGCCGGAAGCACTCCTGAAGCTGCATGCGCCTTCAACTGGGTTTGCGGTGAACTCAGCCACCACCGAGGCCGCCACCATCTTGGTCTTGGCAACATCACTTACTGTGTGGAGACCTCTGCGGTCTGTCATCACGTAGGACAGCTCCTCTGCCCAATTGGTGTACAACATCCACTCATGTGGAACCTTCACCTTCTTGCGCGGCTTCTTCGGTGCATCCCAGCGACGGAATGCACAGCGGCATGGTCTGGTCTAGGCGCAAACTGGAGAAAGTAGGGGGAAATAGGAAACTAGCTAGATATAGGGTTTGTGTTATGTGGCTGCCAAAGGACCCTATAAATGAAATTCGACACGGCGCCTTGTGTGGGCACCCCACATCTTGCTAAAGGGGGGCACTCTGCTGTGAGCCTGTTTTATGGCCGGCACCCCAATATGCCTATTGCGGACATTATTGGGGCTGACGGTAGAGATGATATAACCTTTTCAGAGGAGAGTTGTTATTTACTTGTTTTCTTTATCTCTACTACTTATAAAAGAGCCAACAGGAACTTTACTAAGTGTACCCCACAAATCATACACAGACAGACTGATACCACACGTCCAGGCCCACTAAACATAATCTAACAGCTAGACTTTGCCCAATCAAACCGCGGTGGTGCATTTAGCATTTAGCTATGACGGACGGAACACATCCTCCGCAGAGAAAAATAGGAACCGCGTCCGGCACCTAGCTGGTTAAAAAAAAACTGATCGCTCAAGGAGGAAACTGATCGCGGATATGGTGCCCTCGTCGAGCCTCATGTGACCACGATGTCCAAGGAGGACGACCACATCGGGTGCCTCCACGCTCCACCCCGTAGGTATCAACTCTTCCTTCCTTAATTCCGGCGACGATCCTCTGCCTCAGTCACGCACCTCTGCCTCCTCGGCTTGCGCCACGGCCTGTCCAAGTTCACGCCGCCGCCTTCGTTGTCCTCCGGGGCATCGCCACAAGATGATCCTGCTAGCAGTAGATGCATTCCTACTTGCCGAGGACATCCATGTTCGCCGCCGTCCACCCTACGGGCATCAATTCTGGCGACGCCTCTCTGACACTGAACGACGGTGGTACAAAGAGTAAAACCAGGACAAAAATGCCCCTATACTTTCTTCCATCTGTGATCTCACTTCATATTCTGCATATTTTGATCTCTGATGTCTCTGCATGTTTTCAGACTTAGTGATGCAGGTGAAGACATGTGGGCTTCACAATTTCTACATGGAAATCAACGGAAGTGGGAACCACGCTGACATGGGAATCCAAGGTTTGCTGATTTTGTGCTCCCAGCCCAAAAGTTGGACTATTTTGAAACTTCAGAATTACTGCAATAGTTCGTTAGAATAAACACATCACAACTTTTGCCAGATTGTGACAGAAAAAATCAATTTGTGATAGCTCACAACACATAATTCGATATAATTGTTACAATTTAGACCGTGTCATATAATCTTATAGCTTTAAGGTCAGTTCTGTAGCATATATTAGCTCTTCGAGTTTATTTGTGGATGCCATATAAGATATACATGTCAAAGTTTGTATATGTATTTCCAGTTGACAAATCACTGCATGTTATCTGCAATGCTTCACCTTCATATTTGATGTCGAACGCATCTAGCTTTATGTTCCACCGTTCTTTCTAATCATTATAATTTTTATCATTTTAAAACATTGTTAACAACAACAATAACATCTTAAAGGATATGGAGAAATATATACTGTCTGAATGCATGTGTTCTTAGATCCTTATATTATTTAAGGAAGACTTTGGGTGTGTCTGTATCAGCTAATTTCCTTGTCAGTCATTAGATTTATTGTGTTACAAAAATACTCATCAGTCTTCTTAACCTAAAACTAATTGAACATTTTATCAGCGACGCTTTCAGAACTGATGGTGCAAAGATATGTACGCACACTGTTTGAGTCATTGCCAGCAGAAGAAAAAGGCAAATCTAGGAGAAGAGTTGTACTTAATTCTAGGAAAGGTAGTATGGGGAACATTTTCACTATCATTTTTATTCTTACTTGCGAGTATTCATGTTTCTACAACACCCCTGTAATGATGTTTGTGGACAGAACCAACTAACAAATTATAAGCATGAGTTAAATTGTTGTTCCTAGATAACACCCATGTCGAACTTAGGTATGTGTCCTGCAGAACAACTATTTCGAAGAATGTTACTTAACCTATCCCCTATTTTTAGCTACAGCCCTTTGGATGATAAGTACCAATTTGGACAGAGGAAGGCCCCAAGAGACTACCTTTGATCACTGGGTATTCTTGAATCTTTTCTTGGAAGGTTATTTCTCTTATTTTCCATTGGAAAGTTGCACAAACCGTATTCTATTATTTAACTCTGAAGCGGATGGGAATCTTTCAACCAGGCTCATATAAGTGATAATAAGGTACATCCATGTTCACAGGTCTATGCAGCAGCAGCTTGTCGGCAATATAAATTCCAGTATTGCCACACATACTGTATTAGTTACGACAATGTTGTTGTGCGATCCGTCACAATATTTCAACATACTGCAGGAGGGAGACTGAAAAATAGCAGTGCATCAGGTGGAGATTAGTATTTGAAAGATAATATTTTTGTATGTCCAGATATGTCTTGTTAACATTTCTATGCTTACAAAATTGGAGCTACATTTTCATCATGAAAGATAGTATTTGAAGCTTCTTATATTCCACTTATGTTCTTTTTTTAGGTTACCCACGGCATGAAACACAACGAGGATGCAACTGAACTGGTAATTGTGTCGAGCACAACAAGAGGTACCTCAACTTGCGAAAAGACACATTAGTTCCTTTAACTCTCTATTGACCCGATCTAATGTCTTAATGATGGGGTTGTTTAATTCCTTATAGAGCATCATGCCTTTCGGAAATGTTTAATGTAACAAGGTTGACATGGGCCTATATTTTTCCTCTCATTGGTCATTGCACATGCTATCGATATCTGTTTCTAAAAAAACATGCTATCGATATCTTAAGAGACTTATCAAGGGCCTTTTAATTCATATTTTGTTTTGATTACCTGACCATGCTAGAGTTATCTCAATTGTTTCAATCTTGACGGTCTACTTAGGACCTACTCTTGAGTTAGTTCTGTGCTAAACAGTACAAGTATGGCCTTCACTAATATTGTTACTATCAATTGATTTATTAATGTTTCCTTCAAGGGTCATTGAAACTGTCAATCAAGGACGACACCCTGAATCATGGGGGTTAGCCTACAAGACTGTCTTTTCTTCAAGTGTTGTCAGTATAAATGCTCCTTTTAATTCCATATGCTTACCAGTTCATGATTTGTTCCACTCTAGGAATTCACCTTGTTTATTCCCCCGTCTGCTTCATCTTGATATTTTTAGGTTTGAATTATGATTTCTTACAACTTATATTTTCATTGTGTACAATTTTCTTTTCTTACAGGGTATAATAGAGTTCTGCAAACTTATAAAAGATGGTGGAACGCTCTGTCATTTCCAGTTCTGTAGTAGCAGTGCAACACATTTATTGGCTTGCTCCAGCTATTGAGGGTTGATTGAGAAGGTCTATCTAAGACCATTGAGTTAAGAATATCAATGAAACTGTATGGATTTAATTTCCATGGCCGTGGAATTGTTGTTATGATCCTTTGTATTATTGTTAAGTATTCGCCCATATTTTTGTTGTGATGCCATCTCATATCATGGGACGGAGGGAGAACATAATATGTTACAGTGATGTTTTGAACCACTGAAATACAATTTTTAGGTGGATATGGGAGGATGGCTGCATTTCTTAATCCAAAAGCCCTATATTTAAAAAAAAAAATTCTCAGTGACGCGTCATTCTTGCCAAATTGGATTTTTTGTATTTACCGATTTGACAATCTAAATTGGATGGGTTTGAGTATTGAAAATACTAGATGATTCCCCGCGCGTTGCTGCGGGTCATCTGGTTAAAACATGTTATTTTATCTACACATGAATCCTCCAAAATATTTATCAAAATAATAAAATAAATATTTGTTCATATATAAAAGAATGGTAGTTTTGGTTGTTATTGGTGAAAATATAATTCCGTGAATACTGCGTTGATGAAATATGAACAAATATTAGTAGGTAAAAGCTAGGTCAACATTCTATAAAATGATATACATACCATGTATGAAATGATAATAATAGATTGGACGATGGAAAAATAGGACACATGAATATACTCCGAACAAACCCGTGCACTTCAGTTCCTATGTTATTTTCATAAGACGTGCAGCTTTATATGCAAAAGGAGAACTTGTATAATACAAAATTGAAATGTATTACAGATTGTTTCCTAGGCCATACCAGTTTGTATTCCAGTGAAAACAGTCCATCTTACACAGGAAAATAATAAATGATGAAAAATAGTCAAAGAAACATGCACAAAGAAGGCATCGTAAGTAGGAGCCACATAAATGTGAGATCATGGACGTATTATATTTTCTGGCAACCACGCTGACTTGATCGGATCGACCAAGGCGTCCAACTAACTTGAGAATTGACTTATAAAAGTTTGATGTACTACTTCAGACGTAAAAATATTCAGAGACTACAAATGTCAAGGAATGCCCCAATTCGACCAGCCAGTTTCTGTAAAAGGTTGCAGTCTACCTCATGTACCCTCCCATCTGTCGTAGTAGCTAGAAAGGGGAATTTCTCAGAATTATGGTTTACAATGAAGGAGACTGCATAATGATTTATAGATAAGAACGATAGAACCATGAGACCTGCATTGATGCAAGGAAAATCCCAATTTCATCATTGTCCAATTCGGGCTATGAAACCTGGTGCAAATTGGCTTTGCACATTAGCAAGCAACGACAGAGCGGCTGACTTCCACTCAGAAACAAAGAGAAGCGGACAGAAGGTCCCATCTAATTACCACATCAATTAGAATGAAAGAACATCAATCGAAGGCGGAGCGCGTTTAAAATCCGCCTAAAAACTCCATTGTTCAACAATGGAAGAACAATGGAGTATACATAAATTGATGGAATCCTGCAAAAGAACGTTGGAAATCAGTTACTTCCAATGTATGGAAGATAGCCTTTCTCAAGTGCTTAAGTAATATCGCTCAAGAAGAAATGAACAAAGATTTCCATCTGGAACGCTAATGCAAACGTCGTTTTCAGACAATGATGCAGATGTGGAGGAATTCACCCATGCCGCGGTGATGCTCCATGTCGACACTTTAGCGATATGCCTGGTGAGAGTGAAGTGCAAGAGACAACAGACGAGATAGAGAACATGATTGCTAATGTGGCGACGAGGAAATATGGTGCAGAAGGAGCAGAGAGGACACGACGCCAACAGTAGTTTTTTCTTCAGAGGTAAATAGTGTTACTTACAGAGCGGAATGAAACGATAGAATAAATAACGTCAGAGATGGAGAAGATGAAGATAGTGCGCCGCTGGAGATATGAAGGAGAAGAGGAAGCGCTGATGGTTGATCGTGAAGCACTGACACAGAAATAATGGGCCAGTCCTTTCGTCTCCCCAAGAATAATCGACTGATTAAGGTCTGGCTTCATGCACGAAGGCTAGCTGGTGTGATTTAGTTAGCATTTAGCACGAATAACTGCAGCAAGAGTACCGGAATTATTTAGAGGAAAGAAATGGAGAGGAATTATGTAACATCATCTAATGACGTGGCAACAAAGTAGATGAAAACGCTGATGTGGAAGTTTGATGAGGTGGATAGGCTGCATGTTGAGAGAAATATATTAGTGGGGGTGAACTTCTTAGTTATATAGGATTCAGTGAAAGTGGAATTGAATCTTAGAACTTCAATTCTTTCATGCAAAGACTATTGCAACTATTGTTCATGTCAAGGAGGAAAGAACAAGATGAATGAAACATTTTAGTTGAGATATATTGCAAGACACGTGCATTGCACGTGCAACAGTACTAGTAAAACTCAACAAGCTATGTCCATCTGATTTGGGTAGTGGTATAATTATATTTTGACGGACATTCATCAAATATAATAAATTCCAATCCTGGCATAAATACTACTCGTGGACTCTGATGCACGTATCTTTTGAAGCAGAAAGCCGGCCTTCTTTCCAGAATCAAGGATTTTGCAGACTTGCATTTGGGAAGTTGTTTGTGTACAAAATAAGACCATAAGGGTTTTCGCGCAGCGTGTCTTTGCTTTTGACGCAGTACAAACCTGTGGAAGTACAAAGAGATTGATCTCCACATCAAAGAAGTGAGATTTTTAGGGGACACGTTATCTCTGACCATGATGAGAAGATCCTCGTCTTCAACTCTATATAACTATATATCACTTCTCGGTGACTTATTTCAGTTTGCATTCTTCACCTAGAGGAGTTTCCACTGAATAGCAGTGAAGCTCCTCAATAAAATTCTTACTAAAAGAATCCTCATGCCTCGTCACACCATATGATTCATAACTTTAGGCATGGCAGGTCTCGGGAATGTAATCCTAACAAGAAGAGATGAATGGACTAAGAAGGCTACGAAAGGTATCCGCTCGGCCTTTTCATCTTTTTCTTTGTTTCTTTGATTGCTAAATTTGTTTATCAGCATTCTTTTATCATACAACAGAGCTCATATTTTTTTCCTTAAGCAGGGAAAAGGAAAGATATATGACAAGGAAATGTCCAATTGAGCATACAACCCCCATCCGCCACCGTGGATAGAACCTTTGTGTCATCCTCCGCATCGATGGGATCGTCCTCGCCTCCCTCAAAGTATGACCTAACAAGCTGGAACGATGAGACATCTTCTCTTTTGCCTCAGATTACGACAACGCAAGTTGCAAGGCTTTTGGATATTTTGATATTTGTGAGCTTCCGACACGCACAGTCTAAGATCTTGGCTAATACACACAAAAAACTCTCACACGTCCATGCTTCCGACTAAGACACTTGGAGCTGTCAATCTCTAGATGTGTACACTTTATGCTCTCGGCTCTTCTATATTTTGATACCAGTAAGTTTTGACTAGTACGCTCAAAATTTCTAAGAATTTTAGAAAAAAAGTGTGAATTTACATAAGGATTTCCCGGTTTACAAGTTTGCCTTTACTTAAGAAATATTTTGCACCCGCAATCAGGTAATAAACTACTCGTAAAGGTACTTCAGTTTTGGTTGGAGAAATCAAAAGATGACAAAAGCCCTCAATATATATGTATATATCTCACAATTCTCACACGAAAAAGCAACACTTGCTAAATCAGAACCAAGCAACATTGAGTTGATGCTGTTTCTGACCCCTATCCAACAAACAAACCATAGACAAACCACAAAAAGTACAAGTTGGAACTTGTTGAAATATATTGATGTATTTTTTTTTCATTGCTTCAGGTTTTTGGCTTTTGGGTGCACTAGCTGTAGCTGGTGCATGCAATTTAATCTGGTATCAGAGGTAACCGCCCTTAAGTTCAAGACTAGGTCACCAATTTATGAAAAACATAACCCAATTGTGTTTCACATTTAAGCACGATAAAAACATTCATGGGAAGGAGGAGGGGGGTGTTGAAGTACTCCCTCCGGTTAGAAATATAAGATTTTTTTTTTGAAAATGGGCGCTTTTATTAAAACAGTTCAAAGCTTACACCCGGCCTCTACATAACCAAGATGCACACAGCCACACGAACGACAGTACTAATTTAAAAAGTAGACAAGCATTACACAAAGGAACTATCTAAATAAATGTCTAGAATCTAAGGTATATCAATCCTCAGATCACGTGGCCATCCATGTCGGGAGAAAATATCCCTCGTCGTGTTCTCCAATCGCGTACATCCCTCGATAAATAAGTTGCGAAACTCCAAACGTTGGAGAATATTTCAAGATCGGAGGATAGTCGTGGCTCGATAGACAACCTGCAGAGGAGAAGACACAATGTTATTAAAGATCTTGTCATTTCTATAAAGACATAGCGACCATATAATGGCAAGCGCTCCCACCCTAAACAAAGTTCTGTATTTATCAACAATTCCATGCAACCAATTATCAAAAACATTGGTTACAGAACGTGGCGGAGATAAACCAGAAGCTATTTGGATGAATGACCATATAGAGCGAGCAAATTTGCAATGGAAGAATAAATGGCGAATTGTCTCATCTTGATGACAAAAAACACATTGTTTACTTCCATGCCAATTTCTCTTTGCAAGATTATCTTTTGTTAAAATTACCCCTTTCCGTAGATACCATGCAAATATCTGCGTCTTAAGGGGTATTTTCAATTTCCAAATTTTACTATTATCATCATCGACCGGGATATCCGGTTGGATCAAGGCTTTATATAGTGAGCCAACAGAAAATTTACCACTTTCTAGTAATTTCCATTTGAACATGTCGACACCATCCGACAATTGTATTATGTATAATCGTAATAATAGATTGTTTCAAGATACCAGTCTAGGACCGATGATGCTTCTTCTGAAAGACACATTAGGAGGATAATCTTTCATCACTGTGGAAATTGTATCCCCTTTGTGTCTAACAATCGAATATAGAGCTGGATATTGTTCGCGAAGAGTAGTTTGGCCCAGCCACTTATCTTTCCAAAACCTAATCTGTGATCCATCATTAATCTCGAAAGCACCAAAACGAAAGAAATGTTTCTTGGTGGCCATAAGACCCGCCCAAAAATGTGAATCCCCGGGTTTCCAAACCACTTGAGACACAGCTTTGGACCCCACATATTTCTTCCATAACATGGTCTACCAAACACCATCTTCTGTAAGTAGTTTAAAAAGCCATTTGCCCAAGAGTGCGGTGTTTTTGACTTGCAAATCGTGTATGCCCAGTCCACCAAACTCCTTCGGGCGGCAAACCACATTTCATCTGGCCAGTCGATATTTCTTTTTCTCACTATCCCCTTGCCAAAATAATCTTGAACATAAATAATCCACTTTGTTCAAGACCCCTTTTGGTAATTGGAAGAACAAAATCATATACAGTACCATATTAGTGAGTACTGAATTTATGAGTACTAGTCTTCCACTAAGGGATAGCAATTTTCCTTTCCAACTATTAAGATGTTTTTGTAGCCTTTCCTCAACAAGTTTCCATTCAGCAATTGTGAGACGCCGATAATGGATCGGTATTCCCAAATAATGGATTGGAAACTGACCCTGACCACAGCCGAAAAGTTCAGCATATAGGTGGGACTCGTTTTGGGCCTCGCCAAAGCAATACAAATCACTCTTATGGAAGTTTATTTTAAGTCCAGATAGCTGATCGAATGCTGATAATATTAATTTCAGATTCTTCGCCTTCTCCAGATCATGTTCCATAAAAAGAATTGTATCATCGGCGTATTGAAGAATGGAAAGTCCACCATCAATAAGATGTGGAACCAGTCCTTCAATTTGACCATCAGCCTTAGCTCTCTCAACAAGGATAGCCAACATATCAGCCACTATATTAAATAGTAAAGGCGATAATGGATCCCCTTGTCTCAGTCCTTTCTTGGTTTGGAAGTATTTGCCCGTGTCTTCATTTACTTTAATGGCAACACTACCCTATGACACAAACGACTGAATAAGAGAGCGTCACTCCTCAGAAAAACCTTTCATGCGGAGTGTTTGCTGAGGAAAGTCCAATTAACTTTGTCATATGCCTTCTCAAAGTCAATCTTAAACAATACACCATTTAATTTTTTTGAGTAGTTCATGGATTGTTTCATGCAAAATTACAACACCATCGAGGATATTTCTTCCTTGCATGAACGCAGTTTGAGACGGGCTAACAACATTATCAGCAACTGAGTTTAGTCTAATCGTGGCAACTTTAGTAAAAATCTTAAAGCTAACGTTAAGCAAGCAGATTGGACGACCGTTGTATACGTTCTGTATTGTTAACCTTAGGCAGTAAAATTATATTGCCAAAGTTAAGCCTAAAGAGATTTAATTGTCCGACTTACAAAAATCCAAACAAATTCATCAGATTCTCCTTGATAACGTCCCAGAATTTTTAGTAAAATTCTGCTGGAAAATCATCAGGTCCTGGTTAGAAATATAAGATGTTTTAGCTTTATAAATAAAATGTATCTAGACGTCGTTTAGTATATAGATTCATAAAGGTTCGGAGTGAACCTATATATTAAAATACGTCTAGATATATTCATTTCACAAAGTTAAACTGTCTTATAGTATTTCTAAACGGAGGGAGTATAAGTGTGTTGATCACCTTTCTCGTTCAGTTTGAGCATAAGCTGATGGGTGAACATGTTATTAGGTGCGTACGACTTGCAACAAGAGGTTTTGGGGTCATAACCAAGTTGACACAATAAATGGTCGTGAGATGGAGCACTCGAGTATAATGTGAGCAGGACCCTCTCTCAACTTGAGCTTTTGGTTAATTTGGTTGGTTGGTGCACGCAATCCAAGATGGTACCAAAGCCAAAAGGTATGGTGGTCATGACGCGGCCAAATATATCTAGTAATAGAAGAATAGGTGCAGTCTACATCTACAAGTGGCAGAACATATATTGAAGTGCTGTAGGAATTTTAACCAGCGAGATTGAGTATCTACCCATCAATCTAGCCAGGTGAGCACGTACGCAGTTCGGTATCTTGCGATCGTCTTCGTCGTCTCCGGCGGACCCGGGCCGGGCATCGATATTGGCTGGTGGCGCGGCGATGACAGGCCCTTTCTCAAGGTCCCGCCGGTCGTCTACCTTGGCCATGGGGCGAAGGCGACGGCGCCGGCGCCGGACGCTGACTCTACGGCGCGCTAACAACCTAAGTCAATTTCTAACCACTTTCCCTCTCCGAATTTTAACCGAAAAGATCAGAAAAGGAAGGAAGGAAGCCCTTTGCACTACGTGCGGATATATAGATTACAGGATTCTGAGCTGGATTACAGGATTCCAATGGGAAAAAATCTGCTCTTGTTTGCTTGCGCGTGCACGTGTCTCGCTGCTCCCCCTCTTTTCGGAGTGGAATAGTTCCGCTCTTGTTCGCTTGCGCGTGCACGTGTCGTACTGCTCCCCCCTCGTTCTGTTCTTCGTTGTGTCCATCGCCGACTGCATTTTTTTTTAGGTTCTGAGATCGAATTTTCGACCCTGATCTAGCCGCCAGGCTCCAGCGAGTCGACGTTTCTATGGACCGGTCTTCACCGGCGTTGTTGAAATTTGCCCATAGATTAACTACATCAAACTAGCCAAACAAACACGTTTAAAAAATCTTATGACCAAAGGCACGTGTCATGTTCGTTTTTATTTATTTTCTTAATATCTCACAGTACAACTTCTTAGACTAGTCGTGTATATATATACAAACAGACGACCTATGGCTAAACATAGTCGGACAGTAATCTAACTTCTAGATCTACACGGACAAGAGCTTAACCAAAACTAATACGTACTAACATGGACACACCTAGTCCAAACTTTATACGTATTGGACCCTAACTCAGATTAGTACTTATTCACTTATCAAGATTAAGCTAACAATCTCTCCCTAATCTTGATTGACGACTCTTTGCCTTCTGTGCTTCTCTAATCTTGAATCCTTGTAGACTGCGTCTCTCTAGGTCTCGCACCACGACAAGTCTAATTGGCTCTCCAAAATTTCGACTTGGCGAATTTACGGAACAACTCAAGTATGATCCGGACTATCCAGCCACGCTAGCAACCTTGTGGAATCGCACCACCCGTGGAGCACACCATCCATCCTAGCGTAATACATACCAACCTCCTGGCGTGGACTAGACCATCCACTTCGGCCTCATGTAGAGACAGATCCTCATTAAAGATACTCCCCTTCACTGGTCTATCGCCCCCTTCACACTTGAACTTGATCCTCTCGTCGAGACACATAGACGACCTGATCGAGGCACGCAAATTGCTTCTTCGTCCATATGATAAACAGTCCCTCAACCTTCATTCGCTTCAGCTGCAAGAGATCCTCATAGAGACGAGCACTTGGAAACAACGACGACCAACGGATACGACGCTGGCTTAACGTGCCAACCCGCACGCCTATGACACCTTGACTCTTCTAACTCCCCGGTTGACGATCTTGACGAGACTCCCGTCACCGCACCTCAGCACCTCCTCTCCCATCAGCGATCATCCACCTCCACCGCTTTTCTGACGACAGCGCCCTGCCGCCTCCCTCGTGTCGCTTCGCCGGACCACCATCGCCCGCCATCTTTCCTCCTCGCCGCTCCGCCAAACGACAATCGCCCGCCGCATCACCGTTGACGACATGTTTGCCGCCTCCACCCGATCGCCCGCCCCGAGGCGCTAGTCGGGTCGCCTCCCCGGGGCAAGTATGGCTTCAAATCTTTGACCTCGCTCTGATACCAAATGTTGGAATTGCCCACAGATCGACTACATCAAACTAGACAAACAAACACGTTCGAAAAATCTGATGGCCAAGGGTATGTGTCATGCCCTTTTTTTCTTTATTTTCTCAATATCTTACAGTACAACTTCTTAGACTAGTCATGTATATATACACGAACAGATGACCTGTGGCTAAACATAGCCGGACAGTAACCTGGCTTCTAGACCTACACGGACAAGAGCTTAACAAAAACTAATACGTACTAACATGGACACACCTAGTCCAAACTTCATACGTATTGGACCCTAACTCAGGCTAGTACTTACTCACTTATCAAGATTAAGCTAACACTTGCTGGTCCCCTCTCCCTCTGCCTGCTGCTCCGGCAGCGGGAGGAAGGACGATCCGGTCTCTCCGCTCTGTAGTTATGGTTTGGTTTTGCAGGTCGTGGAGCGTCGTTGGGATGGTGGGAGCGGCGCTCAGGCGAATAAAGCTGCCTCAACTTCACTCACACACCGACAACGTCCCTCGTGGCGGCGTCTCGGAGTTGATGGCATCGTGTGTGTGTGTGTGCCGATTCCTCGGATTGGCGGCATTAGAGTTCTTGGATGGTGTCGTCGAGGCGGAGGCAGCGATCCCATTAGGTGTGTCCCTCCTTCTGCTCTCTCCCCGTTACTACGGCGTTTGCTCCGACGTCATGGTGGAGAAGGGAGGATGTGTTGTCCAGTAGTACGCGCAGACGGTCGTCTGCGTATGTGTCAGATTGAAGATGGTTTATCTTGTGTTGGGTTTGTGGATGGAAGCTGGCAGTTCTGATTTCCTCTCCTGACGTTAGTCGTGCGGGGGTATCAGTTATGGAGTTTGATCGCGTGTCCGGGGACATGTTGTCCCGGTCTGATTCTTTCAACGACAATGGTTTTGCCTTTGGCAAGCTACTTTGGAGGTTTAAAAAGTTGCTGATCAGTGATGGAGCCACGTCAAGCTCTGGTGTTGTGGTGATCTGTCTTTCGCCCTTTTGGTGGTTGCTTCGGTGGTGCCAAAGGAGGAGGATAGGCACTGCTATTTTACATAAGTTTATCCTATATTTTCAGTTCTATAAGGTTGTTTCGTTCGTACCTTGTAACTTGTTTTATCTTATTAATAAAGAGCGGATTACAGTGTAAAAAAAAAGGTTCTGATTGATCTTTCCTTTTTATTTTGAGAATTTCCGGTTCAGATTGATTATGTTGCCGTGGGACTCCCTTTGAGAGCCAATTGCACATTAAGACTTCAATTTTGCACGTCATATAGGTTGCCTCAAATCTATTTGGCGAAGATCCGGGCGGCCTTCCCTCCCCGCCGCCGAGCCCTCCCTCCCGTGTCCTCTCCTCCCCGCCGCCGCCGTCCGGATCGTCGCCAGGCAAAGACCTGGGGGCGTGGCGGCGGTGGCGTCCCTGATCGCGATCTGGCGGAAGGCGGCGGCGTCCGTCTCGGCTGGTTTGGCGGTGGTGTTGCGGCGAGCGGAGACCGGTGATCCTTGGCCTAGATGGCGGCAGACAACGGTGGGGATCTAGGCCTAGCCGCGATCTGTCCCGTCCGTTGGCCTCGACGCTGGCGCCCAGGCGACCCGGGCCTTGTCCGCGCCACTAGGGCGCTTGGGGCATCTGCCCCCTACATGGTGGTGGTGGCCTCCTTCTCCGTTGGAATGGTCGGCCGGGTGGTCTTGCCGTCTTGCGGTGGATCCTGCTAGTTTCCGGCGGGTGGCGTGGGGGCTGCTGGCTCGGTTTCAATAAAGGAGGTGGTCCTGGATCCCTCTCAAGCCAAGACGATGATCTTTCGGATGTTGTTCTCCATTGATCTGGTTTCTGTGTCGTGTTCTGGAAGGCTTCGTCGGCGAACTCCATAAGTGCTATCATGCCGTGAGTTTGCTGGATGGATTGAATTTGGTCGTTCGCAGCCATTTTTTACTCTGACCATTTCGTTTCAGAGGGTGTAATTCGAAGCTTTGTTGGATGTTATTATCACGGGGCATGTTCTCGTTCCATGGTGCTAACGGAGAAAGTCATGGAGATCGAGATCTGAGGACAGACAATGGTGGTTTAAGTTTGTGTGGTGATGAGGAATTGGCTAGGTGACTTGTGAATTGGAGCAGTGGCATGCAAGTGGGGACGACTGCATAGGAGAGGTTCATGGTCCTACCTCTCAAGGTGAAAACCCATGGTCTGGTCTTAATTAGTTGTGCCTGGCAATGGCTTTGTTAAAGGTATTGTTTTGAGAGCGTGGAATTTTTTCAGGGTGAAAACCTAGATCTTTGATCGGGCGATGACGGTGTTTGTGCACTGTTTCCTTCTTGGAGGCGTCGTTTTGGAGAAGCTGGATTTCTGGTGTTGTCTTGCTGATGGTAGTACCGCTGTTTCAATAAATGTGTCACTGTAGCGCGACTTTTCTTTTTTGTAATTCTTTTTTTTTATTGTGTGCATCCGTGTGGCCGCTAGGGCAATGCGTCGTTGCAGAGGCTGAATGTAATTGGTATCCTGTGGTATTAATATATGCTCCTTTCAAAAAAAAATAGTAGCATTGCACTTTCTACAATTTTGTGTTGCAGTGCACTTCGATGACCTTTGGAAGAACCGCAGCAGTTAGCAACTCACACACATATTCTTATATTTTTCAATTTTTAAAGGCATATAAGACAACCCTGAGTAACCTGGCCAATCAAGTCGTGTGGGTAGTTTCTTCTCCTCAGGTTTATAAAAGTGTTCAATAATTCACGGTGGCAGAAAATGCTATAACGTGAAAACAACAAAATAAAATCCCACCTAATATGGGCTGAGTTAGGCATCACTAACTTGATATGGGGGAATCAGCTGCCTCCCTCGTTGTCTGATCCATTGAAGTGAAAAATCTGGAACGTCTGATCGTCTCAGTGAAAACTCCGAGCGCAACATTTTTATGCATGCACGCAACATGGCTAGCAATATTTTTCCCGTGGTTAGTAAAGTTGTGTGAAAACCCATTATATGTGTCTTTGTTTGCAACAATAAAAATAACACATCTAACATACGTGTCCAATGCACACAATGTCACATAAACACATTTGCAGCAGTACAAATATCCATCTAAAGTATACGCCTAAAAATTATTGAAACATGTAGCTCATCGGTTCATAACAAACACCATAGTCACTTGTAGCATGTTGAAACACCATTCACAACATAAAACATCCCCCCAAAAGTTACTAACCTCCACCTTTGACAATGGGGGCCAGCATCGCCCTTTGCTGCTTTGGACTCACTGGCTACAAATCCGGCTTGATGGAGTTACAAAGGAGACAGATCATAGACCCTTAACTTATTCCCTACTATCATGTTGTCTATTCATACTTGCTAGAATAGAATCCTATAAAAAGCCATTTTGCTTCTAAACTAGGATGCTGGCAAGGCAAACGTCTATCCTATGCAGATCATTTAGTCCTGATTATTTCGGTTTGTACTAGTCTATTGATGTTTATGCTTTCATTTCTACAAATACCTAAGGGGGTAAGAAAGCGTTTATACTTTGTCCAATCAAGATTCTTTTGGCAAAGCAATGATTATAAAAATAAATATACAATATCAATATTGTTTGTCATCCCAAGTGAAAGTACAATGGATGTCGCCTAGAGGGGGGTGAATAGGCTTTTAAAATTAGTAAGGTTTAGGCTCAAGTAAATGCGGAATAAAACTAATGTTTAATTTATTGAGCACAAAACCTAGCCAGTAAGTTCACCTAGGTGCACCAATAACTTATGCTAAGCAATACAAGCAACAAGGTGATAGCAAGATATAAATACTTCAAGCACGATGGCTATCACAACGTAAAGTGTATAAGTAAAGGGCTCGGTTGAGAGATAATCGATGGACGCGGAGACGAAGATTTGTTTTCCGAAGTTCACTTCCAAAGAAGCTACGTCTCCGTTGGAGATGTGCGATGGTGCAATGCTCTCCGAAGGCCACAAATGGATCACCTCGAGGTGTGGTGGCTCGATGCTCACCCAACGCCACACAAGGCCTCACCCCGGATACGGAAGCACGCAACTCACCGACGCCACAAAAGGCTCACCCTGTTCTCCCGAGTGCGCACCACAAAAGGCGGGCACTCGCTCCACTATGGGACGCTTGAGGGTGGTCACCGAACCCATACAAGATTGGGGATAACTCCACAACTCAATTGGAGGCTCCCAACAACAAAGCCACAAAAGTCTACAATGCCACAAAAGGCCAACAAAGCCACAAAAGTCTACAAGACCACAAAAGGTCAACAATCCAACCACACAACCGTCTAGGGTTCCAATGAACCCAAGAGTAACAAGCCCACAAGCTTGTACTCGCCGAATATCCGAGGAGAACTCAAACCTATGCAACAAATGAAAGGGCAAGTCATTCACTCCCAAATTCCAACAAAGCTACAAAAGCTATTGGGGGAATAAGGGAGGAAGAACAAAAGAGGAGAACACAAAACTCTCCAAGATCTAGATCCCAATGATTCCTTCACAAAGAAGGGATTTGGCTTGGGGGATTGTAGATCTAGATATCCTCTCTCAAATCCCTCAAAAAGATGCAAGAATCATAGGAAGAAAAAGGGGAGAGGGAAAGCTTCTTCAAGGTCAACAATGGAGGAGAGAGAGAAAGCCAAGAACCAAGAAGAAAAGCTAGTGCTCACGAAGGGGAAGAGGAGCCCCTTTTAAAGGGCTCCCAGATATGCCCGTTATGGGCATTCGCGACCCATGCCTGAACTTCCGGTGGGAGGCCGGAACTTCCGGTGGCACACAGCCAACGGTCAAAAACTGCGAAGCGAGAATCTGAAAACGCGAGTCCTGGTCAGAACTTCCGCCGGTCCACCGGAACTTCCGGTGGGAGCGGAACTTCCGGTGGAAGTGTCGACTGAAGTTCCGTCAAATAGACACATCCAAAGCAGAAGGTTACTGAACATGAGCGGAACAAGAGCCGGATTTTCAGTCGGTACTTTCGGCGGTAACTAGGACCGAGCGGAACTTCCGGTCCCTGGCCGGAACTTCCGGTGGGGGCGGTATTAACGCTATAACTTCTGGCACAAATTCCTTCAAATACAACAAACCAAACAGAGAGAATACTGAACGTGAGCGGAAGAAGAACCGGAAATTCCACCGAAACTTCCGGCGACAAAAATGCCCTAGCGGAACTTCCGGTCAGAGAAATTCCAGAAACCAGAAATGCAATAACTTTTGCATCCGAACTCCAAACGAGATGAAACCAATTTTGTTGGAAAGATAACAACAAAATATTGGGTATCACCTTGGGAGAAAATACCATGAATATATATATGTGAAGTATCCCCCAAGGTGTGGAGCCGGAAATCTCGCAAGATCAAAAACCGCAATAAGATATATATAAGGGAAATCCTTAGACAATGAACTAGAGCTTTTTATGATGATGACCACAAGCTCTAGATACTCTCATGGACAAGAACCAAATAACAACCAAGAAATACGATGCTATGAATGCAAAGGTTTGAGCTCTCTCCGAACGATGCAAACGAGACACCCGCTTGAGAGCTCCTCTTGATAGTACGGCTATCTATCCTAAACCCGGTCTCCCAACTAACAACACGAGATCGGTGTAACACCCTCAGAATCGGCCCTATGCAAGTCTTAGCGATTCCCGCCAAACTCGCATAGAAACGATTCAAAGGTGCCCACCAGGCACTTGCATGCGGGTGGAAAACGAAGTAATATCATTACACATTAGTCCATGATGGAACCCACAAAACAGATATATACAACAGCGACTCATCGAGTCAAGAATACAATATACAGTACAAAGATCCAAATCACCTTGAAAACGATACAGCGTCCGAGTACGGACAAGATGCAAATTAGGCTAAGATCCCTGAAGAATAACCAATGGCGTCCATAACCCTGCCCAGGCCAAGCCGGAAGGGTAACCCTGCTAACGACGTCGATCTCAAACCTGCTTAAACAAAAGGGGTGCCGACAAAGGGCAAAGGAAAAAGAGAGCGGTCAGTACTGAGGCCAGTACACGGCGAGACTAGAATTCGGCGGTCCTCGCCTACATAGGTATGGTGGACTGAAGCGGCAGCGCAGCATGCACTAAACAACCTATAGAGACTCAATACAACTAGCGGCTATCAGATAGGGATAAGAAAACCTATTCGGAACCAACCTGAAACTATCACCAAGCATACCCATCCTGGTATTTCCCCCTCGAGACCAAACGAGGAAGTCAACCAAGGAACCCACACAGTTGGCAGTTTTATTCATTCTGTTATAGTTGCGACAATTACTAGTCAGATATAGATAGAATGAGTCATCCTGATATAATAAGCAGTGCGCAATTTTAGTTAACCATTCCGTTGTAGTTGTAGTACTTACTAGTCAGATACATATAGCATGAGGCATCCCAAAACCCAGCAGTTGTTGTTACTTTTATTTAGCCATTCTGTTGTAGTTGCAATACTTACTAGTCAGATACAATGGTAACAGGTGACAATCCAAACCAGCAATTGTTGGCACTTTTATTTAGCCATTCCATTATAGTGAAGCTGATTACTAGTCATTATAAAGTCAAATTTATAGCACTACTTTAGTTATAGTTGTCTATGATCGAGATACTGTGCTCCAAGTCGTCCATAACCGCGGACACAGCTTTCAGAATGTTTTACCCTGCAGGAGGGCACAAATAGCAACACACGCACGATCAACCTCGAGAAAAACTAATAAAAACCCAACGAGGCATCACGACAGAGCAATTGCAAGATTCATATAAATTTCAGGGGGCCACCCCACCAAGTTACCCGTGACGAAGTTGGCCGGCTCCGAAACGGACCCAGAGGTTTGTGTCAATGGCTGTAAACGACTGGGAACCCGAAAGTGTGACTGGGCTTGTCGATACCGCGGAAACATTCCACTTACCTAAACAGTACAGGCGCTCCACGCGCAATCGTAAATAAAGCAGTAAGGCATGGCATAAGTACAGGATAATAATAAAGCCCCAAACTACTTTGTGGCCCCAAGAAATAAATATGACTCAAGCTCTGGCTAGAGGGATTCATGGTCCCACATGCGGATAGTGCGAATATTCAAAGAACAGGTATCAAGTACTCGGGGTCCTACGGGACACAAGTGGACGGTTAAAAACCAAATAACATCTATTGCTCACCTGTGCCTCTACATTATTTACCTACTTCAATTTTAGTTATTAAACGATAATTAAAGCCATGAGCATCTCCAACATAAAAGCATAAGGCATTTCTCCAACAATTGTGGTACTTGACAACACGCAACAGCACTGGAGCAAGCGACTGCGACACGCAAGTCCAACTATCTACCAAACAACAGGTAATAGGATGTGTCCAAGGCAATATAAGGCTACAAGGGATATCACGGGTACGAAAACTAGAGCATCGCATCACAGATAGCAATAGATCAACAGGAGGAAATAAAGACTAGAAAGGTAAAATAGGTAGAAAGGGGGAGAATGCTCGCCTGAACACATTGTCGAAGATTCATCCGAAGATCGGGTCGACACTCGCATCAACTCATCGGCCTAGCCCGTGAAGAAGCAAAACACTAGAAGAAACATCGGATGCACTATTTAATACTACGGCAAAGATCGGGCATGATACATGTATGATGTATGACATGGCAAAGGTGCAATGCAATTAGGCAATATTAAGCGGAACCGGGG
Source organism: Avena insularis (assembly GCA_023614405.1). Taxonomy (NCBI): domain Eukaryota; kingdom Viridiplantae; phylum Streptophyta; class Magnoliopsida; order Poales; family Poaceae; genus Avena; species Avena insularis. Next base: position 257,981,211 of record CM042691.1, read on the forward strand.
TCCCGACAATTAAATAGATGGTTCATATTGTTTAGATACCCCGTAATTTAATTATTGTCTTATCACGACAAAACATGGCATCGGTTCGCTACGCAAATTTAAACGGGGCCAATATAAGACTAGAAAAGCCCCACATATGGCCTCCATATTTAATTATGAGGTGAATCGGCAAAAGGCCCCCAAACAACATGATATGTTTGCAAGCATGACAATTAATATGCAACAATTATATATATTTCATTTATTAAAATAAGGTCTCGAAAAGAGGGTCACACTTGGTGGTTTGACGAACTTGGATTCGAGGGTTCGACGGGTTTGGTCTTTGGATCCGTGGATCGAGGGTCTTCGGCTCCCGGAAGGAGGACTTGGATGGTCGGTGTTGAACTCAGTTTCGACGCCAAACAGTCTTGGTATTTCCTCTTGACGATCTACATATCATTGCATCCTTGAAGAAGATCTTGAAGCCCATCTCTTCACCGATGTCCTTCTGGTGGCACCACGTCAGTACATGGAGCCTCGGAAAAATCTTGGCGTTGGTCCTTGTCGGATAAGCTGGCTTCGGGAGGCCAACAAGGATACACTGGACATCCCTGTGAAGCTAGCACATCGAAACCGGACAGAAACAGAGGCCTGCACGGCACACGCACAGGTAAGCAGAGCCGGAACAAAGAGGAACCGCGACGGCGGGCATAACTCAGGAGGCTCAAGGGAGACGACCGGTGGTGGGTTGCAGGGACGAAGGCCGTCGACGTCGGGGGTGCGGATGACCTATGCCTTGATGCTGTAGGATACGGAGAGGAAAGGGAGCATAGGGGCCGGACATGGACGGCAGAGGGAGATGATGCGGGCTTCCGTAGGATGGCGGCAGCGGAACGCTCGCGAGGAGGGCGGCGCTCGGGCCTGACGAGCTTGCAGGATGGCGAGCGGCGGGGTGTTGGTCTCGCGGAGGCCGGCATGGAGCTTGGTGGTGGCGGCCGGCGGAACGGGCTCGACGGTGAGCTGGAAGGCGAAGGCAGAGACGGCGGCAGGCGGAGCCGCACGGGTCGGTAGGAGGGCGATAGGGAGGGCCGACGCCTTCGGTGACGGAGACGAGCAGAGGACAAGGTGGCCGGCCGACGTCGTCTCTACTGGCAACGGGAAGGCGCTGCAGAGGGCCAGGGCGAGCGCGGCGAGCAGCGAAGGAGCCGGCCACAGCAGATGAGGCGGCGGCAGGTGCTATCGGGGACGGGATGGAGGAGGAGGTGGGGCGCGTGGGGAATCACGAGGAGGGGGTGGAATGGGGCGAACCAGGGTGAGTGGGGTCCACGCGGTGCAGGGAAACTACCCGAGAGCATGCGTGATGGGTGGGGCATCGTGTGCGGGTTGTGCCTGGTGGCGGCGGGGTGGTAGGATCAGGTTGTGGGATCTAGGGATTGGGGTGGTTAGATTAGGTTGTGGGATCTAGGGATTGGGGTGGTTAGATTAGGGTTTAGGTCTAGATATTTATTTGGGGTAGTAGGCTGCTGCCAGCTGGGCCTTTTGGGCCTGGCCGGTGGCGGCCTCCCTCGGAACAAAATAGATTTTTTTCTTTGTTTGAAAACAAAACATCTGTAAAAGGGTTTTAGACAAACAAAAGGTCCGGACAGATCTAGGGTTTGGATTTGAACAAAGAGGAGAATATCTAGAAAATAAAATAGGTTTTTAGAAAAGAGTTTTAGGCAAACAGATGCATGCTGATGTCATGAAGATACACATAATACAAACAACATCGATTTTCTAGTAGTGGTTTTACCCGGGGTGCTACAACCGGCAAAAGAGAAGCCCTATCAAGAACATACCTTTGCCTTGAGCATCCCACTTGAACTTGATGTAGACCGTCTTGTTATTCTATAGTGGGAACACCTTTCTTGTTTGCTCTTGCTTGATGAAGACTTGCAAATTGCTGCCCCATACTCCATGGGCAAACCTCTTCTTGAACTTGTCTTCATCACTCCATGAACACGAGGATGGCAAGCTTCAAGTATGAGATCTTCTAGAGATGGCGCATCTTGAGCTCGCCCTTCTTCATCCCTTCTTGAGGTTGATCCAACTTGATGCCACTCTTTGCACTTGTCTTGATCAACCTTCAAGCTCCTTTTTTCATGATTGCAATGGGCACAAAGCCCTTGGACATTTCTTCAACTTTCAACCTTGATACCAACACATGGACCAAGCGATGCCAATGGACAAACCTACAAGTGAAACTCAATTTACACATTAGTCCATAGAGATTGTCATTAATTACCAAAACCACACATGGGGCATACATGCCCTTTCACCAAGGATCAGGGAGTACTAGGAATTGAGGTAATTGAGACAAAGATTAAGTGTTTTAATAAGCAAATGGATATTTAAATTACTTTTTGATGAGGGAATGTGGTAACGATTATTACATAATAAATACCTACAAGGTAAAACTTTGTCACAAGTAGAAGAAAAATCTACAAATTCCTCCTTTTGGAAAGGTCTCGTGTGGGTTAAGGTTGTGTTCTTTACCGATGGGTTTTTTCAAAATTGGAGATACAGAAATCGTATGCTTCTGGTAAGATGTTTCGTTAGGTCCTGAATCATTGGCACGACAATATATGTCATGATATAACATTGTTCAAAGGAAAAATATCTTGGTGGAAAATATCCTTGCTCAAACACCTATGAATATTGTTTTCAGATGAGATTTTACTGTAAATAAGTGGACACAATGGTTGCATTTTATGCCAGTAGTTATTGATGGTTTACCCCACTGATAGTCCCAACCAATTTGTTTGGAATCTAACTCTATAGGTACTTTTACCATTAATTTTATGTATCTGGACCTAATGAACGGCCATACAACTTTCTTACATAAGTATCTATAGAAGTTAAAAGCCCACTAAAGATAAATTTATTTATGTGGTTTCTTAAGAATAAAGTTTTGTTAACAAAAGAAAATCTGGCTAAACGGAATTGGAATGGATGTCAAAAATGTTGCTTTTATGACTCAATGAAGTTCGTAGAACACTTGTTCCTTTCATGTCCTTTGCATGTATTATTAGGTGTATGTTTTTATTCACTTATAATATACCCTCACCATCAAATGTTATGAATATGTTTGGAAATTGGCTAAATAAGATTTATAAGAGAAATAAAGCTAGATACGCATTGGAGGTTCAATTCTATGTTGGTCCATTAGGACGTCTAGAAATGACATTGCCTTTAGTAAAGAAGTGGATACTATTTTTTTGCAGGTTATTGTCTAGTGGTGCAATAGATACAACGATGGCCCTACCTTCTCCCAATAGATCACCGGGAGCCAATTGATATTAGATGAAACTAGTTGTTGACAGTTGCACATGACTTCTATTTCTAGCCTACTGGGTGACAACATACTAGTAAACTCCAAATAGATATTTTTGTTGCTTTTTATTTTTAAAAGGTCCATACATTGATTTCGTTGAACTATGCAATAAAAAAGATGTGTTCATCAATTGATGTAAAGGCGGGCAGAGCTCCCCATTTAGGGAAAACAGATAAATATGCCACCTACACTATCATTAAAGTGTGATTTTGTCCTATACCTTTGAGCCACTAGGGCTCGGAGTCTTGGTTTTACACCATGTGTGTATCGTTAAAGCGCACTGCCCTTTCAGGGTGGCGTCCCTCTCTAAGTGTCTGTAGTTGCTTCTCTAATTTAAATTTATGTGTCCCTATTCATAAATGTAGGATCGTTGAGAGATGCAACTATTTTGGTTATCAGAATTATGTATTGAACACAATATCTCGATATGATACCCGGTTGATTCGTGTGCATTCACAAAAGTTCAATTGAAATCTCAAACTAAGAGAGAAGATGAGTTAAAGGTATAAAAGTTTATTTGGCCAAATCTTCCATCTAAAAGATCATCAAAATGTGATTAGCTTGTAACTTCAATCCTCTAGGGATCAAATCTTAGGTCTTACTCCATGTGTGTTACTAAAGTGGATTATTCTTTCAGAGAGGTAACGCTCCACTCGGCACGGAGATGATAGTGATGATCTTTTTTTATTGATCTTAAAGTTTCGTGGTCTTAGTCTTTAGTAGGTGTTGTGTGAGAATGTATGTGTAGCGTAGTCTTGAGCACTAGGCTTGGTGTTTAATCAAGTTTTAAAATCCTGATACTTATGTTTAATGGTTGTGTGCATCTATGGCTAGTGCAGAGGTCGGGAAGTGAAATTCTCCCGCAATTAAGAAAGAAAAGCCAACTGCTCCCCCTCCCGAGTGGTTCTAGAGGCCCCTCCACCACCAAACCCTAGGTTCCCCTTCCATCCTCTCCCCCTTTGGCCACCGGCGCTGCCCTCGCTGGCGGCGGTAACGACGCCCTTCTCGTCGAATGACGGGTAGGAAGGAGAGGTGCTAACCGATGGTGTTTATCGGGGGAAGGAGTGATGCTGATGGGGGCATAGGGCGGGGCGGCCATTTTTGGCCGGGTCCTTAGGCTCTCTGACGGGGTGCCATCATGGAGGAGCAGTACGCCAGCCGTGCGGCTTCGGTTGGCATGACGGCGATTTGCGCCTATCGGGCCGAGATCTGGTCTATGAGGCTTGATCTGACCATATGGGCCCGACTAGGGCAGGTGGTGCATGGTCTATGGCAGTCCTTGGGACACCAGCGATCTGCAACCTTGTGATGGACTACTTCCTTCCTCTTCGACCAATCTGGCAAGGAGAGGACTAGCGACGTGGGGGCCTGCCAGTCTCAAAAATAATGGTGGCAGTCCTAGGGTTCCTCCTCGCGCCAAGATGAAGACTTCCCGGATGCATGTCCCCATCAATTTGGTTGTAGTGGTGTGTTCCGGAAGGCTTTGCCAATGAACTCCACTGGGCGATTCATGCCTGGAGATTGCTGGATTGGGTGGGATTCGGTCGTGTGTACCTGTGTTTTTATCTGGCCGTTTGGGTTTCAGAGAAAGTGCTTCAAAGCTCTGATGGATGTTAATATTATGGAGCACATTTCTCGTTCCATAGTGCTGGCGAAGAATGTCATGAAAGCCGAGATCTGAGGACTATCAATGGTGGTTTGAATCTTTGTGGCAATGAGGAACTGGATTGGTGTTTTGTGACTTGGAGCAACGACAAACAAGTGGGGATGACTGCACACGAGAAATCCATGGTCTTATCTTTCAGGGTGAAAATCCAAGACTTTGCCTTAACTGTTTGTGTCTGACAATGGCCTTGTAGAAGGCATTGTTTTGAGAGTGTGGATTTTTTCGGGATGGAAACCTAAGATCTATGATCGAACGACGACGGTGTTTGTGCACTGTTTTCTGCTTTGAGGCGTTGCTTTTGATGTTGTCTTGGTGGTATTACTGTTGTTTTCAAGGAATAGAGCGCCGTTGCGGGAATTTTCTTTTTTAAATTTTATTTTCCTTTCGGCTGTGTGCATCCCTAATGCCGCTAGGTCAACACGTTGTTGTAGTGGGTGGGATCACTAATGTCGTAGTGCCGCTACGTCAAACACGTTGTTGTAGTGGTTGGGATCCCTAATCCCACTAGGTCAACACGTTGTTGCAGTGGTTATCTGTAATTGATATCTCTGCGATATTAATATATGTTTTTCTGTCGAAAAAGTACCGAGGATAGGTGCTCCGAATGGTACTCGGTATTTCCTAAAATCATTTTGGCATCAACGCGTATAGCATGAAATTATGCAGCTAAAACACTCAATAATTAGATGTACATTCAGTAATATTTAAAAGGTTTTATATTAGTGAACATGATGACAGCTGACAGACGGAGACGAAAACCCCCTATCCAACGTGCAAATGGCGAGGGCACACGTCAGAACCGGCTATGTACATGCGTGCCATGCGGCATAGCACACGTGTGGCACCACACACTGCCACACGCGCAGTCACGAACTCCTCGTGTCCGTTCGGTTGGCAGAAAGAAGCTGTGCAATTTCTTGGATCCGGTGAGCCGCTGTCGCACGTATATAGTACCTTACCTGGCAAACCCCCTGCATGCACCTGGTGACAGCGGTCGCATCAGAAATAACCAGCGAAATTGTCTCTATCTGTCTATCTGGGACTTGGCCACTGCAAAGCTTGGCAGTTTGCTACTACTGCATTTTCTCGACTTTTAGGAAGAAGAAAGCAGGGCACGGAATGATAATTCAGCCGATGTTGGACGGTTTCAGGCGGTAATTTGTGGTGTGCTGCATCTGCATGTCTTCCTTCTCTCTTGCATCCTGAGCTGAAAGATCATGCATTCTCTTAATCTCTCCAATCATCAGACATTGTTCTGAATTCTGAATAGTGAAGTTGCACTGAAGAAACGGCATATATATCTAGTTCTCGCCTAGAGAGACCGGAATTCAGAAGCTCAGATCAAGGATCTATACCATAGACATTACCCAATTAAACTTGATCCACAATGGAGATCGGAGCCGGTGGCTCGAGGGAGAGAGCGAAAAAAATGGAAGAGGGGCGGCCTGGCATGGCGGACGAGAGCCGCTCTGGCTAGCCAAGAAGACCCACCCATGCACCCACACTGACTGCATCCATCGGTTGACGACCGGTGAGATGGATCAGTTGGCGGAGGGCATTGCATAGGCAAGTCATTCTTGGCTACCGGACCAAGGGAGGCTCTCCATCTCCATGCAAGGCTTCCCCTCTTCTTCTTCAGTCACACCTGCTAAACTACTCCTCTTCAGTGATGTATGTATGATGGCTCTCCTTTTGGCTCTGTGTGTGGCATACATCACTGCTGGCTCACACCGGCCGGTATTTATAATGTGGACATGGGGAGGGGTCAGGGCAGGTGGCACACATGACATGGGGTCATGTTCAGATTGTATTTGTATAATTGTATCTAAGCAAAGAATCCTTGTAACTGTATTTATCATAAATCGATAAAAATGCAAATCAGACTCCTGCTATTTCTCAAAAAAATTACATGTAATTTGGGCGAGAATTTCGGGCTGTACAAAATCTTCCTCAAAGGAGTTTTCATGGGACGCATGAGGAAACTGATTATCTGATCACCCATGATATAATCATTGAACTGATGAAATTGCTGATTCTGAGGTTTAATCTTATGCAGTTCTTATAAGTGCTTCTACTACATGTTCTTCCTGGTTAATTTTATCGTATTTGGAGGAAACTTCATCAAATTAGTTCAGGATTTATACTACTTTAGTATGTTCTTCACATGGGAGGTCAGACTAAGAAAGACGTACCTGTTTTTTTTTTCCTGAAGAAAACAGGCCAACCGTTTGATTTTCTTTATTTTCCATGATTTTATTTCTCATCAAGAACAAGCCCACGACCAGTCAAAGAGTATGAGCCACACGTTCCGCAAAAAAAAACGAGTATGGGCCACATATCCCATTGTTCTTTCCTGTTCTGCATAGCAATATTATTCCACACAATAAGTAAAGTTTATTCCCTGTATCTTGAAAGTTGACTCGCCTCAAAATCTTTTGAAATCTCATCTGAAAAGACTGAGATTCCCTGTGCTAAGATCGATCAAAGTATCTGAACGGCATCTCTCGAAAAGGAGAAGAAAATCAAATGTCAATGATAATGAGCACCGTCTTTTTTTTTTGAACAAGGAGTGTCCCCGAAGGGACTAGAGGCTTCACATATATTTCAAGCGGTGGAAGTTACAAAAAATTACAAAGGACCTCATCAAATAAGAGTAAACACATAGGTCCATGGTATAGATAGAAAAGACCGCTCTGAAAAAAGACAAATGACAAACCGATCCTTCCTCTTCTCCACCACCGAGCAGGAAGACAGACACGCCACCATCAAGCACAAGAGCGGGGACGAAACCACTTGCTCCTGAGCCGACGAGCAGTGTGGCGGCTGACTTCAAAGGCCTCACGAAGGAGGTTAGAAAATTGCCGGAATCCTTTACCGGCTTTTTGATAGGCCATGTGCTGACCTTGGATGTCGGACGGCTATGACCCGCCGTCGAGGTGATGCTCAAGAAGATAGCCTCCCAACTCCACTACTGCCTGGCACTGAATCTAGCAGAATAATCCAGCAGCAGAGGGCTCCTTACCAAACCTGACCGACCGACTCACCACACCTGCCACAGGTGGGAGACAGACGGCGAAGAGAATCAGCTTGGCGCAGAACCCACGAACCTTTCTTCAAACCTTCATACCTGCAGAACATGGAATTAACTTCGCCCCTCTCCTCGCCACCATGGCCGGCTAGAGAAGCGGCAGCAACTCCATCTCCACGGGCAAAGGCACCATCGCTGCTCCATCCCCTCTTCCCCTCGCCACCAAGACCGGTCAGCAAGAAGATAAGCAGCAGCAGGATGCCCCGGATTAAAGAAGCACCACACTTATTTGCACAGCTCCCGGTCATTCCCCACCTCACAGCGAATCCCCACCAAGGGGCCTCACCGGAGAGGAGCAAGGACCGCCGCCGGTCATTGTGCGGAAGCGACCAGGACAAAGGAGACTGCAGGCGGAGAACTCCAATCGTTAGGCCGTCGCCGCTCGTTCTTCCCTCGCCGCCACGGCCGGCCGAAGAAGACGGCGACTCCAACGCCCTGGAGCAGCACCTAGAGATGGCCTTATTTGGGGCACAAGCAGCCCACGAACTCCCCACTGCTGCCGTCCTGGCAGCTTTGAAGAGCAGCGACCGCTGCCATCGGTTCCGGCCAGAGGAACGCGACGGACGCCACCCGGCAGGACGCCAAACCCCGGCACAAAGCCAGACCGTATAGCTACTATTTACAGGAATGGATCCGGTGCCGCACCTCCGCCTCCCTCGACCGTCGATGCCGGCGAGGTCGGCTTCGGTTTGGCCCGGCGCGGCCGACGGCTGAAGCAGGGAGAGGGGAAAGAGATAAGGTGCGGAGGCGCAATCAAGAGTAACAACCAGAGAGTATTATGTCAACATTGCAATGTGTTGCAGATGGTGCCCAAGTTTGCCCTAACAAAATGTTGACGGGATACAATATTTTGTTGGCTCCTAAATTTGTTGCATTCTCAGTCCTCACCACTCATTTCCTAATTCTTGCCAAAATTTTGACCAACAAAGGACCGGAGGGCGTCTAGCCAAGATCTGGTAAGCCAATGGCTGAAGCAGAATCTTGTGATAGTAAATGCAATAGCGTCGACTATCAGCAAAGAAAACAGCAAGGCATAGAAGGATTAGAAGTTGTCCCAACCGAGAGCTCAGCTTGTTTCATGTAGTTGGAGACACCTGAACTATGAGCTATGGAGAACCTAAATAGCCTGAACGTACGATCTCCATTTGGAAATCTGTTTGATAATGTTCCGATGTCTCCTATTCGCATATAAGGAATGTCCTTACATGTCATCTCTCTATTCTCTTCTTATTTCATCCTAAGTTTATGTGGCCGACTCCTATATGAATAAACAATGTGGGTTTGCTACCTAATTTCGTGAAAATGGAGTGGTATTTGTAGACAGGAGTGGCGATCATTATTCACACAAGTGCAGCAGGTTGATGGAATATCCATTATATACATATTACTACATTACATGTGTTAGATGTATATATCTATATATTGTATTTTCCCCATATGTTAGGGGGCTTCTTGTATATTTGCTCTGTACATGTACTATATATTGTGGCCTTTGGCCTCGAGAGGAATACAACTTGTCTATTCCTAACATGGTATCAGAGCCTTAGGGTTCACTCCTCTCCTCTCGTTGCGCAGCCGTCGCCCGCCCCGGTTCTCCGCCGCCGCGTCCGGCCGCTGTTGCCACCTCTCCGATCTCGGTTGTCGTCCTGCTCTCCGATCGGATCGAATCTTCTGCTTGTTTATTGGCCGTCCTCCGCGCAGCAACTTCCCTGCCACGCGCAGGCTGCAACCTCCCTGCCCACGCGCGCGGGACCTCCCAGACGCCCGCCCCAACCTCCCTGCCCACGTGCGCGGGACCTCCCAGACACCCGCCCCGGTTCTCAACTCCCCCGCCCCGGTTCTCAACTCCCAGACGCGCGGCTCCCTCCGCCCACGTGCTCGGCTCCCAGACGCGCGGCTCCCTCCGCCCACGTGCTCGGCTCCCAGACGCACGCCTGCCACCCGACGCGTGCTCCCAGACGTGCGCCTCCACCTGCCGCGCGGCTCCCAGACGCACGCGGGCCTCCACCTGCCTCCTGCCACGCGGGCCTCCACCTGCCTCCTGCCACGCGGGCTCCCAGACGCGTGCTCCAGTGCTGCTGCTCCCTCTGCCATCCCGCCTGGCCTGCTGCCGACTGATTTTCGTCTGTTTCGTCCGGATCAATTAGATCTGGATCTAGATCTGATCTGGAAAAAAAAACAGAGAGAGAGATGTCTTCTTCATCGGGTTATGTTGCGATTCCTCGCTGTCCGGTGGTCTTTGATGGCGCGAATTACCCTGATTCCGCTGCCTTTATGCGCGTTCACATGCGCGGTCTCCGTCTTTGGGATGTGCTCTCCGAAGGTATCGAGTATCTGCCCTCGTGGCTCCTCTGCCTCCGACGCCGATTGTGCTTGCTGCTGATGCTTCTCAGGAGGCCAAGGATGCTGCTCAGAGCGCTGATGATATTGCTGTTGCTGCCTATGACCTGAAGTTCAAGCAATATTCTGCTGATCTCGAGTCCTATCGCCACGCTCTGACTGCCTACACTCAGTGGGTCGATGAGGATGCTCGTACTGCTGCTGTTCTCACCTCCAGTGTTCTGCCCCAGTATGCTGCTGAGTTCATAAGTCTCCCTACTGTTGCTGCTCAGTGGGCCCATCTTCGTCAGCGCTATCAGCCGTCTGGGGATGCTCTTTACCTGTCTGTGGTTCGTCAGGAGCATGCTCTTCAACAGGGGGATTCCACTATTGATGAGTTTTATACTCAGAGTGCTGCTATCTGGCGTCAGCTTGATTCTCTCCGTACTGCTGTTTGTGGCACATGCTCGTGCTGCCAGATTGTGCGCTCGGACTTGGAGTTTCACCGCATCTATGAGTTTCTGTCCCGGCTTCACCAGGAGTTTGAGCCCCGGCGTGCTCAGCTGAATGCTCGTGGTCGTGTTCCGCTTTCTGAGGTGTTGTCTGAGCTTCGGGCTGAGGAGACCCGTCTCCGTGGTGCTGGTCTTCTTGCGGTTCCATCTGCGCTTGCTACTCGTGGTGCTCCGTTGCCGTCTGCTCCCTCGACTCAGCCACGGTCTCCTGTACCGCCGCCGCCGATACTACCCACTCCTCCAGTTCAGGGTCAGGGTCAGTTCCAGCAGCCTTAGGGTCCGAGTCAGCACCAGCAGGCTCGTGGTCAGGGTCGCCGTGGTTCTCTCACATCGCTTACATCGCAATGAGGATGGTCACACTTGGGCCACCTGTTATACGGACCCGCTTACGCCAGACCAGTGCTCGTGGACACCGGCTTCTTCCGGTCTTCAGCGGTGGCTCTCTCGATCAGGACATTATCGAGTCTTCGCGGCTGCTTGCTCTGTGCTCTTCTTCGACGAGCAGCACCGCTGGTTCTGTGGACTCTTCAGCATCAGGCGACCACCACCTTCTACACATCAGTACGCGTCTCCGTGGTATCTGGATTCTGGAGCTTCCTTTCATATGACATTTGAGTCTTCTTCTCTGTCCGCTCTTCGTTCTCTCCCTTCTCCTGTCCGTGTTTTTACGGCTGATGGTACCTCTCTCCCTGTTTCTAGTCGGGGCACCCTTTCTACTTCTTCTTTTTTTGTTCCTGATATCTCTCATGTCCCTCTTCTTAGGATGAATCTGTTCTCTGCTAGCCAGCCATCGACTCGGTTGTCGCGTCATACTTGATGCTGATTCTTGTGTTGTTCAGGACCGTCGCACCCAGGCCCTGGTTGAAGCTGGCCCTCGCAGCCGTGATTCTTCAGGACTTTGGGAGTTAGACTGGCTTCGCGTTCCTTCCGCTGCCACTTCATCCGCCAGTTCTTCTCCGGTTGTCGCCTCTACTACCAGCTCTTTTCAGCAGTGGCATCATCGTCTTGGTCACCTCTGTGACTCTCGCCTATCGTCATTAGTTCATCGTGGTCTTCTGGGGTCTGTCTCAGGAGATGGGTCTTTGCATTGTCAGGGCTGTAGGTTGGGTAAACAGATTCAGCTTCCCTATCCTACTAGCGATACGTCAGATCTCAGACCTTTTGATTTAGTTCATTCCGATGTTTGGGGTCCGGCTCCTTTCGCTCGAAGGGGGCCATCGCTATATTTTATTCATCGATGATTTTTCTCAGACACTTGGTTGTATTTTATGCGCTCGTAGTGAGGTGCTCTCCATATATCAGCGCTTTTGCGCCATGGTTCTGCATCAGATTCTACCCCCATCCGTGTTTCAGGTTGATTCTGCTGGTGAGTATATCTCCCAGATGTTGCGAGGTGTTCTTGCTGAGCAGGGCACTCTTGCTTAGTTCTCCTGTCCTGGCGCACATGCCCAGAATGGCGTTGCTGAGCGTAAGCATCGCCATCTTCTTGAGACCACTCGTGCTATGATGATTGCTTCTTCTCTCCCGCCGTATTTCTGGGCTGAGTCTGTCGCTATGTCGGCTTACCTCATCAATATTCAGCCTTCTGTTGCCTTGCAGGGTGGTATCCCTCTTGAGCGCCTCTCTGGACAGTCTCCAGATTACTCCATGCTTCGCTTGTTTGGTTGTGTTTGCTATGTTTTACTTGCTCCTCGCGAACGCACCAAACTGACCGCTCAGTCTGTTGAGTGTGTTTTCCTCGGATACAGTGATGAGCATAAGGGCTATCGATGTTGGGACCCTGTTGGTCGTCGGATGCGTATCTCTCGTGATGTTACTTTTGATGAGACGCGTCCTTTCTATCCTCGTCCCACCGCTGGTACTTACCCGGTGGAAGATATCTCTTTTCTTCTCTTTCCTGACACACCTCCTTCTACCCCTATTGTGTCTTCTTCAGGATCTCCTCCCCCTGATGTCTCTTCTTCGACACCGTCCTCTTCTTCTCCTCCTAGTTCTCCTCGTTCTCCGGAGTCTTTCTCTTCTATTCCCTCTTCTTCATCGTCGTCTCCTGCGTCGTCTTCCTCTGATGATCTTCCCTCTACTCGTCCTGTTCGTCAGCATCGTGCCCCCAACCGTTACTCTCCTAGTCAGTGTGGTCTTTCTGTTGCCTCCGAGCCGACCTCTTATCGAGATGCTGAGCATCATCCTGAATGGCAGCTGGCCATGGTCGAGGAGATTGCTGCGCTTGAGCGCACTGGCACCTAGGATCTTGTTTCTCCTCCTCCCGGTGTTCGTCCTATCACGTGTACGTGGGTCTATAAGATTAAGACTCGCTCTGATGGATCTCTTGAGCGCTATAAAGCGCGTCTTGTGGCTCGTGGTTTTCAGCAGGAGCATGGTCGTGACTATGATGAGACTTTTGCTCCTGTCGCTCATATGACCACTGTGCGTACTCTTCTTCTTTGTTGCTTACATCATCACTGGTCTGTGTCCCAGCTTGATGTTCAGAATGCCTTTCTCAATGGTGAGTTGAGTGAGGAGGTTTATATGCAGCCTCCTCCTGGGTACTCTGTTCCTGAGGGGATGGTTTGTCGCCTTCGATGTTCTCTTTATGGCCTCAAACAGGCCCCTCGTGCCTGGTTTGAGCGCTTTGCTTCTGTAGTGACAGCTGCTGGTTTCTCCCCTAGTGCTCATGATCCAGCGTTGTTTGTTCACACTTCTCCTCGTGGACGCACTCTTCTTCTTCTCTATGTTGATGATATGATCATTACTGGTGATGATCCTGAGTATATAGCCTTTGTTAAGGCTCGTCTTCGTGATCAGTTTCTTATGACCGATCTTGGTCCTCTTCGATACTTTCTTGGGATTGAGGTTTCCTCCACTTCTGATGGTTTTTATATCTCTCAGGAAAAGTATATTCAGGATCTTCTTGCTCGTGCTGCTCTTGGGGATGAGCGCACTGTTGAGACCCCTATAGAGCTTAATGTTAAGCTTCAACTTACTGATGGTGATCCTCTTTCTGATCCGACGCGTTATCGTCATCTTGTTGGGAGCCTTGTTTATCTTGCTGTCACTCGTCCTAACATCTCTTATCCTGTTCATATTCTGAGTCAGTTTGTTTCTGCTCCTACCACTGTTCACTATAGTCATCTTCTTCGTGTTCTTCGTTATCTTCGTGGTACGATCACTCGTCGTCTTTTCTTTCCTCGTTCCAGCTCTCTCCAGCTCCAGTGCTATTCGGACGCTACGTGGGCGAGTGATCCTTCGGATCGCCGTTCACTTTCTGCTTACTGTGTGTTTCTTGGTGGTTCGCTCATTGCTTGGAAGACGAAGAAACAGACAGCGGTTTCTCGTTCGAGTGTTGAGGCTGAGTTGCGTGCTATGGCCTTGTTGATTGCTGAGGTGACCTGGTTACGGTGGTTACTTGCGGATTTTGGGGTCTCGATTACCATACCCAGTCTGGTTTTGTCTGACAGTACAGGTGCTATTAGTGTTGCACGTGATCCGGTCAAGCATGAGCTTACCAAGCATATTGGTGTTGATGCTTTCTATACACGTGCTCAGGTGCAGGCTCAGGTTGTTGCGCTTCAGTATGTGCCTTCAGATTTACAGTTGGTGGACTTCTTCACGAAGGCACAGACCAGAGCGCAGCATGATTTCTTACTCTCCAAACTCAGTGTTGTGGATCCACCATGAGTTTGAGGGGGGGCGTTAGATGTATATATCTGTATATTGTATTTCCCCCATATGTTAGGGGGCTTCCTGTATATTTGCCTATACCTGTACTATATATTGTGGCCTTTGGCCCCGAGAGGAATACAATTTGTCTATTCCTAACAACATGAATGAGCCGGAGGTCGTTGAAGTAATTGTTGGTAGCGTCTAGCCTTCGTGAAAGACACATTTTTTATTCCACAAAATTGTATAAAATGGCATACTAATGTATTACCCTTAACCTATATCGACTGGTTGGTGGGCTGATAGAGTATTAAAGATAGGCACGTCTTGCTGCATTATTGTGTCTTAGTGTTGCCGAATGCCGCAACACCTTATTTTCGTCTAATATTTTTCATTAATGGATTGAACACAAGTTGTTGGCTACCCAATTTTTTTTTAACATGGGTTCTATATTTCTCTTCTTCAATGATCCTTTACACATGCCACTATTTATTCTGCTACAATGTTAAGTACTAAATAGTATTGGGGATTTTAGGAACCATCCAACCGGGCTTATCTAACGGTGGAGAAATAGGCAGTACTTGAAAGTACCGAAAAGAAGTAGTGGAAAGTACTGAAATTTTTATTTTATTTTTATTTAATAAAAGGGTAGGTAATCTAGAATCTATATGGCCCCACCTGTCATAAACTCTCTCATCTTACTATCTCGGACATGCTTATAGTCGCCTGAAGCATATTCAAAAGAAGTTTGACATTTTGGTCGCTAAACACCCCTAAGTTTAAATTGGGTAACCCCCTAAGTATGAAATACCGGGAAATTGACCCCCTCCAGGCACCGATGGTTGTTTTGATGGAGGTTTTGTCCAAGTGGACAAGTGGTTTTAGCCAGGGAGGCTCTCCCCTCGTCCTTCTACTTCAATGGTGCTAACAACTCGTCACCGACATGAGCGTCGGGTACTACACCAGGATCTCTGCCCTACCTCTCAAGTCCGACAAATCCCTTTGCATGGTGGATGCGTTCTGGATAAGCGAGAAGGAACACCACGGTAAATATCTTCAGAGTGCTAGTTCTTGCTGCTGCTACTACTACTACTACTACTACTACTACTACTACTACTACTACTACAGCCACAACCATGCTCTAGACCACGTATATGCACGGGCGACGGCCAGCACCACTTGCCACCTTGTCGTATGCCATGATGCCTGGCGCTGGCAGCCATGACGTCTACTATGATGCACATGCGATGTTGGACGATCAGGGCGTAATGGAAGCAGCCGGATCCTTGGCATAGAACGGAGTCAGCTACGGCATCGAGACAACAACGACGAGGACGGTGCGGGAGCCATCGTCCGGCCACAGTGGGCACATGCATCCGCAGTTGTCCATGTGCTCCGGTCACAATCGAGTTGCGTCACCATATAGCAAGCCCCTGCAGTCGGCAACGCCTATGGCGGCGAGTACGTCGGGCGGACGAAGGCACCGGCATTACCCATACCCATGTAATTCAAGCCACCATCTTCTTCCTCCTTCCACATAGGGCTCCTTTGATTTATAGGATAGGAAAATCATAGGAATATGAAAAACATAGGATTAAGATGCCATGGCTAGTTGAATCATATAGGAAGATGAGTTGTGTTTGATTGTGCCAAAGGATATTTTCCATAAGGTATGACCTAATGTTTTATTCCTATAGGATTTGCACTACAAGATTTCTATAGGATTACTTCCTATAGGATATATTCCTATGAATCAAACAACTAGTATAGGAAAAATTTCTATGGGATCTAAATCCTACACAATTCCTATATGAATCCTATGAATCAAAGAAGCCCTAACGCTCCATGGTAAAAAAAAAGAGTGGCGACGAGCAAAATTAATTGTTAATCTCCTCTCTAGCTAAAATCACTTGGCTAAAACCACTTGTTTTGTGTGGACAAAATCACTATCAAAACAGCCATTGGCTGCCCGGGGTCAATTACCCGGTATTTCATACATAGGGGGTTATAAGTGTCTCAATCTAAACTTAAGGAGCTTTACCGACCGAAACTCCAAAGTTAGGGGGTTATTTGGACATCTTTCAGCATATCCTGTTTCTGGCCGCCGCCGACGCGCCGGCTTGCCGTGGTCCTCTCCACCGGCGTCCGCCTTCGTGGCTTCCGACGGCACCTCGTATCCCGCCGCTGGCCCAAAGCTGCAACCCGCCTCGTGGTCCTCTCTGCCGGTCGTCGCCTCCGGGATCAACGAGTGATTTGGCCGCTGCCGATAGCCTCTCCGACCGACCTCCATTGTTGGCAAGATATAACAGTCACTTGATTTCAAATTCCCAGGCATGCGATGCAGTTTCTGCAGCATTGGCAACTTGACCAGATGTGAGGATCTTGGGTGAAAACTGAAAACTAGATCTTACTTCACTTGTATTGTTAGAGTTCAGATTTATATAGATACAGTCCACAGATTAACTCAATGGTCTCCATTTAGGAAACAACTGAAGCTACACTTTTATACAAAGTTGGCACGCCATGTCACAAATTGAACATACATCATTTACCAATTCAGATACATACAAGATGATTACTGGTTCATATAAACGGGAGTACAATTGTGATTGTTCCATCGCTGCACTTCAGAAGAACATACAAACAAATAGGGAAAAGCAGTTTCCATGTTCCAAGAAGAAAACAGATTTAGATGCATATGTATCGCACACGAGATCGATTGGGCTCGCATCAGCCCCGGCTCCTAAAACTTGCTGCCAACCAATATCTTAGCGATGCTACATTACTATGTACAAGAGTGCCACGATGGGATTTTTTGATTCATATCTGGATTAATTGCTCCTAGTCCATCAAGAAGGCAGCATCATTCATTACACCCACATGCTCAGGAATCCTTGCTAGGCGAGGCGGGCGAACTCCTTGGGGTAACTTAGTTTTCTAGATAAACATGCCTTGGTAAATAAACTGATTAGTTTGCAGCTAATATATATTTATCGATATTTTTTAGAAGTGGAGTAAGATTTGTTGTTGTGTCCAGCATAATGCAAAAAGAGGTAATTTCCAAATATCTCATTCTTGCACCAAGCTCATAGGTTTTAACCGCCACACTGCAGCAACGCGATGCGACACTTGCATAGACGGCTAAACAGGTCTCAACAAGCTACCAACCAAACGCTCGCCTACTCGCAGGAACACTCTGTGCTGGAGATCGCCTACTAGCAGGGGCACTGCATGTTGGAGCTCACTGGTCGCCACATCCGGGCAGACAGACCTCTGCCAAGAAACTATCAATTCAAGCGAAGCAGGGACTAACCAGAGCAGTCTATATGGAGCAACCATCATGAAGAGTCTATACCAAGCTTAGAATTTCATGTGTACATGGCACCTCTAGCAGCTAGGACTCATGTGTTGTGCGCCATATTGAGAACCTATATAGACTCAACGGCCGATGTAGCTCCATGCGTAAGTTTACTAATGTTCTGATGTCTCCAATTCCCATATACTTTGCATCTCGTTTCTCTGTTGTTTTCTTATCTTTTCCTTTGTTTATACGGCAGTTGCCTATAGGAACAAACATTGTGGATTTGCTATCTACAATCTACTTCCGCGAAGATGGAATGGTATATGTATAGGGAAGCGGCAGAAATCATTATTATTGACACATGTGCAATAGGTTGGTAGAGTATTCATTATAGTACATTACACGAATAAATTGCGGAGAAAATAAGATACGGATGTGTGGTTGATGGAGTACAAAAAGGATAGGCCGACGCGTATTGCTGTGTTGTTTTGTCTTAGTGTTGTGTGTCTAGTGTTGATACACTCTTGTGTCTTAGTGTAAGCAGATAACTAGTTTGCAGGTATATACATTTCAATGTTCAGGGGTTAAGTAAGATCAATGGTTGCATCCAACACAACATAATACAGAGGAATGTAATTTCTAGGTATATGAAACAGATGAATCTACTGCTGCTAAGTAAGGGCTCTCTAACTGATCCCCTAAAATCGGTTAGAGGAGTAAAAGTACGCAGCGGAGGCACCTAATCGAACTCCAAAATGATTAGAGGAGTAAAATTATACTCATCGGAGGAGTAAAAGTGACGGCCGACTCCTAAATTTACTCCTCCAAGGCCACTTCCGAGAAAACCTCCTGCCTCCCGACCCGCCGCACCCATTCCCGCCGGCGTCGCAGCCGGCGACCCCCATACCCCTCCGCCCCCACCCCGGTCCCTCCGCCGCCCTCCATCCTACCTCTTAGTCCCTCTGTTTCCTCTCGCCATCGCCGAAATCGACGGGAAGACCTAATTTTTGCCAGCCGCCGCCCCAATTTGCTCCAAATCGAGCTCCGTCAGCATCGATTCGTCGCAAGCTGGAGCCAGCGTGGCCTCTGATGACCACGTCAACTCGGAGTTGGCTCCCAGGAGGCCGACCACCACCGGTGTCGCGACACGGCTCGCCCCCTCCTCCTAGCCCACCACAGATCCCGCCGCCAACGACGGGTTTCGTCTATGCGTGGGACCGCTGGCCGAAGCTGGAGGATGCAGGGCTGGCGTTTGTCGATGCTGCTGCCAGAGATGGATTGCCGGCACCGCCGGCCGTAACCAACACAAGACGGAAAAGATGAATTTCCCCTCTCTTTTTTGTCATGTAAAATTGGAGCACAAGAAGTTGTGGCTTATTTAATTTTTGTTATGAATGAAGTACTAGGAATTCTACATGGACCGAGGATGAAGACAATGAGTTGTATTTTGCATGGCAACAATCAAATTCTTGTAGATGATGAAATATATGAAGCGAGTCTTTTTGGGAGAAAATTCATAAGAATTTCAATGAAAAGACAACCAGAGATGGTAGATCGCTTTCATCGATGTTAAATAGATGGCGCATTATTGTTATGCGTTCTAATGCATAACAAGAACACTTTGGTTTGTGCCGGTTTCTATCAGGTTGTATCGGTATCTATGGGAGAAGTATGTACTCTCTATGTATCGAGTTGTATCGGTATCTATTTTAGGTGTATTGGGATGTATTGGTATCAAAACCTATGATAACATATGTGTTTGTATCGAACTATTTGTATTGCAAATGATGAAAAATAGTTTACTCCTCTAAAAATAGGGGTTCGGTTAGGTGTCGACCTCTAAAGTTCGGTTAGAGATGCCCTAAAAGTAGAACCGATAATGGATGAACTGCCAAATTTTGGAAAGACCATTGGCTCAACGGAACGACACCACAAAGACTGCCCCACTTCTGTTTTGCCTGGCTAGAGGTAAAGCAATTTCAGCTGCTAATGCCCTCAACAATGGAAGGTGGCCCCGAGGACTCTCACGACTATACTTCAAGGAGGAATCGGTGCAATTCCTTCAGCTTTGGGCACAAATCGATGAGATTCAGTTAACCGCAGAGCCCGACAAGATTCAGTGGCTGCAATGCACTAGTGGGAACTACTATGCAAAAACGGCCTATGAGTTTCAGTTTGTGACATCTACACCAACGCCATTTGGACAGGGTATGGAAGGCAAAAATTGAAGGCAAGATAAAAATCCATGTCGTTATTCCTGCAAAATAGGAACTGGACGGCGGACAGACTCACGCGATCGGTACTGCCGTGCAATCAATCTTGCAGCCTATGTGATCAATCTCCTGAGACTGCTGCGCACCTGGCTTTGGGGTGTTGTTATGCTAAGGAGGTTTGCGAAACTGTTGCAGCCACTAATCCCTTATTGGCAGCTTTGAGCTCCCGATTGCCTTTAGTTAGAACCTGGTGGCAGAAGGTCTTCTCTATTGTGCAAGGAAACGGTCATACTTTCCTGCTATACTATTTGGCATTTTTGGAAGGAAAGATGGGGAAGAATTTTTAAGGGCAAAGAGAAGAGAGCGGTTTTACTTGGGGCAGCTATCAGAGACGGGGTGGCATTAGTTCAGATTGCACTTCTTTTGTGAGTTCA
The DNA here is from genome assembly GCA_023614405.1 of Avena insularis. Classification (NCBI taxonomy): domain Eukaryota; kingdom Viridiplantae; phylum Streptophyta; class Magnoliopsida; order Poales; family Poaceae; genus Avena; species Avena insularis. The sequence continues at coordinate 258,001,753 of CM042691.1, forward strand.
GTTCAGCTCTGAGAGGGCTGGAATAAGAATGTTTTCTCCTTTTTCTACCTTTCTTTGTATTCTGACTTTCAGGCTTATACAACTTTTCCCTCTTCTATCAATGAAAATAAGTAGGGCTCCTGCTGTTGCGGGTCAGAAAAAATAGTATTCTTTCATTGGCATGGAGCAAACCCAAGTAAATATCTGCAGCATCCAAATCCACCATATAAATATGAACAAAAAGGACATAACAAAGCTCTCATGACAAAGAACTTGATACGTATGGAGATAAGGATGAAGTCACCAGTATTGTCGATCTATCCTAGGCGGAAATGATAACCTGTTGAGGTCTCGTGTTTCATGTTATATAGTGTTGGAATAAAGCTCCAAAGGCATGTACATGAGAGAGAAATACAGGGGGGGTATATAAGGGGGTATAGAAAGGGGATCGGTGTACTACACCGTATCCAATACAACATGTGACAACCCTTGTGTACAAAGATGTCTAACAGCTCCCCTTAATCACAACCTTGGGAAAGGTTGAGATTACGCCTAAACTCACATAGTTCTTTAACTGCCAGAGCCTTTGTAAAATCATATGCAACTTGATCTTTGCTTGATATGAATTTGATATCTAGCAGTTTGTTTGCAACTCTCTCACGAACAAAATAGTAATCAATCTCAATATGTTTGGTTCTTGCATAAAAAACAGGATTGGCTGACAAATAGGTAGCACCTAAGTTATCACACCATAGACATGGCTTTACCTTAAGAGACACACCAAGTTCACCAAGAAGGACCTCAACCCAAATCAATTCATCCGTGGCATTTGCTAGAGCTTTGTATTCAGCTTCAGTACTAGATCTTGAAACTGTAGCTTGTTTTCTGGCACTCCAAGAGACCAAGTTGGGGCCTAGAAATATCGCAAAACCTCATGTGGATCTTCTATCATCAAGACAACCTGCCCAATCTGCATCTGAAAAGGCAATAAGCAAACTAGAGGAAGACTGCTGGAAAGTAAGTCCAACTTTTAGTGTACCCTGAACATATCTCAAAATCCTCTTAGCAGTTGTCTAGTGTGCAGTAGTAGGAGCATATAAATATTGACAAACCTTATTTACTGAGAAGAAAATATCAGGCCGTGTTAATGTCAAATACTGTAAGGCACCCACAATGCTTCTATACTGTGTACTATTATCAGGGCCAAGAGGTGAACCCTCAACCAGGGACAGTTTTCCAGTGGAAGATAACGGTGTAGGGGAGACTGCACAGTGGCGCATACCAACTTTAGCAAGCAAATCAGTGGCATACTTTTCTTGAGTGAGGAATAAACCATCATTAGTCTTTTTTACCTCAATTCCAAGGAAGAAGTGCAAGTAACCTAAATCCTTGAGAGCAAAATCATCATTGAGATCATGAAGTAAAGCTGATATGGATTGATCTGAGAAACTGGTTACTATAATGTCATCAACATAGATTAGGACAAATATCATAACACCAGCTTTGTTGTATAGGAAAAGTGAGGTATCTGCCTTAGATGGAGTAAAACCAAGAGCTTGTAACTTTGTACTAAGTCTAGCATACCATGCACGAGGCGCCTGTTTGAGACCATAAAGAGCTTTATCTAATTTGCATATAAAGTGAGGAGCTTGAGAGTTTTCAAAACCTGGAGGTTGTCTCATGTAAACCTCCTCTTCCAGAACGCCATTTAGAAACGCGTTCTTCACATCTAGCTGCCGCAAACTCTAGCCCCTAGAGACAGCAACTGCCAGAACAAGTCTGATGGTGGCTGCCTTAACTACAGGACTGAAGGTGTCTTCATAGTCGATGCCATATATTTGCTTAAAACCTTTTGCTACCAATCGTGCTTTATACCTGTCAATGGTACCATCAGCATTTTTCTTAACACGGTATACCCATTTGCAATCAATAACATTCTTGATAGAACGGGGAGGAACGAGATGCCAGGTCTTGTTTTCCATCAGGGCATTGTAATCCTCTTGCATAGCTTTGCACCAGCGGTCATCTTCTAGAGCCTCTGTGAGTGTGGAGGGCTCACCTATAGAATTAAAAAAACCATAGCGAATTGTTCCATCAGTGTACTATTTGGGTTGCTTGATACCTTTTTGTAACCGGGTTCGAGGTTCAACAATTTGAGTCATAGGAGGTGCCGCAGCTGAACCAGAAACGGACGATCTTGAATTGATGGTGTTGGAAGCATGCGGAGAGGGTTGCTGGGGAGTCACAGCGGGAGGCGGCACATCGACGGAGGAAGCATGTGGCGGGGCCCGCGACGGAGACCGTTCCCTCTCTAGAGGAACGTGGCATGTCGGTCGTCGCGAGTAAACGCGGACAAGCGCGGGAGACAGGCTCAGTTGACGAGGATGATGCGCGCTAGGAGAACTAGCATCGGGATCCTGCGGCGGCTGATCCGAGATAGCAGGAGAATCGTGCTCGGGATCAGAACCAGCTTCATCTTCTTGTTAATATTCAGAGGCATGATCAGAACTCATATATGTATCATTTTCACTCAAATTTTCAACATGTTCTTGCTGTACATCAGAGGTACCTATAGGCATATGTGATTCTGTAGTACACTGAGATTGATTAGTAACAACAGGTATAATAGGCATATGATCATCAACATGGGCATCCTCAATATTTGATGTAGTGGAAGGAAAATCTGGAGGTAAAAGGAGGATGTCATTTTTGAGTCTAGACCCAGCATTGGGATGGAATGATGCAAAGGGGAAAATATTTTCATCAAAAACAACATCTCGAGAGATATACACACGACCAGTTTTGATGTCTAGGCATTTTACCCCTTATGGCGAGGACTGTAGCCCAAGAAGACGCATTGGGTGGATCGAAAAGCAAGTTTGCATGTGTTTTAAGGACGAAGATTTGGCCAACATGCAAAACCAAATATTCTAAGTGAATCATAGTTGGGTGTAGTGTGGAGGAGACGTTCAGCAGGTGTCTCAAAATCTATGACTTTACTAGGAAGTAAATTTATGAGAAAAGTGGTTGTGAGAAAAGCTTCATCCCAAAACTTGAGAGGCATAGATGCATGAGCAAGAAGAGCAAGTCCAACCTCAACAATATGACGGTGTTTGCGTTCAGCAGAGCCATTTTGTTGGTGAGCATGAGGACAAGAAACATGGTGAGTGATACCAACTTTTTGAAAGAATCCATTGAGTTTTTCATATTCTCCACCCCAATCAGTTTGCATAGTCATGATTTTTCTATCAAATTTGCGTTCAACAAGTTGTTGGAAGTTCAAAAACACTTGATAGACATCAGAACATTTCTTGAGTAAGTAAATCCATGTAAATTTACCGAAATCATCAATGAAGCTTACATAATATATATGTTTTCCAACAGAAACAGGTGCTGGACCCCATACATCAGAGAAAACTTGTTCCAAAGGAACAATGAAAACACTATTAGAGACAGGATATGGTAATTGATGACTCTTAGCTAGTTGAAAAGGATCACAGATGTATGGATTTATTTCAGGGTTATAAGAAATATTGTTTTTCCTAAGAACTTGTTGAACCACAAAAGAAGAAGGATGTCCTAAGCGGTGATGCCATGTCGAGGAAGACGGATTTATTGTGATGAATGCTTGCTTGGAAGACCCGGTAGAAATAGGCACTAGCGGGTAGAGACCATCATGACATGGTCCCTCAAATAGAGTTCTCCTTGTGGCCTAATCCTTAATCAAGAAAAAAATTGGGTGAAACTCAAGAAAAACATCATTGTCAAGTGTAAGCTTATGGACAGAAAGCAAGTTTTTGGTGGCACTAGGAACATGAAGGATATTTTTGAGTTTTAAGGAGCTATGAGGAGTGCGCAATATTGAATGACCAATATGTTCTATTTGCATACCATTGCCATCGGCCGTGTGGACATGGTCGCGTCCCATGTACTTGTCGTGGATGGAGAGCTTGTGCAACTCGCCAGTCATGTGGTTTGTGGCACCAGTGTCTGGATACCAGTTGGTATCCACGCCATAGGAGGCCACGCTGGCCCCCTTGTCACCATCTTCATTGTGATTGTTGTTGTCCTGGAACCTCCACCAACAGTCACTCGCGGGGTGACCGTGGATCTTGCATATTTGACAGGTGACGTCAACATAGCGAGTAGGGGCACGTCCATGATGGCGACCACCCCCATCATCACGCTGCTGCTGACGGCGTCCTTGACCATCATTGTGCCGATCACCATCATATCGGTCACGGCGTTCATAGCCACGATTATCTTGACCACGGTACCCGCGATCTTCCTGGCGGTACCCGCGGTTATCTTGTCGAGGGCCACGGTCATCACCGCGGTGATCCCAGTTGTCCTGGCATCCACGGCGACCATCACGGCCGTGGTCATCTTGGCGTCCTCGCTGCTGCCCGCCCCCTCGGCGAGCCAGGTTGGCAGAGGAGTTGAATTCTGGTTCTTCTGGAGATTCTTGACGAAGATCATAAGCACATAATTGACTATATAGATCAGAAAGTGTTGTACCCGGGTTTGCGTTTACAGCAGCAACGAGGGAGTTGTAGCTGTGGTCGAGTCCATGCAAGATTTATCCAATCAGCTCATCATCATCAAGGGGTTTTCCAGCCGCAGCAAGTTCGGAGGTGAGAGCCTTCATCTTCGCGTAGTACTTGGCGGCGGTGAGGTTGTTTTTCCTGGCATCATTGAGGGCTGATCGCAGGCTCTGGATCTTGGACCGAGAGGGGGTCGAGATCAGGGCAATGAGAGCAGCCCAAACTTCAGCAGCGGTGTCGAGGCTGGTGACATGGGCAAGCACATCCGGCGACAACGAGTTCAGGATGAACCGCAGCACCTGGTGATCCCGCGAGATCCATGCGGTGTAGGCCGGATTCTCCAGGGTCATTATCTTCTTGTTTGCATCTTCCACCTCCATGGTTTCATACGGCGCAGCTTCCTTCCCCTCGACAAGAGCGAGGACACGGGCACCACGCAGGGCAAGCAGTACAAGGGCCTTCCATCCAAGGAAGTTCTCCCGAGTAAGCAGTTGTGTAGGAGGGGATCCCAACGATGCAGCCAAGGTCACCACCGAGGAGGCGGTGGAGGTCGACATGGCCAGAGAGAAGGGAGGAGGGTGTGTTTTTGTTTTTAGGGTTTTTGTTTGTGGGGCAGCAGCGGCGGCTGGTCAGGATAACCAGCAGCGTCGGCGGCAGGATCTTGGGTTTTGGCTTTTCTTCTGAAGCAGCGCGGCAGCTAGCAGAGAAGACCAACGGCGGCGGCGGCTGAGATGTGGAGCGGCGGCTAGGTTAGTAAGAGGGAGGCTCTGATACCATATTGTCGATCATCCTAGGAGGAAACGATAACCTGTTGAGGTCTCGTGTTTCATGTTATATAGTGTTGGAATAAAGCCTCTGAAGGCATGTACATGAGAGAGAAATAAAGGGGGGTATACAAGGGGGTATAGAAAGGGGATCGGTGTACTACACCGTATCCAATACAACATGTGACAGCCCTTGTGTACAAAGATGTCTAACAACCAGGTTGGTGCCTCAGCCAATAATAGTCTCCCTCTCTCCCTACTATAAATATGCCACTCCATCTTCACCGAAGTTTCAACGGACACACAAATAGAGGGGAAGATAAGCAAGAGCGGAGCGACCGATGTGATGTAATAATAGCGTGTACACGGGGATTGGAGACATCGAAACATTAGCAAACTGATTGGCAAAGGGAAAACGGTTGTTCAGTTTTTTAGGCTCTCCATATGCCGCATGGCACATGCATCCTTGCCATTGTGTCTTAGACCTGACAAGAGTTCTTCGTTTTTGTTCAACATCTCCCTTTAGTTGGTTGAACACAAATTGTTGGCTATCCAACTATTTTACCAGAGGTGGGCGGTATGACCAGTAATCGGGGAACACTAGATTTTTACTGGTGCAAGTTTTCCACATTAGAATGTTTTTTCTGAAACCTTTCTAATGGATCTACCAACATTTGTCTGCCTCAATTTCAGTCAAATAGAGCCCTTAGTTGAACATGGGTTATGCATTTCTCTTTTTCAACAATCTTTTCACACACCATTGTTTTATTCTTCTACGATGAATTAAGAGGTAACTAGTACAGTAGTATATAGATAATGGGGACGACTTAGTTTTCTTGAAAAACATACCTCGGTAAGTCGAATAGTTTGCAGCTATATATATTTGTCTATATATGTTCAGTGGGAGAGTAAGATTTGGCGTTGCATCCAGCACAACACAAAAATTCAATTTCAAGATATTTCATTCTTGCACCAAGATCACGGGTTCAAACCCCCATCTGGCAGCGTTCCAAACTTGTTTTTTCTGTGATGGGCCACTTGCAGAGACAGTGAAACAGACCAAAAACATGTTGAGACTTGACAAGTCTTAACAAACTACCACGTGCGCTCAGAATGAGCCTAGCTCCTACTCAAAGCTTCTGTTATGTTAATATGTGTTGATGCAATCTATTCGACCCATTAAAAGATTTCAAAAAAATATAAAAAAATCAACCGGTCGCAACTTTTTCTTGAGGGACACCAGAATTTCCAATTTTTGGCCGGTTACCAAAAAACTGATCCATATCTGCCATATGAACAAGTAGGACAAAACAATGCTCCTGGCCGAGAGTTGAGGATGAAGTCACCACGTCGGTGCCTCAACGCAGTGCTTCTCGCCTACTCGCAGTCACAGGGACACTTGCTGCTGGAGCGTGTTGCTCACCAAGGCCGGGCAGAAAGACCTCTGCGAAGCAACAAGCACATGGAGCAAACATCAGGCAGAATTTCTACCAAGCTTCGAATTTGGTGTGTATATAGCACCGCTAGCATCTAGGAGTCAGTTCACTAATGGAGAACCTAAATAGACTGAATGGTCGAACTCGCTTCATGGGTCTGTTTACTAATGTTCCGATGTCTCCAATGCCGGATACAATACAGGATGTCCTTGTATCTCATCCCTATTTTCTTTTCTTGTCTTCCCCCCTTTTTATATGAATGTTTCCTATATGATCAAAAATTGTGGAACATGGAGTGGTATATGTATAGGGGAGAGGCAGATCATTATTGAGACTAGTGCAACAGGTTGGCAGAGTATTCATTATAGTACTACATAACATGAATAATTTATGAATTAAATAATATACTACTCCCTCCGATCCATAATAAGTATTGGAGGTTTAGTCCAAATTTAAACTAAAAACCCCGACACTTATTTTAGATCAGATGTAGTACTGTGCGGTTGATGGATTACTAAAAGGATATACGCGTCTTGTTGCGTTCTTTTGTCTTAGTGTTGTGTCTAGTGTTGCTGCATTCTTGTGTCTTAGTATAACCGTAAGTGGATAATTAGTTTGCAGCTATATACGTATCCAACACAACACAATACAGAGGAATGTAATTCCTAGGTATCTATATCTAATAATAAAGAATGGAGTGTTTCTGTCCACCGTCCGTTATTTGGACTTTTTTGCCCCTGCGAGTTTAATATATTTACTGGGTCTGCCACCGCCAAAGAAAAACTAATCGGTTCGATGCTACCACCACCGAGGCGACCGAATCGGCGACCAAATTCCCTCTCCTGCCGACGGAATCCCCCTGCCTCCTCGACGGCGGACACCTCCCTCCAGATCCCTCCCCTCCTCTTACTCCACCGGAATCTGGGGGTTCCCACCGCCGACCAACTTCCCTTCTCCCCCGCCGGCGCTGGAGGTCGAGGCTCGAGGTCGACCACGGAGAGGGAGCGGCCGACGACACAAACGACTGGGAGGAATGGGCATCCACAAACCTAGCAACCCCCTTTGCTTACACACGCGATTCCTCTCTTCTTTCTCAGATATGAGGAAGCCATATCGCGTTCGGTGAGGAAAGGGAGTATGTGGAGGCGGCCGGCGAGGAAAGGAGGGGGCAGTAGCCGGCGAGGAAAGGAGGGGGCAATAGGCGGCGAGTGCTCCCTGCTCGATCTGACCTCGAGGAGGAATTCCTCCCGTCTCGTCCGTTCCCACGCGCGCTCGAAAGGTCACATCCAAGAAGGTATGTGGATTAATTAGGTGGACTCGAGGTCATGTTGCTACCCCTGTCGAGTCCTAGGTGGACATTGCCGTCGGCATCTTCAAGCAGGCAACGTCTTAGACGGGGACGGCTACAATGAGGGCGGCGTCCCCGACCTTCTTGCCAGTCTTCCACGCAGTCATCCCCCGCACGCAGGAGCCCCAAACAGGAATCTCGCACATCGAATGTATGCATCAGGCTGGCACCATAAATTTGGTGTGTAACCTGTGAACGCTTCAGGTAGCAGCAGCGGCTCAGGTGGTGCTGACTCTGTTCTCCTGTTTTGTGTTCAGATCGACCAATGCGATTTGCTTCTAATCTGTTTTGATTCCAATTTTATTTTGCTAGATCCAGATCGGTTCAAGAAAAGTGAAAGAATTCTTTTCTGAATTGTTTAATTAGACGATCACATGTCATGTTTTCCAAATTGGATTTGTTGCATTATTTTCTTGCGAGGTACAGTTGGTATTCTTGGCTTAAATTCCTCCTCCTGGATGCTATCCTTCTGAAGAAGATGGCATTGGCATGGACATGCTCACGGGCAGAGCGCCCACGAGAACTTCGCGTCCGCCTACCGAAGGCCATGTTCACCACTTAATCAATAAGGTGTTGATTGTTTGTATATAGTAGCTTATTTGTAGATGAATAAATCATGTAGTGCCTAAAATACAAACCGCTATTGGCATATTGATATGTATATAAGTTGTTTTAAAAATATGTAACATTAATCTCATGTCCGTAGGAGTCAAAGTACCATGGCTTCTTATATGCTAGGAGTAGTTCTCGAACGGCTGTCTGGCTTTTATCTGGTCCAGAAGGACTCATGGATACTCTCCATATACTGTTGTAATATCCAATGTCTGAGTAATACAAGTTTATTCACACAAAAATAGACAAATATTTTTTTAAATATGTAAATAATTTTAATAATATGTAATTTTTTTTTAAAAAAATAACATGAGTTGTAACTCAAAGTTTAGCTTTCTTTTTAAAGGAATCATGAGCTCTATTAAATTAGGTAACATCATTCATACTGTTTGTGTCCAGTGTCGACACATGTCGGTGCTGAATTGTATAACTCAAATTCTAACTATTAGAATACCGATGAAAATGATACAAACTTAGTAGCCACACTGTACCATTTTACCAACAAAATTGTCTGATTCCCTTTTCAGCAACCTTGCTCTTGGCGCAGCAACGCGCGGGCATTGTGCTAGTAAGAATCAAATGAATCTACTGCTGCTAAGTAAAAGTAGAACCGATATTCATTGGCACGGAGCAAAACCAAGTAAATATCTGCAGCATCCAAATACGCCGTATATGAAGGACAGAACAAAGCTCTCGTGAGTACAAACTTAAGACGTATGGAGATAAACGATGAAGTTACCTGGTAAGTGCCTCAACCAATAATAGTCTCCCTCTCTCCCCCCTATAAATATGTCACTCCATCTTCACGGATGTTGATATAGTGAAGCCACATTGTGGATGTTGATATAGTGAAGCCATATTGTTCAGGCAATGAAAACACAAAAATAGGGGGAGATAAGCAAGAACAGAGAAATGAGATGTAAGAACATCGTGTACACGTGAATTGGAGATATCAGAACATTAGCAAACTGTATAGCAAATGAAAATTGATTGTTTAGTTTAGTTAGGTTGTCCATATGCCACACGGCACATGCCTCCTTGCCATTTGTCTTAGTACTTAAGTTCCTCGTTTTTATTTAACATTTCCCTGGGGTGAACATAATTTTTAGCTACCAGACTACATTTTTACCTCGTATTCTCCGGTAAACCATAGAATGCCAGATTTTGTAGGTGGGAACTTTCTAAATTCAAATGTTCTTTATGAAACGTATCTAGCATATTTACCAAAATGTCAATTTGCATGAATTTCAAAAGAGTTTCATGGGTTCTATGTTTAGCTTTTTAACAATCCTTTTCACAAGCTATTATTTTATTATGATACGATGAATTATGGGGCATGAATATATGGATAATCCAGACAACTAGATTTTGATGGAAAACAGACCTCAGTAAGCACTGTCAAAAAAACACCTCAGATGATTCCTAGGAACATGAAACACATTAATCTACTGCTATGTCGGTTATATAGTGTGCTTTCATTGGCATGAAGCAAACCCAATTAAATATATGCAGCATCCAAATCTGTCGTATTGAACAAAAAGGACAAACGAAAGCTACGTCAATATGTGTGAAAAGTTGTAAGTATAGAGTCAAGGATGAAAACACGAAGTTGGTGCTACAGCTACTGGCAGTAGCAGCAACTCATTAGGCAAGATTCAATTAACGCCATGATTAGATCCTTTGGGGTGTTTTGCTCTTTTGGCATGAACCAGCGCACAACAAAGAAAGGGTAATTCTAAAATGCTCGGTGGAAGATCTGGACCACTGATGACCCAGAAGTATAGGGGTGTATCGTAGTCGATCCCAACGAGGAGCAGAAGGTGTTGACTAGTGGTATGGAGCAGGAAATCTCTGTAAATACTTAGCAAACGAATTTTTAGGGGTTTTCTAATTAAGCAAAGAAACAAAGTGCAAGTAATAAAGACAACGAACAAACGCAGCAAGTGGCCCAATCCTTTCTTAGCAAAGGACAAGCCGGTGAAAATACTTATAAGGACCAAACGTGCTCGAGGACACATGGGAATTCTGTCAAGTGCTTTCGCTTCAACTAGCTGAGTACCCTTCTTTGGTGTTGTAAGTGTTGTGTGGGTGAAACTGTGCTAATGTACCAATCTTACTTGGACTAATACATACTTGTGATTAAACCCCCTGCAAGCATCCGCAACTACAGGAAAGTAATTAAGATATAGACCTAACCACAACCTTAAACTCTGAGATCCTACACTCCCTTGTGCAATGGTGTCCTAACGGGGTTCAGGTTTCTGTCACTCCGGCAACCCCACAATTAGTAGCCAAATACACAATGCATTCCCCTAGGCCCATAAATGGTGAAGTATCATGTAGTCGACGTTCACATGACACCACTAGAAGAATAGCACCACAACTTAAATACTAAACCATTGAATAATATCTCAACACAAATCCAGTACTAATAACATGACTTCTCCCATGTCCTCAAGAACTAAACGAACTACTCAAAAGACATCATATGGATCAAGATCAAAGATGATATGGTGATTGATAACAATCTGAACATAAACAATAATCCAATGGTTCCACTCACAAGCATCAACTAAAATAGTAATCAACACCGAGAAAGTTTCCCCTCAAATCTATGCAAGTATTCAACACAATTGTTACAGCGAGATGGAGTGGTGATGATGGTGCTGGTGGAGATGATGGTGTGGATGATGATGATGATCCCGATGAAGTCTAGTGTGATGATGGTGTTGATGGCGATGATCTCCCCTCTCCGGGAAGGAATTTCCCCGGCAGAAATTTGTCTGCCGGAGAGCTCTTTCTCTCTCGGTGTTTTCCGCCCCGCAGAGGCGGAGGAATCTTTCTGTGGTCGCTCACCGTGTTTTAGGGTCCCGAGAGGAAGATATAGGCGAGAGGGCGGAGTCGAAGGCTGGCCAGGTGGGCCACACCCACCCTAGGCGCGGCCTAGGGGGGCCCGCACCTGGGGGTGTGGGCCCTTGTGGCCCAACTCCGCCTCCCCTTCTAGCTTCCTTCGTCTGCTGGGAAAATATAGTTTTCCATGATTTTTCTAGTATTTTTCTGATCTTCGTGAAATTGCATCAAAACACCTCTTTTTCCATCAGAATCCTGACTCCGGCAGTCCATCCTCCAAGAATCATCCAACATGCAAACACAGAGGAAAAGACATAAGTAACACCTCATAATAATACACATATCAATGAATAGAGGCAAATTATAATATAGAATGATGATGCAAATTGGACGTATCAACTATATTCCTAGGGATATTACCTACGAAAAAGTTTTCTCTCGTAATGGCTTTCGCAGATCCTGGACAATCATTGCATATCCTCTCATTGGACATTTGTAGTCTGCTAGCCTGCTAGCTACTGAAGCTTTACCGCTCGACAACATTGACACTCACCCATATCAACGGCCTGTTCTTCTGGAGCACCCTGTGGATGTGGCATGGTGAGATCAGTTCCTTCTTGAGGATTTCAAACAGATGGGGGTGCCTTTTATGGCTAGCTCTTCTCCCTGGACTTTTTTGAAAACACCTTCCTGCCATTTCATGACCCTTCATGCGGGCTCTTCATGCCTATCTCTCTTTGAGCAAGTCGATTACTCCAGATTGTTTTGTGAACAATCAGTCCACTCATTAATAATTACTAATCAAATTTTCTGGAGGACCACTAAAGCGCTCTAGCAGATTAGTTTGTTAGGAAACTTGCTGCTACTGTCAACATGCAGTTCCACCAAGCTGGAGGCAACAAAATCTCTAACAAGCTGGCCTTTGAGCCGCTGGCTATCGCCGGCTGATGTCTACGCACTTCTATTCTTGTAGACAGTTGTTGGGCCTTCAAGTGGAGAGGTTTGTAGAACAACAACAAGTTTCCTTGGATTACCCAAGGTTTATCGAACTCAGGAAGGAAGTGGTCAAAGGTATTCCTCTCAAGCAACCCTGCAATCAAGATACAAGAAGTCTCTTGGATCCCCAACACACCAAATACACTTGTCAGGTGTATAGGTGCACTAGTTCGGCGAAGAGATAGTGAAATACAAGTGGTAACGGTGCCAGAAAAGAGCTTCTGACTTGTTGTTGACGTGGGGTAACGGTGCTAAAAAAGAGCTGATGGCGTGGAGGAACAGACTAAAGGCAAACTCAAGGAAGCAAGCAACATGCAACAGATCTAGTAGCAAACGGTGTTTGAATGTTTAGAAACAAGGCCTAGGGATCACACTTTCACTAGTGAACACTCTCTCATATAAATATCCTCTCTTCATGATACTACTCTCCGGTTGGACACTCTAATCCATGGTAGGGCCTTCCCTAATCTAGATAACCCCACACTGTCACCTTGAGCGCTAGATGGTTCCAACAAACACCACAATTTCATAGAGACATCCAACTCCAAATATAACTCATAACAAATATTCAATCTAGCCAAAGTGCCACACACGGTATGCACGCTGTCACTTTCACACACGTGGGAAAAAGCATAGATCTATTAAAGCACAAAGAGTATTTATGTAGACTCAAGCCTAAGTGCCACCATGGCGTGCACGCTATCACTTTCACACACATGGGGAGAGTAGAGATCTAATGAAGCACTTGAGTAGAAAGGTAGATCTACTTGATTACAAAGCTCATGACCATAACAAGATCATGCATAGAGAGAGAGAGATGAACACATAGCTACCGGTAGAGCCCTTAGCCCTGAGGAAGAACTACTCCCTCCTCATCATGGGAATCAGCAATGGTGATGAAGATGGCGATGGAGATCGATGGAGATGGCTCCGGGGGCACTTCCCCGTCCCGGCAGGGTGCCGGAACAGAGACTTTCTGTCGCTCGAATCTCCCCTTCGGTGGCGGCGGCGGTACAGAGGTTTTCGTGGATTTCTTCTGGATTCATTAAGGTTTTCCCATCGGAGGCTTCATATAAGCGCAGGAATCAAGGTCGGTGGGGGTACAGGGGGCCCACACCCCCTCCAGGCGCCCCTAGGGCTTGCCCACGCCTAGGGGGATTTGGCCACCCTGTGGCCCCCCTCCGTCTCTGCTTCGTGGTTCCGTGTTGCTCCGGGAAAAAATAATAACTTTGGCTTTTGTCCCGTCCAATTCCGAGAATATCGATTTTCTGCCTTTCTGGAACCAAAAACAGAAGAAAACAGGCAACTAGCACTGTGGCAACTTGTTAATAGGTTAGTTCCAAAAAAGATATAAAAACACCTCAAAGTATAGACAAAGCAAAGAAAAGTAGATACAAAACAAGCATGGAGCATCAAAAATTATAGATACGTTTCCGACGTATCAAGCATCCCCAAGCTTAACTCCTACTTGTCCTCAAGTACGTAAGTGATAAAAAGAATAATTTTTTAGGTGACATGCACCATCAAAACCAAGATCAAACCATTTGCAAGCATTGAAAGTTGGGATCAAAGAACTCTAAACATGTGCATGAAGGATGGAGTTCTAACAATAGGACATAGTAACTATGCATGCAACATGAAAGGCTACAAACAAAGATCATGAATAACATGCATTGAAAAATGTTAGTTTGTTTCACATACAAAAAACATAGCATAGTGACATTCAGCTTGTCCCTCATAGAGTAGCAAATAGATGCATAGGACACCTTCAAAGTTCACAAGGGTGACTAGAAACAAATAGCACAAGAACAAGTAATATCACAATATGCATCAATCAATAAGCTTTGGAACACTGCACATAGAATGACAACTATGCTCTCTTAATGGTGCCTAAAGGTAGAAGGTGGAGACTCAATAATGGTGTAAGAAAGGCCTTTTTGTAAAGGAAGCAGGGATTTCAAGTTTCAAAAAGAGCTTCCAAAAATTATGGTACTTGTTAGCTTTCAGCCCTCATTGCCCCTATCATAAGCATCTTGAAGTGGTTAAGGTTAAAGTGGCAAAGCTGGATTATATGCTTGACGAAGTATAAGTTGGCAATCTCATGCCCCTTGAATACGAGGGCCACACCTCATGAATACTCAACTTTGGGTCCAGGTAAGTTCTTGTCACTGTAAGTATTTTCATATCATTGAGAACCGCGAACGGGGTACCCCTTGCACATGGTACAGGAGCTTTTTCCCATAACCAAAATGACAAGGCAAGCAGACAATGAGCATCTTAGCAATCTTCTTATGTACCATGGGAATATGGTGCTTTTTTCTCTCTTTCCTCTTTTCTCAATGTGTCTCTCTTTTTTTTATAAAAAGAATGCTTCATAGATGTCACTATGGTGATGCTGCAAGTTTCCACCATGATTAGGCATGGCTTAGGCTAGCGGCCCAGGCGTTTCTCTAACACAGGATACAAACTCCATGGACTTACAAGTTCCCTCTTTATTTCACACCGGTGACATCCATAGACAAAATAGCATGATATCAACTGAGTACAAAGTACAAGTGCAATGTTGAAAGCGTTCCACATGACAGCACGGTTCTGCTAATTCCAACTTATATGTGCTAACATATACAACAAAGTTGTAACAATGGTTCAAGTTTATTAGGGGCAAAGAATAAAGTGTGCCATCAAGTTTGTGAGGGCTTTAATCACAAAGTTTTCACATAACAAAATAGTTTTAATTGGAAGATAGCTGAAAACAAGAATATACTTGTAATGGTGTAACACACCATGCATAGGAGTTTATAGTGGACACTTTGGAATAACTTGGTTTCTTGGGAGTTGGAAGCATGAGTAGAGATTACTCACACAAGTGGAGGCTAGCAAAAGACTGGGAGCAACAAACTAAGAGAGCATAATGGGCATAATCATACAGTGCAACAAAGCATACTAATCAAAGCAAAGAGTGGTACTACAAGTCAAGGACTAAATGATCATAGAGGCTATGTTGACTTGTCATAGTCATAACATGGTGTGAGCATGTGCCAAGTCAACCCAAACAAAGTATCAAAGGAGAATACCACAATACTATGCTTTTGCATGCTAAAACAACGCATAATTTCTTCAAGGCACACTAAGCAATCACAATTGTTTGGAACAAGACATGCTACAACAATAATCACTAAGCATAAGGTCAAAATAACACCTATCATGTCATGCTAAAGTCTAAGCCACAGTCAATGCAAGCTCTTGCACTTACAAGCAAGAACTTACTACTCTTTTCCAACACCAATCAACCTATTTGAAACAACTCACAAAGATAATAATCAATAAATACCAGTGAGCTTGTCTCACAAATCCACAAAGAAGAACTAAAAAGTTCTAAGCTGAAATCACAAGAAAACTAAGGCTAAGCACAGTGCTAGCAAAAGTGAACACTCACAAAACAATAAGAGTGAAAACTAGAGTGTTCTAGGCAATGAAAACAGAGTGTGTCTCTCTTCAAAATAAGTGTGGTGTAACCAACCAACTTATTCAAGCAATAAGCAAACGAAAACCAAAAACAAAAACTAAGACGCTCCAAGAACAACACAACAATGCATGAAACAATAAAAACGAAGTGTCTAGAAAGACCTGAGATTTTTATTGATGAAGAAGGGGATGCCCAAGGCATCCCCAAGCTTTAACGCTTGTACCTCTTGGATATTTCTTGGGGTGACACCGGGGTGGCATCCCCAAGCTTGAGATTTTGTCCATTCTTCATCTCATTACATCATTCTTTCTCTACACATAAAATTTTTCCTTCATACAAAACTTCACACAATCATCATTAGCGACATTAGTGTATTCAAAAGATATTAGACCTCTGGAAAAGCTTTGGAACAACAACGCTTTTATCTAAAAACACAAGCTACTGTAGTAAATCCTTCAAAAAGCTCAATTCCCCAAAAGAGAACTCAAAAAGGAATCAATAAGAAGCAAATGCAAATAATGACAGAAATCTGTCAAAAAAGACCAGCAGGTAGAAACCGATTTTTTTGAAAATCTTCTGTTACTCAAATCAAAAAGTGTTGAACTAACGAAAGTTAGCTAACATACTGGGGGATTTATTCGTAAATTTTAGCTCAATCCGAGTTACAGAGACTCCTCACGAATTTTTATGGTGGAGGACAGAAATCTGTTTCGGGACAGCAACTCCCCAAATCTTACTTCCCTCTCATTAGAGGTCATTCTTGGCACAAAAAAGCAAACAAAAAGGATAAGGAGAGGTCATTACAGAAGTAATAACTTCCAAGACTCAAGAAAACTCTTGGGTTATCTCCCAACAAGTACTTTTCTTTAACGCCTTTAAGTTAAGCTTGATAGTTTGAGAAGATGCTCATATAAGAAATATGAATTGAAGTAAAAGAGAGTGTCAAGAACCAAATTTAAAACACATTTAAGTCTAACCCAATTCCTATGCATAGGAATCTTGTAAAGAAACAAGTCATGAAAGCACAAAGCACCAAGCTTAGGGAAGCAATACAAATGCAACTTCAAAATTTTCAACATAAAGAGGGAAAACTTAATATTTTTGAGATGCATAAAACCATGTTTCCCTCTCTCATAATAACTTTCAGTAGCAATATGAACAAAATTAACAATATAACCATCACATAAAACATTCTTATCATGAGCCAGATGCATAAAATGATTATTACTCTCCACATAAGCATAGTCACTCTTATTAATCGGAGTGGGAGAAAATTCAACAAAATAGCTATCACTATCATTCTAATGACCATAATCATCAAATATAGGAGGCATATTGTAATCACAATAAATTTGCTCCTCAATAGCAGGTGGACTGAAAATATCATACTCATCATTGTAATCATCATAAATTGGAGGTTTGCTATCATCATAAGCAATAGAATAACTATCTTCCCAAGTGTATTCATTTGTAAACATATGATCACTGGAAGGAACATGGATAGCACTAATAGCACAAAAACTATTAATATCATCATTTTCAGAATTGGTACCAAAGAGATTTTCAATATCAAAAGTGGTGTGCTTTTCCCAATCATGATCACTATATGTAAAGGCATAGGAACATCATGTAGTTTAGACTCATCGGCAAAAACTATGATAGAAGCAACATGATTAGAGGAAGATACCGTTTCCTCTCTCCTTTTACTCCTCCTCCTCTTCTTCTTCTTCTTCTTCTCCTCTTTAGGAGGGAGAGGCTTGAAAGGAAGCTTCCCACATACCCTGGCTTATTGTTAGAGACAATAGAAGAAACTTTGGAGGATTCCTCCTTTTCATTAATAAGAACAAAACTCATATTAGTCCTGTCATATTTTGGTAAAATATCATATTTTATAAGATTTTATATGTAAGTATTCGCGTGGCAATTATCAACACAATAAAGATGACACCCATGCAGGACGCAATTCATACCAAAAGCACTCATGTCTACCAAAGAAGTTTTTCTTGATAACTCTTCACACCCCAAAAACAATGTAAGTTCATCATGTTGATTATCAGTGATCGCGTTATCACAATACAAGCTTGCAGTACTCATATGGCTTGAGCATTGAAAATTGAAATGACCCACTTCACAGCAGAGTTCACAAATAAAAGGGTAGAGGGCACAAATTTTTTTACCAAGATCATTTAGAGCCTTATACCACGTTCTGGTTTTTTCATTCCAGTGGTTGATACAATATTCTTCTTCTATTTGATTCTTCTCACAAGGTCTATGCATACCACAAAAAATTAACATGCTTATAAGAAATAGTACTTTCAGAAGTTTGAGCATGTTTATTGCAATCATTAATAACATTTTCATTTTCCATGCAAGTGTCTTTAAAAGGTTCATGATACATGTCCCATTTTTCTTTAGGAGCATTAATATGGGAAGTAAAGGCTCTATAACATCTAACAAGAATTTGAGGATCAAGACCATATTTAGCACTAAGCTCTTGAAAATCAGCAGTTTCAGCGAAAGACTTAATGCAATCATACTCATAGTTTATACCTGGTTATTTACCTTTGTCGTTATCCCAATCTTCAGTATTGCTTTGAATTGTTTCAAGAAGATCCCACTTAGCTTTGACCTTCTTACTTGTGAAGGATCCCTCCAAATAGGTATCCAAATAGTCCTTGTAATGTCCTGAAAGCCTTGCATAAAAATTATTAATAACAATATTACTGGGGATCTCATGAATGGGACATTTGAGCATTAGTGACTTCAATCTCCCCCAAGCTTGGGCAATACTTTCTCCCTCATGAGGATGAAAATTATAAATATAATTCCTATCTTTATGAATTTCATGAGGAGGATAAAATTTATAATAAAAGAGAGATTCAAGTTCCTTCCACTCCAAATGATGAGGATCATCTAGTAGCTCATACCACTCCCTTGCTTTGTCCCTAAGTGAGAAAGGGAATAGCTTCCTCTTAACTTGGTCCATTGAAATACCTGCACACTTGAACAACTCGCATAATTCATGTATAAAGAGTAAATGATCACTAGGATGGACAGTTCCATCTCCAAAATAGCAGTTATTCATAACACGTTCAACAATTCCAATAGGTATTTCAAAAGGGACACTTTCAGTATGTGGATTTAAAATATCACAAGTATCATTATAATTACCACATATGGGAGATAAAGTATCATAAGAGCAAATTTTCTTCCCTAAAGCTGGGGAGCTAAAAAGATCATTTTCATAAAAACTAGCTTCCCCAAACTTAGACTTTTCCATAGCATTAGCAATAATGGTGTCCAAAGAGTTCATACTAATAACATTGCTATTAGCATGCAAATAAAGTTCCATAGATTTTTTAATTTTCTATTCAAACACTTCATGTCCTAACTCAAGATAAACACTATAAAGCTCTCTAATTTTTTTGTTGTTTTCCATTAAGCCTAACTAGTGAAAACAAGAAACAAAAAGACAAAATTGCAGAATCTAAAGGAAATAACTTCGAGCACTCACACCGGAGGATGTGAGTACCTTACCTCCCCGGCAACGGCGCCAGAAAAGAGCTTGATGTCTACGCACTTCTATTCTTGTAGACAGTTGTTGGGCCTCCAAGTGCAGAGGTTTGTAGAATAGCAGCAAGTTTCCCTTAAGTGGATTACCCAATGTTTATCGAACTTAGGGAGGAAGTGGTCAAAGGTATTCCTCTCAAGCAACCCTGCAATCAAGATACAAGAAGTCTCTTGTGTCCCCAACACACCAAATACACTTGTCAGGTGTATAGGTGCACTAGTTCGGCGAAGAGATAGTGAAATACAAGTGGTAATGGTTCCAGAAAAGAGCTTCTGACTTGTTGTTGACGTGGGGTAATGGTGCCAGAAAAGAGCTGATGGCGTGGAGGAACAGACTAAAGGCAAACTGAAGGAAGCAAGCAACATGCAACAGATCTAGTAGCAAACGGTGCTTGAATGTTTAGAAACAAGGCCTAGGGATCATACTTTCACTAGTGAACACTCTCTCATATAAATATCTTCTCTTCATGATACTACTCTTAACTACTTTCCGGTTGGACACTCTAATCCACGGTAGGGCCTTCCCCAATCTAGATAACCCCACACTGTCACCTTAAGTGCTAGATGGTTCCAACAATCACCACAATTTCATAGAGACATCCAACTCCAAATATAACTCATAACAAATATTCAATCTAGCCAAAGTGCCACACACGGTATGCACGCTGTCACTTTCACACACGTGGGGAAAAGCATAGATCTATTAAATCACAAAGAGTATTTATGTAGACTCAAGCCTAAGTGCCACCATGGCGTGCACGTTGTCACTTTCACACACATGGGGAGAGTAGAGATCTAATGAAGCACTTGAGTAGCAAGGTAGATCTACTTGATTACAAAGCTCATGACCACAACAAGATCATGCATAGAGAGAGAGAGATGAACACATAGCTACCGGTAGAGCCCTTAGCCCTGAGGAAGAACTACTCCCTCCTCATCATGGGAATCAGCAATGGTGATGAAGATGGCGATGGAGATGGCTCCGGGGGCACTTCCCCGTCCCGGCAGGGTGCCGGAACAGAGACTTTATGTCCCCCGAATCTCCCCTTTGGCGGCGGCGGCGCTACAGAGGTTTTCGTGGATTTCTTCTGGATTCATTAAGGTTTTCCCATCGGAGGCTTCTTATAGGCGCAGGAATCAAGGTCGGTGGGGGTCCAGGGGGCCCACACCCCCTCCAGGCGCCCCCAGGGATTGCCCGTGCCTAGGGGGTTTGGCCACCCTGTGGCCCCCCTCCGTCTCTGCTTCGTGGTTCCGTGTTGATCCGGGAAAAATAATAACTTTGGATTTTGTCCCGTCCAATTCCGAGAATATTGATTTCTGCCTTTCTGGAACCAAAAACAGAAGAAAACAAGCAACTGGCACTATGACAACTTGTTAATAGGTTAGTTCCAGAAAAGATATAAAAACACCTCAAAATATAGACAAAGCAAAGCAAAGTAGATACAAAACAAGCATGGATCATCAAAAATTATAGATACGTTTACGACGTATCATCGGCCCTGCTACTTCTTCTGATTTTTCTGCCTCATCTGCATGCTCCCAGCCCATGGCGTTCAACCTCTTCTATAACAGACAGGGCAGCATGCTCATCACATATCGGCGTCGCGCACGACATGGTGTCCCAGTTTCAGTCCACAGCCCAAGAAGGATCCCTCGCCACCTTGTTGATGGTTACAAGCCTGCCCCTGCAGATTGCACAATTAAGCTCCGTACATGACAGGACACTCTCTTTAAAAAGAGCTTCTCCAAGATGAAGACAAAGACTCATAAGGCTGCTTCTCTGACTAATTCCTCGTCTGCAGTTTTAGATGGTATCCCAGACATTTCTCCTCTCGATCGCAAGCTTGCACCTTACCTGCCGATCGTGACCCTACGTGCCTTAGGGACTAACTTTTATGGCATCCCTCCCGAGGAGACTGCCGATGAGCTGCTTCTTCGCCTGAATGTTCTCAATGAATATGTGGACTGAAGTAGATCAACAGGGCTTGCTAGAGCGTGTGCACTCCGACGTACAACCCCATGTATCACTGCAATGCCTTAGTGATGTTAGCCATCTTTTTATATGTTCTTATGTAATGAACCTTATGTGGAGATGGTTCTCCCTTGCTATCCAATCCTATTGTGCTATTTTTGGCACATGGAGTTATGCATGCTCTAGTTTGACTAGAGCTGTCTTCAAGAGTTGTTGCTATGCGATACTCTCCTTTTTATCTCCCTCCCTTGTTTTTCTTGATTAATAAAACCAAATGGTTTATCCTCGACTGGAATATTAGAGGGGTAGGTGTTGATACAAAGCACGATGCGATTAGAGAAAAAATTGACGAATCCAATTGCTCCATTCCGTGTTTCCAAGAAACTAAGAGAGATTTTTATGATCACTCTTACATCATAAAATTCACCCCTAAATGCTTCGATCATTTTCCTTTATCCATCCTCTGTTTGCTCGGGAGGCATTATCACTATTTGGAAGGGAGCACTCTACCATGGAGAATTAATGGAACTCACACGCTTTGTTGTCCACATCAAATTTTCTTCTCTGGTTTTGGACAAAGCTGGCACTTGCTTAATATCTATGGCCCTTGTGCTGGAGAAGCGCGAGAAACTTTTTTTGAGTGGATGATGAACTTGGAGATCCCAGATGAAGAACTTTGGCTCCTAGCAGGTGATTTTAATTTTTACAGATCTGAAGAGAACAGGAACAAGGAAGGTGGTAACCTGCAAGATATATGATTTGGTGGAAATTCCCATCACCGGTCGTCGTCTTGCAACCTACCGTCGTCGCCACCTACCGTCGTCGGCTTGCAACTCAGCGGAAGAGCCAGGAAGAAACCATTCCCAGTCGCCGGATCGGACGTGAGCGCCCCAGATTAGAAGACCCTGTGAAGCGTTACCGACCAACGGGAGCATGATATTCCACAAGTATAGGGGATCATGTGTAGCCTTTTCGATAAGTAAGAGTGTCGAAACCAACGAGGATCTAAAGGTAGTATAAATATTCTCTCAAGTTCTATCAACCACTGATACAACTCTACTCACACTAAACGTTTGCATTATCTAGAAAATAAAACTAGAGCAACAAAACGAGTACTAGAGATAGCTTTGCAAGATAATAAACAACAAGAAAGTAAAGCTAGTTGCTGCAGCAATAAAATACACTAAATTAACAAAACCATGAGTGTGGAATGGAGGTGTTAATTGTGGTGACTTTGTCCAAGTTTAATTAGCGAATAAATTGGGTTTATTGTCTTTGATGCAGTTTTCTATGTGGGGGAGGCTAAATATACATGCGCTTCACTACTTGGAATTACATGTACTATATGATTGGATTGTTAGCAAACATCCGTAACTACTAACAAATCATTAAGATTTCCCCAACCATAGCCTTAAGTTAATGGTCCTCTTACTCCCATACATGCAACGTTCCGGTTCGCGTCCTTAGGTTTCTGTCACTCCGGTGGAACTTCCCCCTTCCTCTTACACATACTACAAACCCTATGATGTTTAATCCATGCACACACAAATATAATGGACACCAAAGAACTACCATATCAACATATTACAACTCTAATGAACCAAAGACGTTCAACCATTCAATCTAAGAACAAATAAACTACACAAACATGACATAGATCATAGGATTATAACTTATAGCATCAAACACCATGTTTACATAGGACGGTACAGAGGTGTGTGAGGATGAACCACTGCATAGTAGGAGTATTAGGTGATGGATATGGCGGTGAAGATGGTGAAGATGGCGGCGGCGGCGCGGGGGACTCCTTCCTTTACAAAAAAAGGCCTTTCTTACACCATTATTGAGTATAACCTAGCATCAAAATCAGACAAAACTTTTGTTAAGAGTTACCGTGTTTTGGTAGCGTCAACGCCGCGGTTGTCAACCCACGCCTGGGACTGGCAAGTTCTCGGTCCCCCAACCCCAACCCGTACGAGAGAGTATACGCCCGCCCACACGTCCCTGCACAGCTAACGGTCGTTACCCTGACGCCGTCGAGGAGAGAGGAACCCGCGTCGAAGAGAGACACCACCGTATAATAAAGCATTGTTCCTTCCCGCACCAGCACCAGCAGAGACGGGGGCGTTTCCTTGCAGCTGCAGAGATCTCTCCTCCTCCTCTCTCTCTCCTCTCTCCCTCTCCCCGTCGCACACCTCTGTTCTCCCAACACCAAGCTCCCGCTCTCCCTCACGAGCCAGCGCGGCGAATTGTGCTAGCCTCCTCTCGATCGCTCGTGCGCCCACCCGCGGTGTAATGCGCGGCCATGGGGCTCCAAGGTACTAACCTCAATTTGGCCTCGCCGTCACGCCGCTTTCCTTTGGTTGCCTTCTTCTTGTTCTACCCTTTTTCGCGCTGCAGCAGAATTTACCCCTTCCTCTTACACATACTACAAACCCTATGATGTTTAATCCATGCACGCACAAATATAATAGACACCAAAGGCTGTACCATATCAACATATTACAACTCTAATGAACCAAAGATGTTCAACCATTCAATCTAAGAACAAATAAACTATACAAACATGACATAGATCATAGGATTATAACTTATAGCATTAAACACCATGTTTACATAGGACGGTACAGAGGTGTGTGGGAGGATGAACCACTGCATACTAGGAGGAGTAGGTGATGGAGATGGCGGTGAAGATGGTGAAGAGGGCGGCGGCGCGGGGGACTCCTTCCCTGTTGCCGGTATCGTGGGGGAGAACCGCCCTTAGCCCCCTTCCTTCATGGCTTCTTGGTAGCCCTCCCCCATGAGGGAGGCAAAAACATGGCTTTGGTGGATGCAAATTCGTGGATGGAGGTGTCTCCCACGAATTAGGTTTCCTCCCTTTATATAGCTACTCGGATTCTCGTCACCCCATCTTGGGCTGCAGTAAATCAGGCATAGAGGGCCCGTCCGGACTCGGAATCAGCTAAATTTTATGTCTAGAATGATTGTCGCGAAATTTCATACAACTTTAAAAAGAGTTCTGAGACAGATTTCTGGAAAATCACAATTTGAGACCAACAAGGGTTCCACTTGTATTCTTGATAATTCCTACACATCAAAGTGCAAAACAAGAACATTATGCACTTTTGCAACTATTAGTAGGTTAGACCAAATAACTCAGGAACTTTATATAAAAAGAAGTGTTAAAAGCATAATAATAGCATAAAACCATCAAAAATTATAGATACGTTATGGGCGTATCAGAGCACATCGCGTGTCATCCATGTAAGCGCCCAGTCAGCGCCGACTCGGCTCGCACAGCCAACCAGGTCAAGCCATGTGTTTGTGCTTGTCTGTTAAATTGCAGAAATTGTATAAATAGCCAGAAATTGTATATATTTGTAAAATTTGTAGAAAATTGAATTGAGCACAGAAAAATATAAATGATATATCTATGGATTCATAATAATGTGTGGAATAATATCATGCAATAAAATTTGTACTTTGCCCAATGAATATTTTCTATAGTATTTAAATCTATTCAACGGTAATTAATTCATAGGATAATATCCACAACTCCAAATTTGGAAAATTTGATGTCTATGGATTAAGAAAAGTATGAAGAATATCAATATGCTGTTAGGTACACCTTTTACAGTTTATATTTACTATAGTATTTTAAATGATTTAATGGCCTATTTGGAGTAAATAAATCATAGTAAATTATCTACAGATTATAAAAATACAAATAAGATGTCTAAGGGATCCCTGGTTCATGTAGAACACTTATCTGGCCTTAGATATAATTTTTGTCGAAGAAAATAATTTAAAGGATTTAAGCCCTTCTTCCTAGTATTTAAATCACAGAAAATTACCAGAACTCCAAAATTAGTGAAACCAATTGCTACTGTTTTGTATTGATAATATATATCCAAAGAAATTGCATGCCAAATTATTTGGTACTGTTAAAATATAAATTCTTGCAGGAAGCTATAAACTCATTGAAATAGTATTTTAATCATAATAAAAGATCTATAACTCGTTTTTAGGTGATTCAAATTTCTACTGTCTCTAAATTGCATTACCTATCTAGTAGCATTTAGTTCATAATTTAATACGACATAACCATTAGTAGTTCAATTAAATTGAGATAAACCATATTAAATCAATATAACTTTAGTAATAAAAGCTTTAGTGCAATAAATGACTTTTGACATGCATCATGAGATCTAATAATGTTTAGAACCATAAATACAAAGAGTGACCTATTAAATCATCATGCATGCATTTGCTTATCATTGTTTTATTGTATTGTTGTATTGTTGCAATGTTTTGAATGGTGTGTGTGTTGTGTTTGCTTCAAATGTTAGAGTGCGAGGAGTGTAACTACTATAATTGCAAGCATTGTGGTTATTGCGAATGAAGCCATTATAATTGTGAGGATTATCTGAACGACTATAACTAAAGGCAAGTGGTGCTATCTTGGTCATAAACGTCCTACTATTTCCTACGTATTGTAGATGTTTTTGTAGAATTCCATATATAGGAATTGATGTGTATAAGCTATGCTATGTCCCATACTATACTTCCTGGTATTCCTTGTTTATGAGCCATCGTATTGGTATATTGCTTAGCTATGCTATAGAAGAGGATGGGTTTACATCATGATAAACTATGTTTTGAAGGCAATTGTTTTGTGAAAACCAAAACAACTTAATTAATAAATCACCTGGGTGTGATGGTATTGATATTTTATAGATGGTTTTAATGCGGAAAGGCACCCAGTCTTCAGAGAAATGTTTAGTATCTTTGTTTGGTAGCTTTTGTGTGCAACCATGTGCAAGTAAGAAATGGGTGACTGGCTGGACTTAGCAGGTTGTGGCGACTCGAACCCTGCGTAGCCAGAGATGTAGAATAGTGTAGGTTGGTACGGTGTGTGGATGGGTTTGGGAAGCTCTTCCCGAATTGTCTCGTCTTGGACTTCTCCCTATCATCAAACAATATGAGTGTGGTGGTTCGAGCTGGGTTAGCCTGGTCACATGGGTAAAGTGTATAAACCCCTGCAGGGTGTCTAAACTAAGTACTTAGCCGTATCCCCAACTAAGGATAATTTGAGCGACCTGATATTGATGCTATGACATATTTATCACCCATCTCAGTTTCTCAATTACTTAAAACTTATCAGGTGAACATAATTGGGTAGGAGCACCTGGAAGTGAACCAGAGTGTCCTATTTATTGTATTAAAAAACTATTTTATTACAAATGTTAGGATAAAACTATTGCTTTATCAAATGAGTCTGAACTCCACCTAGCCAAATAAGCATGTAGTTGTTAGGTTTGTTGTTAACCACTTTAGCCTACTTGCCATACATTCCATGTATTGACCCTTCGGGGCTGCTATGTTTTATGTTGCATGTTATATCGTATCTGAGTGATCGTTCATAGGTCGCGAGACTCCACTCAACAATTGTTCGCTTGTGGTACATTTCAAGGATGGAGATCTACCTTGTATTGCTTTCCGTTGTAATACAATGTTAATTTTAGATCATATTCATTGTATTTATGATGCACAGTTATATTTGATATCATTTTGTACTGTGTGTGGCAGTGAAGATCTAGGGATTGGCACTATACACATGAACTAAACCTTATCAGGCGAGGGTGTTACAAGATGGTATCAGAGTTGTGTGTTGACTGTAGGATCGTGACCTTAGAAATGGATTAGCAATAGGAGACCTCTATTAGGAGAACTATTATATTTTCTACCTATTAGAGTTCTTATATTCCTTGTCTATCTTTTCTAGAACCTTTTCTTGTTCAAAATTTGTAGTTGTCCATTATTTTCATACCTATATGAGAGTTGAACTACAAGTAATATAAAAAATAATACGACATAAATAAATATCTCACCAAGTTTGAGTAGATGGACCACCATATTTAATCTCTATAGGAGATCATCGCCATCGTGTTAGCATATTGATCTTACCAACTTATGTGGTATGACAATATTAGTTGCTTGTTTGGTTGTATTGAGCCATATGGTATGATACCTTGTTTAGGATATGTTGTTTTAAAACTCTAAATGTTCTGGAATTTTTGTGAGGTTCTAAAATCATTTTAATGATGTGTTTTGATTGAAATTCGTGAGATTATTGTTGCAATTTTTTGCCTGACCTATTGTACTGTGCGATTTTACATATTTTACTGGTAACTCAGAAAAATCTGAAAAAAATAGGATCTAAAGTGCAATTACCTGTAAAACATGCAGAAAAATTGGCTAAAATTCTTGACGAGTTTAAGTTGGTCAGAAAAATTCGTGAAACCTATTGTACTTATTTGACAGATTTGTTTATAGCTTATATGTTGCTCTATTTTACTCTAGTGTTGTTTCCAACGTTTTAAAACTATTTTGTGGTTATATACTTCTAAGTTTAGATCTCTGTACTATTGTTATGCAAGTGTTTGCTTGTGTGTTGATTGGTTGGTTGCATGTTTGTATGATTGTTGTTGTATGAGCTTGTTTGCATGGGTCAGTCTATTTCCTTAGTAGTTTCTTTCCTGTAGAATCTATTCTTCCCTATCTTGAACCCTTGGAGATAGAATGATGTGTTAAGTGGAAAGTTTGACAACACAGTGTATTTAGAAAGTAGAATGCTTCATCCAATGCAACTGAATGATGTGGAAGTATGAAGTGTTGCAAAGGATGTTATATAGTAGA
The DNA here is from genome assembly GCA_023614405.1 of Avena insularis. Lineage (NCBI taxonomy): Eukaryota > Viridiplantae > Streptophyta > Magnoliopsida > Poales > Poaceae > Avena > Avena insularis. The sequence continues at coordinate 258,029,989 of CM042691.1, forward strand.
TTACGCAACCTGAAAGTTGAAGTATCAATAGTTTAGTTTCATTAGCAGCCTTGTGATACATCATAAATGTATCTATAATTTTTAATGTTCCATGCTTGTTTAGTATCAACTTTGTTATGCTTTATCTACACTTTGAGGTATTTTTATACATTTTCTGGGACTAACCTATTAACAAGATGTCGCAGTGTCAGCTTCCTGTTTTCTGTTGTTTTTGGTTTCAGAAAAGCTACTAAAGAAATATTCTCGGAATTTGACGGGACAAAATCGAAAGTCAATATTTCACCGAGGAGAACACAGAGAACGAAGGGCGTCCGGAGGGGCGCCACAGGGTGTCCCCCCACGCGCGGGCGCATCGTAGGCCGCGCCTAGGCAGGGTGTAGGCCCCTGGCCGCCCTCCTGCCTTGCCTTTTCGCCTATATAAACCCCTCGATGTCAAAACCCTAAGTACCCGATCAGATCTCCACGAAACAGTCCTTAGCCGCCGCCACCATCGTCCCTAGATCGGGGGGATCTGAACCGCTTCTCGGCACCCTGCCGGAGGGGAGAGATCATCCCGGAGGCCTTCTTCATCACCATGCCAGCCTCTGGTATGATGCGTGAGTAATTCACCCTTGGACTACGGGTCCATACAGTAGCTAGATGGTTGTTTCTCCTCCTTTGTGCTATCATGTTTAGATCTTGTGAGCTCCGTTCATGATCAAGATCATATATTTGTAATCATGCATGTTGTATTTGCGGGGGTCCGATGGATATTGAGATTACTATGTCAGATTGATTATTGATTCTATCATATCTTATTGATTATTGATTCTATCAAGTCTGTGTTGTTTGAGATCTTGCATGCTCTCTGTTTCTAGTAGCTATCTTGGCCAAGTACATGCTAGTGACTCCAAGAAGGAGTATTTATGCTCGATAGTGGGTTCATGCCTCTATTGAATCTGGGGAAGTGACAAAAATCTCTAAGGTTGTATATGTGTTGTTGCTACTAGGGAGAAACCAACAATATTTTGTTCATGGAACAATTGTATTGTTTACTTTACACACATTGCTTAATGCAGTTATCCGTTGCTTGCAACTTAATACTGGAGGGGGTTCGGATGATAACCTGAAGGTGGATTACTAGTCATAGATGAAGTTGGATGGCGGTCTATGTATATGGTTGTAATGCCCAATCAAATCTCATAGGATCATAAATGTCTAGTATTTGCATTATTATGCCTTGCTCAATCCTGTCAATTGTCCCACTGTAATTTGTTTATCCAGCATGTTATGTTATTTATCTTAAGGAGAACACCTCTAGTAAACTGTAGACCCCGGTCCAATCTTTACCATTTTTACATCATCTACTGTTATCGTTTACTTTCTGCAAGCAATCATTACCTTTCACACCATACGTTTAATGTTTTGTTTTTAGCAAACTAGTAAGATTGGCAACCTCACTATAAGTTGGGGCAAAGTCTTGAGTTTGTGTTGTGCAGGATTCCAAGTTGCTAGCAACACCTTGGAGTTGATTCCTTCCTCGTACTAGTTCTATAACCTTGGTTTCATAATTGAGAGCAAAATTATTGTTGTGCTCATCACACCTTCCTCTTGGGGTTTCCCAACGAAGCTCTACAGTGATCTGAGCTCATCAAAGACTTTTTTTGGCACCGTTGCCGGGGAGTAAGGACAGCTTCACAAGGGGAGTCCTTCACAACCATTCTCTTTACTTTTTTTTTGTTTTGCTTAGTTTCTTTTTCTTTGTTTTGCTTGCTTCTTTTTATCAAAAATTACAAAAAAAATAGTTTCATTTGGTTTGCCTTCTCTTTTCAAAAACACAAAAAAATAGTTCTTCCTCTAGTTGTCACCTTGCCCTTTCTCACCATGTTGATCCCTAAGTTCACCATGAAAGACCTTTCAATAGGTAGTGGCTCTATAATTGGGAAAGAAAATATTGAAGAATTCTTTAATCATATTAGCAAACATGAGGATATTAAGGATAGAATTCTTTACTCATTTTAAGCATTGTTCACTTTATCTTTCCATTTTAGATGCTAAAAGTTTCTTTGCCAAACAACGAGCTAAAAATTGGGGTTTGCTCAAGCCCCCAGGCATTGCATGCATGTACACAGTCGGTGTGGTGCAACCGCCGTTAGAAACCATTAGTCCTTCCAAGAGCCAGCCACTATCATCTAAACTAGCATTGCATGTGATCTCTTTATCCAACGGACCTAAGCCTATGCATAGCTACACCTGTGTTTAGCAAATCCGCGTCGATATATATATATATATATATATATATATATATATATATATATATATATATATATATATATATATAGGAAGCGACTATGGTACGTCCATCCTCCCCGGAGGAAGCATCTTACACCACAAGTGTGCTCTGAGATGGGTACTCATGCCTCCTCTATTTCTTTTCCCATTTTAATCACATATTTACAAAATGAGTTTCTCTCACCTAGCACTTGGCATTCCCAAGCAAATATAGAAACTTGTAACAGTTTGACAGGTCTATTTGGAGACTGTTTGCGGTCCTTTTTTCAAATCCAAGTTTGAAAAGATGCGAAAAAAGGTAAGGCAGAACTGTACCCAATACTAGGCTGCCATACCTTGTCACAAGACTGTCCATCACAACGCAAGTGCAGGAAACTGGCCCACAATTTTGAAATTCAAACACTCGGTACTTCTCCACCAGCTAGTGGGCTGATATTGGTTGCAGGGTACCTGCTACGGGCCAGTATCTAATTCAGTATTTGTTCGGTGCTAGTAGGCTTGTCAGCCTGATCTTATCCTGAAGAGATGACCGGTACTTTGTCTCAAAGAAAAAAAGATGAATCGGTGCAGTGAGCAGGTCATCAGAAATTCAATTAGACAATACACACAACTTTCAGACATCAAACACAAACTGACAATCAAGTACGTACAAATATTCAACGAGGTGCAGCTTGATTTTATTATGCACGAAGGTGATAAAACATAACCAGATTGCCCTGGAATCGTGGATCACTACACTGAACAACCATACCATCAGACAAGTGAGCATCCACGGGCTTGAAACCTTCCTCTTATCAAGGGCAGCAGAGTGTGACGTATCAGCCTCCGATTCATCAAACCTGTGGATGGCTAATGATTATGCACCTTACAGTAACTTGTTAAGCACACATATGATTCCGCACATTCCGCACCTCACAGAAACTTGTTAAGCACCCATATGATTCCGCACCTCCTAGCAATATCTTTTTTTCTACCTCCATTGATGTGTTCACTAGAACCAACAAGATAACAATGTAACAATTACTAGGTACCAGTTTCAAAAAAAATTACTAGGTACCAGGTTTTGATATCCCATTCTTTAGATTTATATAATAACTACTAGGTACCAGGTTTTGATAACAATTACTAGGTATCAGGTTTTGATAACACATTCTTTAAGCACCTTCCATGCAAAAACTTGTTCAGCACACTGATTAAAAATATTAAGTACCTCACTCAATTTGCGGTATTCGGTATGGAGCTGAATATTTAAGTGTGATAGATCATACCATGACTCAGGGGTACCAAGTGATACAGGATAAGCTTCAACAAGTCCCTTCTATGTATGTGTTCATACTATTCGGTGCCACAAATTAACTTGTCAAGCACCCTCCTGCAAAATGCATTTGGCACCCCAGCATAGATAGTTAAGTACTTAATAAATAGACACAATATGTCTCCACCAAAGACTAACTTGTCAAGCACCCTTTAAAAGTACATTCGACACCCCAGTTAAAATTGTTAAATATTTAAAGCGTAGGCACCAAACTTAACCTATCAAGCACCCTAGGAAAATAATGTATCCGGCCAAAAAAATATACGCATAGGAAAATCAATCTCGAGGTTACTAGCTAAGTCAATAATTACTAGAACATTCAATCAAAAAGTAGGCATCAGCAAGACGCACATTCAATCCATATGGTGTCCTTGTGAGCACCTTGCACACTTGAATCTATTCAGCATGCAAAGCAAGCCTGAATCAATTGTTTAATAGACCTCTACATCAGATTGCCCTACCTTATGACTATGAACTACACAGACTTGTCATGCAGCAACAAAACGTACTCACTGATAGAAAGTACAAACAACTGATGGGCAAGAATCAGAGGAAGATAATGCTCCTTCCTAAATACACCCCAGTAAAAAAGTTTAAATGCCCGAACAAATAGTCATAGAAAAATCAAACGTGATAATCGCCTGTATCTGCAAGTCCTTTCATGAGACAATTACTTGTCAAGCACTGCCGTTGAAAAATACATCCAATTCATCTTATATGTAAGAGAAGGAAGCAGCTAGCAGAGCATGATACCAGAGCACACTAAAAGTATAAGAAGACTAGCAACCAAGAGCAAGCATGTTTCATGTAGCAGCAGCAGAGCATGATAAACAAAACCAGGAGCAGAGCCAGATATCAAGTGCATCGACGGTTAAGAACCAGGGATTTTTAGTACTAGAAGATTAATGATCCAGCACCAGGGAACTTAGAACCTTTTACTCAATCTTACAACCTGGAGTATTAATTGCCTCGGAGGTCAGGGTGACACAAGGGAGACTCAACATCAGAGCTAGACTTGGTGGACTCCAGTCCACATCCAATGCTTAGACTTGCAAAACAGTAGGAAGAGCGGGTCGATTAATTATGCATCACAACTAATTTCTAGCAGCTCACATCCGAATAAAAAAAATTGAGAGTGGAGAACCGGCTCCACCCGACTATTCTCCTGCCCTTTTGAACTCATTGGTAGATCCAAATTCGTTTAATATCAAGCGAGAAAATCAGCATCCCAAGTGGAATTTACTGGGTACCTTGAATTGATTTACTCGGCACCCTGGTTAATAGATCAATAGCCCTTGAGTACTCGTACAAGATTAATTCAGCACCTGTACAAGTTTCATTTAGCACCTATACTCATACTACGACAAACTGATAGATATGAACAAATATGCATCTGATGAGTTAAGTACAGGTCTGGCCAAGAACTAGCATAAACCTTATTATCAAGTACTTTGGACAGCAAACATGGTTCCAACAGGAGGTCGATGGGCAATCAGCATGTGCAAGCAAGTATATATCAAATGACCTATATTTGGGCATTGACACTAATACATGTTGGTCTAACAATATTGACATTGAAGCAAATTTATAGAATCCGACTTTACAAGTTTACATGCAAAGGTGAAAGCTAATTGATTAATATAAAGACTTCCGATATTCAGTTCTAGCATTAAGATAATCATTCTTTGGATTTAACTTAACAATATTTGCCTTGAAAACAACATCTGTCTCACTGAATCAAAAAAAGGTTTCTGACTGAATGAAGTTGTAACATCGATAATGAAGCAATTGAAAATGCAGAGCAGGCTTTATTCCCTACAGGATGCCAACTAAATATCAATATGATAATCACATCAGCATAGGAGCAGGCCGATGATGGAGAGCTCCGTTGCTTGTGTGTGCTTGGTGTTGTGGCGCCGACGTCACTACTGCTGCAATGCGTCGCCCCAGCTGCACAAGTCGGCCATCATGCTTCGCCATAGGGCCACTCGGATGCAGTGTGTCGCCCCTAACCCCAGTTGCATCAGGCAATCATGCGGAGGTGCGGGAGCTGCCGTTGATTCCGCGCCCTCGAGGATCGGGTCGCCGCCAGTCAATCCGTGCCAGCGGAGGGACAAGTCGTCGCCAGTTGATCCCGCGACAGTGGAAGGTCGGGTCGTTGCCGAACGATCTCGCGTCAAGGGATGGGCAGGCCGCCGTCGGTCGATCCCACGACAGGGGAGGGGCAGGTCGCCGCCGATCGATCCCGCGTCAGGGGAGGCCCGGATCGCTATCGGTCCTGCATGGAAGGGGGAGGATCCACCGGCGGCGGCAGAGAGGGGTGGTCCGTGGTCGTGGTGGCGCTTGGTTGGTTGGGGCGGCGCGGTAGGTTGTCCCCCTGTAGCGATGGGGCGTGGGGAGGAGCGTAGCTGGCCGGAAACTGTGGGAAGGGGATCACATGGGAGGGGAATTTATGGGCAAGTGGTACGAGAGATAACTTCTCCATTATTCTAATAGGATTAGGCTATTGTGACGGGTCGTGTACAGGGTGGCAGAAAAGCACACGACAGAGTACAGTGGAAAGGTAGATGGAGAAATTCCGCATTGGGTAATATTAGGGATCGATAGAAAGTAGAGAAAAATGGCTAGCTCTCTCTCCTTGTCACGGATCTCCAGCTAATGAAAGGTGGATGATGCTTCCTCTCCCGCGGATGGACATACACTTTGTTTTGTGTGTGTGTGTATATATATATATATACATATATATATATATATATATATATATGGTGCCTGATGGGACACCATGGTGCCTGGACACTATACTTGTATTTCATTCAAATTCTTACATAACTGATGGTGTACGTACGCAAATTTCGCATATCTAACTTCTACATACCTAAGTTATATGTATCATATTTACATATATCCAAGATATCACATTTCTAAAGCATACATACCCAAGTTACATATATATTCACGTATGCAAGGTGCGTATACATTAGTTATGTGATACGTAGGTATATGTAACTTAGGTATCTATATCTTAGGTATGTATACCTTCAGATATGTCTAGTTTAAAGAGAATTTATGTGTATCATGCTTGGTGTCTGGACACCAAGATGCACCAGTCATTACAGTGCGTACCAATGATCAACGTATCATGCTTGTCGATATATTTTCAGAAGTGGAGTGAAGTGGAGTAAGATTTGTCATTGCATTGCGTCCAACACAACACAAAAAATTAATTTTAAGATATATCATTTCTTGCACCAAGCTTATGGGTTTGAACCTCCATATTGCAGCATTCTGCACTTGTTTTATGCGTTGGGAAACTTGCAGAGACAGCTAAACATGTCTCAACAAGCTACCAAACGCTGGCAGAATGAGCCTAGCCACTACATCAAAGGTTCGGTTCTATTAGGATGTGCACACTCAACCTATTCGACTCTTTCTTCTAAACTTTTTGACCGGTTGTAACTTATTTCGAGGGCACCAGAATTTCCACTTTTCAGTCATTTACCGGATATCCCAGTTCGAAGAAAAAAACATGATCCAAATCTGCCATATATGAACAGAAAGGGCAAAACAATGCTCATGGTCTCAAGTATGTGTGAAAACTTGATATGTATGGAGTTGACGATGAAGTCACCACGTGGGTGACTCAGGGGTGTTTGTTTGGTTTTTTTATAGCTTTCTAGTGGAAAAAGCAGCTAAATTGAAAGAAACAGGATGACTGCGTTGTGGGCTTTGCCAAAGCAACACGCGGAATAGTCAACACCGAAAAGCACCTCTAGAGGTGCTTTGGCCGGCTACCCGCGGCCTTGCCACTTAAACTTGAAGGGCTATATCAACTTGCCCTCATTGTTTATCATATTTACAGTCATTTGCTATCGAGCCTCCCGCGCGTGCTCTTCTGGCCACTAGCTCGTCGCTACTTGACACTTCTCCCAGTGCGTCACTAAGAATTCGTGTGATCTAGGCTATATTGTACCAAACATACGTATTGTTTTTTAGCTGATGAGAAAAATAACCGAGCTAGTGAATTGATCATTGGTACGTATACTTCTATATTCCTTTTCCAATTAAGCTGAGAAAAACAACCGAGCTAGTGAATTGGTCATTGATACGTATACTTCTGTACTCCTTTTCCAGTTCGTGTGTTTTGGCCAGGGACTAATACAATTATTTCCCTAGTAGTTGAAGAATTCATTAATGTGTATCCACGGTACTTTAGAGGCAAAGATATGCTTATATTCACTTCATCTCAAAATAAGTGACTTAAATTTATTTAGATTTAAATATATCTATATAATAAAAGATGTTTAGATACATGTGAATCTAAACAAAACTTAAGTCACTTATTTTGGAATAAAGGAAATACACTTTAATCAATAATTATACATGTTATCTGAACTATGGGTATTTCAGACAATTTTTCAACGTACAGCTAGACAGCCAGCCAAATTGCTAAACATTAAAACTCAAAACAGCATCTTTTCGTGCAGCAGCTTTTTATGCACAGCAGCATAGCCAGTCACAACCCAAACAAAGAGACCCTCAATGTGGTACAGCTTCCCCCAGGGACACTCGATGCTGGAGCTCGCTACGCCGTGTCCGGGGCAACCAACAAGCAATTCAAGTGAAGAACAGACTAACCACAGAAGTTCACATGGAGGCTGGAGCAACCAGCATGAAGAGTTTACAGCTAGGAGTCACGTGTCGTGCCATATATGGAGAATCTATATAGACTGAATGGCCAATCTCACTTCACGCAGTTTACTAATGTTGATGTCTCCAATTTCCGTATACCTTGGATCTCATATCTTTGTTCTTTTCTTATCTTCTCTGTTTATGTGGCAGTTTCCAATATGAACAAACATTGTGGATTTTCTATCTACTTCTGTGAAGATGGAGTGGTATATGTATAGGGGAAAGGCAGAGATCATTATTGTCCACACATGTGCAATAGAATGGCAGAGTATTTATTATAGTATACATAAATAAATTGCGAAGAAAATGACATGTTATCGTTACCCCCAAATAGATAGATAGGTCAATGTAATCCGAGGACTGAACTTCTATCTTCCTAGGCGTTTTGTTTAATCAAAACAATGGTGTACTTCCCGCCTAGTTGGTTTACTTTTTTGTGTAATATTGGATGGTCGTCGGCGGTGTGTATCTTGTTATCCAGAGGCCGGGTGTAACGTTACTATAGTAATAAAGCGCATTTCCAAAAAAAAAGTACTAAAACAAAGAATGCGTCTAATACGGATGGAACTTACCAACCTTCGAGTGGAACAAGAAAGACTATCTAGTTATTTTGATTGTATAAATAATCAAAGGATTTCGCATGCTTTCCATGGAATGATGGAATTCCCCTTAGGCTATGTTCGGTTAATCCTCTTCAGGAGATTTGGAGTGGAATGGATGGATTTGAGGGGATTTTGACTTGCGTAGGATTTAATTCATCCCAAAACCTGTCGATCCTCTTTAACCCCTTGTAAACCGAACAAGCCCTTAAGGATATGCGCATCTTTCCACCTTTTTTTTGGAAATGGGCACATATATTGACATAAATTGTTCAATGTTTGCACCCAGCCTCTGCATAACCAAGATGTACACAGCCATACGAACGACAGAACTAGGATAAAAAGTAGACAAGCATTACAAGAAGCACTATCAAAATAATTATCTTGAATCTAAGGTAGATCAATCCTCAAATCACGCGGCCATCCATGTCGGAAGAAAATATTCCTCGCCGTGTCCTCCAATCGCGTACATCCCTCCACACATAAGTCGCGAAACTCCATGCGTTGGAGAATAATCCATGATCGGAGGATAGCGTGGCTCAATAAATAACCTGCAATGGAGAAGACACAATGTTATTAAAAATCTTGTCATTTCTACAAAGCCATAGCGACCATATAATGGCAAGCGCTCACACCCTAAACAAAGTTCTGTACTTATCAACAATTCCATGCAACCAATTACCAAAAACATTGGTTACAGAACATGGAGGAGATAAACCAGAAGGTATTTGGATGAATGAACATATAGAGCGAGCAAATTTGCAATGGAAGAATAAATAACGAATTGTCTCATCATGATGACAAAAAACGCATTGTGTATTTCCATGCCAATTCCTCTTTGCAAGATTATCTTTTGTTAGAATTACCCCTTTCCGTAGATACCATGCAAATATCTTCGTCTTAAGGGGTATTTTCATTTTCCAAATTTTACTATTATCATCAACAGGGATATCAGGTTGGACCAAAGCTCTATATAGTGAGCCAACAGAAAATTTACCACTTTACAGAAATTTCCATTTGAACACGTCAACACCTCCGACAATTATATCGTGGATAATCGTAATAGTAGATTGTTCCAAGATACTAGTCGAGGCCCAATGAGACTTCTTCTGAAAGACACATTAGGAGGATTGACTTCCATCACTGTGAAAATTGTATCCCCTTTGTGTCTAACAATCGAATATAGAGCTGGATATTGTTCGTGAAGAGTAGTTTGGCCAAGACACTTATCTTCCCAAAACCTAACGTGATCCATCCTTAATCTCGAAAGCACCAAAATGAAAAAAATGTTTTTTGATGTCCATAAGACCCACCCAAAAATGTGAATCACCGGGTTTCCAAACCACTTGAGACACAGCTTTAGACCCCCACATATTTCCTCCATAACATGGTTTGCCAAACACCATCTTCTGTAAGTAGTTTAAAAAGCCATTTGCCCAGAAGCGCGGTGTTTTTTACTTGCAAATCGTGTATGCCCAGTCCACCAAACTCCTTCGGGCGGCAAACAACATTCCATATGGCCAGTCGATACTTCTTTTTCTCACTATCCCCTTGCCAAAAGAATCTTGAACAGAAATAATCCACTTTGTTCAAGACCCTGTTTGGTAATTGGAAAAACGAGATCATATACAGTACCATGTTAGTAAGTACTAAATTTATAAGTACTAGTCTTCCACCAAGGGATAAAAATTTGCCTTTCCAACTATTAAGATGTTTTTGTAGACTTTCATCAACAAGTTTCTATTCAGCAATTGTGAGACACCGATAATGAATCGGTATTCCCAAATAATTGATTGGAAATTGCCCCTGACCACATCCGAAAAGTTCAACATATAGGTGGGCCTCGTTCTGGGCCTCGCCAAAACAATACAAATCACTCTTATAGAAGTTTATTTTAAGCCCAGATAACTGCTCGAATGCTGATAAAATTAATTTCAGATTCTTAGCCTTCTCTAGATCATGTTCCATAAAAAGGATTGTGTCATCAGCGTATTGAGGAATAGAAACTCCACCATCAATAAGATGTGGGACTAATCCTTCAATTTGACCATCAGCCTTTGCTCTCTCAATATGGATAGCCAACATATCAGCCACTATATTAAATAGTAAAGGCGATAATGGATCCCCTTGTCTCAGACCTTTCTTGGTCTGCAAGTATTTGCCAGTCTCTTCATTTACTTTAATGGCAACACTACCTCCAGACACAAACGACTGAATAAGAGCGCGCCACTCCTCAGAAAAACCTTTCATGCGGTTGTTTGCTAGAGGAAAGACCAATTAACTTTGTCGTATGCCTTCTCAAAGTCAATCTTGAACAGTACACCATTTAATTTTTTTGAGTGTAGTTCATGGATTGTTTCATGCAGAATTACAACACCATCTAGGATATTTTTTCCTTGCATGAACGCAGTTTGAGACGGACTAACAACATGGTCAGCAACTGATGGCTGGTGCTGACATGGAGCACTTTGTTGGAAACCCCAAGAGCAAGGTGTGAAGCAGCAAGCAGCAAGTCTTCCCTTAGTTGAGACCGAGGTTATCGAACCAGAAGGAGGAAGGAAACGTCACACAGGTGTTGCGAGCAACTCGGAGACCTGCACAACACAAACTCAAGACTTTGCCCCAACGAATCAGTGAGGTTGTCAAGCTCACCGGTTGGCTGTAACAAAGGATTAAACATATGGTGTAGAAGGTAATGGTTTGCAGCAAGTAAACAGGTAATAGTGGAAGATGTATCAATGGTAAAGATTGGACCGGGGTCCATAGTTCACTAGAGGTGCTCTCCTTAGATAAACAACAGGGCGAAGGGTAAACAAATTACAGCGAGACAATTGACAGGCACTGAGCAAGGCATAACAATGCAATTAGTAGCCAGAAAGATCCTATGAAGTTGATTGGGCAATACAACAATATACATAGACCGTCATCCAACTGCATCTATGACTAGAAGTCCACCTTCAGGTTATCATCTGAACCCCCTCCAGTATTAAGTTGCAAGCAACAGACAACTGCTTTAACCAAAGTGTGTAAGGTAAACATTCCACATGTTCCATGAACAAGAGACCGTTGTTTTCTCCCTAGTAGCAACATTACATCTACAACCGAAGAGATTTCTGGCACTTCCCTTGGAAACTAGAGGCATGAACCCACTATCGAGCATAAATACCCTCTTGGAGTCACTAGCAACTACTTGGCCAAGATAACCACTAGCAACGGAGAGCATGCAAGATCACAAACAATACATACATAATAGAATCATAAAGATAAAATCATTAATCAAACCAAAATAATAATCTCAATATCCATTGGATCCCCGCAAACACAACATGCATGATTACAAATAGATTAGATCTTGATCATGAATGGAGCTCACAAGATCTATACATGAAAGCACAAAGGAGGAGATACAACCATCTAGCTACTATATGGACCCATAGTCCAAGGTGGAACTACTCACGAATCATACCGGGGAGAAGGCCTCCGGGATGATCTCCCCACCGGCAGGGTACCGGGAAGAACTTCAGATCACCCCCGATCTACGGATGATGGTGGCGGCGGCTACAGACGGTTTCGTGGATTTCTGATCAAGTACTCAGGGTTTCTGCATCGAGGGCTTCTTATAGGCGAAGGGGCGAGACCGGGACACGACCAGGGCCACCAAACCCTAGCCAGCGCGGTCCACCCGCCTCGCCTGGGTGGGTCTGCCTCCCCGCCGTCCCTCCTCTCCTGACTTCTTGTTTCCCACGGAAAGTAATTGACTTTGACGTTTGTCCCGTCCAATTCCGAGAATATTTCTTTACTAACTTTTCTGAAACCAAAAATAGCAGAAAACAGGCATCTGACACTGTTGCAACTTGTTAATAGGTTAGTACCAGAAAACATGTAAAAAGCACCTCAAAGTGTGGACAAGTAAAGCAAATTAGATACTAAACAAGCATGGAATATCAAAAATTATAGATACGTTTCCAACGTATCAGCAACTGAGTTCAGTCTAATCGTGGCAACTTTAGTAAAAATATTAAAGCTAACGTTAAGCAAGAAGATAGGACGATATTGTTGTATACGTTCTGCGTTGTTAACCTTAGGCAGTAAAATTATATTGCCAAAGTTTAGTATAAAGAGATCCAATTGACCGACCTGTAAAAACCCAAACAAATTCATCAGGTCCTCCTTGATAACGTCCCAGAATTTTTGGTAAAATTCCGCTGGAAAGCCATCAGGCCCTGGCGTTTTGTTATGTTCCATTTGAAAAACCGCTTTCTTGACCTCTTCCTCGGTATATGAGGCAGTTAGAAAGATGTTTTATTCAGTAGAAACCTAGGGGATATCGGTCGTTTGAGACTCATCCAGAGAGAATGATTTTTTTGCTGGAGCCCCAAACAAGGATTTATAATAAGCTGTGATATATGACTTCAGTTGCTCTTGTCCGTCAATCATACCTTCTTCCTGAATCAGAGAGTGAATAAGTTTCTTCTTATGCTTGCCATTGGCAACAACATGGAAGTACCTTGTATTCGCATCTCCTTCTAGAATGAATTTTGCTTTAGAGCGTTGGTACCATTTGAGTTCCTCCTCGCGCAGAAGTCGGGCCATCTCTACATTCGATTGGCTTTTAAGCTCAATTTCTTGTGCAGTTAACGGCCTGACCTCCGCGGAAGCCTCTAAGTCAACAATTATAGATGTTAGGCGTATTTTTTTGTTTTTTAGGATCCCAGCTGTGTGCCTGACCCAGCCACAAAGGAACTTGCGTAAATCTCGCATTTTGTTATTTCATCGTAGGATAGGCGTTTGGCCACTGACCGGTTTCTCCCAAATAGCCTTAACCATCTCGTAAAATCCATCACGGATCATCCATCCGATTTTAAATTTAAACTCATTCATAGACTTCTATGGCAAAGATAAAAGTAAAGGAGCATGGTGCGACAAAGCCTCAATACGCTCTAGAGCACGAACAGTTACCATAGGGAACTTATGCTCCCGGTCAGCATCCATAAGCACTCTATCTATTTTTTCATATGTTGGCTCTGGAAGACTATTAGCCCATGTAAATTTCCTTCCTAACATTGTAACCGCTCTTAAGTCCAGACTGTCTATAACAGTAAAGCAAATTAAAATCCCCTCCTATAAGAATAGGATATGGATTATCCTTTGACAAATTCACAAGCTCGCATAAAAAGTCAGCCTTATAAACATCATGGGCGGCCCCATATACGGCGACTAAAGACCATGTGAAATTGTCAGGCTTGTTACAAATATGGAGGTTTATAAAAAATCTCGCACCGAACTAGCTAAAACTTTCATAGTCTCTCTCGAACTCCTAATAGGATCCCCCCAGATCGACCATGCGGCGGACGTGATATCCATGTAAAGTCCACTCTACTAGAAAGGCGATTGAGTAGAGTTTGTGAAAAAACTCGTCTACCAGTCTTAGAAATACCTAGAAAATCCAAATTATGGTCTCTCACACAATCAGCAAAGAATAAATGTTTAGCCAAGTCCCGAAGACCTCTGCTATTTAAAAATATTCTATTCATTGAGAAACTATAGGAGATTTGGATACACGGGATCTCTTGCGCGACCGCTGGCTCTTTGATTTCCGACCAGAAGCTTTGATCTCATACATAGAGGCAAGCCTAATCTCATTAAAGTCCACCTCCGACACTTCACCAACTAAGTGAGAAAGGAGTTGACCATCTACTATGGCATGCAAATCCTCCTCCTCAGTTAGTGAAGCATCAGGAACAACACCGACCTTAGAAGTAACCGTTAGACGGTCAACCTCCATGTGTCGCAAAACATTAGAGGAAAAAGATACCTCCTGTACAGAGATAACCAAACTAATGCCAACATTGGCTAGTTTAGAAGAAATAATAGGAGTAGAAAAGGACAAAAAGGATTTCGAAGAACTTATTATACCTGTCGAATCTAAGTTCTTCTCCGCCTTATGCCGCATGGCCTTGACCATGGAGTCCTCATCAGTTGCGGACGCCCCAGAGGCATCGACTCCATGGCGCGCGCTACACCTGAAGGGAGTACCACTCCCCTGCGCAGCAACTGGCGAAGCAACACTAGGAGAAGAAGCCCGTGATGGAGACAGAGGCAACCCAGACCCCTCCTGGGTCCGGTCACTCCCAACGACCAATGAGGTCTCATGGCCCACCAAAGGGGGCCACCCGTCCAGACGCATCTCTAGGTACTCCCTCACCAGAGACACACGGTTGTCCACCACATCGCGGTCGGCCAACCCCTCCTGGGTCGGCCCTACCACAACATCATCCTCAACCTGGTCACGAATGTCGCGGGCAGCCAACCCCTCCTGGATCAGCTTCCGCAAACACTCAAAAGGAACTACCTCCACAAGAACCGGCCGAGAACCAGCAACAGGAATAGATCTACCCAAAACATGCGTCTTGGACCTCGCCGGCGAAGCAGAGCAAGACCGCAGAATAGGAGCATAAGTAGAATGAAGAGCCTCCTGTAGCTGAGCCGGAGAAACACGAGTCGCCAAAGGAGAACCCTTTCCACGAAGAGGGGAATCCAAAGGAAGTGTGTCCAGAAGTTCTCGTCCCCGCGGATTAACCATATTAGCATTGAAAGGAGTGACAACAATGACCCTCTGCACCCCCTGACTAGAAGAAGCAGGCGCAGAGGTACCCTGCACGGCCGAGGTAGAACCAGAACCGACCCCTAGAGTGGAAGTAGTAGAATCAGAAGTATCCATAGCATCCTCCAAAGGATTCCCACTGGCATCATCATCCGCGTCATCATCCTCTTTTCTCCACAAGAAAGGGACAAACTCTGGTTTCGGAATATAACCCTTAAGTTTAATCCGGAAACGAAACTCAAATACCTTATGCTTGACCATAACATCAGACACAATATAGTGGCCAAGAGAATCCTGGAACTTCAGAAAAACCTTCGTATCAAACATCTCCACAAGAATACGAACCACCCCCCGCTTCCGCAGACTGAATAAATCCACATCAAGGGTATTCCCCGTGAGACCACCAACAGCCCACAAACCCTGGAAAGAACGTAAAATATGGGGTACCTCCTCGACATGTAGCCAAACCTGCTGCATCTCAAACTTATGCGGCACCTCCTTCATCCTGTAAACCGAGAAAGTAAGTTGAGTTGTTCTAAGCGGTACAGTCATCAGGATTCCATCAACCCTGTCCAGATCCTCAAACGACGGGAAGCCCACTAAGAAAGCAGACTCTCCATAAGGCAGCGCCTCCCACTTCCATTGAACATACACCTGACACCTCCTAGCAATCTGCCGCTAAACGACATCCGCTGACACCATCAGGCCAGTCACTCGCACCCCAGTAATAGGGGTCTGACTGTGCGCCAGGTGATCGCGAGTCACCGTATCCGGTATTTGAGTAAACAAAGTCTGCTTACCGCCAATCCCAGCCATATACAGAGTCATGCGCGGCTGCTTCAGCATCGGACATCTCAAGGTAGGGTCCGGGACGCAATCACAAAGGTAACAATAGTGAACCGCCTTGCAATCCTTGGTAGCATGTGTATTAACCGCGCACTTCCAGCAACGAACAAATTTTTTATTCTTCTTACCAACATCAGCCATAGTTGGAACCTCTGGAATTTGTGAAGTGACTACTGGCTGTTGGTTTAGCTGCTGATCTTGCGGTGCGTACTGCATAGAGAAAGGAGCGGCAAAGTGTGCTATGTCTATACGTGTGATGGCTGCAAATAATTCAAAAGCTAATATTGGGACGCCTAAACCTGATCATATCACTTGCTTGCGTCCGCCGTCGGATTTTGTAGGGCTTAATGTCTGATTCAGCGTTCCATGTTTTTGAGTGTGTAGGAGCCACGGTAGCTGGTTTATATCATTATTACTTGCCCCAAATAGCAAAAATGTCGGTATGGTGGAAGTGATAGCGATGCAACATGGTTTATACATTGTTCATCAAACTGGTTATCAGAAGCTGCGAGCATAATCAAATTCTACGGAGGTTATTAATTCTTGTTCAGGAGAAGACGGAATGTGAGGGCCAGCTACAGCGATCTACGCAAACTGTATAGCCTCGATAGGAAGAATCAGAAAGGTGGAGTTCACAAACTGTCCAAGGAAGAAGCTCACCAGATAGCTAGAGTGTGTTTTAGTTTGAAAAGTCTTGTAATTGGGTGTATGAACTCCCTGGTTTTGTTGTAAGTACCTACCCTTATGAACGATATCACTATTATTTGATACGAATAAAGAGCACCATGATGGCTTTCTCTCAAAGAAAAAGGATAGGATCTTGTTGCGCTGTTGTGTCTTAGTGTTGCCATAGCACCTTGTTTTCGTTTAAGATTTGCTCTTAGTGGGCTTTATGACCAGTACCCGGAGGATGCCAGATTTTTTACAAGTAGATACTTTCTATATGCGAAATTATTTGTTGAAACATTTGTAACATATTTGCCAAAAATTGTCGATTCACAAGAATCTCGATTTTATTAATGGGTTGAACACAAGTTGTTGGCTACCCCATTTCTTTTACTAGAGGTAGGCGGTATGACCGATAACCAGAGAGCACCAGATTTTTACTAGTGGAAATTTTCTATATTTAAATGCTTTTTCTGGAATTTTTCTAACGGATCCAGAAACATATTGCCGGAATTTCAATTAAATAGGGCCCTTGGTTGAACATAGGTTCTATATTTCTTTTCTACAACGATCTTTTTTGCATACCACTATTTATTCTCCTATAATGTTAAGCAGTAAATAGTATATATAGATCACTTTTGCTTCGGTCCCCCCCCCCCCCTCCTCCCTTCTTCTTTTCAAACTTTGACAAACAAAAACTCATACCAATTGTTTTCAGGACCGTACGAACTCACCCGAAGTCCATATGGTCCTCTTAGACGTATACTCCTCGTACACGAATACTCATGTGTCTGCAGAAGCGAAAATCGTAAGTTATATAACAGCAACAACAACAACAACAAAAATTAAATATGACATGCAAAGACGTAGATCGCAATAATAAGAGGCGGGATCAGCCGTCCGGGACATGGATTATACTCAGTTCGACTGAGTACACATATACGGAGATATACATGGCCTCGATATGGGTTTTGACGGATCAAAGAAATAAAACGGCCCATAAAACTTAAGTTTAGGGGGGGGACCGAAGCACACCTCATAGATAATAAGGGTAACTTAGTTTTCTAGGTAAGCATGCCTTCGTGAACTGATCAGGTAATATATATTTATCGATATTTTTCCAAAAGTGGAGTAAGACTTGTCGTTGTGTCAAGTATAATACCAAAAAAAGGTAATTTCAAGATATCTCATTCTTGCACCAAGCTCACGGGTTTTGACCGTCACACTACAACATTGCGATGGGCTACTTGCATAAACAGCTAAACAGGTCTAACAAGCTACCAACCTAACGTCGCCTACTCGCAAGGACACTCAGGTACACTAGGTGTTAGAGCTCGCTGCTCGCCACGCCCGAGCAGATAGACATCTGCCAAGCAACCAGCAATTCCAGCGAAGCAGAGACAAACCAGAACTCAGCAAAGAGTGTATACCAAGCTTCGAATTTGATGTGTATATGGAAGCTCTAGCAGCTAGGAGTCACGTGATGTGCGCATTGAGAACCGATATAGACTGAACGGCCAATATCGCTCCATGGGTCAGTTTACTAATGTTCTGATGTCTTCAATTCACGTATACCTTGCATCTCATTTCTCTGTTCTTTCATTATCTTCTTCTCTATTTGTGGCAGTTACCTATATGAACAAACATTGTGAATTTGCTATCTACTTCTGCAAAGATGGAATGGTACGTATATGTATAGGGAGAGGCGGAGATCATTATTGTTCACACATGTGAAAGATAATTTATCAAGAAGAAATTGGAATGGTTGCAAGAAATGTTGTTTTTGTGATGGAGATGAGACAATTGAACACTTGTTTATTTCGTGCCCCTTTGCTAAAATTATCTGGCGTATTATTTTCTTTACTTATAATCTTCCACCTCCGACCAATATTACTAATATGTTTGGGAATTGGTTAAATGCACTAGTGCAGAGCCCCCCCTTTAACTCCGGTTGGGAGGGCCCTCTAACAGCGGTTCCCCAACCGCTGTTGAGGGTTCGGTGTTAGAGGGGGGGCCCTTTAACACCGGTTCTTATACGAACCGGTGTTAAAGGGTGGCGCACATGGGGCTGCCGCAGGCCTTAGGCCCCCCCTTTAACACCGGTTCGTAACCGGTGTTAAAGGTTCTTCTGCCGCGGCAGAGATTTAGGCCTTGTAGGAAACGGCCTAAATCTGCCGCGGGCAGACTTCTGCCTCGCCTGCTCGGGCGATTTCTGCGGGAGGGGGGGCAGCGAGGGGAATCGATCGGGAGCGGTATACACATAAATCGTCATCGGTACATACGAGTACATGAATAATTAAGCAACTATTATTATACACAAACATCGTCATCGGCACATACATCGTCATCGGCACATACATCGTCATCGGCACATACATCGTCATCGTTCATTTTGGTGGATATCTAAAGAGTTCTCCGCCAGGCGTGACGACCTCATCAAGTATGAACCCCGCCAATTCCTCTTGAATGGCTCGTATGCGTTCAAATGGTAGGAGTTGGTCCCGCATCCGTTCGATCTGAATATATATGAAGAATGGGCCGTCAATATATATATAAGAATAAAACTCAACACAATTGATGGTAATAAAATAATGTTGTGGACTTTGTTTACTTACTCTCAGTTGTTCTAGTGCGGCTTGGCCCGTCGCACATATCGTGTTGCGAATGAATTTGCAAACATAGTACCCACATAAGTTATTGCCGTGTCCCTGATGCGCGCACTTTACGAGAATAGAGAGTTCAATCAAAATAATAATCAATAAAGCATGATATAATGAAATTGGAAGCTAGCTAGTATTACTTATATTTTGGTCTACAAATTTTAGTTCTTCTGACCATTCACCCACGGCCCTGCCCGTGAACCTTTTCCAAACCCTGTCCGGCAAAGAAAATGGATAAAGGAGTAATTAATTACTTATTGTCACGAAAGTTGCCGATCTAGTGCGATAATATGATTGAAATTACCTCTGGAGCATCTCTCTAAAGTTTGCCCATATCTCTTTTTCTTTTCGTAACGAGTCCATGACAAGGACTTTTCCTGAGTCGGGTTGAATGACTAGCAGAATAAAGTGGAACCTACGCACGCATAACTCATCATCAGTTACACTTAACATCGAGTAAGCTGAAATAGAATGTGTACAAGAGAGAGGGTAACAGTACTCACGAGAAGTTGTAAGGCAATAGTATTTCCCTTTTGGTTTGTTGTCTCAGTAAAGACGTTAGCAAGTAATCTTCTGTTTGCCCGGGTTTGGTTTCTACCACTTCTTCATGAACTCTATTTGGGTCAACGAACCCAATGTTAAAAGGGCCTCCTTTCCTGCATTTCATAACCTTTTTCCTGCATAATAGTATATACATATATGGTGAGCATATATATATACATGCAATTAATAAAGTGAATGAGATGAGATATAAATTATAGAAATAGTACTTACACACAATAAAGGCTGATGGCAGCTTTGTCGAGTTCCTTCTGATTGAATAGAAAATGCAAGTCTTGAATGTTGAAGTCAATCGCGTCATCTCCGCAGAAGAAAATATCATCTCTTATATGCGCCATGATCCATTCTACCTTTCTCGTCTTGCAGAAATGAAGGTACCACTTGTGCAATTTTCGCATCTTTGTTGGTAGAGTCTTGAGCTCCTCTTTCTTGATGAGATTCTTCCCATACTTCCATGGCTGTATGGGGTTGGCATCGCATTTGGGCAAGTTGTCTCCCATGACGTTCAAGTATGCAATGTAAGTCATCCCCATCTCATTGGCCTTTCTTTGTAGCTCTGCCTCGTAATCATTTACGGGAGGAGCGTCTCGCGTGTCGAACATTTGGAGCGGGGCACATGATTGGTTTTCCTGCTCTCCAAGCATGGGAACTGTTTTCTGGGGTGCCTCACGACTGCTACTTTCAGTCTCCCTACGGCGCCTTGCATCCGCCTTCAAAATCTGGCGCTCGTAGTCCGGCACAAGTGGGGTTTCAGGTTTCAAAAGATTATTGTAAAACTTCTCCACCACCGCCGGATCTATTTTCTCCTTTGGCTCGGCCCGTCTAGGTGCAAAGAATTTCTTGACCTGTTCTTCCGAGATCCTATTGGTCTCCTCGTCGCTGCGATTCCACGGTAAAACCGGCAATGGCTTGGCGGAAGGCTGCGGGACGTAGTTTTTTGAACTCTTTGGCGTACGGTTTCCATGATTTCTTTGTGGCAGTGCTACTGATGCTCCTCGTGGCAGTGCTCTTCTGCTTACGCTGAGGAGATGGCTGAAGCACCGGAGATGGCTGACGGGCCGGAGATGGCTGCCGCGCAGGAGATGGCTGACGGGCCGGAGATGGCTGCCGCGCCGGAGATGGCTGCCGCGCAGGAGATAGCTGAAGCGGCTCAGACTGCTGACGCTGCGGAGACGGCGGGGGTGCCAGTGACCTCCAATTTGGAAGCACAATGTGTTCCTTCTTCCAAAGAATGGTTGTTTTCACTGCAAATTTGAGTTGAGTTTCCCCTTCACCTGTAGCATGGTCAAGCTGTGCTTCCTCATATTCCTTCACAACCTCATCCACCCCGACAATAGCATAGCCATCTGGAATCGGTCGGCAGTGGTAAGTTCCACCAGCTACAGGAGGTAAGGCATAGCCGACAGCCACCTTAATGGATAAGCCCATTAATCTCACATGCAGCTCAGCGTGTTCGCTCTCCGTGATCTCATCCACGGGGTATCAAGGACCCGTCATTTCAAGCGTGGGCTGCACGTTCTCCGTGGAAGCCACCGCTTCCGCTTGAGTCTGGGCCGTGGCAGCTTCCAATGCAGGCTCTTCGTGCGCTGAGATGGGCGGTAGCTTGATGGCTCATTGTGCATTCACTTGCGCAGCGCCGCAAGTGCATGTTCTATCTGTGTCATCCGCTCAGACGCTCTTTTTCTTTTCTGCGCGCCATCTGTAGAGTCGCCCAGTCGGCAAACCCATCCTTCCATGTCATACCCCCGTGCCTCGTGCATGTCCAGGGTGTTCTTTTTACCGATGGCGTGTGAGCTGGTCATTCTCTCTGCCGGGATGGAAGGTCTGGCGGATGTTTCCTCGTATGCCGTGATGAGTTCGATGGGTTTGGCAAGGATGGTTGGGAAGATACACAATCCTGCTTCGGTCCAACCTTGCCCGATTCCGTAGAACCAAGTCTTTGCACGTAGGTCCCACCCATTTGTCCAGGGTGTGATCCTCTCTCATGTGAGGCCTTCTCAGCTTCCTCCCACTTAGGCCTCTAAGATATGTACCACGACCCGTCCTCCGGTGATATTCCTTCTTGGCATTAAGCGTATTGGTTTCGACCTCTTTTAGCTATAGCACTTTTTTTATGTCTCAAATTCGCGGTGAGGTCTTATCTTCGCATAATATGCGTCTTGAAATTTGAGTCTCGCCATTTGACAAATTTGTTCAATTTTGTCTTCGATTCTTGAAAGCGTCATCTTCTTTAGAGTCCACTCTTTGACCTTTTCCTTTATAACCGGATTGTTTTCATCCTCCTCTGGCGGAAGGGTGAAATTTACCAACAACGAATTCCAAAGCGTTTCTTTGGATCTGTCATCGACAAAAGGTACCGCCCTTCTTTGGCTTATTCCAATTTTCAATTGTGATTGGGATTTGGTCCCTAACAAGAACTCCAACTGACGTACAAATTTTCTGCGGCCTTCTTGGGCTCCATCGGCCTGCCATCAACACGGATCGCTTGATCGTGAACTTTGCACGATCTTTCAACCAGCTCGCGCCTCGCTTGCTCTTTTTCGTAGAAGAAGATGGTTGCTGGCTGGTCGATCCAGAGGGCTAAAAGAAGAAAGAAGCGTTAATTAATACATGTAGAAGAAGATTGTTTGTGGAAGTCAGCAGAGGCTTAATCAATGCATATACCTCGCCGGACTTTGTAACCATTAAATTGCGTTCACCGGAGTCTTCATCTTCTCCATGACTAGTACTTGAGCTGTCGTCATCATGTCCCTCCAAGTTCAGATATTGTGAGGTGTCCTCATCAATAATGTTCTCCATTATTTCTTCTTCTTCAAGGTTTCTACTAAGTGGATCCATAGTTTCTAAAACAATAATATTATCTAGAGTAAGAGTGTAAACATTCAAGTGGACTTGGATTCATAGACAAATATACATATTATTCATACAAAAATACACAAATGAAATTAAAACCCTAAGGATGCTTGATCATTTTAAACGAGTTCCGAGGGGTCCAAACCCTAATTCGGAGAAATCCCGGATGCATATGAGAGGGGCTAGCTATAGTGGATGACCGGAGGCTGGCGGCGTTGGAGAGCGACCTAGGGAGCGCAAGGTAGCGTGATGCGGCCTACCTAAAACGGGCGTTGTTCGAAAGAGGAGGCCGAGGCAAACATTATAGCGACGGAAAACAACTTGGCAGAACAGATACAATGTGGAGGGGATGTCCCCAAGATAGGCCCTAGACCGAGGGGGATGCCACATCGGAGCTCGCACCCCACCTAGGCCGCATCGCGAGCTCGCACCCTATGGCCACCACCGGAGCTTGCACCCCACCTAGGCCGCCCCCGCAGCCGAGAGGGGAGGCCGTCCCCGTACCGCGCCTGGGCCCTGGGCCTCCCCAACGAATCCGCCTCCCTGACCCATCCCCTCCACTTCCCTGTCATTGGCCCCAATCCGTGGACGCGCTCGCGTAGCCGCTCCTGCCCGCCACACCCGATGACGCGAGTTACCACGTCAAAGCTGTCCTCGTGTCCGATTTGATCCTAGCTACTACTAATAAGTACAATGGAGGGGTTCGATTTCATCTTGGTACATCTGTTCGGAGGGGTTCGATTTCATCTTGGTACATCTGTTCGGAGGGCCCCAATCCGTGGACGCGCTCGCGAGAGAGCTCGCGTGGGGAGGCCGGCTCCAGCGAGGAACTGCTCGGGGGCGAGCACGGGGAGGCACGGGCGAGCACGGGGGCGAGCACGGGGGCGAGCACGGGGAGGCAACGGGCGAGCACGGCGACGACGGGCAGCTGCAACGGCGGACAGAGGCGGCCGGCGACGTGGCAGAGCGCAGCCTGCAAAGGGGGGCGCCGGGGACGAAACAAAGAAGGGGAGGAAACAGAGGGGACGACCAGGCGCGGTCCGCTAGCTCACCACGGCGTCGGGGTTCTTGTAGGCGCCGGCTGCCGGGCGGCTGTGGCGCTGTGGTGGCGGGCGTCGGGCTTGGCGCGCTGTGGTGGTGGTGGTCGGCTGATGGCCTTGGGTGGCGGTGGCGCCGACGCGTGGCGGCAACGGCGAGGGCTGGAGGGGTTCGGTGGCGAGGAAGACGGCGAGGGGTTCGAGGCTCTGGCGGCGGTGGCGCGATCTGGCTCTGGGGGGAAGAAAGGAGCGAAGGGGCGCATTTAATACCCCCCCTTTAACACCGGTTCGTGGCTGGACCCGGTGTTAAAGGGGAATTTGTTACCCCCTTTAACACCGGTTCCAGCCACGAACCGGTGTTAAAGGGGGTGCTTGTGAAGCGAATAAATGCCCCCCCCTTTAACACCGGTTCCTGTCTGGAACCGGTGTTAAAGGGGGGGCATTTATTTCATGCATTAAAGGGGCTTTTTTAATTCAAAAAATATGATATGAATTTAGAAAATTCATATCTTTTTCATTTCAACTCAAAAAAATATGAATAATATATCATAATTTTCAGAAAAATAATATCTATCAATTCATGTAAATCATTTTATATTTACTTTACATGAATTTTTTTAAAATAATTAAAACACTTACATATAAATTTTGATTATTCAATTCAAACAAAAATAAATTGTTAAATCCTAAAACTTTGAACATAAGAAATATTAAGCATCTAGAAAATGATTTTTATTAGATCAAATCATATTTTAATGCCGCATCTTTTGTATTAACATTTTTGAATTGATTGGATTTTTAAATGTCGCATCTTTTGTATACACTTGAATCTCACCAAGCCTCGCTCAACTTGCATTGTTTTTTGATAAAATAGCATATTGTGAACCTAAAAATGTGTTGGTGGTTTTTTGAATTAGCCATTTGGTGGTTGCTTCACAAAACCGTCCGTTTTTTATGCTCGGAAAATGGAAAATGCCTTTTTGGTGCGATAAAAAGGAAAACTCCTCTTGCAACATTGTTTTCCATGCCATGATGCACATGTATGCACAATATGGCCATATTATCACAAACTATGCCTTGATTCTAGCCATAACATTGGTCATTTGACCCGAAAGCCAAGAAACCTCGAATGAGATAGGTCATTTTGAGAGTTACATAAAGTTTAACTGAACTGAAAATTAAGATACATAAAAGAACTGAAAATTAAGATACATGGCCAGATTAAGTAACAATCGGCCGAACTGAAACTGAAAATTAAGATACATAAAAGAACTGAAAATTAAGATACATGGCCAGATTAAGTAACAATCGACCGAACTTGTTTTGGAATATTGCAGTTATTCAGTCATGCTCCTGCCTACACCTGTAATACTCGCCACTGTAGTCGTCGTACTCGCCGCCGCCGGTCGCCGCTGTAATTGAACCTCTGGAGAGTACGCGTGGGCTGGACTTGAGGGTAGCGCGTGGGCTGGACTTGAGGGTAGCGCAAACGAGGGTTAGAGTCGGCGGCAGTGTCATAGGCCATGACGCTCTGGAGAGTCCGACCGCGTCACCATAGCCGACGGCCGGCCTCGTTGAAGTTAGGAGGAGGTGGGCCGTCCTCCTCGTGCCTGGCGAGCGCCCTCTCATGCCGATCCACGAAGAAGGCTTCCCAAGTAGGGAAATAGTCGGGATGCCATCTGGGATTCCTCCGCTGCTCCGGCGTGAGCTCAGTAGTAGTGGTTCGTGATGGCCATCCGCGCGCCACACCTAGAGGGACAGGAGGAACTGCACGCCTCCGACGCTCAACATCCGGCCAGACGGGGACACAGAGTCCCGGCGGGCGAGGGGGTAGTTCGGCAAAGCGCCTCCGCCTCCCTGGGGGTTAGTGCTACGGTGGAAGCCATGGGAAAGAGTGATGAGGTTGCAGATATGAGTCTAGAGATGTGCAATGACAATGGAGGCCAACCCCCTACATATATATATAGTGAACTAGCGGGAAGAACTGGAGGAAGAATCAAGGGAAGAAAATGGCGGGAAGAAAATGGCGGGAAAAAAATGGCGGGATGAACCTTTACTCCGGTTGGAGACACCAACCGACTAAAGATGAACCTTTAGTCCCGGTTGGAGACACCAACCGACAAAACACGAAGTCAAGACTAATAATAGGGGTGAGTGTCGACATTATGTCGTGCGGCGTGTACCTTGTCCGGATGGTGTCACCAACCGGGACTAAAGATGAACCTTTAGTCCCGGTTGGAGACACCAACCGACAAAACACGAAGTCAGCACTAATAATAGGGGTGAGTGTCGACATTATGTCGCGGCGTGTACCTTGTCCGGATGGTGTCACCAACCGGGACTAAAGATGAACCTTTAGTCGGTTGGAGACACCAACCGACAAAAACCAGTCAGCACTAATAATAGGGGTGAGTGCATGTCGACATTATGTCGATGCGTACCTTGTCCCGGATGGTGTCACCAACCGACTAAAGATGAACCTTTAGTCGGTTGGAGACACCAACCGACTAAAGATGAACCTTAGTCGGTTGTAGACACCATCCCAACAAAACACGTCAGCACTACTAATAGGGGTGAGTGTCGACATTATTTTGTAAGTGTCAACACTATGTCGAGCTGCTTGTACTATAAATAGGCATCCTTGTGAGTCCAGTCCTCCAGCCAGTTTGAGGCAGGGACACCACTACGGCCAGTTGAGGAGATGCGAGCCTGGCCCCTCCCGGCATCTCCGAGAACTGGTCATAGAGGCACTCCCTAATATGTGAAATTAGTTAGCTCCTGGTGTATTGATCTAGTTAGAGAAGTTACAAAGCTGCAAGATGGTTTTGAGAGCAGGGACACCATTACGGCCAGCTTCGGGAGATGCCGACGGCCTAGTCCTCCCATCTCCAAGAAACTGGTCATAGAGGCACTCCCTAATATGTGACTGCGTTTGGAGATCAGATCTTAATGGTAAGTACGAATCGGGACAACTTCTTCTCATAGTCCCGGTCCATCCACAAAACATGACTAACACTCAAGACATGTATTAATATTAAAAACATGAACTAGAGTTACATAATATGAGCATGAACTTCTTGGCATATGCCCTTCCTTATGATCGCTTCAGACGTAACCATGGAGCATCTTCTTTACTTAACGGAATGCTTGGGTCAGTTTTCACTGTGAAGGGCGGAATTTCATCAAACTTATTATAATCTTCTGACATGTCTGTCTTGTCCTCGATTCCCACGATGTTTCTTTTCCCTGAAAGAACTATGTGACGCTTTGGCTCATCATATGATGTATTCGTTTGCATATTTTTTCTTTTTTTTGGTCTGGAGGACATGTCCTTCACATAGAAAACCTGAGCCACATTATTGGCTAGGACGAATGGTTCGTCTAAGTTCTTCATAAGATTGTTGAGATCCACCGTTGTCATTCCGTACTTCTTGTCTACCTCAACCCCTCCTCCTGTTAGCTTGACCCATTTGCATCGAAACAAGGGGACCTTAAAATTAGGTCCATAGTCAAGTTCCCATATCTCCTCTATGAACCCATGTAATGGTCTTTTGCCCATTGTCTTCTGCTGCATCGAAGCGGACACCACTGTTTTGGTTGGTGCTCTTTTTATCTTGGCCTATCGTGTAAAATGTATTCCCATTTATCTCGTACCCTTGGAAAGTACATACAGTCGAAGACGGTGTCCTGGCCAACAAGTACAGCTGATCCCCAACAGTGGTGTTATTCGTGAGAAGTCTTTGCAGCCAGCCGCCAAAACTCGCCATGTGTTCACTTATAATCCATTCATCAGACTGTCCTGGGTGTTTGAGGCGTATTAAATTCTTGTGTTCATTGATATCTGGGGCAACCAAGATAGATCTTTGTAAAACCGTGTAGTGTGCTTGATTGAGAGAATGCCGTCCCTACATATCATTGCTTTACATCCTAGGGTGCCTTTTCCACGATCTCCCCTCATGTCGTGATTACGGAACACCAATCGCCTTAAGGTCAGGAATAAAATCAACACGAACTCAATGACCTCCTCATTACATAGCCCTTGGAGATGCTTCCTTCCGGCCTAACGGTTATGAACATATTTCTTTAAGACTCCCATGTACCTCTCAAAGGGGAACATATTGTGTAGAAATACAGGACCGAGAATGGCAATCTCTTCTACTAGGTGAACCAGGAGATGCGTCATAATATTGAAGAAGGATGGTGGGAACACCAACTCAAAGCTGACAAGACATTGGGCCACATCGTTCTGTAACCCTGGTAGGCTTTCTGGATCGATTACCTTCGAGATATTGCATTGAGGAATGCACATAGCTTCACAATGGGTACTCGAACATTTTCAGTAGAAGCCCCTCAATGCAATCGGAAGCAATTGTGTCATAATCACGTGGCGATCATGAGACTTCAGGTTTTGGAATTTTTCTACGCCATATTTATTATTCCTTTATATTTGACGAGAAGCGACGGGACCTTGATCGCTCGGACATTCAAAAAGATTTCCTTCTCTGCTTTGGTAAGAGCGTAGGCGGGAGTTAAGTGGCATCGTTTACCCTTCTCGTTCTCGGGATGCATAGGCTCTTGAGGGCCTTGGGGCGTTGCTGGTCTGTCGTGCTTCCGGTGTATCTTTTGTCTTCCCATACACTCCTAGAAAGCCTAGCAGGTTCACGCAAACATTCTTAAATCACGTGCATCACGTCGATTGAAGAGCGGACCTCTAAGACTTTCCAATAGGGTAGGTCCCAAAATATAGATTGTTTCTTCCACATGGGCGTGTCGGCATCGTCATTGAACAGATAGACTGCCAGGACCTTTTCCAAAGATTACTTCTAGGTCCTTGACCATACCAAATACCTCCTCACCGGATGCGGAGACGGGCTTCCTCGGGAGTTACGCGACGTTTGAAATGCTTGCCTTTCTTTCTTCTTGGATGCAGTTGGAAGAAATCGGCGATACCCTAGGTACACAACCTTTTACATTTATCCAAATATACACTTTCAGTATCATCTAAACAGTGTGTGCATGCATTGTATCCCTTGTTTATGCGCCTGAAATGTTACTAAGAGCAGGCCAATCATTGATGGTTACGAAAAGCAATGCTCGTGGGTCAAATGGCTCCCCTTTGTGCTCATCCCACATCGTACACCTGGTTTGGCCCACAGCTGTAAAAGTTCTTCAACTAATGGCCTTAGGTACACATCAATGTCGTTGCCGGGTTGCCTCGGGCCTTGGATGATCTTGGCATCATAATGAACTTCCTCTTCATACACGACCAAGGAGGAAGGTTATAGATACATAGGGTCACAGGCCAGGTCTTTGTGTGCAGCTCTGCTCACCAAAAGGATTCATGCCGTCGTATTTAGACCAAACCTTAAGTTCCTTGCGTCATGTGCGAAGTCCGGGTACTCTCGCCGACTTTTCTCCACTTGTGACCCATCGGCGGGTGTCTCAACATCGCGTCTTTCTTACGGTCTTCCATGTGCCATCGCAATAACTTGGCATGCTCTTTATTTCTGAAGAGACGTTTTAACCGTGGTATTATAGGAGCATACCACATAACCTTGGCGGGAACCTTCTTCCTAGGGGCCTCGCCCTCAACATCGCCAGGATCGTCTCGTCTAATCTTATACCGCAGTGCAGTGCATACCGGGCATGCATCCAAATTCTCGTACTTCTCACCGCGGTAGAGGATGCAGTCATTAATGCAGGCATGTATCTTACGCGTCTAATCCTAGAGGCGGACAACCTTCTTTGCTTGGTATGTCTTGTCGAAACTCATTATTTCTTGAAAGAAGATTCTTCATTTTTACCAACAACTTTGAAAATGCGCTATCAGTCACACCATTCTCTGCCTTCCATTGCAGCAAATCCAGTGTGGCACCTAGCTTTGTGTGGCCATCTTCGCAAGTTGGATACAACAATGTTTTGTGATCCTTTAACATCTGCTCCAGCTTCTCCTTCTCCTTTTCAGTTTCACATTCTTCCTTTGCATCAGTAATGGCCCGACCAAGATCATCATCAGCGGGCCCATCTGCTCCCTCTTGATCTTCATTATCTACCTCCGTTGCATTATCATCATATTCAGGATACATATTATGATAGTTTTCATCATCCTCTTCTTCTTCGTTGTCTTCCATCACAACCCCTTTTTCTCCGTGCTTGGTCCAACAATTATAGCTGGGCATGAAACCGGATCGAAGCAGGTGGGCGTGAATGGTTCTGGTATTTGAGTAGTCTTTCTTGTTATGACGGTGAACACGGACAGCACATAAAACCATTGTGACCACGGTTTGCATTAGCCACAACGATGAAATTTTGGAGGCCCGTAATGTACTCGGAAGTGCGGCGGTCACCGTACATCCATTGCCGATTCATCTGCATTAATATGTAGTATATATCAAAAAATAATAGGGAGATGACCATTTATATATATAGTACATCAATGACACATGAAACTATAGTTGCCGACCTCGACCGAGACGGAAAGAGCAACAAGAAAGCTTATTTTGAGCTCTCGGGCATTTCACCGAACACCTCTAGTGCATATGAAAAAAACACAAACTAGCACTCTTCACACCCTCTTGCTAGGCTCCAAAATGTGAAAGAATGGAAGAGTGGGGTGTGTGTGGGCTGGGATGGTGTCTTATATAGCCCCCCCCCCTTTAGCCACGAACCGGTGTTAAAGGGGGGGCTCCTTTAATGCCGCAGGGGCCACGCTGGTACGGCCCCCCCTTTAACACCGGTTCGTAGAAGAACCGGTGTTAAAGCCCCTTTTCGGGATCAACAAAAGACCTCGTTTCCACTAGTGATGGAACGGATAAGGCTAATAAAGCTAGTATACGTATAGGGGTATCGGCTTTATGTTGGGCTATATGGAAATATCGCAATGATGTTATTTTTAACAAGGTTCGAGTTCCATCTTTTTTGCGGGTTATTATCTCGGTATCACGATGGATCCAGCTCTGGGCTTTTTTGCTCCCGGAGCAGTTACGCCCCATGATGGTTTCTGGATGCAGCCGTCTGGTGATGGTTGCTCAGGATATTTACTACCAGGCTATGTGGCGTCATGCTAGTAGATTGACAGATGTTTAGCCTTTGCTATGCTGTTCTTTTTTTTTAGCGTTCCTTGATTGTTCTGAGGTTTGGTTGTTCCAATCTTCATGATTGTCCAATTGTAACTTCAAAAATTTAGACTCTAAAGTAATAAAAAGGGCTGTGTGCATCCTTTGGATGCAGAGGCCGGGGCACAACCCCAAAAAAATGTGGAACAGGTTGGCAGAGTATTCATTATAGTACATTATATGAATAAATTGCGAAGAAAATATGATACTGTTGTGTGGTTGATGGAGTACAAAAAGGATAGGCCGACGCGTCTTGCTGTGTTGTTTTGTCTTAGTGTTGTGTCTAGTGTTGATGCATTTTTGTGTCTTAGTGTAAGCAGATAACTAGTTTGCAACTATATACATTTCAATGTTCAGGGGTTAGTAAGATCAATAGTTGCATCCAACACAACACAATAATGAGGAATCTAATTCCTAGGTTAGGAAACGGATAAATCTACTGCTGGTAAGTAAAAGTAGAACCGATAATGGAAGGACTGCCAAATTTTGGAAAGACCGTTGGCTCAATGGAACGGCACCAGAGGGACTGTCCCACTTCTGTTTTGCCTGGCCAGAGGTAAAGAAATTTGATTGCCGCTGCCCATGTGGCTCCAAGGACTCTCACGGCTAACCTTCGAGGAGGAATTGGAGCAGTTCCTTCATCTCTGGACGTACGCGAATCAATGAGACTTAGTTAACTGCAGAGTCTGATAAGATTTAGTGGCTGCAATGCAGACAAGATTCACCCAGCGAAGGACCGGAGGGCGTCTAGCCAATATCTAGTAAGCCAATGACTGAAAAAATCTACAGGTAGTGAATGCAACGGCGTCGACTATCAGCAAAGGGAACAGCAAGGCTATAGAAGAATTACAAGTTGTCACAACCGAGAAATCAGCTTGTTGCATGTAGTTGGAGACACCTGACATGTGACCTATTGAGAACCTAAATAGACTGCACAGTCAATCTCCATTTGAAGATCTGTTTGCTAATGTTCTGATGTCTCCTATTCGCATATACAGGATGTCCTTACATTTCATCTCTCTATTCTCTTCTTATTTTACCCCATTGATTATGTGGCCGAGGCCGACTCCTATATGAATAAACAATGTGGGTTTGCTACCTACTTTCGTGAAGATGGAGTGGTATTTGTAAACACGAGAAGCAATCATTATTCACACAAGTGTAGCAAGTTGGTGGAATATCCATTATATACATATTACTACATTACATAAATGAGCAGGAGGTCGTTGAAGTAATTGTTGGTAGGCACACTTTTTACTCCACAAAATTGTACAAAATGGCATACTAATGTATTACACTTGATCTATATCGACAGGTTGGTGGGCTAGTAGAGTACTAAAGGATAGGCACGTCTTGTTGCAGTATTTTCGTCTAATATTTTTCATTAATAGGTTGAACACAAGTTGTTGGCTACCCGATATTTTTAACAGAGGTGGGCGGTATGACCGGTAACCAGAGAGCACCAAATTTTTACCACTGGAATTTTCTATATTCAAATGCTTTTGCTGAAACTTTTCTAACGGATCCAGAAACATTTGTCAAATTGCCTGGATTTTGATTAAATAGGGCCCTTGGTTGAACATGGGTTCTATATTTCTCTTCTTCAATGATCCTTTTCGCATGCCACTATTTATTCCGCTACAATGTTAAGCACTAAATAGTGTTGGGAATTTTAGGAACCATCCAACCAGGATTATCTAACGGTGGAGAAATATGCAGTACTTGAAAGTACTGAAAAGAAGTAGTGGCAAGTACTAAAATTTTATTTTATTTTTATTTACTAAAAGGGGTAGGTAAACTATAATCTATATGGCCCCACCTGTCATAAACTCTCTCATCTCACTCTCTCGTACATGCTTGTAGTCGCCTGAAACATATCCGAAAGAAGTTCAGATAACCCCCATAAGTTTGGCATTCCGGTCGCTAAACCCCCCTAAGTTTAAATTGGGTAACCCCCTAAGTATGAAATACTGGGCAATTGATCCCCTCCAACCACCGATGATTATTTTGATGGAGGTTTTGTCCAAATGGACAAGTGGTTTTAGCCAGGGAGCCCTCCCCTCATCCTTTTACTTCAATGGCGCTAACAACTCGTCACCGACATGAGCGTCGGGTACTACGCCAGGATCTCCGGCCTACCTCTCAAGTCCGACAGATCCCTCTATGTGGTGGACGCGTTCTGGATAAGCGAGCAGGAACACCATGGTAAATATCTTGAGTGCTAGTTCTTGCTGCTACTACTACTACTACTACGGCAGCCACAACCACGCTCTAGACCACGCATATGCACCGGCGGCGACCAGCACCACTTGCCAACTTGTCGTATGCCATGATGTCTGGCGCATGACGTCTACTACGATGCACACGCGATGCTGGACAATCAGGGCGTAATGGAAGCAGCCGGATCCTTGGCGTAGAACAGAGGCAGCTATAGCATCGATACGAGCAATGGTGAGGACGGTGCCGGAGCCATCGGCCTGCCATGGTGGGCGCATGCATCCGCAGCTGTCCATGTGCTCCGGTCACAATTGTCAAGCTTCATGCACTAGTCAACGCAACCAAAAGTCCGAACTGATGGAAATGCTAGTGCAATCCACTTATACATTTCAACACCCCCTCTCACGTGTGACGGAAAGAAGTCAGCACGTGCAACCGGAAGAGAGCGACGGTGCGCGAAACTCACGTATGACTCAAGAGGCCTATACGTAGACACAGAGGGGTCAACAGCAATTTTAGGATAAATTGTGAAAACAGGACTCGAAATCGAGACCTTAGGCTCTGATACCATGTCAAGCTTTATGCACTAGCCAACGCAACCAAAAGTCCGAACTGATGGAAGGCTAGTGCAATCCATTTATACACTTCAACAACAATCGAGTTGCGTTACCATGTAGCAAGCCCCTGCAGTCGGCAACGCCTATGACGGCGAGTATGTCGGGCGGACGAAGGCAACCAGCAAGTAGCGTGGTGCCAGCATACTCATATATCCATGTAATGCAAGCCACCATCTTCTTTCTTCTTCCACTAACGCTCCATGGCAAACAAAAAGAGTGGCTACAGGCAAAATTAATTGTTAATCTCCTCTCTGGCTAAAATCACTTGTCCGTATGGACAAAACCACTATCAAAACAGTCATTGGCTGCCGAGGGGTCAATTACCCGGTATTTCATACTTAGGGTTATAAGTGCCTCAATCTAAACTTAGGAAGCTTTACCGACGGAAACCCCAAACTTAGGGGTTATTTGGACATCTTTCAGCATATCCTGTTTCTGGCCGCCGCCGACGCGCCGGGTTGCCGTGGTCCTCTCCACTGGCCGGCATCCGCCTTCGTGGATCCCGATGGCGCCTCGTATCCCGCCGCTGGCCCAAAGCTGCAACCTGCCTCGTGGTCCTCTGTGTCGTTCGTCGCCTCCGGATCAACCAGTGATTTGGCCGCTGCCGACAGCCTCTCCGACCGACCTCCATTGTTGGCAAGATATAACAGTCACTTGATTTCAAATTCCCAGGCATGCGATGCAGTTTCAACAGCATCGGCAACTTGAGCAGATGTGAGGATCTTGGGTGAAAACTGAGAACTAGATCTTACCTCACTTGCATTATTAGAGTTCAGATTCATACAGATACAGTTCACAGATTAACTCAATGATCTCCACTTAGGAAACAACTGAAGCTACGCTTTTATACAAAGTTGGCACGCCATGTCACAAATTGAACATACATCATTTAATAATTTAGATTACTTACTGGTTCATATAAACGGAAGTACAATTCTGATTGTTTCATGGCTGCACTTCAAAAGAACATACAAACAAATAGGGAAAAGCAGTTTCCATGTCCTAAGAAGAAAACATATTTAGATGCATACATATCGCACAAGAGATTGATTGCTGGAGAAATGGGCTTGCATCAGCTCCGGCTCCTAAAACATGATGCCAACCAATATCTTAGCGATGCTGCATTAGTATATACAAGAGTGCCACGATGGGATTTTTTGATTCATATCTAGATTAATTGCTCCTAGTCCATCAAGAAGGCAACATCATTTCATTACGCCGACCTGCTCAGGAATCCTTGCTAGGCGAGGCGGGCAAACTCCTTGGGGTAATTTAGTTTTCTAGGTAAACATCACTGTCTTGGTAAACTGATTAGTTTACAGCTAATATATATTTATCGATATTTTTGAGAAGTGGAGTAAGATTTGTCTGCGTCCAGCATAATGCAAAAAAAGGTAATTTCAAAATATCTCATTCTTGCACGAAGCTCATAGGTTTTAACCACCGCACCGCAGCAACACGATGCGCCACTTGCATAGGCAGCTAAACAGGTCTCAACAAGCTATATTGAGAACCGATATAGACTGAACGGACAATGTCGCTACATGCGTCAGTTTACCAATGTTCTGATGTCTCCAATTCCCGTATACCTTGCATCTCATCTCTCTGTTCTTTTCTTATCTACCCCTCTGTTTGTGGCAGTTGCCTATATGAACAAACATTGTGAATTTGCTATCTACTTCCGCGAAGATGGGATGGTATATGTATAGGGAAGCGGCGGAAATCATTATTATTGACACATGTGCAACATGTTAGTAGAGTATTGATTATAGTACATTACATGAATAAATTGCAAAGAAAATAAGATACTGATGTGTGGTTGATGGAGTACGAAAAGGTAGGCCGGTGCATTTTGTTGAGTTGTTTTGTCTTAGTATTGTGTCTGGTGTTGATGCACTCTTGTGTCTTAGTGTAAGCAGATAACTAGTTTGCAGCTATATACATTTCAATGTTCAGGGGTTAAGTAATATCAATGATTGCATCCAACACAACACAATACAGAGGAATGTAATTGCTAGGTATAGGAAACAGATGAATCTACTGCTGCTAAGTAAAAGTAGAAAGAGCATTGGCTCAATGGAACGACACCATAGAGACTGTCGAACTTCTGTTTTGCCTGGCCAGAGGTAAAGCAATTTTGGTTTTTGATGCCATCAACAATGGAAGGTGGCTCCGAGGACCCTCACAGCTATCCTTCGAGGAGGAATTGGAGCAATTCCTTCAGCTTTGG
Source organism: Avena insularis (assembly GCA_023614405.1). NCBI lineage: Eukaryota > Viridiplantae > Streptophyta > Magnoliopsida > Poales > Poaceae > Avena > Avena insularis. The sequence goes on from CM042691.1 coordinate 258,066,269, forward strand.
GAACAAATCAATGAGATTCAGTTAGCCGCAGATCCCGACAAGACTCAGTGGGTGCAATGCAAACTGAGACCAGTCGTAACGCGCACTTGCATCTACAATTCAAACTTCATCAGATGGACAAAAAGGACCCAAATAAATAAATAAAGCATCCCGCACTTATGTCCAGTTTTTTAGGCTACACAATATTAATTGGAATCTAAATTCGACGCAAGTCTAAAAATTAATTTATGGAAATTTGATAAAAATTTATATGCCTGCTATTAACCTATTAAATGACTGACAAGTTATTTCTATTGTCTAGTGTCTAAAAATTGTGTGGTCGAAAACTAGGACATAAGCATGAGTTGTTTTTTTTGGTTGTTTTTGGGTCACTTTTGTCCGTCGGATAAAATTTGGATGGCAGATTTAAGGATGGGCGTGACATGCCATGTCACCTGCAATGCACTAGCGGGAACTATTCTGCAGAAACGGCCTATGAGTTTCAGTTTGTGACGTCTGCACCAACACCATCTGGACAGGGTATGGAAGGAAAAGATTAAAGGCAAGATAAAAAAGCATGTGGTCATTTCTGCAAAATAGGAACTGGACGGTGGACAGACTCATATGACGGGGACTGCCATGCAATCAATCTTATAGCCTATGTGATCAAGCTAAGGAGTAAAGAGGTTTGGGAAACTCTTGCAGTCACTAATCCCTCATTGGGAGTTTGAGCTCCAGGTTGTATTCAGTTAGAACCTGGTGGCAGAATGATATATGTATAGGGGAAAGGCGGACATCATTATTAGTCTATCCACTATGTGGTCTTAAAGCGATTCAAAGACCTCTAGGAACCGGTTCAATACATAACAGTGAATTGATTCACACCTTCAGTGCATATATAGAAGTGAACCACTGTCTTGGTTCGGTTCCAGTTTGTTTCCTCTATTAAAAAAAAGTTTCCGGTCCATCATATCTCATGCAAAGTCAATCATCAGTGAACACGTGTAGCCAGCGGTGAAGGGAGTGTACTAATTAATTGTTGGATGGGTCTCATACTTTGTTATGAATCTTATTCACACATAGCAGTTGAACACTACCGATTCATAAGTCTGACATATTTTTCTTTGAACCGAACATATATAGTACATGGTCTTATTCACACAAGTGCAAGAGGTTGGTAGAGTATTCATTATAGTACATTACATGAATAAATTGTGAAGAAAATATGATACTGTTGTGTGGTTGATGGAGTACGAAAAGGATAGGCCGGGGCGTCTTGTTGTGTTGTTTTTTCTTAGTGTTGTGTCTAGTATTAATGCGTTCTTGTGTCTTAGTGTGAGAAGATAACTAGTTTGCACCTATATACATTTTAATGTTCAGGGGTTAAGTAAGATCAATGGTTGCATCCAACACAACACAATACATAGGAATATAATTGCTAGGTATATGAAACAGATGAATCTACTGCTGCTAAGTAAAAGTAGAACCGATAATGGATGAACTGCCAAATTTTGGAAAGACCGTTGGCTCAATGGAACGGCACCACGGAGATGTTGGAATTTACTAGTTAGCTCAATGCATGACCGTTGGCTGCAATGCACTAGTGGGAACTACTCTACAAAAACGGACTATGAGTTTCAGATTGTGTCGTCTCTACCAACGCCATCTAGAAAGGGTATGGAAGGCAAAGATTGAAGGCAATATAAAAAATTCCATGTGGTTATTCCTGCAAAATAGGAACTGGATGGCAGACAGCCTCACGCGACGGCTCTCATGCAATCAATCTTGCAGCCTATGTGATCAAAGTCGTGAGACTGCTGCCCACCTGGCTTTGGGGTGTTGTGCTAAGGAGGTTCGGGAAACTATTGCATCCACTAATCCCTCATTAGAAGCTTTGAGCTCCCGGTTATCTTTAGTTAGAACCTGGTGGCAAAAGGTCTTCTCCGCTGTGAATATGGAGAAGATATTTTTAGGGCAAAGAGATGAGCGTGGTTTTACTTGCAACGGTTGTCAGAGACGAGGTGGCTTTAGTTCAGACTACACTTCTTTTGTGAGTTCAGTTCAGCTTTGAGAGGACTTGAATAGGCCTGTTTTCTCCTTTTTCTACCTTTCTTCGTACAATTTTTCCCTCTTGTACAATTTTCCCCCTTGGCTTTAGTTCTGCCTTTCAGGCTTGTACAATTTTTCCCTCTTCTATCAGTGAAAATAAACAGGGCTCCTGCCGTTCTGGGTCAAAAAAAATAGTACCCTTTCATTGGCATGGGGGCAGACCCAAGAAAATATCTGCAGCATCCAAATCCACTATATATATGAGCAAAAAGGACATACCAAAGCTCTCGTGAATATGAACTTGAGACGTATGGAGATAAGGATGAAGTCACCAGGTTGGTGCCTCATCCAATAATAGTCTTCCTCTTCCCCCCTATAAATATGCCACTCCATCTTCACGGAAGTTGATAACGAAGCCACATTGTTCATTCATATAGCACACAAATAGAGGAGAAGATAACGGGGCGATGAGATGTAAGAATATCGTGTACACGGGGATTGGAGACATCGGAACATTAGCAAACTGGTCTGCAAAGGGAAATTGGTTTTTCAGTTTTTTAGGCTCTCCATGTACAGCATGGCACGTGCCTCTTTGCCATCATGTCTTAGTCCTGCAGGAGTTCCTCGTTTTTGTTTAACATTTCCCTTTAGTAGGTTGAACACAAGTTGTTGGCTATCCAACCATTTTACCAGAGGTGGGCGGTATAACCAGTAATGGGGGAGCACCAGATTTTTATTGGTGCAAGTTTTCCACATCAGAATGTTTTTGTTGGAACCTTTCTAACGGATCTATCAACATTTGTCTACCTAAATTTCGGTCAAATAGAGCCCTTGGTTGAACTTGGGTTATATCTCCTTTTCAACAATCTTCTTCACATGCCATTGTTTTATTCCGCTACGATGAATTAAGAGTTAACTGGTAGTATATAGCAGGGGCGGACCCAGACGAAATTTTGACTGGGGGCACAACATTTGACCGGGGGCCTGTCTCTGTATAGATTTGCTAAATTTGAACATTTTCTTTAAATTTCTGAACAAAAACTACAGGAATTCAAAATTTTGAGTGGGGGCCTAGGCCCCCACTCGCATGTACTTGGGTCCGCCCCTGGTATATAGATAATGTGGACAACTTAGTTTTCTTCAAAAACACACCTACGTAAGTCGATTAGTTTGCAGCTATACATGTTCCATGGGGGAGTAAGATTTGTCGTTGCGTCCACCAAAACGCAAAATTGTAATTTCAAGATATTTCATTCTTGCACCAAGCTCACATGTTCAAACCCCCATCATGCAGTGTTACACACTTGTTTTTCCGTGATATGGACCATTTGGAGAGACAGCTAAACAGACCTAAAACATGCTGAGGTTGGGCAAGGCTCAACAACCTACAAAACGCGAGCCAAGCTGCTACGTCAAAGCTTCTACTATGTTAGGATGTTCATACGCAACCTACTCGACCCTTCAAAAGATTTCAAAAAAATCTGCATTTGACCGGTCGCAACTTTTTCCAGGGGGAGACCGGAATTTCTTGTTTTTGTCGGTTACTAGAAAATACTTTCGACGGAAAAACAAAACTGGTTGAAATCTGCCATATGAAAAAGAAGGAAAAAACAATGCTCCTAGCGGGGAAAGAGGATGAAGTCACCACGTCGGTGCCTCAACGCGGTGCTTCTCGCCTACTCGCAGTCGCAAGGACACGCTCCGCTGGAGCGTGCTGCTCGCCGCAACCGGACAGACAGACCTCTGCCAAGGAACGAGCACATGGAGCAAACAGCGGGCAGAATTTCTAACAAGCTTAGTATTTGGTGTGTATATGGCACCTCTAGCAGCTAGGAGTTTGTTCACTAATGGAGAACCTAAATGGACTGAACGGCCGATATTGCTCCATGGGTCATTTTACTAATGTTCTGACGTCTTTAATTCCCGTATACAGGATGTCCTTGTATCTCATCTCTCTTTTCTTGTCTTGTCTTCCCCTCAATTTATATGGACGATTGCTGATATGACCAAAAATTGTGGAAGATGGAGTGGTATATGTATAGGGGGGAGGCGAAGATCATTATTGAGACGAGTACAACAGGTTGGCAGCGTATTCATTATAGTACTACATAACATGAATAAATTGCGAAATAAATAAGATACCACTCCCTCCATCCAAAATAAATGTAGAAGTTTTAGTCCAAATTTAAACTAAAGCCCCGACCCTTATTGTGGATGAGAGGTAGTACTGTGGGGTTGATGGATTACTAAAAGGATATGCGCGTCTTGTTGTGTTTTTTTGTCTTAGTGTTGTGTCTAGTATTGCTACATTCGTGTGTTTATAGAGGGGGAGATAAGCAAGCACAGAGAGATGAGATGTAAGAACATTGTGTACACAGGAATTGGAGACATCGGAACATTTGCAAACTGTCTGGCAAATGGAAATCGACCGTTCAGTTTATTTGGGTTGTCATATGCCGCACGGCACATGTCTCCTTGCCGCTGTGTCTTAGTCCTGCAGGAGTTCCTCGTTTTTGTTTCACATTCCCGTTAGTGGGGTGAACACAAAAATTTGGCTACCAGAATACATTTTTTACCGAAGGGGCAATGTATGACCAATAAACCAGAGAATGCAAGTTTTTTTTATTATAGGTGGGAACTTTCTAAATTCAAATGTTCTTTATGAAACTTTTCTAGCATAATAACCAAATATGTCAATTTGCATGAATTTCAAAATAGTGTCATGGGTTCTATGTTTCTCTTTATAACAATCCGTTTCGCATGCTAATTAAGTGACAAGAATATATGGATAATGAAGACAACCAAGTTTTTAACCTCAGTAAGCACTGTCAAGAAAAAACACCTCAGTAAGCACATGATTTGAGCATGGAACAGATTAATCTACTGCTACGTCAGTTATAGTGCGCTTTCATTGGCATGGAGCAAACCCAACTAAATACCTTCAGCGTCCAAATATGCTGTATTATTGAACAAAAAGGACAAACGAAAGCTACCATAAGCATGTGTGAAAACTTGGTACGTATGGAGCACAGGCCAAATGCCGCTACAGGAACTGCCTACTGGCATGGATGTGGTGCCGGAGCTCACCACAGCCAGGCAGACAGACATCCCCAGTGATGAAGGGCCACGGTAGGCCTACACGGAGGAATTCCAAAGAACCAAGCAGACCACACGCGAGTCGATAAGTCACGAATCTTCAGCTTTAGAAATACACCACAGATTCTAGTATTATATAATAGAAATAACATCAATCGACAGCACAAGCACACTGTTCCTGATTCCACGAACCTCTGAAAACCTCAAAAAGTATGGCTACAAATAATCATGTCCCATCTAGATTGTTGTCCATAGTAACACACGAATTTGAACGCAGACAACAGGGTAAGGCCAAGTAGTTCATTTGTTTATTTTACAGGTGGAGGAATTTTCTACATTTCAAGTAGAGCAACTAGTGCTTCATGCTTTGGCGAAGCTCACATCAAGCTCTTACTGCCTACCCTGCATGACATCAAAAGGGAGAACAGTCAATGATTGTATACATACATCAACAGTAAAAGCCAAACTAAAGAACGACACCTAGTTTCACAGGCACATTCCTCTGGGCAACAGCTGCTGCAAACTGAATGCTTGCAGAGCTTGGCAGGTCAAATGTCATTTCTCATACTCCCTCCGTCAAATAAGTGACTTGGTTTTGTCTACATTCGCGTGTATCTATATATTAAAACATGTCTACATACATGTGAATCTAGACAAATCTAAGTCACTTATTCCCAGACAGAGGCAGTATTGAATTCCTTGCAAATAATTGAATAATATATGCATGCTTGCACTTCATCGCCCTACTATGGAATTCTCCACTTAATAGATGGGGATGAGAATTGGAAGTTAGCACCAAAAGTTTAGTTCACTTTCTAAAGTTCAGTTAGTAGAAATATATGGTGAACCTACAAATCAGTCACCACACAAACTTCCATCCATCAACATTCACTGGACAAGCATTACAGGCATAAGATAGTAAGTAATAGGTTGCTTTGAAGTAGTTGTTTCACCGCAATTGTGCATGTTTGTGATTTATGAACAACAACAACACACTGATCAATTTCATGGTAGCAGTAAAAGTCAAATAACAATGCTATTATACCTGCCAGTTCCCTTGTCCTTCACCTGGGCTAGAATACTGACCAGAACCACCATGCAGGTTGTCTCCGCCATATGCAGGTCCTGCCCCCTGTCTGTTATCTCCACCATATGCAGGTCCTGCCCCCTGTCTGTTATCTCCACCAAAACCAACACTCCCACCAGGACCCCCTTGGTTACCTCCAGGATGTGTTGGTGCAGGCGGTTGCCCATAGGTTCCAGGTCCAAAGGGTTGCCCATAAGTTCCAGGTCCAGAGGGTTGCCCATAAGTTCCAGGTGCTGGAGGGCCTCCAGGCCTGAAATCTCCTGTCTGCCCTTGCGAAAAGTTCCTGACCTCTTGTGGGTTTTGGTAAACTTGGCCAGGTTGATTTAACGCACCAGGTGCAGGCGGTCCGTTGTAACCGGAACGGTCTGCGGAATTATTCCTCGCATAACCTCTACCATCTTGTCCAGCTTGTGCGTAACTCTGCTGTGGGTTGAAGCCTCTTCCATCTTGTGGCGGGCGGTAGGGTTGGAAGTTCCCTTGTGGTGGTGGGCCACTGTTGTAATTTCCTCGCGGTGGAGGGCTGTCCTGGTAATTTCCTTGCGGTGGTGGGCCTCTCGGGAAATTTCCTTGCGGTGGAGGGCTGTCCTGGTAGTTTCCACGAAAGTTGCGGTTTCTGTCAGTCCTTGACGGTTTGCTATAGTGTGTAGGTGGTGGTCTTGGAGTTATGACGCCATTCTCGTATTTATCTCCTAATGAAACCAATTCACACACAGATAAGAGCAGGGTCATATTTGGTTACTACAGTAAACAGTAATTCATGAAAAAGGAAAACAGAATTGGACAAACCTCCATACTCCTTCGTCTCTGGGTATAGATATGAATCAGGCAAGATGAATACAACTCCAGGCAATCCTGATAAAAATGCAAAATAGACGAGGTAAGTACTTCAATGTCTAGGATCCCAACTTCTTGCAAGCAGAAAACAAATTAAGGTATCATATCCTCTCACCGCGAAACTTTTCTGACATTTCCTCGCTCATTTCAGCTTGAAAACCAACATAAGTTGTGGTACTAAGAGCATACATTCTCTGTTTAGCCTCCTCGTAACTTCAAGAAGGTAAGATCTCAGAAACAAGGAAATTATATGTTGCAAATGACAGAAGTTAATTGCTAATGCATCAGTACAATAAATAATAGCATCATACATAAGTGCACACCCTCACTAGATATTTTCAGAGGAGCAACTATATACAGTAACAGTTTAAGACAATCTAGTAAGATTAACAAGTTGCTTCGTTAGGAGAACAAACAAATATGTATTAAAACGGCTACAAGCATCAAAAGTAAAAGCGTTGACATGATTAATTAATAGCGGAACCATCACATATATGCAGCAATGGCCTACGGAACGAAACATTGAACAGAATCATTGGCGTATACTTGATTAAATAAGAAATTACTGTAGAAATCATAACAGATAATGGGATCTTTGAACTGCAAACTTATTCAACAACTGAATGTAGTTTTCCTATTAATTGAAGTTAAATATTACTAAAATGACAATAAATATGTATAACCATACCCAATCCTCTTAAAGCAGATTCTTCATTCTTATTACAAGTTTACAACTATCCAGTCCAACACAAAAAACAACAGAACAAGGAGAAATAATAGCACCTCAGAGCATTGACAGACAAATCTTACTTTGTGACCAACCTTGTGGATGTAGGTTTGATATTAGTGTTTATGTCGGCCTAACTAAAAAGGCAGGATGACTGTATGATTTGATTATATATGGTTCATGGTAGGAAATTGCAAAGAGCAGTGGAATTACAATGCTTTGGATATTTCAAACCACAACCCATAGAAAATGTAACCACAAGCTTCTACAAACAAAAAAATCATATTACATGGCATCATTGCTTCAAATTACGTATCATTCTTCAGTAATTAAGTTTAGAAGAATTGATGGCTCGAAAAGAAAAAATGACTCATTCAGAACTATATTACTGGAGCAAAGCACGGCAGGATTTTGATTCAGGCATGATCATTCACAATAAGTAGAACAAAACCATCAAATATCACTTGAATCAAGCGCTGTTGACATGATTTACATCCACAGCTACCAAATAAACATGACTTGCACCCTCAAAGTTATCTGAAAAGCCAGCAAGCTGCACAATGACTCCAGGCAATCGCAGCTACAATTAACTTCAAATACTAGTCTCAATAAGAATTAATACGGACAGGCAAACCAAACTATGCAGCACACCAGATATCAGATCCACAAAATTAGCACACTTATGCTGCCTTCCATCACTTCACCCGTGCACAAGACACAATAAACAGAAGCAATCATACAGTTCAACACTGCAATTCACCCTTTGGAGACCAATTCGGCACGAAGACAGAGCCCAATTCATCACTAGCTCACGCATTTCTGACGAGAACTGGAACTTGAGAGAGAACGTTATACCTTCCGACGACCTTGGCAAGGGTCTGGAGATAGGTCTCGATCATCTCCTCGCGAGATGGCTTGGGGTCGGGGAACTCCATGGTGATGAGCCAGTGCTTGTAGTCGCACCCCTCGAAGAGGATCTCGTCGGGGGCGATATGGGAGTCATCCGCCCCAGCCCCGTAATTTCCCCGAGCCGCGGCTGCCGCCGTCGATCGGAAGCCAGCGGCGCCGCCGGGGAGGAATCGGCGCGGGAGAGACGGGGCGAAGGGGGCGGGAAGGAGGGATCCGTACGGGGAGGCCGCAGCGGAGGAGGCCGGAGGGAGGAGGGAGACAGAAGTGGAGGAGGCCGGCCGGAGGAGGGAGGCGGCGGCGAGGGCTCGCCGTAGGCGGAGCGCGAGGGCCATGGCGGGCTAGGGTTTTCGTGGGGGCGCAGAGAGGCTTCTGGGGGTTTAAGGAGTTTGTTTGAGAGAAATGGGCAGTGTATATTAGTGGCTTTATTCACTTACGGGTGGGTCCAAGGGAAGATCTGCGTCCACCAGAGGCGAGCAGATCTGGCTTACATGTGGGGCCCCGATGGCCAAGCAAAGCTTTGGCTAATAAAATTAGCTGTAAATAAATGTTAAAAAATCGCATATGAAATGATATACTTACACCGATTTAATTTTGAAATGTGAATTTCATCGCACGAAGATAAAAAGAGATGTCTATGTTTACCTAAACGCCAAACTAAAATGTAAACCATGTGTTTCAAAATATGTATCACTACCATATATATATTTGACCGCAAGAAATTCAGGCTATTTTTTTAAATAATACATTTATTATTGATTTTATTAAAATATAATATGTGAATTTACAAATTTACAAATCTAGCATATTGTCAGTTTTGGCCAAACCGAATGGGCCAATCGGTGTGACCCAAACCTACTGGGTCCAGTCGATGTCGGCCACCTAATGGCCACGCCGACATGAAGTGACCTGCATGCGATGGTCCAATTGGTTTGGCCCATTAGGTGTGGTCGACACCGACGTGGTTTTGGCCACACTGACCGGCCCACTCGATTTCGGCCACACCAACAATATGTTATTCTTCTAAATACTAAAATTCATGTATTAAAATTAAAAATAAATAATTAAAACATATTATTTAAAAAAATAGCAGAAACCCAGCGCTACCGCAAATGAGCATAAAAGAAAAAAAGGTCCAATAGACCGCCACCTCCTCTTTATATTACCCCTAGCGAGATATCATACGATAGTATGTCACTACAATTAATAATACGGGAGATCATACTGATATTATAGGTAGAGATATCGTATCATAGGACTAGAAAAGCTTATGTCAAATATAGATCTTATACACAAATTTCTATTGAGATTCTACAAATTGAATCAATATATCTAATAAAACTATGATACTATTACATAAAATTATGCATTATAAAGGTATAATATCATACTCTGGTATTATGCATGATACTAACCACTATGGCCAGCCTTACCTCACCCTCACTGTTGGGGGGTGACCCCGGATAGGGTCAAGATAGGGGAAAAAGAAAGGAGTCTCCCTTACCTTAAGCCGAATTACTGACTGTGTCGGCCGAATCATGTAAGATCCGGCCGAGATAAGTTGAGCCTTGGCAAATATAGAATAAGTAACACCTTACTCGACCGACGTATGAGCTATGTCGGCCGAATGAGGCTAATCGACTTGTATGCAGGTGAAGGCCAAGCCGAGTTATGCAAGATGAGGCCGAGTAATATGAGACTTGCAGGAGAAGGTGACATAGTTATACCCTATGGGTATGTGGTCTTAGCATACCTGGTCCCGGCCCATGAAGACTTTCGGGTGGCCCAGGTCCATGACGCCTTCGGATCCTTGAAGAGCAAGACTAGAGTAGATAGGAAATTCAAAGGGGTAAAACCCTAAATCATGTAACCGACTAGGTCTATGCCCGGGACCTGCCTGAGACTATATAAAGGCTAGGAGGGCACGACCTAGATCTCTCTCTCATACTCTCGCATACACGCCTCCACGCCAGATTGCATCTACGTACCCCTGTAACCTTCGGTTCCGCCATAATCAAGAGCAGACAAGCAGGAGTAGGGTTTTCCCTCTGGGGGCCTGAACCTGGGTAAACCTTGTGTCCCCGTGTTGCTTGTTTGCTAACCGTTCCACGATCTCCAGCATTCCCATCTTCTCCAAAACCCAAGTCCATAACAATGGGCATTGATGAGATCAAACCTCGTCAATTGGCGCCGTCTGTGGGAATCGGGGACGCTGATTGTGCGGTCGTGACGGTCCCAACCCGATCGATCTACAACTCTGCGGCGACGGAGAGTCACCTCCTCTTCGGCGCTTTCAACTTCACCGCCCACTCACCGTTAATGAAGGACTTGAGCCCGTGGACGGACTCGAAATCCTGTTCGGGCTTCTTCTTCCAGTGGGGCAAACTAGCACCTCCGCCTCGAGCGGTGCCCTACCATCAATCAGGCCCGCCGTGGACCTACACTGTGCTACGCACAACATCATCAACAGATGATTCCTACGACAGCAGCAGCTGCAACTCCGATCTATGCGATCCGCCGTCGGATGAAGGGACCTACGGTTCCGGATCTGAAAGTTGCGGCAAAGAATGACCAATCTCTGGCGCTACCAATGCGCCAGAAGTCATCAGCCGACGGGATCAGCACACACCCAACCCGCCACCCAACTCGAACCCCAACCCGCAAGACAGGAACGGCGGGAACAGAAGAAGCCAGTCCCCCCCACCCAAAGGGGAAAACAACAGTCACGTCATCCGCCTTAGCAAAGAAGGATGGGCCCAGGCACGCAACGCCGTGGCAGGCAACATAGTCCTGCCTGCAGACTCCTCCCGAGATCTGTTGATGGCCTACCACCTGCTCCTGATCGAGGAGCACAAGAAGCAGGTCAAGATGCAGGAGGTGCTCGACAAGCGCAAGCAAGCAGCCTCCGAGTCCAGCGCGTGACGAGCTGCGCTCTTTGCCATGGGCATTGGCTCCAGCTCAAACGCCAACCAAGGCAACAGGCACCGCTCTCGGGTGGAAAACATGGACCCCAAGGAGCGTCGGGAGGTGACCTGAACCCTCCACACATCCTTCATGGAGATGGACGCCGACGGCAACGTCATCCCGAAAACGCCGCAGGCTGCAATCATGGCAGCCATCGTATTCGGGCTCACCCACTCCTCGGGGGACCAAAAGAGCCATGCATAAGTCCGCACTATCGTCGGACTCGGACTTGTCGAGCCAAGGCCCACTGCAAAGTCTCGGAGCCAAAGAAGAAAGCTCCAGCCAGGCACGACCGGAGCCTATAGTCAAACCCTAGTCTCTGGCTAGGAGGAATCTAGACAGAGCCAAGCGCTAAGAACAAAGAGCAGAGCTGCAGAGGGGCAGACAAGCGTCACGGAGGTGATAGGTGAGGAAGCCCGAGGCGCACATGTGAGGGTCTCTAGAACATTGCCACCAATAGAAGGGGGACATGGAAAGGAGCCCGCCGAGTTACCATTTTGGGACAAGCATATTCCAAGAATATGCTTGCCACGTCAGCCCTAGAAGGAGTCAAGGAACCCCTTCATAAGGAGGGGCACGGGCTCCAGAGAGGGGGATCGATTCATTCCAGGCAAAAGGGCTCGCGTAGTAGTTCTCTTCTTCCCTTTGATACAACTCAAGGAGCATTTGTAGCCCTTGAGAGGAGGAATAAAGAGATATTTGTTAGTCATCTGAGTGTAGAAATCACTACATCTTCCCTCCCCGGATCCCTCTAGCATCCATTGGCCCCAAACTTTAGCCTACTCATGGCATCTGCCGTGCCACCACCACGATAGTTGGCGTCCACCGTGGGGCCAGCAGCGGTGCTAGCTGGAGTCAAGATCCGGACGGGAAACTTCATCCACACCGGCGAGCGGGTTGTCTCTGGCTTAGTCCAAAGATTTGATATCTGGGACTGTGTCAGCGATAGCGCCAGCAGCTTCAGGAGGAAAGCACCTCCGCGCAACGGCATCTTCATCAACCTGGGCGCTCACAAGGTCTACGTCGGCATCGACACATCATGTCTACCCGCACCGAGTCATTGAAGCAGGAGAACCTCCCCTGCGTGCTGCTAGCGGTTCGCGTGGAGTTCGCCCAGTTGGCAGCGTCGAGGTAATGATGACGGCCCCGGCACCAGCAGTGGGGGCAGGCGCCGGACCAAGCAGGGACCCGGCAACAGGAGGACAGGTAGCCACGAAGCAGGCAGCTCCACAGCCCACCGAGATAGATCCACCAGCAACCAAGACAGCCGAGGTGCAGGAGGTGACTCCCAAGGCGGCAAGGGTAAGATGGCCACCTCTAGAGAGGCCAGAGAATATCCTTCAGGCAACTATAGATAATTTAACTACGCCTGTGGCGCCGATACTTGTAACATCCCAAAAATACTAAACTTGGATCATCAAACTCTAATCCTCAAAATTAGGGTTAACAAAAACTTTTCTAATTAAAATTATGAATGCATGCATATGTGTATGCATTGATTTTGAAATTCTTTTAAACCACCTTGTTTGATTGTTTCATTGCTTGTAAAATGTTTCTTAGGTGAAATAAACATCATCTAAAACATTTCCCACACTTTTCCTAAAGACAAGTAAATCAAAACAAATATATAAAAGGAATGGTCATTTTGACCAATTTAACTCCCATGCCTACTTTGGCTGTCTCAAACTTTCAAAACCTAACAGAAACTTTTCTGGATCTTTGCACCCCTTGAATGTACTCATAACAAAGTATCAAGGCCCACTTTGTGATCATCCAGAAACTTTCAAATGCATAGTTTAAATGACAATTCAAAATTGAATCTTTATCATATGGGAAGATCCCACTTTTTCAAAAACCACCCAAACAAGCTCAACTTTCAAAACCCAAGCATCTGCAGAATCACCAGCACCAATCTAGCAAACCCACCAAAAATCATTTCAAAATTCAAAACTTGATTTCATGCGGCCATTTCATCAAACAGGCTGCAGACACAAATCAAACAAACATCAAACACTATTATGAGCAGTGATTCTTGCCTAATTGGTTCCCCATTTAGCTCACAACCAGCTCAGTAGATCATCTAGCAAGATTAACCAAGCACTAGCACAACTGTGAGCTTGCCATTGCCATCAATGGTGAACAGCCGAGCACACCCTTGCCACCCCATAGTCGACAGCAAGTTAGGAGCAGCGAAGAAGCCTAGCCAAAGATGTCCGGGAGGCGACCCAATCCACCGCCACTCACTGTCCCAGCCGCGAGCATTGCCAAGCCTAGACCACGCGCACGAACCGCGCCCAGATCGCCAGAGACCATGCCGAGCGTGCGCCAGAGCACCACCCTCGATCGCCATCGCGTGCATACACAATCCCCACCGACCAGAAACCGCCAGACATCCCGTTCGCCGCCCGTGGACGTTACCACCGCTCGCCGTCGAAGACGCCGCCTCTGCCGCGCAGAGCGTCGCATGTTCCAGACCAAGCCGCACCGCCCCACGCCTCAAAACCATGTCGTTGAGCATCGCCAGGAGACACCGCACCGTCCCCTACCTTCGCCCATGCCAATAGCCGCCTGTACCATCGCCCCCGACGAGCTCACCATGCGCCCTGACGGTCCCCTCGCTCGACTATAAATAGAGGCCACCCCCGCTCGATTTTTTCACACCATCTCACTCCCCTCTCCTCACTGATCGTGCCACACCGTTCTCAGAGCAAGGCGAACACCACCTCGCCGGAATTTCACCGGAGCCCGCCGCCTCTGGAGAAGCCACCGGTACCAGGAGATTCGTCGTCGTCGACTTCGTCATTCGCCCGCCTCGCCGACCCTCGCCAGCACCCCTCACTGGCCGCGCTAGGTTTCGTTCTCGCCGGCGTTGTCTCGCGTCGACGATGACTCCCAGCCGTTGGATTAGAATCAGATCAAACGACCCGCGTTGCCCCATACCGCTTCGCCCAGCCCCGTGTCACTGACGAGTGGGGACACCCACTTAAGCAGCCCGCGGGAGCACTGCGCTTAGCAGGCCGGCCCATTATCTTTTCCCGCGTAGCCCAGTGATTTGAATTAGATCTTTTTCTTTTTAATCCAAACACACTTCTGTGCCCATTTTCAAAAATCAATCTAGATCGATTCAGTGCAACATTTTGAATGAAACCAATTTTGTTGGAAAGGTCTGTGAATGCTGAATCCAAGCCCGTCGGATTCAAGTCATTTGGATCTGTAGATCATCCTTAGTAAAAATAACAAGGCAGAAGCTTTTCTGCATTCAAACATTTTTCAAATTTAAACCATAATAGCTTTTGAGTTGATTCCAACTCTCAAAAATCACATTGAACCATACCTTTCAGAATATATAAAAATATATAGGTTTACTTACAGAAATAATGTTCAAGTAATAAAAGAATGCTACATAGGCATTTCTAGCCACTTTAATTAATTAGAATAAAAGGGTAAAACCTTATTAAATTGTGACACCACTTTAAATCACATTCCCATGGACTACAATATGTGGTGATGACATGTGTCAACATGATCCCATGTTTGGTTTGGAGAATATTAAATCTTAAGTAGTTTTTCAATGAGTAGAAATTACTTTTCTAAAAATAAAAGGAATTAAACCAAGCCTTAACCTTGTAATGTTAGAGATGATGCTAGATCATCTATAGGACCCTTGTGTGTGATGATTGCAAGTAGTTAAGTATTGTTTGGTGATTGTGTACCTCGTATTTATTCATAGATGCTAGTACCGACCAAGGATACGAGGAGGAAGGAGGATACTACGAAGAAGAAGCCGAGAAGGACTTCAACCACTGCTCTGCACAAGGCAAGCTAACACTTGCAATTTAGCAAGATTATATTGACACTGATGCAAGCCTAATACTACTAGTTCAATGTGCAAGCTGAGACTATACCTATGCAAGCCAATACTTGTTACTATGCCTACTATATGCCTTAAGCATATGTGATCATAACCACTTGATAAACCAATCCTAGTTTTATTTGCAAGCTTCTTACTTTATTTCTTTATCAGAGCTTACTTAGAGTTTGCTTAAGAGTTTGGTAGATACTAGAAAGTTATCTGAAGGTTGCATAAAGAGCATAAAATTTGGCCTAAGTTAGAAACCTTGATATCATCCTAAGATATAAGGTTGTACTTAGTTGAAACTCCACTAGTTTACCACCCCTCATTAGTACTACCCCCACCTGTAGATGCTAGTGCTAAGCATAAAACTTGATCAACTTTAGATGGGTTTACTTGGTGGAAAAATGGTTATGAAAACCTTGGAATGATGGATCATTCTATTGAAATGTTTTGGACATGTGTTTCCGAACACTTGATGATTTTGGTGATGAAAATGTTGAGGCATGAGCCTTAGCCTTCTATAAAACTGATGGTTGTCTGGATGCGATACCATTCCAATTTTATCGTACAACCACAATACCCGAAGATTGGGTAGGGCTTATTTGAAACTTATATACCTTAGTATTAGTTCCCTCACGGCCAAGGTCTGAGCTAAGGCTACCTTGTGAAGATTGTCCACTGCGCACCCAAGATGACAGTTGGTCATGGTTGGGAGGCCAAACTTACAGGAGAGGTGCTTATACTAGGCGTGTAATTGAAAGGTTAGGATTGATTATCCGTGATATCGAGTATGGTGAATTCAGGATTTGTTCCTGACGGATGTATCGAATGTTGTGGTGAAAGTGTACAATCTCTGCAGAGTGTCAAACTATTCGAATAGCCGCGTCCGTGGTTATGGAAAGTTGGAGTGGCCATACTGTTCCCCCGTCAGACTTTTCAAAATGACTTGTGTAATGAATTGAGACTTTGACTTGACCACAACAAAGTTGTGACATGAGTTACAAGATCCCACTTAGGAGTTATAAAATTGTGACTAGCTTTGGAACTTAGTAGAGATAAATCTGGCTTTTGCAAAACAACCCTAGAGCCTAGTGTCCTATTATCCAAAAAAAAACCTTTTCCTGTTAGTATTAGTTTGCGAGTACTTAAAGAGTACTCATGGCTTTGTCCCTGGCTATTCCCATGGCCAGACTATGAAGAGGAGTACCTGGAGGATGGACCCCAGGGAGGTTACGACAACTAGGATCATCTCCCATCGTCAGGATTGCCTGTGACCCCGAAGATGGAGCTTCGCCTACGCTACCGTTATTATTACGTATTCCGCTGCTTGAAGTTGTATTAAGAACTAGATCATGAGATCCCTATTTGTGTAAGAACTTATGTATCGTTTGTAATGGATGATGTACTATGGTATCCAATTCTGTTATATCTCACAAAAATGGTAATCCTGGGATTGCGATGTATGGCATAACAGGCATCTGGGATTAAAAATCCGGGTGTTGACAAGTTGGTATCAGAGCCATTCTGACCATAGGAGACCCTAGTTAGACTGGAATTTTGAACCAAAAACTTAGTTTCAAAACCAAAGAAAACAAATATTTACAAAAACTTATTCTCATTCTTATCCCTTTTATTCTTTCATAAAAATTCATGTTCCTCAAAAACTCTTGCAAAATACATAAAATTTTGACACACTTGATCACCCTGCTAATCTACTCATCCTCTATTCTTATAGATGGACGTGAAGTACAGCAAGTTTTATCAGTTGGGGAATGGAGGAGACCTGATCTTTGAGAGGGATTTGGACTAGCTTTCGAAACTTCTGGAGCGTCCGCACCCCAAGTTCTTTGGAGCTCAGCTCAATGATCAAGGAGGAGAATATCTGCAGTGGCTAATTGTTGCAAGTCTCCGAGGAAAGATTGAACCTCCCACTGCGGAAGGAATTCAGTTTACCTTGAGGGAAAACAACTGGCTCGATGGACTTGCCAGAGCAATGCAGGAAGCTCTTTCCCGTTTGTGTGGGCAGAGCATCAATCAGATCAAGGGTACTCGCTTTGAGTTTTGCCCAAGGCATGATGCAAATGGACAACCACTGGAAGCCCCATACCACCCCGAGCTAAAGACTCAATTGGACCACCTTAGCTTCATGATGCACGATCGTCAGCAGGAGTTGGACAACTGCCGTGACTACTCCAACCACAAGTCCGCCATCATCAAGACGAAGGATCACACCATCGCCATGCTAGCAAAGGATCGCAAGTCTCGCCGCCGTCAGCTCGACAAGAAGGAGCGCATCATTGCCCGTCTTCGCCACCGCATCTCATATTTGGAGGAGACCATCCACGAGAGAGACATGTAGTTGGAGGAAAGGGAGAATACCAGAGAGGATCTTCGTGGAGACCCTTACTCCTATCTCAGTGATGACGATGATTTTCTGGAGGATCAGGCCATGGACTTCTTCACCAATGAGGATGATTTCGCCTTCATCGATGATGATGAAGATGATGAAGCCACAGACTCCGAGGAGTAGTAGCACTTGAGCACTAGCGTAGTGAGTAGTATTCAGTCCCATTGTATCGTAGTTTCCAGAATGGTTCTTCAAACCATCTGTTTTTCTTTGTTGTGGTGTGTGTTGTACTGTGTGATATGAATGAATGAATGAAAAAGCAAGTTGCTAGGAAATTCTGAGTCAAACCTTTAAAACTTTTCAAAGTCCCCGAAACCTTAGAAATTTCCCTCTTTTCTCATGATCTATCTAAATCTTCAGATGCCACGTGGAGGAAGTGGTTCAGCCCCGGACCCGATGTTGCAGATACTGCAAAGGTTGACTTCTGACTGCGAAGCTGAAAGAGCGGAACGTCAAGCCAACCCAGCCACTCTGCAGCAGATAGCCCAGCTAGCCCACAACAACCAAGGCCACGGAAATCAGGACAACCATGGATCTAAGCTCAAAAATTTCTAGAATACCAACCCACCTATTTTCACTAAGTCTGAAGAACCCCTAGACGCCGATGATTGGCTACAAACCATGGAAAATAACTTAGAAGTAGCCGGAGTGGAAGCCAACGAGAAAGTTCTGTTTGCCACCCATTATCTAGCCGGAGATGCCAGGGCATGGTGGAACAGTGTTCGCGCAATGACCGGAGGCCAGATGATGACCTGGGAGGAATTCAAGGTCAAGTTTAGCAGAACCCATGTGCCACCGGGTTTGATCAAGAGAATGAGAGACGGGTTTAGAGAGCTGAAGCAAGGAAGGATGACTGTAGTGGAATACCGTGACAAATTTTTGTCATTAGCTAGGTATGCCCCGGACGAGATAGACACGGAAGCCAAGAAGAAAGAGAGGTTCCTGAATGGTCTGCATGATGAGATGCAGACAGTGTTAGTCAATATCCCCTTTGCGGATATTGAAGCCCTTGCCGACTCTGCCATCCAGATGGAAGGAAAGATCAACCAAGCCAATGAGAACCGCAAGCGTCGCATGATGCATCAGCCAGGAACCCATCAGACCCCAAAGTATCGCCCCAACCCATCTCCAGGATTTGCCCCAAGAACCAATAGACCCCCGATGAACCGTCCGACCTATCCCAACCGTGGAAACCCTAGACCCGGAGGAAATCACAACAACCCCGGCAACTCTAGCAATTTCACCCGTGCCCCACCCAAGTTCAACACCAACAATGCTACCGCCAACCGCAACACTGCCCCGAGGACTGGAAGCAATGTTGCGCTGTCATGACCAAGGACAAGTCGCAAGTGACCTGTTATGATGTGGAAATAAAGGCCACTATTCCAACGAGTGCCCCAACAAGAAGAATGCTATAGCCCCAATGCCAATGCCCCAGCTCAACAACGTCGTGTTCACCAGGAGAAGATTTGCCCTGTGGAATTCACTCAACCGCAATGGCGTCTTTTTCTCATGCATCTTTGAAGAAGCTCAGGAAGCGCCAGACGTCGTGCTGGGTATGTTTTCTGTTAATTCAGTACTTGCACGAGTGTTGTTTGATTCTGGTGCATCGCATTCATTTGTCACCGAAGAATTTGCATGCACTAGTAAAATTCAACCAACCCAAACTGAAGCATGTTATGATTGTTCAAATTCCCGGATCAACCACCAAGGCTAGGCAAATTTGCAAAGCCGTCCCTATCCGAATCCATGGCATAGATTTTTATGCTAATCTGATAGTACTCGGAACTAAAGGTTTGGAAGTAGTACTAGGAATGGATTGGATGTCCAAACATAAAGGATTGATTTACTGTGCCAAGAAAGCCATAACCATGACCAGTACAGCCGGAATATCAGTCGAACATATATCTGAAACCTTACCTCGCCAATTCAAGTGCAACAAGAGTATAGCCCAACCTACCATTGACCAAGTTCGGATACACTATGAATACCCTGATGTATTTCCAGATGTTTTGCCCGGTATGCCCCCAGATCGGGATATCGAGTTTATCATTGAACTAATCCCCGGAACGGGACCCATAGCCCAGAGACCCTATAGTATGAACCCGTCGGAACTAGCGTAATCAAGAAGCAACTGGATTCCATGTTGGAAATTGGATTGATTCAACCAAGTGCGTCACCTTGGAGATCACCTGTCTTGTTTGTGGACAAGAAGGATAGAGGTAACCGTTTGTGTACGGATTATCGGAAGTTGAATGATGTCACCATCAAGAACAAGTACCCCTTGCCCAAGATAGAGGATTTGTTTGATCAGTTGACCGGTGCCAAAGTGTTTTCTAAGATTGATCTTAGAACTGGCTATCATCAACTCAAGATTCGTGCGGAGGACATTCCAAAGACTGCCTTTACCACCAGATATGGATTGTATGAGTATACAGTCATGTCTTTTGGATTAACCAATGCCCCCGCTAATTTCATGAACCTCATGAATAAGATTTTTATGGACTTCCTGGATAAGTTTGTCATTGTTTTCATCGATGACATTCTGATTTATTCCAAATCAGAAGAAGAACATGAGCTACACCTAAGGACCATTCTTGGAACCCTTAGAGAGCATCAGTTGTATGCCAAGTTTAGCAAATGTGAATTCTGGTTACAGGAGGTAGGATTCCTCGGTCACATTGTATCAGCCGGAGGAATTGCCGTTGACCCTGCCAAAGTAAAAGATGTAGAAGATTGGCAAGCCCCAACCACTCAAACCCAAGTTCGTGCTTTTCTCGGATTGGCGGGATATTACCGCAAATTCGTAGAAGGATTCTCGAGTATTGCCAGACCCATGACCCAATTGCTGAAGAAGGACAAGAAGTTTTACTGGACCGACAAATGTGAAGCGAGTTTTCAAGAACTCAAAAGGAGATTGATTCCAGCCTCAATCTTGATCATGTCGGATATCACGAAGCCCTTTGATGTGTATTGTGACGCATCCAAGATTGGTCTCGGATGTGTGCTAATGCAAGAAGGCAAAGTTATATCTTATCTATCTCGACAATTGAAGCAACATGAGCAAAATTACCCAACCCATGACCTCGAACTTGCAGCCGTAGTTCTAGCCCTGAAGACATGGAGACATTACCTGATGGGAAACCGTTGTGAGATTTATTCGGATCACAAGAGCCTAAAGTATATATTCACTCAGAAGAAGCTGAATATGAGGCAGAGAAGATGGATTGAGATAATCAAGGATTACGATCTGGACATTCACTATCACCCTGGTAAAGCCAACGTGGTAGCCGATGCCCTTAGCAGATTGCCGTGCCGCTTGAACTCCATGATTTTGAAGGAGCAACCAAGTCTGCACAAAGAGATGGAAGATTTTCGGATGGAATTAGTAAGTGAAGGATTTCTGGCTAGCATAGAACTCTAACCCACTTTGATCAGTCAGATTAAAGAGGCGCAGAAGGAAAATGCTAGTATAGATAGAATCAAAAGTCGTATCGGTACAGGCAAAGTACCCGGATTCACCGAAGACGAAGAAGGAGTTTTGTACAAAGGACGCCTTTGTGTACCATCAGATTCTGAGTTGAAAGAAGTTATCTTGAAGGAGGCTCATGATACTCTTTATTCTATCCATCCCGGAGGAACTAAGATGTATCAAGATTTAAAGGAGCAATTTTGGTGGCATAAGATGAAGAGAGAAATCGGAAGCTATCTCGCCAAGTGTGATATATGTCGGTAGTCAAGGCGGACATCAAAGACCATGGATTGTTGCAACCTTGCGATTCCGGAATGGAAATGGGATTACGAGGAACGGACTTTATCCTGGACCGCCTACTTCTAGTAGGGAAATGACTCTATCTGGTCATAGTGGATGATTGTCCAAAGTCGCCCATTTCTTGCCCGTCAAAACCACCTATCGAGTTGAAACTAGCGGAGTTGTACATCGCTAGAATCGTCTTTGCCTGAGTCCCTAAGAACATATTATCGGATCGAGGAACTCGGTTTACCTCGAGATTCGGAAGAAAGTTCAAGAAGGTTTAGGAACCCGCCTAGATTTCAAGATCTGCGTATCACCCTCGGACCGATGGACAAACAGGCGAGTAAATAAAATACTCGAAGATATCTGAGAGCTGTGTGTTAGAATATGGATCCAAGTGGGAAGAAGACTGTCATTGCGTTTGCAGAATTTTCCTACAACAACAGTTACCAAGCCAGTTTGCAAATGGCCCCATTTGAATTCATGTACGGAAGAAAGTGTCGCACCCCTTTGAATTGGTCGGAAGTAGGAGAGAGTCAGATTTTTGGACCCGACATCCTATGAGAAGCAGAAGAGAAGGTTCACAAGATTCGTGAGCACCTCAAGACCGACCAGTCCAGACAGAAGAGTTACGCCGACAAGAGGCGTCGAGACCTCGCCTTCAACATAGGAGATTTTGTTTATCTGAAAGTGTCGCCATTGAAGGGAATGCAGCGTTTCCAACTCAAAGGAAAGTTAGCCCCCAGATATATCGGACCTTTCAAAATTCTAAACCATCGAGGAGAAGTGTCGTATCAATTGGAGCTACCCGAAGAGATGTCAGCCGTGCACAACGTGTTCCATATCTCATTACTTCGCAAGTGTCTCGAAGTCCTCGAGAAGACCGAAGTGTTCAAAAATATCGATCACCGGACCATAGAGATCAACAATGACCTGACCTATCCCGAAGTACCCATCCGCATTTTGGAAGAAGCTCTTCGAACTACCCGAACCCGAAGCATCAAGTTTCTCAAGATTCAGTGGAGCAATCACACAAAATAGGAAGCTACCTGGGAGCGCGAAGATCACATCAGGACGGAGTTTCCCGATCTCTTCAAATCCTAGGTAATCTTTTCGTCCTTTTTCAAATCTCGGGACGAGATTTTGTTTAAGGGGGGAAGGTTTATAACATCCCAAAAATACTAAACTTGGATCATCAAACTCTAATCCTCAAAATAGGGTTAACAAAAACTTTTCTAATTAAAATTATGAATGCATGCATATGTGTATGCATTGATTTTGAAATTCTTTTAAACCACCTTGTTTGATTGTTTCATTGCTTGTAAAATGTTTCTTAGGTGAAATAAACATCATCTAAAACAGTTCCCACACTTTTCCTAAAGACAAGTAAATCAAAACAAATATATAAAAGGAATGGTCATTTTGACCAATTTAACTCCCATGCCTACTTTGGCTGTCTCAAACTTTCAAAACCTAACAGAAACTTTTTTGGATCTTTGCACCCCTTGAATGTACTCATAACAAAGTATCAAGGCCCACTTTGTGATCATCCAGAAACTTTCAAATGCATAGTTTAAATGACAATTCAAAATTGAATCTTTATCATCTGGGAAGATCTCACTTTTTCAAAAACCACTCAAACAAGCTCAACTTTCAAAACCCAAGCATCTGCAGACTCACCAGCACCAATCTAGCAAACCCACCAAAAATCATTTCAAAATTCAAAACTTGATTTCATGCGGCCATTTCATCAAACAGGCTGCAGACACAAATCAAACACTATTATGAGCAGTGATTCTTGCCTAATTGGTTCCCCATTTAGCTCACAACCAGCTCAGTAGATCATCTAGCAAGATTAACCAAGCACTAGCACAACTGTGAGCTTGCCATTGCCATCAATGGTGAACAGCCGAGCACACCCTTGCCACCCCATAGTCGACAGCAAGTTAGGAGCAGCAGCAAGCCTAGCCAGTATGTCTGGGAGGCAGCCCACCGTCCACCGCCACTCCTTTGTCCACCATGAAGCGCCAAGCCACGGACCACGCAGCACGAACGCGCCCAGATCGCCAGAGACCATGCCGAAGCGTGCGCGAGCACCACCCTCGACCGACCCAGAGACTGCCAGACATCCCTCGTTCGCCCGTGGACGACAGCCACCGCCGTCGTCAAAGACGCCCGCCTCTGCCAGTGCGAGCGTCAAGTCGCACCGCCCCATGCCTCAAAACCATGTCGTTGAGCATCGCCAGGAGACACCGCACCGTCCCCTACCTTCGCCCATTCCAATAGCCGCTCGTATCGCCCCGACGGTCCCCTCTCGACTATAAATAGAGGCCACCCTCGATTTATTCACACCATCTCACTCCCTCTCCTCACCGATCGTGCCACACCGTTCTCGAGCAAGCGAGCACCACCTCGCCGGAATTTCACCGGAGCCCGCCGCCTCTAGAGAAGAAGGAAGCCAGCGATTGGAGCCGCCCCAGGAGAAGCCACCGGTACCAGGAGATTCGCCGTCGTCGACTTCGTCGTTCGCCCGCCTCGCCGACCCTCGCCAGCACCCCGGTGAGCCCCAGCACCCCTCACTGGCCGCGCTAGGTTTCGTTCTCCCCGGCGTTGTCTCGCGTCGACGATGACTCCCAGCCATTGGATTAGAATCAGATCAAACGACCCACGTTGCCCCATACCGCTTTCCAGCCCGTGTCACCGACAGTGGGGACACCCACTTAAGCGACCAGGGAGCACTGCGCTTAGCAGGCCGGCCCATTATCTTTTCCCGCGCATCCCAGTGATTTGAATTAGATCTTTTTCTTTTTAATTCAAACACACTTCTGTACCCATTTTCAAAAATCAATCTAGATTGATTCAATGCACCATTTTGAATGAAACCAATTTTGTTGGAAAGGTCTGTGAATGCTGAATCTAAGCCCGTCGGATTCAAGTCATTTGGATCTGTAGATCATCCTTAGTAAAAATAACAAGGCAGAAGCTTTTTTGCATTCAAACATTTTTCAAATTTAAACCATAATAGCTATTGAGTTGATTCCAACTCTCAAAAATCACATTGAACCATACCTTCAGAATATATAAAAATATATAGGTTTACTTACAGAAATAATGTTCAAGTAATAAAAGAATGCTACATAGGCATTTCTAGCCACTTTAATTAATTAGAATAAAAGGGTAAAACCTTATTAAATTGTGACACCACTTTAAATCACATTACCATGGACTACAATATGTGGTGATGACATGTGTCAACATGATCCCATGTTTGGTTTGGAGAATATTAAATCTTAAATAGTTTTTCAATGAGTAAAAATTACTTTTCTAAAAATAAAAGGAATTAAACCAAGCCTTAACCTTGTAATGTTAGAGATGATGCTAGATCATCTATAGGACCCTTGTGTGTGATGATTGCAAGTAGTTAAGTATTGTTTGGTGATTGTGTACCTCGTATTTATTCATAGACGCTAGTACCGACCAAGGATACGAGGAGGAAGGAGGATACTACGAAGAAGAAGCCGAGAAGGACTTCAACCACTGCTCTGCACAAGGCAAGCTAACACTTGCAATTTAGCAAGATTATATTGACACTGATGCAAGCCTAATACTACTAGTTGAATGTGCAAGATGAGACTATACCTATGCAAGCCAATACTTGTTACTATACCTACTATATGCCTTAAGCATATGTGATCATAACCACTTGATAAACCAATCCTAGTTTTATTTGCAAGCTACTTACTTTATTTATTTATCAGAGCTTACTTAGAGTTTTCTTAAGTGTTTGGTAGATACTAGAAAGTTATCTGAAGGTTGCATAAAGAGCATAAAATTTGGCCTAAGTTAGAAACCTTTATATCATCCTAAGATATAAGGTTGTACTTAGTTGAAACTCCACTAGTTTACCACCCCTCATTAGTACTACCCCCACCTGTAGATGCTAGTGCTAAGCATAAAACTTGATCAACTTTAGATGGGTTTACTTGGTGGAAAAATGGTTATGAAAACCTTGGAATGATGGATCATTCTATTGAAATGTTTTGGACATGTGTTTCCGAACACTTGATGATTTTGGTGATGAAAATGTTGAGGCATGAGCCTTAGCCTTCTATAAAACTGATGGTTGTCTGGATGCGATACCATTCCAATTTTATCGTACAACGACAATACCCGAAGATTGGGTAGGGCTTGACTGGAAACTTATATACCTTAGTATTAGTTCCCTCACGGTCAAGGTCTGAGCTGAGGCTACCTTGTGAAGATTGTCCTCCTGTGTAGTACCCAAGATGACAGTTGGTCATGGTTGGGAGTCCAAACTCACAGGAGACGTGCTTATACTAGGGCGTGTAATTGAAAGGTTAGGATTGATTATCCGCATACTGAGTATGGTGAATTCAGGATTTGTTCCTGACGGATGTATCGAATATTGTGGTAAAAGTGTACAATCTCTGCAGAGTGTCAAACTATTCGAATAGCCGCGTCATGATTATGGACAGTTAGAGGCCATCTTGTTCCCCGTCAGACTTTTCAAAATGACTTGTGTAATGAACTGAGACTTTGACTTGACCACAACAGAGTTGTGACATGAGTTACAAGATCCCACTTAGGAGTTATAAAATTGTGACTAGCTTTGGAACTTAGTAGAGATAAATCTGGCTTTTGCAAAAAAAACCTAGAGCCTAGTGTCCTATTATCCAAAAAAACCTTTTCCTGTTAGTATTAGTTTGCGAGTACTTAAAGAGTAATCATGGCTTTGTCCCTGGCTATTCCCATGGCCAGACTATGAAGAGGAGTACCTGGAGGATGGACCCCAGGGAGGTTACGACAACTAGGATCATCTCCCATCGTCAGCATTGCTTGTGACCCCGAAGATGGAGCTTCGCCTACGCTACCGTTATTATTACGTATTCCGCTGCTTGAAGTTGTATTAAGAACTGGATCATGAGATCCCTATTTGTGTAAGAACTTATGTATCGTTTGTAATGGATGATGTACTATGGTATCCAATTCTGTTATGTCTCGCAAAAATGGTAATCCTGGGATTGCGATGTATGGCATAATAGGCATCTGGGATTAAAAATCCGGGTGTTGACAATACTTGACCCGGCAAATGCACAGGCGGAGTTAGAAGAAACTAGACAGAAAGTGCTAGTAGAGGCAAAAAAGGTGCCGGCCTTGCGGGAATCCTTAAACAGGACCCTACGAGAATATGCTAGAGTGAACAAACTAGATGTGGCCCCTGACCGAGTAGATGAATTGAGATTAAGAGGAAAGAACCTCATGAATGATATCAACAAAGACCACGAGGCTCGTCCAGGTGATTCGGTCGATCCAGGCTTGCCGAGGTACACTACCCCGGCAAAGAACCTCAGAGCGGCAAATGCCGCAGCCCTGGAGTTGGAAGGATTAAGCGGGGAAGCCTGGCAAAAACAGCAAGAAAGAGTAAATGAGCTGGTGCGCATCGCGAACCAGCAGAATGAGGAAATGCTTAGGGCTGACCCGGCAAGGCCAGGAGCTTCGCGCATGGTTCATTCGGCAGGAGCAGCCCCCGTACTATTTGCGGTAGCAGCATCCTCACTCGGAAACAATGCGCGAAAAGACAGAGCTATGACTTCGAGAAAAAGAAATAAGCAAATTGTCCCATATGATCCGGCGATGGCCGGGAAGGTCAATGAGAATAGAGGCAATGGAAGCCGAGGTAACAGTGGAGATAGAAACCCCGGCCATGCAAACAGAGAGCACGGAAACCTCGGAAGGGGAAATCGTGAGAACAATGACCCGGCGGAAGGGAGGAGGAACCCTCCGCAGGATCCTCAGCCGAGGTATGAGCCTCGGCAAGAGCGAGAAACTCGATCAGTTCAGCATAATCAAGCAAATGATAGATACAATGATGGCTACACGAACATGGAGTATGCAGAGCATGGTGGGCACAACCACTATGGGGTACAGGAAAGGGTTATTTACAGAAACCTGCCGTCAACTGACGCAAGGTTAAAACTGGACAGTTTGTATCGGTCCGAGCTATTGGAAGAACAGGGTCCACCTGGTCCGGCGTGTTTTGGACCTCGGATCATGGGTGAATCACCCGTACCGAACTTCCAATTAGCAAGGGGCACGAAAACGTACAATGGAAGTACGAAACCACAAGATTGGTTGATCGACTATGCCACGGCGGTGAAGATAGCAAGCGGAAATTTAAGATGGGCGGTAAGATACGTCCCACAAATGTTGGAAGGGCCGGCCAGAGTATGGTTGAATAATTTACCAGCAGGAAGTATCAACTGTTGGCTAGATTTTGAAGAAATGTTTGTCAGTAATTTTACCAGTACCTATAAGAGACCAAACAGGCCGCAATAGCTCGCAATGTGCAAGCAGAAGCCAAATGAAACAGACAGAGAATTCTTGACTCGATGGTGTAATCTCAGGAACTCATGCGAAGGCGTCATAGAATCTCAAGCGATAGCTTGGTTTTCTCAGGGCTGCTGATATGGAAGTGTATTATGGCAAAGGTTGCAAAGAGATATGCCAACCACATTGGCAGAAACCATCAGGATAGCAGATTCATATGCCTTAGGGGATCCGACTCAACCAGAGTTAATGTCGGCGGAGCATCGGGGACACCAAGATCAGTATGCTAGGGATGCAGCCGTATCATCGCGGCGCAATGAATACCGAGGTAGAAGAAGGGAAGAGAGGCCGGATTACATATATGCTTCCAATCAAGTGGCAGCGGTTACACAGGATCAGCCGAGTCATGGGAACAATCAGCGACAGAAGAACGGCCCTCGGCAGTGGATGCCGAGGAATGAAGGGAAAAGACAGTGGACACCAGAACAGAAGAAGCAATGGCAGGAAAGGCCAAAGTACACATTTGAATCCATGCTGGATCAACCGTGTAAGTTCCACACTCCAAACCCGGCCAAGTCGGCTAATCACACCACTCGCCAATGTGCTTGGATGAAAAATGCAATGGGAAATCCGGCGAGCATGCCGGCACCTTCTCATCAAGCACATCAACAGCAGCAGCCACAGCTAACGGGGGCAAATGCGCAGCAGCTAATGTTACCACCGCCCCCTCCGAGGTATGATAACTCGGACCGGAGGGATGCAGTACATCAAGTAGTAAATCAAAATCAAGATGGAAGGGCAAACCCTGGGAACAATGGGCGTAATGATTACAGGGAACATCATCAATCATATTGTGTGTTCACAACAAAACAACAAGATAGACAGAGTGTACAACGTCGGCATATGGAAGTGAATGCAGTTATGCCGACAGTACCAAGATACGTGCCATGGTCTGATCAAGAGATAACCTGGAGCATAAAGGATCACCCGAAGATAATGCCGAACCCAGGGTCATATGCATTAGTACTGGATCTGACATTTGTCGAGGCTAACATTAATGTGAAATTCTCAAAGGTACTCGTAGATAATGGAAGTAGTATCAACATTATGAACAAGGACACAATGCACAAACTCGGAATAGCACAGAATATGCTGCAGCCCGCAAGGACCACGTTCCATGGGATAGTGTCGGGGCTCTCGTGTGAGCCCATTGGGAAAGTCCGAATAGATGTATTATTCAGCACGAGGGAGAATTGCAGAGCGGATAATCTGGAGTTTGAGGTGGTGGACCTGGAAATTTTCTATCATGCTTTACTCGGACGGCCAGCACTGGCTAAATTCATGAGCAACTGTCATATTACCTACCTGAAGATGAAGTTGCCAGGGCCTCAGGGGGTAATAACAGTGGCTTGGGATTACAGAAAATCAATGGAATGTGCTTCAGTCGGGTCGAACCTGGCCGAATCACTGGTAATTGCAAGGGAGAAAAGAAGAATTCAGGAAGTAGCAGCTCTGGCTCAGTCGGCACAGCTTAATATGCCGAAATTGGCTAACCCGCATGGGAGTGTATCTTTCCAGCCGACTAAAGAGACTAAAAAGATCCAGATTGATGATCAGTTCCCAGAGCGCACCATCATCATTGGTGCTGGCCTAGATGCCAAATAGGAAAGCGAGCTCACCAACTTCCTCCGTGAGAATCAGGATATCTTTGCATGGTCAACTCAGGACCTGTAAGGTGTGCCGAGGGAGTTGGTTGAGCACTCTTTGCATGTAAGACCAGGGGAAAGACCGGTGAAGAAACCTCTCCGCCGCTTCACCGAAGACAGGAGAAAGATAATAGGGTATGAGATAGCTCGGCTCCTTGCAGCCGGGTTCATCATGGAAGTGTTTCACCCGGATTGGCTATCAAATCCGGTGTTAGTAGAAAAGAAAAAGGATGACCCAAATGTAGCTGTCGTATGGCGAATGTGCATCGATTACACGAACCTCAATAAGGCGTGTCCCAAAGATCCTTTTCCTTTACCTAGGATATACCAAGTCATTGATTCGACCACAGGTTGTGAGCTATTATCATTTGTAGACGCGTATTCTGGTTTCCACTAGATACCGTTAAACCCGGCTGATCAAATAAAGACTATGTTTATTACCCCGTACGGGGCTTATTGCTATCGCACCATGCCATTCGGCCTGCGTAATGCAGGAGTAACATACCAAAGATGCATGCAAAAATGTCTACATGACTAGATAGGAAAAAATGTGCAAGTGTATGTAGACGATGTGGTTATAAAAACCAAAGAGAGCAAAACGCTCCTTGAAGATATTCGGCAGACATTCGCAAACCTGAGAAGGTTCCGAATGAAACTTAACCCGGAAAAGTGTACCTTTGGTGTGCCGGCTGGAAATTTACTCGGTTTCCTCGTGTCCAGCCGAGGTATAGAAGCAAATCCAACTAAGATCCGAGCGGTTAAAAGAATGGAACTATCGAGATGTCTGAACGATGTACAAAAATTTACAGGATGTCTGGCTTCTCTGAGTCGATTCGTATGTCGGCTAGGGGAAAAAGCATTACCTCTATACCAATTGATGAAAAAATCTGAGAAGTTCATCTGGACACCGCAGGCCGATAATGCATTTCATGAGTTAAAAAAGATGTTGGTCACAACACCGATTTTGGCTTCTCCATTATCAAAAGAGCCTATGCTACTTTATGTGGCAGCTACTAACAGAGTGGTAAGTGCGATAGTTGTCGTGGAGCGGGATGAAGGGGATAAATCAATATAAAGGACGGTATATTACCTAAGTGAGGTATTATCGGCCTTGAAGCAGAACTACCCTCACTACCAGAAGATGGCTTATGGAGTATACATGTCGATGAAAAAACTCAAACACTACTTCGAAGAACATCCGATAAAAGTGATTTGTGAAGCACCCATAGCCGAGATATTAAGCAACAAAGATGCAAGTGGCCGAATAGCAAAATGGGCAATCGAGTTATCACCTTATGGTGCAATTTGATAGGCGAGATGCAATCAAATCTCAGACAATGGCCGACTTCTTTGTGGATTGGGCCGAGGTACAGTATGAGCCCCCATTGCCAGATCCGAACTATTGGACAATGCATTTTGACGGGTCCAAGCTAAGAAATGGGCTAGGGGCAGGAATAGTACTGACTTCACCAAAAAACGATCAGCTGAAATACGTGTTGCAGATACATTTCCCTGCATCAAACAATGTGGCCGAGTATGAAGCGCTCGTCCATGGATTAAAATGGCCAAAGAGATTGGCATACGTCGGATTCTGTGCTATGGGGATTCAGACCTGGTAGTACAGCAAGTATCAGGAAATTGGGACGCGCTAGATGCGAATATGGCCCTGTATAAGTTTCATGTGCAAAAAATCAGTGGTTATTTTGACGGGTGCGAGTTTCGTCACATACCTCGAGCGGAAAATGACGCTGCAGATACACTGTCAAAACTCGGATCAACTAGGCAGTCAATTCCCCGGGAATAGCTCTAGAGCACCTGAGAAAACCATCAATTACACCTCCGCCAGAATCCGAGTCAATTCGTATCTCGGTAGAACTGATAGAAGGAAATGTCCCAATGGAAATCGACAAAGAATATGACCCGAATTATTTAGGGGTTAATTCGTCCGACCCACGAGTGAACACGGAAAAGCCCAAAGAGGCTATGTCGGCGGGAATTATGGAAATTGACAATATAATTTCCCCGGAAAAAGTTACGCCGGCATGGGCACAACCCATATTCTCATTCCTTAAAGAAGAAAGCTTGTCGGGTGATGAGGTCCTAGCTAGACAGATAGTGAGAAGAGCAAAGGCCTACACGATCATAAACAATGAGTTGTATAAGAGAAGTGTCACGAACATACTGCAACGATGTGTTGTCTCTGCAGAAGGGCAGGAAATACTTTTGGATATACATCAGTGAGAATGTGGGCATCACGCCTCGTCCAGAGCCATAGTGGCCAAAGCATTTAGGCATGGATTTTATTGGCCGACTGCGCTGAAGGAAGCAACAGAATTGGTAGAAAGGTGTAATGGTTGCCAGAGATACGCCAGTAAGATACATATGCTTTCGTCCGAGTAAAAAACAATACCAATCACTTGACCCTTTTATGTATGGTGTTTGGATATGATAGGTCCATTCAAGCCTGCCCAAGGCGGAATGACTCACATTCTGGTCATGGTGGACAAATTCACAAAGTGGATAGAAGTGAAACCAATAAGAAAATGTGACGGACCCACAACAGTGAAATTCCTCAAAGATATTATCTTGAGATATGGATACCCACACAATATTATCACGGAGAATGGCACAAACTTCGCTGAAGGAGCTTTTACTAGATTCTGCCAAGAGAAACACATAAGACTAGATGTTGCCTCGGTGGCTCACCCGACATCGAATGGGCAAGTAGAAAGATCAAATGGACTGGTATTGTCAGGAATAAAACCTTGGCTAATCGAACCACTGCAAAGGTCGGCAGGATGCTGGATTGAGGAACTTCCAGCAGTACTGTGGAGCCTCAGGACCACCCCAAATAGATCGACGGGGTATACCCCATTCTTTCTAGTATACGGGGCATAAGCTGTACTTCCAGCCGACATAATGCATGACTCACCAAGAGTGGTCCAGTACACAAGTGCCGAGGTAAATGAAATATCGCGGCAGGACGATGTGGATCTGCTGGAGAAAGCAAGGGAATTGGCATTATCAAGATCAGCTATTTATCAGCAAGAGCTCAGACTGTATCATAGCAAAAAAGTCAGTCCAAGAGTTTTTAAAGAAGGAGATTTAGTTCTTCGGCTAGTGCAACGCACAACCGGCATGCACAAGCTCTCACCCCCATAGGAAGGACCATTTATCGTGAGTAAAGCATTGCACAATGATGCATACTACCTGATCGACGCTCAGTCAACAGAAAAGAACAAGGCAAACAAGGCCGGAGATGAATCAAAAAGACCATGGAACATAGCCTTACTTTGCCCGTTATACACTTAGAAGCCCTATATTGCATATTGTGACGTGATGCACCAAGTCAGGATGTCAAACGTGCATCAAACTTCGGCACCCCGAGCAGTGACTCGGGGACTGCCCCGTATTATTTCTTGTTTTGAACTATGTATCAAACTTCGGCACCTCGAGCAGTGACTCGAGGACTGCCCCGTATTTCTTGTTTTGAACTATGTATCAAACTTCAGCACCCCGAGCAGTGACTCGGGGAATGCCCCATGTTATTTCTTATTTTGAACTATGTATCAAACTTCGGCACCCCAAGCAGTGACTCGGGGACTGCCCCATGTTATTTCTTATTTTGAACTATGTATTAAACTTCGGCACTCATAGCAGTGACTCGGGGACTGCCCCATGATGTTATTTGTGTTGAATTATGAATTACATTTCGACAACCCGAGTAATAACTTGGGGACTACTTCATGTTGTTTGATAGTTTTTGAGCAAGTGTGAAACTTCAGTAACCCGAGCGATAACTCGGGGACTGACTTATATTGCCCGCTGATTTTTGTCATACACATAAGAGTTTAATAAGTCAAGCAGAAACTCAGGGACTTCCCCGACTTGTCAATCATAAATCGCAAGAT
Organism: Avena insularis; assembly: GCA_023614405.1. Lineage (NCBI taxonomy): Eukaryota > Viridiplantae > Streptophyta > Magnoliopsida > Poales > Poaceae > Avena > Avena insularis. The sequence goes on from CM042691.1 coordinate 258,099,893, forward strand.
GCGATATAAGCTTGCCTCGGCCATCGAAGGAATAACAAGGATGAAACAGCCAACGATTTCTAAAAATCATAGTAACAAGAATGACAACACCAACAAGTTGAGGTATAATGAAGGACGTACCCTATCTATATCATTTTACCAATGAGTACCTCGGAGAGGGTGGTAAGCCAATTTATGGGCTTAGAACATAGTACTTCAAGGAGAAGTTGCAAAAACGACAACTATACAACCAACTTGACATAAGAAACACAAGTTAGATGCCGAACGGAAATCGGTCATATGGGAAAATATGATTCAGATCTACAAAGATAAAATTTGGCAAAGCAAAGATACGATAGAGTTAGTTAGATAAACTAACAACAATTACCATTACCAGTGCCTCAGAGGCACAAGGCAAAAGGGTTCACACTAAACCAAAAGGCGAACAATTTTTTCAAAGCATCATACGCCCGGCATACCGGGGACTTAAGCAACTAAGAATTTTTCGAACCTAGACACCGGCAGAGGCCGAATCACCCGTAGGAGGGGCAGTAGCAGTATCAGGAGCATCGGACGTGGGTGTCTTGGACGTAGGCGGAATGACCTCGGTCTCCTTCAAAAGGGTATCTTTAGGAATTGGGCGCTCTGAGGTTGTGTGGGCCTCAACAAAGGTTACCTTGGCATCAACGGGGGCCATAGTAACCTCCGGGGCAAGCTCTAGCTACTGGGAGACGCCAACTTGGGCTCAAGAGGTTTCAGTTCCTTTGGAAGACGATCGCGCATCGTCATCCTCATCTGAGGTGTCATTGGAATCATTGGCATTATCCGAACCATCCTCCGATTCATCTTGATCGGCTGAGTCACCGCCCGATGTCTTCAGCTTCAGCGTCATCAGCCGGGTTGGGAAGAAAACTCGGCCCCTCGATCCAATGATGCAAATCAGCATACTCGATAAGCTGGAAGGCACGGGCTTGACGGCGAGCAACGAACTCCGGATTCTCAACCCAAGGAGAGCCGGTGCGCAAATTCATCAGAATATCGAGGGAGATATCCTCGTACCAAGACAAAACGGCCGTAAGTGCCATATCAACACCAGCCCTTCCAGCAGATTCCCTCCAGAGGTTGAGTTGAGTTTGAGATGCCATTAGCCTTGCCACAAGCACTTCAACTTCATCAATATCCGGCGAATTCGGCCAGAGAACATGGTAGGCTTGGATAGCTGCTTGCACCAGATCTCTTCCCATAATCTTCAGTGGTCCAATAGCAGCGCCGACGGCAATCAGGAAATCTTCTATGGAATACTCTGGATTCGAAGCAACGGGAACACCTCGGTGCTCGCGAGCAGAAATCACAGCCTTGGAGCTCACAGGTTTAGCTTCTGGAAAATGATCTGCACGAAAGAACGACATATGGGTTAGAATAGGAAAAGAGGAAGGATAACTCGATGAAAGACAAAAACTTACGATGGATGTAATTCAACATTTTATGGAGATCCTGGGACCAGTCGGTCCTACTCTTCTCAAAGTGAATGATTTCCTCCCTCATCGCCCGATTCTTTAATTCGACAGTATCAAGAAGTTTCTTGTCTTTCTGCAACTGCAGACTGAGTCGGTTCTTTTCTTCAGAGAACTCTTGATCAACTTTTTCCAACTCAGACTTCTCGGAAAGCTTGAGAGATTCAACCTCGGCGCACAACCGGGTTATCTCATCGTCTTTTCCCTTGAGTTGCGCCGAATGAGCGGCAGCTTGTTCTAAAAAATGCAGCATCATATCAAGCATAGATATGCATTCTTGATGCGACGCTTCAAGTGTTTGTAACTGAGCTATACCAAAGCCGGAAGGTTGTAAGGGACTCAAGATTTACCTCGAACAAAAAGTCTACAAATTAAAAGGCAAAAGGAGTAACTAACCTTCAAGAATGCCAACTTTCTTGGTAAGGTGAGCATTCAGGTTGTTGATACCAGCTGCGCACCAGCAACAAACTAATTAGCACGAAAAATTAAATCTATTAGAAAGATAAGAGAAATTACACGAACTAGTTGATTTACCAGTTTTCTTCACAACACGGACAATCTGCTCATATTTATCTTGCGGTTTCTTGTGCGCAAAAAGCAACCTTTGAAATTCAGCTGTTCGCCGATCATGGGCAACCTGAAAAAAGGAAACAAGTTACACAAAGAATAGACATATCCGAATCAAGTAAACTGGACTTGGATCTAGATGGATGGATATTCAAAAGCAAGACAAATCCAAATCAAATAAAATTTGACTCGGATCTAGGTGGCGAGATATTCAAAGCTAAGGCAGATCCGAATCAAGTAAAACTTGACTCAGATCTAGGTGGCTAGATATTCAAAACTAAAGTAGATCCGAATCAAGTAAAACTTGACTCGGATCTAGGCGGCTAGATATTTAAAGGTAAGGCAGATCCGAATCAAACAAAACTTGACTCGGATCTAGGTGGCTAGATATTCAAAGGTAAGGCAGATCCGAATCAAGCAAAACTTGACTCGGATCTAGGTGGCTAGATATTCAAAAATAAGGCAGATCTGAATCAAGTAAAACCTGACTCGGATCCAGATGGTTATATATTCAAACATAAAATACATCCAGATCAAGTAAATCATGTAATGCATTTAAAACAAGATGAAGCTTCCAAACGAACAACAAATTATCCAGTTGCAAGCTTCGGGGACTAGTGTATATATAATATCGTCTGAATAATAGACAAAGTATCAACAAAGACGCTTACCTCGTTCATCTTATCACTTTCGAGAACAATCTTAGCAGCCATATGCAAACGACTGCTGATGTCGGAAAGTTGAAATGGTTGGCTACTTGGATTGCCCTCAAGTTGATCGGCGGCATTCCAGTTGTTCGCATATTCCACCAGTGAGTCGAGGCTATGCCCGCTCTCAGTACAGGTCAGCACTTTACTTCGGGTCTGCTGAGTAACTACAGCCGCCGCCGGACTCGTATGAAGAATAAGCTGAGTGTTGGCGGCAAGGGCGACACCGGGTTTAGAGTAGAAGCTCCTTTGCGAAGTGCATCAGCAATGCTGGGCTGAGAAGAGCTTGTTGGCCCCTTCTGAGATGCCCAGGATTTAGTGACAACAACTTTCTTGCTCTTAGTAGAGATTTCGGCGGGGGCAACAACTTCAACACTGGGAACCACGTCCTTGGCGGCAGGAGGAACTATAGTTTCCAAAGGGGCCGAGGTGGTGGTATCCTCGGTAGGAGTTGGAGTAGGAGCTGGAACTACGGTGATCAAAGGATCATTAGGGGAAACCTCGGGGGTCTTAAGAGGGACAACAGCCTCAACCGGGTGATCCGGTGTGGGGGTTATGTCGGCAATAACGGTGGGAGCGATAGGCTCATCTTGTTGGGGCGATACGTTAGTCAGCGTAGGAGGAGAATCAACACGAGAGGGACTGGGAACCCAAGTATCCTTCGGAGGTGGGGGAGAAGATGGCCGAGTACTATGGGTTGTCATACTCGGACCGCTTGTCTTTGCGGAAAGAGGAGCTCTGCAAGGAAGTAAAAGCTGAGACAGAAACAGAGAGAGAGAAACAAGAAATACAAATAAAAATAAACTCACCCAGTAACCCCAGGCATGGTATTACGTCTCGGGATATGCTGGGCAGACTTCTTGACTCGTTTCTTGGGGCAGCACCGGAGGGATCCGTCGAAGCGGTGCGCTTCTTCGAAGCAACAGAAGCCTCGGAAGCAAGAGGTTCAGCGTCGTGCACCTGACCAGCTTGATTAGCTGGGAAAGAAGGAGCCGGAAATGCGTAAGAGATAGGCACCGCGGCAACTACCTCAAGAATTTGGACGTCGTCCGAGTCACCTTCATCCGCACGGGCCGAGGTCTTGATCCGGGTACGAACAGGAGAAACATCCGACTTAGGGACAAACTCCTCCGAGTCAGGTTCCCTATTGTCCGGGGTATTGCGATCAGCAGTCCAGGGAAGAGCCAAAACCTCGGCATCTTCTGTCTTCTGCTCCGTAAACCTCTACGAGAGAAGCAAATAAGAGTTAGCAAAAGAATATTTGAAAAAGCAACTCAGAAGAAAACACTAGTGTGTAACTTACCTAAGGAGGAGGATTCCCGCGAGAAAATGGCTTCAATCCCCATTTCCATTCTTCGGGCATCTCGGTCTTGAAAATAGCCAGGACGCGCTTATAGATCTGATAATCATCAAGCTCAACCATAGATACTCGGTTGGGATCCAGAGGACCACTCATATAACATAGCTTATGAGAGCGAAGCTGAAAAGGGCAGATTCGGCTTGTGGTGAATGCAGTCATCAAATCTTCACCTCGGAGCCCAACACGAATCAATTCTTTAAGCCGGATCTCAAATGCCTCGGCAAGAGCATGGCTTTTCCTAGGATTATAGATCCAATTCTTCTTGGAGGGAGGACCGATAGAAAAGCCGGGAGCCGAATCTTATCCTCTTTCCCAGTATTCTTGACATAGAAAAATGATCTATGCCACTTCTTACAAGATTCGAGGCCGGCGACACGGGGGAACACGGAGTTTTTCCGAGGTGTAATGGATGCAACCCCACATTGGGTGAGAGATTTCTCAGAAGGATGAAGAGATTTGTCCGGCACTACGTTGGCTCGGATCTGAAATAACTTGGACCAAATATCTACAGAAGGCCAGAGGCCGAAATACCCCTCCGAAGCCAAGATAAAGGCCGACAGAGAGGCAACGGCGTTAGCCGGCAGGTGATGCGGCTGAAGGCCGAAATAATCGAGGAAGCCCCTAGCAAAGTCGCTAAGAGGGAGTCCAAATCCACGAGCGAAGTGGGACATAAAAACTACATACTCGCCCTCATTGAGTACTGGGGAGGATTCTTTGCCGGGTAAGCGACAACTCACCTCGGCGGGAATTCGGCGTGTTTTGAGTAGCCACTCTATCTCACGGCGAGTAACCGTGGAACCCTGCCAGGAGCCACGCTCTGGACCGACCACAAGGTCATCTTCCCTGACGAGAGCACCGCTAGCGGAGCTAGACATAGGCTCGTCGGAGGAATCGACAGAGGAAAAACTGGCGGCGGGGAGAGGCCTAGAGGTGTAGGGCCCCGTCGCGATGGTGACGAGCACGACGGCGGAACAGAAACAGAACCGCCGCGGGAAATCTTGGAAAACTAGAAAGATTCCTAGCGCAGGGACCTAGCGGTGGCGCTGTAGAAAAACTCACCGGCGAGAACGCCAAAGCGGAGGCACTATGGCGAGGTCGCGGGAGCCGGAGAACCGCAGCGTGACCGTCGAGGGGGACGACGATGGTGCGGCCACTGGAACACGAACAGAGGCGGCGGCGCAAGGAATAAGATGAAGGGAAAAGAAAGGGGGAAAGTGAATCGTCCAACCCCGCTCCCCTCTTTATAACCGCGTAGGGTTAACCGTAGTGGGATCATGGTTGTGCCACGATAACCGCATAATTGCGTGTATGGCTTAACCGCACGCAGGTAGTGGAGCCACACCGAAGACCACATGGCGTAGGAGGGGATCAGGCCTTCTGACTGATGTGGTACTCAAGGCGTCACTGCGCCGACACGACGGGCGCAGTAATCAATGTAGCTTGTCAGTGGACACTATAGAGGAACAAAAAACTAGAGAACAATGATGATTGGGACACATAGGATGAGGCTTACCCAGGAAGCCAAGCAAATATCTCGAACGAAAGGAGATATATCGGAGCGTAGCCCACAACGGTAAAAGGATGAAATGAGGAAGAGGATAACGGAAAAAGAATGTCGGCTAAGAAATACCTCGAAAAGAAAGAAGATAAATGTCTGGAAACTGATGTGGCCCGGCCGAGGTTTCCGGCAGGACCGCACCAGCTTCAGGGACTAATGTTGGGGGGGGGGGTGACCCCAGATAGGGTCAATATAGGGGAAAGAAGAAAGGAGTCTCCCTTACCTTAAGCCGAATTACTGACTGTGTCGGCCGAATCATGTAAGATCCGGCCGAGATAAGTTGAGCCTTGGCAAATATAGAATGAGTAACACCTTACTCGGCCGACGTATGAGCTATGTCGGCTGAATGAGGCTGATCGACTTGTATGCAGGTGAAGGTCGAGCCGAGTTATGCAAGATGAGGCCGAGTAATGTGAGACTTGCAGGAGAAGGAGAAGCCTATAGTCAAACCCTAGTCTCTGGCTAGGAGGAATCTAGACAGAGCCAAGCGCTAAGGATAAAGAGAAGAGTTGCAGAGGGGCAGACAAGCATCACGTAGGTGATAGTGAGGAAGCCCGAGGCGCACATGTGAGGGTCTCTAGAACATTGCCACCAATAGAAGGGGGACATGGAAAGGAGCCCGCCGAGTTACCATTTTGGGACAAGCATATTCCAAGAATATGCTTGCCACGTCAGCCCTAGAAGGAGTCAAGGAACCCCTTCATAAGGAGGGGCACGGGCTCCAGAGAGGGGGATCGATTCATTCCAGGCAAAAGGGCTCGCGTAGTAGTTCTCTTCTTCCCTTTGATACAACTCAAGGAGCATTTGTAGCCCTTGAGAGGAGGAATAAAGAGATATTTGTTAGTCATCTGAGTGTAGAAATCACTACATCTTCCCTCCCCGGATCCCTCTAGCATCCATTGGCCCCAAACTTTAGCCTACCCATGGCATCTGCCGTGCCACCACCACGACACTCACCATAAAAAAATTGTACAAAAAAACGATCTTGCAGCATGCACCGCGATAGAACGGCGTGCCCCGACCTACCTGCACAAAACCATTTGACCAACAACACACTAGTACAGAATAGGCTATCGGTGATATGCCAAACACACCTTAGTGACGTGTATTTGACATGCCGCCAGTGTCACAAAACTGGTAGGTGGTATCGGTGGCGTGTCGACGCATGCCCACGGTACCTAGTACTTAACGGCATGTCTAGAACACGTCACCAGTACTTGAATACCAAGTGGCATGTTGGAGGCACACCACTATTTTTTTACAAATTAAAAAATGGATCTAATATTATTAAATTCAACAAAGATATTTATTCATATATCGCAAGATATAGCGGTAATAACATATAATAGGCAGTCAATACATATATATAACCCATTTCTGCATGTTCCACTTATAACAAATCAATATAGATATAACTTCATGGCATATGGAAGTTCGACTAGTAGTAGCTACATACATATCAAGCTAGATAGATAGAAGGGGCAAGATCATTGTAGTGCATGTTGATTCTTCAATGATTATCTTTCCAAATACCTAGTCACAACGCTCCACCAGCACGAAACAAACACACTTGGACAAGTTCTATCAAGCAGGCAACCAAACAAACTTATGTTTGCTTCATTTGAGATAAGAAACAACGAAATCTTGGTTGCTTTGTATAATTATATCAGCCATACCTACAGCCTCCTCATCGACGCTAACATTGATCTTCTCCAAAAATTCAGGCCTTGCCAAACATGGTATGTATTATACAAAATTTAAGAAACAATAGTTAGACCAAAAATATTGAGGGCAACAATATAATGAACAACTTAGTAATAACATGTTGGATGAAAACATACCGTCGTAGTTAGAAAGTTCTGAGGAAGAATGATGTAGAAGGTTTTGGATCTCCCCTTAGGAGCATAAAGTCGTGGTGCCGGACCACTTGAATGCACTCATGGAGCCTCCTAACGCCACGCTTAGCGCACACATGATCCATTTGCTACATATAATAAATATATTGCATGCATATTAAACATAGAACCTATAGGCATAAATATATTGCATCCGCCTATTCATCTACCAAACTAGTACACTAAATTCTACACATATTCGCCTATTCGTCTTCCAAGACCTAGTGACATCTAGGGAGCTCTCTATCCATGGCGAGGCCATCGGCCTTCATCGAGTGAGGCGTGGAGGCTATGGCTGATCTGACCAAAACAGGGAGGCAATTCTGATTGGGAGTTATTCGGCGAGCGGAGAAGGAGCAACAGCCAACGAAACCGAGAGCGGGGGAGGGCATGTGCTAGAGACGCAGATGCGGGGAAGAAGGAGCAGAGCATGTGAAAACGCACATCGTGAGCGAGAGGGGAGTTAGCAAGGTGGCTAGAATCTGATTTTCCAAATATAAACTATATAAAACATAATTTTACATCATAAGTTTAAGTTTTTTTTGTAGGAAATCATAATTTCAAGTTTTGGCCATAGTGCTTTCGTAAGAAATGCTTTCGGGTTAAGAAAGAGTAAACTGATTGGCATGTCTGCTACTGACATTAGTAAAATCTTAGTTGGCTTGCTTCTTGGTTTCACCTTCCTTCTTTTTCTGCTCATGTTATAAAGCAACGCTCATGTGGTAGTGCCAACCACAAATAAACAAACAAAAAAATTAGTACGATGCTCTCTCTTCGCTCCATAATCCAAGATAGTACTAGTTATTACAAGTATTACCTTTATTTGGAATTATTAGTTCTAAGAGCTTTTTTATATTGTTTGAGATTATAAGGGTTATCTCATTTATTACTCTCACTTGTCCAATGTATGTTCACCTTTTCCTCTCACTTCTCTCGTGCATGTAGTACTATTGGTGCATGTATATATTAATGAGAAAGAGTTATGTCTTGGTATTAGCAACTTGGCCCTTAGGACTAAGGCCTTTCACAATGAGCTATATCTTACCATGTTTTCATACGAACAATTAAAACTTAAAAAACAACTAGTACAATGCATTGTTTCTTAAGCGGAGTCTCTACGTTTAATGATTTAGAGGGCATGCATGCATGTGATTGGCTAGCAATGTTTTTTGCCTATGGTTCCGTGCAAGTGGTGTTTCTTACTCCCTCCGTCACGGTTTGGAGGACGTTTTAAAGAGATTGTGCGCGCTGATTGGAGCAGATTTGTGTCAAAAACATGCAAATTCGTTGAAAGAAAATAGGTCTATTAATTATTCGGCGCCTTATTAAACGTAACCACTCAATGAAAACGAGGAGTTTAGGCATATGCATTGCTAGAGTTGCATGCAAGAATTAATTTCTTGGTTGCATGGAGTAGGAAGAGGGAAGAAAAAGGGAGACATTAATTTTGTGATTAAGTCTAACGCGCCTAGGAGAGGAGTTTTGGAAACGCATGGTTTTTGTAAGACGCCCTTCAAACCGTGACGGAGAGAGTAGCTAAGGCATGTCGTAGTGCTAGTATCATAAGGTGTATCATGCATGCCAACTTGACAAAAATCTGATGTGGCATCACAATTAATGAAGAGAGAGGTGGTTAGAGTATCATATGTAGATACCGTATCATAGGACGTAAAACTAGAAATCATAATGGCAAGTAACTCTTGTACACACATTTTACATAGAGATTCTACAAATCAATAAATACACCACGACTATGATACTACTATATGATACAATGCACCAGAGACATAATATTGTACACTAGTATCATATGCATGATACTAGTATTATGATACTCCCACTATGACCTTATCTAGCAAGGAATTGAAGTGTCAAAACTAAAGAACACTATCCCACGAACCGAACTATTCCCATTTTCCCAGGGGCCGTCCCTGACTTTGTTGTGTTCTGCTTGCATCGCAGCCACTCAAATCCGAGAGAACGATTCCTGTTGTCCCAACACTCAACTTTGTGGGGGCGCCAACTTCGTGCAGGTGAGTAGGTGTTCTTCTTGCTTAATAGCCATCTAACTCTTCCTATATTGCTGCCAGGCTTGTGGATTTGGCCTCGCGTGGCATGACCCTTGCCGCCCGCCGCCTAAACTACGGCTGACCAGGCTGAAGGCTGCACAGCATGATTTCGCATGTTCAGTCGTCACCCCGACCCGTACGATTTATTTAATCTGGTCAAAGTTTTCAGGCTGCAGCCACATCGCAACATGTCTATTTCTTTCCCTGTTTTTGGCACGAGATTCAGTTCATTTTGAACGGTCTCACGGCAGCTCTGCCCCGAGAATATATACACACATAAATTCGGAAAACACAAAGGGCTTAAACGCAAATGGGTAGAGGCGTTCGGGATTTGGGGTGCGGCGAATATATACGGCGACAAGAGTCCCCGTCGCCAGAGCAGTCCCTCGTGTCGTGCTCCCCCCCTGTTTGTCCCTCCCCAATTCTCCACGGGTTTTCGCCTCGCAGAATGGGGGAATCGAGCGCGCTCCAGTCCATCCTCTACGGCCGCGGCTCGCTCCGCCTTCTCGACCAGGTCACACCCTTCTTCTTCTTTACATTCCTCCGTGTGAACTGGAGACGGGTTCCTCAGTTCCTGATTCGGGTTTTTTTTTTGGGTTTTGTTTTGTTTTGTTTTGTTTTGTTTTGTTTTGATGTGATGCAGAGGAAGCTGCCTCTGGAGGAGGTCTACATCGAAGTCAAGGACTCCGCCGATGGATGGTGAGCTTTCTTTCCTCCTCGGCTCCTCCTTACTTTCATAGTAGTACATCCTAGTTTCTTCAGTAGAAGGATGTTGCCAGCGGTCATCTCATTCAAGGTTTGCCGATGGGGACTGAATACGAATCGTGGCGGCGGTGTGCGGCTGCGTTAGGGCGCTGCTGATTAGAGGTTGAAGACAGCCTACAGGTGGGGATTTGGTCCGGCTGGGTTGAGTGTTGAAATGGGCTAGGCCAGATAAAGGAGGAAGAAACAGCCCATCAAAAATAATAATTGAATCAGTGCGAAAGCAAAACTGATATAATTGATCTAAAGAAATGAAAAACCGAGACATATAATTTTTTTCATTATTTAGATAATCTGTGAGAACTCAAAAGGCTTTAGGAAACATATGAATTGAATTTAAACATGTCCAAACAACTATATGTTAATTCTTCTTCACATTATGAACTCAATAAAACAGTTTCAACATATTTGTTAAATTACTCAAAAAGTCGTGATGCTACACTTGTATTTCGAGAATTCCTGAGTCATTTTTTATGACAACTATAGAGTTTGTACTGTGATTTTCTTCTATTGTGAACACTTATGTTTCAAACTGAAGAACCTTTTTTTTGTAAGTTTTAACCTAAGAAATCAGAGAAAAGGAAATTAGATTTTTATAACAATAGCAATGTATTTATGCTCACATAGCAATGTGCCAATTCAAGTGTCTAGGGATGCACAAGAGTTGAAAACTAGTTGAGCTTTGAGGTTAGAAGTGTCATCTCCCATAGATCTATGATGCTTGTATTTATGCTTGTGTTCCTAATGAGCTTTCAACTCTTTAACACTGTTCAGGAATGCGATCAGAGACATGGTTGTCCGTGGTGCTCCCGCAATAGCCATTGCGGCAGCATTGTCATTAGCTGTCGAAGTTTTTGATCAGGATTTCACTGGTACACCTGCAGAAGCTGCCTCGTTCGTTTCTAAAAAGTTGGAGTACCTTGTATCTAGGTAAACATAGTTCAAATATTCCAAGTTTTCAGTTCAGCACCTTGTGGGCAAGTTTGTTCAACTGCTCATGTTATATGCTTCTAATTGATTGTCTACTTCAGTTTTTTTTACATAGCTAATCGATGTATTTTTTAAAATTTCTTTGTCAGCCGGCCCACTGCAGTAAACCTATCTGACGCTGCAACGAAGCTTCAGAGTTTAGTGTCAAGGACAGCTGAAACAGCAAAAGATGCGAAATCTATCTTTCAGGTGATAAGCTATATCAATAATGTGTGCTCACTTGTAGTTATGTACCTACGTTCTACGGAAGTAAACTCATTGTGAATTGGGCCTATGCGCTAACCAGAGGCATAGAGTTAATATGTGTTGCAAGTTATGTCTCTTTGGATTATAAAACTAAACTGGAATAGGCTGATGATATGAGTTGGCGTGAGGCTGAACTCCCAAACTTTTTTTTCTAAGGAAACTCCCAAACTTATAAGCATCGGACCATCACCCAACACCTTTTGGAGCTGAATATATTCCCTAGTGTGCATCTTTGGTTATTCTTCAAGCTTGTGCATAGTGTCAAAACATTATTTATGGGTAACAGATCTGTTCATATTCTGGCTGAATTATGTTGCCCTTGCATGGCCAACTCTGCTTTGCACAATTCATTGAAACAATGGTAAAACCTTAGCTCTGTTCTTTAAGTTTCACCCGGAATTTCTTTTACTTGCCAATTAGTTGTGATTTTAGTTGGTTCCTGGCAGAGTTGTTTGCGTCCACCATCCTGCTGAAGTGTCTCAATTCCTACAAGACTGATTGCACCAAGTAACGAACAAGAAACTAGCATTATCTTTTGTGCACAAAGTGTCTCAGTTAATTGCATACTGGACTACTGGTTACAACTTACAAATGATAACAAGTATAATAGCATAAATACTGATCATAAGAATTTACCAGGTGACAACAGATCAGAGAACCATGGTTTTTCCTCTTAGATGCTGTTGCATTTCAAAACTGTTGCTAATTGTCACCTTGCCTGATTTTAGTATCCTCATATATGGTGTAGTGATACAACGATAAGTACACCATGATGAATTTAGATTTCAGGTGAACATAGTTGACCTACATTTTCTAATCAGATTTATAATCCTTTCACCAACCAGGTCTTTATCGAAGCTGCAGAGACTATGCTAGTTGATGATGTGGCTGATAATAAGGCAATTGGCTCGCATGGAGCTAAGTTTCTTCAACAGAAGCTTGGAAGTTCGAAAAACATCTCTGTTCTAACCCACTGTAATACTGGCAGGTATACCTGTGAACCGAAATAACTTTTGTCTTCTATGTCAGACCCTCAAATTCCTTATCTGACTATACTCTATGCTTTGTATTTTAGCCTTGCAACTGCTGGTTATGGAACTGCCCTTGGGATTATTCGTGCGCTTCACTCTGGAGGAATTCTGGAGAAGGCCTTCTGCACTGAAACCCGTCCATTTAACCAGGTAGAGATTTGTCATTCCATTATTTACATGTCGACATGTCGTAGAAACTTTATGAATAATTTAGCTCATCTTGTTTTCTATTAGAGATAAGTAGATCTTATTTGCTGCACCCGGTATTTTCTCAGAGCACTGTGATTAACTGTATTTGATTTTTTTTCTGCTAACTGTCTAGGTCATGTATTGTGCTAGAGCACTGAAAATTAATTTATTCAAACATCTTCTGAAATCTTGTAGTAATTTACTTGGTTATGTATCTCGCTTTCAATAATTTAAGGTCAAAGACATTCTTGGAGAACAACCGATTGCTACCTTTTTCAATAGCACTTATTCTTAAGACATGTTTTGTAGTGAGTTCACAGACATACAAAGCTCTCAAGGATATTTTTTTCGGATTTCCAGGGTTCCAGGCTTACAGCTTTCGAGTTAGTTCATGACAAAATACCTGCCACGCTGATAGCAGACTCTGCTGCAGCTGCATTGATGAATAATGGACAAGTTCAAGCTGTAATTGTTGGTGCTGATCGTATCGCCGCAAATGGTAACCACCCGCAGTAATATTTCGTAAATCAACTGAAGACAATTTTTTTCTTGTCGCTCACTCTACTTTCGGGTATGGAATTTAAAGGTGACACCGCCAACAAGATCGGCACATACAACCTCTCGATTTCTGCGAAGCATCACGGCGTGCAGTTTTACGTGGCGGCACCAGTAACTTCAATCGATCTCTCCCTCCCATCCGGGAAGGAAATCGTCATAGAAGAAAGATCTCCTAAAGAGCTGTTGAACGCTGAAGGTGGTCTAGGAAAGCAAGTCGCCGCGTCAGGTATATCGGTGTGGAACCCCGCCTTTGACGTCACTCCAGCAAATCTAATTACTGCAATCATAACAGAAAAGGTATAATCTAGTAATATCCTTGCAGTTTTTACATCTGTTCTTATGCTCTCTATGTGTTGGTCTGTACATGCAGAACATTGGTTGGCTAACTTTTTCGTGTGTTTTCCCCTTGATTCGCAGGGTGTAATCACAAAGTCTGATCCTGATGGAGCTTTCGACATCAAAGCTTTCATCGAGGCTGCAAAGTAAATGCCATCCGGTGAGGCTCAGCATTGCTTGGCATGGATGCGGCGGAGGACCATTCTACTGGTTATAAGAAGGCGCATGCTGTATTCGAACAATAACATCTCCAAGTGAGAGAGAAAATAAAATCGTGTGGCAACTCACGCGTACGAGATGTATTCCTAGTATGAATGCCATAAATAAACATATATAAAGATGCATCTTTTTCTAGTGAGTTGAATTCGGCCTACCGTGAAACGATTATCTTGTGTCCACAAATCGTTGTTCTTCTAGCTCTTATCTTAAGTCAAACTTTTAATTTTTCACTAACTTTATTCGAAAACGTAGCAACATTTATGACACTAGATCAGTACTAGCAACTGACTGCACATGTTTTCACTTCTACTTTCAATCCATATTACTTGTTACTGAAATGGATTGTATCTAGTGCTAAAAAATCAAAGACATGGAGCTATCCGATCTCTATGTGACAAGTAATATGGATCGGAGGGAGTAACATTTTGTACGTCCAAACACAAAAAGACTAAATTAAAAGCATTTCATGGCAGTTACTAAATCAAAAGTATTTCATGGCCGTTACCTGTGCATTAGAAAATCAAAGGCATGGAGCTATCCGATCTCTGTGTGGCATCCATTTGTGTGAAATTAGAGGCAGAGCTACCCAATTGAAGATATCACATATGTACACGTCACCCACTTCTTAAGTTGTATACACAGCACATAAGGCCTTCCACATTGTTGCTATTTGCCGCCCGATTGATTTCTAGCTCCGATTGCCGGTGCCCGCACATTGTGAGACCAATGCCCAAACAAAATAATTCAAGCATCAGAGCAAGTAGAAGCATCGATGCCTAGTTTCTACAACCAATAAAATATTGCTATCTATCTACTCTAAACAGCAAATGTATCTCTCTCTTTTCTTCCTACACAGCAGCAACATATACTTGTTTATCATTTGGGTCCTACTATTCTTTTACCTTTTGAAGCCCTACACTATGAGAGCGGTGCCTGATTTTTTTGCTGGACATCGATGAGAGGTGGCTACCTTTTGACATTTTAGGCACCGGCTACACTGTGGAAGTCACTAACTATCTTTTGAAGCTTCATACATACAAATACTTTAAATCAAACAAGAATTACAACGAATGTAACAATATGGCCCCTATTTTTTATTTCGATTAAACCCAAATATTTTGTACATTACAATCTTCTTATCAAATATACTTGGAATGGCATAATTCATCAATATGAAGAATACAATCATCAATGATCTCATCACATACAAGAGTAAAATGAGTGTATTGTCTTCCAAAACTCATACTCCCTCCGTTCAGTAATATAAGACTTTTTAGATATTTCAAAGTAAACTAGATACACTCTAAAATGAGTAAACCTACACGGTAAAACAGAGTTAATTGCAAAAATCCGCGACAATTGCGTGAGAAGTTCAAAAATCCACCGGTTTTCAGTAGATTGGCAAAAATCCACATACATTGTGTATGTGGCTTGCAATGTGCACTGATGCTAGGATTTGGACGCGCTAATGATGATTATGACGACATGACCCACTGTTAGGGGTGACGTGGCACCATAGTGCTGGTCAAGGACGACAAAGGTTAGGTAGATGCAACATTTGGGTTTTTTTTAAATTTTAGGCACCTGTAAGCTCCCTCTCTCTCCCACACCATCTCTCTCCTCTCTGGAATCCCACCTCCTGCGCGCCGCCGCCGGCCTCCCATGCTCTGCCGCCATCGGCCCATGCTTGGATCCACCCCAAACCTCATGTAATCGGGTCGCCGGAGCCTCCCTCTGCTCCACCTCCCCCGTCGAGCTGCTGCAGCCGACCCACATGTGCGCAGTTGGGCCTCCTCTGTCGCTGCTCGCCAGCGTGACCTACGACAGAGCCATGCCTCCCCCATCCTTGCTCACGGGTGTTTCACCCTGCCGCTCCATTACATCCAACTCTCCTGTGTGATGGAGCTTGGCCTCCCCTGTCCCTGCTCGCTGGCGGGACACCTCGCCCTCCCCTGCATCCCGCTTGTCGGTGTGACCTGCGACACTCCCCCTTCCTTGCTTGCCGGCAGGCCAACCGTGCCTCCCATGCACCCAGCTCGTCGACGTGACCTGCGACATAGCTGGGACTCCCCTTCCCTGCTCGTCGGCGGGCCACCCGGCCCCCAACCTTGCATCCTGCCCGTTGGCGCCCCCACCTGGCGGCCATGTCCCTAATTTGACTTGCTTCATGCAGTCTGTGAGGGGACAGGAAATAAACAAAATAATTGAGAAAAAAAATAGCAAGAGGAGGAGAGAGCTGACAAATGGATCCTAGAAAAATTTACAAAATAACCCAAAAGTCAGATTGTTGGAGATATGCCCAAGAGGCAATAATAAAAGTAGTTATTATTATATTTTTGTGTTTATGATGATTTTTTACATTCATGCTATAATTGTATTAACCGGAAATATTAATACTTGTATAATTTGTAAACTTGTTAGAGTCCCTAGTAAAGCATCTTTGTAATACTAGCTTGTTGGTCAATAGATGATCATGGTTTCTTGATCATGAACATCGAGATGTTATTAACAACAAGATCATATCATTAGGAGAATAGTGTGATGTACATACTCCTATAGATAAGCGTAGCATAAATATCAAGTCATTTCAATAGTTCGTTTGATATAAGCTTTCAGATACATAGTAACCTAAATCCTTTGACCATGAGATCATGGTAATCACCATCACCGGATGGATACTTTGATGACATCAAACACCACTTCGTAACTGGGTGGTTATAAAGGTGGCATTGAGTGTTCGGAAAGTATGTGTTGAGACACAAGGATCAAGAGTGGGATTTGTCCATCTATATGACGGATAGATATACTCCAGGCCCTCTCGGTGGAATGTCATTCAATTAGCTCGCAAGCATGTGACTAGATCACGATCACATATCACAGGAACGAGTAAAGAGTACTTAGCAGTAAAGAGGTTGAACTAGGTATGTAGAGATACCGACGATCAAACCTCGGATAAGTAAAGTATCGCGAGACAAAGGGAAATTGGCATCATATGTAAATGGTTTGTTCGATCACGAAGTAATCATAGAAATATGTGGGAGCCATATGAATTTTCAGATTCCTCTATTGGTTATTCATCAGAAAAGAGTCTTGATCATGTCTGCATAATTCACGAACCGTAGGGAGCTACACTTAAGGATTCGATGTTGTTTAGTAGATATAGAAAGTGAGTAAAGAGACCGAATGTTGTTCGGAATCTCGGATGCGAGGAGATCCTGAATGGTCTGGAGAATAATATTCATATAAGGAAAGTCCAATTCCAGAGTTCGGGAATGGTTTCGGTGTTTTCACTGGAATGTTCTAGAAGGTCCACCGATCCGGAGTGGGAAGGGTACATGGATGTTTCATGAAAAAGTGGAATGGTTGCATCATGTCCTAGGTCACTCGGGAGGGCAATTGGAAGAGAGAAATCCAACTCTAGTTTGAAAGTTAAACGCCAACATTGATTGCCTAGTGGAGGGAGGGAAGGAATCCTACCTAAGGGAGGATTCCTCCCTCTCCTTGTCGCCGGCCACACAAGGTGGAGTTGGGGGAGGATTCCCCTTCCCTTGCCGCCTCCCCACCTATAAAAGGAGGGGTAGGGCGCCCCCTACCCCTCACAACAAACCCTAGCCACCACCTCAAGTCGCCGCCGCCAAGGGCTCCTCCAAGTCGCCGACTAGGGCAAACCCTAGTCCCTAGTCGCCGGCCACCACCCTTCCTTGGCCCTCTAAACCCTAGATCGCCAAGGACTCTCTTCTACTTCACCATACCCGCTCCGGCTTAGACGAAGCCCTGCGGGATTTCCCCTCTAAACTCCGACACCACACCGTCGTGCTGCCGGAATCGCGAGAAGAGATCTACGACCTCCGCTGCCTGCTGAAACAAGGGAGCGGAAGGTATTCATCGAGTACCGAATGTGTGACCGATTGCGGGAGCGCTGCCGGAACGCGGCGCCGGAAGGATCGACTACGCGATCTTGAGATCGGCAAGTGAACGACTACATCACCCACGATAATCTGATCTCGTTAACCACTTTGGAATCTTCGAGGATGAGTACTCTATCGACTCATTGCTACAATCTAGTAGATAGATCTTGGCTTATATGTGTTCATGCGGTAGAATTTTTTTGTTTTCCATGCTATGAACCCCTACACAGATATGTCTGACATAAGTCGTCCTTGACCATCACCATGGTGCCACGTCACCCCTGTCCCACGGTCAGAATCATCATTAGCGCGTCTAAATCCTAGCATCAGTGCACATTGTAAGCCATAGACACAATGTACGTGGATTTTTACCAATCTACTGAAAACTAGTGAACTGTTGAACTTCTCGTGCAATTCTCGCGGTTTTTTTGCAATTAACTCCGGTAAAACATATAAACATACATGTGTTTTATCAAAATGCTAGAATGTCTTACATTGGTGAAAAGATGGAGTACATCAAATCCAAAGCATGTTTTATGATTGAGTTGGTACCACTTATACAAATTAGAGGGTACATGTAAAGTTTCCATGAAAATCACATGTAGAGACCTTAATCGTGCTTACTTATTTTGATACAATTTTCAAGTATGGTTTATTTGCAGGTGAATGGCGGTAAAGACTTCCGTGATTGCACTCCATGTTTGTGCGCAAGTCGAAGCGTGCTCATGCAGACACCAAACCATAAAGACTCCATACCAAGAGTTTCAAAATCATGAGCTACGATATTCCTTTGACACTATGGAATTTAATCTGTGGCTAAATTGACTTAAATCCTATTATGTCCTAAAGAGTAGCCCTATAGATGCATCGGCTGGCCCGTCAGGAGCTGACAACTACGGTCTCGCTCTATGTGGATGGCATGGTGATTTTCTGCCACCCAGATGAGATGGAACTACACGCAATTCGTAGCATTCACAAGGTCTTCGGCAAGGTCTTAGGATTACACACCAACTTTGTGAAGTGCTCGGTATCCCCTATTGATTTTTTGGAGGAAATGGCCGAGGATGTGGCGGCTACTATGGAGTGCCAATTGGCACTCTTTCCCGTCAAGTACTTGGGCATACCCTTGGCCATTCGCCGACTCTCGGCTGAAGCCTTCCAACCGGTGATTAACCAGATTGCAAACAATCTACCAACGTGAAAGGAATCCATGATGCCTAAGGAAGGACGCTTTACTCTCATCCGTCTGGTGGTCGCTGCAATTCCTCTTGGCCCACATGTGGTGCTTTCCCTTAATAAGAAGGTCCTTAAGCAAGTGATTAAGATTTTGCGCGGTTTCCTGTGGATGGGCAGGAAGGATGCTCAAGGTGGACATTTCCAAGTCAACTGGGACAAGGTGAGCATGTCGCTTTGCCATGGAGGTTTTGATATACCAGACCTCGCATGCACGGCTATTAGTCTCATGACCCGTTGGTTGTGGAGGATGCACACAGACCCACTCCGACTTTGGCGCGGGCTCAATATGGAGTTCAACAGGGGGAAAAGTGCAATCTTCTTCGCTTCCACCGTCATGGAGTTGGGCGACGGGGCTTCCGCTCTGTTCAGGGAGGATAGATGGCTAGATGGGGTCGATTAGGGAGATAGCATCGGACCTACTAGTGCTAATCCCTCGACGTACAGAAAGGAGAGGATGGAGGGAGAGATATGTGCTTACCAAGTGTTTTTTGGATTAGAGACATTGCAGGGGTTGTGAACCCTCTCGCGCTTTGGCAGTACGTTTAGCTGTGGGCCAAATTGCGAGAGGTGCACTTGGCGGATCAACCAGACAAGCTTGTCTAGCGGTGGACGACCGATGGTCAGTACTCTTCCAAGTCTTGTTATTATGCTGTCTTCCAAGGGTCTTTAGTCACGGGGTTTTGGAAGCTGAACTGAAAATCTTGGACGCCACCGAAGTTCTTCATCTGGATAGTGCTAGGACAGATATTGGACAGGTGACAGGCTCGCACGCTATCGGCTACCTCACCACCCGTCATGTGTGTACTATGACCGGTCGGAGGAGACTATGTCACACATCCTCGGCGTCGTTGCCGGGAGAGGGATTAGATGGATTAGTGTCCGTTCGGCGGTAGTCCTCTCGTGATCAACGCTGAATACAGATTAAAAGCTAGTCGTTTGATTAAGTGGATGCATGAACCAGATTGGTTGGATCACCCCACTCTAGATCTTTTTATATTGGCATAGATAACTAGATCCATTTTGAAATATAGTTTCTTAATATACTGATCTTTTTTAAGAGGCTTAATATACCAATCTGATGTTACATATGTTGCTACTTTTTTCTATAAAGTTGATCAACTAAAAACATTTGACAAAAGGATAAAATTTCCAAGAAGGGGTGGAGAATTTTGGCTCCCGAGCACCAGTGCTTCTCCTATTTTTCTAAAAAAAAAATCCAATATCATATTTGTTGGTTCCAAAACAAATTGAAAAAATATCCGGATGTAGCTAATAATTTTTCCCATATGCAAAATATCAACTTCAAATAGTTTGTAGTTTGAACTACTCCCTCCGACCCATATTAGCTGACTTAGATTCATCTAAATACGGATATATCTAGTCAAGTTTTAGTGTTTGTATCTAGATAAATTTGTGTCAAATAATATGGGTCGGAGGGAGTACTAAAGATGTAAAGGGTGTGGATCTGCGCATGCATTTTTCAAACCCCCAAACTTTATAAATTTTTGTTATTTTTATGTAGCTCACAATATAAATAATTTTGTGTTGTGATTTTGCATACTTGTGGGATACAACATTGACTATGTCCACAATTTTTTAATTTTTTGTAAAGTTGTAAATATATTTTTTGATTTTTTAAATTAAAGAGAGCATTAGAGTTAAGTAGTCAAAGTCGCTTTTTGAGAAGTTTATGGACAGAGGGAGTAGTGGTCACTTCTGGACCCCCGTGGGGTTTCGAGAAAAAAAGTTTGGAAGTGATGTCCATGTTCCCGTTACAGATTTGGGTTAGAATGATATTGATGCAGAACATGCCTTGCTGAATTTGATGAAATTTTCTATTGTCGCCTTGCAGGGCAGCTCCGATTTCATCGAAGAGAGGCCACTAAGAAGGCCTTGTCATAGCAACCTCGTGAAGCCCATGCCAAACAATAGACTCTTCGCACAGAAGGTGGTGGCTTCGATTGTAACGATAAAATCCAAAGAGGAGATCCTCGAAATAGGCTTTCGCCCAGCTTTATAAATAAAGCCACACGGCCAAACAGATACAAAGTGATGAGAAGATCCTCTTACAAACAGATCAAAGATAAACTATAGTGAAGCCTAAGAAGCATCTAGCTTGCCACCAAAGACGCTGGGACTAGGAGGCCGAAGCTCCACGACAACGCCTCCAAGAAGGTAACGACACTCACGCCGCCGCCGCCGAGACCACGAGAGTCTAGGGTTTTCACCCGGAGCTCTAATGGGGTGAGAGTAGCCACAACAACGCCCCCAAGAGGGTCACGACACTCATAGGTGCCGCCGTTGTCGGCGCCGAAGCGCTAGGCTTTCGGCTGGAAAAACTCTCGCCCCATTCGGTATCTCAGACACCACCAATCTTCGAGCCGAGCTTCCAAACACGATCTGGGCGCTACCACCACCAGGATCTCCCGATACCCATTCCTCGCCACCCCCATGGTCCAAGGAGATGATCCATCACCACCGCAACGCCGCCCCGTCGACGAGACGCTCACGCAGTCCACCTTCCGGGGCCGCCGCCCCGGCTTCCAAGATCTCGCACAAACCACGTGGCAGAGACCACCACGTCACCTTCGGCAGAACATGCGTACTAGGAAAGTCCAGCCAAACAGGCCATAGACAGATCAGAATGACGAGTCCTGCAAGTCAACTCCGCAGCACGAGGTGAGCTGCCAGGCGGTCACCAGATCTACGCCCAACGGCCCGAATCCAGCACCTCAGTCCACCAGGACCAAGGGGTGGGCTCCAAGGTCTGCTCGAAGCCCCTGAAACCATTGGGCAGTAGGGCCCGCCCAGCCCTAACAAGGCCCGTCTGGGCCCAGATCTGGGCCGAGGCAAGGGCACCGCCGCCCTGGCCAGCTCCGCCCGGTACCGTCCGGCCTGTTCCGGTCCGTCCCTGCACCGCCTGTTCGTCGAGGAGGGCCTTGAGAAGCTTCAAACCGCCGCCGCTGCCGTGAGAGATCTGCTGGCGGTGGAAGCTCGGGCCCTGCCGCTTCCGGCCGCAGTAGCCAAGAGCCCTCCACCAGCCGCCGCCTCTAGATGCAGGGAGCCGCTCCCGGCGCTGCTCGCCGACCGTTGCCACGCCAGATCTCGCCGACTCCCGCCTAGCAGCACCGCGCGCCGAGGTTCACGCCGCCCCGCCCTGGATCTCCTCGCGCCGGGTAAGAGAAGGCCGCCGCTGCCAGCACCGCGCGGGCTTTGCCCGGCGGCTCACGCCGGCAGCGGCGGGAGGGAGAGAGGGTCTGGTGGGAGGCGGGAGGGAGAGAGGGTCGTCGCTCCGATCGCCCGCAGGGGAGCGACGCGAAGCGTTTCCACACGAGGAGAAAGATTAACGACCAGGTCAAAGAGGAGATATGCAAGACTTATGCCAATAAAGATCATCATGACCAGATCACTGACCACAGGGCATCATTGCGCCGCAAAACAAACGCACCCACATCTCCGACTTCACAGCAAGGGAAGACCCTTGACATACATCTTTGTATATAGAAACATGCCCAATTTTTTTTCAGATACGTTCCCAAAATTAATGAACGGACCGCCACACAACCCAAGCTGTTCAAACTGAATAAACGGACTAGCACACAACCCAAGCTGTTCAAACTGGGCAGAAAACGGATCTGGACGTTGTAAGCCCTTAACCAACAGTGGTCACTAAAATAGGGCGAGCAGTACTGAAGGTAGGAACGACAATTAGGGCTTATTTGATTCATAGGATAGAAAAACACAGGAATAGAAAAAATGTAGGATTATAATGTCTTGTCTAATTGAATCCTATAGGATTTGGACCCTATAGGAATTTTTTTTTGAACAAGTGTTTGAATCACAGGAAAGTCAAAGGAATTATAACATGAGGTTTGGGTGGATGAAAATTTTCCTCCAAAATGTAGTGCAATGAAATCGTATGGGAATTTTTCCTATGATTGTAATCCTACGAATCAAACGATGTACAAAGAAAAAAATCCTAAGAATCAAATACTCCAAATTTCCTATAAGATTCCTTTGAATCAAACAAGCCATCAGTGGGCTGAAACGGACCGTTCACAAGCATTCGGTCGAATGGACCATCCAGCATCACTTTTCAGCACTTACCACATTTACAGTATTCCACTAAAAAAAAGTGTATTTACATGACAGAATACAAGAAACGGACATAAAACAAGCAACAACATTATTAGACGCACCAACACGTCTCAATGGACTAACCATCTAGCTACATGGCACGATAAAATATGGATAGGAACATGCCAACCCAGATCATGTAGCATGCAATTCTACGTAGGATAAGAGGCAATACAAGACATACTTGAACATGCTCCCTTGTTAAACGACTATTCTACACCCATGAAAATAAAACCATAGGAGAGAATATAGAACATGATACAAGTACAAGATTTACAGGACTACTCTGCGGCAACAACTATACAGGCGGTAGGCACAAGAGAGGTGCAAAGAATTAGTTGGCTGGCCAGCTATCATCATACGGCCCTAAACTTCTACTAATTACACAACCTACGGGAACCAGCCCCTACCCAGAGAGGTAGCAGCGCTCTAGCACTATTGCAACAACACTAACACTACTGCGGTGGCATCATCTTTCGTCGATGTGCCATTTTTGCATGAGCTTGAGCCATCCTTTCATCAGCTTTCTTCCTATCAGCATACATCGGGAGGGAGCTAATCTCATTGATCTCTTCTAGAAGCTTGTCTTCGGTTATATTATCAGTGATACTCCTCATCACCTACAGATAACACAAAAATACTGTCAGAAGATTATAATAATTCCACTGCCTCATTTTGACTTGAGTGATGTCTTCCAGTTATTCAAAATCTATTGAGGTTTAGGTATATGTTTCTCATGGAAAGCAAATCAAAGAGGAAGTGAAATTTTAACTGATTAAATAAGAGACAAAGGCAAAAAATGCTAACAAGCTAAGGAGATAACCTTGAAGTGCATCTATTGCAACCATGAAAATAACAAATTAAACAGCTTAGAGGGGTCAAGTTCTACTGGAGCTTCTTTATGTAGGAGTATAAAATATTATAATGCAAGTTCAGAGGTAAATGGTTCGAAATGCAACCATCGATTACTGAGTCTTCTTCAAATGATTAAATAAATGTTTTCATATCAAAAGAGCCATGAACATATCAATACGTAACCATATATGAACAATAGATAAATTCTAGAAAAGGGGGTAGGAGAATCAGCCTTGCGATATGTATTGATATCATTCGGAGTTGATTTATCAGATCTAACACGCATGCAGACCCAACACTGCTCCTGCTTATTCCAAGAGCACTCAACAATCCTCCCAGAGATGGATGATGGATCTTCTTCATCTGTATAAGTTTCAGAACACTAGAATAAATATCAAACAAATAAGCTTCATCAGCTAGGAGCATGAATAGGGGAAACCTACTGAAATGTCACCATAAGATGAAATACAGGGGCAAAGAGCAAATAAATACAATGGAGTACCATAATCAGAATTGCATGAAAACACACAAAAAACTGTTCATTGGAAGCAAGCTGTCAAATCATGACAAATAAATGAACATAAAATTGCAGGAAATGCTTACTTGGAAATACCATCCGAGAACCATCCATGAGTTTCTTTTTGCCTCTCTCGTAAAGGAAAACCAGCTGGCGATTATCACTGCCAACCTGCAGAAGTTAGGTATGATGAAATAAACACCACCATGAAAAAAAAGTTAACCATTAACATTGGGAACACAAGGGTGAGACACACCTCAAACAAAAAGTCAACCGAATTCATTTCAGGGTATTTCCACTTAAGAAGACCTTCATGCGTACGAGTTACGTATGGATCATCCCAGCCCTAATGAACAAGAACGAATGGAAGTGTTAGCCAAGACAAAAGAACTGTACTTCTTGAAGCTGCAATGACAGAGGAGAAAATGTGCACAAATCGTTACAGACAGTCAAGGGAAGCTCAAGGTCACAGGTAGGACGTCATTGCAAAGATTCAAGTATACAACTGTATCAAGAAATACAGCCCTTGGATCTACAAAACCTTTAGCCATATACTCCCTCTGTTCCAGTTTACTCTGCGTGTAAGCCTTTTTCAGTTTTTCAAAATAGTCCGCGTGTTGCCTTTTAGAAGAGATGGTTTCCAAAAGAACCCCCAGCATGCAGAGGGACGTGGGCCACAAGAACAAAACGTCTGAGACGAGAGCCAATCACGCATGCACTACCAGTCGACCACAAATACAGAGCCTCTGATCCATCAGAAAAGCCAGGGCAAAACAGTCCGCAGAAAAATGAAACCAGCCCCTCCACCACTCTCCTTGGTATGCGGGTTTGAGCTTATGCGCAGAATAAAATGAAACAGAGGGAGTATAAAACTAATAGGCATTCCCAACCTGCTCTATGAGTTTGTCATGTGAAGAAATTATTGTTTAAACAGACTGCTCGTCCATGTGAAAAGCACTTTATATACTATAGCAACGGTCCCACATCAAGGCTTAGCACTCTCCCCCTCTCTTCATTGCTTCATAACACATTTTGCCCCCCACATGATCCTATGGGAGTCTAAGGAGCTGAGCCAGACACTTCTGGCTCCAAAAAGAGAACTGGAAGCAGTTGTCAAACGGAACAGTATAAGTAGTTAGGAGGAGCGACCTGTCTGTAAATTCTTGTGGGGTCAAAATAAACCACCCAGAGAAGCGCCGCGTAATTACTCATAATTGCCATAATTTAATGTACCAGTTTTTTTCTATTCTTTCCCCTTATATTTGCTCTCTCCGTAAATCATAGGGGGCGAACCATGAGCCGTCATCTCCTAGAGGCTGCCAGCACGAGCGATGAGAATGGCGACCAGACAAATTTCTGGTTCGGCCTTGTACATTTCCATCAAAAGCCCTAATCCTACTGCAGTGTCGCCGCCAAAAACAGAGTACACATTGCAACCCTCTCTGTCTGTTCATCTAAACAACTCGGGCTACCCCTTCAATTTCGATTTGGTGCAGACTTTGTCCTGTTGGGTTGTTCAGCAATGAATGGTGCAATTGATTGTAGCATCCGTCCTTTGTCCTGTAGCTTTTGTTACAGCAGTAGTAGTGAACTAGGGAAAACACGAGTCGCTGTAGAATTAACAATTGATGTTGATGCTATTTTGCTTCTCTGCTGTGGACTAATAAGAAATTGGTTTGTGGAGCAGCATGGCCGTATTGCCCCTGTATTTGCATATATGATTTTATATGTTGTTAATTCATATTCTGTTACCAAGTCATATTGGCTAATTTGAACCAATCCCATAAATGTACTGCAAACTAGATGCAGTACTGAGTGCAGGAAAAGTAATACGGCATAAATTAAGATATGAATTAATCTGGAGCATTATAGCAAGGAACAATATAGTCTAATTTTCCTCAAAATGCGGTTTTAGTGTTTCTGGAGCCGATTCATGAGTGAAACACTTTCGTAAGGAAGATCAAAGATCCTCGTGGGAGTGGATCTCTGAGGATCAGAAGAAGGGAGCTAACAAATAAGGATAAGATCAACAAAACAGGCATGGTACCGAAAACATTACTGCTGGTGCGAGGTGAACTGAAAAATAAATGGGTGGTGGGATCAAAGAGAAGAAATTTGCACCTAACAGCTAAACTGTTAAATTAATTTCACACTGCTATCACAAAGCCTTTAACTGTATGTTGCTATACCACATTTTCATGCTTCCAGGCACATCACAATCAGATTACTTGTGTACTCGATGATTAATATAGTGAGCGCAAACTGGAATAAACAGTTCAAATAATTATAAGTCCCGGTAGTTTGCAACACCAGGGAGAGTAAAATGGCAATACTTTTCTCTCCCTCTACTATTAGTAGTAACTCCAAAATTGTGTAACAATGCAGTTTCACAAGAGATTCTACCAAAATAAATAATACTCCCTCCGTCCCAAATTAGATGTCATGTATCTAGACAAGTTTTAGTGTATAGATACATGTTAATCTAGAAAAATCTTCAACACGTTATTCGGGACAGAGGGAGTAGTATAGTTCACCATTATAGCATGTTTCTTGATTAAGCATTTACGCATTGCATAGACTTGCACTAGAAATCTTAATACTACTTATTTACAACTTCCAAGTACAACCACCAATAACATACCTGAAATATCAGGCCATCAGCATCATGGCAAAGTGATGGAATAAAACCCTTCAGTACCTTTTTTGCTGTGGACAGCAGCCAAAAATCCTTTCTCCGGGCCTGGTAATGCACCCAAGCATTAGAAATGTAATTCAGCTCATCGACATGGAACATGAAAATTCAGCATGTTTGGATAAGTTCACCGAAAATAGCTCCATGTCATATCTGTATATCGGATTGGTCTTAGCACCACTCTCAAACTGTTCTTTCTCACTGTAGCGTGGCCGAATTATTTCATCTTGAAGTAATCTCCACCTTTCAGCAAAAGGCAACTGCATAAAATATTCCACGAATTGAAAGCAATACTAAGGCCAAATATTAATTTGCAGCAATAAGGTCTAACCATAACCAATACTAGCAAAAGAGTAGCTCATATTGGTAAAATAGCATATAGTCAATACGATCTTTTATGTAGCCAACTATTCCAAAAGACCGATCTGATGGAAAGTGCTAGGTAATCCACTTATAGCACCACACGGGACTCGAACTCAAGATCTTGGCTCAGATACCATGCACTAACCAACTATTCCAAAAGATCGATCTGATGGCAAGTGCTAGGCAATCCACTTATACACTTCAACAATAGTCTCATTCATATAATGTTGAATATAAAATGACTACGAATGGATCGCAGCAGAGAAGGGAAGCATTAATAATAGACGAAAAAAACTGGCTTCCAGGTAATAAATAATGAAGGGTGCTCGGTATATACCTTTGTTTTAGACACTGAATCAAGTGCCATCAGATCATATGCCAAGTACCTCCTCTTCAATCCTGAATCTGGTATTGTGTCTATAATCATTTCCCCATCAATCAAGGTCATAGAATGCAGGCCCCCCTTCAGTTGGCAAAGAAATAAGGTTAATTTGTAAAGTAAAAATGCACTACAATCATTTCTCCAGCATCAGAAGAACTTTACTTCATTAAGGTTCCTGTGGGGAAAGCGCATCTGAACTCTCCTGAAGCAAAAATTCCGATCAATCAAAAAGCAACCATCCCTCATTATAAGCATCATATATCGAGTTCCATCAGCTTTCCATGTAGCATAATAGTACCGCTGTCTAAGTAGCTGCAGGTTATCACTGCATGCAAGAAACAAGAACATTAGATTAAAAGGGCTACATAGGTCACCAGGAACCAATATTGATAATGAAAATTCAGAAACAATGAAACTTTGCTGAACCTTGCTTGTTTTCATACCCTTGAAATAACTATTGTTTTCTTATAAAGATTAGCTAAAAATACTACTCCCTCCGTCCCAAAATAAGTGACTTCACTTTGTTTAGATACGTATGAATCTAGTCACAAAACATGTCTAGATAAATATGTATCTAGACAAAGCTGAGTCACTTATTTTGTCCAATATATATACTACTACCTCCTCCTCGAAATAGATGTCGTAGATTTGTCTAGATTCGCATGTATCTAGACGCGTTTTAGTGTATAGATACATGCGAATTGAGACAGAGGGAGTATATAAGTTGTGTCTGTCAAATATATAATGCATCAAGATTTAGGACTCTTTGAACTTAGCCCAATTTAAATAATATCAGAAAAGTGAT
Organism: Avena insularis; assembly: GCA_023614405.1. Taxonomy (NCBI): domain Eukaryota; kingdom Viridiplantae; phylum Streptophyta; class Magnoliopsida; order Poales; family Poaceae; genus Avena; species Avena insularis. The sequence goes on from CM042691.1 coordinate 258,128,768, forward strand.
ATGAAACCATTATACTTCATTATATCAACACATCTTATGGTGTGGCAAACAAGGTCATCAGCATGGGCTAATCCAGTTGGGGTGCGATGCCCATTAAAAAATGGAACTTTTTCTGTATCATAAACAATTTACACTTAATTAACTAATCCCCACTAATGCCAATGAGTGAAAAATATAAAAGCCCATAGTTCAACCACCACTACAAAATCAAATCCGTCTGTCATTACAGTGAGGACCAAAATATTTTTCTATTCGAAAAAACTTACAGTTTGTACAGAATCTTTCAAAAATTATACTTGCGTGTTGTAACCACGGTGTTAATGTCATCCATGCACTAAAATTGTGCATGTAAAGCATAGCACCCCAGCATAACCAGTATGGTGTAACCAAGGGATTAAATGTACAATTAAGAGAAAAAATCATGTATTCTACTTATTTTTTTGAGACGTCAGATTAGATTGGATGGACAAGATCAAATTCGTCAAACACCAACAAGCTACTGTGCTGACACTGGGAGGCAAGGTAGCCAGTTTTACCTGGTTTTCTTGAATTTTACCAATCTGTGCATAATTCATTTAGGTATTCCACAAAAACTAAAACAATCAAACAAAATTATTCGTAAATTTCTAAAATTGTGTAAACAGTGCATCAAGGCAACATTCAGCATTGCGCGCTACCGACTACGCCAGCTCATGGCGTTTTCGTCACATCAAAATCCTGTGTAGCACCCAACGCCAACACACAAAGCAATCACAGGGCACAGAAACAACTGCACTAGAAAAATTGCGTCAAAAGAAGTTCAGCAAAACCCGTCAACACGTGATCGAGATTTGAAGATGTCAGCGCAAGGAACACAACAGCAAACGCGGATCGTAATTATGCTGCGTTCAAATGTTATTTAAAACGTGTCTAGATACATGCGAATCTAGACAAATCCAAGTCAATTATTTTGGGACGGAGGGAGTATAAAAAAATCATGTGCGCCTCCAGCAAAAACCTGAGCTTCGCCCAAAAACAGCATGCCACACTGCATGTGTCAAGCAAGGGAACATCCAGTGTCGTGCGTAAATGCGATACCCACCGAACCTCTATGAAACCTCCTTTTTTTAGCTACCTCGATACCCTCTATACTAGTATAAGCATAGCTAGATTTCAAAAAAAAAAATCAGAGAGCTGGATTGAATTACTTAACTGAGAACAAATCATCACTTTCTAATATATGAGAATAGGGACAGGCTTTATGAACAGATTAAAGGAAATTGAGACGTAAAACAAAGATTCCAATTTCCAGAATTGTATAGTTTTACTTTTAACTCAACAAATGAGCATTAAACTAAAACTAGGTTCTGATTTGCATTCTTATTATCCTTCATAAGAATTCCTGCTCCTAGCTACACAAGGAAATAACCAAGAATCAGGATGCATATGGAATATGCAAGAGAAATTTCAGTGATAACAGAAAGATGGTAAAAAAATCAACATTCTAAACTTTATATGGCTTATGTTTACTGTTGGTTACCTGTTAAGGGAAACTGGGTGTGATCCTGGAAATTGTGCATGCCCTCGCATCTATAACCAAAGAAAGGATGTAAGAAAACTTGTTTGGCAGCTCCACATGTACAAAATTGAATACACAAAAAGGCTGATACATGGAAGTGACAAATGAAAGTGTTGCACAAAATAATAAGCTATGAACAGGCAAAGGGCCAAAGACACAGAAAACATGACTCACACCTTCCCATCATAGTATGTTCCTCCCATGCCATAGAAAATTATATAGGAGTACTATATATTTTGGATTTCCAATAACCCTTTCAGGACTACACTTAGAGAATGCAAAATCAGATCTTTGTACAATCTCGCTGCCTTGGTAAAAATAGTTAAAATTTCGGTGCCCACTGTAAAACTGCCACATCAAGTCAAATGAGCAAATACTTGCATAAATAGTCCCGCTATATTTCATTCACACGCTTTGCGGTACTTGACAGACAGTAACACTGCATGGATGTCCTGTCTGCTTGCTTGAAAATTGAAAAGCAAGACCAATAGTGGAACTAGTAAAGTTGTGATAACAGCAAGCAAACTTTACTCCCTCAGAACCAAATATAAGACGCACACATTCTACATGATTTAACTTCAGTCCTATATGAGGATTACGTGACACATAATTTATATAATCATTGGTCAAAGTTAAAATTTGGAAGAAAAAATGCGCGCCTTATATTTTGGGATGGGAGAGTACACGACAATTGGCAACACTGGTGTTTGATGCTATCCTCAATCTGATGTTAATCCACACCAAAAAAAAATGTAAGCTGGGCGAGACAAAGATTTAATACTTACAAGGGGCAGTTCAAGCAACCGATAACATAAAATGCGCAGAGCCTCTTGCTGATCAAAAGGTACAGCGTCTCCCAGCACATCATCATTAGTTATAACTTTTTCCTCTACCTCGTTCTGCAAAATACAAAGGGGGTGTCTGATGAGCAACAAAACAGTAAATAAACTATCACGAGCAAAGATAAGGTTGAGTCCCATCTGTGATGTTCAAAAATAAAACTCAATCATTAAAATAGGATGTGCGGGTGTTTGTGTTCCAAAAAATAAAATAAAAAGTGAAGTATGCAAGGAAGCAGCCTACAATTACTTGGAATTGTTTTACCTAAAGGGAGAAAATACATACATGTACTGGTGCAAGATCGCCAGCGTCATCGTCGTCATCTTGCTTAGCTTCACCATTTAAATCAAGATCAAAAGGGCTCTTCCATTCTGGTGTTGAAGGGCATGTTACAATCATATTTTCAGGAACCTCGTGATAAAATGAATATAACGCTTCAATGTAGTCCCTCTTATATATTCCAGGAGGGCGCCTCTGAGCAAATATATTTATTGCCTAGGAAGAAAACTGATGTTAAGACAAACAGTGGAACTACGCTGAACAAATCACATTCAGTGTCTAGTTGCCCTACCTCAGCAACCCAAGAGATGTGTGTGCGCATGAGGTAATGAATAATCATGAAGCCTGTACGATTATGACCATGGGTACAGTGAACTAGAATATATTTTGGAGTCCTTGACTGCTTTTGTCGTTCAAGAAACGCCATCACCTGAAATAGCAAAATGTTACTTAAGTAGCTTACGAGGAACTCTATGAATATAGTAGTTAATAATGACCTACATGCAGATCAATATATTCTACAGTACAAAAAAAACTAACCACGTCGAGTTGAAGGGTATCTCATTAAGAAAACAAGAAAGTCACAGAAGCCTACAAAACGATAAAGATCCATGTGCACATGTATATAATCAAATCTGTGCTCCAAACATATTGTTATAGAACACAGAGATGAACATGCAACCACTATGCACAATTCCAATTAACTGAAACTGCAAACGGACTGGTACACAGGATATAAGAATATAACAAATGGAAAAGGGCTAGATCCTCAAATTGAGTAACATGATGGGTCTAAGAAAAAACTGAAATGTGTTCACATAACACAGAACATGATAATTATCAACCAATCCACAAATAAGTGGTCCGTCATTAAAGGTAAGTTGCCATTGATAACCACCTTGCAGTATAAAGCATGGTGTAAAAGAAACAACATGGGAAACAATTGGGGTGAAAAGAGATGTCAAATCATATCTCCAGAGTATAATTTACGTAAATATCTGTATCAAAAAGATTACTGTTACTACCTCGTAGACAAATTCATTAACAGATTCATTATCCGGTACAGAATCTCTCCCCTTGCAAGGAATCTAAAAAGGGAACGTGTTAGGAAGGATTTCTTTCAACATACAAAGATTTTTTTAAGCTAAACTCTCACCTTGACATGCTTGGTACCTTGCTTTGTCCATTCTGCTGGTGAGTAATATCTAGAAGTATTTGTCAGATCAATGACTAAACCTATCTGGAAAAAAGAACAAATACAACTGAAAACAGAAATACAATTATCTGCTGGTAATAATTGACTAACAAGAATATATTAAAAAGGTGCGCCAATAGTAACACTTGTGGTACAAACAAGAAATAATTAAGACTTCATAGTTTAAGTAAAGAATAAAGTCCATTGAACTTTGAACTTGTAGAAGTTAGCTAAATGAAACGGCAAACTTCGAATCCCGGAAGTTGGCACCCTAAACTTATGAATCCTGGCCTATTTCAAACCTTCAACTTGTTTTTAACGCCAGAAAAAAATCAAATGGGATAATTCGCTACTCTCACTGACTAAGTTCGCTAACATGTATGAACGAATCTACACTAAAAGGCATCTACATACATTAGTTTCACAAAAGCTAAAACATCTTATATTTTGGAACGGAGGGAGTATGTCTCTTCCACCTCTAGTCTCTGTCACCTCCCACTCGATTTCTATCTCTAATCTACCAAAATCGACATGTATGAAAAAAATTCTCTCGTGTTGGTTGGTGGGTTCATTTATGCTGCACTGGTGTTCAACAACAGAGAAGAGTAAGAGCAAGTCACGCAGGACAAGCACATGAGAAGACATACAAACTCTCCTTCACTATACACAAATCAGTGCTAGTTGTGCTGTGCACGTGCAGGGAATGGATGAAGGATGCATGTGTGCATGTCTGTGAGAGGATCTTCCTCTCGATGCATGCATGCCAAGGCTGGCGTCGTTCTCCTCCATGGCCATACAGATAGGTGAGAGTAGCCTGTAATCCCACGGTTAGTGAATATGACATGTGGACCCCCCCCTTTCAGTGAGAGTAGCCTGTAATCCCGGTCGGTCAGGATGGGAATGGGCTGACCCGGACCTGGCCTTGGCCCTGGCCCCATGGCCACTTTGAGGGGCCACGGGCCAACCCATTTTACAAAATGGAAGTGGCTTCGCTGGCCCGATAGGTATCCCGGGCCGGCCCAAACTTTAACTCTTGATACATTTTTTCAGCAACATTCTCTAAAACATATTGTAACAAAGTTCAGCCAGATTGAAAATAAACAGCAAAAAGACTCTTGATTCACAAAAACAATGACAACAGATGTGAACGTTATATAGGTAGTGACTATTTCAGCTAGACGGAATGTATGTCAGTATGTTCAAAACGATCGCGTGACCACCACTTCTCCAGTAAATCTTTCAGTATGTGCCACATGCGCATACTTGTGCCAGCATCCGTGTCCAACATAAAAAATGTGTGAACTCATCAACGAACCCAATCATTGCACTTCTTTGTTTGCTGCACATGAATTAGCTTAATGGATAGAAGAGCCGTAACCGCTTCAGCTTAGCGAGCAATCATTATAGGCAGTTGTAGACTTAGGGTAACGCGTTGCGAGGTATCAGGTACCAGCTCATTCGGAAATAGTTGCTGCCTGATATGACATACCTGCTAGATTATGAGATGGGTCGACCCGGATGGCCCAGTGGGTCACTCGATGACAGCTCTACTGGCCCAAATCTAATTTAGGGCCGACCCATGTGACCTATTGTGACCCATCTCGTAATCTACTGGTACAGAAGAGCCGTAACACGCTTCAGCTTAGCGAGCAATCGTTATAGCAGTTGCAGACTTAGCGTAGTGCATTTGCGAGGTATCAGGTACCAGCTCATTCGAAAATAGTTGCTGCCTGATATGACATACCTGCTAGATTACAAGATGGGTCGACCCGGCTGGCCCGGTGGGTCACTCGATGACAGCTCTACTGGCCCAAATCTTATTTAGGGCCGACCCATGTGACCCATTGGCCTCGATTTTTCGTGTCTGGTCAGGACCCACCGGACCAACCTGACCCATTCCCATCCTGACCAGTCGGGATCCTCAAATTCTCGGTGTACCAAACATGCCTAGGGTTGATACTGGTTGGGATTCACAAGTTCAGAGCGCCAACTACCGGAAACCAAAGTTCAGGGTTCAATTTAGTCAACCTCTATGTGTTCAAGGTTTAAAATGAACTTTATTATTAAGTAAAATATGCATGTCTTAAATGCACTTCAAATTGGCATTTTTTTTCTTTGTGTGCCTATAGATCAGCAATCCAGAACAGTATCCAGTTTTGCATAAAAGGTGCAACATGCACACGTATGGTACACACTAGAAATTATCAGCCACCCAATACTTACTTCACGGCCAGCTTTTCTTTGCTTGTTTATTACTTGTTTGGAAGAATATCTTTTGCCAGGAGGAACCGATTCATTGAACGTTTCATCAAGAGGAACTTTGGAGGGTATGATTCTATCTATTGGCTCACCAAATGCAGGACAATCCAACCAGCCTGAAATCACAACATGAAAATACAAATATTAGAAATTCACTCCTGAGGAAGCAATATCATAACTAAAAGTTGCCAGGATGAAAAGACATCTATTGTATTAACAATTATGGAACTCCTTAGGAAAGTTCGGATTCTTCATACCCTGTGGTGCCTCCTTAATCCGGCCTCTACCAACTTTGATTGGAGGTGCATATTCATTCCTAATCTGCTGAGGATGTTGCCTTGTGCCTTCATCCTGCTGCTCTCTCTTTAATTTCCTGCGTCTCTCTTCACGCTCCTAGTGACAACAGCAAAATTTCGCATAAAAATGACACATTTAGCAACATCAAATAAATTTGGTTATTGCATGGCACAAACTTAAAGCAAAAAACTTAAATCGTGCGGCACATATGTCAAACCATAATAGCTGTAAAACCATAGCCTCCACAAGAAAGGACATCTCATTATAAGCATGATGCAAGAGCACGGTCTAGGATGTGTTCTTCAGTCGCAATGTGTCATGCATACCAAATTACCAATGATGGACTAGACTACGCAGCGGCACTGCATATGGGGATTCCCATGTGGCACGCCGCACGCCAATCCTCCTCTTTTGTACCTCGGACTACTAATACAATTGACGATCCATTTTTACTATTAGTTTAGTCAAGGAGATCTTCAAAACAAGATCTCTTGTTGACATGTTTTGACGACACCATTATTTTTTTCAGTAATTGCCACATTGCGTGGTTATCATGTTCCTGAACGTCATTCTACAATAATGCAAGACTTAATGATGACATTAGTTGTTGGTAACACTTGAATACCTACTCCAGCTCTACATAACATTGCAATGCCTAAAACAATGTAAATAATTACAAGGTAACTATGTACTTTTATCGTTTTAACTGTGCAATCACGGTACTGGTGCGACAAAGAGTTCATCAAAACATAGCAAAAGGGTATTTAGTTCGGAAGCCTGCTACAATAATGCAAGACTTAATGATGCCATATCTTAGTTGTTGGTAACACTTGAATACCTACTCTAGCTCTACATAACATTGCAATGCCTAAAACAATGTAAATAATTATAAGGTAACTATGTACTTTTATTGTTTTAACTGTGCAATCACGGTACTGGTGCGAGAAAAAGAGTTCATCGAAAAATAGCAACAGGGTATCTAGTTCGGAAGCCCTCGTTGAGACAAAGTTAGCAGCATTTCAAAGTCCTCGTTGAGACAAAGTTAGAGGTGAAGACGGATCGCTAATCGGGTTAACAGTTTACGAGATTATTTTTTTAATTTCTGACTAAGCAATTAATTTGATGATGTCAGCGTTAGAGGAAACTGGAAAAACCCTATTAGAACACCGCATCACCAGAATGCTAAGTAGCATCCGTGTGCTACTCAGATTTTTCCTTCAATGATAACCATCTCTTTGTGTAGGCAATTTCCTTCATCTTACCATGTCTCCCCTAGCTCTCAAGTCTGATAAGAGTCGGTTTACATTCCAAATATAACTAAGCAGACACCATCAGTTTGATCCATGTACAGATCCAAAGTGAGCAGTTCACGGCAAATGGAAAACTATACCCAGAACTGACATTACATACCCTTCGCAATGTTGCAACAGCAGACTCAACATGTTCCTCTTGTGCATAATCAACCTCCTCTGGTTCTTCATAAGGCTGCTCATCTTCTTCAGGCAATGGTAATGCGTTTAAATCCATAGAGAAGGTCATTAAACATCCACTGCTTCATATATCCCTCAGTTCAAGTTGAGATATATGCACCTGATAACAAACACATTCTAGATTTTTCAGAAGTCACTAATTAGCTTAAGTACAGTAAAAGGCTTTGAAACAATATGTGCAAAGACAACCAACTTTGAGATATGAACAGCACAGCAGAACAAAGAAGGAACCAAGCTAGAAAAATTGGGTACATTTCAGCTACATGGCTGATGGACATGGGAAGAAAAAACAGTTTCTAAGAGCTTCATTCGCACACAATTGATACGCTCTTAGAAATACAGAGGATCTGGAAAGGTAGCATTCATATACTAACCACAGATAAGAAAATACATATCACATAGCTATTACCAAAGTTCCAGGCTGTTCACAGTACAATTTTACCAACTCTCCCACGTTAAGCAAGTGATGTTTATATTTTTAAATTCATAAGCCCAGATAGAAAATGAATGTACGAATAGCAATGACAAAAACGCTGCAATGTGTACGCTTAAGGCAGAGGCAAAACTAGGAATTTAGGCCTAGCACGTTTTTGAACCTTACTGAACAGTGCAGGATACGAATGCGGAACACAATAATATACGGAGTATTTTGTCGGAACACAGGACACCTTAAACCATGCAGAGAGTCAAAAGCCACAAACATAGTTCGTAAGTTCTTCTCTTTGTAAAAATTATATAAATAGATTTGGAAGGAGGTTTATATCTAGCTTAAAAATAACTCAAAACAACAAAAACAATCAATCCGATTAGCTTAAGCAAAAGTATGGAATTTAAATATTGAATCTGCAACCATGCATTTGTTTTTCGGGATTATTTCTAGTTCATTTGGTATTTCTCCTAGCTTAATTTCAAAATCATCTTCATGGCCCATTCCAGTCTTTACTCCCCTTATATATGTCTCTGTTGAACAGAAGGCAATGCAAAACACAAATCGTACGACTTTGGCATGCCATCCACAGAAGAACATAATATAGTACCAATGAATGAAGGCCATTGTCCATGTGCGCAAGGGACTTATGACTCATACACTGAAAAGGGATATGCACAGATAAAATAAGGCAATCAAGATTAACTCAGAACATGCGGGTTCAGCAGTATAAATGGCAAGGGAAACCAGGGAATTACTCCACTTCCTCTCCCACATCTTCAACCACACAATTGACAATCCACAAACGGAAATACCGCCAAACACGCAGAATGATAGCCACACGAGGATTTTCCTGCACCATTACTGCTTGGCAATCCAATGTTTCGAGTTGGGAAGCAAACTGTGGTTCACGGCTAGAGTGGCAAACATGCATGGAAAAACACAACAACAAACCCACACCCAAACCCTTCCCGCGAGGCGCCCCGAGAACACGGCCAGCCTAGGGTTCGCCTAAAATTAGTCAAGTACCTGTGCCCGGCACACAGAACCGCAGGACCCCGCAAGCTAACCATCGAGGCTCATCGCATGGCCCAGGAGATGAGCGACTCGGAATATTATTTGCATATTATCCCAGATTTGGTGGGCTTATGCGATTTTGGCATGCCCTCTACACAAGAACGTAATATCATGCCGGTGCCGAAAGGCATTGTCCAAAGTATACAAGGACTCTTAATTCATACACCAAAAAGGGGTATGCATAGACAAAATAAGGAAATCAATATTAACTCGGGGCATGTGAATTCTTGCAGCAGTACAATGGCAAGAGAGAGAAAAGGCAGAGAATTACTCCGACTCCTCTCCCACATCTTCAAGCACATAATAATCCATAAAATGGAAACAGCATTGAACACGCAAAGTGATTGCCACGTGAGGGGTTTCCTGCACCATTAATGCTTGGCAATCAAATGTTTCTAAGTTGGGACGCTAACTGTGATCCACGGCTAGGGGCAACGAACACCATGGAAAAACACAATAACAAACCCACACCATTCCGTACCCACACCCAAACCCTTCCCGTGCGAGGTGCCCCCAGAACACGGCCAGCCTACGGTTCGCCTCGAATTAGTCATGTGCCCGGCACAAAGAACCACAGTACCCCGCAAGCTAACCATCGAGGCTCGGCGCATGGACTGATGGACCCATGAGATGAGCGAACTCGGAACATTATTTGCATATTGTCCCAGTTATGCGATTTTGGCATGCCCTCTACAGAAGAGGGTAATATCATACCGATGAACGAAAGGCATTGTCCAAAGTATACAAGGACTCGTAATTCATACACCAAAAAGGGGTATGCATAGACAAAGTAAGGAAATCAAGATTAACTCAGAGCATGCGAATCCTTGCAACAGTATAATGCCAAGAGAGAAAAAGAAGCAGCGAATTACTCCGACTCCTCTCCCATATCTTCAAGCACATAATAATCCATAAAACAGAAACAGCATTGAACATTGCAGAGTGATTGCCACACCAGGGGTTTCCTGCACCATTACTGCTTGGCAATCTAATCTTTCTAAGTTGGGAAGCTAACTTTCATTCACGGCTAGGGGCCGCGGACACCATGGAAAAGCACAATAACAAACCCACGTCATTCCGTACCCACACCCAAACCCTTCCCGTGCGAGGCGCCCCGAGAACATGGCCAGCTTAGGGTTTTAGTCAAGTACCTGTGCCCAGCACACAGTACCCCGCAAGCTAACCATCAAGGCTCGGCGCATGGACTGATGGACCAAGGAGATGAGCAAACTCGGAACATTATTTGCATATTATCCCAGATTTGGTGGGCTTATGTGATTTTGGCATGCCCTCTGCAGAAGAACGTAATATCATACCGATGAACGAAAGGCATTGTCCAAAGTATACAAGGACTCATAGTTCATACAGCAAAAAGGGATATGCATAGACAAAGTAAGGAAATCGAGATTAACTCAGAGCATGCGGATCCTTGCAGCAGTATAATGCCAAGAGAGAAAAAGAAGCAGTGAATTACTCCGCCTCCTCTCCCATATCTTCAAGCACGTAATAATCCATAAAACAGAAACAGCATCGAACATTGCAGAGTGATTGCCACACCAGGGGTTTCCTGCACCATTACTGCTTGGCAATCTAATGTTTCTAAGTTGGGAAGCTAACTTTCATTCACGGCTAGGGGCCGCGGACACCATGGAAAAGCGCAATAACAAACCCACGTCATTCCGTACCCACACCCAAACCCTTCCCGTGCGAGGCGTCTCGAGAACATGGCCAGCCTAGGGTTTTAGTCAAGTACCTGTGCCCAGCACACGGTACCGCAGTACCCCGCAAGCTAACCATCAAGGCTCGGCGCATGGACTGATGGACCCAGGAGATGAGCGAACTAGGAACATTATTTGCATATTAACCCAGATTTGGTGAGCTTATGCGATTTTGGCATGCCCTCTGCAGAGAACGTACTATCATACCGATGAACGAAAGGCATTGTCCAAAGTATACAAGGACTCGTAGTTCATACACCAAAAAGGGATAAGCATAGACAAAGTAAGTAAATCGAGATTAACTCAGAGCATGTGAATCCATGCAGCAGTATAATGCCAAGAGAGAAAAAGAAGCAGTGAATTACTCCCGACTCCTCTCCCATATCTTCAAGCACATAATAATCCATAAAACGGAAACAGCATTGAACATTGCAGAGCGATTGCCAGACGAGGGGTTTCCTGCACCATTACTGCTTGGCAACCTAATGTTTCTAAGTTCGGAAGCAAACTTTTATTCACGGCTCGGGGTGGCGAACAGGCATGGAAAAACACAATAACAAACCCACACCATTCCGTACCCACACCCCCAAACCGTCCCCGTGTGAGGCGCCCCGAGAACACGGCCAACCTAGGTCTAGTCCCGAATTATTGAATAACCCGCGCCCGGGGCACGGAACCGCGGTACTCCGCAAGCTAACACACACCGATGAGCACCGCGCCGAGCGCACGCGAAGAGAGAAGAGGATGGAATGGGCTAAGCGTACCTCACGCGCAACGGCGGAGGCGGGCGTCGAGGCACCGAGCGTTCCGGACGGTGGAGCAGCGGAGGAGGGCGGTGCAATTTTGCTGCACCATTAATGCTTGGCAATCAAGTGTTTCTAAGTTGAGACGCTAACTGTGATTTACGGCTAGGGGCGGCGAACACGCATGGAAAAACACAATATCGAACCCACGCCATTCCGTACGCACACCGAAACCCTCCCCGTGCGAGGCGCCCCGAGAACACGGCTAGCCTAGGGTTCGCCTCGAATTATTCAAGTACCTGTGTGCGGCACATGGAACCGCAGTGCCCTGCAAGCTAACCATCGAGGCTCTACGCATTGACTGATGGACCCAGGAGATGAGCAAACTCAGAACATTATTTGCATATTATCCCAGATTTGGTGGGTTTATGCGATTTTGGCATGCCCTCAACAGAAGAATATAATATCATACCGATGATCGAAAGGCATTGTCCAAAGTATACAAGGACTTGTAATTCATACACCAAAAAGGGAAATCAGGATCAACTCATAGATCGCTAATTCTTGCAGCAGTATAATGGTAAGAGAGAGCAAAACAGTGAATTACTCCGGTTCCTCTCCCACATCTTCAAGCACATAATAATCCATAAAATGGAAACAGCATCGAACACGCAGAGTGATTGCACACAGAGGGGTTTCCTGCACCATTACTGCTTGGCAATCTAATGTTTCTAAGTTGGGACGCTGGCTTTTATTCACGGCTAGGGGTGGCGAACAGGCATGGAAAAACGCAATAACAAACCCCACACCATTCCGTACCCACCCTCCAAACCGTCCCCGTGCGAGGCGCCCCGTGAACACGGCCTACCTAGGGTTCGCCCCCGAATTAGTGACGTACCCGCACCCGGGGCACGAAATAACAGTACTCCGCAAGCTAACAACCACCGATGAGCACCGCGCCGAGCGAACGCGGAGAGAGGAGGAGGGAATGGGTTAAGCGTACCTCACGCGCGACGGCGGAGGCGGGCGTCGAGGCACCGAACGTTCCGGCCGGTGGAGCAGCGGAGGAGGGCGGTGCCCGCACCGGCGAGCACCGCGAGGGTGTAGAGGAGGGGGATTGGGGGAAGGGTTTAGGGGGCAAAGGATCTGCAGGTTAGGGTTTGGGAGCCTCGGCCATGCGAGGAGGGCCCGAAACCGGTTCGGGTCGAGACGAGGGGAAGGGAGAGGGAACACGGCGGAACGGAAGTGAGTTGCGGCCGCAAGCGGCTCACCTTTGTCAGCGTGAGCTCGGCGTACCATGTGTGCCCGTGGCCCCGCGCGCGGGCGAGCCGGAGCAGTCGCGGGCGAGCAGCGGCTTTTGTGGTTTGTGTGCACACCCAAACAGCTACAGGTCGAATCCGATCAACCGGCCGGACCATGCAGCCACCGGTCCATACGATAACCGGCCGGACCATTGAGAAACCAAAAGACTAGCGGAGTCATCAACAAAAACTTTGTAAGCGCATTTCCACTCCTTGGGCGAACCCAGACCGAAATCCGGACATTTTTCTGGCCGGACGGCGCAAGTTTTCGGCCTGGGTACGACGAACACAAAACGGCGATATATTTGAATCTTTATCGTTCCCGACGGCGAGTGTTCGGCCACAAGGTGTTCGACAGATACGCCCACATGATCGGCGACAGATTTTTATTACATTCGTCGATGGGATAGGCTCCTGCGGCGTGGCCGACGCGGCGTTGTCGTCCGTCTCACCGGTGAAGGCCGCCGGGTCGGAGGAAGTCGAAGCAGAGCTCGGCGTGTGGGCGTTCGGCGCAGGCATGTTCGGTGCAGAGGAAGGGGAAGCTGTGATCATGCCCTGCAGGATGGCATGATGTTGCGCCATGTACCAGGCCTTGACCGGCGAGCGGTCCGCGACGAAGAGCGGGGCTTGCGTACGCCGAAGAGGTGGAGTAGGGGAGGTTGATGTCCACGCCGAAGGCCGAAGGAGGGCGCGGCGCCGGGCAGGGGAAGATTATATTGGGGTTGAAGCCGCCGTCAAACTCGAGCGACGAGGAGTACCTCTGCCGAGCAGCCGTCTGGCTCTCCCCGCAATTTGGAGAGATCGGCGAATCCGGCGTGAGCCGACGCCGCTCGCTTCCCCGATGTGGTGGAATGTGACCATCAACGCCAACTCGCCGTCGCCGCTTCGCGCTTTCACCATCGCCGCTTCTTCCACCGCCGCTTCACCATTGCCTTCTCCTCTCCTTCCGCTTAGCCGAGCTTCGTCTGCTCCTTCTTCTCCCAGTCGATGGAGGACATGCCCTCCGGCTTGGTCGGCGGCGCTCTCGGCTTCCTCGCCTTCTTCTCCCTCGGACCCTCGCCGAGGGTCGATCTGGGTTGGACGAAGATCTTGGGCGGCATGTCGGGCATGGAGCTCGGCGGAGCGGCGAGGGTGGGGGAATGGGGAAGAAAGGCGGGAGGAGGAAAGAAAAGGGCGGGAGCTCAGCGAAGTGGCGAGAGTGGTGCCTTCTCTCACCGACAGAGCTGGCCCACGCCCGTTTTCGCTAAGTCCGGCGTTCCCAGGGCGTACCCGGGATCCTGGGTACGGCATGGGTAGGCCGGACCAAAACACCCCGAAATCCGAACCAAAACAAGTCCTTCGGTACGCGACTGGGCCGATTTTCGGCGTCCGGACCGATATTCGGCGTCCGGATCGGCGTCCTGGGTAGGCGAGTGGAGATGCTCTAAAGAACTTTGTAAACAAATTATTGTCTAACGAAATATATGGTTATTTGAAAAAATGTGCTCTTTTTTTAGGAAAAAATAAAGTGTTTTTTCTAGAAATTTTCACTGATCAACAACAGTACAATTGTTAGGGTTCAGTTAGCTAGCCTACCACTCGGCCGGTTCTGGACGTTTATATACACACAACCAACATTTACATAAAGCCCACTCCATCTCAAAATTTTGGTCTTCTCACATAGGCGAGATGGGACTAAACACTAAGCAACCTCCATCAGTCAACACGCTCCTAACAGAAGCTCTTTGGAAAGGCATGGTGATGTTGACTCTGATACCAGATATTAGCGTTCACTTAGACAGCAGAGCACTCGTCCCACATTCTAGACGTTTATATGCACATGGCCAATATTTAGCATATAGCCCACTTCATCTCAAAAGCCTATACTGGTGAGAGGAAGGAACTAAACACTAAGCAGCCTCCACCGGTAAACAGGCTCCTAACACCAACGAGTTCCAAAAGTAATAAAATTACAAATAGGTCATCGCACCATACCACACCGTATCGTTGGTTTTTGTCGGTTCATCCGTTTGCTAGTCCTCTCCCATGCCGATGAAGGAAAGAAAAGGGAAGGCTGCACCAGCCATTTGGAGTTGAGAAGAGTGTCGAGAAGCGACGGCCTCCCGGATGAGGGGGCATATAGGGAGACCGTGGTTCGGGCCGTCGGACACCATGGTTGACAGGGCGCGTGCGGCATTAGAGCTGCTCTACACGAACAATGCGTGTGTGCCCCCGACTTCCTGAACACGACCAGTGTCTCAAGTTGGAGTGTTGGACAGAGTACACCGAGGGAGATGGCGGTCACGGCCGCCTCCGCGAGCAACGCCACCACTATGGCCACGAGAACGTGTAGAAGCCGTGAGTCGTTGCCAACCTGTTCTATCTGTTTTACGAGGTTGTACGGAACTCTCCATCATTGCACCTCTCCTCGGTTAATCCATCATCCTCGCTGGTGCATTGGAGTGGCATCGTGGCGTTGAGTCGCTCATAGAGACGAACATCAGAGAGAGATGTAGAGAGGAGGTACTGGAGGTTTGTATCCTATCTAAACTCAAGGGAGACGTGTTGCATGCGTGCGTGGATAGAGGGATATAAGAGGTTGTGATTAAGTCGATAGCACAAGACTAGGTCCTGGTCTAACAGTTCTATGGTGCTAAAACATTAAAACCGTGAAGTCAGTATAAACTGACCCGCGTATACATCTACCGCCAACTCGTCTAAACCAACCCAACCATATTTTTCCGGGTTGATAAAACCAGATAAACTCGCTGACATGGGTATGCCCTACGGGTGCCTAATATTATCCTACCCGGTCTAGTCCAGCGAAAGCACATGGGACGATGTACCCCTGATGACGAAGCCTAGGAGGATTTCGGGTGCCCCGATCCCAAGAAGGAGGCGACTCCTTGAGGAACACGGGTGGCTTTAGATAGAAATTAAAAGGGAGAAACCCTAACTTGTAACCGACTCGACCTACCCCGGGACCTGGCTTATCTATATAAGGGTCATGAGGGTACGGCGAGGAGGACGAATCCACAACCCTAGCATACACACCGCCATATCTCATATGCGCACCCCATGTAACCTTCGGCTTCGCCATTAATCAAGAGTAGACAAGTAGGAGTAAGGTTTCCCTCCGAGGGCTCAAACCTGGGTAAATCTCGTGTCCCGTGTTGCTTATCTGTTAGCCATTCCGCGATCTAAAGCGTCCCCTCCTTCTCCAAAACCCAAGTCTATAACAATGGACATTGACGAGTCGAACCCTTGTCACCCGCTAAACCTGTCCTTGCACAGATTTAACCGTCTCTGATGTGTATCTTTCCCCCATCTCTAACCACTCCTAAAAGAGGGGACAATGATGACTGCAAGTACACAGATCGGTTGTAGATAGTTTAGAAATAAATATATTGATCCCACAGGGAGCAAGAGTCTGAAGTCTAAGAATTCTTGAAATAAATACTGAAACTAGAAATACTAAATAAAGTTCTAAGTGATAAGATAAAATGCGAGTATTGCATAAAAAGGTGTTTTGTGGTTTTTGGTATAAGAGAATGATGACCCACAAGTATAGGGGATCGCAACAGTCTTCGAGGGTAGAATTAACCAATTTATTGATTCGACACAAGGGGAGCCAAAGAATACTTGCAAGCCTTAACAACAGAGTTGTCAATTTAGCTGCACCTAGAAACAGTTCTTGCTCACAGAAGTTTATCAGTAGCAACAACAAAGCAATAGTAGCAGCAAAACAAGAGTAATAGTAACAGTAGTAGCAAACAGTAGGATATGAGCGCGGTAGGCATAGGGATGGATGGACGGGCGTTGCATGGACGAGTCTAAACATGTAACTTCAAGATCTGGGTCAATTGCAGATAAATAAGATAAAGCATCCAAGTACTAAACAATCATAGGCATGTGCTCCATATATAGTCATGCATGCTCGCAATGAGAACTTGCACAACATCTTTTGTCCTGCCAGCCCATTGCAGCGGGGCCTCAAGGGAACTACTGGCAATTAAGGTGCTCCTTTTAATAGAGCACCAGAGTAAAGCATTAACACTCCGTGAACACATGTGATCCTCACATCACAGCCATCCCCTCGGGTTGTCCCAATTTCTGTCACCTCGGGGCCTTTGGATCCGGACAATGATATGTGTACACAACTTGCAGATAAGATCACAAACAATACTATCATAACGATTCAATAATAAGTTCAAATCTGAGATCATGGCACTCGGGCCCTAGTGACAAGCATTAAGCACAACAAGTTGCAACAAAGTAAAATAGCACTAATAGAGATACTAGGCACCATGCCCTAACGATCTTATCCGATTACATGATGGAACTCATCCAATCCATACCATCTTCATAGGCTACAACGGGGGATTACTCACTCATGGATGAGGGAAACATGGATGGTTGATGGAGAAGCATTGGTGATGACGATGGCGATGATCCTCTCTAAATTCCCCATCCCGGCAGGGTGCCAGAATGGAGTTTCTGGTTCCGAATCGTGGTTTCTAGTGGTGGCGGCGCAGCGGAACTCTTTCTGTTTCCCTCCGAGGGCTCAAACCTGGGTAAATCTCGTGTCCTGTGTTGCTTATTTGTTAGCCATTCCGCGATCTAAAGTGTCCCCTCCTTTTCCAAAACCCAAGTCTATAACAATGGGCATTGACGAGTCGAACCCTTGTCACCCGCTAAACCTGTCCTTGCACAGATTTAACCGTCTTTGGTGTGTATCTTTCCCCCTTCTCTATCCACTCCTAAAAGAGGGGACAATGATGACTGCAAGTACACATATCGGTTGTAGATAGTTTAGAAATAAATATATCGATCCCACAGGGAGCAAGAGTCTGAAGTCTAAGAATTCTTGAAATAAATACTGAAACTAGAAATACTAAATAAAGTTCTAAGTGATAAGATAAAATGTGAGTATTGCATAAAAAGGTGTTTTGTGGTTTTTGGTATAAGAGAATGATGACCCACAAGTATAGGGGATCGCAACAGTCTTTGAGGGTAGAATTAACCAATTTATTGATTCGACACAAGGGGAGCCAAAGAATACTTGCAAGCCTTAACAACAGAGTTGTCAATTCAGCTGCACCTAGAAATAGTTCTTGCTCACAGAAGTTTATCAGTAGCAACAACAAAGCAATAGTAGCAGCAAAACAAGAGTAATAGTAATGATGTAGCAAAACAAGAGGATATGAGCGCGGTAGGCATAGGGATGGATGGACGGGCGTTGCATGGACGAGTCTAAACATGTAACTTCAAGATCTAGGTCAATTGCAGTTAAATAAGATAAAGCATCCAAGTACTAAACAATCATAGGCACGTGCTCCATATATAGTCATGCATGCTCGCAATGAGAACTTGCACAACATCTTTTGTCCTACTAGCCCGTTGCAGCGGGGCCTCAAGGGAACTACTGGCAATTAAGGTACTCCTTTTAATAGAGCACCGGAGTAAAGCATTAACACTCCGTGAACACATGTGATCCTCACATCACAGCCATCCCCTCGGGTTGTCCCAATTTCTGTCACCTCGGGGCCTTTGGATCCGGACAATGATATGTGTACACAACTTGCAGATAAGATCACAAACAATACTATCATAATGATTCAATAATAAGTTCAAATCTGAGATCATGGCACTCGGGCCCTAGTGACAAGCATTAAGCACAACAAGTTGCAACAAGGTAAAATAGCACTAATAGAGATACTAGGCACCATGCACTAACGATCTTATTCGATTACATGATGGAACTCATCCAATCCATACCATCTTCATAGCCTACAGCGGGGGATTACTCACTCATGGATGAGGGAAACATGGATGGTTGATGGAGAAGCATTGGTGATGACGATGGCAATGATCCTCTCCAAATTCCCCATCCCGGCAGGGTGCCAGAATGGAGTTTCTGGTTCCGAATCGTGGTTTCTAGTGGTGGCGGCGCAGCGGAACTCTTTCTGGAAAAACGTCGAACCCCCATCGGTTTTTAGGTCAAGAGGCATCTTATAGGCGAAGAGGGAGGCCGAGGGGGTGCCTGGGGCAGCCACACCGCCTCCAGGCGCAGCCTGGGCCCACCCATGAGGCAATGAAACAAAAACCAAAAAGAAAGCGAAACAATGGATATACAAAGAACCGACGAAACATGATATATAAATGAGTGTGATATCGGTATACCTCCCCCCAATCTTAGGATTTTGGCCTAAGTGGGGCTCAACTCCATGGTGACCAAGAAGGTGCACCTCCGTAGTACGACGAGGAGGCCCCTTCGTCCTGGTACGAGCTCGAGGACTCCCCTGTGTAGTGCACAAAGGGGTCATATGAGGGCGCGTCCCCCTGATAGTGTCCATGGAAACCACGAATGTGTATCTGCTCATCCACCTTGGAGCGTGACCAAGGTCCCTGGGAAATATAGAACATAGTGGTTTGGGGCAGAGGAATCTCTCTCTCTTCCCCGTTAGTAAACAACATTCTATAAACCAGACTCTCAGGGGTAGAGCCAGCAGTGACAAAGTGGTGCGCTTTCATGGCAGCAAGATCAAGCCTCTGAGGAGCCAAAACTGTATCATTTGGATCAACAAAAACGTCTAAGGCAGCAACAACACATGCAACAATAATTCCCCCATAAATGGGTCCCTTAGCAGCTAAGCGACGAGCTATGAGAGAACCAGGATTGTACCTGGTTTCATTGTTGAGTGTAGCAGCTAGGAAGGCCAAATGATAATTGGAAATTTTGCTAGTGTTCTCCCTACCAAGAACATTGGTGGCAAGATAATAAGCAAAATACCTGATAGCTGGGAGTTGAATATTTCTTATCTTTCCCCGCTGGGCTCTGCGGTCATCATCATTAGTTATCCCGCGGTAGAGCTCCAACAAATCAGCGGGGTGAGCTGGAATCTTATTCATCATCCCAGCTGTGCCAATACCCAAGATTTCACAAAATTTCTTCAATGTCATGGAGAAAGGTCTATTATAGATTTTGAAAGACACATCAGGCTTGAAGGGGCTGTTAGAAAAATAAAAACTCTCCACAAAGGTTTTAGTGAGCGTAGCATACTGCACACTCTCATCCTGCATATAACTCGTTAATCCAACCATCCGAACCAAGGTTAGGGAATCATTGAGAATCCTTGCAGCCCGCAAAAAGGTAGGACAAGGAAAGGTGGAAGGGTGTGCATCCCCCTCATCTCCCTCGTCACCAAATCGCGATGTAATGAGATCCTAATTGTATGAGGGCCTAGCTCGGGATGATGATCTTGAAGGCCTTGTCCTCCTGGGTGCATCACTCTCAAATATTTCACCATAGGTGTGGTTGTCCATGACCCCTTTTTTCTGAAATTTTTAGACAAACATCAAACCAAGTGATTTCCAAGTTGATAAATGATGAGAAACTACTATAAGAACTTGCTAGAGGGCTAAACATGCATCAAAATGAAATCTCTAAGCATAGAACAAGCATGCAAACTCACACAACTTGACACCTATAGCAGCAAAATAATCAAGATACAATCTATCAATCAAAAATCTAATTAGACAAGCGACGGAGGCACATACCAAGGAGCAATCCCTCCAAAAATCAGCAGCAAAGATGGGCTGAGCAAGGAGATCGAAAATCGGGAGCAAGAACAACAGAACTCGATCTTGAGAAATTTTTCTGATGTTTTTCGGGAGAGAGAAAGAAGTGGCTTGGAGGAGACAACTTGGAGGGCCTCAGGTGGGTCCCACCCATGCTAGGCGCGCCCCTAGGGCTGGTCGTGCCACCAGGGGGTGTGCTGGCATGGGGGTCCCCCTGGGACACTTCAAGTGTCCCTCTGCCCCTTTTTTCGAGGAAAAATTTAATATGAATTTTTTGGAATTTTTCGAGAAACTTTATTTTTGGCTAGTTACCAGGGTATGAAAATTGATTTTCTCGCAGAAACAGATTTTTTCAGAAGAAGCAAAAGCAAACAAAAACAAAAACTACAGAAGTTTTAAGACACTATAACAAGCAAACAACTAGCAAAACTAAAGCTAACAAGAGGAAGAGCAAAGACTAGGAAAGAGAAAAATAAAAGTGAGCAAGTATAACCACGGTGAAAGCATTACTTTGTTCATTAAAATCCCTTTGTTAACAAGGTTGATCAAGTCTTGTTACCAAAACAATCTTATATGAAGCAAAGCTTTGCATTCCACATAGTGATTATGTTACTTCAAACTTGATAGCAATGGTCTCAATAATAATAGTTTCAAAACTTTCTTATAGAATGGGACAATATATTTCCCCAGCCTTGATGCTCTCAATATTTTCAATAGAATTCAGGCAATAGCTCTTATCAATCTTCTTAGGGAAATAGACAGTATGCTCTTTTGTCATTAATATTAGAAGTTACTTTTCCTTGATTACAATTGACGACAGCACCTGCAGTATTAAGAAAAGGTCTCCTAAGAATAATAAACATATTATCATCTTCAGGCATCTCAGGCACAACAAAATTAATTAGAACTAAGCAATTATGAGCCATTTGAACAGGAACATCCTCACATATACCAACAGGAATAGTAGTTGACTTATCAGCCATTTGCAAAGATATATCAGTTGGTATCAACTTTTCTAGCTAGAGTCTCTTGTAGAGAGAAAAAGGCATAACACTAACTCTATCTCCCAAATCACATAAAGCAGTTCTAACATAATTATTCTTAATAGATCAAGGAATAGTTGGTATACTTGGATCACCAAGTTTCTTTGGAACCTTACCATTGAAGGAATAATTAGCAAGCAAAGTAGAAATTTCCTCATTAGGAATCTTCCTTTTATTGGAGACAATATCCTTCGTATACTTTGAATAAGGAGGCAACTTAATAGCATCAGTCAAAGAAATTTGCAAAAATAAAGGTTTCATCCACTCACAAAACTTGTTATAGTGTTCTTCCTCCTTTGACTTATGTTTCTTATTGGGAAAAGGCATAGGTTTCTGCACCCAAGGTTCTCTCACAGTACCATGTTTTTTAGCAATAAAATCTTCCTTAGTGTACCTAGTGTTCTTAATGTGCTTCTCAAGTTCTTCCTCAACTTCCTCCTTATCAGGAGCATCAGTTTTATCATTACCACTCTAAGTTCCAGCATCAGAGACATATATACTATTAGGATCTACAGTAGGTTCAGAGGGTTCCTCAACTATTTTATGTTTCTTTTTTTCTCTTACGAGGACTACCACTACTTTCACCTTGCTGAGAGTCCTACTCAATTCTTTTAGGGTGTCCTTCAAGATATAAAGAATCTTGAGTAGCTATACCACTCCTAGTTATAATTCCATAAACATGTTTATCTCCTGAGACATTAATTAGCATATGTTTTTGTACCTTAGCAAGTTGATCAATTTGAGTTTGAACCATTTGAAAGTGTTTTCAAAGCATTTTAATATCATTAGCAGTTCTTTCCACAATATCTTTCAACTCATTAATATCTCTAGAGTTTTCCAATAAATGATTCTGAACTTGTTTATTAAACTTACCTTGTTTAACAATAAAAGTGTCAAGTTCCTCTAAGCATTGATCAGGAGGCTTACCATAGGGAATATCACCTTCATCAAAGTGGAGAGAGTGTGCCTCAATAGTATATGGGTGGGGAATTGGCTTACATAATTGTTCTATAGGAGGTAGATTCTTCACATCTTCAGCTCTAATACCTTTATCCTTAAGACATTTCCTAGCTTCCTTCATCACTTCATCATTTAATGCAATAACTCCCCTCTTCTTTGGTGTTGGTATTGGAACTGGTTCAGGCACAACTGGTTCAGGAGTAGTAAGCTCAGGTGTATTTAGCCTAGTTGAAGTCCAATCATCATAATTCTTGCTTATTTTAGCCATTAATTCTTCGGCATCTGTAGGAGTTCTTTTCCTGAAAACACAATCAGCAAAACTATCCAGGTATGTCCTAGAATCATCAGTTAGTCCATTGTAATAAATATCAAGTAGCTCATTCTTAGGTAATGGACATCCAGGATGTGCATGAATCAAGGCACATAACCTTGTCCATGACTCAGGCAATTTCTCTTATTCTCCCTGTTTAAAATCAAAAAGTCTCTGCAAAGCAGCATGTCTAGTGATATGTCCAAAACATATCTACTTTCCCGAACACTTTTCTTATTGTTTCTCCTCTTAACTTGTGTGATTTGGATACAACTAACACAAACTAACGATGTTTTCAGCAGATTTACCTTGGTGTCTAGTTTTTGTGCAAAAAATCAACTATCAGGAAAAATCACAAAAAATATGCCAAAAATCCTATTTCACCAGAAGATTCACGGAGCCAGAATATGAGACGGAGGGAAGCCCCGTGTGGCCCACACCAACTTGACGCGTGGGTGGGCCCACCCTGCGCTTGGGAGGGGTGTGGCCAGCCCAAGCACCCCCTCGGCCTCTCTCTTCGCCTATAAGATGCCTTCTGACCTAAAAACTCAAGGGAGGTCGACGTTTTTCTAGAAAGAGTTCTGCTGTGCCGCCACCACCAGAAGCCGCGATTCGGAACCAGAAACTCTGTTTTAGCACCCTGCCGGGACGGGGAATTTGGAGAGGATCATCGCCATCGTCATCGCCAACGTCTCTCCATCAACCATCAATGTTTCCCTCATCCATGAGTGAGTAATCCCCCACTGTAGGCTATGGGGATGGTAGGGATTGGATGAGTTCTATCATGTAATCAAATAAGGTTGTTAGGGCATGGTGCCTAGTATCTCTATTAGTGCTATTTGACTTTGTTGCAACTTGTTGTGCTTAATGCTTGTCACTAGGACCCGAGTGCCGTGATCTCAGATCTAAACTTATTATTGAATCATTATGATAGTATTGTTTGTGATCTTATATGCAAGTTGTGTACACATATCATTGTCTGGATCCAAAGGCCCTGAAGTGACAGAAATCGGGACAACCGAAGGGGATGACTATGATGTGAGGATCACATGTGTTCACGGAGTGTTAATGCTTTGCTTCGGTGCTCTGTTAAAAGGAGCATCTTAATTTTCAGTAGTTCCCTCGAGGCCCCGCTGCAACGGGCTGGCAGGACAAAAGATGTTGTGAAAGTTCTCATTGTGAGCACGCATGACTATATATGGAGCACATGCCTATGATTGTTTAGTACTTGGATGCTTATTCTTATTTATCTGCAATTTCCCTAGATCTTGAAGTTACATGTTTAGACTCATCCATGCAACGCCCGTCCATCCATCCCTATGCCTACCGCACTCATATCCTACTGTTTGCTGCTACTTTTACTATTGCTCTTGTTTTACTGCTGCTGTTGCTACTACAAAGTGTTGCTACTGATAAACTTCTGTGAGCAAGAACTATTTCCAGGTGCAACTAAATTGATAACTCAATTGTTAAGGCTTGCAAATATTCTTTGGCTACCCTTGTGTCGAATCAATAAATTGGGTAATACTATCCTAAAAAACTATTGGGATCCCCTATACTTGTGGGTCACCATCTAGCACTTGGAGGAAAATATTTCTGGAAGAAAGAAGCAATCAAACAATCAGGGCTATCAATGGAACCAGGAGGTAATCTATTAAACCAAGACTTAGCTTCTCCTTTTAGTGAAAAAAAGGAAGATCTTAGTAACAAAATACTTGCGCATCTTAAAATCATCATAGAATAAAGCACTCATAGTGGAAAGCTCATTCATATGAGCTATAGCACTCTCATTTTCAGTCCCATAAAAAGGTTCTTTCTCAACAATGTCTAAATAGGATAAATCAAGAGAAAAATCATAATCTTTATCTTTAATATCTATAAGAGAGGTGGCAAACTTAGGATCAGAGGACATTTTAGGAATAATGGTACGTCTTTGCGAGGAGACTCTTAATAGCACTAGCACCATGTGTGTTTCGGCACTCTTCAACAAATTCATTAGTAAACTCAATGTAGCCATCATTAATATCATAACTCTCTCTAGACTCAGGTGAGCTAACAGGTGTAACAATGTCTTCACTAGGAGTTTCAGTATTTCCTAAACTAGCCATAGTAGCATCTAGGAAAGGACCTAATGAACCACTCGCATCAAGCACAGTAGAAGTAACATCATGAGTATCAAAAGCATTTTCATATTCAGCAGGAGTAGTAGTGTGTGTAGCATGAGTATGTGGTGGTTGTGTAACAAGCTTAGTTATAACAGACGGTGAATCAAGAGCAACAGAGGTGTTTAGGACTGTACATCTTCTTCTAGTGGATGGTAAAATAGGAAACTTTCCATCATGAGACTTCCCCATGATGAAAGGAGTAGCAGTGAACAATAATAGATCCAAGTGAACTTACAAATAAAGCCATGCTCCCCGGCAACGACGCTAGAAAATAGTCTTGATGACCACAAGTATAGGGGATCACAACAGTCTTCAAGGGTAGTATTACCCAATTTATTGATTCGACACAAGGGGATCCAAAGAATACTTGCAAGCCTTAACAATTGAGTTGTCAATTCTGCTGCACCTACAAATAGTTCTTGCTCAGAAGTTTATTGGTAGCAACAGTTTGTAGTAGCAACAACAAAGCAACAGCAACAGCAAAACAGGAGCAATTGCAGATAAAAAGCAGTAGCAAACAGTAGGATATGAGCGCGGTAGGCATAGGGATGGATGGACGGGCGTTGCATGAACGAGTCTAAACATGTAACTTCAAGATCTAGGGAAATTGCAGATAAATAATAATAAGCATCCAAGTACTAAATAATCATAGGAATGTGCTCCATATATGGTCATGCGTGCTCGTAGTGAGAACTTGCACAACATCTTTTGTCCTGCCAGCCTGTTGCAGCGGGGCCTCAAGGGAACCACTATCAATTACGGTGCTCCTTTTAATAGAGCACCTGAGCAAAGCATTAACACTTCGTGAACACATGTGTGATATGTTGGAAACGTATCTATAATTTTTGATGCTCCATGCTTGTTTAGTATCTACTTTGCTTTACTTGTCCACACTTTGGGGTGCTTTTTACATGTTTTCTGGTACTAACCTATTAACAAGTTGCAACAGTGCCAGATGCATGTTTCCTGCTGTTTTTTGTTTCAGAAAAGTTAGTAAAGAAATATTCTCGGAATTGGACGGGACAAACGTCAAAGTCAATTACGTTCCGTGGGGAACAAGAAGTCCAGAGGAGAGACGGAGGGGCCGGCCAGGGTGGCCAGACCCACCCCAGGCATGGGTGGGCCCCACCTCGTGCCTGGCTAGGGTTTGGCGCCCCTGGCCGCCGCTTCGGCCTCCCCCTTCGCCTATAAGAAGCCCCCGATGCAGAAACCCTAAGCACCAGATCAAATCTTCACGAAACCGTCTGTAGCCGCCGCCACCATCGTCCCTAGATCGAGGGGGATCTGAAGTTCTTCCCCGCACCCTGCTAGAGGGGAGATCATCCCGGAGGCATTCTCTCCGGTATGATGCGTGAGTAGTTCCACCTTGGACTATGGGTCCATGTAGTAGCTAGATGGTTGTATCTCCTCCTTTGTGCTTTCATGTATAGATCTTGTGAGATCCGTTCATGATCAAGATCTAATCTATTTGTAATCATGCATGTTGTGTTTGCGGGGATCCGATGGATATTGAGATTATTATGTTTGTTTGATTAATGGTTTTGTCTTTATGATTCTATCATGCTTGTGTTGTTTGTGATCTTGCATGCTCTTCGTTGTTAGTAGCTATCTTGGCCAAGTAGTTGCTAGTGACTCCAAGATGGGGTATTTATGCTGGAGCGTGGGTTCATGCCTCTAGTTTCCAAGGGAAGTGACAGAAATATCTTCGGTTGTAGATGTGTTGTTGCCACTAGGGAGAAAACAACGGTCTCTTGTTCATGGAACATGTGGACTGTTTACCTTACACACTTTGCTTAAAGCAGTTATCTGTTGCTTGCAACTTAATACTGGAGGGGGTTCGGATAATAACCTGAAGGTGGACTTCTAGTCATAGGTGTAGTTGGATGGCGATCTATGTATCTTGTTGTATTGCCCAATCGAATATCATAGGATCTTTTCGACTAGTAATTGCATTGTTATGCCTTGCTTAGTTCCTGTCAATTGCCCTATTGTAATTTGTTTACCCTTCATGCCATGTCGTTTATCCAAGGAGAGCACCTCTAGTGAACTATGGACCCCGGTCCAATCTTTACCATTGATACATCTTCCACTGTTACTTGTTTACTTGCTGCAAACCACCATTACTTTCCACACCATACGTTTAATCCTTTATTACAGCAAACCGGTGAGCTTGACAACCTCATTGATTCGTTGGGGCAAAGTCTTGAGTTTGTGTTGTGCAGGTCTCCGCGTTGCTTGCAACACATGTGTGACATTTCCTTCCTCCTTCTGGTTCGATAACCTCGGTCTCTACTGAGGGACGACTTGCTGCTTGCTGCTTCACACCTTGCTCTTGGGGTTCCCATCGAAGCGCTCCATGTAAGCACCATCAATGTGATCCTCACATCACAGCCATCCCCTCTGGTTGTCCCAATTTATGTCACTTCGGGGCCTTTGGATCCGGATAATGATATGTGTACACAACTTGCAGATAAGATCACAAACAATACTATCATAATGATTCAATCATAAGTTCAGATCTGAGATCATGGCACTCGGGACCTAGTGACAAGCATTAAGCACAACAAGTTGCAACAAAGTCAAATAGCACTAATAGAGATACTAGGCACCATGCCCTAACAATCTTATTCGATTACATGATAGAACTCATCCAATCCCTACCATCCCCATAGCCTACACTGGGGGATTACTCACTCATGGACGAGGGAAACATTGATGGTTAATGGAGAAGCATTGGCGATGATGATGGCGATGATCCTCCCCAAATTTCTCGTCCCGACAGGGTGCCAGAACGGAGTTTCTGGATCTGAATCGCGATTTCTGGTGGTGGCGGCGTAGCGGAACTCTTTCTGGAAAAACGTCGACCCCCCCTGAGTTTTTAGGTCAGAAGGCATCTTATAGGCGAAGAGAGAGGCCGAGGGGGTGCCTAGGCTGGCCACACCCCTCCGAGGCGCGGGGCGGGCCCACCCGCGCGGCAGGGGGTGTGGGCCACCCAGGGCTCCGCTCTGTCTCATATTCTGGCTCCGTGGATCTCCTGGTGAAATAGGATTTTTTGGCATATTTTCCGGGATTTTTCCTGATAGTTGATTTTCTGCACAAAAACTAGACACCAAGGTAAATCTGCTGAAAACAACGCCAGTCTGTGTTAGTTGTATCCAAATCACACAAGTTTAGAGGAGAAACGATAGCAAAAGTGTTCGGGAAAGTAGATACGTTTTGGACGTATCAATTGACGACAAGGTCATATCATTAGGAGAATGATGTGATGGACATACTCTTATAGTTAATGTTGGGAATATGCCCTAGAGGCAATCATGTATGATGATATTTCCCATTGTATTCATAAATATATTAAGTAGTCCTTGTATAAACATCTGATGTGTATCATTGAATATGTGATTCGGTTGTGGAACTATGCATTCATGTTGTTTGTACTAAATATCCTTGGTTATTGAGGTTGTGCTGGACACACAACTTAGACCAATGTGAAAGTTGTCTTGATGACTCGGTTCCACTTGTCATGGGCATGGAGATGCTATTCCAACTTACACAGATTCGGCTAAAGAGTTTAGCGGTTCAGATTGACCCATATTGAGGTACAACGAACAAGTTGTCATTTGTATATCTCAATCAATGTAATCCTTAGACCTAAGGTTATTGCATAATCCGAGTTGAGGATCACCGACTTAGGTTACCACAACGCTGATCCAGAATCGGGCGCTTATAAAGGCAGAGTTTGGGTCGACTGAGAATCAAGCCGCGTGATGTGAATAACCAAGATGAGATTTTGCCCCTCCACTCGGAGAGATATTTTCTGGGCCCTCTCGGAAGATATGATTCGGAAAGCATGGCCATGCACGACTCGGTTAAGTGTTAACCGAGGCGATCGACTAAGAGTTAGTCGGATGAATCACTTATCTCGGATCGAGAAGAGAGTTGAACTATTTAAGGGATGACAAATATTCGCCTATAGTCTGACAAGGTATATTGTGAGGCAAAAGGGACTTGGACGCAAGTCGCATTGGAAAGGCAAGTTACAGAGGAATGGACCGGGGTCCACAGTTCACTAGAGGTGTTCTCCATAAGATAAATAACATGCTGGGTGAACAAATTACAGCGGGACAATTGACAGATTGAAAATGCATAACAATGCATATACTAGACATCTTGATCTCTACGAGATTCGTTTGGGCATTACAACATGATACATAGACAGTAATCCAACGGCATCTATGACTAATAATCCACCTTGAGGTTATCATCTGAACCCCTTCTAGTATTAAGTTGCAAGCAACAGATAATTGCATTAAGCAAAGTGTGTAAAGTAAACAATATAATTTCCCTTGGACAAAGGATTGTTGTTTTCTCCCTAGTAGAAACAACACATCTACAACCTTAGAGATTTCTGTCACTTCCCCAGATTACTAGAGCCATGAACCTACTATCGAGCATAAATAGTCCCTCTTGGAGTTACAAGCATCTACTTGGCCAAAGTATCTACTAGCAATGGAGAGCATGCAAGATCACAAATAACATAGACATGATAGAATCAATAATAAATCTGACATGGTACTCAATATCCATTGGATCCCCGCAAACACAACATGTAGCATTACAAATAGATGATCTTGATCATGAACGGAGCTCACAAGATCTAAACATGATAGCACAAAAGAGGAGAAACAACCATTTATCTACTATATGGACCCGTAGTCCAAGGGTGAACTACTCACGCATCACTCCGGAGGCTGGCATGGTGACGAAGAAGGCCTCTGGTATGATCTCCCCTCTCCGGCAGGGTGCCGGGAAGAGCTTCAGATCCCCCCGATCTAGGGATGTAGATGGCGGTGGCTACGGACTCTTTCGTGGATTTCTGATCGAGTGCTTAGGGTTTCTGCCTCAGGGTGTTTATATAGGCGAAGGGGAAAGGTCGGTGGACGCCCGAGGGGCCCACACCATAGGCTGGGGTGCCCTAGGGTGGGCCCACGCCACCCTATGGTGTGGCCGCCTCGTGGCTCCTTTTCGTCTCCCCTTTGGTCTTCGTGTCGTGTCGGGTAAAGTATTGACTTTGACTTTTGTTCTGTCCAATTTCGAGAATATTTCTTCACTAGCTTTTCTGAAATCAAAAACAGCAGAAAACAGGCAACTAGCACTATGGCATCTTATCAATAGGTTAGTTCCAAAAAATGTATAAAAATGCCTCAAAGTGTAGACAAAGCATAAGATAGTTGATACAAAACAAACATGGAACATCAAAAATTATAGATACGTTTACGATGTATCAAGCATCCCCAAGCTTAACTCCTGCTCATCCTAGAGTAGGTAAGTGATAAAAAGAATATTTTTTTAGGTGACATGCACCATCACAATTTTGATCAAGGTATTGTAAAGCATTGATAGCTAGGATCATAGTACTCTAAACATGAGCATGAAAGATGTAGTCTGTGGATCGCACAATGAGCGTATTTGGTATTTTGATATTATACGTATCAATGACCTGGTGAAGCCTCTTAATTAATTATTAGACAAAACTAATAAATAGAAAAGAAAGTCTAGATAAATGATCAAGAGAAAAGTTTAGCTTAGCTACAGTGCACGACAAGGAAGGTATGGTGATGGGTGTTATGGTGTTTGATCAAGTTTTTTATGTTGATTTGTTTGCAAAGTGGGATTAGGGTAGGATATAACTAGTTGATCCATTTCCACCTTAATATCTCACATGGTCAAGTGGTGATGATGGGTAGGGGATGCTATTGGCATGATCAAGAGTGAGTGGGAGGTTAAAGAGGATCACTAGGTTGAATTTGGAGAGAATACAAATTGAGAAATAGTGGAGTTTAGGTGATAGTAGTGATCTAGGGTTGTATTATCATGATACCTACTTTGTCATGCCATGGAAGGTGCCTCAAGGATCCATTTGGATCATGGGGCACACGGTGGATAGACCATGTGAAGTATATCGACATGGTATAGAAGGTTGACCATGATAATGGTAGGGTTTTCCTATAAAGGATGCCAAAGTTTGTTGAAATTAAGGTTGCCAAACAGAATATCATGTTGCCTCCAAAACCATGAGGGTTTAAGAAGTACAAGGCTCTACTTGGAACAAGGGATGTATGAGTTGATAGACAAAGTTGAGTAGATCACAACCATGCAGTGAAATGGTTTAAAAGAGGTGAGTAGAGTTGTGAGCTTCTGCCAAAGTTGGGATGTTGAAACAGTTGGCAGAAACAAAATATTTTATTGTCTACAAAACCATCAAGGATGAGTGGGTCCAAGAAGGGTTTATACAAGTTCAAGACTAGTATTTGGAGATACTCATGATGGTTTACAAGATGGTTCAGGTACATTTCCAAAAATGCCTATGGGTTAATATATATATATATATAGACTCGAAGATGGGATCTTGGTAACAAATTTAGACTTAGTCAAAATTTTGACTGATTTAGGGTTTTTGACTAGGGTAAAAGATATATTGTTTTTTATGAGAGGCATGGTTCGTAACTTATCAGCAAGTGTATGATGTTGAAGAGTAGGTTATGTAGAAGGGATCCAAGGCTTGAGTTGGTCTCAACTACCTTGGGATCTAGAAAAAGAATGTGACCCAAAACTAAATCTGTTATAGAGAATAGATGGTCAAAGTAATGACCAGGGATAAAGGAAAGCTTGGGAATCTAGGTGAATGGGTTCCTAGATCGAATGAAAGTGTTGGTTATGGTAAGGCACATCTCAAGGATGGATAAGTTAGGCTCATTGCCTAAGGATTTGGTGGAATGATGATAACTGGAGGGTTTACAAAATGGGTGTAAGGTAGTAAGGAGGGGGGTATTCTCTTTACTAGGGTTTTGATGATTCTCTCCTCAAGATTAGAGGTTGCGTTGTTAGAGTGTTTTATTTATTAGAAGATGAACTTTTAGGGTAGCGCATACTAACTCCTAGTCAATGATGCATGTAAAATACATACATGAACTTTATAGTTTGTTAACATGTTTTCCCACATATTTGCATCATATATAATATTATATCCATATTTTATATTGATTTTTGGGGATTTACCAATGATCCCTTTATTTTGGCTATAATCCGGAAGGGCAGAAAAACCCCCTTTTTGATGTTTTTGATGTTTCAGGACCTATACGAAGTCAAATGGACCTACACTTTTGGGAATGCCAATATTTATCCACGAGAAGCATTTGGAGCACAAGAATGCACCCAGGAGGGCCAGGATGCACAAATGAGCATGGGTGGCGTGCCCATCCCAGGTGGGCATGCCACCTACCCCCATTTGCTTCTCGACCATCTGATCGCCTCGATTCTTTCGCCCATGGAGTTCTCTTGACCTAAAAATCCCTATATAAGGACCCACACGGGGAGTCCTCGAGACGGAGCACGCCAGAGACGAAAACACCACCAAACATAGTTAGATCCAGCGAAGATTGGATGAGGAAACTCCGCCGGAGCCACCTACTGGGAGATCTCCACTAAAAGATCACGGATGCTGACTAGAGGGGGGGGGTGAATAGGCGGTTTAAAACTTTTACGAGATGGGCTTAACAAAGGCAGAATAAAACTAGCGTTTTCTTTTGTTAAGCACAAAGCCTATATATACTAAGGTTCACCTATGTGCACCAACAACTTATGCTAAGCAAGACAAGCAACAATGTGATAGCAAGATAGATAACTTCAAGCACGAAGGCTATCACAATGTAAAGTGCATAAGTAAAGAGCTCGAGTATAGAGATAATCGAGGCACACGGGGACGACGATATTTTACCGAGTTCCTTCCACAATGGAAGTACGTCTCGTTTGAGGGGTGGGCGGTACTAAGACCACTAACTCCACAAGAGGCCTCACCCTATTCTCGCGAGCACCCGCCGCACGACAAGCACCCGTTCCACTATGGGACACTCGAGGGCGGTCACCAAACCCGTACAAGATTGGGGCAATATCCACAACTTAATTGGAGGCTCCCAACAAACGCCACCAATGCCACAAACTTGAGGATAGCTCCATAACTTAATTGTAGGCCCCAAGAACACACCACAAAGTCCACACAACCGTGTAGGGTTACAAGAACCCAAGAGGGACAAGCTTCAGTGAATTCACCAACCAAATCCTTTAAGGAGAACTCAAATCGATGCACCGAATGCAAAAGGCAAGAACACTACAAAGATGCTCCATTCCTTCACTCTCAAGTTCCAACAAAGCTACTAAAGCTATTGGGGGAACAAGGGAGGAAGAATCAAAGAGGAACACAAAATCCCCCAAGATCTAGATCCCAAAGATTCACTCATAAATAGGTGATTTGGTTTGGTCAAATTGTAGATCTAGATCTCCTCTAACTTCCTCTCAAATATTGGTAAGAATAATTGGAGGGGAAGAGATTGATCATGCTTCAAAGAGTAAGAGAAAATGGGTGAAAGATTAGACACAATAGAGGAAGAAGAACTACCCAAAAAGACGGAAAATGATTAAATAGAGCCCAAGCCAAAACTGCCTGTTGGGAATAAAGCAGCCTGGGCCGGTCCTGTCCAGACCAGCGCCAGGGGGAACCACATGAGCCAAGCGATCTAGGAAGAAAACATACAAACGGACAAAGGGG
Source organism: Avena insularis (assembly GCA_023614405.1). NCBI lineage: Eukaryota > Viridiplantae > Streptophyta > Magnoliopsida > Poales > Poaceae > Avena > Avena insularis. Next base: position 258,162,592 of record CM042691.1, read on the forward strand.
ATCGGGGCAGCTGGCGAGGAACGAGTAAGGCAGAGGAGATCGGGGCGAGCTGCGTGCAGGGGCCAACGAGCGTGCGAGAAAATAACGCACATGATCGGTGGCAATGCGTGCAAAGAGAAGAGGCCTGTAACATCCCAAAAATACTAAACTTGGATCATCAAACTCTAATCATCAAATTTAGGGTTAACAAAAACTTTTCCAAATAAAAGTATGGAAGCATGCATATGTGTATGCATTTCATTTTGAATTCTTTTTGAACCAACTTGTTTGTGTGTTCCTTTGCTTGTAAATGTTGCTTAGGTGAAATAAACATCATCTAAAACATTCCCCACACTTTTCCCAAAGACAAGTAAATCAAAACAAATAAAATAAGGGAATGGTCATTTTGACCAATTTAACTCCCATGCCTACTTTGGCTGTCTCAAACTTTCAAAACCTAACAAAAACTTTTCTGGATCTTTGCACCCCTTGAATGTACTCATAACAAAGTATCAAGGCCCACTTTGTGATCATCCAGAAACTTTCAAATGCATAGTTTAAATGACAATTCAAAATTGAATCTTTATCATATGGGAAGATCCCACTTTTTAAAAAACCACTCAAACAAGCTCAACTTTGAAAACCCAAGCATCTGCAGACTCACCAGCACCAATCTAGCACACCCACCAAAAATCTTTTCAAAATTCAAAACTTGAATTCTTGCGGCCATTTCATCAAACACATTGCAGACACAAATCATCAAAATCTTAAACACTATTGTGAGCAGTGATTCTTGCCTAACTTGTTCCCTCTCTAGCTCACGGCAACCTCAGTAGATCATCTAGCTAACTAAACCAAGCACTAGCCCCACTGTAAGCTTGGCAATGCCATCAATGGTGAACAGCCGAAGCCACCCATGTCACCCTAGTGTGGACAGCAGGCTAGAGGAAGAACTAGCCGTGCCAACCTTGTCTGGGAGGTAGCCCATGCTTCACCGCCCCCTCTCGACCAATACGCCTCACAATGACCAGAATCGCCAGATCGCCACGCCTGCGTCATTGTTGACCAAGCCGACGTGCGCCACAGAGCACACACCGTTCCCATGCAACCAGACCGCGCGCCGCCCTTGCCGCGTGCATACAGGATCACCACCGACCCAGGAGACCGCCAGACATCCTCGTTCGTCGCCCCGTGACGTACAACCACCGCTCGCCGTCGAAGACGCCGCCTCTGCCGCGCAGAGCGTCGCGTGTTCTAGACCAAACCACACCGCCCCTACACGCGCATTAAAGCCGTATAGCATCGCCAGGAGACCACCAAGCGATCGCCACCGCCGGCCATGCCTCTAGCAGCCCGTAGCCATGTCGCCACCTTCGCCCGCCCATGCCGTTCGGTCTCACCGTCGAGACTATAAATAGAGGACTCCCCCGCTCGAATTCTTCACACCATTCCACTCCTCTCTCACCCAGAACCACCCCACCTCAGTGCCGGAGCAAGGCGAGCAGCGCATCGTCGGAATTTCACCGGAGCCCGCCGCCTCTGGAGAAGAAGGGCGCCATCGATTTCGTCCACCCAAGGAGCTGCCGCGACCACCCCTGAGTTCGCCGTCATCGACTTTGTCGTTCGCCCGCCTCGCCAGCACCCCGGTGAGCCCCCAGCAACCCCCACTGGCCGCGCTAGGTTTCTGTCTCGCCGGCATTGCCCAACGTCGACGATGACTCCCAGCCGTTGGATTAGAATCAGATCGAACGACCCACATCGTCCCATACCGCTTCGCACCCCTCTGTCTCACTGACGTGTGGGGACAGTCACTTAAGCAGCCCGCGGAAGCGCTACGCTTAGCAGGCCGGCCCGTTAACTTTTCCCGCGCAGCCTAGTTATTTGAATTAAACCTTTTCCATTTAATTTCAAACACACTTCTGTATCCAGTTTCAAAAATCAAACTAGGTCGATTCAGAGCATCAAATTGAATGAAACTAATTTTGTTAGAAAGGTCTGGAAATGCTGAATCCAAGCCCGTTGGATTCAAGTCATTTGGATCTATAGATCACCCATGGTAAAAATAACAAGGCAGAAGCTTTTCTGCATTCAAACATTTTTCAAATTAAAACCATAATACCTTTTGAGTTCATTCCAACTCTCAAAAATCACATTTAACCATACCTTTCAGAATATATAAAAATATATAAGTTTACTTACAGAAATAATGTTTAAGTAATAAAAGAATGTTACATAGGCATTTCTAGTCACTTTATTTAATTAAAACAAAAGGGTAAAACCTTATTAAATTGTGACACCACTTTAAATCATATTCCCATGGACTAAAATATGTGGTGATGACATGTGTCAACATGATCCCATATTTGGTTTGGAGAATATTAAATCTTAAGTAGTTTTTCAATGAGTAGAAATTACTTTTCTAAAAATAAAAGGAATTAAACCAAGCCTTAATCTTGTAATGTTAGAGATGATGTTAGATCATCTATAGGACCCTTGTGTGTGATGATTGCAAGTAGTTAAGTATTGTTTGGTGATTGTGTACCTCGTATTTATTCATAGACGCTAGTACCGACCAAGGATACGAGGAGGAAGGAGGATTCTACGAAGAAGAAGCCAAGGAGAACTTCAACCACTGCTCTGCACAAGGCAAGATAGTAACCTTGCAAGCTAACACTTGCAATTTAGCAAGCTTATACTGATATGGTGCCAGTAAACCCTTACTTGTTACCATGCCTACTATATGCCTTAAGCATATGTGATCATACCCACTTGATAAACCAATCCTAGTTTTTCTTGCAAGCTTCTTACTTTATTTCTTTATCAAAGCTCTTACTTAGAGTTTACTTAAGAGATTGGTAGATTCTAGAAAGATATTTGAATGTTGCATAAAGAGCATAAAATTTGGCCTAAGTTAGAAACCTTGATATCATCCTCAGATATAAGGTTGTACTTAGTTGAAACTCCACTAGTCTACCACCCCTCATTAGTACTTACCCCCACTTATAGATGCTAGTGCTAAGCATAAAACTTGATCAACTTTATATGGGAAGACTTGATGAAAATGGTTATGAAAACCTTGGAATGATGGATCATTCTATTGAAATGTTTTGGACATGTGTTTCCGGACACTTGATGATTTTGGTGATGAAAATGATGAGGCATGAGCCTTAGCCCTTTACAAAACTGATGGTTGTCTGGATGCGATACCATTCCAATTTTATCGTACAACCACAATACCCGAAGATTGGGTAGGGCTTGAATGGAAACTTATATACCTTAGTATTAGTTCCCTCACGGCCAAGGTCTGAGCTGAGGCTACCTTGTGAAGATTGTCCACCTGTGCAGTACCCAAGATGACAATTGGTCATGGTTGGGAGGCCAAACTCACATGAGAGGTACTTATACTAGGGCGTGTAATTGAAAGGTTAGGATTGATTATCCGCATAATGAGTATGGTGAATCCAGGATTTGTTCCTGACGGATGTATCGAATGTTGTGGTGAAAGTGTACAATCTCTGCAGAGTGTCAAACTATTCGAATAGCCGCGTCCGCGGTTATGGACAGTTGGAGTGGCCATACTGTTCTCCCGTCAGACTTTTTAAAATGAATTGAGACTTTGACTTGACCACAACAGAGTTGTGACCTGAGTTACAAGATCCCACTTAGTAGTTATAAAATTGTGATTAGCTTTGGAACTTAGTAGAGATAAATCTGGCTTTTGCAAAACAACCCTAGAGCCTGGTGTCCTATTATCCAAAAACCCCTTTACCTGTTAGTACTAGTTTGCGAGTACTTAAAGAGTACTCATGGCTTTGTCCCTGACTATTCCCATGGCCAGACTATGAAGAGGAGTACCTGGAGGATGGACCCTAGGAAGGTTACGACAACTAGGATCATCTCCCATCGTCAGCATTTCTTGTGACCCCGAAGATGGAGCTTCGCCCACGCTACCGTTATTATTACGTATTCCGCTGCTTGATGTTGTATTAAGAACTAGATCATGAGATCCCTATTTGTGTAAGAACTTATGTACCGTTTGTAATGGATGATGTACTATGGTATCCAATTCTGTTATGTCTCGCAAAAATGGTAATCCTGGGATTTCGATGTATGGCATAACAGGCATCTGGGATTAAAAATTCGGGTGTTGACCAGGCCCAAGTGAGCAAGCGTGTAGCGGGCGAGCGCATGAAGCGGGCTGGCGGCAGCGACAGGGAGAAAGCGGGGCACGCGTGCACGAGGAGGGCTAGACAGCAGGCGGAGGCAACTGGGCTAGGAAGCTGGGAGGCGGCCTGGTAATACCGGCCAGGCCGACCCGGTACTACCGTCGGGCCCCTATACAACCGGTAAGCCTAGGCGAAGTATAGGAAGGCGACGCAGCAGCGCTAAGATGCCAGGTAGTACCGGACGGCCCAGAAAAGAAGATTTTCTTTTTCAAAGCAAATATGAAAATATTCAAACAGACATAGCTTTAGTTTGGTAACTCCAATTGACCCGAATCCAATTGCATTGGAAAGAGGACGACTAGAGCTACTTCATGTATTTTATAGTGAGATACCTCCCTTGATGAGAATCCGGAAAACCTTCAAGATCAAATCTGTAATAAGATATAAAGGGGAAATCTGTATACGATGAACTAGAGCTTGTCATGAATATTACCACAAGCTCTAGAGCCTCACAAGGATAAGATCCAAATAACAGACAAATACGATCATGCAAGTATGCAAAGGTTTGAGCTCTCTCCGAATGATATGATTGAGTTATTCACTCGAGAGCCCCTCTTGATAGTACGGCTATCTATCCTAAATCCAGTCTCCCAACTAACATATGAGACCGACAAAAGGGAAAACCTATCAAGAATACCATTGCCTTGAGCATTCCACTTGAGAGCGATGTAGACGATCTCGACCTTCTCAAGATGGAACGCCTTTCTTGATTCCTCATCATCGATCCAAGACCATCGAGGATGGCAAGCACCAAACATGAGATCTTTTAGAGATGGCGCATTTTGAGCTTGCACAACACATCTTCTTCTTCATTTTATCGACCTGGAAGCCAACACATGATCCAAGCGATGCCAATGGACAATACCTACAATTGCAACTTAATACACACATTAGTCCATAAATATTGTCATTAATTACCAAAACCACACATGGGGGCTCACATGCTCTTTCATCCACCCTCTCCAACATCTCTAGCATCATCACCATGATGAAGAGGGAGTAGTCCACCTCCGGGCTATGGGTTTGTAGCAGTAGCTTGATCTCTCTCTCATTCTTCATAGATCTAGTACCATATGAGCTGCCCTACATGATTATGGTCATATTTGTAAATCCTATGTGGTGGATCTTTGTTATATGATTTGATATTTGAAATTGGAATCTATTTTGTGTAAGATGTTTTGATAGATGCATAACATGTACATCATTCTTAATTGCTTGTTTTGATCCAACTTGTATGCAAGAACTTGTATGGGGAGAAGTGTGTGTTATATGGAGTAGCATGGGGGTAGAGATTCAATTGTTACACCTAATATTCAAGATATACTTTGTTTTTACCTTTCTTTTGTTGCCTCACTAGGAATAAAGTGAAATCACGTGCTATAGTTATCATGTGACAGTTGATAACCTTGTTACATCAAGGTAGCATATTTGTATTTCAAACATCATATAATATTGCTTAAGGCTATACTCTGATTTGTTCTTAATTCAAGATTGCATGGAGATTTCCCTTTCTTGAGAAGTATAAGAGCGAGATGTATTCCATCTCTATGTTAGAATTTGATGCCCATATTAATTTCTGTATCAAGAACATATTGAAAATTATATGAATCTTTATCATTGATGAATTGTTTTGTGATCACCACAACTTAAAAAGAGATTAGACAAGTGAACCCATGAACCCCGGTCTAATTTTTATCATAAGAAACACCTTTCCATTGCATCTACTATCCTTTTTTATGTTATGCAATTTATTATTTCGAAAATACAAAAATACTTCCCTACTTGCAATCACTCATAAAAATCCAAAAACAACTATGCTATCTTCAATATCATCTAGTTTTCATTTCTTTACTTTACTTTATTTACTTTAGTTTGTTTTGTATTTTATTTCATATTACTAATACGAAACCTTGTGCTTGACAGCCACTTGGTGGAGTTGGGGTCACAAGACAAATTATTTTACTTTTACAGGTTGCTTGAAGAGGAGAAGACAAATATCCTTCCAATTCCCCGAGAGTTCAATATTGAAAGTACAAAGGAAGTCGCCTAGAGGGGGGGTGAATAGGCTTTTAAAATCATTACAGTTTTAGGCTCAAGTAAATGCGGAATAAAACTAACGTTTAATTTATTGAGCACAAAACCTAGCCACTAAGTTCACCTAGGTGCACCAACAACCTATGCTAAGCAATACAAGCAACAAGGTGATAGCAAGGTAGAAATACTTCAAGCACGATGGCTATCACAATGTAAAGTGCATAAGTAAAGGGTTCGGTTGAGAGAGAACCGATGGACGCGGAGACGAAGATTTGTTTCCCGAAGTTCACTTCCAAAGAAGCTACGTCTCCGTTGGAGAGGTGCGATGGTGCAATGCTCTCCGAACGCCACAAATGGCTCACCTCGAGGTGTGGTGGCTCGATGCTCACCCAACGCCACACAAGGACTCACCCCGGATGCGGAAGCACGCAACTCACCGATGCCCCAAAAGGCTCACCCTATTCTCCCAAGTGCGCACCACAAAAGGCGGGCACTTGCTCCACTATGGGACGCTTGAGGGCGGTCACCGAACCCGTACAAGATTGGGGTTAACTCCACAACTCAATTGGAGGCTCCCAACAACAAAGCCACAAAAGGCCAACAATGCCACAAAAGGCCAACAACGCCACAAAAGGCTACAAGACCACAAAAGGTCAACAAGACCACAAAAGGTCAACAAGACCACAAAAGGTCAACAATCCAACCACACAACCGTCTAGGGTTCCAAGGAACCCAAGAGAAACAAGCTCACAAGCTTGAACTTGCCAAATCTCCGAGGAGAACTCAAACCTATGCACCAAATGCAAGGGCAAGTCCTTCTCTCCCAAATTCCAACAAAGCTACAAAAGCTACTGGGGGAATAAGGGAGGAAGAACACAAAAGGAGAACACAAAACTCTCCAAGATCTAGATCCCAATGATTCCTTCACAAAGAAGGGATTTAGCTTGGGGGGATTGTAGATCTAGATCTCCTCTCTCAAATCCCTCAAAAAGATGCAAGAATCATAGGAGGGGAAAGGGAGAGGGAAAGCTTCTTCAAGGTTGACAATGGAGGAGAGAGAGAAAGCCAAGAACCAAGAAGAAAAGCTAGTGCCCACGAAGGGGAAGATGAGCCCCTTTTAAAGGGCTCCCAGATCTGCCTGTTATGGGCATTCGCGACTCCTGGCCGAAACTTCCGGTGGGAGGCCGGAAATTCCGGTGGCACACAGCCAACGGTCAAAAACTGCGGAGCGAGAAACTGAAAAAGCGAATCCTGGTCGAAACTTCCGCCGGTTCACCGGAACTTCCGGTGGGAGCGAAACTTCCGGTGGAAGTTCCGACAAAAGTTCTGTCAAATAGACATATTCAAAACAGAAGGTTACTGAACATGAGCGGAACAAGAGCCAGAAGTTCAACCGGAACTTTTGGCGGCAACTAGGCCTAAGCGGAACTTCCGGTCCCTGGCCGGAACTTCCGGTGGGAGCGAAACTTCTGGTTGAAATTCTGACTGAAGTTCCATCAAATAGCACATCCAAAACAAAAGGTTACTAAACGTGAGCGGAAGAAGACCCGGGACTTTTGGCGGCAAAGATGCCCTAGCGGAACTTCCGGTGGGAAGCCGGAACTTCCGGTCAAGGAAATTCCAGAAACCAGAAAACCAGGAACGCAATAACTTTTGCATCCGAACTCCAAACGGGATGAAACCAATTTTGTTGGAAAGATAACGATGAATAGAATCCAACAAAGAGTTGAAATATTGGGTATCACCTTGGTAGAAAATATCATGAATATATATGTGAACTATCCCCCAAGGTGTGGAGCCAGAAAACTTGCAAGATCAAAAACCGCAATAAGATATGCAAGTGAAATCCTTAGATGATGAGCTAGAGCTTGTTATGATGGTGACCACAAGCTCTAGATCCTCTCATGGACAAGAACCAAATAACAACCAAGAAAGATGATGCTATGAATGCAAAGGTTTAAGCTCTCTCCGAACAATGCAGACGAGACACCCGCTTGAGAGCCCCTCTTGATAGCACGGCTATCTATCCTAAACCCGGTCTCCCAACCAACAATACGAGACCGACAAAAGAAAAGCCCTATCAAGAACATACCTTTGCCTTGAGCATCCCACTTGAACTTGATGTAGACCATCTTGTTCTTCTATAGTGGGAACACCTTTCTTGTATGCTCTTGCTTGATGAAGATGAAGACTTGCAAATTGCTCCCCCATACTCCATGGGGAAACCTCTTCTTTGAACTTGTCTTCATCATTCCATGAGCACGAGGATGGCAAGCTTCAAGCATGAGATCTTCTAGAGATGGCGCATCTTGAGCTCGCCCTTCTTCATCCCTACTTGAGGTTGATCCATCTTGATGCAACTCTTTGCACAAGCCTTGATCGACCTTCAAGCTCCTTCTTTCTTCATGATTCCAATGGGCACAAAGCCCTTGGACATTTCTTCATCTTCCAACCTTGAGACCAACACATGGCCCAAGCGATGCCAATGGACAAACCTACAAGTGAAACTCAATTTACACATTAGTCCATAGAGATTGTCATTAATTACCAAAACCACACATGGGGGCATACATGCCCTTTCAGATATAAACCCTCGAGTCACCCTTGTGGGGAAAAGAAGCTTGCTACAACACTCTTCACTTGAAGTCCCAATGAAAAGTGGTCATGTTTGTTGCCATCAGTCAAGTAATTCAAACAACATATCAAAGCAATTCATCTTAGCAAGCAGATCAAGGCAACTCATCTTATCAAAATCTCAAAACTACTACTATGAATACCATCAAGCTTGACTTGAGGTATAGAGAGGTGCTTTGAAGGGTTTTGAGTTTTGAAGAAGGTGAGAGTCTCTTGGTATTTCCACCTAGAGTGGAAGTGAAAAGTTCTATAAATGATTTTGGAAAGACTAGAGGTGAGATTATTTGAAAGCTCTGTCTTAAAAACACAAGGAGATGGTATCATATATCTCTCCATAGCTTTGTTAATAGAAGATATATATTAAAATATCTATGGTTGCAAAAGCATCTTGGATCATGTTTTGAAATGCCAAAACATTTGAGAATATGGACGATAATCCAAGACATAACTTTTGTAAACCTTTGAGAGGATAGAGAAGTATTTGATCACAACACAAACATAATCAAAGGCAGAGTAATCAACACACAACTACTGCACACTAAGCAAGAAAAAGTTTTCGTTCTCCCTAATTTTTGCACTTTAGACTCATAGTCAGGATTACTGAAAGTGGGATGTTATAGAAGTCTTCCGATCCCACTCGAATCTTTGAGTGTGTGACAACTGACGAGGGGAGAAGGAGCATGAGGGCAAAGGGCAGGGCGAGATCTTAGTATGGTGTGGCGGATCAACAATTCTGACCAGTGAAAGAATCTCCCTAGGTAGAATATCATCAATCCACCCTTACTCACCCACATCAAACTACTTTTCTACTACTTCCTACATTTTAGCCACTTATGTTGACAGTAATTTGCCACCGTGATACTTTAATCTAACCCAAACATGAGAGCATCGACAACAAATGAGGGATAATGTGACTCAACTTAGAGCCGATGCCATATAACACACTAACCAGGTCACACTTTACCACACAATAAGGCACCCCGAGAAAACATGTTTCCTATTGGTCAAGGTAAATTATTTTATAGTATTTTTTTTATAAAATGGTACTTTATTGAAGTATTAAGCCAAGTGGAAAGTGGTTATTCAAGAATTTTAAGGCTAGTTTTTTGACAACTTAAAGACTTACTGTTTGCTGGGTTTCAGATTTAGACTAATGGGCCTAGGAGAAGGAGAGGTGAGCCATGTGATAATAGTGAGAGAGGAAATAAGGAGGTGGGCAGTGGGCTAGTTTTCTATTTTGGGCTGAATGCTTGAATATAATGACATGTTGTGTTATTTACTTTTTTTCTTGACAAGGCAATGGGTATTCAGCTGAATACTCACCACTTGAGCTAGCCTGGCCCTAACATCACACCACACCACAGCAAGGATACAGTAACACATGTTTAAAACTGATGGCTGCTGATCTGTTAGATAGATGAGAACTCTTTAACATGTTTTTACACGGTATACCACCTTGTTGGTGGACTAGCTCAACATACCGACCTCTAGCTACCAAGCCAATGTTTGATTATCAAATTTTAGTTGAAATGGCATAATGTAATTAAGTTATGCATCTGATACAAAAATGTACCGCCTATTTTATCGGTACTGACATCTATTGTTGATAGGTATAGTGGCGTGAACATGAAATTTTTTAGTCAAGCAAGCAAGGAAGAATGGCTATCCTATGACGGGCCAGATATGTGTTGTCAGAGCATCTCCACTCGGGGTCCCTAGAGCCCCCCTAAAGGGTTATGGGGTGCTGACGCTCAAAATCGCGCCCAGCCGCCCTCCCCCAATATTTTTTTTGCGTCGGCGTGGTCCATTTTCTCATCCGGCGCCCCCAGGCCAAACCCAACCCACGGGAGGGGGGGCAAGCGGTGGCGCCGAATGGAGCTAAAATGACACGAGCCAGCCTTGGCAGTGAGATAGACGGCTCATCTCCTGAGCGTCGTCCCATCGCCAGCCATGCGGTGGCGAAATTGCTCGCCAATGCGTTCTCCCGCCATGCCCTTTCTGCCTTTTCCACCGCTTCCCGCTGATACGTCGGAAATATATCTATAGTTTTGATGCTCCATGCTTGTTTTGTATCATTTGTCTTATGTTTTGTCTACACTTTGAGGTATTTTTATACACTTTCTGGAACTAACCTATTGACAAGAGGCCACAGTGTCGGTTGCCTGTTTTCTTCTGTTTTTGGTTCCAGAAAGGCAAAAAATCAATATTCTCGGAATTGGACGGGACAAAAGCCAAAGTTATTATTTTCCCGGAGCAACACAGAACCACGAAGCAGAGCCGGAGGGGGGCCACAGGGTGGCCGCACCCCCTAGGCGCGGGCAAGCCCTGGAGGCGCCTGGAGGGGGTGTGGGCCCCCTGGACCCCCACCGACCTTGATTCCTGCGCCTATAATAAGCCTCCGACCCAAAAAAACCTAAACGATCCAGAAGAAATCCACGAAAACCTCCACAACGCCGCTGCCACCGAAAGGGAGATTCGGGGGACAGAAAGTCTCTATTCCGGCACCCTGCCGGGACATGGAAGTGCCCCCGGAGCCATCTCCATCGATCTCCATCTCCATCTCCATCACCGTTGTTGATTCCCATGATGATGAGGGAGTAGTTCTTCCTCGAGGCTAAGGGCTCTACCGGTAGCTATGTGTTCATCTCTCTCTCTATGCATGATCTTGTTGTGATCATGAGTTCTGTAATCTAGTAGATCTACCTTGCTACTCAAGTGCTTCAATAGATCTATGCCCTCCCCATGTGTGTGAAAGTGACAGCGTGCACTCCATGGTGGCACTTAGGTTTGAGTCTACATAAATACTCTTTGTGCTTTAATAGATTTATGCTTTTCCCCACGCATGTGAAAGTGACAACGTGCATACCGTGTGTGGCACTTTGGCTAGATTGAATATTTGTTATGGGTTATATTTGGAGTTGGATGTCTCTATGAAATTGTGGTGTTTGTTGGAACCATCTAGCGCTCAAGGTGACAGTGTGGGGTTATCTAGATTGGGGAAGGCGAACTTTGAGGAGTGTTGCTATAGCCCTACCGATGATTAGAGTCTCCAACCGAAGAGTAGTTAATAGTAGTATCATGAAGAGAGGATATCTATATGAGAGAGTGTTCACTAGTGAAAGTATGATCCCTAGGCCTTGTTTCTAAGCATTGAAACACCATTTGCTACTAGATCTGTTGCATGTTTGCTTGCTTTAGTCTTCCTCCACGCCATAAGATCTTTTCTGACACCGTTACCCCATGTCAACAACAAGTCAGAAGCTATTTTCTGGCACCGTTACCACTTGTACTTCACTATCTCTTCGCCGAACTAGTGCACCTATATTGAGTGTGTTGGGGACACAAGAGACTTCTTGTATCTTGATTGTAGGGTTGCTTGAGAGGGAATACCTTTGACCACTTCCTCCATAAGTTCGATAACCTTGGGTGATCCACTTAAGGGAAACTTGCTGTTGTTCTACAAACCTCTGCACTTGGAGGCCCAACAACTATCTACAAGAATAGAAGTGTGTAGACATCAAGCTCTTTTCCGGCGCCGTTGCCGGGGAGGTAAGGTAAAAGGTACTCACATCCTCCGGTGTGAGTGCCCAAAGTTATTTCCTTTAGATTCTGCAGATTTGTCTTTTTGTTTCTTGTTTTCACTAGTTGGGCTTAATGGAAAACAACAACAAAAATAGAGAGCTTTATAGTGTTTATCTTGAGTTAGGACATGAAGTGTTTGAAGAGAAAATTAAAAAACCTATGGAGCTTTATTTGCATGCTAATAACAATGTTATTAGTATGAATTCTTTGGACACCATTATTGCTAATGCTATGGAAACGTCTAAGCTTGGGGAAGCTAGTTTTGATGAAAATGATCTTTTTAGTCCCCTAGCTTTGGAAGATAGCTATTCTATTGCTTATGATGATACCAAACCTCCAATATATGATGATTACAATGATGAGTATGATATTTTCATTACACCTATTGTTGAGGAGAAAATTGATTGTGATTACAATATGCCTCCTATATTTGTTGATTATGGTGATGAGAATAATAATGATAGCTATTTTGTTGAATTTGCTCCCACTATGATTAATAAGAATGGCTATGCTTATATGGAGAGCAATAATCATTTTATGCATGTAGCTCATGATAAGGATGTTTTATGTGATAGTTATAGTGTTAATTTTGTTCATGTTGCTACTGAAAGTTATTATGAGAGAGGGAAACATGGTTTTATGCATCTCAACAATATTAAGTTTCCCCTCTTTATGTTGAAAATCTTAAAGTTGCACTTGTTTTGCTTTCCTATGCTTGTCGCTTTGTGCTTTCATGACTTGTTTCTTTACAAGATTCCTCTACATAGGAAGTGGGTTAGACTTAAATATTCTATGAATTTGCTTCTTGATGCTCTCTTTTAAATCAATTCCTATTGCTTATGTGAGCATCTTCTCAAGCTATCAAGCCTAACTTAAAGGCGTTAAAGAAAAGTACTTGTTGGGACATAATCCAAGAGTTTCCTTGAGTCTTGGAAGTTATTAATTCTGGAATAACCTCTCCTTATCCTTTTTTGCGCCAATAATGACCTCTAATGAGATTTGGGAAGTAATATTTGGGGAGTTGCTGTCCCGAAACATATTTCTGTCCTCCACCATAAAAATTCGTGAGGAGTCTCTATAACTCGGATTGAGCTTAAAATTTATGAATAAATCCCACAGTATGCTATCTAACTTATGTTAGTTCAACACTTTTTGATTTGAGCAACAGAAGGTCTTCTAAAAAATCGATTTCTACCAGCTGGTTTGTTTTGACAGATTTCTGCCATTATTTGCATTTGCTTCTTATTGATTACTTTTTGGGTTCTTTTTGGTGAATTGAGCTTTTTGAAGGAGTTACTACAATAGCTTATGTTTTTAGTGAAAAGCCTTGCTATTCCAAAGCTTTACCCAAAGGTCTATTATCTTTTGAATAAGCTAATGTTGCTAATGAAGATTGTGCGAAGTTTTGTATGAGGAAAAATTCCAGGTGTAGAGAGAGGATGATATAATGAGATGAAGAATGGACAAAAGCTCAAGCTTGGGGATGCCACCCCGTGTCACCCCAAGAAATATTCAAGAGGTACAAGCGTCAAAGCTTGGGGATGCCTTCGGCATCCCCTTCTTCATCAATAAAAATCTCAGGTCTTTCTAGACACTTCGTTTTTATTGTTTCATGCATTGTTGTGTTGTTCTTGGAGCGTCTTAGTTTTCGTTTTTGGTTTTTGTTTGCTTAGTTTGCTTGAGTAAGTTGGTTGGTTACACCACACTTCTTTTGGAGAGAGACACACTCTGTTTTTATTGCCTATAACACTCTAGTTTTCACTCTTATTGTTTTGTGAGTGTTCTCTTTTGCTAGCACTATGTTTAGCCTTAGTTTTCTTATGCTTTCAGCTTAGAACTTTTTAGTTCTTCTTTGTGGATTTGTGAGACAAGCTCACTGGTCTTTATTTATTATTATCTTTGTGAGTTGTTTCAAATAGGTTGATTAGTGTTGGAAAAGAGTAGTAAGTTCTTGCTGTAAATGCAAGAGGAGCTTGCATTAACTATGACTTAGACTTTAGCATGACATGCTAGGTGTTGTTTTGACCTTATGCTTAGTGATTATTGTTGTAGTTTGTCTTATTCCAAACAATTGGGATTGCTTAGTGTGCCTTGAAGAAATTATGCGTTGTTTTAGCATACAAAAGCATAGTATTGTGGTATTCTCCCTTGATGCTTTGTTTGGGTTGACTTGGCACATGCTCACACCATGTTATGACTTTCACAAGTCACCATAGCCTCTATGATCATTTAGTCCTTGACTTGTAGTACCACTCTATGCTTTGATTAGTAATGTTTTGTCGCTTTGCATGATTATGGCCATTATTGCTCTCTTAGTTGGTTGCTCCCAGTCTTTTGCTAGCCTCCACTTGTATGAGTAAGCTCTACTCATGCTTACAACTCCCAAGAAACCAAGTTATTTCAAAGTGTCCACTATAAATTCCTATGCATGGTGTGTTACACCATTCCAAGTATATTCTTGTTTTCAGCTATCTTCTAATTAAAAACTATTTTGTTATGTGAAAACTTAGTGATTAAAGCCCTCACGAACTTGATGGCACACATTATATTCTTTGCCCCTAATAAACTTGAACCATTATGTCATCTATGTTGTATATGCTTACACTAATACATTGGAATTAACAGAACCGTGCTGTCACGGGGAACGTTTTCAACATTGCACTTGTACTTTATACTCAGTTGATATCATGCTCTTTTGTCTATGGATGTCACCAGCGTGAAATAAAGAGGGAACTTGTAAGTCCATGGAGTTTGTATCCTGTGTTATAGAAACGCCTGGGCCGCTAGCCTAAGCCATGCCTAATCATGGTGGAAACTTGCAGCATCACCATAGTGACATCTATGAAGCATTCTTCTTATAAAAAAGAGACACATTGATAAAATAGGAAAGAGAGAAAAGGCACCATATTCCCATGGTAAATAAGAAGATTGCTGAGATGCTCATTGTCTGCTTGCCTTGTCATTTTGGTTATGGGAAAGCTCCTGTACCATGTGCAAGGGGTACCCCGTTGGCGGTTCTCAATGATATGCAAATACTTACAATGATAAGAACTTACAGGTGAACAAAGTTGAGTATGCATGAGGCGTGGCCCTCGTATTCAAGGGACTTGAGATTGCCAACTTATACTTCGTCAAACATATACTCCATCTTCTTTTTAAGATGCTTATGATAGGGGCAATGAGGGCTGAAAGCTAACAAGTACCATAATTTTTGTAAGCTCTTTTTAAAACTTGAAATCCCTACTTCCTTTATAAAAGGCCTTTGTTCCACCATTATTTAAGTCTCCACCTTCTACTTTAGGCACCATTAAGAGAGCATAGTTATCATTCTGTGTGCGCTGTTCCAAAGCTTACTGATTGATGCATGTTGTGATATTACTTGTTCTTGTGCTATTTGTTTCTAGTCACTCTTGTGAACTTTGAAGGTGTCCTATGCATCTATTTGCTACTCTATGAGGGACAAAATGATTGCCACTATGCCATGTTTCTGTATGTGAAATAAACAAACATTTTTCAATGCATGTTATTCATGATCTTTGTTTGTAACTTGTCATGTTGCATACATAGTTACTTTGTACTATTGTTAGAACTCCATCTTTCTGTAGGGGTTCGTAGCATGGAAAACAAAAAATTTCTATCGCATACAAACAAACAAGCCAAGATCTATCTACTAGATTGTAGCAACGAGTCGATGGAATAACTCACCCTCGAAGATTCCAAAGTGTTTTAACGAGAGCAGATTCTCGTGGGTGATGTAGTCGTACTCTTTCCGATCTCAAGATCGCGTAGACGATCCTTCCGGCGCTGCTTCATAGCGCTCCCATGATCGGTCACACGCGGTATTGACGAAGACCTTCCTCTCCTTGTTCCAGCAGTGCTGGAGGTTGTAGCACTCTCCTCGCGGCAAAGACAACGGCGTGGTACCTAAGTAGAGGGAAATCATGCAGGCTTCGCCTTAAGCCGGTGCGAGTATGGTGGAGCTTATGAGAGAGGCTATTAGTGGTCTAGTAATTAGACACACCAATTAGAAGGCTCTAAACCAATGGCTAAAGCAATTAGAAGCTCTAAACCGAAATAGCTCTAAACCGGGGTCTAGATCTAGGGTTTAGTTTAGAGGATAGGAAACTTGTTGTGTCTAGGAGGGGAGCCCTGCCCCTCCTTATATAGGTGGGAGGGCTGGCCGGCCAAGGGGAGGAGTTCCTCCCCAACTCGGCCTAGGGAGGTGCGCCAAGGGAGGAACCTCCTCCAATTCGGCCTCCACCTCCTCCTCTTTTCCCACTTCCCAAAATCGCTTGACTTTCAAACTAGCTGTTTGACTTTTCAATTTAGGATTTAAATAAATCCTTTATTTGGGACAACAAGAATACTTAGTACATGATGCAATCATTCCAATATGTAATGACACATTCATGTACCCTTCCTCCGAGTGCCGACATTCGGGACCTTCTAGAATGTTCCCGATGAAAACACCTAACCATTCCCCAACTAAAATGGGACTTTCCTTATATGAATCTTATTCTCCGGACCATTCCGGATCTCCTCGTGATATCCCGGATCCCATCCGAGACTCCGAACAACATTCGGTCTCTTTCTCATAATACCATAACTACTCAAACAACGTCGAATCCTTATGTGTCTCCCTACGGTTCGTGAATTATGCGACATGATCGAGACACTTCTCCTAACAATAACCAATAGAGGAATCTGGAAATTCATATGGCTCTACATATTTCTACGATTACTTTGCGATCGAATGAACCACTTACATACGATACCAATTTCCCTTTGTCTCACGATATGTTACTTATCCGAGGTTATGATCGCTTCAGATCTCCGCATACCTAGTTCATCCTCACATCGATAAGTACTCTTTTCTCGTTCCCGTGATATGTGATCCCTTGTGACCAAGTCACATGCTTGCAAGCTAATTGGATGACATTTCACCGAGAGGGCCCAGAGAATATCTATCCGTCATGTGGATGGACAAATCCCACTCTTGATCCATGTGTTTCAACCAATACTTTCCAACACTCAATGCCACCTTTATAGCCACCCCGTTACGGTGTGGTGTTTGATGACATCAAAGCATCCATCCAAAGAAAGGTGATATGCATGATCTCATGGTCGAAGGAATTAGGTTACTATGTATCGAAAAGCATATAGCAATTGAACTATTGAAATGACTTGATCTTTATGCTACGCTTGTCTATAGGAGTATGTCCACCATATCATTCTCCTAACGATATGATCTTGTTGTTGATAACATCTCAATGTTCATGATAGGGAAACCACAATCATCAATCAACCAACAAGCTAGTGAAGTATAGAGGCTATACTAGGGACTTCAAATTAAGTTTACAAATCACACAAGTATTAATGGTTTCCTTGTTAATACTATTATAGCATGAATGTAAACATTTATCATAAACACAAAGATATATAATAATAACTATATTTATTATTGCCTCTAGGGCATATCTCCAACAGCCTCCCACTTGCACTAGAGTCATCCAATCTAGATTACATGGTAATATACCGAACACCCATGGCAGTTTGGTGTTGGTCATGTTTTGCCCTGGAGAGGTTTAGTCAACGGATCCGCCACATTCAGATCTGTGTGTACTTTGCAAATCTTTATATCCCCATCCCGGATATGTTCTCGAATAGCGTGAAAACGCAGCTTGATAAGCTTCACTTTCTTGTGTGACCTTGGTTCTTGCGCATTGGCTATGGCGCCCATGTTATCACAAGAGATAGACATTGGGTCCAAAAGCGCACTTGGAACCACACCCAGCTCAGTAATGAACTCTTTCATCCATATTGCTTCTTGTGAAGCCTCCAAGCAGCCATGTATTCCGATTCAGCTTGAAGATCTCGCCACAACGCTTGCTTTTGCACCTCCTCTAATCGCCGCACCATTCAAAATAAATACGATCCAGATTGTGATTTAGAATCATCCGGATCGGTGTTCCAACTAGCATCCGTGGTAACCATTAACAACGAGCTGTTCATCACCTCCATAAGAAAGAACCATATCCTTAGTTCTTCTCAAGTACTTAAGGATGTTTTTGATCATGTCCAATGATCCACTCGGATCACTTTGATATCCGCTAGTTAGACTAACAAAGATATGCGATGTCGGGTCTAGTACATAGCATGGCATACATTAGAGATCCTATGGCGAGGCATAGGAGTCTTACTCATCCTTTCTCTATCTTCCGCCGATGTCGGACTTTGAGTTTTACTTAAGGTCGATTAGCAACATGGGCAAGAACCCTTTCTTGCTATCTTCCATTCCAAACCTCTTTAGAACTTTGTCCAAATATGTATTTTGTGACAATGATATTTGGCGCTTCGATCTATCTCTATAAATCTTTATGCCTAATATGTAAGCTTCGCCAAGATCTTTCATTGAAAAACTATTATTCAAATATTCCTTGACACTATTAAGAAGGTCTACATCATTCCCAATCAACAATATGTCATCCACATACGATTAAGAATGCTACAGCTCCCACTCACTTTCTTGTAAATACAAGCTTCTCCATAAGTTTGTATAAAACCAAAACTTTTGATTACCTTATCAAACGTTGATTCCAACTTCGGATGCTTGCTTCAATCCATAGATGGACCGTTGAAGCTTGCATACCTTGTTAGCATCTTTAGGATCGACAAAACCTTTGGGTTGTATCATACAACTCTTCATCAATGTCTCCATTTAGGAATGCTGTTTTGACATCCATCCGCCATATCTCATAATCATAATATGCAGCGATTGCTAACATAATCCTCACAGACTTTTAGCTTCGCTACGGTGAGAAAGTCTCATCGTAGTCAACTCCTTGAATTTGTCGAAACCCTTTTGCGACAAGTCGAGCTTTATAGATAACATTACCATCAACATCTGCTTTTCTTCTTGAAAATCCATTTGTTCTCGACAGCCTTCCGCCATCCGGTAAGTCCACCAAAGTCCATACTTGGTTTTCGTACATGGATCCAATCTCGGATTTCATGGCTTCTTGCCATTTATTGAATCTGGGCTCATCATCGCCTCATATGTCTCGGTCATCGGTGTTGTCCACCAACATGACATTCATAACGGAATCATACCAACTGGAGTGGTACGATTTCTCGTTGACCTCCGAGGCTCAGAGCAACTTCAACAAGTTTCATGATCACCATCATTAGCTTCCTCTCTTATTGGTGCAGGCACCACAAGAACTTCTTCCGTGTCGCGCTACTCGCAATTTCGAGAGAAGGTTCGACAACCTCGTCGAGTTCTACTTTCCTTCCAAATACTTCTTTCGAGAGAAATTCCTTCTCTAGAAAGGATCCATTCTTAGCAACGAAGATTTTGCCTTCGGATCTATGATAGAAGGTATACCCAATAGTTTCCTGGGTATCCTATGAAGACGATTTTTCCGCTTTGGGTTCAAGCTTGTCCTAGAACTTCTTTACATAGGCTTCATCCCCAAACTTTAAGGAACGACAATTTAGGTTTCTTCCCAAACCATAATTCATACGGTGTCGTTTCAACGGATTTAGATGGTGCCCTATTTAAAGTGAATGCGGCTGTTTCTAATGCATAACCCCAAAATGATAGTGGTAAATCTGTAAGTGACATCATAGAACGAACCATATCTAAGAGAGTTCGATTGACGTTCGGACACACCATTACTGTGGTGTTCCCGGTGTCAATCATGAAAGTATTCCACATTTCTTCAAATGCTCGCCAAACTCAGAACTTAGATATTCACCTCCACGATCGTAACGTAGAAACTTAATCTTCTTGTTACGTTGATTCTCTACCTCACTTTGAAACTCCTTAAACTTCTCGAAAGTTTCGGACTTATGTTTCATGAAATAGATATACCCATATCTACTCAAGTCATCCGTGAAGGTAAGAACATAACGATAACCATCACATGATGCTACACTCATTGGACCACACATCGGTATGTATGATTTCCAATAAGTCTCAGAGCTCGCTCCATTAT
Organism: Avena insularis; assembly: GCA_023614405.1. NCBI lineage: Eukaryota > Viridiplantae > Streptophyta > Magnoliopsida > Poales > Poaceae > Avena > Avena insularis. The sequence continues at coordinate 258,183,044 of CM042691.1, forward strand.
ACCGTAGAATGGAGTCTTAGTCATTTTACCCATCAGACATGCCTCGCATCTTTCAAGTGATTCAAAATCAAGTGATTCAAGAAGTCCATCGGAATGGAGTTTCTTCATACGCTTCACTCCAATGTGACCAAGACGACAAAGGCTACACATATAGGTCGAGTTATCGCTGATTTCAATCGTTTAGCTTCAATGTTGTTGATATGTGTATTTCCACTATCGAGATTCAATATGAATAGACCATCTATCAAAGGTGCATGTGCATAAAACATATTACTCATATAAATCGAACAACCATTATTCTCGGATTTAAACAAGTAATCGCCTCGCAATAAACAAGATCCCGATATAATGTTCATGCTTAACGCAGCACCAAATAACAATTATTTAAGTATAAAACTAATCCCGATGGTAGATGAAGAGGTAGCGTCGACCGCGATCACATCAACCTTTGATCTGCTTCCTACGCGATCGTCACCTCGTTCTTCGCTAGCTTCCGCTTATTCGCGGCTCTGCTTCGAGTTACAAATATGAGCAACCGAACCAGATCAAATACCTGCACTACTACGAATACTAGTGAGATACACATCAATAACATGTATATCGATATACCTTTCTTCTTGATGTTGCCGTTCTTCAAATCTGCCAAGTACCTTGGGCAATTCCGCTCAAAGGACCTTCTCCTTGCAAGAAAAGCATTCAGGCCAGGCTTAGGTCCAGCCTTGGTCTTCTTCGTCGTGGCAGCTTTCTTACCACCCTTCTTGAAGTGTCCCTTTGCTTAGACTTGCCTTTCTTGAATTTGGTGGTCTTATTGACCATCAACACTTGGTGCTCTTTCTTGATCTCCACTTCGCAGATTTTAACATAGCAAATAGTTCCGCAACTCTTTGTTCATGTTACGCATGTTGTAGTTCATCACAAAGTTCTTGTAACTTGGTGGTAGTGATTGGAGGATGGTAAACTCCCAAAGTATTAGGAATCACTATACCCAAACTTTGAAGTTTATTTATGCGTCTGGACATCTTAAGCACATGCTCACCGACGAGCTACCCTCTTCCATCTTGCGCTTAAAGAACTTTTCGGAAGCTTCATAACTTTCAATTGCCGCATGAGTCTCAAAGATTAATTTGAGATCCTCGACAATATCATATGGATCGACTCTTCAAACCTTTTCTCAAGCTCCGATTCTAAACCATACAAGATAGCACATCGAACTATGGAGTACTGATTCTTCCGAGCGAGGTAAACATTCTTTACTTCATCGGTAGCATCACCAGGTGGGTCACCTAGCGGTGCATCCAAAGACATAGGTCAAATTACCATGTGAGGACAATCCTCAAATTGCGAACCAATCCAAGTTGCTTCCATTGTTTTTCAACTTTTCTTTCTCTAGGAACGCATTAAAATTGATGGTAGGGCTGCCATTGATCTACAACATATTTGCAATAGTTTAGACTAAGTTTATGACAAATTGAGTTCAACTTAATTAATGAAATTAAACTAGGTGAACTCCCACTCAAAACAACATCCCTCACATTGTTTTAGTGATCACATTAACCAAATCCACTACATCAACACCGATCATCACGAGAGTTGATATAGTTTCAATGGCGAATCATCATGTTCATCATATCTACTATATGATTCATGCTTTACCTTTCGGCGATCCGTGTTCACGAGGCCATGTCCGTACATGCTAGGCTCGTCAAGATCAAACCTTAGCTTCCGATAAGCAAATCTGGCTTGCTTACGTTGTATTCACCCATGAATCAAAGACACTCGATCATCACGTGGTGCTTGAAGCAGCAAGCTTTGGCAACGGTGCATACTAAGGGTGAACACTTTAGAACTTGAAATTTATGTATGAGGGATCATCTTATAATGCTACCGTCTACTAAGCAATACAAGATGCATAAAGGATTAACATCACATGCAATTCATAATATGTGATATGATATGGCCTTTCTTCTTTGTGCTTCCGATCTCCATCTTCAAGCACGAACATGATCTCCATCATCACCGGCATAGCATCAAGGTCAATGACGCTTCTTCATGGTTGTCGTCTACCAGCTTCAACTATTACAACTATTTTGAATAGACACGCAGGTCTTAATGTAAATTAAAGACAACCATATGGCTCGCCGTTGCCAACTTACAATAAGGAACATTGCATACATCAAATATAATCACAATCATGGCCATATCACATCATCAAGACACCCCTGCAAAACAAAGTTAGACGCTTCTACTTTCTTTGCATATTTTACGTGGTTTGTGGCTTTCCATAAGTGTCGTTTTAACTTACGAACAAGAACCACAACATTGATACTAGCATTGTTGATTACCGTGTAAATTGGATCTTTACTATGCTAGGAGAAACAGGCACCAAGAAGCCACTTATGCAAAACGAGTTGCATGTCAAGCGTGAAGCAAGTCTCATGAACGATGTCATGTAAGGTTAGCCCGGGCCGCTTCATCCCAACATACCGCAAGATGCAAAGTACACGAAAAGCAATCTACAATAAAAGCATCAATGCCCACAATGACCATTGTGTTCTACTCTGCAACAGATCTACATATAGACACGGCTCGATACCCGTAGGGGTTCGTAGCATGGAAAACAAAAATTTTCTATCGCATACAAACAAACAAGCCAAGATCTATCTACTAGATTGTAGCAACGAGTCGATGGAATAACTCACCCTCGAAGATTCCAAAGTGTTTTAACGAGAGCAGATTCTCGTGGGTGATGTAGTCGATTTTTCCGATCTCAAGATCGCAGAGCGATCCTTCCGCGCCAGCGTTCTCAAGAGCGCTCCCGCAATCGGTCACACGTTCGGTACTGACGAAGACCTTCCTCTCCTTGTTCCAAAGGCGGAGGTTGTAGCACTCTCCTCGCGATTCGGCAGACAACGGCGTACGGAAGTAGAGGGAAATCCCAGCAGGCTTCGCTTAAGCGGTGCAGTATGGGGGAGCTTATGAGAGAGGCTATTAGTGGTCTAGTAATTAGACACACCAATTAGAAGGCTCTAAACCACTGGCTAAAGCAATTAGAAGCTCTACACCGAAATAGCTCTAAACCGGGGTCTAGATCTAGGGTTTAGTTTAGAGGATAGGAAACTTGTTGTGTCCAGGAGGAGCCCTGCCCTCCTTATATAGGTGGAGGGCTGGCCGGCCAAGGGAGGAGTTCCTCCCCAACTCGGCCTAGGAGGTGCGGCCGCCAAGGGAGGAACCTCCTCCAATCGGCCTCCACCTCTCCTCCTTTTCCCACTTCCCAAAACTGCCGTTTGACTTTCAAACTAGCCGTTTGACTTTTCAATTTAGGATTTAAATAAATCCTTTATTTGGGACAACAAGAATACTTAGTACATGATGCAATCATTCCAATATGTAATGACACATTCATGTACCCTTCCCTCCGAGTGCCGGACATTAGGGACCTTCTAGAATGTTCCGATGAAAACACGGAACCATTCCCCAACTCGAAATGGGACTTTCCTTATATGAATCTTATTCTCCGGACCATTCCGGATCTCCTCGTGATATCCCGGATCCCATCCGAGACCAACAACATTCGGTCTCTTTCATAATACCATAACTACTCAAACAACGTCGAATCCTTATGTGTCTCCCTACGGTTCGTGAATTATGCGACATGATCGAGACACTTCTCGAACAATAACCAATAGAGGAATCTGGAAATTCATATGGCTCCCACATATTTCTCGATTACTTTTATGATCGAATGAACCACTTACATACGATACCAATTTCCCTTTGTCTCACGATATGTTACTTATCCGAGGTTATGATCGTCGGTATCTCCGCATACCTAGTTCATCCTCACATCGATAAGTACTCTTTTCTCGTTCCCGCGATATGTGATCCCTTGTGACCAAGTCACATGCTTGCAAGCTAATTGGATGACATTTCACCGAGAGGGCCCAGAGAATATCTATCCGTCATGTGGATGGACAAATCCCACTCTTGATCCATGTGTTTCAACCAATACTTTCCAACACTCAATGCCACCTTTATAGCCACCCACATTACGGTGTGGTGTTTGATGACATCAAAGCATCCATCCAAAGAAAGGTGATATGCATGATCTCATGGTCGAAGGAATTAGGTTACTATGTATCAGAAAGCATATAGCAATTGAACTATTGAAATGACTTGATCTTTATGCTACGCTTGTCTATAGGAGTATGTCCACCATATCATTCTCCTAACGATATGATCTTGTTGTTGATAACATCTCAATGTTCATGATAGGGAAACCACAATCATCAATCAACCAACAAGCTAGTGAAGTATAGAGGCTATACTAGGGACTTCAAATTAAGTTTACAAATCACACAAGTATTAATGGTTTCCTTGTTAATACTATTATAGCATGAATGTAAACATTTATCATAAACACAAAGATATATAATAATAACTATATTTATTATTGCCTCTAGGGCATATCTCCAACACTTTCATACACATGTTTAGAGTTCTTTGATCCCAGCTTTCAATGCTTGCAAATGGTTTGATCTTGGTTTTGATGGTGCATGTCACCTCAAAAATTATTCTTTTTATCACTTACCCACTCGAGGACGAGCAGGAGTTAAGCTTGGGGATGCTTGATACGTCAGAAACGTATCTATAATTTTTGATGCTCCATGTTTGTTTTGTATCATTTGTCTTATGTTTTGTCTACACTTTGAGGTATTTTTATACACTTTCTGAAACTAACCTATTGACAAGAGGCCACAGTGCTAGTTGTCTTTTTTTTGTTTTTAGTTCCAAAAAGGCAGAAAATCAATATTCTCGGAATTGGACGGGACAAAAGCCAAAGTTACTATTTTTCCCGGAGCAACACGGAACCACAAAATAGAGCCGGGGGGGAGGGGACACAGGGTGGTCGCACCCCTCCTAGGCACGGGCAAGCCCTGGAGGCGCCTGGAGGGGGTGTGGGCCCCCTGGACCCCCACCGACCTTGATTCCTGCGCCTATAAGAAGCCTGTGACCTAAAAACCCTAAACGATCCAGAAGAAATCCACAAAAACCTCCACAACGCCGCCGCCACCGAAAGAGAGATTCGGGGGATAGAAAGTCTCTGTTCGACCTGCCGACGAGAAGTGCCTCCGAGCAGGCCCGAGCTGGCAGTGCTTGGTGCCTGAGGCCCTCAATCGCTAGGGGCCCCAACCAGATGCATCAGGTATATCTGCTTGGTCCTTTGACCCAATCAAATCAGCCCAAGCACGCTATCAGCTGAGGCATTTGAACTTATTGCCTGTACACGCATCAGCTATCGCTAAAGAAAAGAAACCACCGGCCGCATTGACTCGTCTCCTCGTTGTCCTCTCCTCTTTCCCAATTGCCGCAGACGAGTTCATAGAAAAAAAATTCCTAAAAGGTTGCCATTAACAAATTTATTACTTCTCCGTCTCAAAATAGACGTCGCATATTTGTCTAAATTTGGATAAATCTAGACGTTATTTAGCATATAGATATAGCAAAATTTTGACAAACTTCCGACATCTATTTTGAGACAAAAATGCAAGTTCTCCTAGAAATTCTCGGGAACTAGTTCTAACAATTATTGAACAACCAACTGAAAATATAGTTGAGAATGATAGCAATGCTAGTGTTCATGAAAATTTATGCGAGGGGGATAATTATGCGAGTGAACATGAAATTTAGATGGTGTTCAAAAAGTGTAGGATGTGAAGTGCGAGCCCGAGTGCGAGCCGGAGTTTGAGCTAAAGTGCAAGATGTGGAGGAGGTTAAGTGCTATTTTGTTTGAGATAATATTTCCTTGCACAAATATAGATGTTTTGTGAACCCAAACATTGTCGCCAATAAGATCATGATTATAAACATCTCTATATTTGTGTATAGGGGCCCTATTTTCCCCCCGCACCGGGCCCCTGACGTGTCAGGGCCGGCCCTGCTCCGGAGCCATCTCCATCGCCATCTCCATCACCGTTGCTGATTCCCATGTGATGAGGGAGTAGTTCTTCCTCGAGGCTAAGGGCTCTTACCGGTAGCTATGTGTTTATCCTCTATCTCTCTATATGCATGATCTTGTTGTGATCATGAGCTTTGTAATCTAGTAGATCTACCTTGCTACTCGAGTGCTTTAATAGATCTCTGCTCTCCCCATGTGTGTGAAAGTGACAGCATGCACTCCATGGTGACACTTAGGTTTGAGTCTATATAAATACTCTTTGTGCTTTAATAGATTTATGCTTTTCCCCACGTGTGTGAAAGTGAAAACATGCGTACCGTGTGTGGCACTTTGGCTAGATTGAATATTTGTTATGAGTTATACTTGGAGTTGGATGTCTCTATGAAATTATGGTGTTTGTTGGAACCATCTAGCGCTCAAGGTGACAATGTGGGGTCATCTAGATTGGGGAAGGCGGACTTTGAAGAGTGCTGTTATAGCCCTACCGATGATTAGAGTGTCCAACCGGAGAGTAGTTAAGAGTAGTATCATGAAGAGAGGATATGTATATGAGAGAGTGTTCACTAGTGAAAGTATGATTCCTAGGCCTTGTTTCTAAGCATTGAAACACCATTTTCTACTAGATCTGTTGCATGTTTGCTTGCTTTAGTCTTCCTCCACGCCATAAGATCTTTTTTGGCACCGTTACCCCATGTCAACAACAAGTCAGAAGCTATTTTCTGGCACCGTTACCCCTTGTACTTCACTATCTCTTCGCCGAACTAGTGCACCTATATTGGATGTGTTGGGGACACAAGAGAATTTTTGTAATCTTGATTGCAGAGTTGCTTGAGAGGGAATACCTTGACCACTTTTTCCCTGAGTTCGATGAACCTTGGGTGATCCACTTAAGAGAAACTTGCTGCTGTTCTACAAACATCTGCACTTGAAGGTCAAACAACTGTCTACAAGAAAAGAAGTGCGTAGACATCACCCGCCCGACCTTCTCTCCCTTTTCTCGCTATATGTAGGCGCGCCGGCCATCGCCATTGCAGATCCACATCTACACCATGGCCACATCCCTATCCCGCTATATCTAGGGCGGCAGCCGAAGGTAAAATGGCCCGTCGACGCCATTCTTCGCACAACCCACCCGCATTCTTCCCCGCTCCCGATGGAGCCTTTTTTCTAGAAGATGGGCCCGCCATCAACGGCTATGCGCGGCGGTGCCTACGCGTCTAGGGGGCGCTCGCGCTCTGTGAGGCCCGGTACCCAGTCCCTCAGGGCACTCGATTGCTAAGGGGATGGGCGCTCAATGCTGGCGGTCTGTCGGTCGGCAAAGACCTACCAGCGGCCATCTTCGTCCACTTCTGGACCGGTCTCACGCCGGAGGAGAGGGACGACCCCCAATGGCATCCCGACAACCACGACGCGTGGACGATCTTCTTTGAACAACAACGCTTGGTCCGCATCATCGCCTATGACGGCGCCGACCTGCCGCCGCTGATCAACAGTTTCGACGGCCGTAGGCGATGGTGGAGCGTACCAGGGCGCATGCTTAACTGGGTGCTTAACTATATCGCCGCAGGGAACAATAGGCGTCAGGATTAAAAGTCTCTAGGCTTGCACTCGGCGCCGGAATCGACCTCCTCCTCGCCCATCTAGTAGTTCTGTCTTTTTTCTCTTATTTGTTCAATTATATATAAAATTGTTTAAACTATTTGTAGAATCGATGTTAATTTTGTATTTGGCATTTATTTCAAATGTTCAAATTTTTTGTACGGAGGACACATCTGAGAGCCAGCACCTCCAAAATCTATGATCTATTCGGTACCCTCTGTATGAGCCAAAATCGAACCGCGACGTTGTATGGGGACGAGTGAAGATACTCTCAGCCACTGGAGCTAGTTGAGTGCTATACACAGGTCCCAAACTCCCAGCCCAGACGTGTGAAGCTCCTAGAGCGGTTATCCAAGGCCAAGAAAAATACAAGCTGTCTGACGTGTAATGAAAGGTTCGGTCACGGTCTCGCTGCGAGTGAGACTGGACGCCGAATCCGAGAGCTCCGGACGAACCGTTCGGAAAGAGACCCGGCCTTCACACTGGTCGCTGTACATGCTATGGGTTCCATCCACAATTTCGAATTCTGCCCGGCAGAGCTGGCTTGCTACCTGAGGCGTTCGATGTATCCAACCATCGAGAACATAACACGATGAGCTTTTTTATGCACGTAAAATGTGATGATGTTAGCCTTTCTTTATATTTTGGCCACTGATGCCATATGCCAAAACCAACTCTAATTATGTTTTTTCGAAATGGGGTTGTTCCCCGGCCTCTGCATCCATGGATGCATACAGCCTTTTATTACGAAGTATCAATTGTGTAGCAAATACAGTTCATGGATCGGAGAGGGTTGATACAAATACCAACCATCTGAAAATGACAAGAAGTCTAAAACAGCATAACATACAGTAGCTAGACATCTCTCAATCTACTAGTATGCCGCCACGAAGCCTGGTAGTAAATATCCTGTGCGACCATCACCAGATGGTTGCATCCAGAAACCATCACTGCGCGTTGATGTTCTGGGAGGAGGAAAGCCCTGAGTTGGATCCAATGAGACGCCGAAATAATAACCTGCAAAAAAGATTGAACTCGAGCCTTGTTAAAAATAATATCATTGCGACATTTCCCGATGGACCAACATAAAGCCGATACCCCTATACGTATTCTAGCTTTGTTATCCTTATCCATCCCATTCAACCAATTCCCAAACATATTATCAATATTAGTTGGTGGTGGAAGATCATATGAAAAGAAAACAATACGCCAAATAATTCTAGCAAAGGGGCATGTAAGAAAAAGGTGTTCAATAGTTTCTTCAGCGTCACAGAAACAACATTTCTTGCTCCCATACCAATTCCTTCTTGAAAGATTATCCTTAGTCAATAAAACATTTTTATTGAGAAACCTAATAAAAATCTTAATCTTTAGTGGTATTTTAAGCTTCCAAAGGTATTTTGTAGGGATTCTCTGATGATCATTCATCAGATCCTCATACATTGATTTAACGGTGAAAGTCCCATCCGTGGTTAATTTCCACCTAAACAAATCAGGTTCATTAGTCAAATTAACTTGCATCAATCTCTCACATAGCTGCAACCATGCAATCCATTTTGTCCCGGTTAAGCTCCTCCTAAAACTGATATTGAGAGGACTTTGAGATAGGACTTCATGTATAGATACGTGCTTTTTATGCAGAATGTTATATAACGCGGGATATTGTTGGGCCAGGGAGCTTTCCCCGAGCCAAACATCCTCCCAAAATCTTGTCTTTAAACCATTCCCGATTTTAAAAAACCCTCTAGTAAAGAAACCCTCCTTTACTTGCATTAAGCCTTTCTAAAATGGAGAGTCGGTCGGTTTAACTTGAACTTGAGAAAGCGTTTTATTTTTCAAATATTTGTTTTGCAATAACTCTTGCCATACCCCTTGCTCAGATAACAATTTAAAAAGCCATTTACTAAGTAAACATTTGTTTTTAATTTCTAAGACTTCAATTTCCAGGCCGCCTTGGTCCTTAGGTCTGCAGATTATATTCCACCGAGTTAATCTATATTTCTTCTTGTGCTCATCACTTTGCCAAAAGAATCTTGAACGGTAGAAGTCTAATATTTTCCTAACACCCTTTGGTATTTCCAGAAAAGATAACATAAACATGGGCATACTTGTTAAAATAGAGTTGATTAACACTAATCTATCTCCATATGACAAGAGTTTGCCTTGCCAACAACCTAATTTTCCTTCAGAACGGTTCTCAACGGGGTTCCATTCAGCGTTCCTCAATCTCCTGTGGTGAATCGGTATCCCAAGGTATCTGAAGGGCAACGAGCCCGACGTGCACCCAAAAATATCCCTATAATCCTGTTCATGGTCCTTAGCATTACCAAAACAATATATTTCACTCTTGTGGAAATTAATTTTAAGACCCGATAACTGTTCAAACATACATAAAATCAGTTTCATATCAACTGCTTTTGATAGATCATGTTCTATGAAAAGAATTGTGTCATCGGCATACTGAAGAATGGATACTCCCCCCTCGACCAGACTAGGAATTAAACCACCAACTTGGCCCGCCTCCTTAGCTCTAGCTATGAGGATGGCAAGCATATCAGCAACAATATTAAAAAGCATGGGTGATAAGGGATCTCCCTGATACACACCTTTTCTTGTATGAAAGAAATGGCCAATAGCATCATTAACTCTGATCCCTACACTCCCACCTTGAATAAAATTTTCAATCCATTTGCACCACAAAGGATCAAACCCTTTCATTCGAAGCGCTTGTTGTAAGAAAGGCCATTTGACTTTGTCATATGCTTTTTCAAAATCAATTTTGAATAAAACTCCATCCAGCTTTTTCCTGTGGAGTTCATGAATTGTTTCATGCAAAACTACCACCCCTTCTAAAATATGCCTTCCAGGCATGAATGCCGTCTGGGTTGGTCGAATAACCTTGTGTGCAATCACAGAAATTCGATTTATAGCAACCTTTGTAAAAAATTTAAAGCTAACATTTAAAAGACATATTGGTCTGTATTGCTGGATCTGTACTGCATTTTCCTTCTTAGGAAGAAGAGTAACAATTCCAAAATTTAGCTTAAACAAAGGTAACTCGGAAATTTGCATCTATGCAAATAAAGCCAGAAGATCATGTTTAATAACTTCCCAAAACGTCTGATAGAATTCCGCAGGGAATCCACCAGGACCTGGAGCCTTGTTATGTTCCATTGAGGAAATATCCTCGAAGATTTCCTGTTCGGTAAAACCAGCTGTTAAAATTTCATTTTCCTGCATTGATACCTGAGGAATGTCGGTAATCATTTCCTCCATAAGTGAAAAATCATTTGAATCCGGCTCACCAAAAAGCCTCTTATAGTATTCAGAAATATAAATTTTTAAATTTTCATCCCCCACAATAGTTCCCTCATCTTGTTCGAGTTGAAAGATTTTTTTCTTCCGGTGTTTTCCATTTGCAATCAAGTGAAAATACTTTGTGTTATTTCCACCTTCCTGAACGTGTTTAACTTTAGCTCTCTGAGCCCATTTGGTCTCTTCATCCCGCCAAAGTTTAGTTACTTTCTCATTTGCTTTTGTCAGTGCATCCCGCTCATCTTTTGACAATGGACATGTTTCAGCCTTGATGTCCAAATTATCAATAATAGCTAACAAATGTTTCCTTTTCTTTTTTGTACTTGCCACTCTGGTTTTTGGCCCAACCTCGGAGAAAGCGTCGCAAATGTCTAATTTTGTTTTGCCATCTCTCCATGGGTGTATCACCATGTGATACAGCTAACCATTCAGCAGCCACCATCTCGAAGAATCCATCTTGCGTAATCCACGAAAGTTCAAAAGAAAATCTCGGGTTATTACCAAGATGAGCCCTAACCCCTGACTCAATCAGGAGCGGGGTATGGTCTGAGCCCGAGCGAGTAAGAGCACGCACAGTCACTAATGGGAATTTTTGTTCCCACTCCACGCTGGATAAAACGCGATCAAGCTTCTCATAAGTAGGCGTTTCTTTACGATTAGCCCAACTCTAATTATGTGACGGTTTATATTTTATATTTTTACTTTAGCTTGTATATACTATTGATCTAAAGTTTGAATCGACACGCTTGCTCAACTGAAGAAATGATGGTTTAGAGACTTCCTAAAATATGTGAATTCGCGAAAATAATAATATCACAAACCTAAATATGGATGAAATGGTAACAAAATGAGTGAAATCATTAAAAGCGAGAAGACACTAGATCACTATTAATTACTTTGGAGCGTGCACCCCTTCTATTTTTCTATAGAATATACTACAACTGACTTTGACCATCGCTTTGATGATCTGTCGTTAAAGTTGCTTCAGAACTTCTTGTCTTCACTCAAGTGACTCATTTCATAGATTCAACATGAATAAGATTCCTTGGCTTATAGAGATTTATCATGGAGATTTATCTTATTGAGCATGAGCCTATATAAGATAGCCTTGAGATATTCACTATTCATATCTGGAGAATTAAAGATTTCGGAGATTATCTTAATATTTGAATGATGCATCATGCTTCATATCGTTTATCGCCTTGCTGAGTCGGTATTGCTTTTACTAGTGTGAACAACAATAGTTAAAAGAGTTATCTCAATGGCACAGGTCATCAAGACCAAGTTGGTATTTTTTTGGAGTTCAACCTATCTCAATTTTTTCGTCCTCCACCACTACCTAGACATACTTCGGGCTGTCGGGCTTCAGGGCGAGCCAAGAAAAGCCCGAAGAAGAAATTCTAGGCCTAGACCCAGCTTGACCCGATCAAGAAGCCTCAAAGCCAGAAGGGTCAGCGGGTTGCGGGCCATGCCGCTTCTTTAAATCGCTCAAATATAAAGTCTTGGCTCGACCCAGCCTAAATTTCAGGCCCATGTCTGAGATTTTCCGGCCGGGCTGTCCATGCCCATGATTGCTGGTCGAGGAAGTATTTATTTGAACGTATGATGGGTGCAAAGCACCCGATATATTAGCTGCTAAGCACCAACGCTAGGATCAGATTCCCTGCAATTTTACCAAAATTCCGGTCGATCGCAAAAAAGTAGCTAGCGTTTGCGAGAAAACATGAGTCGAGCTTCGTCTGTTTTTCCTGGGACGGACTCTATGGGCGCGCAGAAAACAAACTATATTTAGCGTCCGGATTAGCGGCGCACAACAAGGGACAGCGACGCTTGTCTAATTTTTTTCGCACGGATTGTTTTAGCGTCTATCTAAACGTCTCGCATTATACATGCTCTTAGAAGTCTCTGGAAGTTATAAAAAGGCCCTAAAGATAAAGGAACTACACAGAGCTGGCTGAGGAAGTAGTAGTGGCCAAACGAAAATAGTACAAAATGCGGCGAAGAAAAAAATTAGAGCGAACGGAAACCAGACACATTTAGAAAGGTAAAACATTTGCTTGCCCAAATAGGCCAACGAGCCGATCACAGGAGAGAAAGCATGAAAAAAGCAGACCACGAGGGCTAGGCCATAGGGGCAGCATAAAGACAGCCGGACACCACCAGATGGTGTGGCGTGGTCGCAGCTGGATCCTGAGCTGTCCGGCTGGTGGCATGAGTTGTTTTCTGTTTTCTGTTTGCCCCCACTACCCCAATATGGGCTGCACTTAAACAACGCCAACCATGCTGTTTTCTGCCACATGCACCAACAGACACAACTCCGCTGCTAGCTCATGGGCATTATTTATTTATTCTATTTCTTTTCTTAATGATTGTCTCTCCGTTGCGACAAATGAAAAAAATAAAACTAAATTATGTCAAACGCTTTACTACCAAGCTAACAATACAATATTCATTTTCTGTCAGGTAGGAGTTATAATTTAGAAGTTCGTATCCCTGCAAAAAAAAAAGAAGTCGTAGGAACTATACCTATATAGCAACCCATCTACATTTACATGTACACGATCTGAAAAACGTAATACCTAATATTGTAAAACAAATTCAAATTTTGGTAGAAATAAACTTTTGTTTCAGCATATGCCTAAAGCAATGGCAAATAATATCATTAAAAAATGAATTTTGATGGAACAATACTATATTGACTACTTGTAATATAAAACAATGAGAGAGCCCTGTCAAGAAAAGGTACATATTCTTATGAAGGTTTTTTCTAGATCCAATCGAACCAATACATGAGGCTAGCTCTAGAGAGACGAACCTAAAAATCCATCTAGGGTTTCTGACGCGCCTGTTTGCTTCGCCTATTGTAGCCTTAGGGATTTGGAGGCGCGGCGGACCACGGCCCCTCCCGGTGAAAGGGTTTTTATTCTTGTTTAAGTTATTTTCCAGTGTCTTATTCGGAATGGTGAGGCGAGGGCTACATCATGAAGTCAGAATAAGATCATCCCCACCTTATCCTCGCTCCGGTGGTGCGCCTAGTGCCGGCGGGGAACGTGGAGTCGTGTGTCCGCAGATCTCTTTTGTATCTGGTCGGTTTACATGTTCATTGGTGTGGTTTAGGCCAGTCTCTTATGATTTATAATTGTCATTGTTGGTGATGGTTGTTGCTCTAACGCGCTGATCATTTGGTCCTTCCCGTCTGTCTACTACAAGAAGATTTAACTCAACAAGTTTTGTTCGGCTCCGGTGACGGAGGGGCGAGAACGACGGCGACTTCGTCTCGCGCTTGTGTGTTTAGTCGTAGCTAGGCGGTTCAGTGGACTATTTGTAATTTTTATTACTTTTGAGACTCTTTTTGTACTACTATTATTTATGATATCAGTGGAATTTTCGCCAAAAATATTAGTATAAAGTTTTTTCATTGAATGGGTTATGAAATTGAGTCACATTGATAAGAAAAAAAAATCTCGACCAAAATAAGTGACAGTTTGACATGGCCGCACACGGGTACGCATAACCTTTTACCTCTCTCGCCACTAGTATCGGCCACCCGTTTCCCCACATCTAAGACAATAATTCTCACCAGAATCTCTCGCCGTTGATCCCGCGATTGACGGCTATTTTTCCTCCAAACTTCCTCCAAACACAATTTTGTCGCTGTTGCGGTATTAAAAACGCTAAACGAGGCACTATTTAATTGATTTTTTTCTCCCCTCTGTATACAATTTCTCCATTCGTCTCGTCTCCTCCCCCTCCCTCTGCCTCCTCATCTCATCTCATCTCTCCTTTTGTGAGCTCTAATCCCCCGAAGATTAGCTCTGATAAATCCGAGTCGTCGCGGATTAGTACAAGGGTCTGGCATCGGAGACTGGAGGTTGGGTGGTTGGAAGAATCGCGGCTGAATTGGTGAGTATCTTTTGGGGGGTTTCGGTTGTTCCTCTCTACGATTCTTGGCGCGGCTTTGCTACTGTTCCTGATCCGCCTCGATTTGCACTGTGTCGTATCGTGATTCGTTCGTTCCGCTACGTTTCTTCGTCCAATTTACATCTTCCAGTTCGGGTTCGGATCTTGCCGGCTTCCTGGTGTAATTGGATGCTTGCGGCCGAAAGAAGATTCGAATCTTTGACGCGAATTCGCCTAGAGGAACACACAAGTCAAATTATTTTGGGATAGCATTTTGCTGAGATCTGTTGGTAGAGCTGTGAATTGGACCGCCTGCAAGCTTGTGTTAGTTCAGAGTTATTTTTTTTTTCAAATCTCGAGTTATATCACAGATGTGCTGTTCTTCGCTGTATGCAGTTTGGTCGAGCAAATGATGATGGCGAATCCCAAGCTCCAGAAGCAGGCGCTGCTGCCGCCTCGCAGCCCGTTCCCGACGGCGGCCTCGCCATACGCAGACCACGGCCCGATCTCCAGGCCACAGGGTGCCGCGCACCACCGCTTTGGGCATGGCCACGGCCATGGGCACCACCAGCGCACGTCGTCTGAGAGCATCATCGAGGAGCAGCCGTCGTGGCTCGACGACCTGCTCGACGAGCCTGAGACACCTGTGCGCCGTGCCGGTCACCGCAGGTCGTCCAGCGATTCTTTTGCACTGTTCGACGGAAGTGCTGCCTCTGGCTCATTTGCCAATAATTTTGAGGAGATGGGCGGAGGAGGGCAGGCTGCGCCATGGGGCGGCGTGCAGGAGTACTATGCCAAGCCAAGCTCATACGGGAGGCCCCAGGGCCGCCCATGGGAGCAAGGCATGCCGAATTTGGCAGGTTACAGGCCAGGCCCGCCGATGCCGGTGAGGGAGAAAGTTGGTGGGCATCATGGGCCACTGAGTGCGTTGAGGGATCATGAGCATGCCATGGACAAAAGAACTCTTGATGAACTCGGGGCAGAAAGGAAGGAGGGTGTGCTGCCAAAGTACGCTCAGTCTGAGGCGGATACTAAGCGTGCTAAACAGTGAGTATACTTCTGCTGCATGATTGCATCCATACTATCACCTCTAAGACCTATCTGTGTTCTAAAATTTTACAATTGAGAAGCGTCAACAAGGACTGAGTGCAATCCATTTTCTATAATTTTGACGACATACAACAGGGCCAGCCCTTTGCTGTAGGTTAGATTAGATTTTATTATCAGAATATGCTCTGCTAATTGCTATTTCGAGTTCATCACGATAAGCAAGCCTGCTGTCATTTAATTAATTCTTCTGTATAGCTACATGGCACATTTGATCATGGTCGCCCGTGGTGGCTCCAATAACTAGAGTTAGAGAGCTGTCAAATGAATCAATACATCGTAACATTATTAATAAGAGGGGCCAAAGTTTCTATCACTAGAAAATTCATTGGCATATTAAATGATTAACTAGATGATATGCATGCATTTTGGAGAACATGTGGGGAGCCCTGACCCCTGCCAGTCCCCATCCGCCGCTCATGGTCGCACCTGATAGAGCAAATATGTACTTATTTCATACTCCCTCCGTCCTGAAATAAGTGACTAGAATTTGTCTAGATTCGCATGTATCTACACACTAAAACGCGTCTAGATACATGTGAATCTAGACAAAACAAAAAGTCACTTATTTCAGGATGGAGGTAGTACATTAGTTGTGGTGCATTTGGTCATGGTCGCACCAGACATAATGGATATAGCATTCTGTGGAAATATAAATGCAAAAAGAACATTTGAATATTTCCCCTTAAAAATGCAACTTTATGAGTCTTAAATGGGAAGTGCTGATATATTGCAGAAAACCTTAATGGACAATGCTCTGTACATTGCTCAGCTATGTTGATTGGAATTAGTGGTTATAAGATTTTGAGTTTTTCTTAGCATAGGAATACATGTCAATATTCCCAACCTGCAAGTTCTGATAGCATGGTTGAATTTCCATATTTTAACGCATCTGAACTTTTTAATCAATATCACTTGCAGGCAATATGCTCAGAGGTCTCGTGTTCGGAAGCTCCAGTATATTGCAGAGCTTGAGGGTAAAGTCCAATCATTACAGGTAAGCTTAGGCAACAAATGGTTTTTGATTTCTGTTCCACAATTCAGTGTTGTATTTGGCAAAAAGTAAAATATTCATGTCTGAATAATGCAGTCAGAAGGGATAGAAGTGTCTGCTGAAATGGAGTTTCTTAATCAACAAAATATAATGCTAGACTTGGAAAATAAGGCCTTGAAGCAAAGGCTGGAGAGTATAGCTCAGGAGCAAGTAATTAAACGTGGTAAGTATGTCGACTTGTATTTTTGTTTTCTTATTTTATAGAATTTTCTATACAATTTCTTCTGGATAGGAGAAATATGGAACTACTGTTAAATATACATGGTGCTCAAATTCAGAAGAGTTGTCTTCCCTTTGTACTTTCCTCTCTGTAAAAAGTCACTTTTTGAACTTCAGGCGGAGGTAGCCTTAGAAAAGTTTGATATCAAGCGCTACTGTTCTAGATGAACTCAAAATGACAACTAGTATTTGTTTATTGTTCAAAGACGTAATGAACATTGAATTTTACAAGTTAGAAATAAAATTACCTGCCACTTTTCCAAGCCAAGGTTGTAGATTGGTCTTGGACCTTACCTAAGCTTTGGAGAGGATACAAATAGTCACATCTTTCTTTGATAATTTCTCAAACATATCAGCATCATAGATAACACTGATGTAACCAAATTTGCTAAAATTCTGAATGCACATGTATATTTCTATGAATTTCCGAGTTAAACTTCTATGGCCCATTCAGATTTCAAATGCATAGTCAACATGCCACTGATTGTATTTCACAGTATGTTATTAACTTGTCATAACTTCTTTATTTCAAATAGTGAATTATTAGCTAAACGACTCTTTGGTAACCTAACGAGCTTACATTTCCTAAAAGAAGTTGAGAGATTGATGCCTTATTGAGGAATTTATGAGATTATGCGAACATCTTCTGTGCAAGATTCAGTTTTATGGGGTTATTAATTTTCTTTACCGAAAGCTGAATACCACCCATGAGATTTTGTTCTGATCAGAAATAAAGGAACAACAAAACGGTCTGACCATTTTTTGCTTTAATTATTGCAGTTCAACAGGAGATGTTTGAGCGGGAAATTGGTCGTCTCAGGTCATTGTATCAGCAGCAGCAGCAGCCACCACAACCTCCTACTCTTGGTCGTAGTAACAGTAGAGACCTTGACTCGCAGTTTGCAAACATGTCTTTGAAACACAAAGACACCAACTCTGGGCGCGACGCTATCTCTGGGCCTCTTCGTACTTAGTTCTTTCAGCCTTTCGTTCTTTGTGAGTTATACATCAGTTGCCACAACTCCTAGACCGCTCTCTTGTGGATGTGAATCTGCACCAAGAATCCTAAAAGGAGAAAGCATCAGGAAAGGAGCAGCACACTTGGAATTGTGCCCCTATCACTTGGTGAATAACTCTGGAAAGGCTAATAACTGTGGATCTGATCTTCATTCTTTCTCTCGGGATATGCACCTGGCGGTCATCCTCAGCTCACTGCCATTGTTGATGCTCTCGACCGTCGGAGGTGTTTAGGGTTTTCTTTGTAGCCGGATGCTTTTCGTGCATCGTTGTACCATTTTCGGATCCTAGGGTTCTCATTTGTTCCTGTGGTCTTGTTTTTCTATGCTGCCTTCTTTGTGCATCTTAGCCATATTTGCATTTATAGTCCGCTTAATTTGTCAATGGAATGTGGAGCACTAGTCAGTATCTGATACAGATGCTTTTAAATGTGCCACATCTTTGAGAACTGTATGATGTGTCATTGGTGATTCAATAAGCTAGTGCAGATGAAGTATTAGCATTCTCCAGAGTTGCAACTGATGTTGACATGCTGCAACCTCACTGTAAAATCGTGACATGCTTCTTGTTAGTAGACATAATTTCAGTACAAGTACTTAATTATTTTGTATGTGATCATTGCTGTGGTTATGAATTGAAGTAAAATGGGACTCTCACAGTTCCCCAGGAAGTCAGGGTTGTGCTTGAAAAGATTGGTATGCGTAGTTGGGTGGTAAAATGGAAGGCAAGCTAGATGGCAAGTTGGCAGCACATGATATGTAACAATCCTTCAGGGTTAGCTCATGCAATCAACTTCTATGTTGTGCAACAAATTTGGCACAAAGATTCAACTTTCCAGTTCACATTGAGTTGGAAGAAACAAAAGGGCATTGGGTTTATCGTTCCTCTGGATAAAATTAGTGGTCTTGAAAATACACAAATATAATTAGTTATATCGTACTAGCAGTGAAACAAACATAAATAAAAAACTAAAACTAATGCAAGGGCGAAATGACAAATGTACTCTCTCCGTTCAAAATATAAGATGTTTTAGGTTTGTGAAGAAAATATATCTAGACTTGTTTTAGTGTGTAGATTCACACTAAACCTAAGTGGTTTAGTGAACCTATGTACTAAAAAAAGTTTAGATACATTTGCTTCACAAAGCTAAAACGTCTTATATTTTAAAACGGAGGGAGTAGACAATAACCATGTCTAGTTTGGATGTAAGACAGGTACCCGAACGACTGGACAGTATGTTAAACTGATGTTGAAAATTTCTAGGGATTTTATCGTCAATGTATTTGCAGTTCAACCCGAATCGATATAACCCACAAAAGTTAAAGCCGAATCAATATAACCCACAAAAACCCACCGCCGTCCAGCACCCACACATCCTGTCTTGCTTTCTTTGAGGCAAACCAACAAGAATTTTGAACCATCAATCTTATGACCCAACAGAATAAATTTCCTGATGATTGGGACCTAAAAAAATGGGATAGGGTTCCTGCAGTCCAGAGAGAATCTAAGTGTTTTCACCTTGATTTGGTGTGGCATCTGTTGTTCTGCAACTAAATTCCAGATGATTGTCGTAACTATTCTTTCAATCCCATCCTAGAAATCCAGCTAATTATAAATTCATAACAAACTGCAGCATTTCAGTGTGCAACTAAGGAACTAGTGACAGTACATGGACAGATTACAGCTCCAAAGACTAATGTCCAGACATCCATGTAGAAGGATACATCAAATGACAGAAATCGCAACTAATCTGCCTTCTGACGATAAGCTGGTTTACACATATCATGTTGATCCCGATGAACAAGGGTGCAACTAAACTTCATTGCTGGTTTGAATCAACTTCCATTTGTTCTGCAGGTTTGTTTGATTTAAAATCAGCCACTGCTTTGTCAAAAGTCCCTCTAACATGCTGCCCCATCACCATCAAGTCCTGTAAAGCATCTTTCATTACATCCTTTGCTGGATCTCCTGACAAAAGAACGAAGATGCATCATAAGAGTGTGAGCACTCTCTTCGAGGGAATATAGAAGAAAAAGGAAACTGGGAAGTGGTTAGTGGGAAATGAGATGGTGTCAACAGTTTTGTTCTTCGAGTTGAATTTCCTCTAAACAGAAACTTCAATTTCACTATACGGTTCGTAGAGGAAAGATGAAGTCTTAACAAGCTACCCCAAACGCATTATGACATCCTATATGAAGATATATTTTCTGAATACTAGAGGCCTGTTTGGTTCAGTTCCTGACCCAGGATCCTCTGCCCTTCAGCCAGAGACAAGCCAAACTCTCTTGGCCCTTGTGTTTTCGTGAATCCAGATCACATGAGTGGAACAACCTACAGATTATTTTCGTGGACCTGAACAAATCAGGGCATCCGTGTCTGTCCATGATCCTAGTACATTTACGTTTTCTGCCGTTTCCTAAGATCTGTGTGGTTGTGTTTGCATTCACATATTCGTCAGACCAATGGTTGTTTATGTGCTGAATTCTTGTTGATCCACGAGGTCCAGAATGTTAATGGGTTCACGAGATTCACATATGTTGCTTGGACTAGTTAAACTTGTTAACAAGACTACAATACCTGCTACTTTCAAATGTGTGTGTATCCTCGGTCCAAATTACAGAGTTTTTTCAGCAGAATCACACTTGTTCATTTCTAGATGCTTGCCTTCATATGTCAAGCCTCTCTTGTTCATGCTTTCAGTTTCACAAAAACGAACAAATTACCGTATCATCTAGTTAATAATCGGTTCACTGCTAGAATATATATGTCTTGTCGTTGCCAAATTTCCCATGCAGATAGAGTAGCATGGTCGATGTGACCGCAAAAATATTTTCTTGTATTTATGGAGCCAATGTACAGCCAAACATTTTTTTATCTGGATCTAGATTCTGGAAGAAGTGTATTTGAGAATCAGGAGCAGGCAGCTAGAAAATAAGGATTCAGAGCTCTACCGAACAGGGTCTAGGTATTAGAAACCAAGTACCTGCTTGAGATACAACTATTGGAAGTAGCATAACGAATGCGATTCTTGCCATTTCATTCGACAAGCATTAAAAATAAAGCATGTCTAAAAGCAACAATTAAGTCTACAAGGACTTTCAAATGAATATCAGGATAATATGATACAATACAGTACCTGTAGTCTGAACTCTTATGTTGACCTTCTTGTCAGCAGGATGAGGGATGCTATATCCACAAAATGCTACCCTTGGGCTGTGGATACAAAATGGAATCAGAAAGATAGAAATGGCATTTGTGAGGTTTTAGCTTCTGGTAGAAGTATAACTGAAGACCTTTGACACCTTTGCGAGCGAACTACCAAACAGTTAGGAAAAACGATACAACTTCCAATTACACATATTAAGTGTTCAACTTGGAAGTCATAGATGTTTTCTATTTATTCAGAGCTAAACTAGAACAAGTGGTCCCCTTAACACATTGAATTGGAAAATCAAAGGTGTATCTGCTGAGCTAAGTTCATGCACATACCAAACCAATCCAGTAACATCAATCTAGTTTCATAAGGATTGTCCGCGAGGGTATAAAGAAAGTTCTGAGCAAAACAAGCACCTGAGTTCATCAACACAGGCAAGATGTTTGGTAGTCTAATCTTGGCCGTGCAACTTACTAGGTATACCATGTAGATCGTAACTAAGTTGATAATCCAAATACATGACCATAAATCAACATCATGTTGACAATCATAACAGCAGATAAAAATGGTTTGTTTCATCAAACGGCCTACAGCTTTCTTTCTTTCTTAGTTTCTGGGGATGAATACATAAAGTAAGAGAAACTAGAGTATTTAGCATCCTGCACAGGCAACTGACTAAAACTATATACTCGTCAGCAGGTACTCAGCAAAAGAAAAGCTAATAAGACAAGTTATTTCTGTTGAAGGCTCATTACAGTAGTGTTAGTAATAGCTACACACTGGCGAGGATCAGGATTGGCGATTTACGTTGGTAAAGCATCAATGGGCGAAGTGACCATGCTCCTTGGTCAGTGGATGGCATATTATTCGCAGTTCGCATTGAACCCGATTTCCAGTTGCTCTATCCAAGCAAGTTTCTCACTAAAACTGATATTGCCCATCACAAATCAATAATATAAGAACACGATTTCGATTCTCTAATCACGCTTCTACAGTTCCACCACAGAATTAGCAATACTTCACAAGTAGACCGGTAAACTTTTAGAGAACAGGGAACGGAGAAAGATAAACAAACGTCACTCACTCCTGGTTGAGGACAAATCTGACGGAGTTGGCGAGGGTGTGATCCTCCTCCATGATGGAGAAGGTCGACGCGGTCGAATCCGCGACCGAGCCGTGCTCCATCACCGCTTCCTGCGGATCGAGGCGGACGGAGAAGGGATTTCTCACGAGGGATGCGCAGGAGGCGAAGGACGGGGTCGGTGATGGCGGCGGCGGCGGCGCTGTGGCTGGGACACGGGAGGCAAACTTTACGTGGTAGGAGTAGCAGCGACCGATCTCTAGCAGGGACTGGATACCGTCGGATCATCATCTCAAGGCATCTACACCGAGCCGACCCAAACGGTCAACCGAAACCGTCTGTTTCTGTTCGTTTTGGTTAACCCGTGGTTGTTTTTGGATCAACCGCATCCAGCGGCCCGTCTGTCCGTCTTCTCCACGCTATCACCGCTTGACACCCTCGACGATGAGACGTTAATGGCAACGCGATGTCAGCGGCTTTTCGCGCGGCCAGCGTTTTCCGTCATTGAAGCTTTCCGTTTTCCAAGCACGCCTCACCTTCCGTGGACAGAAAACTTCTCGCGCCTCCTCGGTCGTTTCCCGCCTTCGTCGCCTGCGCGGCATAGACAACAAGCCCAAGAAAGAGCAAACCAGCAGCCGAAAAAGCGCCAGGCACCAGCAGGCATGCCTCGCCGCAAGATCGCCAACTGCACCAAGATCCGGGAGATGTGTTGCACCCGCTTCCCGGAGCGACGTCGTCGACCTCCAGGCCACGTTTTGTCCCAACACATGACCGAGGCACACATGGTGGCCTTCGAGGAGGAAGGTCGTGTGGCCGATGCGACGCTGGAGCAGGTGGTGGAGGCGGACGCAAAGGTGGTCGCCCAATGATCGGTGCGCGAGATTCACCACGTCGTCACCAAGGATGCGATGGCCAAGGAGGCCGCATCAGCGGCCCTCCGCGAGATCCGTCACGAGGCGTCCATGACCACGTTGGAGGCGATGGCCAAGGAGGCCACCAAGGTCGCCGTCCGCGACCTACGCCACGCCACCGCCACGCGCAGGGAGGTGGAAGCGGCGGAGCACGCCGCCGACACGGCATTAGAGGAGGCGCGTGTGGCTACGACCACCGAGGTGGTGGTCGCGTGGGCTCTCATCGATGGGGACAAGACAGAGGTGCAGGAGGACGACGGGGAAGAGGGGATGAGGTGGATCAACCGAAGGCAAAGGCAGAGGAGGGAGAGGAGGCAATCGCCGTCCCCTGCAGATCGTGCAAGCGTTGGGCTTTGATGTGCTCAGATCACTGTAGAGCTTCGTTGGGAGACCCCAAGAGGAAGGTGTGATGAGCACAACAACAAGTTTTCCCTCAGTAAGAAACCAAGGTTATCGAACCAGTAGGAGGAAGGAAACGACTCAAAGGTGTTGCTAGCAACTTGGAAACCTACACAACACAAACTCAAGACTTTGCCCCAACGAACAGTGAGGTTGTCAATCTCACCGGTTTGCTGAAAACAGAGGGTTAACTGTATGGTGTGTAAGGTAATAGTGGTTTGCAGAAAGTTAACATTAACAGTGGAAGATGTATCAATGGTAAAGATTGGACAGGAGTGCATAGTTTACTAGAGGTGTTCTCCTTAAGATAAACAAACATAGCATACTGGATAAACAAATTACGGCAGGGCAATTGACAGGAATGAGCAAGGCATAACAATGCAATACTAGACATTCATGATCCTATGAGATTCAATTGGACAATACAATAAGATACATAGACCGTCATCCAACTGCATCTATGACTAGTAATCCACCTTCAGGTTATCATCCGAACCCCCTTCGGTATTAAGTTGCAAGCCACGAATAACTTCTTTAAGAAAAGTGTGTAAGGTAAACAATCCACTTGTTCCATGAACAAGAGACCGTTGTTTTCTCCCTAGTAGCAACAACACATCTACAATCTTAGAGATTTAGGTCACTTCCCTTAGATTAAATAGAGGCATAAACCCACTATCGAGCATAAATACCACCTCATGGAGTCACTAGCATCTACTTGTCCAAGATAGCCACTAGAAACGGAGAGCATGCAAGATCTCAAACAATACAGACATGATAGAATCAATAAGACAAAACAATTAATCAATCTGACATAGTAATCTCAATATCCATCGGATCCCCGCAAACACAACATGCATGATTACAAATATATGATCTTGATCATGAACGGAGCTCACAAGATCTAAACATGGTAGCACAAAGGAGGAGATACAACCATCTAGCTACTACATGCACCCGTAGTCCAAGGTGGAACTACACACACTTCATACCGGAGGCTGGCATGATGAAAAATAAGGCCTCTGGGATGATCTCTCCTCCGGCAGGGTGCCGGGAAGATCTTCAGATCCCCCCGGTTTCGTGGAATATTGATCGGGTACTTAGGGTTTTGGTATCGGAGGGTCTTTATAGGCGAAGAGGCGAGGTAGGGTGGCAGCCAGGGCGGCCGCACCCGTGTGGCCCCCTAGTGGCTCCCCTTCGTCTTGTCTTCTGGCTCCGTGTTCCCCACGGTAAAATATTGACTTTGGCATTTGTTCCGTCCAATTATGAGAATATTGATTTTCTGCCTTTTCTGGAACCAAAAACAGAAGAAAACATGCAACTGGCACTGTGGCATCTTGTTAATAGGTTAGTCCAGAAAAACATATAAAAACACCTCAAAGTATAGACAAAGCAAAGCAAAGTAGATACTAAACAAGCATGTAACATAAAAAATTATAGATACGTTTCTGATATATCAGGCTTCGGCCCCAACGGGGCTTCGGATGGGGTGTCCCTGACCGAGGTAGAAGTCGTGAACCGGGCGAAGGCCTTGGCAGCGACGGCGGCGAATGAGCTTGCCGACCAGGAGACGAGGGACCACTATGCCACCGATATGGATAAGGCCCTGGTGAACCAAGCGACAGAGGACCACAGGAAGAATGCGGGCAAGGAGGTGGCTCACTTCCATGTCCGCAACCGTTACTTACTAACGCCTCAAAGGCGGTCATCCGTCCGCCAGGCATCGATCGACGGGTCCAAAGAATGCGAAGAACGGACCGCGACAACGGTGGTCGCGGCACCAACGGCGAGTTGCCGTAGGGACGGCCTCCTCTAGTAGTAGTAGTCCTTTTTATTTTATTTAAATGTGCCTTTTTATAATTGGCAGGGCCTAATATAATGAAAAACAAGTTTAAATAGTAATGTTTCACTTACATATGGGCCCATACCGGCCAACTGGCAGACACCCGCGTGGCCCGCGCTGCGTCCGGGCCGCCACAACCGTTGCCCAAATTTGGCGCACGAATGGGTCGAGCCGGACGCGTCTGTCTGGATGGGTCGTGCCGCTAGGACCGTGCACGTCCCGCGTGTCCGCACGGACGCGTTTGGACGCGCTCGTATGAGTTAGGTCGACCCGGTGAAGATGCTCTCAGTTAACATGCAGATAGTCAGCTGCCACATCACCGAGTGGTGAAATACATGCAAAACATAAGAATGACATTCGTACCAAGGGAGCGACTACACCGAGATCGACCTTGTTCTCAGGGAAATTGATATCAACATCTCCATCAACGCCTTCCAAGTGGCCGACAAGCACGTCGATAGTTGGTTTTGGGATACGAATTAATAGGATATCAATACCAACAAGTTAAAATTTCTTTTCTGGAAACTCATCTAAAAAGAACTCTGAGGTTAAGCGTGCTTGGCCTAAAGCAATGTGAGGTTGAGTGACCAACCGGAAAGCTATTTTCGAGTGCGCACGAGTGAGGACAAGTGTGCACAGAAGACGTACTAGTGTTGGTCTGTGGGGTCATCTTAGAGATCCTAGAAAGCTGTCAGGGTGACAGCAGCTAGTCCAGAGAGGCCACTGTGTTACAAATTGTCTACTAGTCTATGGGGCCTTGGATGAATTGTCCGAGAATTTATATTATGCATATCACCATGATCCTGTAATCAGTCAGTCGTAGCACATAACCGTCAAGTATCAAAGTAAACATTCATTACTTAAGCGGATACAAGTATACCTTAATGCCATTATGGATATAACGATCATCATTAGCGGAACGTTAATAAAGCATCGAGTCGAGCCATGCGTTAACCTATAGGCAGCTGACTGGTAGAACGTCATAGCTCGCATAGTCGTCGATGTCACCATCTTCTTTACTTTCTTCTCAAATTTGACCAAGTTAATAGCCATGAACAATACCGGTGAGTACTTTGAATGTACTCACAAACCACCTTAAGGACAATAATAAAGGATATGTAATATGGCCGTGGTAATAGGAATGCTCCATGAGAGGTTTTTTATAAAATAGTTTTTCTTGTAGATATAGCATCTCTATATATTGGTTGAAAACTTTTATAAAACATTTTGAAAACCATTTGAAAAGTTTGGAAACTACTAGGACTGGGTCACCCATTTTTCCTTCCTTCCGATTATCTCATGACCAAACTCTTTTCCTTCCTTTCCGACTATTCCATGGTAAAAACATTTCCAAAGTCTTTGCTTTTTTGAAATCCTTTTTGAAAACAAAACCAACACCTCTCTATAGCAACTTTTCCCAAACGTCCATGACCGAGGACTCGGCTATTCGAATATATCTACACTCCGCAGAGGTTGTTGATGGTTGTGAAATATAGTCATCCACGTCCACATTTAAACTAGATATTATTCATATATTTGATAAAATATCTCTCTAAAGCCTGCCACTAATGTCTAATAATCAAAGGGGTATGCAATCCTTTCTTGCTATTTTCCCTGCGTAGAAAATGACGTATGATGATGATCACAACATAAATGTCAAAGATATGAGATTTCCAACACGTCAAATAAGCCATGAGCCGTGAAGTGGATCCAGAAGACTTAACGACCAACTATACGACAGGAAATTTATTCCGGTCGTATAGTTGTTGTCAACTCTATTAGGTCAAATAGAACAACTTTCGTGAAGGGATCCCTATATAAAGAGGCTTCGGGCGACAAGAAATAGCGCTTCTTTTCAACCTCAACTCTCCCTGCCACCATAAGCCTCCACGCTGGAGGAATAGATCTAGATCTAAATCTCCAAACCCTTCTCCATCACCATAGCCATACTCCACCACTTGTAATAGTAGATCTCTTCTCCAATTGGCGATATTGTAAGACTATTTGCTATCAATCTTATGATCTCTATTACAGTGTTTATGATTGTTGATTTCATCTCTGTGTGTGAGTAATTCTCCTTGGGCTAGCGGCTTCATCCTAGCAATGTAGCTTTTTGTGCATGTTATTTATCATAGATGGGATCATGTATTAGTTTGTATGACTTGATAATTACAATACCCTATCTTGCCTCAATCTAAGGACTTGTCAGGTACCCAAGATCCTGAGGATTTATCCAGGTATAGGGAGTGTGAGTGATAACTGATCTGCGGCTTGGGAACCCTAGTGACAGAAGGGGTAGTATGACTGTATGTGAGGGATTCACTTGGGATTAACAGTGACATCAGTATGCATATCATTAGTTCTCTTTCTTCTATGGATAAGACTAGTAGGTTATTTCTATAAGCGGTTGTAGAGGCAATAATAATTATGAATGCACTATCCACATATAATTATCTTGCTCTAACAATTACATGTACACTTTATTATTATCTTTTATTCCCATCAGATGTTTTGCACAGCTACTGGTGAAACCGAAAGCCCTAGGTCCTCTCTCTCCATCGTCAACAACAACAAAAAGATCGCAAATTCTGTAGGGTTCGCAGCATAGAAAACAAAAAATTTCCTACGATGTGAACTATGTACCAAGATCTATCTACTAGATACAAACAACGGGCGGATGTATATCCGTAGAGAACATACCCTTGAAGACCGACAAAGCTTAACGAGTTCAACTCGTGGTTGATGTAGACGTTCTCTTGCCGATCTCAAGATCGAGAGGAAGTCCTAGCGCCGCAAATCAGCAGCGCATCCGTGCTCGCACACATGTTCGAGGCACCGAGCAACCTCCGCCTCCTCGCTCCAGCGATGCAGCAGAAGCACAACTCTTTCTTGCCGAATAGCCACCAGGAACATGTATCTCGCTAGTCCGAGACCATGGGGAATAAATTCTAGAGGGGGAGAGAGATCCTTCACGAGGAGGTGTGAGAGACAAGTGAGGAGGGGGGGCTCCTTTTATAGGAGGAGGGGGGGCACCCAAGGGGGTGGCCGCCATGGGGCTGCCCTCCCTCCTTCATTCATGTGGGTGGACACTCCACTCACAAAATGCCCTTTAAATTTCCTCCACTCAAAAGTCCACTCAAATTCCCATTAAATTTCCACCAAATTTAATGCAAACTCTCATTAAATAAAACTCTTTTATTTTATTCAGAATTTTGTCAATTACACCGGAAGAGTTTCTTGATAACATGCAGATACTTCGGATGAATGCTCATCACACCATTACACTAATGTTGTGATCCCGTTATTAACAACATCCAATGTCCATGATCAGGAAACCTTGATCATCTTGTTAATCAACGAGCTAGTTTATGAGAGAGGCATAACTAGGAACTTTCTGTTTGTTTATTAAACACACATGTATTAACGTTTCCGTATTAATACAATTATAGCATGCAAAATAAACATCTATCATATACTTGGAATACACATAATAAACACTTTATTATTGCCTCTCAGGGCATATTCCCTTCAGTCTCCCACTTGCACTAGAGACAATAATCTAGTTACATAGTGATAAATCTAACACCCATTGAGTTCTGGTGTTGATCATGTTTTGCTCTAGGGAGAGTTTTAGTCAACGGATCTGCTACATTGAGATCTGTATGTACTTTACAAATCTTTATATCTCCATCCTTGACATGCTCGCGGATGGAGTGAAACCGGCGCTTAATATGCTTGGAATGCTTGTGAGACCTTGGCTCTTTGGCATTGGCAATGGCACCATTGTTGTCACAATAGATCACCATTGGGTCCAACGCGTTTGCCACCACTCCTAGTTCGGATATGAACTCCTTCATCCAAATCGCTTCGAGCCGCTCAAGCAGCAACATATTCGGCCTCCGTTGTTGATCCCGCTACCACAGGTTGTTTGGAGCTCCTCCAACTAACCGCTCCGCCATTCATGAGAAATATGTATCCGGATTGAGACTTAGAGTCATCCGGATCGGTGTCAAAGCTAGTGTCGACATAACACTTAGCGACGAGCTCTTCTTCACCTCCGTATACAAGAAACATATCCTTAGTTCTTCGTAAGTACTTAAGGATATTCTTGACCGCTATCCAGTGTTCCGAACCTGGATCCGATTGGTACCTACTAGTCAAACTAATAGCATGTGCCACATCCGGTCTTGTACATAGCATGGCGTACATTATAGAGCCTATGGCTGAAGCATAGGGGACTTTGTCCGTTATCTCTCTTTCTTCCGCCGAAGCCGGACTTTGAGTCTTACTCAATGTCTTGCCTTGCAACATAGGTAAGAACCCCTTCTTACTTCCGTCCATTTTAAACTTCTTTTAAAATCTTATCAAGGTATGTACTTTGCGATAGCCCTATTAGGCGCCTAGATCTATCTCTATAGATCTTTATGCCTAATATGTATGACGCTTCACCTAGGTCCTTCATTGAAAATTTGCTGTTTAGATAACTTTTAACACTGTTTAAAAGATCTATATCATTTCCGATCAATAATATGTCATCCACATATAATATCAGAAATGCCACATTGCTCCCACTCACTTTCTTGTAAATACAAGCTTCTCCATAAGTTTGGACAAATCCAAACTCTTTGATCACCTCATCAAAGCGGAGATTCCAACTTCGTGATGCTTGCTTCAATCCATAGATGGATCGCTGAAGCTTGCACACCTTGTTAGCATCCTTAGGATCGAAAAAACCATTTGGTTGTATCATATACAACTCTTCTTCAATATTACCATTGAGAAACGCGGTTTTGACATCCATCTGCCATATCTCATAATCGAAATATGCAGCAATTGCTAACATAATCCTAACTGACTTTAGCATCGCTACGGGAGAGAAAGTCTCATCGTAGTCAACTCCTTGAATTTGTTGAAACCCTTTGCGACAAGTCGAGCTTTATAGACGGTCACATTACCATCAGCATCAGTTTTCATTTTGAAAATCCATTTGTTCTCCACGGCCTTTCGGTCGTGAGGTAATTCCACCAAGTTCCAAACTTGATTTTCATACATGGATTCCATCTCGGATTTCATGGCTTCTAACCATTTGTTGGAATCCGGGCTCATCATCGCTTCTTCATACGTCGCAGGGTCATCATTTTCATCAACCATGAAATTCATGACAGGATTTCCGTACAGCTCGGGAGCTGCACGCGTCCTGTTTGACCTGCGAGGTTCGGTAGTACTCTCTTTCGGAGTTTCATGATCAGTATCATTAGTTCCCTCTTCAACAGGCGGAGCCAACTCCGGAACAACTTCTGGCGCTGCGCTACTCGCCATACTTTGAAAAGAAGGTTCCACAACCTCTTCGAGTTCTACCTTTCGACTACTCACACCTTTCGCGAGAAACTCTTTCTCTAGAAGGATCCATTCTTGGCAACAAAAACCTTGCCCTCGGATCTGTGATAGAAGGAATACCCAATAGTTTCTTTAGGGTATCCTATGAAGACACATTTTTCCGCTTTGGGTTCGAGTTTATCCGGTTGAAGTTTCTTCACATAAACATCGCATCCCCAAACTTTAAGAAATGACAGCTTAGGTTTGTTTCCAAACCACAATTCATACGGTGTCTTTTCAACGGATTTAGATGGTGCCCGATTTAAAGTGAATGCAGCAGTTTCTAGTGCATAACCCCAAAATGACAACGCAAGTCCGTCAGAGACATCATAGATCGAACCATATCTAATAAAGTACGATTACGACGTTCTGACACACCATTTCGCTGTGGTGTTCCGGCAGGTGTGAGTTGTGAAACAATTCCACACTCTTTCATGTGAGTGCTAAACTCGTAACTTAGATACTCACCTCCACGGTCGGACCGTAGAAATTTGATCTTTCTATTACGATGATTTTCCACTTCATTCTGAAATTCCTTGAACTTTTCAAAGGTTTCAGACTTGTGTTTCATCAAGTAGATATAACCGTATCTACTCAAATCATCCGTGAAAGTAACAAAATAACGATATCCACCTCCAACGACACACTCATTGGACCACATACATCGAATGTATGATTTCCAATAAATCGCCTGCTCCATTGAACCGGAAACGGCGTTCTAGTCATCTTGCCCATAAGGCATGGCTCACATGTATCAAATGATTTATAATCAAGTGATTACAAAAGTCCATCCGAATGGAGCTTCTTCATGCGTTTAACGCCAATATGACCTAGACGGTAGTGCCACATATATGCGGATATATCATCATTAAGTTTAATCCTTTTAGCATCAACATTATGAATATGTGTAACATTATCATCGAGATCTAATAGAAATAAACCATTCATCATCGGTGCATGACCATAAAAGATTTCAATCATATAAATGGAACAACCATTGTTCTCGGATTTAAATGAATAACCACTTCGCATCAAACACGATCCAGATACAATGTTCATGCTCAGTGTAGGCACCAGATAACATTTATTCAAGTTTATAACTAATCCCGACGGCAAGTGGAGAGGCAGCGTTCCGACGGCGATCACATCAACGCTTGATCCATTGCCGACACGCATCTTGACCTCACCCCTTGCTAGCGGTCGCTTGTTCCGCAGCCCCTGATTCGAGTTACAAATATTAGCAACTGAACCGGTATCAAATACCAGGTGCTACTGCGAGCACTAGTCAAGTACACATCAATAACATGCATATCATATATACCTTTGTTTGCCTTGCGGCCTTCTTGTCCGCCAGATACTTGGGGCGCTTATGCCGATGGCTCCCCTTACAATAGTAGCACTTTCGAATCGACTAAGGTCCAACTCGGGTTTCTTTTTAGGCGCTGCAACAGCTTGCCGCCTTACTTCCCTTCCGCTTTTCCCTTCTTGTCTTTCTTGAAACCAGTGTTCCTATTGATCATCAACACTTGATGTTCCTTTTGATCTCCACTTAGCTTTTAAGCATTGATGTAAGCTCGGGAGACTTCTTCATGCCTTGCATATTATAGTTCATCACGAAGCTCTTATAGCTAGGTGGCGAGACCGAACACGATGGATGCCTAAGTCAATGGGAATCGATATTCCCAAGGACACAAGCTTATCGGCGTAACCCGACA
Organism: Avena insularis; assembly: GCA_023614405.1. Lineage (NCBI taxonomy): Eukaryota > Viridiplantae > Streptophyta > Magnoliopsida > Poales > Poaceae > Avena > Avena insularis. The sequence goes on from CM042691.1 coordinate 258,215,687, forward strand.
TCTTGAGTACATGCTCACTAACAGAGCTGTGCTCTTCCATCATGCAGCTAAAGAACTTTTCTGAAGCGTTGTAGCTCTCTACAGCAGCATGTGTGTCGAAAATCATTTTCAACTCACCCATTGTATCAAATGCATTGCTGTTTTCGAAACACTTTCGAATTTCCGGCTCTAGCCCATATAATATGACGCAATGAACTAAGTTGTGGTCCTCCTGACGAGTCTGATAGACATTCTTCTCCTCGTCAGGGGCATCATCAAAAAGGTGGGGGCCTAACGGCTTCTAGCACATATTGCTTTTGTGCAGCAGAGGAGAATCCTCAAATTCATGGCCCATTCGGTAAAGTTGCTACCGCTCGCTAGTTTCTCTTTCTCCATGAACACATTGAAATTAAAAGCAGGTGGTGCCATCTACAACAGAATTTGTAAATTTTAGACTAAGTGTATGATAGATTGAGTTCAACTAATCCATATTACGAATGAACTCCCACTCAAAAACTACATCCCTCGTGCCTTTTTGGTGATTACATGAACCAAATCCACTACACCAAGTCCGATCATCACGTGAGTCGGTATAGCTTCAAAGGCGAGCATCAAATGGGCATCATATCAACTATATGACTCATGCTTAACCTTTCGGTCCGTGTTCCGAGGCCATGTCTGTACATGCTAGGCTCGCCAAGTTAGAACCTTAGTATTCGCGTGTGTAACTGTTTTACACCCGAAATATGGTCGTGGATCCAAGAACACCCGATCATCACGTGATGTCTTGGAGCGACGAAAACATAATCGGTGCATACTAAAGGAAGAACACATTCTTATCTTGATATTTAAATGAGGGATCATCTTATTATGCTAACAAAGCGCTAAACAAGCAATATAAGATGCTATCAAACATCATATGTTTATTAGTGAAATGATATGGTTCCCGCAGATGATCTCTATCATGTGCATCGTGGTATGATCACTATCATACCTATATGTGTAAATCCAAGGTCTATGGATTTTACACGCTATGTGTGTTGTAATAGTATCATCTCATACTTCTACTTACAACACTACCATATCATAACACTAGCCCATCAACAATCTAAACTAGACACCTCTAATTTATCCATTGCAAGTTTTACGTGGCTTAGGGCTTTCGAGATAGAACCGTTCTTACCTACGAACATGAACCACAACGAGGATAACCAAATTGTTGACAACTCTCTTGCAAAATAGATATTGACTATAGTAGGAGAGACAGACACCCGCTAGCCACTTATGCAAACTAGTTGCATGTCAAGCGTGGAACAAGTCTCATGTGCGAGGACATGTAAAGTTTGTCCGGGCCGCTTCATCCCACTATGCCACCAATATCCAAAATTACAACAAAGGAGCAACAACATGATCATCATCGCCCACATACTCATATGTGTACTACCCGTGTAAAGTATCTACGCATAGATCCGGCTCTGATACCACTGTAGGGTTCGCAGCATAGAAAACAAAAATTTTCCTACGATGTGAACTATGTACCAAGATCTATCTACTAGATACAAACAACAGGAGGATGTATATCCGTAGAGAACATATCCTTGAAGACCGACAAAGCTTAACGAGTTCAACTCGTGGTTGATGTAGATGTTCTCTTGTCGATCTCAAGATCGAGAGGAAGTCCTAGCGCCGCAAATCAGCAGCGCATCCATGCTCGCACACACGTTCGAGGCACCGAGCAACCTCCGCCTCCTCGCTCCAGCGATGCAACGGAAGCACAACTCTTTCTTGCTGAATAGCCACCGGGAACATGTATCTCGCTAGTCCGAGACCATGGGGAATAAATTCTAGAGGGGGAGAGAGATCCTTCACGAGGAGGTGTGAGAGACAAGTGAGGAGGGGGGCTCCTTTTATAGGAGGAGGGGGGCACCCAAGAGGGTGGCCGCCATGGGGCTGCCCTCCCTCCTTCATTCATGTGGGTGGACACTCCACTCACAAAATGCCCTTTAAATTTCCTCCACTCAAAAGTCCACTCAAATTCCCATTAAATTTCCACCAAATTTAATGCAAACTCTCATTAAATAAAACTCTTTTATTTTATTCAGAATTTTGTCAATTAATTTAATGACAAACATTCACAAATAACCCCTTGCTAGAATTCCATTTCACATGCATAACCACTTTATGCAATTTCACCCGAAAACCTGTTTCGGTATCTAGTGAAATAAATTCCTGCGCTTGTTCATTCTTTCGGCATGAAACATTTGCTCCAATTGGATGTTGGTGTCTCTTAAGTGTGTCACCCTACGGTTCGTGAATAATGCGGACATGATCGAGACCCCTCTCGGATCAATAATCAGAAGCGGGATCTGGAGACCCATACTGACTCCCACACATTCAACGATGACTTTCTTGTGATCGTTGGAACCTTTTACGCTAGTATCTTAATCCCTTTGTTTCACGATATATTACATGTCCGAGATTCGATCATCGGTATCTCCATACCTAGTTTGATCTCGTTACCGACATGCACTCTTTTCTCGTTCCTGTGATATAACATTCTAGTGATCAAATCACTTGCTTGCAAGCTAATCAATGTGATATCACCGAGAGGGCCCAGAGTATATCTATCCGTCATCGGGATGAACAAATTCCACTCTCGATCCATGAGCCTCAACATAACACTTTATTAGTTCTGAATCCATCTTTATAATCACCCTGTTACGGTGTGACGTTTGATGTTATCAAGAAACTCTTCTGGTGTTAGTGATTGACATGATCTCATGGTCTAAGGATTAGGATCACTTCGTAAGTTGTTATAGCAATATAAACTCAATGACTTTGATCGTAATGCTATACTTCGGATGAATGTTCATCACACCATTACACTAATGTTGTGATCCCGTTATTAACAACATCCAATGTCCATGATCAGGAAACCTTGATCATCTTGTTAATCAACGAGCTAGTTTATGAGAGAGGCATAACTAGGAACTTTCTGTTTGTTTATTAAACACACATGTATTAACGTTTCCGTATTAATACAATTATAGCATGCAAAATAAACATCTATCATATACTTGGAATACACATAATAAACACTTTATTATTGCCTCTTAGGGCATATTCCCTTCAAATTCTTGGTCCGGTGAAAATATAAAAGGAATTCTAAAACTCCCGAAGGTCCGTTTAAGTAATCTCACTTTGCTTTCTGCTTCTCAAGGATTTGATAAACCTAGGTCTACTAGGGAAAAAGAGCTATACTACATCCGTAAACCGGATCGATGGTATCAACCCTTTTTCTAGTGTCGTTGTCGGGGAAGCAATAGCTACCCTGGTGAGGTTAGTAGGAACCTTGCTAGTTTTAATTCTTGTTTTTAATTTTTGGTAGTTTGCTTTCAATCTTTATTTAAAAAACAAAAAAATAGTTAATCTTTTAATTCTTGTTTTTATCATCATTAGTATTTGTTTAAGAAAATCCAAAAACATAGGAAGTATGGCTGAAAAGAAGATAGGGGATTTTGGAACTCCAACAATGATTACTTGCATACTCCTATTACTCAGCTGGCAATTTCTACTGAAGATTATGAAATTAAGCCCCACTATTTAAGTTTGGTTCAACATAATCAATTTTGAGGCCCTGCTGTTGAAGATGCGGGTATGCACTTAAATACTTTTACTGAAATATGTGATATGATGCGCATTAAAGATGTTGACCCCGATGTGGTCAAGTTGCGCTTATGTCCTTTCTATTTTAGAGGAAGATGAAAAGAATGGTTTCTATCTTTTCCTAGAAATACTATTGCATCATGGGTGGAATGTACTTATTTATTTATGACTAAATTCTTTCCACCTGCAAAGACTATGCAAATAAGATCTAATATTACTGGTTTTATACACGAAGAGCGTGAGACACTAGCGCTTGCATGGGAGAGAATGAAAAAATGCATGAGAAACTGTCCCAGCCATGGGATGGAAGATTGGTTAATTCTCCATTTATTTTATAATGCGCTTAACCCTGTGTTAAAGTCTATGCTTGATACTACAGTTGGATGAACATTTATGGGTAAACAAATTACCGAAGCAAACCAGCAGCTAGACAATATGCAAGACATCCATGCCCAATGACATGTGGAAAGATCAAACACGAAGAAGGTGAACTCCGTCATACCTCAAGAAAATAAAAAACGCAATGCTAAGTTGGATGAGCTCATATTAGCCTTCAAAGGTAAGGAAACCTAGGTAAGAGCTACTCCCGATCCAACTATTGAAGAAATAAACTTCATAGCTCATAATGATTATAACCCTGCTTGGAAGAAGAATTATAATCCAAATTTTCAGAAACACTATTCTAGTCCTGGAGGTAGCTCTAATAATAATATGGCATCAAGTAATGGTAGTCTCCAAGAAACTCTTAAATCTTTTAGGTCTCACAAAATGAGCAAAACAATATTCTAGTCAAAATAATAGAGAACCATGATGCTATGCTTGGTAAATTATCTAACCAAGCTGTTAGTTTGAGCAATAATTTCCAGGCCCTCCAAGAAAAAACAAGGATTGTTGAGGCACAACTAGGTAACATAACCGAGAGTCAAACTCTCATTCTAGCTAAATTTGCAGGTAAAGCTGAGCTCAATCCAGTAGAAGACCTCATGATGATAAGAATCCAAAGAGAGGAGTCTGAAGAACTTGACTATAGCAATGCTCCTTCACCGAATTACACAGTTGAAGATCTTGTAAAAAGGATCAATATCAAGATTCCGGTAAGTGAAGGAAATGAGGAAGCCATGTATCAACACTTCCTTAATTAGGTAGAAATAAAGGTATGTGAGCTTGAGGAAGAATATAAGAAAATTGCTGAAAATTACCTGTTAAGCTTGATGATATATTTGAGCCTACTATTAAAATTAAAATTGGGACTAATGAAATAGCTGCACTATGTGATCTAGGTGCAAGTGTTTCAACAATTCCAAAGAGTCTTTTTAATAAGTTAAATCTTGGATCTTTTGAAATCACTAAGTTAAAATTACATCTAGCAGATTCTACCTACAAACAAGAAGTAGGAATTAAAGAAAATACCTTAGTATACATTAAAGGTTGTCCTGCTCTTATTGATTTTGTTATTGTTGACATGCCTGAAGATGCTACTACTCCTATTATTTTAGGTCGTCCTTTCTTAAGAACTATTAAGGCTTTGATTAATCTGCATGAAGGGAATGTGAAGCTCCAATTGCCTTCGCCGGATCCTTTTGTTATTCATATTCCTAGGAAAAATAAAGCCAAGCAAGATGAGAAGGAGGCCATCACTTTGAAGGCCAATTATTTTGGAGTGGGTGTTCCACTCATCAGGCCTAAGTGAGCAACACTAAGGTCAAGCTATTGACCATAAAAGAGTGTTGTATGGGAGGCAACCCGTGTCAAATAAAGGTTTGAGTAAAGTTTTTTAAGTTTTAGTTTAAGTTTTATGTTGAATAAAGAGTGCTACAAAACTCTAGTGAGAAGGAGAGATTCCGTGGTACTAAAAATTCCTGTTTTATACATGCGAATGTTGGTCGATAATTTAGTCTGTCATTTTTCTGCGAAAACATGGTGTTTCACTAAGTTTTAGTCTAAAAATAAATTCTTGAAGAAATAGAATTTTTTGATGTATACAGTACCTTTAACGACCAATTATACGTCAAGAATAAATATTCTATCCATATAGTTCCGTCCGTATAGTTATTTGATCCATTGACAATTTTTCTTCTCCAGATACAGAAGGTTTAACGACCAACTATATGGTGAGAACAATTGTTTCGGCCATATAGTTGCAGCCACCACAAAAGAAACCCTAGAAACCCTAATTTTTGCCGTCAGACCAACTATACGGTGGAAACAAATTGTTCCGGCCGTATAAAGTTGCGATTGTATAGTTGCGTCCGACCACTTAAATGCATAGGGAGGTACCCAAAACACCAAAACTTCAATCCTTTTTCTCTCTTCTACCTCCAAACTCTCTCAAAACCTCAAGGGATCTTCACCCCTACTCAATTTCGTTCGATTTCCTCGCACACAAGTGATCTACGGTACGTTTCTCCTTCGATCCTCCAATTAATTCTCACGAATTCATCTCTAATCTATTGTCATTATCAATCTAGGGTGAGACTTATTTTGAACTAGTTACCATGATTCTCTTGCCTAGATTATTATGTTGAGAATATTCTTTAGTGTGCTATGATGAGGAATATACTATGACTATTATTGTTGGATCAAAAATTTTTATTTTGCCTTTCTTATTTATTTTTTGAAGATGAACACAAGGAGCCAAACGCGTGCTTTTGTCACCGCTAGTTCTTCTCGGGCTACAGCTCAGGAACACATGGGGATACGATTTAGGAATGAGTCTGCGGTGACCCAGCATACCACTGCATGATATAGTATACTATAGTCGTTGACATAACACTAATTAAACACCGTTCACTAGTATTACATCCCTCAGAGTGGTACAACAGAAACACAGCAGGTCCAATACATGGCTAAAGGTTACAACTCACTCTATACACAAGATCCAGAGAACACTCTAGGTTAAAGAGAGAGAAATAAACTTCTTACACAGAAGAATCAGAAATAAACAACTCAAATACTATCATATTATTTAGAATAGTGTGCTAACTAATGGTATGGCATTGCTTCTATTGCAATACACTACAGAAATAGGTTCTATGGTTAGAGATTATATTCCTATCTAATTAGTAACTTCGTCTTTACTTGAGTTGATGTATATGTTGACTTTCTTGACTTCATTGAAGGGCTTTTAGCTGTTGATGATGACTCCTGGAGCATAACTTGATGTAGACATCGTCTGTATTGGCTTCAAAATCTAGCAAGGGTTAAGAAGATACTTTGAGTACGAGCGTACTCAGCAAGTTCAGTAGAAAAGGAGTGTTTGATGCACTATAACTACAGCCACAGACCGTAGGTTGTAGGCAATGCAAGTTTTCGTAAACATTTCTTTAAAGGTTGCTTTTATTCTGAAAAACTATGTCCGTTAGCCTTCTCGGGTTTACCAGAACTTTCATAGAGTTCCTTTCCCGCCGCGTTCGCAGCTCCTTCCCGGAACAGGGAGTAACAAGTTACAGTTCTTACACTCTACAGAGGTGCGTTACTTTACCCATGAGAGATCAACTCTTTGTTGCACAATCGGGCAGCTTATTCCCGTCCAAAATTCCATGATGTGGGGCCCACAAGATGATCCAAGCCAATCACTGCCCTCTTCGCGACCTCGCATGCCTCCTTGGTGTACACCATGCCCACATATTGAATTACGACAATGGTTTGTACAGACCGTTAGATGCCAGAACTATCGTGGGACGTTGAGGGTTCCCACCCATATGCTGCATATCCTCTATGAATTACCAATTAATATGCGCTCTACGAGGATAACAACCACGACCTGCACATCCGGCTACATGCGAGAGGAAGAATATACAACTGACTTCTCCATCCCATTCCAAATCTCATGGTTAACGCGTGATATACGGCGCAAGAATCACTGGCGACATTGGTTATTAAGTCCTAGATAATATGTTCCTTTACCACCAAAACTTTAATAGTAGGTTATTACCTCATGGTAAATAACCAATAATCACATTATTATGAAAATAGTGTTTTCGGATCTTTTTCAAATGCAGGTGATATCCACATTGGATTTGTAAAATACTTTACATAAAATAACCAAAGGACATGAGCAAGTGTGAACTTGCCTTTTGTGATTGCGAGATTATGCACTCACAGTCTTCAAGACAATATAAGATCTAATATCTGAAATCAACATCATTGGTCCGGGACTAATGTTTAAAGAAGCAATATGCTCTTATGCATAATAATGTGATGCACTTTATAAACATGAATCCTAGAAATAACGTTATTCTAGGGTTTGGATACCGTAAATGGTTACTTTAGAATGTGTTGTCCCTTTTTAATAAGTTTCATACGTGTGCTTATTATTAAGACTTGTGAGTGTTTGTGAAACAACATGTAATTACAATATTATAAAACAATGAGACACACACAAATGTGAAATGCTACTCAAGATTGCTTATATAAGAGTTGTTATTTGAAGTGGCAAAAAGAATAACATTTGAAGAAAATATTCCTTTTCTAAGGTCTAAACAATCTTTATTGTTAATAGGATGTGTTCAATGTCTTTTGGTGTGTGATTGATTAGTTTGGACTTGAGATGCTTTATGTATTAATTGGAATAGACCAAAGTTAACTATAAAAACATAGATGGTTTGGAAGTGTAGTGCTTATGATATTTGTACCTTGTGTACCTGGTAATGTTTCTGTAACATCCCCAAAATACTAAGCTTGGACCATCAAACACTAATCATCAACATTTAGGGTTAACAAAAACTTTGCTAAATAAAACTTTGAAGGCATGCATATGTATATGCATGGATTTTGAAATTCTTTGGAACCACCTTATTTGATTGTTTCATTGCTTGTAAAATGTTTCTTAGGTGAAATAAATATCATCTAAAACATTTCCCACACTTTTCATAAAGACAAGTAAATCAAAACAAATATATTAAGGGAATGGTCATTTTGACCAATTTAACTCCTATGCCTACTTTGGCTGTCTCAAACTTTCAAAACCTAACAGAAACTTTTCTGGATCTTTGCACCCCTTGATTGTACTCATAACAAAGTATCAAGGCCCACTTTGTGATCATCCAGAAACTTTCAAATGCATAGTTTAAATGGCAATTCAAAATTGAATCTATATCATATGGGAAGATCCCACTTTTTCAAAAACCACTCAAACAAGCTCAACTTTCAAAACCCAAGCATCTGCAGACTCACCAGCACCAACCTAGCACACCCACCAAAAATCTTTTCAAAATTCAAAACTTGAGTTCTTGCGGCCATTTCACCAAACAGGTTGCAGACACAAATCAAACAAAATCTAAACACTATAGTGAGTAGTGATTGGAGCCTAACTTGTTCCCTCTTTAGCTCACAAACATCTCAGTAGATCATCTAGCAAGCTAAACTAAGCACTAGCACCACTGTAAGCTTGGCATTGTCATTAATGGTGAACAGCCGAAGCTAACCATGCCACCCCAGTGGAGACAACAAGATAGGAGGAGAAACAAGCCTAGCCAGCATGTCTGGGAGCAAGCCAACACCCCACCGCCACTCCCTGTCCACCGCTCGAACGTTGCCAGCCACTGGACCACACGCAAGAACCATGCCAACCTCGCCAACCATGCGAAACCGCCCGTGCGCCACGCTCGACCGACGCCCACAGACCGCGCGCCGCCCTTGCCGCGTGCATACTTGATCACCACCATCCCAGCAACCCCGCAGACACGCTCGTTCACCGCCGCACGGACCATGCATGCTGTGCGCCATTAAAATCTCCGTCGGGCACGCGTAGCGTGCCGCCGCGTTCCGACCAAGCCGCACCGCCCCACGCCTCGAAACCATGTCGTTGAGCATCACCAGGGAGCACCGCACCGTCCCCTACCTTCGCCCATGCCGATAGCCGTCTGTACCACCGCCCCCGACGAGCTCACCATGCGCCCCGTCGGTCCCCTCGCTCGACTATAAATAGAGGCCACCCCCAGTCGAATTCTTCACACCATTCTACTCCCCTCTCCTCACTGATCGTGCCACACCATTCCCGGAGCAAGGCGAGCACCACTTCGCCGGAATTTCACCAGAGCCCGCCGCCTCTGAAGAAGAAGGGAGCCAGATTGAGCCCTAGGAGAAGCCACGGTACCGGAGATTCGCCGTCGACTTCTGCTCGTCACGCCGACCTCGCCAAAGACTCGGTGAGCCTCAACACCCCCACTGCCAGGCTTGGTTTCTGCGGCGGCGTTGCTCAACGTCGACGATGACTCCCAACCGTTGGATTAGAATCAGATCGAACGTCCCACGTTGCCCCGTACCGCTTCGCACCCCCCTGTGTCACTGACGAGTGGGGACACCCACTTAAATAGACCGCAGGAGCGCTGCGCTTAGCAGGCCGGCCCAGTAACTTTTCCCGCGCAGCCCAGTTATTCAAATTAAACCTTTGTCTTTTTAATTCAAACACACTTCTTTACCCATTTTCAAAAATCAACCCAGGTCGATTCCGTGCACCAATTTGAATGAAACCAAATTTGTTGGAAAGGTATGTGAATGCTGAATCCAAGCCCGTTGGATTCAAGTCATATGGATTTGTAGATCATCCTTGGTAAAAATAACAAGGCAGAAGCTTTTCTGCATTCAAACATTTTTCAAAGTTAAACCATAATAGCCTTTGAGTTGATTCCAACTCTCAAAAATCACATTTAACCATACCTTTAAGAATATATAAAAATATATAGGGTTACTTACAGAAATATGGTTCAAGTAATAAAAGAATACTACATAGGCATTTCTAGCCATTCTAATTAATTAAAATAAAAGGGTAAAACCTTATTAAATTGTGACACCACTTTAAATCACATTCCCATGAACTAAAATATGTGGTGATGACATGTGTCAACATGATCCCATTTTTGGTTTGGAGAATATTAAATCTTAAGTAGTTTTTCAATGAGTAGAAATTACTTTTCTAAAAATAAAAAGAATTAAACCAAACCCAAATCTTGTAATGTTAGTGATGATGCTAGATCATCTATAGGACCCTTGTGTGTGATGATTGCAAGTAGTTAAGTATTGTTTGGTGATTGTGTACCTCGTATTTATTTATAGACGATAGTACCGACCACGAATACGAGGAGGAAGGAGGATTCTATGAAGAAGAAGCCGAGGAGAACTTCAACTACTGCTCTGCACAAGGCAAGCTAGTAACCTTGCAAGCTAACACTTGCAATTTAGCAAGCTTTATTAACTAAGTGAACCAATGCAAGCTAACCCTTGCAAGAGACCCTACTGATGCCACAAACCACTACTTGTTACTATGCCCACTATATTCCTTAAGCATATGTGATCATATCCACTTGATAAACCAATCCTAGTTTTACTTACAAGCTTGATTACTTTATTTCTTTATCAAAGCTAGCACTTAGAGTTTACTTAAGTGAATGGTAGATACTAGAAAGATATGTGAAGGTTGCATAAAGAGCATAAAATTTGGCCTAAACTAGATAATCTTGATGTCATCCCAAGGCATGAGATTGAGCTTAGTTGAAACTCCACTAGTTTACCACCCCTCATTAGTACTCACCCCCACTAGTAGATGCTAGTGCTAAGCATAAAACTTGATAAACTATAGATGGGAATACTTGGTGGAAAAATGGTTATGAAAACCTTGGAATGATGGATCATTCTATTGAAATGTTTTGGACATGTGTTTCCGAACACCGGATGATTTTGGTGATGAAAATGTTGAGGCATGAGCCTTAGCCCTTTATTAAACTGATGGTTGTCTGGATGCGATACCATTCCAATTTTATCGTACAACCACAATACCCGAAGATTGGGTAGGGCTTAACTAGAAACTTATATACCTTAGTATTAGTTCCCTCATGGCCAAGGTCTGAGCTGAGGCTACCTTGTGAAGATTGTCCACCTGTGCAGTACCCAAGATGACAGTTGGTCATGGTTGGGAGGCCAAACTCACAGGAGAGGTGCTTATACTAGGGCGTGTAATTGAAAGGTTAGGATTGATTATCCGCATTGAGTATGGTGAATTCAGGATTTGTTCTGACGGATGTATCGAATGTTGTGGTGAAAGTGTACAATCTCTGCAGTGTCAAACTATTGAATAGTCAGCGTCATGATTATGGACAGTTGGAGTGGCCATACTGTTCCCCCGTCAGACTTTTCAAAATGACTTGTGAAATGAAGTGAGACTTTGACTTGACCACAACAGGGTTGTGATATGAAATACAAGTTCCCCTTTAGGTGTTATAAAACTTCAACTAGCATTCGTGCTCCTAGACTTAGTAGAGATAAACCTGGCTTTTGCAAAAGAACCCTAGAGCCTAGTGTCCTATTATCAAAAAAACCCTTTCCCTTGTTAGTATTAGTTTGCGAGTACTTAAAGAGTACTCATGGCTTTGTCCCTGGCTATTCCCATGGCCAGACTATGAAGAGGAGTACCTGGAGGATGGACCCCAGGAAGGTTACGACAACTAGGATCATTCCCATCGTCAGCATTGCCTGTGACCTCGAAGATGGAGCTTCGCCTACGCTACCGTTATTATTATGTATTCCGCTGCTTGAAGATGTATTAAGAACTGGATCATGAGATCCCTATTTGTGTAAGAACTTAAGTACCGTTTGTAATGTATGATGTACTGTGGTATCCAATTCTATTATGTCTCGCAAAAAATGGTAATCCTGGGATTGCGATGTATGGCATAACAGGCATCTGGGATTAAAAACCCGGGTGTTGACAAGTTGGTATCAGAGCCATCCTGACCATAGGAGACCCTAGTTAGACTGGACGTTTGAACCAAAAACTTAGTTTCAAAACCAAAGAAAACAAATATTTACAAAAACTTATTATCATTCTTATCTCTTTGATTCTTTCATAAAAATTCATGTTCCTCAAAAAACTCTTGCAAAATACATAAAATTTTGACACACTTGATCACTCTGCTAACCTACTCATCCTCTATTCTTATAGATGGACGTGAAGTACAACAAGTTTTATCAGTTGGGGAATGGAGGAGACCTTATCTTTGAGAGGGATTTGGACCAGCTTTCGGAACTTCTGGAGCGTCCGCACCCCGAGTTCTTCGGAGCTCATCTCAATGATCAAGGAGGAGAAGATATGCAGTGGCTAATTGTTGCAAGTCTCAGAGGAAAGATTGAACCTCCCACTGTGGAGGGAATTCAGTTTACCTTAAGAGAGAACAACTGGCTCAATGGACTTGCCAGGGCCATGCAGGAAGCTCTTTCCCGTCTGTGTGGGCAGAGCATCAATCAGATCAAGGGTACTCGCTTTGAGTTTTTCCCAAGGCGTGATGCAAATGGACAACCACTAGTAGCCCCATACCACCCCGAGCTGAAGACTCAATTGGACCACCTTAGCTTCATGATGTATGATCGTCAGCAGGAGTTAGACAACTGCCGTGACTACTCCAACCACAAGTCTGCCATCATCAAGACGAAGGACCAGACCATCGCCATGCTAGCAAAGGATCGCAAGTCTCGCCGCCGTCAGCTCGACAAGAAGGAGCGCATTATTGCCCATCTCCGCCACCGCATCTCATCTTTGGAAGAGACCATCCACGAGAGAGACATGCAGTTGGAGGAAAGGGAGAATGCAGGAGAGGATCTTCGTGGAGACCCCTACTCCTATCTCAGCGATGATGATGATTTTCTGGAGGATCAGGCCATGGACTTCTTCACCGATGAGGATGATTTCGCCTTCATTGATGATGATGAGGATGTTGAGGCCACAGATTCTGAGGAGTAGTAGCACTTGAGCACTAGCGTAGTGAGTAGTATTCGGTCCCACTGTATCGTAGTTCTCAGAATGGTTCTTAAAACCATCTGTTTTTCTTTGTTGTGGTGTGTGTTGTATCGTGTGCTATGAATGAATGAAAATCAAGTTGCTAGAAACTGAGTCAAACCTTACAAACTTTTCAAAGTCCCAGAACCTTAGAAATTTCCCTCTTATCTCATGATCTATCTCAATCTTCAGATGCCACGCGGAGGAAGTGGTTCATCCCAGGACCCGATGTTGCAGATCCTGCAAATGTTAACTTCTGACCGCGAAGCTAAAAGAGCAGAACGTCAAGCCAATCTAGCCACCCTTCAGCAGATAGCCCAGCTTGCCCACAACAACCAAGGCCATGGAATTCAGGACAACCATGGATCTAAGCTCAAGAATTTCCAGAATACCAACCCACCTGTTTTCACTAAGTCAGAAGAGCCTCTAGACGCCGATGATTGCCTGCAAACCATGGAAAACAACCTAGAAGTCGCCGGAGTGGAAGCTGACGAGAAAGTTTTGTTCGCCACCCACTATCTAGCTGGAGATGCCAGGGCATGGTGGAACAGTGTTCGTGCAATGACCGGAGGCCAGATGATGACCTGGGAGGAATTCAAGGTCAAGTTCAGCAGAACCCATGTGCCACCGGGTTTGTTCAAGAGAATGAGAGACGAGTTCAGAGAGTTGAAGCAAGGAAGGATGACTGTAGTGGAATACCGTGACAAATTTTCGTCATTAGCTAGGTATGCCCCGGATTAGATCGACATCGAAGCCAAGAAGAAAGAAAGATTCCTGAATGGTCTGCATGACGAGATGCAGACAGTGTTAGTCAATATCCCCTTTGCGGATATTGAAGCCCTTGTCGACTCTGCCATTCAGATGGAAGGAAATATCAACCAAGCCAATGATAACCGCAAGCGTCGTATGATGCATCAGCCAGGAACCCATCAGACCCCAAAGTATCGCCCCAACCCATCTCCAGGATTTGCCCCAAGAACCAACAGACCCCCGATGACCCGTCCTACCTATCCCAACCGTGGAAACCCTAGACCCGGAGGAAATCACAACAACCCCGGCAACTCTAGCAATTTCACCCGTGCCCCACCCAAGTTCAACACCAACAATGCCGCCACCAACCCCAACACTGCCCCGAGGACGGGAAGCAATGTTGTGCCTGTCGCAGCCAAGGACAAGTCGCAAGTGACTTGTTATGACTGTGGAAATAAAGGCCACTATTCCAACGAGTGTCCCAACAAGAATAATGCTACAACACCCAATGCCAATGTCCCAGCTCGTGACGGCGTCGTATTGTTCAACCGGAAGAAGATTTGCCCCAGGGAATTCACTCAACCGCAATGGCCGTCTTTTTCTCATGCATGCTGAAGAAGCTCAGGAAGCACCAGACGTCGTGCTGGGTATGTTTTCTGTTAATTCAGTACTTGCAAGAGTGTTGTTTGATTCTGGTGCATCGCATTCATTTGTCACCGAAGAATTTGCATGCACTAGTAAAATTCAACCAACCAAATTGAAGCATGTAATGATTGCGCAAATTCCCAGATCAACCACCAAGGCTAGGCAAATTTGCAAAGCTGTCCCTATCCGAATCCATGGCATAGATTTTTATGCTAATCTGATAATACTCAGAACTAAAGGTTTGGAAGTAGTACTAGGAATGGATTGGATGTCCAAACATAAATGATTGATTGACTGTGCCAAGAAAGCCATCACCATGACCAGTATAGCCGGAATATCAGTCGAGCATATATCTGAAACCTTACCTCGTCAATTCAAATGCAACAAGAGTATAGCCCAACCTACCATTGACCAAGTCCGGATAGTCTGTGAATACCCCGATGTATTTCTAGATGTTTTGCCCGGTATGCCCCCAGATCGGGATATCGAGTTTATCATCGAACTAATCCCCGGAACAGGACCTATAGCCCAGAGACCCTATAGTATGAACCCATCGGAGTTAGAAGAACTGAAGAAGCAACTGGATGCCATGCTGGAAATCGGATTGATTCAACCAAGTGCGTCACCATGGAGATCACCTGTCTTGTTTGTGGACAAGAAATATGGAGGTAACCGTTTGTGTACGGATTATCGGAAGTTGAATGATGTCACCATCAAGAACAAGTACCCCTTGCCCAAGATAGAGGATTTGTTTGATCAGTTGACCGGTGCCAAAGTGTTTTCTAAGATTGATCTTAGAACTGGCTATCATCAACTCAAGATTCGTGCGGAGGACATTCCAAAGACTGCCTTTACCACCAGATATGGATTGTATGAGTATACAGTCATGTCTTTTGGATTAACCAATGCCCCCCGCTTATTTCATGAACCTCATGAATAAGATTTTTATGGACTTCCTGGATAAGTTTGTCGTTGTTTTCATCGATGACATTCTGATTTATTCCAAATCAGAAGAAGAACATGAGCTACACCTAAGGACCATTCTTGGAACCCTTAGAGAGCATCAGTTGTATGCAAAGTTTAGCAAATGTGAATTCTGGTTACAGGAGGTAGGATTCCTCGGTCACATTGTATCAGCTGGAGGAATTGCCGTTGACCCTGCCAAAGTGAAAGATGTAGAAGATTGGCAAGCCCCGACCACTCAAACCCAAGTTCGTGCATTTCTCGGATTGGCGGGATATTACCGCAAGTTCGTAGAAGGATTCTTGAGTATCGCTAGACCCATGACCCAATTGCTGAAGAAGGACAAGAAGTTTGAATGGACCGACAAGTGTGAAGCGAGTTTTCAAGAACTCAAGAGGAGATTGATTTCAGCCCCAATCTCGATCATGCCGGATATCTCGAAGTCCTTCGATGTGTATTGTGACGCATCCAAGATCGGTCTCGTATGTGTGCTAATGCAAGAAGGCAAAGTTATATCCTATCTATCTCGACAATTGAAACAACATGAGCAAAATTACCCAACCCATGACCTCGAACTCGCAGCCGTAGTTCTAGCCCTGAAAACATGGAGACATTACCTGATGGGAAATCGTTGTGAGATTTATACGGATCACAAGAGTCTGAAGTATATATTCACTCAGAAGGAGCTGAATATGAGACAGAGGAGATGGATTGAGCTAATCAAGGATTACGATCTGGACATTCACTATCACCCTGGTAAACCCAATGTGGTAGCCGATGCCCTTAGCAGATTGCCGTGCCGCTTGAACTCCATGATTTTGAAGGAGCAACCAAGTTTGCACAAAGAGATGGAAGATTTTCGAATGGAATTAGTAAGTGAAGGATTTTTGGCTAGTATAGAACTTCAGCCCACTTTGATCAGCCAGATCAAAGAGGCGTAGAAAGGAAATGCTAGTATCGACGGAATCAAGCGTCGTATCGGTACATGCAAGGTACCCGGATTCACCGAAGACGAAGAAGGAGTTCTGTGGTACAAAGGACGCCTTTGTGTTACCAGCATATTCTGAGTTGAAAGAAGTTATTTTGAAGGAGGCTCATGATACTCTTTATTCTATCCACCCCGGAGGAACTAAGATGTATCAAGATTTGAAAGAGCAATTTTGGTGGCATAAGATGAAGCGAGAAATCGGAAGCTATATCGCCAAGTGTGATATATGTCAGCGAGTCAAGGAAGGACATCAAAGACCCGCTGGATTGTTGCAACCATTGCAGATTCCGGAATGGAAATGGGATTCTGTAGGAATGGACTTTATCCATCGACTGCCTACTTCTAGTAGGGGAAATGACTCTATTTGGGTCATAGTGGACAGATTTTCCAAAGTCGCCCATTTCTTGCCCGTCAAAACCACCTATCAGAGTTCGAAGCTAGCGGAGTTGTACATCGCTAGAATCGTTAGTTTGCATGGAGTCCCCAAGAACATTGTATCGGATCGAGGAACTCAGTTTACCTCGAGATTATAGAAGAAAGTTCAACAAGGTTTAGGAACCCGCCTAGATTTCAGTACCGCGTATCACCCTCAGACCGATGGACAAACGGAGCGAGTAAATCAAATACTCGAAGATATGCTTAGAGCATGTGTGTTAGAATATGGATCCAAGTGGGAAGACTGTCTGCCGTTTGCAGAATTTTCCTATAATATGATTACCAAGCCGGTTTGCAAATGGCCCCATTTGAGTTCATGTCTGAGAAGAAAGTGTCGGACCCCTTTGAACTGGTGAAGTAGGAGAGTCGAGTTTGGACCCTACATCCTACGAGAAGCAGAAGAGAAGGTTCACAAGATTCGTGAGCACCTCAAGACCGCCCAATCCAGACAGAAGAGTTACGCCGACAAGAGACATCGAGACCTCGCCTTCAACATAGGAGATTTTGTTTATCTGAAAGTGTCACCATTGAAGGGAATGCAGCGTTTCCAACTCAAAGGAAAGTTAGCCCCCAGATATATCGGACCTTTCAAGATTCTGAACCATCAAGGAGAAGTGTCGTATCAATTGGAACTACCCGAAGAAATGTCAGCCGTCCACAACGTGTTCCATATCTCGTTACTTCGCAAGTGTCTCGAAGTTCCAGAAAAGACGGAAGTGTTCAAAAATATCGACCACCGGACTATAGAGATCAACGATGACCTGACCTATCCCGAAGCACCCATCCGCATTTTGGAAGAAGCTTTTCGAACTACCCGAACCCGAAGCATCAAGTTTCTCAAGATTCAGTGGAGCAACCACACAGAAGAGGAAGCTACACAGGGCGCCAAGATCACATCAGGACGGAGTTTCCCGATCTCTTCAAGTCCTAGGTAATCTTTTCATCCTTTTTCAAATCTTGGGACGAGATTTTGTTTAAGGGGGGAAGGTTTGTAACATCCCAAAAATACTAAGCTTGGATCATCAAACACTAATCATCAACATTTAGGGTTAGCAAAAACTTTGCTAAATAAAACTTTGAAGGCATGCATATGTGTATGCATGGATTTTGAAATTCTTTGGAACCACCTTGTTTGATTGTTTCATTGCTTGTAAAATGTTTCTTAGGTGAAATAAATATCATCTAAAACATTTCCCACACTTTTCATAAAGACAAGTAAATCAAAACAAATATATTAAGGGAATGGTCATTTTGACCAATTTAACTCCTATGCCTACTTTGGCTGTCTCAAACTTTCAAAACCTAACAGAAACTTTTCTGGATCTTTGCACCCCTTGATTGTACTCATAACAAAGTATCAAGGCCCACTTTGTGATCATCCAGAAACTTTCAAATACATAGTTTAAATGGCAATTCAAAATTGAATCTATATCATATGGGAAGATCCCACTTTTTCAAAAACCACTCAAACAAGCTCAACTTTCAAAACCCAAGCATCTGCAGACTCACCAGCACCAACCTAGCACACCCACCAAAAATCTTTTCAAAATTCAAAACTTGAGTTCTTGCGGCCATTTCACCAAACAGGTTGCAGACACAAATCAAACAAAATCTAAACACTATAGTGAGTAGTGATTGGAGCCTAACTTGTTCCCTCTTTAGCTCACAAACATCTTAGTAGATCATCTAGCAAGCTAAACTAAGCACTAGCACCACTGTAAGCTTGGCATTGTCATCAATGGTGAACAACCGAAGCTAACCATGCCACCCCAGTGGAGACAGCAAGCTAGGAGGAGAAACAAGCCTAGCCAGCATGTCTGGGAGCAAGCCAACACCCCACCGCCACTCCACATGTCCACCGCTCGAGCGTTGCCACCCTTTGGACCACGCCAAGAACCATGCCAACCTCGCCAAAGCAACCATGCCGAGAGCACGCCCGTCGCCGACTCGATCAGCGCCCACAAGGCCGCGCCCTTGCCGCGTGCATACTTGATCACCACCATCCCAGCAACCCCGCAGACACGCTCGTTCGCTGCCGCACGGACCACGCACGTTATGCGCCATTAAAATCTCCGTCGGGCACGCGTAGAGCACCGCCGCGTTCCGACCAAGCCGCACCGCCCCATGCCTCGAAACCATGTCGTTGAGCATCACCAGGGAGCACCGCACCGTCCCCTACCTTCGCCCATGCCGATAGCCGTCTGTACCACCGCCCCCGACGAGCTCACCATGCGCCCCGTCGGTCCCCTCGCTCGACTATAAATAGAGGCCAGCCCCAGTCGAATTCTTCACACCATTCTATTCCCCTCTCCTCACTAATCGTGCCACACCATTCCCGGAGCAAGGCGAGCACCACCTCATCGGAATTTCACCGGAGCCCGCCGCCTCTGGAGAAGAAGGGAGCCAGCGATTGGAGCCGCCCTAGGAGAAGCCACCAGTACCAGGAGATTCGCCGTCGTCGACTTAAATCGTTCGCCGCCTCGACCCTACTTGACACTCGGTGAGCCCAGCGACCCCCACCGCAGCTAGGTTTACATCTCACCGGCGTTGCTCAACGTCGACGATGACTCCCAGCCATTGGATTAGAATCAGATCGAACGTCCCACGTTGCCCGTCAACCGCACCCCAATGTCAGCGGCAGTGGGGACACCCACTTAAACAGACCGCAGGAGCGCTGCGCTTAGCAGGCCGGCCCAGTAACTTTTCCCGCGTAGCCCAGTTATTCAAATTAAACCTTTGTCTTTTTAATTCAAACACACTTCTTTACCCATTTTCAAAAATCAACCCAGGTCGATTTCGTGCACCAATTTGAATGAAACCAATTTCGTTGGAAAGGTATGTGAATGCTGAATCCAAGCCCGTTGGATTCAAGTCATTTGGATCTGTAGATCATCCTAAAAATAACAAGGCAGAAGCTTTTCTGCATTCAAACATTTTTCAAAGTTAAACCATAATAGCCTTTGAGTTGATTCCAACTCTCAAAAATCACATTTAACCATACCTTTCAGAATATATAAAAATATATAGGTTTACTTACAGAAATATGGTTCAAGTAATAAAAGAATACTACATAGGCATTTCTAGCCATTCTAATTAATTAAAATAAAAGGGTAAAACCTTATTAAATTGTGACACCACTTTAAATCACATTCCCATGAACTAAAATATGTGGTGATGACATGTGTCAACATGATCCCATGTTTTGTTTGGAGAATATTAAATCTTAAGTAGTTTTTCAATGAGTAAAAATTACTTTTCTAAAAATAAAAAGAATTAAACCAAACCCAAATCTTGTAATGTTAGTGATGATGCTAGATCATCTATAGGACCCTTGTGTGTGATGATTGCAAGTAGTTAAGTATTATTTGGTGATTGTGTACCTCGTATTTATTTATAGACACTAGTACCGACCACGGATACGAGGAGGAAGGAGGATTCTACGAAGAAGAAGCCGAGGAGAACTTCAACCACTGCTCTGCATAAGGCAAGCTAGTAACCTTGCAAGCTAACACTTGCAATTTAGCAAGCTTTATTAACTAAGTGAACCAATGCAAGCTAACCCTTGCAAGATACCCTACTGATGCCACAAACCAGTACTTGTTACTATGCCCACTATATGCCTTAAGCATATGTGATCATATCCACTTGATAAACCAATCCTAGTTTTACTTACAAGCTTGATTACTTTATTTCTTTATCAAAGCTAGCACTTAGAGCTTACTTAAGTGAATGGTAGATACTAGAAAGATATGTGAAGGTTGCATAAAGATCATAAAATTTGGCCTAAACTAGATAATCTTGATGTCATCCCAAGGCATGAGATTGAGCTTAGTTGAAACTCCACTAGTTTACCACCCCTCATTAGTACTCACCCCCACTAGTAGATCCTAGTGCTAAGCATAAAACTTGATCAACTATAGATGGGAATACTTGGTGGAAAAATGGTTATGAAAACCTTGGAATGATGGATCATTCTATTGAAATGTTTTGGACATGTGTTTCCGAACACCGGATGATTTTGGTGATGAAAATGTTGAGGCATGAGCCTTAGCCCTTTATAAAACTGATGGTTGTCTGGATGCGATACCATTCCAATTTTATCGTACAACCACAATACCCGAAGATTGGGTAGGGCTTGACTAGAAACTTATATACCTTAGTATTAGTTCCCTCATGACCAAGGTCTGAGCTGAGGCTACCTTGTGAAGATTGTCCACCTGTGCAGTACCCAAGATGACAGTTGGTCATGGTTGGGAGGCCAAACTCATAGGAGAGGTGCTTATACTAGGGCGTGTAATTGAAAGGTTAGGATTGATTATCCGCATACTGAGTATGGTGAATTCAGGATTTGTTCCTGACTGATGTATCGAATGTTGTGGTGAAAGTGTACAATCTCTGCAGAGTGTCAAACTATTCGAATAGCCGCGTCCGCGGTTATGGACAGTTGGAGTGGCCATACTGTTCCCCCGTCATACTTTTCAAAATGACTTGTGAAATGAAGTGAGACTTTGACTTGACCACAACAGGGTTGTGATATGAAATACAAGTTCCCCTTTAGGTGTTATAAAACTTCAACTAGCATTCGTGCTCCTAGACTTAGTAGAGATAAACCTGGCTTTTGCAAAAGAACCCTAGAGCATAGTGTCCTATTATCAAAAATCCCCTTTCCCTTGTTAGTATTAGTTTGCGAGTACTTAAAGAGTACTCATGGCTTTGTCCCTGGATATTCCCATGGCCAGACTATGAAGAGGAGTACCTGGAGGATGGACCCCAGGAAGGTTACGACAACTAGGATCATCTCCCATCGTCAGTATTGCTTGTGACCCCGAAGATGGAGCTTACGCCCGCATTTACGTTATTCGTATTCATTGCTTGAAGATGTATTAAGAACTGGATCATGAGATCCCTATTTGTGTAAGAACTTATGTACCATTTGTAATGGATGATGTACAGTGGTATCCAATTCTGTTATGTCTCGCAAAAATGGTAATCCTGGGATTGCGATGTATGGCATAACAGGCATCTCGGATTAAAAATCTGGGTGTTGACAGTTTCCTTAAGGTTACTTAAGAATGGTCATGCTTTTACTTGGTGTAGTGATTTCTTGATTTTATAATGGAATAGTATCATTTACCTTTTTATAGATGAGTGGTTGTAGTTTATAAACAAATAAATATTATTACTTAACTACTTATGGACTTACTATATCGTTGTGATAGTTTTGTAAACTGGTGGTTGAAGTATATGGAAAAGATTGGATTTAGTCACCAATTATTCTTGGGGATTTTATATTGGATAAGGATCCTTTTGGAAAATAATCTACACTTATGGTTGAAAGATAATTCAATAAAATAGAATTTATAAAGTTTTGAATCATTATGACTTCATAATATTAATATTTAAGACTAATACTATTTATTAGACTTAATTGACTTTTTTTATAAATATTAACAAATTTTATTTACCCTTATATGAATTATTAACTAAGGAAATAGGTTTAAATTCAAATTGCTAGAGTATTAAGTTTTATTTTACTTTAAAAGTGGAATATTATATTTTTTTAACAAGTAGACATTATTTTGGGGATCATTTTGATATATTACATTTATTTTTTGTGATTTATAAACAATAAGTTATGATTTTTATAAGATTTATTACTTTATAAATACTTAATAAATAAAAATTATTTAATTAAGTGAAATAATAATGTATGATTATAAATTTTAATTATGGTTCTTATTTTTCTAAGATTTTTGATATTTTATTTATATTTTTAATATTTACCATTATTAAAATATGAATTATCAAAGTTTCATTACTTATAAGATCTTTATTCAATAATAATTATTTGAATAACTATTACAATAATGTTTGATAATAGTTTTAATTGATAGATTTTATTTTTCTAAACATTTTCATATATTATACATATTTTTCTGAATTATAAAACAAAAGTTATGGATTTAATAAGATTTAATGATTTTATTTTATTTCTGGAATATTTAAATTTGGCTTATAACATCTTATTTATTTTTAAAACAAACACTAAGCTTTTTACACCGCACCCACACCTAGCCCTAGTCACTGACTAGTGGGCCAGTGGCCACATCACCTCTTAGGTTAGTAAATGCATTTGTTACCGGCTCTCTTTTTACTCCCACACAATGACAAATGGGCCATGGGCCACGTCACACGCCACCTGGGCAAGGACCAGTCAAAGGGCTGACCAGGTCAAGGGTGACATCACCCTGACATCTGCACGCCAGAACCTCACCGGAACATTGTTGGAGACGGCGCACGAATGGGTTCTGGGACGCGTGATTAGGGTCGTTCGATGCAGGGGTGTCTACTAAACCTAATAGTGGCAGCACCGCCCCCTAAAGGTCATCGGAACAGGAAGTCCGGCAACGACGAGCGGCAGAGCGCACAGATGCATGGTGAACACTTGATCTAGGAAACGAATGAAAGCTTGGAGAGCCTCAGGAGGATCAGGGACTCACGATGGTGCTCGTAGCAGGTTTAGTGAGGTCGAGGAAGGCCTAAAGACGGCGAATTGATGGTGGTTGGACTTCGGAAGAACGAGTTCGTGAGCTCTATTAAGGGCGTGCGCGACCGATTCCTTCCACGAGATGAACCAGCGTGGCACGGCGGTTCCAATGGTGAGCTCAATAGGGAAAGGGTAGCTTCAGAGCGATGGCAACAAATGTATCCGGCGAGCTAGGTTTCGGCATCTGAGAGGAGACAGAGAGTAAGAGGAAGAAATGAGGATAGGGTTGAGGCAGGGTGTCGCGGTGGCCTTCTTATCCCCATCTGGGACGGCAGCGGGCATCTTGACGCACGGCTGACGACGACGGCATCGGGCGGCAGCAGACTCCTCCAGCGAGCTGCCTGTGTGCGTGAGGATGACGATGATGTTCATTTTACAGAAAAACCCCTGGCGATTCTTTCAGCTCAACCCGCAGTCCCTCTTCGGTCCCACCCGTCAGCCAGAGGAAAGAACGAACTGGGCTGGCTACTGGGCTTCTATGGGCTGCACGTGGGCGATAGGTAAGAAGAAAGGAAGTTGGGCCACAGCCAGGAAACGTTTTTTATTTGTTTTCCTTTTTCCTTTTTCTATTTTGCTTTTCAGATTTGTATTTAATCTATAATTTGAACTTTTCTAACAAAGTTTATTTGCTGAGCATTTGCAGCAATAATTAATATTGATTGAGATTTATTTTATAAATCTTAATGGTAAATATTTTCTTTTTATATATTTCTTTATTTTCTTTATATGAATCCCTTTTTAATATTTTGTAGAAGCCTTTGTTATTAATTTTCTTTCTATAATAAATCATGGCTTTATTATATGATATTTCCTTATTTGTTTATAAAACTTAATTCTAGTTAGCTCATAGTTTGAATAGAAATTTTTATATAATGATCTTATATCATTATTTGATGCATGATATACAAAGGAAATTAATATGGTTAACAATACTCCCATTAATTTAGAAAATGGCAATGTATATATTCTATTAAGATTAACATAGAAGTTAGGGTTTGAATTGTAAGTGCTTACCCTAGAGTTTAGGGTCCTTAATTTACTTATATTCTTTGGTTGATGTGAGTAAAGATTTAATAGCTAAGCATATTGTCTTTTATTTGTGATCTTTAATGATATCACATTTTAAAATAGAAAGTTATATCTAAAATATTTTATGGAAAAGAATTGATAAAAATATCTCCTAAACACATATGGTTAAGACAATTGGAAATGATAAAGATGTGCTTATATGATTTGCTATAGGAAAATGTTCCTGTAAAGTGATATGGAGATAAGATGAGGGATTAATAACATGCAATGGATAATATATTTGGTTTGAGATTTAAATTTGGGTGTTTACCCAGAATTCCTATCTTCCATAATTCACAATCCTAGACTTCTAATTAAGGAATTCCTTTCCTAGATATACTACTTTTTCCTATCCATCATCCTGGTTAACATGATGAACTTTACTTCACAAGAATATTCTTATCCACCTTTTATTCTTCTGAACTCATTGATGAATCCAATGAGTTTGACACTAAAGCATTTCATGATCTTCACCTATCTATACTTGGCTATATCAACTACTCTTCTGCTGATAACCTTTAATCCAACAAGTAGTTCCTTCAAACTACACTCATTCTCTTCCTTAATCATCCATCACTAATATTTCTCCAGTAGATGTATACATCAAACTACCTTTCTCTAAAGCTTACTATCCTTTAAGTGGAATAACACTACTTCCATAACTCCATGCTATACTAGCTTTAGTTTAATCATACTATCTTACATTTACTTTACTCTAATAACTCATACTCCAACCTCACATTATATTAATGTGACTTGTAATGACTACTCTATGCTAACTTATCTATACTAAGGTTTCAATCATGTTCTACCCACAAATGTCACTTATACATGATATAAGTATTCAATCTTGGTGAGTAAGGTATAATCATTATAATCCTTTAATCATTTATAGCCTAGGTTTCCAGTTGGCTAATCAAGTCTTTATCAATACAACTTTATAATTGTATTGAAATTATCTTCTTAGTAACTCTTATTGGATTAAGGTTGTTATTCATGGACTATGCCCACTTGATCCAATAGAATTACTACTGGTAACTATCTTTAGGATTCATCCTTGTAATCTTCTTTACTACCATATAATTATATATTCCAATAACTCTTCTATCATTTTAGGAGTGAGTTTAACTCCATCAATTATCACATTGATTTTATTCTTCTTCAATCACTCCCATCCTATAGATGATATCTAAAACTAGCATTACTATTTACCTCTTCTTAGTTGTTTCTTTATAGGCACTTAAATGTATGCTATAATATGGTCCAAAGTTGATAGATTAAGAACTGGTGAATCAATAGTTGATTTCTCAACATTGATGAACAATAGATATTGGAACATAGCTCAATATAGATGATAAGGATTGATATGGAAAGAAAGATATATGGTGAATGATCTTGACTTAGTTTCTTTCCTTCCCAATCTCACTAAAGAGTTAAAGTTAGGTATTACCATGATACACATGGTATAATTGGATAAGAAATAAATAAGTCAAGGGTAAATTATTACATTCTTAACTTGGTATTCATGGGTTGTTGTGATCAATAGTATGATATGATCCCTTAAGGATCAGATATTAGTCATTTAAGCAATGCATTATGATTTAATTGTTATTATATTGATCTACCCTTAGATCAAATTATGGTTACCCAAAAATAAGATTTTAGCAAGGTCATATTGAAACTTATCACAGTCAACTTGATGATCTACCTCAATTCCATCAAGTTGAGAGAAGCTTCAATCATTTTGACAGGTTTTGTTCAAAAGCGCGAAAATTATTTGGATTTTCTATGCATGAATGCAATGCACACATCTGGGTTCAGCTTATTTCTAAGCTCTAATGCTAGGATGTTATAGAGTCCCATCGTGATCGTTTTGACAGGATCAAAAATCGGGAAGTGAAGGCAACCAAGTGGGCTTGCCCCGTCATATTGAACCAACTCGGTATTTCTAATGACTTTAATTTAATTTGCAATAGAGTTGTCCTGCAAAACTTTGTATTTAATGATGCACCTACTTATCGCTGGTTAACCATTGAATTTCTAAGTTCTTTGAAAAACACCGTTAAAACATGGAATGGAGAGGATATGATTTCTTTCCGACTTATGAACAACAATTATTCATTATCACTTGATGAATGGTGCAATTGTTTTGGTTTACCCAACAATGATCCTAATGCTCTATGCACATATTTTACTAGCATAGAACCTTCCCCTGAACTCTTCTATAATAGAATGAGCTTCACTTCTAGAGTCGGCAAAGGGAACAATATTCAACATCCTGCTATTCGCTATTTGTTCAATGTTATTGCTAATACCCTGGAGGCGCGTAATGAGTTTACAAGACTCAATGAGGAGGACATCTTAGTCCTTGCAAAAGCTGCTTCCAACTATGACAACTTGTCACTCCACTTGGGCACAATTCTTGTGCGCTACTTGGAGTACCAATCCTCCCAAAGCCAAGGACCAATCACATGTGGAGGCGTTATCATCGTGCTTGCCAATGTCTTGGGCATCGACCTAGGTGAGTTGCAACCGGTGCTAGGTGAGCGACGTGTTGGTTTCTCTACTTTAAAGGCTTATGGAATGATCACTAGGAGAGGTGGTGTTTATTATCTACATATTGATGGAGCTGGGCGTCTCTACCCTGCTCCTCTGCCTAATGGTCTTTTCTCTATTAAGGAAGGACGCATGCTTTATGACTTGCACATTGAGAAACACCAACTCAAGGAGGAGATTCCGGAAGAGGATGAGGACCAAGAGGAGGAGAAAGAAGTCCCCCATCAAGAGGAGCAGCCACCGAACCAGTTCGCTACATATCAAGATTTCCAAGAACTTGGAGGGACTGTGGAGGGGATGCATAATCTCTCCCTGAACCACTGAGAAACAACAAGTAACTTATCAACTCAATTTGGGGACTGGAGTTACAACTTTTTTACCCACATCAATGATTTGAAGGGCTTGCATAAGCCTAAGCCTGGGGATATTTTCTATCTATTTTTATTTGGCATTCATTTGCTTTATTTTATTTTCGAGGTTATGTTTTTTATTTGAGTTTATAAGCACTCGTGTTGGTTTCCCCAACACTTTATCTTAGTTATTTTATTTTCGAGATTTTCAAGCTGAGCTTTGCCGCCAATTTTATATTCTTTAATTCCCCTTCTCAAAAACCACAAAAAGATTTCTCCATTTATCTTTATTTCCATCTTTATTTTCTTTTCCCCTCGAGGTTCTCATATATTTGCAGGAGAGTGATCGACTTCGAGTTTCCAAGAAACAAATAAAAAGGGAAGAGAGAAGTGGAACCAAACATGAGAGGTATGCCTTATGACTCCCCACTTTTGAAGTTTGAGAAACCCATGCTAGTTAGTAGTAACATTAAGATGTTATATTGGTGGAGTGAGTATCTATATTGTATGTAAAATTTTGTTTGCATGAGTATTTAGTTGAGTATGTTTTATTCCAGCTCTTGTAGTTAACCAAGTCTTGTCTAAAAATTTGCTAAAAAATTGAAATAAGAAAAAGTCTCACAATTGAAGGCTTGGGTGTTGTAGTGTTTAGTCTTGAAAGCTTATTCCTAGAGACACTCAACACCACAGAAAATAATGATTGTCTTGATAGCTCTCTTTGAAAAGATTTGTTCAATTGAATTAATGTTTAGCGGTTTTTGTGAGCATGTTAAAGTTTGACTTGTGAATCAGAAGAATGATATAGCTTTATGCGTGTCAAACTTCATGGGATGCCAACAACTCCGCTAGCCTACGAACAATCTTCATGGAGGAAACTCCTAGATTTCGATTATGAGTTGATTAAATATTTGTAGCAGCAATGCTATAATGGGTAAGATTCTTGGCACTCTCGGGTAGATATGTTCATGATGGAATCACTCCTCTGGCTGATATGTGTAATCATTGTGCAAAAGGAACAAAAACCTTAGTGATGCCACGAGTGTCCATCACAGCCCGATAAACTAATAATTTTTTTGGCACGCTCTCAATTACTTAAGAACTGAAATTCTTGAAGGACAATGAATAGAAAAGTAGTGCTTGAAAAGTCTTGATTTATTGATGTGTGAGAATTGAGATACTTTAGTGTATATGCTTTTCATGACGAACTCCCGCACTCTCAATTTTACATGATTATACTTTATTGTTCAAAGGCAAGCTTATGAGTTGATTACATGACATGGAAGAAAGTTTACTCATTTGAATCATGCATGCTTACAATAATTTTGTTGCGCTATAAGGATTCATGAAACTCGTATGATATGCTTGCCATTACTCTATCTATGCTGAAGTTTTTTGGATTAATAAAGTGGAGGAAACATGAGACTACCAATCATGAGTAAGATCATCATCTCATTATTTTAGTTTAAATGATGAGTTCCCTTTTGATTTTGGTTTTCTTGCTCGAGGACAATCAAGTTTAAGCTTGGTGAGGTT
Source organism: Avena insularis (assembly GCA_023614405.1). Taxonomy (NCBI): domain Eukaryota; kingdom Viridiplantae; phylum Streptophyta; class Magnoliopsida; order Poales; family Poaceae; genus Avena; species Avena insularis. The sequence goes on from CM042691.1 coordinate 258,244,936, forward strand.
GATGGCTGTAAAATATAGCCATCCATGTCCGCATTTAAACTAGATATTATTCATATATTTGATAAAATATCTCTCTAAACCCTGCCACTAATGCCTAATGATCAAAAAGGTATGCAATCCTTTCTTGCTATTTTTCCCTGCGCATAAAATGACATATGATGATGGGAATCACAACATAAATGTCAAAGATACGAGATTTCCAACACGTCAAAGAAACCAGGAGCCGTGAAGTGGATCCAGAAGACTTAACGACCAACTATACAACGGGAAATTTATTCTGGCCGTATAGTTCCGGTCGTATAGTTGCCATCGGCTCCATTAGGTCAAACAGAACAACTTTCATGAAGGGACCCCTGTATAAAGAGGCTTCGTGTGATGATAAAAAATGCTTCTTTTCGACCTCAACTCTCCCTGCCACCAGAAGCCGCCACCCCGGAGGAATAGATCTAGATCTCCAAACCCTTCTCCACCACCATAGCCATACTCGACCACTTGTAATAGTAGATCTCTTCTCCAATTGGCGACATTATAAGACTATTTTCTATCAATCTTATGATCTCTATTACAATGTTTATGATTGTTGATTTCATCTCTGTGTGTGAGTAATTATCCTTGGGCTAGGGGCTTAGGCCTAGCCATGTAGCTTTTTGTGCATGTTATTTATCATAGATGGGATCATGTATTAGTTTGTATGCCATGATGATTATAGTACCCTCTCTTGCCTCAATCTAAGGACTTGTCAGGTACCCAAGACCCCGAGGGTTGATCCAGGTATAGGGAGTGTGAGTGATGACTGATCTGCAGGTTGGGAGCCCTAGTGACAGAAGGGGTAGTATGGCTGTATGTGAGGGATTCACTTGGGATTAACGGTGACATCACTATGCATATCATTAGTTCTCTTTATTCTATGGGTGACACTAGTAGTTTATTGCTATAAGCGGTTGCGGAGGCAATAACAATTATGGATGCACTGCCCACATATAATTATCTTGTTCTAACAATTACATGTACACTTTATTATTATCTTTTATTCCCATCAGATGTTTTGCACACCTACTGGTGAAACCTAAAGCCCTAGGCCCTCTCTCTCCATCGTCAACAACAACAAAAAGATCGCAAACTCTTGGTCCTATGAAAACACAAAAGGAATTCTACAACTCCTGTAGGCCCGTTTAAGTAATCTCACTTTGCTTTCTGCTTCCCAAGGATTCGATAAACCTAGGTCTACTAGGGAAAAGAGCTATACTACATCCATAATCCGGATCGAAGGTATCAGTTGTACACTTTACCCACACCATCTGGGTACCCTGCCCTAATCCCGTACGGATTGTGGGTCGAGTAACCGACCATGACCGTCGGGATGCCCACTCCAATATAAGTGCCTACCCTATGAGTTGTTCCCCTCAAGACCGGGACATCGGGTACCGAGGACCAACTGAAGCACCTTTTCCACTACACAAAATGTGCGCTTTCAATGAGAGGCTCATAGTAATCGCATGGCGGCCCGCAAACCGTTTGTTTCTTCTCCTAGTCGATGTTTCACATAGACCATTACAGGAGAAGACCCAACCACCAGAGATCGAAGTCTCATGTAGTAGTTGTGAGGCAAATTATACCGGGGTAAACAAACTTCGAGTCCATCCCCTTCCCATATAGGAGTAATGTGGTTACACGGGTTAATTGTTCTAGCAAACTGCAACGAAATGGGTGTGTTTTCGTAGACGTTTTTCTCCTTCTCTGCTTCAACATCATTTCGAAAACAAATATTTTTATTTCTCAACTTCTCCTAGTAGGTCAAACCTCACCAAGGTTTTTCTCATAAAATATTTTTGTAAACTTTTTTCGGGGTCTTTCCATCCTATAGTTTTGCTTTGGCTAAAGCAGGGTCTCCAAGGGGGTATGGTATTATACACCAATAACTATACTAGGGGAAAGTAGGTGTAATCAAAGGGGTTATACTTAGTAGTACAAAGTGGTACTGACTTGGAGGAGCCAAGCCTTCATCATATATATAATCATCATATAGTAAAACAATGCAGTTTATATAAACCAACAGATAAAGTATTTATAGATAAAATAGTTGGACAAGGCTTATGAGCAATAAGGTGGCTTGCCTATGACCAGTAATATGTCTCTGGACTTCTTTTGAGAATACCAATAATAATAAAATGATACCCTTTTCTCGTCGTAAATTCAATCGCGACTATCGTCTTCAAGGATCACCCATGCAAGCAAACAAAGTGATACGAATCGTCCTGATGATCCTATAGTTTTGTCCCGATCTTTCACAGCGAGTCAACCAGGTAGGTAATCTCCCAATTACGCGATGAACGCAACCTGAAGAAGAGGAATTAATCCGTCTAGTAACGTGATGAATATCACCACGCCTCAAACCTGAGCACGATAATCCTTGATGAACACAAGATCCTCTGCAGCAATCTCTATAAGAATCTAATAAACGGTATCACCATCCCCGGAGGAATGATACACGGTGGAGCACAATATAGTTTTTAGACTAAACAGTTGAACTTCCTAAACCCTAACTCGACCAGCTCCTTATATGAGGGCTGGGGTTCCCCACTAGTTGGTCTGCGACTCGACTTGGTTGGACAGACCCAAACCAAGCCCACACACATAATAAAACCTAATTGGCCCACAACATGACCAAGAATAATAAAACCTAATTATTAAATTACAAAGACACACCTAGCTTGGTGGAGTCCTGAAATTGGGTTGCACCTCCTCCGTCGTGCCCATAACATCCTCCCCCTTCAATAAGCGTTATCCCCAACGCGTGCGGGTCGGGTCGGAAAGGTGGCGTGATATGAACAATAGCTTCACACGTCTTTGCCATCTTCAAGTCTTGATTGCCTTCCACTCTGCATCCTCCCTCTCGGCTTGCTTGACTTGAAATTGCCCTTGGCGCCTGCACCTCCTTGCGTCTCCATACGAGCTTGGACCTAGGCACCATCATCTTCTTCTTCTTCTCAACTATTGTTGGAACCTGTGGTTGCTGAACATGGACATTCTTTGCACGAACCTGCATAGGATGAGTAATGCCTGGACCACACAACTAACGAACATGTCCATCCTTGCCTCTATGCATCTGCACATCTGTCCCAACAAAACGCCTCACATGTGCGCTAACAAAACTTCTCTTGTTACCCTGCTGCACCACATGCACTAGAACATCAGGAGCACAAATATCATCCGTCTAAACACCTGTGTCAACACAAACAACCTTCTGAACACATGCTGCAAACTCCTTCCTGTCAGCAATAAGAGAATGCACTTCAACTGGCTTGTCACTAACAAGCTCCACTGGCTTGTCATCTACAGGCATAGCTAAAGCAATATCAACATTGTCGCACTATGCATCATGCTCTCCATCCTGCACCTTAGCTAGACCAGATTTTGGCTTAGCCTTGCGCACCTTCTCCTTATGTACAACCAGCTCCACATCAGACTTTATGTGATCATCCTGCATAGGCTTCAAAGTCTGTTGTTTGCCACCATGCACAAAATAATATGTATTTGCTCTTCCAGCAAGTGTAACATTGCGATCATACTGCCATGGATGACCAAGTAACAACCCACATACCTCCAATGGCAACACATCACACTCAATCTCATCAACATAATCACCAATTGTAAATGGCACACGCACCTTATGAGTTATCTTCACCATACCGTAGCTATTTAACCACTGTAGATGCTTAGGTTCAGGAATACGCCATGTGAACAACCCCAATGCTGCCACCATTGACTTGCTAATGCCATTAGTACAGCTTCCTCCAGCAATAATCAACTTGCATGCCTTGCCTTTTATCATACACTGCGCCTAAAATAAATTCCAACGCTGGCCTTGTCAACTGTCATGCAAGCATCACCTTGTACTTTCTTGAGTTGAAAATTCAGCCCCACTCAATGGTACAACATCCTCCATGACATCCTTGACAACATCAGCCTTAACAACATCAACAGTTAACCCTTCAGTAATCGTGGCTGTCACCTTGCTAACTGTCGGCAATGGAACAACCGTCAACTTCTCGTGAGTAGTCACAGTCATCGTGATCTTCGGTATAAGAGCTATACTCTTGCCAACATCCACTATCTCATTCACAACCTTAGGAGGTTGCTCGATTTCTTCCATATACGGTAATATGAAACCATTATGAAGAAAATTTCTGTAGTCCTCCCAAGTATGAGAAAAAACATCTATTTCAACCGCCTCGGACCACCAACTGTCTAACTCATTGTCCACACGCCGATGAGCAAGAACATACCCATCATTCCCACTAAACTTGTCATTGTATTTGCGACATCGATGGAAAGCCCGTTTCATGTGCCTTTCCCAATCTTGGTACTCCTCAACTGTCGCAAGTCTATGTAGACACCATCTAAGCTCGGATGCATCATGTGTCACTCCATTCAGGAGATCGATATAGTTAATGAGAACAGCACTAGACTTTTCGCCACGTGTACACTCAAGCCAAAAGTATCTCCTAGAAAAGAAGTCATCCTCGCAGGCAAAAAATTTCTCCATACACTGTTCGGTGATATCCGTGCACTGTTTCAGAAACTTTGGAACAAAACGGAACTGCACAAAAAAAATTCTTAACAAAAGAGATGAATTCCGGCCTGGAGCAGAGTTGCTTTTTTTTCTTGTATTTCCTGGTACCGTATGATCTGTAGTATCAAACTCCACGCGAAAAATGAAACATACTAACTCCACACGATATGCGGTACTTTTTTTCTTGCTTTCATGTGAAGGAAACTCACCGTGTAGATCGATTTCTCTTTTTTTCCCGTACACCAACAACACCAAAATGGAACTACCCTTTCCTTTGCTAATCAAAAACAAGAGGCACCTGATCGGATCTCTCTCCCTGTTAGTGCCTAGATCTCAGGAGCGTGAGAACTTCTTATGTCTAAGTCGCTGATGTCATCCTAATATTTATGCTAATTCTCAGTTGCAACCTAGTTGCAACTCATAAGATTTATACTAGTTCTTAGTTGCAACCGAGTTGCAACTCATTAAATTCTCAGTTACACCCGAGTTGCAACTCATGTATAACTTCCACTTTGAATGAATCACGAGGTAAATCGAATAGTAAAAGAGGCGACCGAGACTTAATAAGTTCTCAAGCGCCTGAGAACTAGCAAATCTTTTAATGCGCTTGATCAGATCTTGGAAAAAAAAATAAAAGTAGATCGAGAGGAATCTCCATAGCTCGATGGAATCTTCGAGCGATCGGCGCCTTGATGAAATCGAGCAACTCTTCGACTCCAGAACCGATTGACCAGATTCAACTCTAGCCTGACTTGACTGTCGATGAAGAATACGATCCAATCTCAAAACTGATGAAAACTAACTAAAGAACAATCCGCAAATCAATCAACATAAAATACTCACAGTGATAAATTCAGTGCTCTGATACGGCCTGATACGGATCATCAGGACCATCCTTATCACAAAGGAACAATCAATCACAAGGCTTGCAAGCACCAATATAAAACAACACACAAGCATCACAATACCTCACTAACTTTAGTAGTTTTTTATGAGTTGAGTTGGAGGCTTTTGGAAATACTTGGATTGCATTATTGATATTTCTTTTGTGATTTTAATTGCCAAAATACCACCTAAATAAGGGTTCGAAAACAAAGTCCAAGTTCTATATGATACCAATTTACAAAAAAAATATGATATCATCAGATGGGTATTGAAATAATAAATCAACCAAAATTGGTTTCACTATTTTATCAATTTTCTTTATTTAGTTATGAATTTTCTAGTAAAATAAACTCTAGTTTTGAGAGAATAATTCACTAGAAATTATATGTAGCTCAATTAAATTTGTCCACAGAGGTTCTCTTGTAGTTTATGATTTTTGGGAGTTGGATTCACTTTAAGATAATTACCAGAATGCCCTTGGGAAAATCCCAAAGTCAGTTCTGAAAACATTTTGTCTTTTTCACTATATTTATTTTATAGATCCAAAAGGAATGAGGCCAAGGACATTGGATAGGTATCACAAATACCTTCCAGAATAATTTGGATTCATCAATTTTGGAGTTACATAACTAATTCCATGATCTATCTAGTGAATTAACTCTACAAAGAAGAGTTTAAATCCCTAAAATTCACTAGGAGATCAATAAATCTTGATCTCCTAGTATTTGATAGGTCTTGCAGTACCACATATAGGAGAGTTGGAATCAACTCAAAATTAATTGCATATTTACCTAGGGAATTTTGTAAAAGCAGGATTGAGGATCCTTTGTTATTTTTACTACAGGAAAAATAATGCCCCACTTGTCCTGAGGCCAATGACATGAGATAGATACACTAAATATCTACCAGATACAGTTGGATTTTCCCATTTGGAGTTTTTAAACTCACTGGGGATTTTATTTATTACATAAGACACTTTTTATTAGAATTATTGCCAGAAAATAATGAAAATACATTTGGGCCTAGGGCTTGGGTTACATGTTGGATAAAACCTATATGTTAATACCCAAAATTAGATCTGGTCGATTCTAGACATTTTCCATTTTCAAAAGTATTTAAACCAAATATCTAAAAGACTAGATTTATGAAGATATAAAGAAAAGAAAAGGGAAACAAGAGTGTCAGGCCGGATCTGACGGGCATGGGCTGCACAGCTGATAACCCCCAAGTGCAGGGGATCACCGTAGTACAATTCGATAAATATTTGAGTGTCGAACCCATGAGGAGATGAAGGTAAACTATCTATTCTCTAAAGCCCTATAACCCACTTATATGGCTTCCTATGAAAAGCTAGGATCTAAAGTGTGTGTGTGTGTGTGATGCGCTCAGATCAATGTAGATCTTCGTTGGGAGACCCCAAGAGGAACGTATGATGAGCACAACAGCAAGTATTCCCTCAGAAAGAAACCAAGGTTATCGAACCAGTAGGAGGAAGGAAATGACTCAAAGGTGTTGCTAGCAACTGAAAACCTGCACAACACAAACTCAAGACTTTGCCCCAACAAACAGTGAAGTTGTCAATCTCATCGGTTTGCTAAAAACAAAGGGTTAATTGTATGGTGTGGAAGGTAATAGTGGTTTGCAGAAAGTAAACAGTAACAGTGGGAGATGTATCAATGGTAAATATTGGACCGGGGTCCATAGTTCACTAGAGGTGTTCTCCTTAAGATAAACAAACATGGCAAGTTAGGTAAACAAATTACAACAGGGCAATTGACAGGACAGAGCAAGGCATAACAATGCAATACTAGACATTCATGATCCTATGAGATTTGATTGGGCAATACAATAAGATACATAGACCGCCATCCAACTACATCTATGACTAGTAATCCACCTTCAGGTTATCATCCGAACCCACTCCAGTATTAAGTTGCAAGCAACGGATAACTGCTTTAAGCAAAGTGTGTAAGGTAAACAATCCACTTGCTCCATGAACAAGAGACCGATGTTTTCTCCCTAGTAGCAACAACACATCTACAACCTTAGAGATTTCTGTCACTTCCCCAGATTAAATAGAGGCATGAACCCACTATCGAGCATAAATACTCCCTCTTGGAGTCACTAGCATCTACTTGACAAAGATATCTACTAGAAACGGAGAGCATGCAAGATCACAAACAACACAGACATGATAGAATCAATAAGACAAAACCATTAATCAATCTGACATAGTAATCTCAATATCCATCGGATCACCACAAACACAACATGCATGATTACAAATAGATGATCTTGATCATGAACGAAGCTCACAATATCTAAAAATGGTAGCACAAAGGAGGAGATACAACCATCTAGCTACTACATGGACCCGTAGTCTAAGGTGGAACTACTCACGCATCATACCGGAGGCTGGCATGGTGATGAAGAAGGCCTCCAGGATGATCTCCCCTTCGGAAGAGGTTCAGATCCCCCCGATCTAGGGACGATGGTGGCGGCGGCTTCAGACTGTTTTGTGGAAGATTGATCAGGTCCTTAGGATTTTGGTATCGGGGACTTCTTATAGGCAAAGAGGCGAGGCAGGGGCACCAGGTAGGTTGCACCTCACCTGGCCAGCTTGGCCGCTGTGCCAGGGTGTGGCCTGTCTCCCCTCCGTCCCGTATTCTGGCTCCGTATTCCCCACGGTAAAATATTGACTTTGGCTTTTGTCCCGTCCAATTCCGAGAATATTGATTTTCTGCCTTTTACGAACCAAAAGTAAGAAAACAGCAACCTGACACTGTGACATCCTGTTAATAGGTTAGTCCTAGAAAACATATAAAAATACCTCAAAGTGTAGACAAAGCAAAGCAAAGTAGATACTAAACAAGCATGGAACATCAAAAATTATATATACGTTTACGACATATCAAGCATCCCCAAGCTTAACTCCTGCTCGTCCTCGAGTAGGTAAATGATAAAAGAATAATTTTTGAGGTGACATGCACCATCAAAATCAAGATCAAACCATTTGCAAGCATTGAAAGCTGGGATCAAAGTACTATAAACATGAGCATGAAAGAAGAAGTTCTAACAATAAGTCAAAGTAACTATGCATGCGAAAAGAAAGGTTGCAAACAAAGATCATGGATAACAATGCATTGAAAGACGTTTGTTTGTTTCACATATAGAAAACATAGCATAGTGGTATTCAGCTTGTCCCTCATGGAGTAGCAATAAATGCATATGACACCTTCAAAGTTCATAACAGTGACTAGATACAAATAGTTCATGAGCAAGCAATATCAACAATATGCATCAATCAATAAGTTTTGGGACAATGCACATAGAACTAAGAAGGGCAACTACGCTCTCTTAATTGGTGCCTAAGGATAGAAGGTTGAGACTCAATATAATGGTGGAAGAAAGGCCCTTCATAAATGGAAGCAGGGATTTCAAGTCTCAAAAAGAGCTTCCAAAAAATATGGCACTTGTTAGCTTTCAGCTCTCATTGCCCCTATCATAATCATCTTGAAGTGATTAAGGTTAAAGTGAACAAACTATGGAGTATATGCTTGACAAAGTATAAGTTGGCAACCTCATGTCCCTTGAATACGAGGGTCGCTCCTCATGCTACTCAAGTTTAGTTATCGGTAAGTTCTTGTCATAATAAGTACATGTGTATCATAGAGAACTGCCAATGGGGTACCCCTTGCACATGATACAGGAGCTATCGCATAATCAAAATGACAAGGCAAGCAGACAATGAGCATCTCAGCAATCTTCTTATTTACCATGGGAAAATGGTTCTTTTTTTCTCTCTTTCCTCTTTTCTCATATTTTTTTCTTTTTCTCAATCTCTATCTCTTTTTTATAAGAAGAATGCTTCATAGATTGCTCACTATGGTGATGCTGCATGTTTCCACCATGATTAGGCATGGCTTAGGCTAGTGGCCCAGGCATTTCTCTAACACACATACATAAATCCACGGACATACAAGTTTCCCTTTCATTTCACACCGACGACATCCATAAACAAAAGAGCATGATATCAACTGGGTACAATGTACAAGTGCAATGTTGAAAGCGTTCCCCATGACAGCATGGTTCTGCTAATTCCAACGTATAAGTGCAAGCATATACAACATAGATGACACAATGGTTCAAGTTTATTAGGGGCAATAAAAATAAAGTGTGCCATCAAGTTTGTGAGAGCTTTAATCACTAAGTTTTCACATAACAAAGAGACTTTTTAATTGGAAGGTAGATGAAAACAAGAATATACTTGGAATGGTGTAACACACCATGCATAGGGATTTATAGTGGAATCTTTGGAATAACTTGGTTTCTTGGGAGTTGGATGCATGAGTAGAACTTACTCATACAAGTGGAGGCTAGCAAAAGACTGGGAGGGACCAACTAAGAGAGCAATAATGGCTATAATCATGCAGAGCGACAAAACATTACTAATCAAAGCATAAAGTGGTACTACAAGTCAAAGACTAAATGATCATAGAGGCTATGGTGACTTGTTCATAGTCATAACATGGTGTGATGATGTGCCAGGTGAACCCAAACAAAGCATCAAAGGAGAATACCACAATACAATGCTTTTATATGCTAAAACAACACATGATTCTTTCAAGGCACATTAAGCAATCCTAATTGTTTGGAAAAAGTCATGCTACAGCAATAATCACTAAGCATAAGGTCAAAACAACATCTAGCATGTCATGCTAAAGTCTAAGTCACGGTCCAAGCAAGCTCCTCTTATACTACTTAAGCAAGAACTTCCTACTCCTTTCCAACACCAATCAACTTATTTGAAACAATACAGCGAGAACGGGGGTCCAGACTACTTTATTCAAGCAAACTAAGCAAACAAAAAACAAAAAACTAAAACTAAGATGCTCCAAGAACAACACAACAGTGCATGAAACAATAAAAACGAAGTGTCTAGAAAGACCTAAGTTTTTTTATTGATGAAGAAGGGGATGTCTTGGGCATCCCCAAGCTTTGACGCTTGTACATCTTGAATATTTCTTGGGGTGACACGGGGTGGCATCCCCAAGCTTGATATTTTGTCCATTCTTCATCTCATTACATCATTCTTTCTCTACACCTGAAAATTTTCCTTCATACAAAACTTCACACAATTTTCATTAGCAACATTAGTCCATTCAAAAGATAATAGACCTTTGGGTTTAGTTAAAAAGCTCAATTTCCCAAAAAAGACACAAGATACTGTAGCAATTCCCTTAAAAAGCTCAATTTCCCAAAAAGAACCCAAAAAGGAATCAATAAGAAGCAAATGCAAATAATGGCAGAAATCTGTCAAAACAGACCAGCAGGTAGAAACCAAATTTTGCAAATACCTTCTTTTGCTCAAATCAAAAAGTGTTAAACTAACGAAAGTTAGATAACAACCTGGAGGATTTATTCACAAAATTACAGCTCAATCGGACTTACAGATATTTTACAAGAATGTTTACAGTGGAGCACAAAAATCTGTTTCGGGACAGCAACTCCCCAAATCTTACGTCCCTCTCATTGGAGGTTATTCTTGGCACAAAAAGCAAATAAAAAGGATAAGGAGCGGTTATTATAGTGGTAATAACTTCCAAGACTTAAGAAAACTATTTGGTTATCTCCCAAGAAGTACTTTTCTTTAATGCCTTTAAGTTAGGCATGATAGTTTGAGAAGATGCTCTCATAAAAATATGAATTGAAGTAAAAGAGAGCATCAAGAAGCAAATTCAAAACACATTTAAGTCTAACCCACTTCCTATGCATATGAATCTTGTAATAAAATAAATCAAAGAAGCACATAGTAACAAGAATGGGTAGATAAAACAAGAGCAACTTCAAAACTTTCAGCACACAGAGAGGTGTTTCAGTACCATGGAAACTTCTACAACCATATTTTCCTCTCTCAAAATAATTTTCAGTAGCCTCATGAATAAACCCAACAATATAACTATCACATAAAGTATGATTTTCATGATCTACAAACACATAATTTTTATCAAGCTCAAAAATAGTGGGATTAAAACCTTCAAACCCACTTTTAACAATTTTATAACAAGATGACTGATCATTCTCAAGAGGTATGGAGTTCCAAGATAAGGTCAAGACCCCTCCAATCTCATTTTTAATGGTAGTACAATTAATATTATCAACCAATATAGGACCATCATCTAGAGCTTTATCATAAACATTTTCTAAGCAATACTCTTTAGTACCATGCATATCGAAGTTAGGCACAAATAAAGGATTATCATGGATAACATGAGCATAACTATTATCACAAGTTTTACCCATAACAGATATTTCAAAAGAATCCACAGGAACATAACATTCATCCTCCTTTGGTAAGCATGGGGGACAATCAAATAATATAAGGGGTAAAGAGTTACTCTCATTAGAAGGTAGGCATGTGTAGCTAATGCATTCTTCCTCCTTTTGTTCATCACTCTCCTCCTATTATTCATCTAATGAGCTTTTAGGTTCAGCAATTTCTTCTTCCATTAGCTTCTGCAAATTGTGGACACATTCTTGTGCATGACCGAGTCTCTCTTTATAATAAATGATATAACAATTATTTTTGAAATTTTATATGCAATGATCAAGGATAGAAGAGATCATATATTTAAGGTCTTTACAAGCAACACATGTTTCATAGGTTTTAGACATGAAGGATTCTATTTCAGAAGCTCCCATAAACAAAACAAATTGTTCTACTTCTTCAAATCCAAGATGAATATAGTTATTCCAATGATAGTTCATAATTACAAATTCTTTACTAAAGCCACATTGGAATTTAAGATGTTTAGTATCCTGTTCATAGCAACAATTTATATCATGGCGTTTAAGCAAAAATTTAGCAATTAGATCCAACCTTTTTAACACGGCTCTTATGACTTTACCCTAATAAGATTCTCTATACCTTATAAAATCTTCCATGGAGGTTCTAGTAGGCGGTGGCTCATCTACTACCTTAGCAGTGATAGTAGTTTTTCCAAATAAGAAACCGAGTGGGTTATACATAATGAAATAGTGATTGGAGCAGAACTAGACATAAAAACAACTTGAAGTAGGAACTAATTTTTTTGTATTTTTGATAAGAGAAAGCAAACCAAATGAAACTATTTTTTTTGAGATTTTTGATAAAAAGAGGCAAACAAAACAAGGCAAAAGAAACTAAGCAAAACAAAAACAAAGTAAAGAGAAAGGTTGTGAAGGACTCCCCTTGTGAAGCCATCCTTAGCCTCCCCGACAACGACGCCAGAAAACACTTTGATGGCGTGTTATTGACATGGGAGCTTCTTCTTCTTTAAGTCCCCGACAACGGCGCCAGAAAACAGCTTGATGCGCTTAGATCAATGTAGAGCTTCGTTGGGAGACCCCAAGAGGAATGTATGATGAGCACAACAACAAGTCTTCCCTCAGAAAGAAACCAAAGGTTATCAAACTAGTAGGAGGAAGGAAACGACTCAAAGGTGTTGCTAGTAACTGGAAACCTGCACAATACAAACTCAAGATGTTGCCCCAACGAACAGTGGGGTTGTCAATCTCACCGGTTTGCTGAAAACAAAGGGTTAACTGTATGGTGTGGAAGGTGATAGTGGTTTGCAGAAAGTAAACAGTAACAGTGGAAGATGTATCAATGGTAAAGATTGGACCAGGATCCATAGTTCAGTAGAGGTGTTCTCCTTAAGGTAAACAAACATGGCAAGCTGGGTAAACAAATTACAGCTGGGCAATTATGATGCGTGCTGAACGCCCTGTTGGGAAACCCCAAGAGAAAGGTATGATGCAGCACATCAGCAAGTTTTACCTTAGTAAGAAACCGAGGTTATCGAACCAGTAGGAAGAAGGAAACGCCTCAAAGGTGTTGCAAGCAACATGGAAACCTGCACAACACAAACTCAAGACTTTGCCCCAACTAACAGTGAGGTTGTCAATCTCACCGGTTGCTGTAACAAAGGATTAACTGTATGGTGTGGAATGTGATGATGGTTTGCAGCAAGTAAACAATAACAGTGGAAGATGCATCAATGGTAAAGATTGGACCGGGGTCCATAGTTCACTAGAGGTGCTCTCCTTAGATAAACAAACATGGCATGCTGGGTAAACAAATTATAGCAGGGCAATTGACAGGACTGAGCAAGGCATAACAATGCAATACTAGACAAAAAGATCATATGAGCTTCGATTGGGCAATACAACAATATACATAGACCGCCATCCAACTGCATCTATGACTAGAAGTCCACCTTCAGGTTATCATCCGAACCCCCTCCAGTATTAAGTTGCAAGCAACAGACAACTACTTTAAGCAAAGTGTGTAAGGTAAACAATCCACTTGTTCCATCAACAAGAGACTGTTGTTTTCTCCCTAGTGGCAACAACACATCTACAACCGAAGAGATTTCTGTCACTTCCCTTGGAAACTAGAGGCATGAACCCACCATCGAGCATAAATACCCCCTCTTGGAGTCACTAGCAACTACTTGGCCAAGATAGCTACTAACAACGGAGAGCATGCAAGATCACAAACAACACAGACATGATAGAATCAAATAGACAAAACCATTAATCAATCTGACATAGTAATCTCAATATCCATCGGATCCCCGCAAACACAACATGCATGATTACAAATAGATTAGATCTTGATCATGAACGGAGCTCACAAGATCTATACATGAAAGCACAAGGAGGAGATACAACCATCTAGCTACTACATGGACCCGTAGTCCAAGGTGGAACTACTCACGCATCATACCGGAGGCTGGCATGATGAAGAAGAAGGCCTCTAGGATGATCTCCCCTCCGGCAGGGTTCCAGGAAGAGCCTCAGATCCCCCTGATCTAGGGACGATGGTGGCGGCGGCTATAGACGGTTTCGTGGAGTTTTGATCGGGTGCCTAGGGTTTTTGTATCGAGGGCTTCTTATAGGCAAAGAGGCGAGGCAGGGGGCCACCAGGGCGGCTGCAACCCCCCAGGCATGGGCCAGGCTTGGCCGCGTGGCCAAGGGGTTTGGCCCCCTGGTGAGCCTCCTCCGTATCGTATTGTGGCTTCGTGTTGCCCACGGTAAAATATTGACTTTAGCTTTTGTCACATCGAACTCCAAGAATATTGATTTTCTGCCTTTCTGGAACCAAAACAGAAGAAAACATGCAACTGGCACTGTGGCAACTTGTTAATAGGTTAGTACTAGAAAACATATAAAAACACCTCAAAGTGTAGACAAAGCAAAGCAAAGTAGATACTAAACAAGCATGAAACATTAAAAATTATAGATACGTTTCCGACGTATCAATGTGTGTGGTTGTTTTTGGTATTAACTAAAAAACAATAAAGTAGTTGAAATAAATACTGTAAGTAAAATAAACCAAATGAAGTGGAGTTAGTGGAGTGGATGTGGATAATCTATGGGAGCAAATGTTTATGAAAATTGATATTTCATTCATTTGATTGTCACAATTAGTGAAGCACATATATAGTCTTTTTATTGTTTCTTCTAGGAGGAGCCATAACTAGGTGTTGCCATAGATATGAGCAAATACACCACTAGTGATTGATCCCAAGGCTAATTAAAGACAAACAAGGGAATATTAAGACATAAAGTTCAACCACCGTATTTAGATCTAAGGTTCCCATGATAATTCCCATGTTGATTAACCATGAATTAATATATTTCTAAGACTTGGGATTCGACTTTTGTCAAACTCCATCTATCCCTCATCCTATCAACATGCAACAGTGACCACCTTGTGCATCCCCCAACATATGTTTGCACTCATATGTTAGTGCATTAAGATCATCATAGAAGATAACATATACTTGTATGCAACCGAAACAAACTATATCACAATTGCCATAACAATTCACTACTCAAACATCAACATAGTCATACAATAGATCATGAGAAAATAATATATTGCATCATACATCATGTTTTCGAAGATATTACAGTGGGGGGTGATGGGATCTTGCAGTAGATGGTGATAGAGATGAGCCTCCCCAAGGGGGTGAGGAGGACATGGCGTGGTGGAGAGGCGCCGACATAGTGGAGGAGGAGCGGCGCCCTGGCACCCCTCCTAGGGCGGCGGCTACCCTAGGAGGCGGAGGCCCCTTGCCCCTTCTTATTCCTTGGCCATGGTGCTGACCTTAAAGAGGTTTTACCCCTCCTAGGGGGCTCCCAAGTAGGGGGAATTTCGTGGCTATGGGTTGATGCCTCCAAAAATAGGGTTTCCACTCAATATATCATGGTGGAGGCTTTACCGGCCAGCGGATCAAAACCCTTGGATCCAGGGGCTCTTGGTAACCCCTAGAACCTTCATGGTGACTCCTAGAAAGTCCCACAAGTCTCCAAATTAGTGGCTTGGCCGAATTGATCTCATAGGCAAGAGTTTGAGTCAACTACGTCACCAAATTTTGGAATCCCGAAACTGCTTCTGTACCCTTTAGTAATCGGGCCATAAAAATGCATCCAGACTCCGATTGGAGCGAATTTATGTATAAATTGTACGGACTAAAATTCCCCACAACTTTCATGTTGATCACGTTTTCATTTGATGTCATCTTAAAGCTGAGTCAATCTTTGAAAAGTGTTCAGCAGGACAAATTTCAGGAAACTCCAAATATTGCCATATTGAGCGATTTTCTTCCATATTCATCTTTTCCTACACAACAAAGTGTAAAACAATAACTTGTGCACTTTTGAAACTATTAGTAGGTTAGTACCAATAAATATAATAAAGTTGCAAAATAATAAGCATTTTAGCACAATAAACTACAAATTTCATGTACACATTTTACATGCATCAACATCCCCAAGCTTAACCCATGCTCGTCCTCAAGTATGAAGGTGATAAAACTAAACATGGACTTTAGAGTTTATTGTTTGATTGAATATAGCAAGTAATAGTACATAAAATCAATGAATCAAACTTTAATGAACAACAACAAGCAAATGAGATATCAAGTGGTACTTCTAATTCAATTCAATGATGTCTAACAATCAATCACAAAGTGCAAAAACAAATGAAATTACTATGGACATTAAACATGTGAGTGCTTGTGCTTGGAACTTTTTTTATTTTCTTTCTTCTCTTTTCTTCTCAACAAGTAGACACTGAAAGTAAGTAGGGAATATATGTTCCAAGATTTGATGCTAAAAATAAAATAAATTTTAGAATTGTGTAACCCAAGTCAACGATACTGAAGAGCAAATATGGTTCACATCATTAACACTTTACTAGCTGTGAGTCTCATACCAATTGTTTAATAGTACCTTCAGCCACACACTACTCAACTTTAGAATTACCATAGATTTTCATTGTGTGCATACAGTTTCAACCAAGTGCTCGCAAAGGGGTACCTCCATGCCACATGTACACAGTGCTTTTGGATTTTCATCTTTCTGCAAAGGCAATACATACCGGGACAACATGACAACAAACAAATGAAGTCCTCTTAAAGTACCAACTGAGTAGTAAATTAAATTTTTTAAGCTAATTAGGAAGTTCATGCTGAAACTTCTACCATGATTAAGCATGTTTTCCATTATTGCCCCGATGCTCTTATCTAACAAATATGCACACTCGAATCTTTAGCATGATAAGCCCCACTCATTTCACACCGGAAAGATATGCATAACTCAAAAGGTGTATGACAACAACTTAATTATGGTGCAATGCTGAAAGTCTTGTTCCATGATAGCATGTTTTAACTTAACCCCAACTAATGGAATGGCAAACATGCAACTTACATAAATGAACTCCACATTAAACTGCTACTTTCCCATGAGCTTCGAATTGCACAATAAAAGAAGTATGATTTTGAATGCAAAGACATGGCACATATACTATACTTGGAATAGCATTTTTCTATATAGTTAGGTATGGTGGCGATTTTGCGGAGAAGTATGGCTCGGGGTATTCAGATATACAGGTCTTTTGCTTTCTTTCTCTTTATTTTCTTTTCTTGGCCATTGGAAAGGTGTAATGTCACAAGCATGCATAATGTCCATAGTTATACACATTCATTAATGAACTAAGTAACTCAAAGTTAACCATCAATGTGCAAATAAGAGATAACACTAAATACGACACTACAGAATTACTATTCAATCAAAGCACATGAAACATAGAACCATATGCACTACTTGTGTTGCTATTTTTATTTCCTTTACCTATTATTTTACATGCACCCAATTTACTTTATTTCTACAAAAACTTGATAGTTATATTGGTAACATGAATAAAATTATAATCCAACAACAACTAAAAGCAAGATGCTTCAAGACTATACGAGTTTTTCATAGTGCTCAAAAAACAGAAGTTTGAAGGTTTGCAAACCGAGATTTGTGTTGGCGTATGGGGATTCCTGGAGCATCCCCAATCTTATGGTCTTGACCATTTGTATATAAATCTTGCTTTTTATCTTGCCTTCACCCTCCTGGGAAAAAACTTCGCTACAAATATTTCTCCCACTCTTTTCTGTAGGGTTAGATCATTAGTGCATAAAAAGATATAACTCTTGCCATATTAAGAATGATATGTCCAATTTGCATCACCATTATATATCATAATTTGCCTTTATTCATTGATATATTTCTTATTAAGAGGTGATAATTATGTCTTTTCATATGTTTTTGCATGTTGGATGATTCTTGGAGGATGAACTGCTGGAGTCAGGATTCTGATGGAAAAAGCGGTGTTTTGAAGCAATTTCGCGAAGATCAGAAAAATACCAGAAAAACTATAGAAAATTATATTTTCCCAGAAGACAAAGGATGCTAGAAGGGGAGGCGGAGTTGGGCCACAGGGGGCCCACACCCCCAGGCGCGGGCCACCCTAGGCCGCGCCTACAGGGCATGTGGCCACCCTGGCCCACCTCTGGCTCCGCCCTCTAGCCTATATCTTCTCCTCGAAACCCTAAAGTCTGTAGAGCGATGATACGTTGGAAACGTATCTATAATTTTTGATGCTCCATGCTTGTTTTGTATCTACTTTGCTTTGCTTTGTCTATACTTTGAGGTGTTTTTATATCTTTTCTAGAACTAACCTATTAATAAGTTGCCATAGTGCTAGTTGCCTGTATTCTTCTGTTTTTGGTTCCATAAAGGCAAATAAACAATATTCTCGCAATTGGACGGGACAAAAGCCAAAGTTATTATTTTTCCCGGAGCAACACGGAACCACAAAGCAGAGCCGAAGGGGGGCCACAGGGTGGCCAAACCCCCTAGGCGCGGGCAAGCCCTGGAGGCGCCCGGAAGGGGTGTGGGCCCCCTGGACCCCCACCGACCTTGATTCCTGCGCCTATAATAAGCCTCCGATGGGAAAACCCTAAAGAATCCAGAAGAAATCAACGAAAACCTCCGTAGAACCGCCGCCACCGAAAGGGAGATTCGAGGGACAGAAAGTCTCTGTTCCGGCACCCTGCCGGGACGGAGAAGTGCCCCCAGAGCCATATCCATCAATATCCATCGCCATCTTCATCACCATTGCTGATTCCCATGATGAGGAGGGAGTAGTTCTTCCTCAGGGCTAAGGGCTCTACCGGTAGCTATGTGTTCATCTCTCTCTCTATGCATGATCTTGTGGTCATGAGCTTTGTAATCAAGTATATCTACCTTGCTACTCAAGTTCTTCATTAGATCTTTACTCTCCCCATGTGTGTGAAAGTGACAACGTGCACACCATGGTGGCACTTATGCTTGAGTCTACATAAATACTCTTTGCGCTTTAATAGATCTATGCTTTTCCCCACGTGTGTGAAAGTGACGGCGTGCATACCGTGTGTGGCACTTTGGCTAGATTGAATATTTTTTATGAGTTATATTTGGAGTTGGATGTCTCTATGAAATTGTGGTGTTTGTTGGAACCATCTAGCGCTCAAGGTGACAGTGTGGGGTTATCTAGATTGGGGAAGGCCCTACCGTGGATTAGAGTGTCCAACCGGAGAGTAGTTAAGAGTAGTATCATGAAGAGAGGATATTTATATGAGAGAGTGTTCACTAGTGAAAGTATGATTCCTAGGCCTTTTTCTAAACATTGAAACATCGTTTGCATCTAGATCTGTTGCATGTTTGCTTGCTTTAGTGTTTACCTCACCGTCAAGCTATTTTCTGGCACTGTTACCACTTGTATTTCACTATCTCTTCGCCGAACTAGTGCACCTATACACCTGACAAGTGTATTGGGTGTGTTGGGGACACAAGATACTTCTTATATCTTGATTGCAGGATTGCTTGAGAGGGAATACCTTTGACCACTTCCTCCCTGAGTTCGATAAACCTTGGGTAATCCACTTAAGGGAAACTTGTTGCTGTTCTACAAACCTCTGCACTTGGAGGCCCAACAACTGTCTACAAGAATAGAAGTGCGTAGACATCAAGCTCTTTTCTGGCGCCGTTGCCGGGGAGGAAAGGTAAAAGGCACTCACACACATTTCCTCACGGCAACAACAAGCCAGAAAGCTCTTTTCTGGCGCCGTTGCTAGGGAGGTAAGGTAAAAGGTACTCACATCCTCCGGTGTGAGTGCTCGAAGTTATTTCCTTTAGATTCTGCAATTTTGTCTTTTTGTTTCTTGTTTTCACTAGTTAGGCTTAATGGAAAACAACAAAAAAATTAGAGAGCTTTTTAGTCTTTTTCCTAAGTTAGAATTTGAGTGGCTTGAAAATAAAATTAAAAAACCTATGGAACTTTCTTTGCATGCTAATAGCAATGTTATTAGTATGAATTTTTTGAACACCATTGTTATTAATGGTATGGAAACGTCTAAGCTTGGGGAAGCTAGTTTTGATGAGAAAGATCTTTTTAGTTCCCCAGCTTTAGGGAATAAAATTTGCTCTGATAATACTTTATCTCCCATATGTGGTAATTCTAATTATACTTGTGATATTTTAAATCCACATACTGAAAGTGTCCCTTTTAAAATACC
Organism: Avena insularis; assembly: GCA_023614405.1. Taxonomy (NCBI): domain Eukaryota; kingdom Viridiplantae; phylum Streptophyta; class Magnoliopsida; order Poales; family Poaceae; genus Avena; species Avena insularis. The sequence goes on from CM042691.1 coordinate 258,265,330, forward strand.
TATTGAAATTGTTGAACGTGTTATGAATAACCGCTATTTTGGAGATGGAACTGTCCATCCTAATCATCATTTAGTCTTTATACATGAATTATGCGAGTTGTTCACGTGTGCAAGTATTTCAATGGACCAAGCTAAGAGGAAGCTATTCCCTTTCTCACTTAGGGGCAAAGCAATGGAGTGGTATGAGCTACTAGAGGATCCTCATCATTTGGAGTGGAAGGAACTTGAATCTCTCTTTTATTTTAAATTTTATCCTCCTCATGAAATTCATAAAGATAGGAATTATATTTATAATTTTCATCTTCACGAGGGAGAAAGTATTGCCCAAGCTTGGGGGAGATTGAAGTCACTAATGCTCAAATGTCCCATTCATGAGCTCCCCAGTAATGTTGTTATCAATAATTTTTATGCAAGGCTTTCAGGACACTACAAGGACTACCTAGATACCTGTTCAGAGGGATCCTTCACAAGTAAGGAGGTCAAGGCTAAGTGGGATCTTCTTGAAACAATTCAAAGCAATACTGAAGATTGGGATAACGACAAAGGTAAAGAACCAGGTATAAACTATGAGTATGATTGCATTAAGTCTTTCGCTGAAACTGTTGATTTTCAAGAGCTTAGTGCTAAATATGGTCTTGATCCTCAAATTCTTGTTAGATGCTATAGAGCCTTTGCTTCCCATATTAATGCTCCTAAAGAAAAATGGGACATGTATCATGAACCTTTTAAAGACACTTGCATGGAAAATTAAAATGTTATTAATGATTGCAATAAACATGCTCAAACTTCTAAAAGTACTATTTCTTATAAGCATGTTAATTTTTGTGGTATGCATAGACCGTGTGAGAAGAATCAAACAGAAGAAGTATATTGTATTACCCACTGGAATGAAAAAACTAGAAAGTGGTATAAGGCTCTAAATGATCTTGGTCAAAAAGTTTGTGCCCTCTATCCTTTTATTTGTGAATTTTGCTTTGAAGTGGGTCATTTCAATTTTCAATGCTCAGGCCATAATAATCCTGCAAGTTTGTATTGTGAGAACGTGATCACTGATAATCAACATGATGAACTTACATTGTTTTTGGAGTGTGAAGAGTTATCAAGAAAAACTTCTTTGGTAGACATGAGAGTTTTTGGTATGAATTCTGTCCTGCATGGGTGTCATCTTTATTGTGTTGAAAATTGCCACGCAAATACTTACATACAAAATCTTATAAAAGATGATATTTTACCAAATTATGACAGGACTGATATGGGTTTTGATCTTATTAATGAAAAGGAGGAATCCTCCAAAGTTTCTTCTATTGTCTCTAACAATAAGCCAGGGTATGTGGAGAAGCTCCCTTTCAAGCCTCTCCCTCCTAAAGAGGAGGAGGAGAAGAAGAAGAAGAAGAAGAAGAATAAAAGGAGTAAAAGAAGAGAGGAAACAGTATCTTCCTCTAATCATGTTGCTCCTATCATAGTTTTTGCTGATGAGTCTGAACTAGATGATGTTCCTATGCCTGTTACATATAGTAGTGATCATGATTGGGAAAAGCACACCACTTTTTATATTGAAAATCTCTTTGGTACCAATTCTAAAAATGATGATATTAATATTTGTTGTGCTATTAGTGCTATCCATGTTCCTTCCAATGATGATATGTTTACAAATGAACACACTTGGGAAGATAGCTATTCTATTGCTTATGATGATTACAATGATGAATGTGATATTTTCAGTCCACCTACTATTGAGGAGAAAATTTATTATGATTACAATATGCCTCCTATATTTGATGATTATGGTGATGAGAATAACAATGATAGCTATTTTGTTGAATTTGCTCCCACTACAACTAATAAGAATGACTATTCTTATGTGGAGAGTAATAATCATTTTATGCATGTGGCTCATGATAAGAATGTTTTATGTGATATTTATATTGTTAATTTAGTTCATGTTGCTACTGAAAGTTATTATGAGAGAGGGAAGGTTTTATGCATCTAAAAAATATTAAGTTTCCCCTCTATGTGCTGAAAGTTTTGAAGTTGCACTTGTTTCATCTTCCTATGTCTGTCACTTTGTTTTTTGAGAATTTATTTACTTACAAGATTCCTATGCATAGGAAGTGGGTTATACTTAAATGTGTTTTGAATTTGCTTCTTGATGCTCTCTTTTACTTCAATTCATATTTCTTATGTGAGCATCTTCTCAAACTATCAAGCCTAACTTAAAGGCATTAAAGAAAAGTACTTGTTAGGAGATAACCCAAGAGTTTTCTTGAGTCTTGGAAGTTATTACTTCTGTAATGACCTCTCCTTATCCTTTTTGTTTGCTTTTTGCACCAAGAATGACCTCTAATGAGAGGGAAATAAGATTTGGGGAGTTGCTGTCCCAAAACAGATTTATGTCCTCCACCATAAAAATTCGTGAGGAGTCACTGTAACTCGGATTGATCTGAAAATTTACTAATAAATCCCCCAGTATGTTAGCTACCTTTCGTTAGTTCAACACTTTTTTATTTGAGCAACAGAAGATTTTCGAAAAAATCGGATTCTACCTGCTGGTCTGTTTTGACAGATTTCTGCCATTATTTGCATTTGCTTCTTATTGATTCCTTTTTGGGTTCTTTTTGGGAAATTGAGATTTTTGAAGGATTTGCTACAGTAGCTTGTGTTTTTATTAATTTTTTTATGTTCCAAAGCTTTGCCAGAGGTCTAATATCTTTTGAATACACTAATGTTGCTAATGAAGATTGTGTGAAGTTTTGTATGAAGGAAATTTTGCAGGTGTAGAGAAAGAATGATGTAATGAGATGAAGAATGGACAAAAGCTCAAGCTTGGGGATGCCACCCCGTGTCACCCCAATAAATATTCAAGAGGTACAAGCATCAAAGTTTGGGGTTGCCCAAGGCATCCCCTTCTTCATCAATAAAAATCTCAGGTCTTTCTAGACACTTCGTTTTTATTGTTTCATGCATTGTTGTGTTGTTCTTGGAGCGTATTAGTTTTCGTTTTTGGTTTTCGTTTGCTTAGTTTGCTTGAGTAAGTTGGTTGGTTACTTACACCACACTTATTTTGAAGAGAGACACACTCTGTTTTCATTGCCTAGAACACTCTAGTTTTCACTCTTATTGTTTTGTGAGTGTTCACTTTTGCTAGCACTGCGTTTAGCTTTAGTTTTCATGTGCTTTCAGCTTAGAAATTTTTAGTTCTTCTTTGTGGATTTGTGAGACAAGATCACTGATATTTATTGATTATTATCTTTGTGAGTTGTTTCAAATAAGTTGTTTGGTGTTGGAAAAGAGTAGGAAGCTTCATGCTTAAGTGGTACAAAAGGGAGCTGGCATTGACTGTGACTTAGACTTTAGCATGACATGCTAGGTGTTGTTTTGACCTTATGCTTAGTGATTATTGCTGTAGCATGTCTTGTTCCAAACAATTGGGATTGCTTAATGTGCCTTGAAGGAATCGTGCGTTGTTTTAGCATACAAAATCATAGTATTATGGTATTATCCTTTGATGCTTTGTTTGGGTTGATTTGGCACATGCTCACACCATGATATGACTATAAACAAGTCATCATAGCCTCTATGATCATTTAGTCCTTGACTTGTAGTACCACTCTATGCTTTGATTAATAATGCTTTGTTGCTCTACATGATTATGGCCATTATGCTCTCTTAGTTGGTTGCTCCTAGTCTTTTGCTAGCCTCCACTTGTATGAGTAAGCTCTACCCATGCTTCCAACTCCCAAGAAACCAAATTTTTCCAAGTGTCCACTATAAATTCGTATGCATGGTGTATAACACCATTCCATGTATATTCTTGTTTTTAGCTATCTTCCAATTAAAAACTATTTGTTATGTGAAAACTTAGTGATTAAAGCCCTCACGAACTTGATGGCACACTTTATTCTTTGCCCCTAATAAACTTGAACCATTGTGACAACTTTTTTGTATATGCTTGCACTTATAAGTTTGAATTACCAGAACCGTGCTGTCACGGGGAACATTTTCAACATTGAACTTGTACCTTGTTGTACTCAGTTGATATCATGCTCTTTTGTCTATGGATGTCACCGGTGTGAAATAAAGAGGGAACTTGTAAGTCCATGGAGTTTGTATCCTGTGTTAGAGAAACGCCTGGGCCGCTAGCCTAAGCCATGCCTAATCATGGTGGAAACTTGCAGCATCACCATAATGAGCTATCTATGAAGCATCCTCAATAAAAAGCTATGCATATGGTAAATTAAAGGATTGCTGAGATGCTCATTATCTGCTTGCCTTGTCATTTTGGTTATGGGAAAGCTCCTGTACCATGTGCAAGGGGTACCCCGTTGGCAGTTCTCAATCATATGCAAATACATACAATGACAAGAACTTACCTGGACCCAAAGTTGAGTATGCATGAGGTGTGGCCCTCATATTCAAGGGACTTGGGATTGCCAACTTATACTTCGTCAAGCATATACTCCAGCTTTGCCACTTTAACCTTAACCACTTCAAGATGCTTATGATAGGGGCAATGAGGGCTGAAAGCTAACAAGTACCATAATTTTTGTAAGCTCTTTTTGAAACTTGAAATCTCTGCTTCCTTTATAAAAGGCCTTTCTTCCACCACTATTGAGTCTCCACCTTCAACCTTTAGGCACCATTAAGAGAGCATAATTGTCATTCTGTGTGCAGTGTTCCAAAGCTTATTAATTGATGCATATTGTGATATTACTTGTTCATGTGCTATTTGTTTCTAGTCACCCTTGTGAACTTTGAAGGTGTCCTATGCATCTATATTGCTACTCTATGAGGGACAAGTTGAATGCCACTATGCTAGGATTTCTGTATGTGAAACAAACAAACTTTTTCAATGCATGTTATTCACGATATTTGTTTGTAGCTTGTCATGTTGCATGCATAGTTACTATGTCATATTGTTAGAACTCCATCTTTCATGCACATGTTTAGAGTTCTTTGATCACAGCTTTCAATGCTTGCAAATGGTTTGATCTTTATTGTGAGGGTGCATGTCACCTAAAAAATTATTCTTTTTATCACTTACCTACTCGAGGACGAGCAGGAGTTAAGCTTGGGGATGCTTGATACGTTGGAAACGTATCTATAATTTTGTGTGCTCCATGCTTGTTTTGTATCTACTTTGCTTTGCTTTGTCTATACTTTGAGGTGTTTTTATATCTTTTCTAGAACTAACCTATTAACAAGTTGCCACAGTGCCAGTTGCCTGTTTTCTCTTCTTTTTGGTTCGGAAAGATGAAAATCAATATTCTCGGAATTGGACGGGACAAAAGCCAAAGTTATATTTTTCCCGGAGCAACACGGAACCACAAAGCAGAGCCGGAGGGGGGGCCACAGGGTGGCTAAACCCCCTAGGCGCGGTCAAGCCCTAGAGGCGCCTGGAGGGGGTGTGGGCCCCCTGGACCCCCACCGACCTTGATTTCTGCGCCTATAAGAAGCCTCCGATGGGAAAACCCTTAAGAATCCAGAAGAAATCCACGAAAACCTCCATAGCGCCGCCGCCACCGAAAGGGAGATTCGGGGAAAGTCTATTCGGCACCCTCTTTGGGACGAGTAGCCCCCCCGGGGCAGGGGAAGTGCCCCCAGAGCCATATCCATCGATCTCCATCGCCATCTTCATCACCATTGCTGATTCCCATGATGAGGAGGGAGTAGTTCTTCCTCAGGGATAAGGGCTCTACCGGTAGCTATGTGTTCATCTCTCTCTCTATGCATGATCTTGTGGTCATGAGCTTTGTAATCAAGTAGATCTACCTTGCTACTCAAGTGCTTAATTAGATCTCTGCTCTCCCCATGTGTGTGAAAGTGACAGCGTGCACGCCATGGTGGCACTTAGGCTTGAGTCTACATAAATACTCTTTGTGCTTTAATAGATCTATGCTTTTCCCCACGTGTGTGAAAATGACGGCGTGCATACCATGTGTGGCACTTTGGATAGATTGAATATTTTTTATGAGTTATATTTGGAGTTGGATGTCTCTATGAAATTGTGGTGTTTGTTGGAACCATCTAGCGCTCAAGGTGACAGTGTGGGGTTATCTAGATTGGGGAAGGCCCTACCGTGGATTAGAGTGTCCAACCGGAGAGTAGTTAAGAGTAGTATCATGAAGAGAGGATATTTATATGAGAGAGTGTTAACTAGTGAAAGTATGATCCCTAGGCCTTGTTTCTAAACATTGAAACACCGTTTGCATCTAGATCTGTTGCATGTTTGCTTGCTTTAGTGTTTACCTCACTGTCAAGCTATTTTCTGGCACCGTTACCACTTGTATTTCACTATCTCTTCGCCGAACTAGTGCACATATACACCTGACAAGTGTATTGGGTGTGTTGGGGACACAAGAGACTTCTTGTATCTTGATTGCTGGATTGCTTGAGAGGGAATACCTTTGACCACTTCCTCCCTGAGTTCGATAAACCTTGGGTAATCCACTTAAGGGAAACTTGCTGCTGTTCTACAAACCTCTGCACTTGGAGGCCCAACAACTGTCTACAAGCGTAGACATCAAAGTTACCACGTAAGATTTCGCCGCTCTCTTAACGAGAGAAGAAGAGAAAGAGCTCTCCCGCAGGCATATTTCTGCCGGGGAAATTCCTTCTCAGAGAGGGAGATCGTTGCCATCAACACCATCATCAAGCTAGACTTAATCGGGATCATCATCATCCACACCACCATCTCCACCAGCACCATCATCACCACTCCATCCCGCTGTAATAATTGTGTTGAATGTTGCATAGCTCTTAGGGGAAACTTTCCCGGTGTTGATTACTATTGTAGTTGATGCTTGTGAGTGGAACCATTGAATTATTGTTTATGTTTAGATTGTTATCCATCATTATATCATCTCTGATCTTGATCCATATGATGTCTCGTGAGTAGTTCGTTTAGTTCTTGAGGACATGGGAGAAGTCATGTTGTTAGTAGTGGAATTGTGTTGAGGTATTATTCAATGGTTTAATATTTAAGTTGTGGTGCTATTATTCTAGTGGTGTCATGTGAACGTCGACTACATGATACTTCACCATTTATGGGCCTAGGGGAATGCATTGTGTATTTGGCTACTAATCGTGGGGTTGCCGGAGTGACAGAAACCTGAACCCCTATTAGGAAACCATTGCACAAGGGAGTGTAGGATCTCAGAGTTTAAGGTTGTGGTTAGGTTTATATCTTAATTGCTTTCTTGTAGTTGCGGATGCTTGCAAGGGGTTTAATCACAAGTATGTATTAGTCCAAGTAAGGTCGGTACATTAGCACAGGTTCACCCACACAACACTTATAAAACCAAAGAAGGTTAATCAGCTATATGAAACAAAAGCACTTGACAGTATTCCCATGTGTCCTCGAGAATGTTTGGTCCCCATTAGTATTTCCACCGGCTTGTCCTTTTCTAAAAAAGGATCGGGCCAGTTGCTACAATTATTTGTTGCCTTTATTTACTTGCACTTTATTTCCTTGCTTTATCAGAAAACCCCTAAATATCCGATTTCTAAGTATTTACAGAGAACTCTTGAGCCATTACTACTAGTCAGCACCTTCTGCTCCTCGTTGGGATCGACACTCCTATTTATCGAAAGTACTATGATACACCCCCTATACTTTTGGGTCGTCAAGACTATTTTCTGGCGCTGTTGCCGGGGAGTGAAGCGCTATTGAAGAGTGGAACTTGTAAAGGAAACTTCTACTGTGAGTATTGCTTTTTTATTTTTGTTTGTTACTTTGTTTCCAATATGGATAACCCATTTGGTTTCCTGTTTGGGAAAACTACTACCACTGTTATGTAGGGTTCGCAGCATAGAAAACAAAAAAATTCCTATGATGGGAACTATGTACCAAGATCTATCTACTAGATACAAACAACGGGCGGATGTATATCCGTAGAGAACATACCCTTGAAGACCGACAAAGCTTAACGAGTCCAAACTCGTGGTTGATGTAGACGATCTCTTGCCGATCTCAAGATCGAGAGGAAGTCCTAGCACCATAAAAACAGCGCATCCGTGCTCTTTGCACACGTTCGAGGCACCGAGCAACCTCCGCCTCCTCGCTCCAGCGATGCAGCGGAAGCACAACTCTTTCTTGCCGAATAGCCACCGGGAACATGTATCTCGCTAGTCCGAGACCATGGGGAATAAATTCTTGAGGGGGAGAGAGATCCTTCACGAGGAGGTGTGAGAGACAAGTGAGGAGGGGGGCTCCTTTTATAGGAGGAGGGGGGCACCCAAGGGGGGTGGCGCCGCCATGGGCTACCCCTCCCCTCCTTCATTCATGTGGGTGGACACTCCACTCACAAAATGTCCTTTAAATTCCCTCCACTCAAAAGTCCACTCAAATTCCCATTAAATTTCCACCAAATTTAATGCAAACTCTCATTAAATAAAACTCTTTTATTTTATTCATAATTTTGTCAATTACTTTAATGACAAACATTCACAAATAACCCCTTGCTATAATTCCATTTCACATGCATAACCACTTTATGCAATTTCACCCGAAAACCTGTTTCGGTATCTAGTGAAATAAATTCCTGCGCTTGTTTATTCTTTCGGCATGAAACATTTGCTCCAATTGGATGTCGGTGTCTCTTAAGCGTGTCACCCTACGGTTCGTGAATAATGCGTACATGATCGAGACCCCTCTCAGATCAATAATCAGAAGCGGGATCTGGAGACCCATACTGACTCCCACACATTCAACGATGACTTTCTTGTGATCGTCGGAACCTTTTACGCTAGTATCTTAATCCCTTTGTTTCACGATATATTACATGTCCGAGATTCGATCATCGGTATCTCCATACCTAGTTTGATCTCGTTACCGACATGCACTCTTTTCTCGTTCCCGTGATATAACATTCTAGTGATCAAATCACTTGCTTGCAAGCTAATCAATGTGATGTCATCGAGAGGGCCCAGAGTATATCTATCCGTCATCGGGATGAACAAATTCCACTCTCGATCCATGAGCCTCAACATAACACTTTATTAGTTCTGAATCCATCTTTATAATCACCCTGTTACGGTGTGACATTTGATGTTATCAAGAAACTCTTCCGGTGTTAGTGATTGACATGATCTCATGGTCTAAGGATTAGGATCACTTCGTAAGTTGTTATAGCAATATAAACTCAATGACTTTGATCGTAATGCTATACTTCGGATGAATGTTCATCACATCATTACACTAATGTTGTGATCCCGTTATTAACAACATCCAATGTCCATGATCAGGAAACCTTGATCATCTTGTTAATCAACGAGCTAGTTTATGAGAGAGGCATAACTAGGAACTTTCTGTTTGTTTATTAAACACACATGTATTAACGTTTCCGTATTAATACAATTATAGCATGCAAAATAAACATTTATCATAAATAAGGAATATGATAATAACCACTTTATTATTGCCTCTCGGGCATATTCCCTTCAGTCTCCCACTTGCACTAGAGACAATAATCTAGTTTGAAAACTTTGCGTATTGAACACCTATGGCTTTCTGGTGTTCCATATACGCAACTGCAAGTGGTTAACATAATCTACGAATCTGATGCTTTTAGGTCCGTGTGTATTTGCATGTCTTTGCGTCTCCATGCATAACTCATTCTCTAATGAGATGGCGTTGTATAAATTTGGTCTTTTGGTGAGACCTTTAGTTCCTTGGGGTTAAAACACGTCGATACTATTGTCACACAATATATCTTTAGTGTTAGCCCGTTGCGAACCACACCTTAGTTTGATAACAAACTACTTGACACAAATTCCCTCCTTTTCCGCTACTATAGCATTCATATACTTAGCCTTTTATTGTAGTATTCTTCACAATGTCTTAACTTTGGAACTCTTCCAAATCCATCATGGAATCTCCTTTCCATTACATTGTGCCACCCATAGTTTAAATTGAGATAAACTTAATTTGTATCTTGTGACAAAACTAGTATCAATGTAACACTTTACAATGAACTATTTGTAATTATTTGTCACCTCTACACAAATATATTCTTAGTTCTTCCAAAAGATCATAAGAATTTCCTTACTATTGTCCAATGATCATTTTATGATTCACTCTGGTATATGCTCATAACACTTAGAGCATAGGACATATCTGGATGTGTACATATCATGGTATGATTGATCAAAACATTCTCGTGATTTCACTCATCAAGTGTCAAAGCACTTGAATCTTGTTTCACTTATCAAGTGTCGATACACTTGAATCTTGATTCAATTCCTTTCCATGCGACAGGAACCGTTTCTTGTCGTTTCTATATTGAACTCCTTCAATATCTCATATATATACGTTTGGCATAACCATATTAGCGTCACGGTCTATCCACTATAGACTTTCATGCTAAATATTCGGGTTTTGCCTAAGTCTTTCATCGAAATGAAATTCTTAACCTTTGTCAATAAAAGATACATCATTTCTAAACAACAAGATGTCAAACACATAATGTATTAGAAATATGTCTCAGCGCTCCCACTTAATTTCTTGCAAATGCAAGCATCTTCATCGTCTCCTGATGAAAACTCCTTTTCATTAAGGTGAAGATTCCAACTCCGCGATGCTTACTTCAACAATTGAAGTTTGCATGCCCCTTTTTAGCATCCTTTGGATTAACAAAACCCTTTTGATCGTGTCATGTGCACGTCCTAGGTAACCATTCTATTAGAAGAACTTTGTTTTGTTTATTCATCTACCATATAACATATTATATGTAGTGGTTGCTACTTTAATCCGTCCAGACTAAATATCACTATGAAAGATCAAATCTTGTCATAGTCAACTCCTTGAACATTGTCGTAAAATACTTTACGACATGTCGACTATTTCATAGATGTGAAACATCCATGTCTGTTTCTTTATAGATCCAAATACGACCGATAGGTTTTTACACCTTTCCGGAGGGTCTTCCAAGTTCAAAACTTGATTTCTCGTGTATGGAACTATCACGGATTTTATGGCTTCAAGCCATTTGACGGAGTCAGGGTCCATCATCGCTTCTTTGCATATAGTCGGTTCATCATTGTCAAACAATAATGATTTACTCTCAAATCTTTAATCATTTGATTGTTTATCCGACCTTCTTGGTTCAATAGGAACTTTAGACCTCCGTGACCGCAACCTTTGAGGCACGTAATCCATGAGCATTCTGGCTGCCTCCGGAACATTTTCCGGCCTTAACTCAGCACATATAGCTAAGGTTCGTTAACCTTATCAAAGTTCTATTGTCCTCCCACTTAACATTTATGAAAAAATTCCTTCTTCAAGAAACTTCACGTTTCAAGCGACAAACCCTTTTGTCCTTGGTGTTATGGAGGAATAACCAATTGTTATTCGAAATAACCTACAAAGACATGCTCATCCGACTTCGGTTGTAAACATCTTACTTATGTTTAGCATACCAAAATTTAAGAAATGACAACTTGGGTTTTACCCCAAACCATAACTTCCATGGTGTCATTTCAACGGATCAAGATGGAGCTCTTTTAGATGTAAGCGGAAGTCTCTAAAGCTTTAATCTTTTAAAACATAATGGCAGTTTTATAAATAACACCTTTGATCCAACCATGTCAAACAAGGTTTCATTACAAATCTCAAACACTCCATATTCCTATGGTGTTTCGTGAGATGTAAATCTAGGTGTTTTGCTAAACTTGTAACTCAAATAAATCCCTTTTATGATAAAATCATAATTCATTTATTTTTCTTGTTACACTTGTAACTCAAATAAATCCCTTATGATAAAATCATAAACCATTTATTTTCTTGTCACAATGATTTTCACTTCATCTTGAAAGTCTTTGAACATTTTCAAATATTTCACACTTCTTTCTCATTAAGTGAATATTCACTCAAATTTCCGGAGAAAGTATATGAAGTTGAAACCCATCGCTTACGACTACCCATAATGGACTACATACATCGATATGTATAAATTCCAATATTTTAGTCGTTTGTTCTTCTTTGGCCTTTGAACGAAGTTTTAATTATCACGTGGAAAGTCTCACAAGCGTCACTTGATCAAATCAAAGACTCCAAAAATCCATGAATATGGAGATTCTTCATGTTTTCTTTCCAATATAATTTAAACAGCGATGTCACTTCATAAGTGATCTTTCAATCATTTATCTTGCGACATTTTAGCATAAGGCTTTATGGATGTGATTTCTCCAACTAGATTTGTAAATCATCCATCTTATATGGAATACGGTAATTATTTGAACAACCTTTGTTATCATAATACCTGATTTAAATAACAATTATTAAAACAAATCTTGAAGTCAAGCTTTGATGTCAACGAGAAATACAAACAATGGTTTGTTTGTTTTCGATGAACATCATCACATATTCTCTTGCTAGTTACTTAGGCCATTGTGGTTCATGAATTGTGTCGTTCTGTATGAAATTTCATACCAACCAATTCGGTATCCAATACCCAAGAACCACATTGTTTAACAAGCAAAGAATACAACCATAACATGTATATCATATATATACCTAAATTGGATATTTCCAATCTTTTCTTTTCTGCCAAATATATTTTATAGATTCTCTTTCAGCATTTCCTTTTCCTTTTTAAAAGAATCTATCAACATCAAAAGTGGCGCCATATACATGACACATAGTCCAAAGCATGTATATTCAAATAATAATACCTTTGGACTTGCACTTTGAAGTAGATCACCATCATCAAAATGATCGGTATTCTTTCAAAATCCATTCTTTAGTAATCTTTTAGTGTAGTAAACATTTTACATACATATTCTATTCACCCTTATCATGACGACTTTCATGATCAAGCTACTGTAGCTTATAAAGGCGAATCGTGAGTATAACATTACTTTCCAAAACCCTTTTGGATGATTAGGATGTCTAGCATCTCCAACCTTCGTAAATTCTCATCCAATATGAGAACATATATTATACTCTATCATATTGCAACCAAAACATTGTTTTAGATATCGTTATATCTGCCACACATGATGGTTTCTGAAACAATTCTTTCAGCTCCTAGATAAACTTGATATTAAAACAATCAAGAATCATGGAGGCAAACATGATACTTAAGATACTAACACTGGAATTGTTACTCTCGATTTAATACCAACTATTAAATTTCACGGAGTAAATAGAGTTTGCTGAAAGTTTGCAATAGGACTTTAAAATTTAGATTGACACTCAACTCAATACGATACCAGTTCGTAAAGTATATATCCAGAATTCTATAGTTCTATTATCTCAATTACAACTATGCATAAGGTGGTGAACGAATGCCAATGACTACAACAAATTATGCAAATTCACTTTGATTTAATTTATGATAAATTGAGTTCTACTAATCCAAATTAGAAATGAACTCCCACTCAAAAACGACATCCCTCGTGTCTTTTTGGTGATTACATGAACCAAATCCACTACACCAAGTCCGATCATCACGTGAGTCGGTGTAGCTTCAAAGGCGAGCATCCATATGGTCATCATATCAAAAACATATGACTCATGCTTAACCTTTCGGTCCGTGTTCTGAGGCCATGCCTATACATGCTAGGCTCGCCAAGTAAGAACCTTAGTATTCGCGTGTGTAACTGTCTTACACCCGAGATATGCTCGTGGATTCAAGTACACCCGATCATCACGTGATGCCTTAAAGCGACGAAACATTGTCGGTGCATACTTAAGGAAAAACACATTCTTATCTTGATATCTAAATGAGGGATCATCTTATTATGCTAATAAAACGCCAAACAAGCAATATAAGATGCAATCAAAACATCACATGTTTATTACTGAAATGATATGGTTCCCGCATATGATCTCCATCATGTGCACCGTGGTATGATCTCTATCATACCTTTATGTGTAAGGCCAAGGTCTATGGAACTTACACGCTATGTGTGTTGTAAGAGTATCATCTCATACTTCTACTTACAACATCACCATATCATAACACTAGCCCAGCAACAATCTAAACTAGACGCCTCTAATTTATCCATTGCAAGTTTTACGTGGCTTAGGGCTTTCGAAGATAGAACCGTTCTTACCTACGAACATGAACCACAACAAGGATAACCAAATTGTTGACAACTCGTTGCAAATTAGATATTGACTATAGTAGGAGAGACAGACACCCGCTAGCCACTTATGCAAAACTAGTTGCATGTCAAGCGTGGAACAGGTCTCATGTGCGAGGACATGTAAAGTTTGTCTGGGCCGCTTCATCCCACTATGCCACCAATATCCAAAGTACAACTAAGAAGCAATAAAATGATCATCATCCCACATACTCATATGTACTACCTGCACAAAGTATCTACATAGATCCAGCTCTAATACCACCGTAGGGTTCATGACATAGAAAACAAAAAATTTCCTACGATGGGAACTATGTACCAAGATCTATCTACTAGATACAAACAACGGGCAGATGTATATCCGTAGAGAACATACCCTTGAAGACCGACAAAGCTTAACGAGTCCAAACTCGTGGTTGATGTAGACGATCTCTTGCCGATCTCAAGATCGAGAGGAAATCCTAGCACCGCAAAACAGCAGCGCATCCGTGCTCGCACACACGTTCGAGGCACTAAGTAACCTCCGCCTCCTCGCTCCAGCGATGCAGCAGAAGAACAACTCTTTCTTGCCGAATAGCCACCGGGAACATGTATCTCGCTAGTCTGAGACCATGGGGAATAAATTCTAGAGGGGGAGAGAGATCCTTCACGAGGAGGTGTGAGAGACAAGTGAGGAGAGGGGCTCCTTTTATAGGAGGAGGGGGCACCCAAGGGGGTGGCCCCCGGCCATGGGGGCTGCCCCCTCCCCTCCTTCATTCATGTGGGTGGACACTCCACTCACAAAATGTCCTTTAAATTCCCTCCACTCAAAAGACCACTCAAATTCCCATTAAATTTCCACCAAATTTAATGCAAACTCTCATTAAATAAAACTCTTTTATTTTATTCAGAATTTTGTAAATTACTTTAATGACAAACATTCACAAATAACCCCTTGCTAGAATTCCATTTCACATGCATAACCACTTTATGCAATTTCACCTGAAAACTTGTTTCGGTATCTAGTGAAATAAATTCCTGCGCTTGTTTATTCTTTCGGCATGAAACATTTTCTCCAATTGGATGTCGGTGTCTCTTAAGTGTGTCACCCTACGGTTCGTGAATAATGAGGACATGATCGAGACCCCTCTCGGATCAATAATAAGAAGCGGGATCTGGAGACCCATACTGACTCCCACACATTCAACGATGACTTTCTTGTGATCGTCGGAACCTTTTACGCTAGTATCTTAATCCCTTTGTTTCACGATATATTACATGTCCGAGATTCGATCATCGGTATCTCCATACCTAGTTTGATCTTGTTACCGACATGCACTCTTTTCTCGTTCCCGTGATATAACATTCTAGTGATCAAATCACTTGCTTGCAAGCTAATCAATGTGATATCACCGAGAGGGCCTAGAGTATATCTATCCGTCATCGGGATGAACAAATTCCACTCTCGATCCATGAGCCTCAACATAACACTTTATTAGTTCTGAATCCATCTTTATAATCACCCTGTTACGGTGTGACGTTTGATGTTATCAAGAAACTCTTCCGGTGTTAGTGATTGACATGATCTCATGGTCTAAGGATTAGGATCACTTCGTAAGTTGTTATAGCAATATAAACTCAATGACTTTGATCGTAATGCTATACTTCGGATGAATGTTCATCACATCATTACACTAATGTTGTGATCCCGTTATTAACAACATCCAATGTCCATGATCAGGAAACCTTGATCATCTTGTTAATCAACGAGCTAGTTTATGAGAGAGGCATAACTAGGAACTTTATGTTTGTTTATTAAACACACATGTATTAACGTTTCCGTATTAATACAATTATAGCATGCAAAATAAACATTTATCATAAATAAGGAATATGATAATAACCACTTTATTATTGCCTCTCGGGCATATTCCCTTCATGTTAGGGTAGTAGATGAACCACCACCTGTTGAGATAGATCCTTTTAAGAAACCTACAAGTATTGTTGATCCTGTTATGGATAATTATTATTTAGGGGATGGAACTGTCCATCCTAGTGATCATTTGCTTTTTATCCATGAACTATGCAGGTTGTTTATGTGTGCAGGTATCACAACTGAACATGTGAAGAAGAAGTTACTCTCTATATCATTGAAAGGAAGAGCTGAAGAATGGTATAAGCTACTGAAGAATGGAATATCTATGGAATGGGAGGAAATAGTACCTCTCTTTTATTCTAAATTCTATCCTCCCAGTGAGATTCATAAGGATAGGAATTTAATATATAACTTTTGGCCTCCTAATGGAGAAAGTACAGCTCAAGCTTGGGGGAGATTGAAGTTACTAATGCTCAAATGTCCTATTCATGAACTCCCTAACAATATTATTATTAATAACTTTTATGCAAGGCTTTCTCTTCATGATAAAGATTTACTAGATGCTTCTTGTGCTGGATCATTCACACGTATGAAGGAAGAAGCTAAATGGGATCTCCTAGACCATATTCAAGAGGACACTGAAGCATGGGAGAATGACAAAGGAAGAAAGTCAGGTATAAATTATGATTATGAATGTATTAAATATTTTATAGGAACTGATGACTTCCGTGATATTAGTACTGAGTACGTTCTTGACTCTCAAGTTCTTGCAAATTGTTTTAAGGCCTTTGCCTCTTATATTGAAATTCCCAAAAAAGGATATTGTTACCCATGTTCCTGCTAGCATTGAAGTTTGTACCGTTGATCCTATTTTGCCTGAACCTTATGTTGAGAAAATCCCTTTTCCTGCTAAGGTAAAGTAACATTCTATCATAGCTAATGTGGTTAGCAAAAGTACAAAGAAAACTATGGAACCTGATGAGCAAATAAACATTGAACATGTAGTATCCCTTGTGGAAGATCTTGTCACTAAAAATATAGAGGATGAGCACATTGAATTCTGTGAAGACACTTCTAATATTGTCTCTCATCCTAGAAAAGTTAGGAAAACTAGTGCCCCTGTGCTTTCTGTTAGAATTGGTGATCATTGCTACTATGTTTTATGTGATATTGGTGCTAGTTCTAGTGATATTCCTTATGAGATTTACAGGGAAATTATGCATGAAATTGGTCCTTGTGAACTTGAGGACATAGATGTGGTTGTTCACCTTGCTAATAGAGAGACAGTCTGTCCAATTGGCATTGTAAGATATGTGGAGGTTCTTTGTGGTAAGATTAAATATCCTGCTGATTTTCTAGTACTTGGTTCAGAAGCTAGTAAAAACTATCCTATTATCTTTAGTAGACCTTTATTGAATACTTGTGGGGCTATCATATATTGTAAGAAGGAGAAAGTTTTAACTATGTTTGATGGGAAATATTATGAGTTTAATTTTTCCAAATTTGCTAAAACTCCTTATGAAAATGAATTGCCTAATGAGGATTTCAGGGTTGAACAACTTTCTGCTATTTCTCTTGCTCCTAACAATGCCTTGCAGCAGTATATGGAAGATCATAAAGTGAGGTCTTCATGAAGGAAAGAAATGAGATTGACGAGGTTTTCCTTTGTCAACCTGAATTGCTTAAGCATAACCTACCTATGGAAGATTTGGGTACCACACTAACACCTAAAGGGGACCCTGTTTTTGAATTAAAACCTCTACCTGATGATCTTAAATATGCTTATCTAGATGATAAGAAAATATATCCTGTTATTATTAGTTCTAAACTTTCAGAGAAGGAAGAGGAAAGATTATTAGAAATATTGAAGAAACACCGAGGAGCTATGGGGTATACTCTTGATGATCCAAAAGGGATTTCTCCTACTATATGTCAGCATGCTATTAATATAGAACATGATGCAAAACTAGTTATTGAACACCAACGCCATTTAAATCCTAAGATGAAGGATGTGGTAAGAAATGAGGTATTAAAACTCCTTGATGCTGGTATTATTTACCCTATTGCTGATAGTCAATTGGTTAGCCATGTTCATTGTGTCCCAAAGAAAGGGGGAATCACTGTTGTGCGTAATGAAAATAATGATCTTATACCTCAAAGAGTAGTGGTTGGTTATAGGATGTGCATTGATTTTAGAAAGGTTAATAAAGTTACTAAGAAAGATCATTATCCTCTGCCTTTTATTGATCAAATGCTAGAAAGATTGTCTAAAAAGACCCACTTTTATTTTCTTGATGGTTATTCTGGGTTCTCTCAAATCATTGTGAGGGCACAAGACCAAGAGAAAACCACCTTCACTTGTCCCTATGGAACTTATGCTTATAGGCGTATGCCTTTTGGTTTATGTAATGCTCCTGCTACCTTTCAGAGATGTATGTCTGCTATATTTCATGGTTTTTGTGAAGAAATTGTGGAAGTTTTCATGGACGATTTCTCCGTCTATGGAACTTCTTTTGATAATTGTTTGCACAACCTTGATAAAGTTTTGTAGAGATGCGAAGAAACTAATCTTGTTCTTAATTGGGAAAAATGTCACTTCATGGTTAATGAAGGGATTGTTCTTGGACACAAAATTTCTGAAAGAGGTATTGAAGTGGACAGAGCCAAATTGAAGCAATTGAGAAGATGCCTTGCCCTAGGGATATAAAAGGTATTCGTAGTATCATTGGTCATGCTGGTTTCTATAGGAGGTTTATTAAAGATTTCTCCAAAATTTCAAAGCCCCTTACTAGTCTTCTTAAAAAAGATGTACCTTTTGTTTTTGATGATGATTGTAAGGAAGCTTTTGAAACTTTGA
The DNA here is from genome assembly GCA_023614405.1 of Avena insularis. Taxonomy (NCBI): domain Eukaryota; kingdom Viridiplantae; phylum Streptophyta; class Magnoliopsida; order Poales; family Poaceae; genus Avena; species Avena insularis. The sequence continues at coordinate 258,284,127 of CM042691.1, forward strand.
AGAAAGCTTTGACTGCTGCTCCAATTGTTCAATCACCTGATTGGAATTTACCCTTTGAAATTATGTGTGATGCTAGTGATTTTGCTGTGGGTGTTGTTCTTGGGCAACGAGTAGATAAAAAGTTGAATGTTATTCATTATTCTAGTAAGACTCTTGATGCTGCTTAAAAGAATTATGTGTCACATCCCAAGATTTTCCAAATATTGTAATGTCAAAACTAAATAAATAAAATAAAACTTTGTTTGATTTTCAGGGCCAGAAGAAAACTTTTTGAATTCAATTGGAACTTCAAACCAAGTTGGATCAAATAAAATCCTAAAGGGATTTAAAAAGATAAAACCTTTATTAAAGGAAAATAAAAATATTTAAAATTACTATTTTGGATCTTTTAAATAAAAGGATTTGGTTTCCAAATGAAATAGAAGTTTTATTAATAAGGATGTAATATCCAAGTTTTATTAATAAAGGCTTTACTATTTCCAAAACATCAAAACTTATATATTTATTTAAAATAAGTCTTCCAAATAATTTTATATTCCCAAATAAAACCTACTGATTTGGTTTTGAAAATAATTAGATTTCAAAATGGAGTTTAAAATAAAAATCAAATTCTATTTTGATTTATAATAACAGTGGTCTATTTGTTTAATTAATAATGGACCCTAAAATAAATTTTTTTTTTTTGGTTTTGAAATTTTGGTTTATGTTACTGAACAGAACCAATTTCAAAGTTACAAAGTTTGGTGATTGTTTGAATTGATTTGAATGTTGTATGGTTGTTTGAATTTCAAAACAGGAATAGGAATTGGAAAAACAAAAAGGTTTCAGAATAGAAAAAAAAATGGATTTGGACCTAGCCCAGCCGGCCAAGCCCACAAGCCCAGCAAACAGCCCAGCTCCCCCTCCCCGAAGAAAAATGCTTCACTCGTCTCGACCTGCAAGAATGAATGGTGGTGGACCCTCCCTCACTCCCTTTCCCTTGACCGTAGACCCCACCTCCTCCTATTCATCGTTCTCACCCGCGGTGACAGCGCCTTCCCCCTCGCCGGCCGTTGCAGGCAAATTAAGTCCGGCGTAATACGCGATAACCATGCCATTAAACGGCCCCTTGACCATGCATGTTAAAACGCCTGTCCCTCCTCTCCACTTCCCCTCTGTCGCCCCATCTCAACACGCCCCCAGGCCGCCCCAATTCTTCCCCGAGCACCTCTGTCTCCGACGACCTTCCTCGTCGATTCCGACCGAGTTTCACCACCCCTTGCCTCCCTGAGCACACTAGCAGACTCCCCACTCTCAGACACTTCTCCCCGTACCACCCATACAAGCGCGGGCGCCCCAGAACGTAGGCAACCATTTCGACTGAAGCGCCACCGTGACTGCTGCTTACTCCGACGATGTTTTCTAGTAAGTCCAGACCGCCCCTTCACCTCTCGTTCACGCACACAGCTTTGCCTTGATCCTGCACATCTAACCGCGCCTTCGTTTTGTCTCGGGGTGAACCACAGCACCGTCTCCGACCACAACCAGAGCCGTCTGACGCCAGGAGCAACTCCGGCGAGCGATTACCGCCACGACAGAGCGCCCCTTGACCCAAGAAGACCACGTCGAGCTTCCTCAGGCCTTTGCGAACATGGTGAGCACCTTCCCATCCTCCCTCGCTTCCTATTTCACCAGCGCCGCTTATCCGACCTCGCCGCGCTTAGCCGCTGACCGCGCCGCCAGAGTTTGGTCAATGCGATAATAGTCGTTAGATGGCGAACCAAGCGACGCGATAGATCACTTAAGCAGCGAAGGGGTACGCGATCATGACCATGCGATCTAATTAGATCCAACGCGCCGCAGAGCCGATCCGGCCGAACCGGTACCAGCCAGTAGCGTTGTGACACGTGGCCTGTTCTTATTTAAAACAGAAGTTTGAAATCTGATTTAGGTATGATTTTGAAAACCCTATAACTTTTGATCCACACGTCCAAAAATTACAAATTTGATATCATTGGAATCAGTGGAACAAGCCCTAGCCAACCATGCCTTTTATTTAGTAAATAGTATCTGTTAGATTGTTTGATTTTGCAGAAACATTTGTATTCTTGTTTAGAGTAGAAAAATGATTCAAAAATGTTTTTAGGGTTAAAACCTTTGCAAAATGTTTTGTTGTGAACTTACTGACCCTAGGAACCAACCCATGCTTTTGAAAATGGATTTGGTAACGTTTAGGTTGGATTAATTGATTTAGCCCATTTCTAGCCAAATAAAAATAATAGTTTTGTTATGAAAATGATTTTGGAGTAAAAACTTTGGGAAAATGTTTTGGACCAAGCCTACTGACCATAAACACCAAGTTTTGAGAAACAACAACTTATTTAGTGAACAACTCAAGGTTGTTGCTTGATAAAAATGTTTTTCACCACATAAAATGATGATTGGATTTAAAAATGGCTTTTGAATAAAACCCTTTTGCAAATGACTTTGCCACTTTGGAAAATAACCACTTTTGAACCTTACAAAGTTTAGAAGCCTAGTGGAAACTATCTTTGCAAATAGAACCATCCCTTGCATGCTTACATGCATAACTTAGATCCCATTGTTTTTGTGTGTGAAATTGTTTGATTGATTATTGGTTGGGAATGCTAGTTGATTTTGTGTTTGCTTGATTGATTATAGAGAAGTGTGAGACTAGCAAGATCAAGGAGTGAACCAACATTCCCTACCAAAAGGCAAGTGACACTATCATCTAAAGTCCTACTATTTTCATTATACTTAGTGGATTTTGAAACATGCATGAAAACAATTTTATACTTATGCTATGCTAAATCCTAATAGGATACCCTATACATTCCTTAGAGAAAACAATGTAGTTGTTACATGCTTAGCCATGCTATATTTTGAAAAGAGATACATGTTGAGTTTTTATGAAGTTGAGAAAAGGACTTGTGATTTTATATAATAAAACAAGGACTCAATGAACCACCTGGGTGGCCAAGGATACTTTGAGTTTTGGAGAAGGTGGCAACAAAAGGAACCATGTCTATGGCAATCTCTTTGTGTTGTGCTCCAAAGGAAACCACCCAGTAAACTTAGAGATTGAACATGTTTCTCCAATTGTGGCTTTCGTGTGTAACCACATGCTATTATGGCTCTGGCTTAGTCAACTAGTTTGGGAAGACCCATGCATTGTCTTCAGTTTACTGGACATGGGGACCTGGAATCCTTCATGGGTGCTGAAGACAAGCTAGCAATGGTGTATGGGAGGACCCTTTGGAAAGACTTTGTCACATTCTCAATCTGCCAGTACTCCATCTTGGTGAGCACTAATCCGTGTGGCCTTTGGTGGCAACAAGATGTGATTGTGACATGTGGGTAAAGTGTGCAACTTCTGCAGAAGATAATAAAATCTAAGTACTTAGCCGTGTCCCCGATTATGGACAATACTGAGCAACTAAAGTTTGAAGCTATGGGAAATCTCGACATTTCCAATTTCTGAAACAAAAAAAACTTGATGTACTTGGGGTTACCAAGGAGCTCAAGAGATTTGATAAAACTTGATGCACTTGGGGTTACCAAGGAGCTCAAGAGATTTGATAGAACTTGATGCACTTGGGGTTACCAAGGTGATCAAGAGATTTTGTTGGAAACTTGAACACTTGGGGTTACCAAGGTGTGCAAGGAGATTTTGTTAAAACCAAACACTTGGGCTTTGCCAAGGGATTTTCAAAGATTTGATCAAAAGATAAAAACCATTTTGAAAGATAGGATAAATTTTGCTTCTGCAAATGAGCCTCAAACCCTACCTAGCCAAATTGCATGTAATGATAGGATCCACTTATATTCTACATAGTAGTGAAACTTGCCAATACAATTCAAAAGTATTGACCCTTGTGGCTGTAACTTGTAATGTTGCAGGTTTGATTGTTTTTCGTGAAGATTGATTGATTAGGATTACAAAGTCTACAACCAACATTTGCCTGTGGCACTTTGAAGATGAAGGACCCCATGCTTATAGTTATTCCGCTACAATGTAATGTAATAGCCAAATGAGCTATGAAAAGATGTAATAAAATTATGTTATTCCTGGTTATAAAGTTATATTATGACCTTTGTTTCTTGATATTACATCTAAACTGTGGATGCTAGCTATTGATCCAGGGACTAGCATTGTAAACACAGGGGACACCACCTTAGATTGTTTAAAGGTTGGGACACTCCCTCTACAGATGGTATCAGAGCATTGTGTTGCCTGTAGGATTTGTAAACCTAGGATTGGACAAAAACCCTTAGAAAATAGGAGTTGTATTTGTTCCAAAACTTATTTACAAACAAACTTGTAAACTCTTTCCTCAACCATTTTGGTTTTTTTTACACTACCTCTCATCTATTTCAAACTCGATGGAAAAACCTACCCCATGGCCAAAGACTTCACCATGTGCAAAGGACTTCTTCAACACCTTCAATTCTAATGACTTCAACTTCTTCAACTCTAATGACTTCAACATCTTCAGCATATTCACCAAGGACTTCCAACTTGGATATCACAAAGGATTACAAGTGAGACCAGGGAATCTTGCTCAAGATTTGGAGACTAAGGGAATGCAAAAGTTAGAAGGAGCCCACATCACTTGAAGCTTTGAGACCAAGGAGTTTTTCCCAAGGAAACCATGACCTCATGTAAAGAAGAAGCAACCAAGAATGATGGAAAGATCACAAGTGAACCATATAGATGGACCACCATATTTTAGTTAAGTCAAACCCACCAACTTATGTGGTGTAACAAAAATATTTTGTTGCCTAAGTATGTGCTTGAACTTTGTGTTTGAGTGAAATGTTTTGTTTGTGATTGCATGCACATTGCTTGTGTAAATTGTGATGTGTGTGATTAGAATTGATTTCTTAGAACTATCTCGCCTATTCTAAACTTCCTTCAACCCAAACAGATGACTACTCCAAGAGACTCCAACATCAAGGTTGATGACACCAACACCAACCAAGAGAACAGCATGAAAGAGCTCATAGCAACCCAACACCAGTTGAACCAAGTGACAGCTCAATTCATAGCTAACACTAGTGGAGAAGATCCAGCCCTACAAGGATTTTTGGAAATTCAAGGCCAACTGATGCTTAAGGTGACTGATCAAATGATCAAGATGGAAGAAAACTATTCCAAGAAAGTTTATGACAACAAAGATGACAAAAATGTTATTCTAGATGGAGCCCCAGCTTGCATTATTTGTGGAGACAAGGATCATACTTCCAAGGAGCATGGAGATCAATGCCCCAACTGTGAAGAGAAACATCCTGTTGGACAATGTCCCACCTCTCAAGCTACTTGCTACCTATGTGAAGGAAACAATCATACTCCTATCAAATGCCCCATCTATTCCATTGTGGAACAAAGGAAACAAGGTGGATCCAAGTCAACCCAGAAGGTCGATGACAAAGGAAAAGGACCACTTATACCTCCAAACAAGACAACCCAGTTCAAAGGATCAAAGAAACCCAAGAAGCAAAAGAAGGACAAAAGCCATGTGTAATGTCATAAATGTAAGGAAATGGGACACTACTCTGGTGAATGCCCAAGGAACCAGAAGAATAAAGAGATTGGCCAAGTGGTGTGCAACAACTGCAAAGAGCTAGGCCATTATGTGGCAACTTGTCAACAAGAGCCACGTAAAGAACTCAAAGATATCCACTGTTTCAATTGCAAGAACCCAGGACATTATGCAAGCAATTCTCCAGAAAAGATGAAGAACAAGTTGAACAAGCCTATGGAGAAACTCAACCTTGGCCCATGAGTCAAGTGTGGAAACAAAGGACACAATGCAAATGTTTGATTAGAGAAGTTTTTTTTCCAAGATCCCAAGAAGGCCAATATGTAATTTTTGTTTGAAATATTTTAAGGGTGGTAGTACCCTAGTTGTTTTGAGCCTACTTGTAACCCTAGACTTTCCCAAATCTCGGGACGAGATTTATTTTAAGGGTGGTAGCCTGTCACATCCCAAGATTTTCCAAATCTTGTAATGTGAAAAATAAATGAATAAAATAAAACTTTGTTTGATTTTCAGGGCTAGAAGAAAACTTTTTGAATTCAATTGGAACTTCAAACCAAGTTGGATCAAATAAAATCCTAAAGGGATTTAAAAAGATAAAACCTTTATTAAAGGAAAATAAAAATATTTAAAATTACTATTTTGGATCTTTTAAATAAAAGGATTTGGTTTCCAAATGAAATAGAAGTTTTATTAATAAGGATTTAATATCCAAGTTTTATTAATAAAGGCTTTACTATTTCCAAAACATCAAAACTTATATATTTATTTAAAATAAGTCTTCCAAATAATTTTATATTCCCAAATAAAACCTACTGATTTGGTTTTTAAAATAATTAGATTTCAAAATGGAGTTTAAAATAAAAATCAAATTCTATTTTGATTTATAATAACAGTGGTCTATTTGTTTAATTAATAATGGACCCTAAAATAAATTTTTTTTTTGGTTTTGAAATTTTGGTTTATGTTACTGAACAGAACCAATTTCAAAGTTACAAAGTTTGGTGATTGTTTGAATTGATTTGAATGTTGTATGGTTGTTTGAATTTCAAAACAGGAATAGGAATTGGAAAAAGAAAAAGGTTTCAGAATAGAAAAAAATGGATTTGGACCTAGCCCAGCCGGCCAAGCCCACAAGACCAGCAAACAGCACAGCTCCCCCTCCCCGAAGAAAAACGCTTCACTCGTCTCCTGACCCGTGCAGTGAATGACTGGTGGACCCTCCCCTCACTCCCTTTCCCACTGACCAGCCGACCCCACCTCCTCCTATTCATCGTTCTCACCCGCGGTGACAGCGCCTTCCCCCTCGCCGGCCGTTGCAGGCAAATTAAGTCCGGCGTAATACGCGATAACCACGCCATTAAACGGCCCCTTGACCATGAACGTTAAAACGCCTGTCCCTCCTCTCCACTTCCCCTCTATCGCCCCATCTCAACACGCCCCCAGGCCGCCCCAATTCTTCCCCGAGCACCTCTGTCTCCGACGACCTTCCTCGTCGATTCCGACCGAGTTTCACCACCCCTTGCCTCCCTGAGCACACTAGCAGACTCCCCACTCTCAGACACTTCTCCCCGTACCACCCATACAACCGCGGGCGCCCCAGAACGTAGGCAACCATTTCGACTGAAGCGCCACCGTGATTGCTGCTTACTCCGACGACGTTTCCTAGTAAGTCCAGACCGCCCCTTCACCTCTCGTTCACGCACACAGCTTTGCCTTGATCCTGCGCATCTAACCGCGCCTTCGTTTTGTCTCGGGGTGAACCACAGCACCGCCTCCGACCACAACCAGAGCCGTCTGACGCCAGGAGCAACTCCGGCGAGCGATTACCGCCACGACAGAGCGCCCCTTGACCCAAGAAGACCACGTCGAGCTTCCTTAGGCCTTTGCGAACGTGGTGAGCACCTTCCCATCCTCCCTCGCTTCCTATTTCACCAGCGCCGCCGCCATCTGACCTCGCCGTCGCCAGCGACCGTCGCTGCGCCGCCAGAGTTTGGTCAATGCGATAATAGCCGTTAGATGGCGAACCAAGCGACGCGATAGATCACTTAAGCAGCGAAGGGGTACGCGATCATGACCGTGCGATCTAATTAGATCCAACGCGCCGCAGAGCCGATCCGGCCGAACCGGTACCAGCCAGTAGCGTTGTGACGCGTGGCCTGTTCTTATTTAAAACAGAAGTTTGAAATCTGATTTAGGTATGATTTTGAAAACCCTATAACTTTTGATCCACACGTACAAAAATTACAAATTTGATATCATTGGAATCAGTGGAACAAGCCCTAGCCAACCATGCCTTTTATTTAGTAAATAGTATCTGTTAGATTGTTTGATTTTGCAGAAACATTTGTATGCTTGTTTAGAGTAGAAAAATGATTCAAAAATGTTTTTAGGGTTAAAACCTTTGCAAAATGTTTTGTTGTGAACTTACTGACCCTAGGAACCAACCCATGGTTTTGAAAATGGATTTGGTAAAGTTTAGGTTGGATTAATTGATTTAGCCCATTTCTAGCCAAATAAAAATAATAGTTTTGTTATGAAAATGATTTTGGAGTAAAAACTTTGGGAAAATGTTTTGGACCAAGCCTACTGACCATAAACACCAAGTTTTGAGAAACAATAACTTATTTAGTGAACAACTCAAGGTTGTTGCTTGATAAAAATGTTTTTCACCACATAAAATGATGATTGGATTTAAAAATGGCTTTTGAATAAAACCCTTTTGCAAATGACTTTGCCACTTTGGAAAATAACCACTTTTGAACCTTACAAAGTTTAGAAGCCTAGTGGAAACTATCTTTGCAAATAGAACCATCCCTTGCATGCTTACATGCATAACTTAGATCCCATTGTTTTTGTGTGTGAAATTGTTTGATTGATTATTGGTTGGGAATGCTAGTTGATTTTGTGTTTGCTTGATTGATTATAGAGAAGTGTGAGACTAGCAAGATCAAGGAGTGAACCAACATTCCCTACCAAAAGGCAAGTGACACTATCATCTAAAGTCCTACTATTTTCATTATACTTAGTGGATTTTGAAACATGCATGAAAACAATTTTATACTTATGCTATGCTAAATCCTAATAGGATACCCTATACATTCCTTAGAGAAAACAATGTAGTTGTTACATGCTTAGCCATGCTATATTTTGAAAAGAGATACATGTTGAGTTTTTATGAAGTTGAGAAAAGGACTTGTGATTTTATATAATAAAACAAGGACTCAATGAACCACCTGGGTGGCCAAGGATACTTTGAGTTTTGGAGAAGGTGGCAACAAAAGGAACCATGTCTATGGCAATCTCTTTGTGTTGTGCTCCAAAGGAAACCACCCAGGAAACTTAGAGATTGAACATGTTTCTCCAATTGTGGCTTTCGTGTGTAACCACATGCTATTATGGCTCTGGCTTAGTCAACTACATTGGGAAGACCCATGCATTGTCTTCAGTTTACTGGACATGGGGACCTGGAATCCTTCATGGGTGCTGAAGACAAGCTAGCAATGGTGTATGGGAGGACCCTTTGGAAAGACTTTGTCACATTCTCAATCTGCCAGTACTCCATCTTGGTGAGCACTAATCCAGTGGCCACTGGTGGCAACAAGATGTGATTGTGACATGTGGGTAAAGTGTGCAACTTCTGCAGAAGATAATAAAATCTAAGTACTTAGCCGTGTCCCCAGTTATGGACAATACTGAGCAACTAAAGTTTGAAGCTATGGGAAATCTCGACATTTCCAATTTCTGAAACAAAAAAAACTTGATGTACTTGGGGTTACCAAGGAGCTCAAGAGATTTGATAAAACTTGATGCACTTGGGGTTACCAAGGAGCTCAAGAGATTTGATAGAACTTGATGCACTTGGGGTTACCAAGGTGATCAAGAGATTTTGTTGGAAACTTGAACACTTGGGGTTACCAAGGTGTGCAAGGAGATTTTGTTAAAACCAAACACTTGGGCTTTGCCAAGGGATTTTCAAAGATTTGATCAAAAGATAAAAACCATTTTGAAAGATAGGATAAATTTTGCTTCTGCAAATGAGCCTCAAACCCTACCTAGCCAAATTGCATGTAATGATAGGATCCACTTATATTCTACATAGTAGTGAAACTTGCCAATACAATTCAAAAGTATTGACCCTTGTGGCTGTAACTTGTAATGTTGCAGGTTTGATTGTTTTTCGTGAAGATTGATTGATTAGGATTACAAAGTCTACAACCAACATTTGCCTGTGGCACTTTGAAGATGAAGGACCCCATGCTTATAGTTATTCCGCTACAATGTAATGTAATAGCCAAATGAGCTATGAAAAGATGTAATAAAATTATGTTATTCCTGGTTATAAAGTTATATTATGACCTTTGTTTCTTGATATTACATCTAAACTGTGGATGCTAGCTATTGATCCAGGGACTAGCATTGTAAACACAGGGGACACCACCTTAGATTGTTTAAAGGTTGGGACACTCCCTCTACATTATGCTACTACTGAAAAGGAGTTCTTAGCTGTAATCATTGCCCGTGATAAGTTTAGACCTTATATTGTTGATTCAAAGGTTACTATTCATAATGATCATGCTGCTATTAAGTACCTTATGACAAAGAAGGACGCTAAGCCTAGGCTTATTAGGTGGGTGTTGCTTTTACAAGAGTTTGATCTGCATATTATAGATAGGAAAGGTGTTGAAAATCCTGTTGCTGATAATTTATCTCATTTGGAAAACATTTCTTTTGACCCTATGCCTGTTAATAATAGTTTTCCAAATGAACAGTTGGCTACAATAAGGGTAAGCCCACAAGATAGTCCTTGGTATGCTAATTATGCTAACTTTATTGTTTCCAAGTATTTGCCTCCTACCTTTACAACCCAGCAAAGAAGGAAATTATTTTATGATCTAAGGCATTACTTTTGGGATGACCCACATTTATATAAAGAAGGAGTAGATGGTATTATGCGGAGATGTGTCCCAGAACATGAACAACAAGAGATATTGAGAAAATGTCATGGTAGTGCTTATGGAGGACATCATGCTGGGGATAGGATTGCACAAAAAGTTTTACAATCTGTTTTTTTACTAGCCTACTCTTTTCAAGGATGCAAGGAAGTATATTTTATCATGTGATGAATGTCAAAGAGTTGGTAACATTTCTAGACGCAATGAAATGCCTATGAATTATTCTCTTGTTATTGAACCTTTTGATTGTTGGGGATTTGACTTTATGGGTCCTTTTCCTCCTTCAAAAGGGTATACTCATATTCTTGTTATTGTTGATTATGTTACAAAGTGGGTAGAAGAGATACCTACAAATAGTGTTGATGGTAAGACCTCTTTAAAAATGCTTAAATATGCTATCTTTCCTAGGTTTGGTGTGCCTAGATATCTCATGACTGATGGAGGTTCTCATTTTATTCATGGTGGTTTTAGGAAGACTCTTGCTAAATATGATGTTAACCATAGAATTTCTTCAGCTTATCACCCCCAAACCAGTGGGCAAGTAGAACTTTCAAGTAGAGAAATTAAATCTATCTTGCAAAAGACCGTTAACAAATCTAGGAAAAATTGGGCAAAAAAGTTTTTTTTGAATATTTACTATAGGGGAGCCCCCCCACAGTCCTTTATTTAAAATAAAACCAGAAGTCTTATGTACAAGCTAACAAACTAAAACAAAAATTATGTACAGAAAAGAGAAAAAATATACAAAAAGCTATACAAGATTTACAATAAGGCATCAATCTAGGAGTTAAGATCTATGATGGTCTTCTTTTTGACTCTATATTTTAGGAGTGAAACATCACAGATAAACCCCTGATTTCCAAGAGGTGAAAGAGGGTCTTATTCCTTTGAAAATTTTGTCATTTCTTTGCTTCCAAATATTCCAACAGGCCAGAATAGCAATCTTTGTGAAGCATGGAACCTTGAATTTCTGTTTTGCATGTTTCAAAATTTCTGGTCCAGGTCCTGTACCCCAGACAACCTAAAGGTATGCCTAGATTCTCATACTAAAATTGCATTCAAAAAATAAATGTGACCAGTCTTCAAGGGTGTGAATGAAGCTTTATGGGCTTATAGAACTGCTTATAAAAATCCTATGGGAATGTCTCCTTACAAAATGGTTTATGGTAAAGCTTGTCACTTGCCTCTAGAATTAGAACACAAATATTATTGGGCAGTGAAAGAACTGAATAGAGATTTTAAACTTGCTGGTGAGAAAAGATTGCTTGACTTGAGTACCTTAGATGAGTGGAGAAGTGAAGCTTATGAAAATGATAAACTCTTTAAGGAAAAAGTAAAAAATATGGCATGATAGGAGAATTCTCAAAAGGGAGTTCCATGTTGGTGAGAAGGTTATTTTATAGAGGTCTCGTCTCAGATTTTTTGCAGGGAAACTACTCTCAAAATGGGAAGGACCTTCTGTTATTGAGGAGGTGTATCATTTAGGGGCTATCAAAATATTTTCTTTGAAGGACAACACTACACAGGTGGTGAATGTTCAAAGGCTCAAACATTATATTTCTGGAGATTCTTATAATGAAGATGTTGATATTATTCAAACGGTGACCCCGGAAGAATTTATCCGAAACCAAACTCCAGAATCTGCAGAGTCCGTCTTTGAATAGGTAAAAAGTGTTGCAAACAGAAGGTTCGCGAAAAACCTTTTTCTTTATATTTTTGATGTTTTTATTACATATTGAAGATGCAGGCAAGCAGAGGAGAAGGAGGCTTAGGTGGGCCCACCACACACCACCCGGCCCCCAGCTAGCCGCGCCACCAGGGGGTGTGAGCCCCCTGGAGTTTGTCTCTGTCCCGTTTTCACATAGTACCTTCCTTATGTTGTGAAACTTCGTAATATATAACCCCCCGGATCCCCCGAGGTTCGTATATCATGTTCTCGTCGTGTTTTTGTTTCGATCTGTATCTGTCAGGAAATACTCTCAAGTTTAGAGCACCATGGTCTCCGCCAACGACAAGGGCAAGAAGCCCGTGGAAGATGATCCTCAAAACCCAGGGAGGAGATCTTTGTTGGGGATGAAGAAGACGTGAAGGAGGACGAGCATCCGGACACCCGTGCTACCGTTGCAAGCATTGTAGTGGTGGAAAACCCTACCAAGCTTAGGAGGACATCACGGATGTCTACAGGAGGGAAAAATCCACATCATATCCTCTCTCCACGGTCACTTCCTCCACGCACCAAGAACCCCTTCCATACTCTTATACATGAGCAACAATACCAAAAGGTGCCCAAAGGGAGGTTGCCCTCTGTTTGGGATCTGCCTCGTTCTAACCATGCAGTAAAGGAACACTCTAAGAAGGAAGAGTGGGGAAAGAACAACAAGGACTGGGATTCTCGGTCTGACATGATCATGAACCGTATTGAGCATAACTCGGAGATGATTTGTACTCTAGCCTTTGGGATTGAGGACTTGAGGGAACTGATTGAAAAGCTTATCGAGAGAACACCATCACCACCGCCAAAGGAGTAATTTGTCATCAGGTTTGGCATCCCCTTGGCTTGTTCCAAGCTTGGGGGAGTGCCACGGTATCACATCATTATCTTTTATCTTTTTACCTATTTAGTAGATTCATATCTTGGGTTGAGAAGTTATCTTATGCGTGGGTTTGCATTGTGGAAGTATCTCTCCTTTAGTTGGTTATATTTGTATCCCTTGGTGTGAGTGCCTTTATGGAATATTAATGAGATTCATCTTTTACTTTTTGCACTTCTTATTTTAGTTTGCAATCTCTATTATATGATTGATCTTGTTGATCAGTATTGGTATCACTTTGGGAGCATCAAGTAGATCTAAATTGGTTTTGTCAAACCAAGCTCTGGTCAGTAACAACACTTTTTGAGGTTTGAAAGGAAAATAGAAAAGCACTTACATGTATTTTATATTGTTTTCTTTCTTGATTGGCTCATAAGCTTAGTATTCTTTATTTAAGATCTTTTGTGTCTTCAAAGAAGATTACATGTTTGGCTTTATCACTTGTATGTTTGTTTGTTTCCTTCAACTTTTTTGCTTGCTACCCAGCCTTGCTAGCCAAAAACCTGTGTTCCGAGGGAATACTTCTCATGCATCCACCCCTTTAAACCAAAACCTATGCCATTTGTGTCCACCAGATCTACCTATTAGCATTATTGCTATTCTAAGTAAATTCTCCAGCTTCATCTATCTTTCAAATTATAAATTATTTTGTTATGTGAAAACTAGTTAGAAAATCTCTCACAAACTTGATGGCACACCTTATTTTCTTGCCCCTAATAAACTTGAACCATTGTGTCATCGAAGTTGTATACGCTTGCATCTATATGTTGGGATTAGCAGAACTGTGCTGTCACGGGGAACACTTTCAACACCTATAAATATCTACCCAGTTGATATCATGCTCTTTTGTTTGCAGATGTCATCGGTGTGAAATAAAAGGGGAGCTTGTAAGTCCATGGAGTTATGTATGTGTGTTAGAGAAACGCCTGGGCCGCTAGCCTAAGCCATGCCTTGGTGGAAACTTGCAGCATCACCATAATAAGCAATCTGTGAAGCTTTCTTCTTATATATTAAAAAAAAGACATATTGAAAAGAGGAAAGAGAGAAAAAAGCACGATTTTCCCATGGTATATAAGAGATTGCTGAGATGCTTATTGTCAGCTTGCCTTTTCATTTAGATTATGGGATAGCTCTTGTATCATGTGCAAGGGGTACCCTGTTGGCGGTTCTCTATGATACGCTTGTACTTACTATGACAAGAACTTACCGGTAACTAAAGTTGATTAGCATGAGGAGCGGCCCTCGTACTCAAGGGACATGAAATTGCCAACTTATATTTCATCAAGCATATACTCCATCTTTGTTCACTTTAACCTTAATAACCTCAAGATTCTTATGATAGGGGCAATCAGAACTCAAAGCTTGCAAGTACCATAATCTTTTGAAAGCTCTTTATGAACTTGAAATCCCTGCTTCCCTCTATGAAGGGCCTTTCTTCTACTTCTAAGTTGAGTCAGTAAACCTACTTCTCTCTATCTTCAGCAAGCATTTGAGTTGTTGTGTTTCAAGCATTCATATGATGATTTATTCAATCATGTTCTTATCTTCCTTGTTCACACAAGACTCTTATCTAAATGAGTATTACTTTGAAATCCATAATTGTGAAAAACCTTTTATGTTTGAGAAAAGAGTACTCCTGTTATAAACTCCTTTACAAAAGCTTTACTTGAAAACTGTTTGCCAACTGTTCTCTGACCAAGAACAAAGTTTGCCAATCCCAATTATGATTTATCTGTATGCATCTTTATTGTGACTCCTATACTTGTTGCAAGATAAGTTATATAATGGTGAGTTGCTTTCTTATATGAGTTGTGTATTGGTAATTGTGATGCTTCTTGTCCGTATTATTTTTATCGACACTTCACTCCATAAACCTGTGTACATGTTTAATGAGCTCAGTTTTCGCTTGGGGACAAGCGAGGTCTAAGCTTGGGGGGAGTTGATACGTCCAATTTGCATCACCATTCTATAACATAATTTGCCTTTATTCATTGATGTATTTCTTATTAAGAGGTGATACTTATGTATTTTCATCTGTTTTTGCATGTTGGATGATTCTTGGAGGATGAACTGCTGGAGTCAGGATTCTGATGGAAAAAGCGGTGTTTTGATGCAATTTCGCGAAGATCAGAAAAATACCAGAAAAACTATAGAAAATTATATTTTCCCAGAAGATAAAGGATGCCAGAAGGGGAGGCATAGTTGGGCCACAGGGAGCCCACACCCCCATAGGCGCGGGCCACCCTAGGCCGCGCCTACAGGGGGTGTGGACACCCTGACCCACCTCTGGATCCACCCTCTCGCCTATATATTCTCCTCGAAACCCTAAAGTCTGGAGAGGAACCACAGAAAGATTCCGCCACCTCTGCGGGGAGGAGAACACCAAGAGAGAAAGAGCTCTCCGGCAGACAGATTTCTGCCAGGGAAATTCCTTCCCGGAGAGGGGATATCGTCCCCATCAACACCATCATCAAGCTAGACTTCATCAGGATCATCATCATCATACACACCACCATTTCCACCAGCACCATCATCACCACTCCATCCCGCTGTAACAATTGTGTTGAATCTTGCATAGTTCTTAGGGGAAACTTTCCCAGTGTTGATTACTATTGTAGTTGATGCTTGTGAGTGGAACCATTGAATTATTGTTTATGTTCAGATTATTATCCATCATTATATCATCTTTGATCTTGATCCATATGATGTCTCGTGAGTAGTTCGTTTAGTTCTTGAGGACATGGGAGAAGTCATGTTGTTAGTAGTGGAATTGTGTTGAGGTGCTATTCTTCTAGTGGTGTCATGTGAATGTCAACTACATGATACTTCACCATTTATGGGCCTAGGGGAATGCATTGTGTATTTGGCTACTAATTGTGGGGTTGCTGGAGTGACAGAAACCTGAACCCCTATTAGGAAACCATTGCACAAGGGAGTGTAGGATCTCAGAGTTTAAGGCCGTGGTTAGGTTTATATCTTAATTTCTTTCTTGTAGTTGCGGATACTTGCAAGGGGTTTAATCACAAGTATGTATTAGTCCAAGTAAGGTCGGTACATTAGCACAGGTTCACCCACACAACACTTATAAAACCAAAGAAGGTTAATCAACTATATTAAACGAAAACACTTGACAGTATTCCCATGTGTCCTCGAGAACGTTTGGTCCTCATTAGTATTTCTACCGGCTTGTCCTTTGCTAAGAAAGGTTTGGGCCACTTGTTGCAATTATTTGCTGCCATTATTTACTTGCACTTTATTTCCTTGCTTTATCAGAAAACCCCTAAAATTCCGTTTGCTAAGTATTTACAGAGAACTCTTGAGCCAGTACTACTAGTCAGCACCTTCTGCTCCTCGTTGGGATCGACACTCCTATTTATTGAAAGTACTACGATACACCCCCTATACTTGTGGGTCATCAAAGAACACCCAGAAAATTTGGTTCATGAAAACGAGAGACTTGTCAAAGTGCATAACATCTTAGAAAGCTCAAAATACCCAAAAAGAGTTAAATTGAAATTTAAAAGAGGCACCCAACAAAACTATGGCAGAATCTGTCCAAAAAAATAGCTGCAACTTTGAAACATTCCAATCCATATTAAAAAACTTAAAAATTTATTCCATGTACAGAGTGACAGAGGATGAAAATATGAATCCAACCCAACTGTAATTACTCAATTCCGATCTACAGACATTTTTCTATGAATTGTTTCGTAAACAGCAATGCGCAGCAATCAGCAATCTGTGAAAATATTTCATCTTTTGCATCCAAGTAGGTAAAGCTTGACACTTTATTTTAAAAATCTAAGACTAAAAGAGACAAAACTAAACTTAACAAAGAACAAAACTTCTAAAAGCAAAAAGGCAAAAGGTAGAAGGAAAGAACCAAACAAGAAACAAGAAAAAGCAAAGAAGAAAGCAAATCTTTTTGTAGTTTTTATTTTTCTAGAAAGGGCAAAGAAGAAGAAAAAAGATACCACACAAAGAAGAAAAGGAAATCATTTTGTGTTTTTAGTTTTACAAGAAATACTGAAAGAAAGAACCAAAGAAATAAAACGACAAAAATAAATACACGGTTTCTAATATATACACAATAGTCATGGTGCTGAAATTAAAACATGAGTTAGGAATTGGAGACCTCACATTACTTGAAAGAAGAAGGGGATGCGGGGGAATTTCCAAGATTGTGGTTTTGCTAGTTCTTGCATTATTATTCTTCCTAATTATGTCATGTTTTACTCCAAACAAAAGAAATATTTTCATCTCCATGATTATTTAGGTTCATGCAAAAGGGTTAGTTCTTCCAAATAGATAACAATTATGGTTTCACCCAAAATGCAAGATCCACAAATTATTAAGAAACCACCTTACTCTACATCAAATAAACACTAAATAAAAACACTCTTGTTTTTATATTAGATAAATGTATTAATGATGAAGGTTTTGTAATGGTTCCATTGGCATGAACAACACATGTTCAAGGTCGACCCCAACTTCTCCATTACTTATATTCTTCATTTACTTTCTCCATTTTTTTATTTTTTAGTTAAACTACTAAAATAATTGTTATAAAATAATAACTAAACATATTTTACATTTTACAAAGGATACAAAGGTGTGCTCAAACTGAATAGTATTAGAAAGCATATTGAGCACACCACAAAACATGAAACCATTAACTTTTAAGTCTAACTCTCTTCCTATGCATTGGAATTTTATACATGAATAAGTAGCAACAACTTTGTGTTAACCAATGCATATAATGATCATTAGCTTGCAATTTAAATAACATGGAAGCATAAAGAGAAATCTTAACTCTTCCTCATTCAAAATATTTGCAAGCATCAAAAGTAAACATAGCATCATAGTTGTGAATAGAATCACCACATAAATACAAGTCATCCAATGAGCATAATGGATTATCTAACTCAACTAGATCATTTTCATCCTCACATATATTAGACACAATTATATCACATAGAGGATCATCATAAATAGTATAAGAAGGGGTGTTCTTAGGAATTTTTGTGTTACCATTGTTGGGAGTTGGAGATGGGTAGCTACTCTATTCTTCCTCCACTTGTTCTTATTTGTCCTCCTTATACTTTTCTTTGGGATGCATGGGTATACCCAAGCATAGTATTTTGTCATCTTCTTCCCTAACACTTTTATCATGATTCCTTGCATTCAAAAAGTTAGTGCCCAAGGGAATATTCAAGCTTTCAAAATATTTGACTAGAATATCATATATATCATTGTGAGAATTTTCCATTATAAATATATTTTTGGATTTTAATTTTATATGCAAGGTACTAAAAATAAACTAGCAATGCAAAAAAATAATAGAATCTTGGCGCTACACTCCCCGGCAATGGCGCCAGAAAAGTATTTTGATAACCCCCAAGTGCAGAGGATCACCGTAGTAAAATTCGATAAGTATTTGAGTGTCGAACCCACGAGGAGCTGAAGGTAAACTATCTATTCTCTAAAGCCCTATAACCCACTTATATGGCCTTCTATGCAAAGCTAGGATCTAAAGTGTGTGTGGTTGTTTTTGGTATTAACTAGGAATAATAAAGTAGTTGAAATAAATACTATAAGTAAAATTATGCAAATGAAGTGGAGCTAGTGGAGTGGATGTGGATAATCTATGGGAGCAAATGTTTAGGACAATTTATATTTCATTCATTTGATTGTCACAATTAGTGAAGCACATGCATACTCTTTTTGTTGTTTCTTCTAGTAACCAGGTGTAGCCATAGATATGAGCAAATACACCACTAGTGATTGATCCCAGGGCTAATTAAAAACAAACAAGGGAATATTAAGACATAAAGTTCAACCACCGCAGTTATATCTAAGGTCCCCATGATAATACCCCCGTTGATTAACCATGAATTAATACTACATATATTTCTAAGACTTGGAATTCGGCTTCTATCAAACTCCGTCTATCCCTCATCCTATCAACATGCAAAAGTGACCACCTTGTGCATCCCCCAACATATGTGTGCACTCATATGTTAGTGCATCAAGATCATAATATAAGATAAGATATACTTGTATGCAACCAAAACAATCTATATCGCAATTTCCATAACAATTCACTACTCAAACATCAACATAGTCATACAATAGATCATGGGAAAATAATATATTGCATCATACATCATGTTTGCCAAGAGATTAGAGTGGGGGACGATGGGATCTTGTAGTAGATGGTGATGGAGATGAGCCTCCCCAAGGGATAGAGGAGGCCATGGCATGGTGGAGAGGCGCCGACATGGTGGAGGAGCGGCGGTGCCTCGACGCCCCTCCTAGGGCAGCGACTACCCTAGGGGGCGGAGTACCCTTGCCCCTTCTTCTTCCTTGGACACGGTGTTGATATTAAAGAGGTTCTACCCCTCCTAGTGGGATGCCAAGGAGGGGGAATTTCGTGGCTATGGGTGGATTCCTCCAAAAATAGGGTTTTCCCTCAATATATAGTGGTGGAGGCTTTACCGGCCATCAGATCAAAACCCTTGGATCCAAGGGCTCTTGGGAACCTCTAGAACGTTCATGGTGACTCCTAGAAAGGCCCACAAGTCTCCAAATTTGTGGATTGGCCGAATTGATCTCATATGGCAAGAGTTTGAGTCAACCACATCACAAAATTTTGGAATCCCGAAACTGTTTCTGTACCCCATAGTAATCGAGCCCTAAAAATGCATTTGGACTCCGATTGGAGTGAATTTTACATCTAAATCATTTTCATTTGACATCATCTTCAAGCTCTTCTGAGTCAATCTTTGAAAAGTGTTCAGCTAGACAGATTTCAGGAAACTCCAAATATTGCCATATTGAGAGATTTTCTTCCATATTAATCTTTTTCCTACACAAAAAAGTGTAAAACAAGAACTTCTGCACTTTTGCAACTATTAGTAGGTTAGTCCCAATAAATATAATAAATTTGAAAAATAGTAAGTGTTTTAGCATAATAAACTACAAAGTTCATGTACGCATTTTACATGCATCAATAACACCATATTCCATTCTTGGCCATGTCTATGATTAGGAATAACCTCTTGGTTTTTGGTCTTGGCAAGATTATTTAATGATTCTGGTAGATAGATGTGATCAAGGTACACTTCCAGGAATTGTTTGGGATTTATTTTACCATTTTAGATCCTTTTTATATCCATTATTCAAAAACTACTAAATCTATTTTATTGAGTTCATTTGAGATTCTTGAATTGGGAATGGATGATTTTTCGTGTGAGATTATCATAAACATCATTTCACACATTGGATATTTTCCCAAGTTTTATTGAGGAGGAACAATATTTTAAAATAATTATTTCTCATTTCTGCCATTTATGAAAATAGGCAAAAATAAATAATAAAAACTTTCCAAAATATTATTTTTGAAGTGGTAGGATAGGTATAAATATATAGGCCCCAAATGTTCTTAAAGTTGGACATTTTTTTGGATAAATACAAACTTTCCTTTATATATAGAGTTTTGAGATGTTGTAAAAAGAAATGAATTAAATACTTTTTGGGTCAAAATAATTATAGATAATATTTGATAAGTTTTTTATTCAAGGTAGATGTTGTCCACATGATGAATAAATTATTTGAAACCTTGGGTTTTGAATATCAAACTTGATTTTGGAGGAATACAAGGAATAAAGGAGCTAGGGCACTAATATGTTTATGCCTTCAAAACCTTGTTGGATAAAGGAGCTCAAAGCTCCCCTTGGGTAATGGGCTAGATATATATATTTACCAAGTGGTGTATATCACCATGGTACATAAGTTTGATGTTGATTATGATTAGGCTTTCCTAGAATTGATGCCAAACTTTGAATAAAATAAATGTGCCAAAACAGATTATCAAATAGCCTCCAAAACCAAGATGGTTTAAGAAGCACAAGGCTTCAACGGAAACAATGGAACTGTAGGTTGATAGACCATGTTTAGTAGATCACAACCATGCAAATATTTGGTCAAGAGAAGATACCATGGAGATGTGAGCTTCTTCCCAAGTTGGCATGATGATAAGATTTGCAAAAAAAGATTATTTCCTTGCCTACAACACCATGAAGAACTAGTGGGTCATAGGATGATTTAGTCAAAGGAAAGTGTGGTATTTGATAGTACTTAAGATGGTCTACCAAATGGTTTAAGGGCATTTCCAAAAAAATGCACAAGGGTAGATAAAGGCAAGGACTCAAAGAGGTGATGGTGATAGCAGTTCGAGACTTGGTCAAAATTTGGCATATTTAGGGTTTTTGACTAAGATAAGGGAGGAGATGATTTGGAGAGGATGTAAGGTTCCAAGATCATCATCAAGTGGAGGATGTTTAAGTATTGATTGAGTAGATAGGATCAAGGCTTATACTTGGTCTTCATTGACTTGAAGACATCTGGAATGGATTAACACTAGATTGATTTGGTTAAGGGGATTAGAGGGTCACCTATTGACTAAAAATAGATTAATCTTGGGTAACTTTATTAAGGTTTGTAATATTAAGTTAGCTTGATGCTAGAGGATGATCTTCGAGGGTAGCTCACTCTAGTTCCTAAGTAATCAACACATCAGCAGATCAAGACAATTCATCAAATAGAAAATCAAGGCAATTCATATTAGCAAGCAACTCCTACTACCTAGGCTACCATAAATCCTAGATTGAGGTAAAGAGGGTACTTTGAATAGTTTGAGTTTTGAAGGAGGTAAGGTCCTTGGTGTTTCTACCAAGAGTAGAGTTTAAAAGTTTTATAAAAGGTTTTGGAAAGCCTAGAGGTAAGAGTAGTTGGAAGTTCTGTCTTGAAAACATAAGGTGATTATATATTAAAGATCTCCATAATTTTGTTAATAGAAACCAGTAAATCATTTGTTGGGTAAAGGTCATATTGGGCCAACTTTTGAAATGCCAGAACATTTAAGAATATGTAAAATAAGCCAAAGCAGTTTTGTTAAATAGCTTTTGTCAATTAATGGTGAGGTAAGGAGTATATCATCTACTACACAATCAGATGTATAAGTACAGACAACAAGCAAGCAACATTGCATCAGTTAACAAGAAAATGTTTTTGTTCCCCTAATTTTTGCATTCTGGAGAACAAATTAGGGTTGCTGAAATTGGGATGTTACATTGACGCTCTTCTGAATCTTGTTATTTTGGTTATCTAAACAATCTTGCTTATTGTGGCTAGCCTGCTTCTTCTAGATGATTCAGTGGTACTCCTTGATATTCCTAGTGATCTGGGTGTCCTATGAACATTGTTGGTATGTTTGTGATGAATTGGTGCGGCTGATGTGCCCTTTCATGTTGCTAGTTGCTCATTTTGGTGTTGCCGCCAACTGTGAAGAATCCTCTTTTACATAGATGATAAGGTGCTTTTAGTTTCTACCATGGTGACTACAATTCACTAGTATAAACTCGTTACTTCGAGACTGTGCTAGAGCCGGTTTACCCCAAAAATACAATTCGTCGGCTGTGTTCATCACCCTCAGGCGGTCGTAATTGTTTGACCGCCTCTAACATTAATCTCAGACGGTTGTTAATCTGCACCATCTCTAGTACGACTACCCCCTCATCTGTTCATTAAAACAAAACGCCTCTAAATAGAACCTAAGACGACGACAATTATTGTCCATCTCCCTAGATCACTCAACCGCAGCCGGTCAAAAATATCAATTGCCTCTAGGGGTCTACTGAGGCGGACCATTATGTCACCCTGCTCGAAAACTCACGCTGTGCATGTTCTCGAGGTATAGCGTGTGCATGTTGTTAATGCAATTAAAGAGTGGAGATCATGCTAGCCCCCACCCATACGAGTCCACACTCACACGTGTCCACTCGAGGACTATGAATGGTCCCGCGTATATAAACCCGCTCGGCCTTATTCTTCCATGATCTCGTGCCATTTTCCCAAATCTGTCCACTCACAAAACCCCAATTTGCACCTTTCACGCACGCCAAAGCTCCTTCGCTTGAATCACCGCCCTCCTCTTAGCTGCGCAATGAAGCATATGCGTGGAGACGAGCCGGAGGTGAAGACAGTTGGAGGCGCAACAACACATGGCTCGGTCATTGCCGATAAGGCAGAGGCGGATCCAGGTACGCATGCCGCTTGTCGCCGAGAAGGCAAGGCTTCGGGTTTCGTGCATCCAGTAGTCTCCATCACCGTCGAGCAACAGGTGGCAGACAACGTCATGGTGCCAGCGGCAGATCTGGAGGAGGGGCAGGCGTCAGCAGACGGAGGAAACTGGCGGGTGCTCTACATCAATGACCCCATCCTCCACAAACAACTCATCGACGCAGTCACGGAGAATGACGAGTTCGAGGAGGAGGTATCCGATGAGGAGTCTGAGGTACTACTTTGCTAGCTTCTCTAGTCACAACCACAGATTTCACTATTCATACATAGGATTTGCTCAATCGTCTATAGATTCTTTTGCTCTTGATGTAGGGAATACATATGGTTTGAATGGTCGATTGTTTTGGAGATTAGATCTACTCATCTGCCATCCAGTAAATTTACATTTACTTGGCTTGTTGTTGTTCATACATGGCTTGTGCTGTAAATTTAATCGACCTGTAACATTTGATTTTAGGGGTTTTAGGGATTGCAAGCTGAGTGTTGATTTCGGTACACAACAAGCATATAACATTACATTTCTTTTACTTACTAGGGCCAATGATTCAATTTTGCACCAAAAGAGCGCAAGGGGAGACACATATATGATGTCAGATTTTTTTAGGGATGGTGTTAGTGAACCTGAGTCAATGTACAACAATATAAGTTGTGCAATTGGTACTTTGGTTCGCTAACACCATCTCTAAAAAACTTATGAGGCCCCAGATTTATTCTACACATATGAACTATCATCTTTAATTTGAACTGTTTCTGCATTAATTATTAGGACGATGATTGAAATTTGCCCCAAAAGTTTGAAGAGGCCGGGTGAGACTCATTTTGTTGGTGTCGTTTTTTTAGGGACTGATACATCGGAAACATATCTATAATTTTTGATGTTCCAGGCTTGTTTAGAATCTACTTTGCTTTGCTTTGTCTATACTTTGAGGTGTTTTTATATCTTTTCTAGAACTACGCAATTAACAAGTTGCCAAAGTGTCAGTTGCCTGTTTTCTTCTATTTTTAGTTCCAGAAAAGGCAGAAAATCAATATTCTCATAATTGGACGGGACAAAAGCCAAAGTCAATATTTTACCGTGAGGGACACGAATCCAGAAGACGAGACGGAGACGCGAACCAGGGCTGCCAAACCCCCCTAGGCGCGGCCAGGGGTGGGCCCACTCCTGGGCAAGGTGTGCCCCCCCCCCTGGTCGCCTCCCGGCCTCGCATCTTCGCCTATAAGAAGCCCCCGATGCAGAAACCCTAAGTACCCAATCCATATTCCATGAAACCTTCTGTAGCCACCGCTACCATCGTCCCTAGATCGGGAGGGATCTGAAGTTCTTCCCGGCACCCTGCCGGAGGAGAGATCATCCCGGAGGCATTCTCTCCAGTATGATGCGTGAGTAGTTCCACCTTGGACTATGGGTCCATGTAGTAGCTAGATGGTTGTATCTCCTCCTTGTGCTTTCATGTATAGATCTTGTGAGCTCCGATCATGATCAAGATCTAATCTATTTGTAATCATGCATGTTGTGTTTGCGGGGATCCGATGGATATTGAGATTACTATGTCAGATTGATTAATGATTTTGTCTTTATGATTCTATCATGTCTGTGTTGTTTGTGATCTTGCATGCTCTCCGTTGTTAGTAGCTATCTTGGCCGAGTAGTTGCTAGTGACTCCAAGAGGGGGCATTTATGCTCGATAGTTGGTTCATGCCTCTAGTTTCCAAGGGAAGTGAAAGAAATATCTTCAGTTGTAGATGTGCTATTGCTACTAGGGAGAAAACAATGGTCTCTTGTTCATGGAACAAGTGGATTGTTTACCTTACACACTTTGCTTAAAGCAGTTGTCTGTTGCTTGCAACTTAATACTGGAGGGGGTTCGGATGATAACCTGAAGGTGGACTTCTAGTCATAGATGCATTTGGATGGCGGTCTATGTATCTTGTTGTATTTCCCAATCGAATCTCATAGGATCTTTTTGTCTGGTATTGCATTTTTATGCCTTGCTCAGTTCCTGTCAATTGTCCTGCTGTAATTTGTTTACCCTTCATGCCATGTTGCTTATCTAAGGAGAGCACCTCTAATGAACTATGGACCCCGGTCCAATCTTTACCATTGATACATCTTCCACTGTTACTTGTTTACTTGCTGCAAACCATTACCTTCCACACCATACGTTTAATCCTTTGTTACAGCAAACCGGTGAGCTTGATAACCTCACTGATTCGTTGGGGCGAAGTCTTGAGTTTGTGTTGTGCAGGTCTCCGCGTTGCTTGCAACACATGTGTGACATTTCCTTCCTCCTACTGGTTCGATAACCTTGGTTTCTTACTGAGGGAAAACTTGTTGTTGTGCTGCTTCACACCTTGCTCTTGGGGTTTCCCGACAAAGTGCTTCCCAGCACCATCAAGCTTTTTTCTAGCGCCGTTGTCGTGGAGGCTAAGGACGTCTTCACAAGGGGAGTCCTCCACTTCCTTTCTATTTACTTTGATTTTAGTTTGCTTTGGTTCTTTTGCTTGGTTTTGTTTGCGTCTTTTAAAAAAAACAAAAAAATAGTCTAGTTTGGTTTTCTTGCTTTATTCAAAAACACAAAAATATTAGTTCCTGCTCTACCTGCTGCTGGTTTTGGCTTGCCCACCTTTGCCAAAATGAACTCTGCTGAGAACACCAAGTTGTGTGACTTCACTAGCACCAACAACAATGATTTACTTAGCACACCTATTGCTCCACCTACTCCTGATGCTACCTTTTATGAAATTAAGCCTTCTTTGTTGAATCTTGTGATGAGAGAGCAATTTTCTGGTGCTAGTTCCGATGATGTTGCTGCCCATCTCCATAACTTTGTTGAACTTTGTGAGATGCAAAAGTATAAGGATGTAGATGGAGATATTATTAAGCTCAAGCTTTTTCCTTTCTCCTTGAGAGGAAAAGCTAAAGAATGGTTGCTATCTTTGCCTAAAAATAGTATTGATTCTTGGACTAAGTGCAAAGATGCTTTTATTGGAAAGTACTACCCTCCTGCTAAGATTATATCTATGAGAAGTGACATTATGAAATTTAAACAACTTGATAATGAACATGTTGCTCAAGCTTGGGAAAGAATGAAATCTTTGCTTAAGAATTGTCCCACTCATTAACTCACTGCTTGGATGATTATCCAGACTTTTTATGCAGGTTTGAACTTCTCCTCAAGAAACCAGTTGGATTCAGCTGCTGGAGGTACCGTCATGAGCATCACTTTGGGTGCTACAACTAGACTCCTTGATAATATGATGGTTAAATACTCTGAATGGCACACTGAGAGAGCTCCACATGGTAAGAAGGTAAATTTTGTTGAAGAAACTTCCTCTTTGAGTGATAAGATTGATGTTATTATGGCTATGCTTGTTAATGGAAATGCTCCTTTAGATCCTAATAGTGTTCCCTTAGCCTCTTTGGTTGCTCAAGAAGAGCAAGTTGATGTGAACTTTATTAGAAACAAAAATTTCAACAACAATGCCTATAGGAATAATTTTGGTGGTAACAACAATTATAGGCCTTATCCTCCTAATAATGGCAATTCCTATGCTAGAAGTGCCCCCTCTAAACTTGAAGTCATGCTCAAAGACTTTATTAGTAAACAAACTGCTTTCAACAAAACTATAGAGGAAAAACTTTTAATATTGAGAAAAACATATCCTCTTTGTCTGAAGCTCAGTCCTCCTTGATTAATAAAATGAATGCTAAACCTGATACTATGGAAAGTACCTTTGCTACTGCTCATGCCATACAAGTTACTATTGATGAAAATGTTAGGCTGTTGGCTCAACTTCATTCTAAGTAGGAAAGGGAAGCTGAAATTGATAGAAACAATAGTGTGTGCACTATCACCACTAAACCACAGGTAGTCCATGTTCCTCCTCCTACTATGCCTAAGCCTATTGAGCCTACTGCTAGTGATGCTAAGTTTGATTTTGATATTGATGGTTGCAATATTTCTTAAGTGATTATGTTCCTACAAAAGCTTGCTAGAAGTCCTGATGCTAGTGATATGCATGTTGCTTTCACCAAGCACATTACAGATGCTCTTGTTAAGATTAAGGAAGAGAAGCTAAAACGCAAAGCTTCTATTCCTAGGAAAGTAGAATATATTTGGGAACCCATTATTAATATGCAAGTGAATGACTTTGATCTCAAAGCTTCATGTGATCTTAGTTCTAGTGTCTCTATTATGCCTAGGAAGATTTATGAAATGCTTGATATGCCACCATTGGAAGATTGTTATTTGAATGTCCCACTTAATGATAATGCTAAGAAGAAACTCATGGGGAGTATTAATGATGTTCTCATTATGGTTAACAATGCTTATGTCCCTGTTGATTTCTATGTTTTGGATGTTGAATACAATGCTTCTTGTCCTATTACTTTGGGAAGACCTTTTCTTAGAATAGTTGGTTCCATCATTGATATGAAAGAAGGCACCATTAAATATCATTTTCCATTCAAGAAAGGTATTGAACACTTCCCTATGAGGAGAGAGAAGTTGCTTTTTTTATCCTCCTTTGAAAGCAAGGTTTGATGTTAATTTTTCCTCATTTGAAAATACTTGATTCTTCTTGCTTCTTGTGCCTAACTTAAAGGCGTTAAAGAAAAGTACTTGTTGGGAGATAACCCAAGCATTTACTTGAGTCTTGGAAGTTATTACTTCATTAATGACCTCTCCTTATCCTTTTTGTTTGCTTTTTGTGCCAAGAATAACCTCTAATGAGAGGGAAGTAAGATTTGGGGAGTTGCTGTCCCGAAACAGATTTCTGTCCTCCACAAAAACAATTCGTGAGGAGTCTATGTAACTTGGATTGACTTCAAAATTTACGAATAAATCCCCCGGTATGTTAGCTAACTTTAGTTAGTTCACCACTTTTTGATTTGAGCAACATAAGATGTTCGAAAAAATCGGTTTATACCTGCTGGTATGTTTTGACAGATTTCTGCCATTATTTGCATTTGCTTCTTATTGATTCCTTTTTGAGTTCTATTTTGGGGAATTGAGCTTTTTTAAGGAGTTACTACAGTAGCTTGTGTTTTTAGTGAAAAGTCTTGCTGTCCCAAAGCTTTGCCAGAGGTCTAATATCTTTTGAATACACTAATGTTGCTAATGAAGATTGTGTAAAGTTTTGTATGAAGGAAAAATTTCAGGTGTGGATCAAGAATGATGTAATGAGATCAAGAATGGACAAAAGATCAATCTTGGGGATGCCACCCCGGTGTCACCCCAAGAAATATCCAAGAGGTACAAGCGTCAAAGCTTGGGGATGCCCAAGGCATCACCTTCTTCATCAATAAAAAGCACTGGCCTGTCTAGACACTTCGTTTTTATTGTTGCATGCACTGTTGTGTTGTTCTTGGAGCGTCTTAGTTTTTGTTTGCTTTTCTTAGGTTGTTTAGTTTGCTTGAATAAAGTAGTTTGGACCCCCGTTCTCGCTGTGTTGTTTCAAATAAGTTGCTTGGTGTTGGAAAGGAGTAGGAAGTTCCTGCTTGAAAGTGCAAGAGGAGCTTGCATTGAATGTGACTTAGACTTTAGCATGACATGCTAGGTGTTGTTTTAACCTTATGCTTAGTGATTATTTATGTAGCATGTCTTGTTCCAAACAATTGGGATTGCTTAGTGTGCCTTGAAGAAATTATGCGTTGTTTTAGCATGCAAAAGCATAGAATTGTGGTATTCTCCTTTGATGCTTTTCTTGGGTTGACTTGGCATATGCTCACACCATGTTATGACTATGACAAGTCACCATATCCTCTATGATCATTTAGTTCTTGATTTGTAGTACCACTCTATGCTTTGATTAGTAATGCTTTGTTGCTTTGATTTGTAGTACCACTCTATGCTTTGATTAGTAATTTTTGGAAGCTCTTTTTGAAACTTGAAATCCCTGCTTCCCTTTTATGAAGGGCCTTTCTTCCACTATTATTGAGTCTCCACCTTCTACCTTTAGGCACCATTAAGAGAGCATAGTTGCCATTCTTAGTTCTATGTGTAGTGTCCCAAAACTTATTGATTGATGCATATTGTGATATTACTTGTTCTTGTGTTATTTGTTTCTAGTCACCCTTGTGAACTTTGAAGGTGTCCTATGCATCTATTTGCTACTCTATGAGGGACAAGATGATTGCCACTATGCCATGTTTTCTATATGTGAAACAAACAAATGTTTTTCAATGCATGTTATTCATGATCTTTGTTTGTAGCCTATCATGTTGCATGCATAGTTACTATGTCCTATTGTTAGAACTTCATCTTTCATGCACATGTTTAGAGTTCTTTGACCCTAGCTTTCAATGCTTGCAAATGGTTTGATCTTGGTTTTGATGGTGCATGTCACCTCAAAAATTATTCTTTTATCACTTACCTACTCAAGGACGAGCAGGATTTAAGCTTGGGGATGCTTGATAGGTCGGAAACATATCTATAATTTTTTATGTTCCATGATTGTTTAGTATCTACTTTGCTTTTCTTTGTCTACACTTTGAGGTGTTTTTATATCTTTTCTGGAACTAACCTATTAACAAGTTACCATAGTGCCAGTTGCCTGTTTTCTTATGTTTTTGGTTCCAGAAAGGCAGAAAATCAATATTCTCGGAATTGGACGGGACAAAAGCCAAAGTCAGTATTTTACCGTGAGGGACACGAATCCAGAAGATGAGACGGAGACGCGAACTAGGGAGGCCAAACCCGCCTAGGCGTGGCCAAGGGTGGGCCCGCACCTGGGTAGGATGTGCCCCCCCTGGTCGCCTCCCGGTCTCGCCTCTTCGCCTATAAGAAACCCCGATGCAGAAACCCTAAGTACCCGAATTCCACGGAACCTTCTGCAGCCGCTGCCACCGTCGTCCCTAGATTGGGGGATCTGAAGTTCTTCCCAGCACCCTACCGAAGGGGAGATCATCCTGGAGGCCTTCTCTCCGGTATGATGCGTGAGTAGTTCCACCTTGGACTATGGGTCCATGTAGTAGCTAGATGGTTGTATCTCCTCCTTGTGCTTTCATGTATAGATCTTGTGAGCTCCGTTCATGATCAAGATCTAATCTATTTGTAATCATGCATGTTGTGTTTGTGAGGATCCGATGGATATTGAGATTACTATGTCAGATTGATTAATGGTTTTGTCTTTATGATTCTATCATGTATGTGTTGTTTGTGATCTTGCATGCTCTCCGTTGTTAGTATCTATCTTGGCCGAGTAGTTGCTAGTGACTCCAAGAGGGGGCATTTATGCTCGATAGTGGGTTATGCCTCTAGTTTCCAAGGGAAGTGACAGAAATCTATTTGGTTGTAGATGTGCTGTTGCTACTAGGGAGAAAACAACGGTCTCTTGTTCATGGAACAAGTGGATTGTTTACCTTACACACTTTGCTTAAAGCAGTTGTTTGTTGCTTCCAACTTATACTGGAGGGGGTTCGGGTGATAACCTAAAGATGGACTTCTAGTCATAGATGCAGTTGGATAGCGGTCTATGTATCTTGTTATATTGCCCAATCGAATCTCATAGGATCTTTTTGTCTGGTATTGCATTGATATGCCTTGCTCAGTTCTTGTCAATTGCCCTGCTGTAATTTGTTTACCCTTCATGCCATGTTGTTTATCTAAGGAGAGCACCTCTAGTGAACTATGGACCCCGATACAATCTTTACCATTGATACATCTTCCAGTGTTACTTATTTACTTGTTGCAAACCATTACCTTCCACACCATACGTTTAATCCTTTGTTATAGCAAATCGGTGAGCTTGACAACCTCACTGATTCGTTGGGGCAAAGTATTGAGTTTTTGTTGTGCAGGTCTCCGTGTTGCTTGCAACACCTGTGTGACGTTTCCTTCCTCCTACTGGTTCGATAACCTCGGTTTCTTACTGAGGGAAAACTTGCTGATGTGCTGCTTCACACCTTGCGCTTGGGGTTTCCCGACGAAGTGCTTCCCAGCACCATCAGGGACGGGTGAGTGAACCTCAGGCAATATACGCAAATACAATATAGGTTATGTTGTTGATACTTTGGTTCGCTAACGCTGTCTCTAAATAAACTTATGAGGTCCCCAAATTTATTTTACATTCATATGAACTATGATCTTTAAATTTTTATTGCATGCATTCATAGTGTATAAGAATTACATTTCAGTTTCTCACTGAGTCTAATGTTTGAAATTTCCCCCAAAAGATTGCAGGGCTGACACACATTTGTTGGTGTCAGTTTTTTTAGGGACGGGTAAGTAAACCTGAGGCAATGTACACAAACAATATAAGTTGTGTTGTTGGTACTTTGGTTCGCTTACACCGTCTCTGAAAAAACTTATGAGCCCCCTAGATTTATTTTACATTTATATGAACTATGATGTTTAAATTATTATTGCATGTATTTATAGTGTATAAGAATTACATTTCAGTTTTTCAGTGAGGCCGATGATTAAAATCCCCCCCCCCCCAAATTGCTGGGGTGACACACTTTGTTGGTGTATTTCTTTTAGGGATGGGTAAGTGAACTTGAGGCAATGTATAAAAACAATATAGATTATGCTTTTGGAACTTTGGTTCACTTACTCCGTCTCTAAAAAAAATTACGAGTCCCTCAGATTTATTCTACATTCCTATGAAATATGATCTTTGAACTGTTATTGCATGTATGCATAGTGTATAATAATTATTATATTTCAGTTTTCTCGCCGAGGCCAATAATTGAAATTTTCCCTAAAAGATTGCACGGGTGACACATATTTGTTGGTGTCGTTTTTTTAGGGATGGGTTAGTGAACCTGAGGCAGCTACACAAACAATATAGGTTGTGCTGGTTGTACTCTGGTTTCCCAACTTCATCTCTGAAAAAATTATGAGGCCTCTGATTTATTCTCATATGAACAATATGATCTTTGAATTGTTTCTTCTATATAATCTTTAAATTGTTTATGTTATATATCTTATTATGGCTAATGATTGAAATTTTCCCCAAAAGAGAGGCAGTACGTATTGGTGTCAGATTTTTTTAGAGATGTGTTAGTGAACCCGGAGCAATATAAAAAAAATAGGTTGTGCAATGGGTACTTGGTTCACTTACATTATCCCTGAAGAAACTTATGAGGCCGCAGACTTTTCTATACATATAACTCTTATCCAATCAATTTAATATTGTCTTACATATGTTGTTTCTATGTTATATTCTTAAAAATCTATAGGATAATTCTAATGACGTGGACTCTAGCAAGTACTTCAGGGATAAAAAGAGTCGCTACGTGTTGAGGAAGTTGTGGCGTGGGTAGATACGTTTCCACCACCATAGGGGTAGACTATTTTAGCCATTCTATGGCTGAGTCATCGACTCGGACATCGACAGCTTGATCCAGCATGCGGTAGATGTTGCAAAGGCCTAGGCCGAAGTCACGAGCCGAAGACCTTGGCGTGGCACACAGCCTATGGAAAATTCCTTCGGGAAAATATCAGGACTAACATGTTTCCCCTGGAGTAGGATGCTTCCCCTACTAAGGCGTGTCTGCGTCCCTCCTGGTGTTTTCCCTGCTTATTTTGTATAAGTTAATTATTAACCGGTTGCATGTAAGACAATTTTACTCTGGTGGTGGTTGTTTAACTATTAGCTTGTATATATATATATACATTAATCTCCTTTATATATGGAGTTCCTTAAAATTATAGTGTTCAGTTATATTACTGATCTTGCACTAGTGCAAACTTGTCCTAGTGATGTTCATGCACACTACGAAATATTTCTAGTGTTCAATTATATTACCGATCATGCTCATGCACACTACCGAATATTTCTAGTGCATACTACCAAACATTTGAATTAGTCAAATTCAAAACGGGTGCACCTTATTGGTCTGCAGCAAGCGCATGAACCTTATTTGCTCTTAATCCTCTTCGATGTATGAACCTCATTTGCTCTTAGGACTCAATTTCACTCTTCGATGTGCGTATGTACTCCCCTTTTTTTTGATGTGTGAACCTCATTTGCTCTTAGGACTCTAGCAAGAATGTGTAAACACCTTTCTTTTTCTTTAAATTATGAATTATTGTCAAAATTTAAGATTAAAAAATCTGGAGTTCTGAATATATCCGGATGTCCAAATATTCACTCAACGAGATTTCCTTTAAAGAGTACATGAAAAATAGTTATATTGGTGAAACATTCATATTTAAGTAACCAAACGGTTTCATTTCATGATTAAACATTTAAACTAGTCAAATTCATAACACTTACAGCTTATTGCTATGCACCAAGTCGCATGAACACTAGTCGTCATGCCTTTCCGGGTAAAGATTCAAAGTTTGTACTATGCAAATTATTTTCTTCAATTTATGAACCTCATTTAGTCTTAGGGGACTAAATTTCACTCTAGCAAGCATGCATAAACACCTTTATTTGCCTTTAAATTATGAATAATTCTCAAATATTAGGATAATCAAAATCTGGAGTTACGAATATATCCAGAGTTTTGAATATTAGCCTTTTCAAATTACTAGTCGTCTTAGCCAGGGAAGTTATTGGTGACAAATTATGAAATATTCGGAGAACGGATATTCTTAGAGACGTTTTCCATTTGCAGCCTGATACGTCCAATTTGCATCACCGTTCTATATCATAATTTGCCTCTATTCATTGATATGTGTCTTATTATGAGGTGTGATACGTTGGAAACGTATCTATAATTTTTGATGCTCCATGCTTGTTTAGTACCTACTCCCTCCGTTTCAAAATATAAGATGTTTTAGGTTTGTGAAGAAAATGTATCTAGACTTGTTTTAGTGTGTAGATTCACACCAAACTTGAGTGAACCTACATATTAAAACAAGTCTAGATACATTTGCTTCACAAAGCTAAAACATCTTATATTTTAAAACAGAGGGAGTACTTTGCTTTACTTGTCCATACTTTGAGGTGCTTTTTACATGTTTTCTGGTACTAACCTACTAACAAGTTGCAATAGTGCTAGATGCCTGTTTTCTGCTGTTTGTGGTTTCAGAAAAGTTAATAAAGAAATATTTTTGGAATTGGACAGGACAAAGGACAAAGTCAATTACTTTCCGTGGGGAACAAGAAGTCTAGAGGAGAGCCAGCAGGGCCGGCAGAGGGGCCAGACCCACCCCAGGCGCAGGTGGGCCCCACCCCGCGCCTGGCTAGGGTTTGGTCGCCCTGGCGGACTCCTCGGTCTCCCCGTTCACCTATAAGAAGCCCTCGATGCATAAACCCCGAGAACTCGATCAGAAATCCACGAAACCGTCTATAGCCACCGCCACCATCGTCCCTAGATTGATGGGATCTGAAGTTCTTCCCGACACCCTGCCGGAGGGGAGATCATCCCGGAGGCCTTCTCTCTGGTATGATGCGTGAGTAGTTCCACCTTGGACTATGGGTCCATGTAGTAGCTAGATGGTTGCATCTCCTCCTTTGTGCTTTCATGTATAGATCTTGTGAGCTCCGTTCATGATCAAGATCTAATCTATTTGTAATCATGCATGTTGTGTTTGCGGTGATCCGATGGATATTGAGATTATTATGTTGGTTTGATTAATAGTTTTGTCTTTATGATTCTATCATGTCTGTGTTGTTTGTGATCTTGCATGCTCTCCATTGCTAGTGGTTATCTTGGCCAAGTAGTTGCTAGTGACTCCAAGAGGGGGTATTTATGCTCGATAGTGGGTTCATGCCTCTACTTTCCAAGGGAAGTGACAATAATCTCTTCGGTTGTAGATGTGTTGTTGCTACTAGGGAGAAAACAACGTCTCTTGTTCATGGAACATGTGGACTGTTTACCTTACACACTTTGCTTAAAGCAGTTGTCTGTTGCTTGCAACTTAATACTGGAGGGGGTTCGGATGATAACCTAAAGGTAGACTTCTATTCATAGATGCAGTTGGATGGCGGTCAATGTATCTTGTTGTATTGCCCAATCAATCTCATAGGATCTTTCTGACTAGTAATTGCATTGTTATGCCTTGCCTGTTCCCCCGCTAATTTCCTCTGTAATTTGTTTACCCTTCATGCCATGTTGTTTACTTAAGGAGAGAACCTCTAGTAAACTATGGACCCCGGTCCAATCTTTACCATTGATACATCTTCAACTGTTACTGTTTACTTGCTTCAAACCACCATTACCTACAACACCATACGTTTAATCTTTTGTTACAGCAAACCGGTGAGCTTGACAACCTCACTGTTTCATTGGGGCAAAGTCTTGAGTTTGTGTTGTGCAGGTCTCCGCGTTGCTTGCAACACCTGTGCGACGTTTCCTTCCTCCTACAGGTTCGATAACCTTGGTTTCTTACTGAGGGAAAACTTGCTATTGTGCTGCTTCACACCTTGCTCTTGGGGTTCCCAACGAAGCGCTCCTACATCAACTCAGCGCTGCAACAAGGTGTTACTTATGTCTTTTCCTCTGTTTTTCCATGATGGATGATTCTTGGAGGATGGACTTCCGGAGTCAGGTTTCTGATGGAAAAAGAGGTGTTTTGATGCAATTTCATGAAGATCAGAAAAATGCCAGAAAAATATTGGAAAATTATATTTTCCCAGAAGACGAAGGAAGCTAGAAGGGGAGGCGTAGCTGGGCCACAAGGGGTCCACACCCCCTAGGCGCAGACCCACCCTGGGCCGTGCCTAGGGCAGGTGTGGCCCACCTGGCCGGCCTTCGACTATGCCCTCTCGCATATATCTTCCTCTCGGAACCCTAATACCAGGGGATCGACCACAAAAAGATTTTCGCCGCCTCTACGGGGCTGAAAACACCGAGAGAGAAAGAGCTCTCCGGCAGACAGATTTCTGCCGGGGAAATTCCTTCCTAGAGAAGGGAGATCGTCGCCATCAACACCGTCATCAAGCTAGGATTCATCGAGATCATCATCATCCACACCATCATCTCCACCAGCACCATCATCACCACTCCATCCAGCTGTAATAATCGTATTGAATACTTGCATAGTTCTTAGGGGAAACTTTCTCGGTGTTGATTACTATTGTAGTTGATGCTTGTAAGTGGAACCATTGGATTATTGTTTATGTTCAGATTGTTATCCATCACCATATCATCTTTGATCTTGATCCATATGATGTCTCATGAGTAGTTCGTTTAGTTCTTGAGGACATGGGAGAAGTCATGTTGTTAGTAGTGGATTTGTGTTGAGATATTATTTAATGGTTTAGTATTTAA
The DNA here is from genome assembly GCA_023614405.1 of Avena insularis. Classification (NCBI taxonomy): domain Eukaryota; kingdom Viridiplantae; phylum Streptophyta; class Magnoliopsida; order Poales; family Poaceae; genus Avena; species Avena insularis. The sequence goes on from CM042691.1 coordinate 258,320,527, forward strand.
GTTGTGGTGCTATTCTTCTAGTGGTGTCATGTGAACGTCGAATACATGATACTTCACCATTTATGGGCCTAGGGGAATGCATTGTGTATTTGGCTACTAATTATGGGGTTGGCGGAGTGACAGAAACCTGAACCCCCGTTAGGACACCTTTGTACAAGGGAGTGTAGGATCACAGAGTTTAAGTCTGTGGTTAGGTTTATATCTTAATTGCTTTCCTGTAGTTGCGGATGCTTGTAAGGGGGTTTAATCACAAGTATGTATTAGTCCAAGTAAGGTCGGTACATTAGCACAGGTTCACCCACACAACACTTACAACACCAAAGAAGGGTACTCAGCTATATGAAGCGAAAGCACTTGAAAAAATTCCCATGTGTCCTCGAGAACGTTTGGTCCTTATAAGTATTTCCACCGGCTTGTCCTTTGCTAAGAAAGGATTGGGCCACTTGCTGCAGTTGTTCGTTGTCTTTATTACTTGCACTTTGTTTTGTTGCTTTATTAGAAAACCCCTAAAAATCCGTTCCTGCTCCATACCATTAGTCAACACCTTCCGCTCCTTGTTGGGATCGACACTCCTATTTATCGAAAGTACTACGATACACCCCCTATATTTGTGGGTCATCAAGACTATTTTCTGGCGCTGTTGCCGGGGAGTGAAGCGCTATTAAAGAGTGGAACTGGTAAAGGAAACTTCTACTTTGAGTATTGATTTTTGTTTCTGTTTGTTACTTTGTTTCCAATATGGATAACCCACTTGGTTTTCTATTTGGGAAAAGTACTACCACTGTTAGGGTAGTAGATGAGCCACCACCTATTGAGATAGATCCTTTTAAGATACCTACAAGTATTGTGGATCGTGTTATGGATAATTATTATTTAGGGAATGGAACTGTTCATCCTGGTGATCATTTGCTTTATATCCATGAATTATGTGGGCTGTTTAAGTATGCAGGTATCACAACTGAACATGTGAAGAAGAAGTTACTCTCTATATCCTTGAAAGGGAGAGCTGAATAGTGGTCAATCCATGGAATGGGAGGAAATTGCATCTATCTTTTATTCTAAATTTTATCCTCCCAGTGAAATTCATAAGGATAGAAATCTGATATATAAATTTTGGCCTCGTGATGGAGAGAGTACAGCTCAAGCTTGGGGGAGATTGAAGTTACTAATGCTTAAATGTCCTATTCATGAACTCCCTAACAATATTATTATCAATAACTTTTATGCTAGGCTTTCTCTTCATGATAAAGATTTACTAGATGCTTGTTATGCTGGATCATTTAAATGTAGGAAGGAAGAAGCTAAATGGGATCTCTTAGACCATATTCAAGAGAACACTGAAGCTTGGGAGAATGACAAAGGAAGAAAGTCAGGTATAAACTATGATTATGAATGCATAAAATATTTTATGGGAACTGATGACTTCTATGATATTAGTAATGAGTTTGGTCTTGACTCCCAAAATATTGCCAATTGTTTTAAGGCCTTTGCCTCTTACATAGAAATTCCTAAAAAGAAGTGGAACAAGTACCATGCACCTTATAAAGATGTTGTTAGTCATGTTCCTGTTAGAAATACCGAAGTTTGTACTATTGATCATATTTTGCCTGAACCTTATGTTGAGAAAATACCTTTCCCAGCTAAGGTAAAGGAGTATTCTATGATGATTAGTGCGAATAACAAAGGTACTAAGAAAACTGTGGAACCTAATGAGCAAATGAATATTGAACATGTGGTAATTGTGAAAGATCTTGTCACTAGAAATATAGAGGATGAGCACGTTGTCTTCTATGAAGACGCTTCTAATATTATCTCTCATCCTAGTAAAGCTAGAAAAGCTAGTGTTCATGTGCTTTCTGTTAAAATTGGTGATCATTGCTACTATGGTTTATGTGATATTGGTGCTAGTTCTAGTGCTATTCCTTATGAGATTTACAGGGAAATTATGCATGAAATTGATCCTTGTGAGCTTGAGGACATTGATGTGGTTATTCACCTTGCTAATAAGGAGACCATTTTCCCTATTGGTATTGTAAGAGATGTGGAGGTTCTTTGTGGTAAGATTAAATATCCTGCTGATTTTCTAGTGCTTAATTTAGCAGCTAACAAAACTTGCCCTATCATTTTTGGTAGACCCTTCTTGAACACTTGTGGAGCTATTATAGATTGTAAAAAGGAAAAAGTTTTGACTGAGTTTGATGGAGATTCTTATGAGTTTAACTTTTCCAAATTTGCTAAATCTCCTTGTGAAAATAGCTTGCTTAATGAAGATTTCAGGATGGAATAACTTGCTTCTATTGATCCAGTTTATGACCTTGGACCTCTCTTTGGTGACTGTAAGTATGTTCATTCTGATGATAAGTTGTTTCCAATGACAGTTATATTATCAACTTTATTCAAAGTGTTACTGAAAGTTATTATGAGAGAGGGAAACATGGTTTTATGCATCTCCATAATGTTAAGTTTCCCTGTTTTATGTTGAAAGCTTTGAAGTTGCATCTGTTTTGTCTTCCTATGCTAGTGGATTTTTGTTTCAACAATTTGTTTTCTCATGACACCCCCATACATAGGAAGTGGGTTAGACTCAAATGTGTTGGTTATTTCTTCTTGATGCTCTCTTTCACTTCAAACATTTATATCCTATGTGAGCATCTTTGAAACTATCAAGCCTAACTTAAAGGCATTAAAGAAAAGTACTTCTTGGGAGATAACCCAATAGTTTTGTCGAGTCTTAGAAGTTATTACCTCAGTAATAACCACTCCTTATCCTTTTTGTTTTGGTTTTTGTGTCAAGTTCAACTATTTTTGAGAAGTAGAGGAGTTGTGAAAAGTGGCTGTCCTGGGACAGATTTTTGTGCTGCATTGGAAAAATTTATGAGGGAGCTCAGTACTTCGTATGGAGCTGTATTTTTCTGTGCTTGTTCTCCAAGTTGTTACCCAACTTCCATTAGTTTTGCACTTTTTGATTTGAGCAACAGACGTTTTTCGAAAAAATCAATCTTTACCCGCTGGTATGTTTTGTCAGATTTCGGTTATCATTTGCATTTGCCTCTTTACAAAAGCCTTTGTTTTGATGGATTTCAGTTGAAGTGTGAACCTAAAGGTTTATTGTTTTTTCTTACAATAATTTTGCCCTTGAGGTTTGTGTGAGACCTTGTAGGAAAGGAATTTCTAGGAGAAGGAGAAAAGGAGTCTGCAGAGTTCGTCTTTGAATAGGTAAAAGTGGTGAAACTAGAAGGTTTGTGAAAACCCTATCTTTTTATATTTTTGATGTTTTTATTACATAAGGAAGGTTACGAGATGGAACAGAGGAGGAAACGGAGTCCGGGGTGGCCACACCCACCCTAGGAGCGGACCCCAGCTGGCTGCGCCTGGAGGGGGTGTGAGCCCCCCGAGATCCGTCTCCGCCTCGTTTTCATACCAATACCTTCCTTATGCTTTGAAACTTCGTAATATATAACCCCCAGGATCCCCCGAGGTTCGTGCATCGTGTTCTCATCGTGTTTTCGTTTCGATCTATTTCTGTCAGGAAATCTTCTCAAGTTTAGAGCACCATGGTCTCTGCCAACGACAAAGGCAAGGAGCCCGAGGAGGATGATCCTCAAAATCCCGAGGAGGAGGAGGAGATCTTGGTTGGGTATGAGGAAGACATGGAGGAGGACGAGCATCCGGACACCCGCGCTACCGTCGCAAGCATTGTAGTGGTGGCAAACCCGACCAAGCTTAGAAGGACAGCACGGATGTCTACAGGAGGGAGAACTCCGCGTCATATCGTCGCTCCACGGTCACGTCCTCCACGTACTAAGAATCTCTTCCATACTATTATACATGAGAAACAATACCAACACGTGCCCAAAGGGATCTTGCCCTCGACTTGGGATATGCCTCATTCTAACCATGCAGGGAAGGAACACAATAAGGAGGAAGAGTGGGGAAAGAATAACAAGGACTGGGACTCTCGGTCCGACATGATCATGAACCGCATTGAGCATAATTCGGAGTTGATTCGTACTCTAACCTTCGAGATTGAGGATTTGAGGGAACTTATTGAAGATCTTATCAAGAGAACACCACCGCCACTGAAGGAGTAATTCGTCATCAGGTTTGGCATCGCCTTGGCTTGTTCCAAGCTTGGGGGAGTGCCGTGGTATCACATCATTATCTTTTATCTTTTACCTTTTCAGTGGATTCGAGTCTTTGGTAGAGAAGTTATCTTATAGGTTGGTTTGCATTGTGGAAGTATCTCTCCTTTAGTTGATTATCTATGTATCCCTTGGTGTGAGTGCCTTTATGGAATATTAATGAGAAGTTTCGTCTTTTACTTTTTGCACTTCTTATTTTAGTTTGTAATCTCTATTATATGATGGATCTTGTTGATCAGTATAGGCATCACTTTGGGAGCATCAAGTGGATCTAAATTGGTTTTGGCAAACCGAGCTCTGGTCAGTAGCAACATTTTTTGAGGTCAAAGGAAAAGAGAAAAAGCTTACAGGTATTTGGTATCATTTATTTTCTTTCTTGATTGGCTCATAAGCTTAGTATTCTTCATTTAAGATATTTTGTGTCTTCAAGGAAGATTACATGTTTGTCTTTATCACTTGTAGGTTTTTTCTTGTTTCTTTCAACTCTTTTGCTTGCTACTCAGCCTTGCTAGCCAAAAACCTGTTTTGACAAGGCATACTTCTCATGTTTCCAACCCTTTTGAACCAAAACATGTGCCATTTGTGTCCACCATATCTACCTATTAGCATTATTGCTATTCCAAGCAAATTCTCACGCTTCATCTATCTTTCGAATTAAAAAGTATTTTGTTATGTGAAAACTAGTTAGTAAAGCTCTCACGAACTTGATGGCACACCCTATTTTCTTGCCCTAATAGACTTGAACCATTGTGTCATCGAAGTTGTATATGCTTGCATCTATATGTTGGGATTAGCAGAACCGTGCTGTCACAGAGAATGCTTTCAACACTTATGTATACTCATCCAGTTGATATCATGCTCTTTTGTTTGTGGATGTCGTCGGTGTGAAATAAAAAGGGAGCTTGTAAGTCCATGGAGTGATGTATGTGTGTTAGACAAACGTCTGGGCCGCTAGCCTAAGCCATGCCTAATCATGGTGGAAACTTGCAGCATCACCATAATGAGCATTCTGTGAAGCATCCTCAATAAAAAGCTATGCACATAGTAAATAAAAAGATCGCCGAGATGCTCATTGTATGCTTGCCTTGTCATTTTGGTTATGGGGTAGATCATGTACTATGTGCAAGGGGTACCTCGTTGGCGGTTCTTTATGATACACATGTACTTACAATGACAAGAACTTACCGGCGACTTAAGTTGAGTAGCATGGGGAGCGGCCCTCGTACTCAAGGGACATGAGATTTCCAACTTATATTTCGTCAAGCATATACTCCATCCTTGTTCACTTTAACCTTAATCATCTCAAGATGCCTATGATAGGGGCAATGAGGGCTCGAAGCTAGTAAGTACCATAATCTTTTGGAAGCTCTTTATGAACTTGTAATCCCTGCTTCCCTCTATGAAGGGACCTTTCTTCTATTTCCAAGTTGAGTCAGCAAACCTACTTCCTCTCTATCTCCAGCAAGCATTTGAGTTGTTGTGTTGCAAGCATTCATATGATGATTGATTCAATCATGTTCTTTATCTTCCTTGTTTGCACAAGACTCTTATCTATTGAGTATTACCTTGAAAGCCATCATTGTGAAAAACCTTTTTGATCAAAGAGTGCTCTTGTTGTGAAGACTTCTGCAAAATCTTTTTGTGAAACTGTTTGCCAGCTGTTCTCTGACCAAGAACAAGAGTTTGCCAATTCCAATTATGATTCATCTTTATGCATCTCTATTGTGACTCCTGTACTTGTTGCAAGCTAAGTTATATAATGGTGAGTTACCTTCTTCTATGAGTTGTGTAATGGTAAGTGTGATGCTTCTTGTCCGTATTCTTTTATCGACACCTCACTCCATAAACCTGTGGACATGTTTACTGAGCTCAGTTTTCGCTTGGGGACAAGCGAAGGTCTAAGATTGGGGGAGTTGATACGTCCAATTTGCATCACCATTCTATATCATAATTTGCCTCCATTCATTGATATGTGTCTTATTATGAGGTGTTACTTATGTCTTTTCCTCTATTTTTTCATGTTGGATGATTCTTGGAGGATGGACTGCTGGAGTCAGGTTTCTGATGGAAAAAAGAGGTGTTTTGATGCAATTTCGTGAAGATCAGAAAAATGCCAGAAAAATATTGGAAAATTATATTTTCCTAGAAGACGAAGGAAGCTAGAAGGGGAGGCGTAGCTGGACCATAGGGGGCCCACACCCCCCTAGGCGCGGGCCCACCCTGGGTCGCGCCTAGGGCAGGTGTGGCCTACCTGGCCGGCCTCTGACTCTGCCCTCTCGCCTATATTTTCCTCTCGGAACCCTAATACTAGGGCAGCAACCACAAAAAGATTTCCGCTGCCTCTGCGGGGCGGAAAACACCGAGAGATAAAGAGCTCTCCGGCAGACAGATTTCTGCCGAGGAAATTCCTTCCCGGAGAGGGGAGATCGTCGCCATCAACACTGTCATCAAGCTAGGCTTCATCAGGATCATCATCATCATCATACACACCATCATCTCCTCCAGCACCATCATCACCACTCCATCCCACTGTAACAATCGTGTTGAATACTTGCATAGTTCTTAGGGGAAACTTTCCCGGTGTTGATTACTATTGTGGTTGATGCTTGTGAGTGGAACCATTGGATTATTGTTTATGTTCAGATTGTTATCCATCACCATATCATCTTTGATCTTGATCCATATGATGTCTCGTGAGTAGTTTATTTAGTTCTTGAGGACATGGAAGAAGTCATGTTGTTAGTAGTGGATTTGTTTTGAGATATTATTCAATGGTTTAGTATTTAAGTGTGGTGCTATTCTTCTAGTGGTGTCATGTGAAAGTCGACTACATGATACTTCACCATTTATGGGCCTAGGGGAATGCATTGTGTATTTGGCTACTAATTGTGGGGTTGCCGAAGTGACAGAAATCTGAACCCCCGTTAGGACACCTTTGCACAAGGGAGTGTAGAATCGCAAAGTTTAAGGCTGTGGTTAGGTTTATATATTAATTACTTTCCTGTAGTTGCGGATGCGTGCAGGGGGTTTAATCACAAGTATGTATTATTCCAAGTAGGGTCGGTACATTAGCACAGGTTCACCCACACAACACTTACAACACCAAAGAAGGGTACTCAGCTATATGAAGCGAAAGCACTTGACAGAATTCTCATGTGTCCTCGAGAACATTTGGTCCTTATAAGTATTTCCACCGGCTTGTCCTTTGCTAAGAAAGGATTGGGACACTTGATGCAGTTGTTCGTTGTCTTTATTACTTGCACTTTGTTTTGTTGCTTTATCATAAAACCCCTAAAAATCCGTTTACTAAGTATTTATAGAGAGTTCCTGCTCCATACCACTAGTCAACACCTTCTGCTCCTCGTTGGGATCGATACTCCTATTTATCGAAAGTACTACGATACACCCCTATCTTGTGGGTCTTCACAGTCGTCTGAGGCTAGTACTTGGCGGCAAATATCTGAAAATATTTGTACAAACATTTCAGATCTATGCCACTTTTGTTGTTCCCTGCCCTCCCAGACCACTGTTCACCGTCGTTGTCCCCTGCATCTCCACCACCACCGCCTTAGGTCCCCTGCCTCTCCACCACCGCTGCCTTTGGCCCCCTGCAGTGCAGACGCTCTCCCTCGCCTCCAAGGACCCCCTTCGTCGTTCGCGTAGGTATGCGTGAAAACCAAACCCCCAAACCCTAAATCAGCAGCTTCGATTGATGAATTTTGCCATGGAATTTGCCATTTTGCTTCTCGAATTTAAGGTTCAGGGTTACCGAGATGCAAAGACCCGACAGCGCAGTCGGGAGAGCCTCCACCAGCCGGCCTACATTTGTCCCAACTCTTTTCCCCTTGTATAAATCTCAAAATCTGCAATTATCACTTCTAGCAATAGAGATTTAATTGTCACTTCATTGGTCTCTATGTATCTATTTTAATTGTCACTTCATTAGTCTGCTTGCATCTTGCATCTTAATTGTATTAAGATGCTCTTTGTATGTATCTATTTAACATATGGGAACCTACAGTGACGATGCAATAACGCTATCTAGCGACGACAATTTTCGCTTTACCTTTGGTGGTTTTGAATTCCAGTCATCATATGAAGAGCCCACCGAGAGGATTGAGTTTAAAGGTATCAAAAGAATATCAAAATTGTAGTCATCTATTTTGTATGCGTTTAGATGGTATACATTGATTTGTTGTTGCATCAGGGCCTCAACACAAGGAGGGCATTGATTTTGATAAGAAGAGCCTTTTTGGAAATGACATGTATCTGAAAGAAGTTCATGTAGACTTCCTATTAAACTGGTATGAATCCAAATTTCTACCAGAAATCAAGTACTACATCTACAAGTTGCCCTATTCATCTGTCATGAAAAAAGTGCAAGCTAGTAAGATGATATATTCTAGATAATGTTATCAACAATGAGTTACCCTGTGATGTTTAAATACTTCCAGTAATCACAAGCATGCCAATTCTTTAATTATCTGTACTTGCCCAGACATCTGGAGTCGAGTTCACAAGAAAATACCTAAAGAATCTCCTTGATGAACCTATTGATGTCCATGTTCCGCAAATAAAGAGCAAAAGGCCAAAGATGGTTAGGATGAAGATGGGAGATGGTTCAAATGCAACCTTGACGACTAGATGGGAGAAGGTTGTGAGAAGCTTCAACCTAAAGCGGGATAGCATTGTTCTTTTTTGCTTTGATGAAAAAGATAATGAAAAGGTACATATTCTGGTTCAGCAGCTTTCACGGGGTGACCCATTATAAATGAAATGTTGGATTCTTAGAGAGTACTAATTATGCTAGATGATTGATTTATGTAATGCACTTTGTATATACTACCATAATATGTAATGGCTAAATTAGTATGGATTTTTCCAACTATATATCTGGCTAATGTTTACCGCGATCGAGCTGCTATATATATATATATATATTCTTGAGTTAATCTGTCTATTTGGCTACTGAATCATGATTATTTGTCATGTCAGCTATAATCGAGTTCGAATTAGCATGCTACTATTTAAAATGGTTTACACACACTGGAGACGGTCACTTTGAAAATCCGCTTTCAGGCGTACTAGTTCTGGAGACGGTCTTTATTAGAATCCGACTTAGGTCGCCTCACTATTAGAGACGGTCCCTAGTACATGACGTCTGAGGTTGAGGAGTTCTTGCAAGCGGTCAGAAATATTGAATGTCTCCAGCTCATACATGTTAGAAGCATTTTCCTTTTTACACTGTCTGAGATCGCGTATCTTAGAGCCGCAAATAAAAACCGGCTCATGTGGTGTGCTGTTAGAAGCTATGCGCTTGAGCCGGAACGAGAAATCGTCTGAGACCTATGGGAAATTGACGTCTCTAAGTAACGAGTTTGTACTAGTGAGTTACCAAGTTGGGGTGGTCCCCACTTGTGGATTGACTTGGATGGAATGATATTACCCTTGTTTTTTGGCATTTGTTTTGGTTAAGACAAAGGAATAGACCCTACATGGGTTGGTTTAGGGTATGTGGCTTTAAATAAAACTTTATGGGATTTCTAAGGTACGGGCTTTAAGAATATTGGGTGGGTTTAATCATTTTAATCATGTGGAAGAATCTTGTGGGATTTAATTTTATGGTGGATCTCAATAAGATGGATTTTATAAAATACCATCAAATAATTGTGGTGTTCCAAGAATGCCATCAAACGAGTGTTGTCGTTCAGAAAATGCTTTTGTCGGTTGACCGCCATTTGAACGCCATGTCTCTTGTGAAAAGACTAATATGCCCTTATTGCATTTTGTGAAGATTTTTGAAATTTTGCAACATAATAAAATGAATAATAGTCAATTGAAATTTTCAACAATAGCATTTTCAGCTCATGTCCAGCAATAATTTAGGCCCCGGTCGGAACACATGAATAGAAAACACAGAAACATAGTTTTTCTTGACAAGTGGGACCCTAATTCCCCCTTTTCCCCATCATACCCCTTCTTCATTTCTCTATCTTCCTCACTCGACGGTGCCCAACAAGGCAAGGGTGGACGAGCAACAACTCCCAGATGAGCCAGGCCAAGTGCGTGTGACGAGCTATTGCTCGCTTTGCTACTATCGAGCGTGCATGCACGACGAGCGATCTAGGCGAGGGATCTAACCTTAGTCTAGGTCAAGGGTGGGGTGCGGCGGGGACCTCACTTGGCAAGAGGGATAGTGGGCATCAAGTAGTATGAGAGAATTCAATGAACGGTAGGCCAGCAGGAGCTCGATTTGTGACAGACTTTCATAGTGGTGGCAGCAAATGGGTCATCACGTGGCTGGAGGAGGCAACGGAAGCAACACAGACATTGGGGCTCGTCTAACCAGAGGAGGACAGGACCGGTAGCGGATGTGGATTTTTTGGTGAATCAATGTTAGACATATTGTATATCATATAATCTAGCTATTGGTATCTTAACCAAATTGTTACTACCTTGTATATGTAGTTCCCTGAATATATATATATATACACACATGAGATGTCATTCTATCTAGCATTGAAAAATTCCCCACAACATCTGTACCTCTCTAGGGTTAGGTTTTACATGGTAATGTAGAGGTCACTAACTCACTATGTACCTATTGGTGCATGTTGGTGATATCATTGTGGTGAGCTCCTCCACCAGTGTTGCTGATCACCCTGTCTAGGGGTTGTGTTCTAAGTTTGCAGTCAAGGGTCTCTGTTCTCTACACTTCTTGTTTGGCTTAGAGGTCTCTCCTTCTTTCAAGGGTCTTTCTCTCACACAAAATAAGTATGATCTCAATCTTGTTTGCCATTCTGGTATGTCTAAGTGCAAGCATGTGCACACACCTATGGTTGCGACAGATAAGCTCTCTAATGTTGATGGTGTTATGTCGTCCATTGAGGAGGCAATAAACTTTCACAATATTGTTGGTGGCCTTCAATACCTTTTTATTACTCAGCCAGATTTTCCCTTTGTTGTTAATAAGGTGTGCCAATATCTTCAAGCTCCTCATCATACTCATTGTTCGGTTGTTAAGTGTATTATTCATTACATTATTTTGATTGTTTCTCATGGGGTGCACCTGCAGACGGCTTCATCTTGTCTCATGTCTTCCTTTTCTGGTGTTGACTGTACTGTCAACACTGATGATCTGCGATCCACTGCGGGATATGCCATATTCTATGGACCTAATTTTATTGCTTGGAGTGCTCGCAAGCAAGCGAAAATATCATGTTTCAGTACAAAGTCATAGTACAAGGCACTTGCCAATGTAACTGCCGAGTTGATTTGTGTTCAGTCTTTGCTTCAAGAGCCGAGAGCCTCGCAAGATCTTCCACCAGTTATTTGGTGTGATATATGTATCGTCTAATCCGGTCTTCCATGCTCGAACCAAGCATATTAAGGTTGACTATCATTTTATAAGGGAACAAGTTGCATGGAAATTACTACACATCAAGTTCATCTTCTCTAAAGATCAACTTGCAGACATCTTCACCAAGTCGTTACCATTGCAATTGTTCGAGGCATCCCGCCCAATCTTAGTATGTTTGACATGTCTAAGATCCATGCAGCGTGTTAGACATATTGTCTATCCTCTAGTATATCTTTTAGTATCTTGACCAAATTGGTTACTACCTTATATATGTAATTCCCTAACTATATATATGAGATGCTACGCTATCTAGCGTTGAGGAATTCCCCACAACATCGGTACCTCTATATGGTTAGCTTTTACAATTGGAAGCCTCGGGGGGAAGACTAGGTATCTCGAGGCATCTCCTAAGATTGATTTCTATGGGAGACTGCAAACGAGGCGTTTGATTGCCTCTAGAGTTATTGTGAGGGTAATTTTGGTACTTGACTAAAAAACTAACAAGTTTATTTCTCCGAGTTAACGGTCAATTGACAGTTGTGTCATTTCCGAAACAACAGCATGTGTTTGATGGCATTCCTAGAAAGACGACCACTTCGATAGTCCCCTCTAAATTTCCTCCGAGGGTAATTCCGGTACTTGACTAAAAAATGGCAAGTTCATTCCTCCGAGCTAACGGTCAATTGACAGTCGTGTCATTTCCGAAACAATGAGACATGTTTGGTGGCATTTCCTTTCGGAACGTGACAATGCTGTCGTTGTACTTGGTTTCGCAAAAAAAAAAAAAAAAACTTCCTATTTGGTATAGCTGCTGTGGTGCTGTGCCATACGGGCCCAGGGCAGTTACTACTTTCCAAGAATGTGCCAATGTGCGCATAAGGTAGACGGTGAGCCTCCTCTCCGCCGGACTGCCCCCCGTGCACCTATTTAAGACCACCCTGGAAACCACAAAGGCTCCTCACACAGCAACCCCAGCGCTAAACCCCTCAAACGACCCTAGAGCTTAGCTCTCCCGGTAGCAAATCCTCCCCCCTCGCCTCCCATGGCCGCCGGAAAGTTTCCCTTCCCAACCCGCGCCCAGTCATCCTTCAGCCACGAAAGCCCTTCGTTCCTGCGCGGCCACGCTGATCAAGGAGGAAGACCGTTGGCAGGATCTGCAGCTGCCCTTCTGGGCAGAGGAGACGGTGGTAGCCGTGGTGCCGCCGGCTTGTCGATCTTGGGGTCTGGGCGTCCAAGTATGAACGGGCCCAAGTGCCCCAAGTGCTCCAGGAGCTTCCACGGGCCTGTGGCGCTGTACTTGCACCTGAAGATCTGCCTTGTACCTGCTCCAGCCGCCGGCGCCGAACCGCCGGCGTTTGTTCCGCAGCAGGAGAGGGAGAATAGGCCGAGCATGGCCAGGACCACGACCACGACCACGACCACGACCACGACCAGGCCTCGCGTGCCGACGACGGCCCTGGAGGTCTTGCGCCGCTCGGTGTTCCCGTCGTTGCGGGAGGAGTACCTGGGCATGCTGCGTTTAGAGTTAGACGAGTTCGTGCGCGCTGCGGAACAGATCGTGTCGGACGAGCTGGCCGTCTACATGAACAGCGTCCCTGCCGTGCCCAGATATCCTCCCGTGCTCAACTCGGCAGCACGCCCCACAGCGATCTCAGATCTGCATGCAGCAGCAGCAGCAGCAGCAGCGGGGGCGATTGCACCAGCTCCTCGTGCTGCTGCTCCTGCGACCCTTGCACCGGCTCCGTTTGTCCCGGCGGCGGGGGCGCCGATGGCCTTTGCAGCACCTCTGCCTACCCCTTCTACTTTTGGTCGTGGCAGTGCTCACGCCGGCGCCGGCGCAGGTGAGGGGTACGCGTCTAAGGAGTGCGGCGAGACGTTCTGGAGCGGGCAGGCGCTCGGCGGGCACGCAGCTAGACGTCACCACGGGGCTACGCCCTCGCCGGCCCGTGTCCCTGCTGCCAACATCAGCAGCTTCCCTCCCGCTCCCGGCCTCGCTATGCGGAAGCGGCCAGCGACGGAGGCGGCGTCGCCTGGCAATGCAAAACGGCGCTGCACCCGCCTCTTCGGCGTCGACATCGATGCCCCGGAAGCGTAGGTGGCGATACTTCTGCGCAGCGCTACCGCACCACCCTTGCAGCTTAGCATGGTAGTCCGCTAGCTCGTTCGCTCATGATTTCCTGCTGCTGATTCCCGATCAGCGCGGCGAAATAGTATCTTTGCTTTAGATCATTTCCCTTCCAAGATCACTTCGGTTTAGATTTTCCATAGTTCATATACCAGAGCTTGTAGCCATTGTAGGCTTTCCAGATGAATCAGTTGTATGAGTTCCTTCGATTTAGATTTCTAGGTTCATACCAAAGCTTGTAGCCCTGTAGGCTTTCCAGATGTATCGGTTGTATGAATTACTTTCGGTTTAGACTTTGCAGAGTTCATACCAGAACTTGTAGCCTTTTGGCTTTCCATATGAAACAGTTGTATGAATTATCACATGAATGAAAGTTACAATTGTTGTTTGAACAATGTGTGAGATCTGAGTGAGTATGACTTATCTGAAACGAAGTTGCAAGAGTTATTTCAATTGCACTCCTGTATGACTCTCTGAATGTACATCAAGTGTGTCAAAAATAGTCAGGCTGTGTCAGTCATCTCCTTGTATAGAGTGCAGATGCAAGTTGGAGATGTTCTCAGGTCAGAGCATGTAACTGGACTTCTGTATGGATCATGAGCACCAGTTTGATCTTACAAGTATTAGGTACTCACATCGCTGATGATCATATCATGATGATCCTGATGTGTACTAGTGTTGAGTAAGCTGTGAACCGAGAATAATCATATGTTCTGAATTGCCAGTCTCGCGGCAATCATACCAATGTTGTGTTCAATGTACTCGATTCCGCTGTTCAGTCTTTCCAGGGTGTCTGTTGAATCCATTGCCTTTATCTTGTATTTTTGCAGGGTAAGAAGTTCTGCATCTGACATACCTGTAGTGTATGGCTCTGATGTTAGATTAGACTATATGAAGCTCATGTACACCCTTTCTGCAGCATCTCTATTTGGTCAATCCGGGTAATACTGAGATTTAGAGCAGAATCATAGGAGGTGAAAATGAAATGATCTATCATCACCTGAAACTGATTGGTATGCGGCGAAGGAGAGACGCTCTGGCAGCCCTGGGATAAAATTTTCATCATACCCTTCGAATATTTCTTTCTCAGACCACGATAGAGAGCTTTTGATATTTGTTTGCAGCGGTTCATCCTCGGGCACCTAAGTGGAGAAGTTCTGTTGTCAGAAAATCAGGATAAAACTACTATACAGCATTCACAAATCGGCAAAGGAACAGAGATAGTGGCTAAACCCTCAGCTTCATTTGTAGGCTGTGCAGATTGCACATGGACTCCCTTAGTTTGGAAATTCTCACGCCCAAATCGATGCCATCGGAAGACCTGTCCATCATGGGAGAAACATCACCTCGCATGTAGGGCTCCATCTGGATCAAGGAACAATGTGACCATCTAAAATGGAAGTAAAATACAAGAGATGTTGTGAACTGTAGCTGCATAAAACAGAGCATCAAATTCAGGATCTGAAAAGAACATATGCCTGCCCACTCTTTATTTATGTAAATTATTTATAGCCATGCCAAAAATAATTCAGAACTAACACAGCATTGGAAACGTGTATAAACTCCTTAGGTAAACTTACAAGATCTCCACATGTAGGTAATACAGTTAAAATGGAAGGCATAATTCTGGTATAAAAGAAAACAAGACCTCTGAAGATATTATACACACAATTGTAGAAGTTCTCAAGTATTCAAACAATGATATGTGCATCAACATCAAAAGAATGATTCAAACTCAAGAACCGGAATGGCGTACCTGGAGAAGGTTCTTGATGTTCACACGGCATACACCTCTAATTGACACTAATGCTCCAAAGTCCATCTTTTGAACCTATACTAGAGATAAATCATTGAGTAGAAAAAGTGAACGACCCTAACAAGAACCCTGACATCGATTATCAAAATGAAGGACAGGAACTTACACTTTCTATCTGCACCAAACAGCCATATCTTACAGCAAAGGAATCCTTAGAAGAGCTTGATAAAACTGGATCAAGGACAAAGTGTACAAGGGAATTTTGCCTCCTATACAACGCCTGTTGAGTGAGGATTGACAGAAACATAAGAAGGCCTGCTGGCTTAAGATTTACATGTTTTCCGTAATCACTATTCAGTGCAGCAAAGCACTATGTGGTTCATGTGTTTCACAAACAATGTGCCACAATCCCCTTTTGTACAGTTATCGGCACTCTTTCACTAAACTATAATGAAGGATATCAATCCAAGACTCATTAGATCTAGCATTTTCACGATGGACCTGTTTTCTTGTGAGGTATTTAGTGTATGATCCACAGTTGGGGAGTACTACTATCTTATAGCAGGTAATAGGCCATACACCACATAAGGGTGCTATAGACTTTTCACCACATAGAAAAATATAATGTTTTACAAAATAGTACTTTCCTCCTTATATTTTGATTACCTCGACCTCGGATCGAATATAATGTTCACGTAATTACATGCCACCTTAAAAAAACCTCTAAATGATGCAAGGTTGTCCTAACGGCATTATCATCCCATAAGGTAACTAGTTATTGAAATAATTAACTTGCGGAATCTTCTGGCATCCGTGTATTTGATTAGTTGGACCTTATAGCGAATATAATGTATGCCTAATTATATGTCGCCTAAGAATATTAAAATAAATCCTCCAAATGATTCAAGTTCCTTGTGTCATCATCCATAGGGTAATTAGTAATTAAAATATATGAAGTAAAAAATCCTTTTTCCTCCGTTTATTTTTCTTAGCTATCCTTGGTAATGACTATAATGTATGCCTTATTATGTCACCTAAAAATTAAAAATAGTATAAAGAATTCAAGGCACTCGTAAACGCGTCATCATCCGTAATGTAACTAAATAAATTACTTACCTACTTGTCCTCCTATAACTTTGATTAGCTGGCATACATAACGACTATAATGTATATATTACATAAAAATATAAAATAAATGCTCTAAATGATTCAAGGCCCTCGTTAAACGCGTCATCATCAATAAGGTAAATAGTAACTAAAATACGAAATTGCGTTACTCTCTCCGATCCAAATTAATGTCCTCAGATTTTTCTAGATTCGGATGTATCTAATTTGGATCGGAGGGAGTACCTTATTTTTATTCGGATTAGCTGGCCTTCGTAATGACTATAATGTACGCCTTATTATATGCAATCTAATAATATAAAAAACTATAAATGATGCAAGCAAACAATGCGATATATGACAGCTTGTAATGTATTACTACTATACATATTGGAGGTGGTGACAACGCTGGCGCTGGTAGTGGTTAAATTATCCTTTCAATGTCCCTAAAATAATTCTAAAATGAACCAATTGAAATCCATCTCCAAATAAATATGCTTGTTGGGTTGATGCTTGGCCTAATGCTACTCAACCGAGGACTTGGGCCTAGTTGAGAATGATTGAGCTTGTGATATAGTTTGGGCCGTCGTGAAGAAACTCACTAACTATAAATCAAAGAGCACATACTATATCACACCCCCATGTGATCCTACAGGCGGGAGCTAGCCCATGAAAGAAGCATGACATCAATATACTTGGTGAGCTCATTCTTCATGGGGTCACTTGCAATACTGGTAGCACTTGTAATGTCAAAAAAAGGAGTCAACATAGTGACAAAAACATCATCAAAATACTTAAGAAACCACCTTAGTAAGTCATGTCTGCTATTAAAAGATCTATAGCTCGCAACTCAGCCTCTGCACTCAAAAGGGAACACCAAATAAATAGTCGTCATGCGTTGCACTTTTTTGGACTGCACAAGCCAAAAGTACCTATAGATTTCTTCACCCGGGATGAGCA
Organism: Avena insularis; assembly: GCA_023614405.1. NCBI lineage: Eukaryota > Viridiplantae > Streptophyta > Magnoliopsida > Poales > Poaceae > Avena > Avena insularis. The sequence continues at coordinate 258,337,974 of CM042691.1, forward strand.
TTATCAAGACCAAATCAGGGTGGCGGATAGATATGCGCCGTGGAAGATGCGATAAGGGCGGATTTTGGTGTCGTAGTAGGTGTCCTACAAGCCATGGACATTGCAATGTTGCACTAAATGGAATAGAGGCATTGCATATTGCGCCGCCCACTGCAAGCACCGTTAATTTTTGGTCCCACGTGTAACACCTCGGCCTCTCCGGACCAGCGACTGTCACCCCTGACAGCTTTCTAGGATCTCAAGGCTAGCCCCACAGACCAACAGTCTTTTCTGCGCATTTTGTCTTCACTCGTACGCATCCGGGAAGAACTTCCCGGTCGGTCACCCATCCTCAAATTGCTCCAGGCCAAGCATGCTTACCTAGAGGTTATTTGGAGATGAGCTTACGAAAAATAAGTTGTAACTTGTTGGTATGGGTATCCTATCAATCCTATTAAGCCATGCGCCAGGATCTTACACCACAGTGGACAACGGTCAAGCACATCCGACTGGTTAGGCTTGTTTCGCTGACTAGCATTGCCCACCACCGAGCCAACCCTTGACTTTATATCTTCCTCTCCTCCCTGAAACCTCCCTCAAGACGAATCTTTAGTGTGGGAGCGGCGGCAGCAGAGATTGTGGAGTCGCCTGACGAAAGCTTGAGCGGGCATTAGCAACAGAGCTGGACCACGAGATGTTGGTATGTGCTCATCGATTATATGTGCTTAATAATTCCAATTTCATCTCATTAGGCTTGTTGTTTGTTTGATCGAGATCTGATTTGGGGATATCTCGATTTTCATATGCATTCCAGATTTCTCTATCCCACACATGTACATGGCTATTTTTCTTTTGAAGTACCACCCGAATGTACTCGATTTTCATATGCATTCTGGACACCGGCCACAATTTCCACGTGTGCGGTCATGAGAACACAGTTTGCGATTTCATGGGATAGGTTGATTGATAAGTTGTAAATGTATCTACTCCCTCCGTCCCAAAATAGATGTCTCAGATTTTTCAAAATTTGAATGAACCTATATACTAAATAGTGTCTAGATTCATCCATATTTTAACAAATCTAAGACATCTATTTTGGGACGGAGGGAGTATAATTTTTTATGTTTCATGCTTGTTTAGTATCTACTTTGCTTTGTCTATAGTTTGAGGTATTTTTATATGTTTTCTGGGACTAACCTATTAACAAGGTGCCACAGTGCCAGTTGCCTGTTTTCTGTTGTTTTTGGTTCCAAAAAAGTCAGAAAATAAATATTCTTGGAATTGGATGGGACAAAAGCCAAAGTCAATATTTCACCGAGGAGAACACGGAGTCAGAAGACGAGACAAAGAAGGGCCTCGAGGGGGCCACACCTCGGCCAGCAGCCGGCAGTTCGCCTTGGGCCAGTGCAACGCCTCGGCCCCTCTCCTTCGCCTATAAGAAGCCCCCGATACCTAAACCCTAAGTACCCGATCAATCTTCCACGAAACAGTCCGTAGTCGCCGCCACCATCGTTCCTAGATCGGGGGATCTGAAGCTCTTTCCGGCACCCTGCCGAAGGGGAGAGATCACCCCGGAGGCCTTCTTCATCATCATGTCAGCCTCCGGTATGATGCGTGAGTAGTTCCACCTTGGATTACAGGTCCATGTAGTAGCTAGATGGTTGTTTCTCCTCCTTTGTGGTACCATGTTTAGATCTTGTGAGCTCCGTTCATGATCAAGATCATCTATTTGTAATCATGTGTTGTGTTTGCGGGGATCCGATAGATATTGAGATTACTATGTCAGATTGGTTAATGATTCTATCTTATTGATTCTATCATGTCTGTGTTGTTTGATATCTTGCATGCTCTCTGTTTCTAGTAGCTATCTTGGCCAAGTAGATGCTAGTGACTCCAAGAGGGAGTATTTATGCTCGATAGTGGGTTCATGCCTCTATTGAATCTGGGAAAGTGACAGAAATCTCTATGGTTGTAGATGTATTGTTGCTACTAGGGAGAAAACAATGATCTCTTATTCATGGAACAAGTGTATTGTTTACTTTATACACTTTGCTTAAAGCAGTTATCCGTTGCTTGCAATTTAATACTGGAGGGGGTTCGGATGATAACCTGAAGGTGGATTACTAGTCATAAATGCAGTTGGATGGCGGTCTATGTATATTGTTGTAATGTCCAATCAAATCTCATAGGATCATGAATGTCTAGTATTGCATTGTTATGCCTTGCTCTGTCCTGTCAATTGCCCCGCTGTAATTTGTTTACCCAGCATGTTATGTTGTTTATCTTAAGAAGAACACCTCTAGTGAACTATGGACCCCGGTCCAATCTTTACCATTGATACATCTTCCACTGTTACTGTTTACTTTTTGCAAGCCACCATTACCTTCCACACCATACAGTTAATCCTTTATTTTCAGCAAACCGGTGAGATTGACAACCTCACTGTTCGTTGGGGCAAAGTCTTGAGTTTGTGTTGTGCAGGTTTCCAAGTTACTAGCAACACCTTTGAGTCGTTTTCTTCCTCCTACTGGTTTGATAACCTTGGTTTCTTTCTGAGGGAAAATTTGCTGTTGTGCTCATCATACCTTCCTCTTGGGGTTTCCCAATGAAGCTCTACGGTGATCTAAGCTACACGTCATCATTGATGCAGAGCACGGATCAATAGTGTTGCACAACACTTTAATCCATCCGTGGTGTCAAATCAAAGCGACCGAAGATTTGAACACCCAAAGAGAAGTATGCAAGAACAAAATATATTGTCGGTTAGGACTTAGGACTGAACTTTCATACAGTTTTGTCTCACAATCCTCTAATATCAGTTTTAGAAGAAATCTAACTGAAAGTAAGTGGGATGCATGGTTGCATATGTGTGAGAGACTTATGGCAGTAAACTTGTCCAATGAAAGTGATAGTTTCTTGTGGAATTTAACTAAGAATAGAATATTTACAGTTAAATCCATGTACGAGGATCTTATGAATGGTCATCCGCGTTTCCCTACAAGATATTTATGGAAGATAAAAATACCTACAAAAATCAAAAAAATTATGTGGTTTCTCAATAAAAAAGTTTTGCTAACTAAAGATAATCTAGTTAAGAGGAATTGGAATGGATGTAAAAAATGTTGCTTTTGTAATGAAGACGAAACAATTGAACATTTATTTCTTTCATGCCCTTTTGCTAAGATTCTTTGGCGTATGGTTTTTTGCACCTTTAACATTCCTCCTCCCACCAATATCACTAATATGTTTGGGAATTGGTTGAATGGAGTGGATAAGGCGAATAAAGGCAGAATTCGTATTGGCATCTCGGCCCTATATTGGTCTATTTGGAGAGTTGAAATAACATTATTTTTAACAAGACTGGAGTTCCATCCTTTTTTCAGGTTATCCATATGGCGGCGTATTGGATTCAACTCTGGGCTTTCCTCCTACTAGAGCATCAGCGGGAAACCATGGTTTCTGGGTGCATCTGTCTTGTGATGGTTACTACGGATTTTTTCAGCCAGGCTTCATGGCAGCATTCGCGAGACCTTTTTGCTCGGTTCGGATGGTTGGTGCTTGTACCAATCTTGTCTGACATATGACTTGTAAGACTATTATACTCAACACTGTTTGGTCTTAATCATGGCTGTGTGCATCCGTTGGATGCAGAGGTTGGGGGCTTTCCCCATTTCGAAAAAAAAACTTAGGACTAAACTAATCCACATAGCTGATCATATGTATTTAGATGCTCGATCTCTTGGTAGAATGAATTATCTAAGTATGGACTAGACTGTTTTAACAAATTTGTAATAACTAGTATATGTGATCTTTAATGCGTATACATATTCATGTTATTTGGGTGACTTGGTAATATTATCCTTTTCCATATACGAGTACTTATCAGGATGCCTCCTGTTTTGAGTATAAAGGCTAATAGCCACCAAGCCCATCATGGTTTGCTCTCGATCATATATCCCCCGTCCACCTTCAGTTCACGCACAACCCTCACATATTTCCACATAGCCTCACTCCCTTCTAGCCGCCAACGTCCAGCCGGCGCGCCCCTCCACTTTAGCGCCAATCACCGCCAACTCTCATCTCACGTAAGAGGGGTTGTTGAGCCGGATCTTACCGTCGCACCCATCCCCATGAGATCTTGAGCTGGATTTGGCTATTGTGCCCCTCCATGTGAGATATCGATCCGAATCTGGCAGTCTCGCCCCTCCCTGTGAGATCTTCAGCCGGATCAGGCTGTGGCACCCATGAACCCCTGAGATCTCTTGGCCACCCGTGCATAGTAGTGATATCTCTTGACATGAGGATGAGCCTGGGGTCCTGGATGGAGAATATGGTCAGCGAGCCCCTTGGCTCAGTGGGGAACACCACGAGCTCATCACACGGGGTATTTTAACTGAATTAATCATTTCTGTGTGGTCTGGTCGATTGGGATTTCTGTGATTTTTTAACTGATTCATTCAATTTGTGTTTTTTCTTACAGCTTGAGGTCCATTGAAGGTAGGATGCTCCTTCTGAACAAGGAAAAGAAGCAATTGAAGGAAAACATAAAGAAAATTGTGCAAGAGAAGAAAAGAACATGTAGTTGGAGTTGTAGGTCGCTGATATCTTGGATATACATAACAGAAAGGCACAAGCAGATAGGTTGAAGATGAAGAAAATAAAAAAATGCCCAAGAAAAGGAAACTGGCCTGCAACATGAAGTCGGCTGCATTGTAATATTAGTAGCGATTGCAATCACCAATTTAGGATCATGTAGTGTGTAGTCATATAGAATTATGATTCTTTTATAAGATGTATATATTCACTCTGAGTTTCTGAGATTCATATTATATTTATAATAATCATTAATATGGAACATAATTAAGCAATAGTTTGCTCCGAAAAATATAATAGGAGGCACTAAATTATGCTGAGCAGTGTTGACACACCACGACGCCTATTTGTTCAATAGCGTGAGCTAGGCGATTAGGCGTGTGCCTCGGCGTTTATAACCGCCTGGGCCCATGTGTTATGTTGTAGTGGAAACTATATTCAGTTTCTTTTTCTAGGCAATGAGAGAACCACTAAGAAAAACAAAGGAGAAAGTGGTTGATGATCTGTAGGGTCACTAGCCCAAGTAGCATCTGAAGGAAGTAGCAAAGAAGACCACAATTAGACATAAGAAAAAAATCACTATGACGAGCCTTAACAAAGGCAATATACTCAAAGTCATCTCCGAAAATGATTATGTCATCAACATATAGAAAAGATTTTGATCTCGGGGTGAAAGGTGGAAAAAGAGAGCAAGATTATTACCACTTGCGGAAAAGCAGGATGAATCAGATGGGATGGCAAGGATGTCTAGGATGTTGGGGACATGTAGTGCAGGAGATCAAAGAGTCACAGAGCAGCGGTTGAGAAACATGAAAATCGATCTAAAGCAACGGGAATCTAACAATGAAGGGTACTTTTTTATCATGGGTGGCTTAAAATTGGTGTGAAATCAACCGTATTTGAGGGATACAAGTGCATTGATGAGAGATAATCGATTAAACTAGACCGAGAAAATTCGACCGGGAGAAGGACAAGTAGTGGCGTCCAACAAAATCAAACCCTAAACCTAGGCGTTGATACCATGCTTGGAAATATGCAACCTGTATTTCCATGAGGCCAAGTACAAGTGTGGTAAATACAAGAAACCCCTTATCGATAGGAAAACATGGAAATATGAACTACTCAAACACTAGCAACTAGAATTCGGGAGTCGCATCCAACCTTTATGAAGTGATATTTCACAGAGAAGTGCAATTAAAGCAAACGGTGAGCTTTTGGTTCCTCAAACATAGCTTAATTTTTGGCCCCTAAATACTATCTCAGATAAGTTTGAACACTCATTTGCGAAAACCTCCTAGATTTTATCCCTCGGCCCACTTTAAAGCAGTTTTGCAATGATGTGTCATCAGTTTCGCAGCATCATAGCAGCAAAAAATGGGAAACAATTCATGTAAAAATAGAAAAGATAAAATTGAGATGAAAACAAAAATATTCTAGAAAATTTACAAAATATTATAGGAATTTTGAAGTATGTAACATTTATAAATATTCTAGAAAAACATGAATCTCGACAAAATTCAAATGGTTCTCTTTCTACAATTTCAAATTTATGCGTTTTTACATCGGGGCATTAAATATTTCATAATTGTTTTTTCACGGTATTTCAAAAACAAAAAATAATTTTTGCCCATCGAAATTGTTCTTTTTTACCCTTAGAGATGGAACTTATCCGGTATAGAGTTGTGCGACCAAACATAAAAAATTTCAATAGTTGAGGGACAAAGGTGGACTTTTCAAATTTAATTTGATGTAGCATGTAATTTTGTATCCAAAATATGTGCTGGCATTCTTATTAGCAATATGATTGTGATAGTTACATTGGTAATTTGTGTGTTGTTTCATTTTTACTAAAGTAAATATGTGCTATTATTTGTGATGACATACACATGCATACCACCAAAAGGTAAACTTCACCAATGGATGGCCACGATTTAAAATCTCTCTTGCCTCTCACGTGGGAGATGCACCAAAAGAGAGTTCTTAGATGATTAAAAAATGTGATGAAAACCATTTTTTTTGTAGGGAATGAAAAACATCTTTCATATGGCAAAAAAGCTGGATTGTGTCAGTTAGGAAAATATATACCGAGGTAGCAAAAGTAGCATGAAGCAATGGATTGAGCTAATGGTAATTACCTCTTCTAGCAATGCCAGGTACCTTGCTTCATACAAGTGCAGAGTCTTGCATTCAGATGGAATCAACACCTACAACATTTTCATTATCTTAGTACAATCTCATTACCCTGTTTTTTCTAGTAAAATGTGCAAGCCTCACGCCCGACAACTGGCCCAAGTGATAATTTTATTACAATTCATGACAGAGCATAAATACTGAGGAAAACTTGTTGATTAGAAATGGTGCAAATTCAGGCATGTGACACCAATGTTTTTTCCAGAAGTTTGCTAAAAGGAAAATGAGAACGCTTTAATTGGTTCATGGAAAGGCAGCACACAGCTAGAGGAGAATCAAACCATGGTGATGTGATAACCTCACCAACAATTCCCTTGGGCCAAAATCATAACTTGTGGCATTATTGCAACTTGGAAATGCTGATTTCTACAAAAGTCATGTGTAGCTAACAGTACGCCCAGTTAAAACAGGCCCTTGCGAGGAAAAAAAATCTGCTTTAAAATTCCCATCTAACAATTGCTATCACTGTACAAACCTGAAGGTGGTGATATGCAGTACCAAGTTCTGATTTCATCAAGAAGGGTTATCAAACAGCACCTACCCTCACCAACTCCTGCCAGAATCTCTACTTTGGCTGTTTCAACTAATTTATTCCATTAAAAGTTTAAAACCTGATAAGATATTTTTGAACCCCTCATCCCAGACGTCCTACCTAATGGAAATAAGTAGTATCGTATTTCTGATTTTTTTTTCTGGACCCAATCCATCCTGACTCACCATTGTTGATTCTATTCCGTGAACCAAACCAATTCGACATGCAGCTTCCAATCAACCATTGCGATTGTGAGCTCTAGTACTCGTGGACTCTCGCTAAGATAATAAATCAGTATCATCAGATTTCATCTAAAACTATCCCAGACAAAACAGCAGAAAGGGGCCTTCTTCTTTTGTCGGTGCTCAGAAGCCTTACCTCCGCGGGCTGGAACGGGAGGAGGGGGAACTCGAGCGGCGACGATGGCGGCGGCAGTGGCGACGATAACGAGCAGCGGGCGGCCAGGAACCGGCGCCGGCGCTTCGGCCACGCGAGGAGTGAAGTGTGGATCCTAGTGCTTGGATCATGCAGGTTCGGCGCTGGCGGGGATAGGAGGCGGAGGAGAGTGGAGGCGGCCATGGATGGCCGCCGCGGCCTGCTGTGAAGTGTGGTAGGGAGGGCCTGGGTTGTTTTAGCGGTTGCCGATGGCGGGAGCAGGGAGATAATGCTGATCGGCCAGTTACCATAGAGTACCCACAGATGGATGGCCGCCGCAGCTGTGAAGTGTGGTACCAGTGAGTTTTTTTTCTTTAGCTTAGATGTTTTTTCGCGATTGTTTCTTTTTTTTTGAAAAAAATCTGAGTTATTTGTATAAGCATTTGGACCCACATTGAGGCATTCGCCTCCTAAACATTGTTACCCTTCACTGTAAAATTGAAAACTTTGAATAATATACTTAGGCTGAGAACCGAAATCTAGGAGCAATCAAATGCACCCTTGAACATTATAAAAAATATGGTGTCTTAAACGTTAGCCCCCGTTTTGGACCGAATTACATCTAAAACCTATCTTTTTTTTTGAGAAAGATAATACAATTGTTGATATTTACAACACGTACACGTACTCATCCTATGAATGCACACACGTATATCCTATCCTTATGAGTACCTTCGAAAGACTGAGCCGACGGATCAGATCTTGATGGAATGATGCACAATTACATGGTATAACAAAATATGGCATAGATAAGATGTAGGAACAAGAATAAAACATTTTTATTAATTATTTAGTCAAGTTTTACTCCCACAAATCTTGCTGCATTCTTAGTATTTATATGATGCATGCTTCAATTGATATCATGGAATGCATAGTTAGAAAAAACTCGTTGTGCTAATTAATTTAGACATATAATTTATCAAACTTAGAGTTATGAAATTAAAGATATATATTATTACTAGTAAAATGTCCGTGCGTTGCTTACGGAGTTTTCATTTCTTTCGTTTTTAACATGTAAACATAGTGTATATGAAAATCGCATAACTAACCAGTATGATCAATGGAAAAAATATTAAAAATATACTATATGTACAATCTTTATCTTTACTACTTATTAAAGACAAAGAGGACATGATGGTGGTACGTCGCTTCGTCTCTGCCCCTTGTCTTGAATATAATTACGGGGCAATGCCACCGCAGGAGTGGGTTCGCAGTCCCACGATCCCCGCCCCACCAGAAGCTCTCGTCCAGTCGGCGCTGGCGGTTCCACTCATCCCAAACTCACTCCTCGTCCTCTTTCCGTGTCGGTAAACCCGATTCGAGCCGACCAATAGATTGATCTCCCCTCCAGCAGTAGCCTCCAACTCCGCTCCCCTCCCTCCGCAGCCGACCCCGTCCCCGATCCTGCCCCCGCCATCGACGAAGCCCTCGAAGCCAACACCACCCTTGTTGCTCTCTCCCTCCGCGCCGCTGCCAACCTACCCCCAGAATTCGCCGTCAACCTGCCCTGCTAGGCCGACACCAACAAGGAAGATGACGACGAGGGGCACTCCATGGCTGCTTCTAGGGGAGGGAGAAGCGGGCCGCGTGGAAGGAGAAGATGGAGGGGCTTGAGGAGGACATGTACGGGGACACCGGCCCGCCCGGCCCCAGCATCAAAAACTACGTCGGCGAGCGGGCCAGCAGCCTCGCCTCCAGCGGCGGCGGCAAAATCGAGGTGGACGGGCCCGATGCCGCCACCCTGTCCCTCACACGTCCCTGGCGCCAAGGACTGGGAGCGCGACGAGAAGTATGTCGAGGAGGTCATCCCAGCTCGCACTCTCTCTGTTATGTTATAGCCGCACCACTGTTATCTCTCTTGTCCCTATCACACTACACAATATACATGGTGGACTTATCTGCTTCTAGGATAAACACCGCTCAGTTTACCTGTCATGAGTAATAGTTTTGCTCCTCGGTGTTTACACTATCAAGAAACTTTTGCTCTGAATTTGGATGCATATTCATGCTCACTGCTTAGTGTTGCTCCCATGGTGGCTTAAGCTAGTTGGACCATATAATTATGCTCTCTGACACAGTGGCATTATTCTATCAAGTAGCAAGTAGTATGTCCACCCCAGGTCATTCTTTTGTGCTGCGGCGAACTTATATCTCAAAGTTTCTGACTGCCAAGGATATTTGGATGTGAAGGATCCATCTCGACCTTCGTTTCTGACTGAAATCGGTGGAGAATCGGGAGGTATAGCATGCAGAGGGATAGGGATAGACGTGGATGTGGTGATGCTGAGACAAACCGGAAGATGTCGTCGGGGCACCGGACCTCCAGGTCACGGGTGTGCACTTGCTCAACCATGGCGCGCACCCCTAATAAATCCCGACCTGCCTTCCACCGAAACGGCTTCTATGGAGGCACTCCACCAAGGCGCCGGACCTCCAGGTGCAGCTGGCCACTGGCGTCGTGCACGCGCTCAACCACGGCGCACCCCTCCACGTGCCTAACAATGGCCCAACTTGTAGCGCTCGCCATGTAGACATAGCACCAACGCGCGCCCAACCCCCACTGCATCTACCGGCGCCTTGTAGCACCTATTGGTTTGACCTCACAAAATCTTCCATGACATGGTCGTCCACTTACTCATCTCGTCAAGAGTGGCAGTTGTTGGTGGCAGTTCACACTGTAATTTTTATCAGAAGTTTCATTGAGTTCTTTTGTTTTCTTGGTTCTGAAATTGTGCATGTCTTGATGGCATTTTTTGTGCAAGCACGAAAGACCTGTATATATGTATTACAATGACCACTTGAGTATTGATGTTTACAACAATCTCGGGCTTCAGTTCTTGATATAACTCATGTTTTATTACCCTGAGGGAAGTTTTCATATTGTGGATGCTGAAAGTTTGGTTGATATTACAATTCGAGTGTGATGATCACAAATTGTATAGTTCTGATATTTTGCTTGTTTAACACGGGTAAAGACATAGAGAAAGACAAGTTGTAGTTAGTAAGCTAAAGCTCTTTTATTGCTTGGTAAGTGGTTGTCAGTAGAATAGAGTATTCAGGTGATTATGTGCAACTTATCTGTCTTTGGTATGTGCCCGTCAGGAGATTTGAGTACTTAAGCGACTATCGGCAGGGCTCTATTTTTGGTCATTGTCTGTTGTGTTTTGTGTCCCCATAAACAATTAATAACACGCTAATGTTTCTAGGAGAGCCTTAAAAGGTTGGAATGCAATATTGTCTGCATGATGGGCTATGGCAAAGGTTTTAAATGGATATGTCAGTACATCAAGTGAATGGCCTTCCTATCATCTTTAGGTGCAACATTCAGTTCTGATTTTTTCATTCTCATGATCCTTTGGAGAAACCTGCGGCTGCAATAAAAGGTATAAGTAGTAGGGAAAGCCTGTAAGTTTACGATAATCTAAGATATATGGTGGGGTCCATTTATTTGATTGAAGGTCTGAAGCTGAGTAACAAAACTTTGATTATTTTTCGATCGGTGAGCTCCTGGAATGATTTACTTACTGCTAATCGAATTTCCTTATTGCAGCCAATTACTTCTAAATAAATCTCATTCAAAAATACTTCCAAATGGGTAACATCTTGATAAAGTGTCTGACTATTCGTACTAAATTCCACCGATGGCACTTCACTATTTTTTTATATTGCTCCATGCTGGTATTTGGTATTGATTGACTGAACTCTGGACTCTCACTTATGGTTATAGGTGAAATGAGTGTCTTCTGTTTATACACGGACAATACGGTTTATTTAATTTCTATATAAAGAAAAGCGAATTGTTTACGTGCCTCAAGTCTGCATAACATGGATACTTATAGTCTTGGCTCTGTTTAACTTAAAACCATACTCTGGTTTAAATATGTATGGATGGCATAGAAAAGAGTTTGATGTCTATACACTTTTATTTTTGTAGACAGTTGTTGGGCCTTCAAATGCAGAGGTTTGTAAAACAGCAGCAAACTCAGGGAGGAAGTGGTCAAAGGTATCCCTCTCAAGCAACACTGCAATCAAGATACAAGAAGTCTCTTGTGTCCCCAACACACCCAATACACTTGTCAGGTGTATAGGTGCACTAGTTCGGTGAAGAGATAGTAAACTACAAGCGGTAACGGTACCAGAAAAGAGCTTCTGATGGGGAGGATATCCTCGGCAACTGCCCCAGAAAAGACTTTGGTGGCGTGGAAGAGACTAAAGGCAAACTAAAACAAAGGTGGAAGCAAGCAAACATGTAATAGATCTAGATGCAAACGGTGTTTAAATGTTTAGAAACAAGGCCTAGGGATCATACTTTCACTAGTGAACACTCCCAATAAATATATTCTCTTCATGATACTATCCTGAACTACTCCCCGGTTGGACACTCTAATCCATGGTAGGGCTATAACAGCACTCCTCAAAGTCCGCATTCCCCGTCTAGATAGCCCCACACTGTCACCTTGAGCGCTAGATGGTTCCAACAAACACAACAATTTCATAGAGACAACCAACTCAAATTATTCTCATGATAAGGATTTATGAACTCTAGCCTAAGTGCCACCACGGCGTGCACGCTGTCACTTTCACACACATGGGGAGAGCAGAGATCTATTGAAGCACTTGAGTATTTATGTAAACTCTAGCGTAAGTGCCATCACGGTATGCATGCTGTCACTTTCATACACGTGGGGAGAGCCGGAGATCTATTAAAGCACTTGAGTAGCAGAGTAGATCTACTTGATTACAAAGATCATGATCTCAATAAAATCACACATAGAGAGAGAAAAGAACACATAGCTATGGGTAGAGCCCTTAGCCTTAAGGAAGAACTACTCCCTCCTCATATTGGCAATCAGCAACAGCGATGGAGATGGTGGTGGAGATCGATGGAGATGGATCCGGGGACACTTCCCCGTCCCGGCAGGGTGTCGGAATAGAGACTTATGTCCCCTAGATCTCCCCTTCGGTGGCGGCGGTGTTGCGGACCTTTTCATGGATTTTTCCCCCGTTAGGGTTTACGTACCGAGGAGACGTATATATAGGCGAAAGGGCAAGGTTAGTGGAGCCTCGAGGGGCCCACACCTAGGGCTGGCGCGGCCAGGGGGACCCGTGCCACCCTAGGTTGTGGCCACCTCCTGGCCCCCCTTCGCCTGTCCTTCTGGTTGTGTGTTCGCTCTGGAAAAATAGTGACTTTGGCTTTTATCCCGTCCAATTCTGAGGTTATTTATTTTCTAGCCTTTCTAGAACCAAAAACAGCAGAAAACAGGCAACTGGCACTGTGGCATCTTGTTAATAGGTTAGTCCTAGAAAACGTATAAAAATACCTCAAAGTGTAGATAAAGCAAAGCAAAGTTGATACTAACAAGCATGGAACATAAAAATTATATACGTTTACAACGTATCAAGCATCCCCAAGCTTAACTCCTGCTTGTCCTCGAGTAGGTAAGTGATAAAAAGAATAATTTTTGAGGTAACATGCATCATCTCAATATTGATCAAACCATTTGCAAAGCATTAAAAGCTGGGATCAAAGTACTCTAAACATGAGCATGAAAGATGAAGTTCTAACAATAAGACATAGCAACTATGTTGTAACATAAAAAGATACAAACAAAATATCATGAATAACAATGCATTGAAATACATTTGTTTGTTTCACATATAGAAAACATAGCATAGTGGTATTCATCTTGTCCCTCATGGAGTAGAAAAACATAAATGCATAGGACACCTTCGAAGTTCATAAGGGTGACTAGATACAAATAGTTTAAGAACAAGCAATATCAACATTATGAATTAATCAATAAGTTTTGGGACAATGCACATAGAACTAAGAATGGCAACTATGCTCTCTTAATTGGTGCCTAAGGATAGAAGGTGGAGACTCAATATAAAAGTGGAAGAAATGCCCTTCAAAGGGAAGCAGGGATTTCAAGTTTCATAAAGAGCTTCCAAATATTATGGTACTTGTTAGCTTTTAGCTCCCATTGCCCCTATCATCGGCATCTTGAAGTGATTAAGGTTAAAGTGAACAAAATATGGAGTATGTGCTTGACAAAGTATAAGTTGGCAATCTCATGTCCCTTGAGTACGAGGGTCGTTCCTCATGCTACTCAACTTCAGTCACCGGTAAGTTCTTGTCATAGTAAGTACATGTGTATCATAGAGAACCGCCAACGGGGTACCCCTTGCCCAATGATACATGAGCTATCCCATAACAAAATGACAAGGCAAGTAGACAATGAGCATCTCAGCAATCTTCTTATTTACCATGGGAAAAGGTGTTTTTTTCTCTCTTTCCTCTTTTCTCATCTTTTTTTTCTTTTTTCTCAATGTTTTTTCCATCTCTTTTTTATAAAAAGAATGCTTCATAGATTGCTCACTATGGTGATGCTGCAAGTTTCCACCATGATTAGGCATGGCTTAGGCTAGCGGCTCAGGCGTTTCTCTAACACACATACATAACTCCATGGACTTACAAGCTCCCCTTTTATTTCACAACGACGACATCCATAAACAAAGGATCATGATATCAACTGGGTAGATATTTACAAGTGTTGAAAGCGTTCCCCATGACAGCATGGTTCTGTTAATTCCCAGCGTATAAGTGCAATCATATAAGACATAGATGACACAATGGTTCAAGTTTATTAGGGGCAAGAAAATAAAGTGTGCCATCAAGTTTGTGAGAGCTCTAATCACTAACTTTCACATAACAAGTTTAATTTAGAAGATAGATAAAGCAAGAATATACTTGGAATGGTATAACACACCATGCATAGGAATTTATAGTGGACACTTTGGAATAACTTGGTTTCTTGGGAGTTGGATGCATGAGTAGAGCTTACTCAGTACAAGTGGAGGCTAGCAAAAGACTGGGAGCGACCAACTAAGAGATCAATAATGTCCATAATCATGCAAAGTGACAAAAAAATATTAACTAAATCATAAAGTGATACCACAAGTCAAAAACTAAATGATCATAGAGGCTAGGATGACTGGTTCATAGTCATAACATGGTGTGAGCATGTGCCAAGTCAACCCAAATAAAGCATCAAAGGAGAATACCACAATACTATGCTTTTGTATGCTAAAGCAACGCATGATTCTTTCAAGCCACATTAAGCAATACCTATTGTTTGGAATAAATCATGCTACAACAATAATCACTAAGTATAAGGTCAAAACAACATCTAGCATGACATGATAAAGTCTAAGCCACAGTCAAAACAAGCTCCTTTTTGTACCACTATACGCATGAAACTTCCTACTCTTTTCCAACACCAATAAACTTATTTGAAACAACTCACAAGGCTAATAGTCAATAAAGATCAGTGATCTTGTCTCACAAATCCACAAATAAGAACTAAAAAGTTCTAAGCTGAAAGCATAAGAAAAATAAGGCTAAACACAGTGCTAGCAAAAGTGATCACTCACAAAACAATAAGAGTGAAAACTAGAGTGTTCTAGGCAATAAAAACAGAATGTGTTTATCTCCAAAATAAGTGTGCTGGGATCCAACCAACTTATTGCCGCAAACCAAGCAAAATAAAACTAAAAAAATAACAAAGACGCTCCAAGAACAACACAATAGTGCATGAAGCAATAAAAATAAAGTGTCTAGAAAGAAAACCTGGGATTTTTATTGAAGAAGAAGGGGATGCCTTGGGCATCCCCAAGCTTTGACGCTTGTACCTCTTGAATATTTATTGGGGTGACACGGGTGGCATCCCTAAGCTTGAGCTTTTGTCCATTCTTCATCTCATTACATCATTCTTCCCTTATACCTGAAAATTTTCCTTCATACAAAACTTCACACATTCTTCATTAGCAACATTAGTGCATTCAAAAGATAATAGACCTTTGGGTTTAGTTTCAAAACAGAAAAAACTTCATGAAAAACACAAGCTACTGAAGCAAATCCCTTTAAAAAGCTCAATTTATCAAAGAGAACTCAAAAACAAATCGATAGGAGACAAATGCACATAATGGCAGAAATCTGTCAAAACAGACCAGCAGGTGAAAAACGATTTTTTCAAAGACCTTCTGCTACTCAAATAAAAAAAATGTTGAACTAATAAAAGTTATCTAACAACCTGGGGGATTTATTTAGAAAATTACAGCTCAATCCGACATATAGAGTTTTTTCACGAATTTTTATAGTGAAGCACAAAAATCTGTTTCGAGACAACACTTCTCCAAATCTTACTTCCCTCTCATTAGAGGTTATTCTTGGCACAAAAATCAAAGGATAAGGAGAGGAGTAATAACCTTCCAAGACTCAATAAAACTATTGGGTTATCTTCCAAGAAGTACTTTTCTTTAACGCCTTTAAGTTAGGCTTGATAGTTTGAGAAGATGCTCACATACGAAATATGAATTGAAGTAAAAGAGAGCATTAAGAAGAAAATTCAAAACACATTTAATTATAACCCACTTCTTATGCATAGGAATATTGTAAAAGAAACAAGTCATGAAAGCACAAAGCAACAAATATAGGAAAGCAAAACAAGTGCAACTTCAAGATTTTCAACATAAACAGGGAAACTTAATATTATTGAGATGCATAAAACCATGTTCCCCTCTCTCATAATAACTTTCAGTAGCATCATGAATAAAATTAACAATATAACTATCACATAAAACATTCTTATCATGAGCCACATGCATAAAATATTTATTGCTCTCCACATAAGCATAGTCATTCTTATTAATTATAGTGGGAGCAAATTCAACAAAATAGTCATCATTATTATTCTCACCACCATAGTCATCAAATATAGGAGGCATATTGTAATCATAATAAATTTTCTCCTCAATAGTAGGTGGACTGAAAATATCATATTCATCATTGTAATCATCATATATTGGAGGTCTGGTATCATCATAAGCAATAGAATAGCTATCTTCCAAAGCTGGGGAACTAAAAAGACCATTTTCATAAAAACTAGCTTCCACAAGCTTAGACGTTTCCATAACATTAGCAATAATGGTGTTTAAAGAATTCATACTAATAACATTGCTATTAGCATGCAAATAAAGTTCCATAGGTTTTTTAATTTTCTCTTCAAACACTTCATGTCCTAACTCAAGATAAATACTATAAAGCTCTCTAATTTCGTTGTTGTTTTCCATTAAGCCTAACTAGTGAAAACAAGAAACAAAAAGGCAAAATTGCAAAATCTAAAGGAAATAACTTCGAGCACTCACACACCAAGAGGATGTGAGTACCTTTTACCTTACCTCCCCGACAACGGGGCCAGAAAAGAGCTTGATGTCTACGCACTTCTATTCTTGTAGACATTTGTTGGGCCTCCAAGTGCAGAGGTTTGTAGAACAGCAGCAAGTTTCCTTTAAGTGGATTACCGAAGGTTTATCGAACTCAGGGAGAAAGTGATCAAAGGTATCCCTCTCAAGCAACCCTGCAATCAAGATACAAGAAGTCTCTTGTGTCCCCAACACACCCAATACACTTGTCAGGTGTATAGGTGCACTAGTTCAGCGAAGAGATAGTGAAATACAAGCGGTAACGGTGCCAGAAAAGAGCTTCTGACAGGGAGGATATCCCCGACAACTGCCCCAGAAAAGACTTTGATGGTGTTGAAGAGACTAAAGTCAAACTGAAACAAAGGTGGAAGCAAGCAAACATGTAACATATCTAGATGCAAACGGTGTTTCAATGTTTAGAAACAAGGCCTAGGGATCATACTTTCACTAGTGAACACTCTCAGTAAATATATTCTCTTCATGATACTATCCTGAACTACTCCCCGGTTGGACACTCTAATCCATGGTAGGGCTATAACAGCACTCCTCAAAGTCCGCATTCCCCGTCTAGATAGCCCCACACTGTCACCTTGAGCGCTAGATGGTTCCAACAAACACAACAATTTCATAGAGACAACCAACTCAAATTATTCTCATGATAAGGATTTATGAACTCTAGCCTAAGTGCCACCACGGCGTGCACGCTGTCACTTTCACACACATGGGGAGAGCAGAGATCTATTGAAGCACTTGAGTATTTATGTAAACTCTAGCGTAAGTGCCATCACGGTATGCATGCTGTCACTTTCATACACGTGGGGAGAGCCGGAGATCTATTAAAGCACTTGAGTAGCAGAGTAGATCTACTTGATTACAAAGCTCATGATCTCAATAAGATCACGCATAGAGAGAGAAATGAACACATAGCTACCGGTAGAGCCCTTAGCCTTGAGGAAGAACTACTCCCTCCTCATCGTGGGAATCAGCAACGGTGATGAAGATGGTGGTGGAGACAGATGGAGATGGATCCGAGGGAACTTCCCCGTCCTAGTAGGGTGCTGGAACAGAGACTTCTGTCCCCCAAATCTCCCCTTCGGTGGCGGCAGCGCTGCATACGTTTTCGTGAAATTTTGCCCCCGTTAGGGTTTATGTCCCGAGGAGACGTATATATAGGCGAAAGGGCAAGGTCGGTGGAGCCTCGAGGGGCCGACACCTAGGGTTGGCGCGACTAGGGGACCCGAGCCACCCTAGGGTGTGGCCACCTCCTGGGCCCCCTTTATCTGTCCTTCTAGCTCCGTGTTCGCTCCGGAAAAATAGTGACTTTGGCTTTTGTCCCCGTCCAATTCCGAGAATATTTATTTTCTGGCTTTTCTGGAACCAAAAACAACAGAAAACAGGCAACTGACACTGCGGCATCTTGTTAATAGGTTAGTCCTAGAAAATGTATAAAAATACCTGAAAATATAGACAAAGCAAAGCAAAGTTGATACTAAACAAGCATGAAACATCAAAAATTATAGATACGTTTACGACGTATCAGACATGCACAACAGTATAAATGTGTGTTTAATGATATGAGTCCCTTCACATGATTCAGTATGTGAATGATCTATAGATCTTTACAAAATTGACTTCCGTGTCAATGGGTTGAAGCAAATAAAGTATGTAATGCTATTGTCAATAGAGCAAGATCTATACGTTATTGAAAAAACATTTGAAAGAGCTGTTAAATCATCATACACTGAATTTGTCTAAGGCTGATGTAACCAATAAAGTTAATGCACTAATGTATGTTTCTTTTGCCATGATTCATATACAGGAGGCACCAGCTGGATTTTTTGTGACAGAGCAACGAGATATAGATGAAAAAGGGATCAGCTGCATCAGATAGGTTTATACACTGTTGTGAGTGCTATGTTGTGAAGTCAAGTGAAAACCTTGATAGAAGCCAAGTGAAAACAAAATACTGATGTGAGTTTTCTGGACCATTAGTGCATATGAGCAATGGACATATAGCCCTTTTATAATACAATTTAATATATAATAGTAAGGCTGAGGCATGTGATGATGGAGCGATGCGGTGTCAGATGGATTTGGAGTAAAGGGAGCGCATAGCTGATGGGCGAGTTAGGCATGGAAGTGGCAATTAAAAGTGGAGATTCCTTGAAGTGACAAGTAAAAGTGATGATGTTTATGCAACCTTACGTCACCTATCCACTTTATATTTGTGAAAATTAATTTTCATGGCTTTGTATGGTTCATGAGAATGGAAGTCCGTTCTTGTGCATTGATAGGATTGACTTTTTTGTACTACTTCTAAGCTCTCGCATGCCTTTTTATTCAATAATTCAGTCAATGCCCTTCGCACTGTATACAATAACAAAATTGTGTGCAGTAATTTTTGAAGAATTATCTAAAGAAGTCTAGGCTCAAGTGAATTGGGAAGCATATTTGTGAAATCGTTGAAGAAGTC
Source organism: Avena insularis (assembly GCA_023614405.1). Lineage (NCBI taxonomy): Eukaryota > Viridiplantae > Streptophyta > Magnoliopsida > Poales > Poaceae > Avena > Avena insularis. Next base: position 258,357,440 of record CM042691.1, read on the forward strand.
GACATCCCAGTTTAAGAAAACTGTGATTCATAGAAGTGGTTATTCTATTAATTGGTTCCCAAGAATTCAGGTAAGAGAAGTCTTATTTCTCTGTTGTAGATAATTCTAAGCATTGTTGATTCTATGCTCTGGTTCTTTACAAATTCTTGCCTTGTTTTTGTGTGTATGTGTTTTGAGGGAAGTTTATGGAATCTCATGTGATTTGTGTGAGTCATTTCTACCTGCAAGCTTGTAATTGCTTCAGGTATTATCACTCTTGTGTTCTTGTGACAACACTTGTGCTATAGCTTCTGTTTTAAGCAACCTGTGTTATAGCTTAGTTTTAGACAGTACACGTGTGGTGAATAAATAGGAGAATATGCCAAGCAAACATGAAATCGAAATCTGTAGCAAAGAACTATGTGTCATGGCCCATGTTTAACGTGATCAATGTTTGGCCTTGCTTTAAACAAACTGTAGCATAAGCAAAGAAAACCCTGCCAATAATATTCCTTAATGCTTCATTGTTTATTTTCAGTGTCTGGACCACAACAATAACAGTTGAAAAAATAAAAAAGGAATTGTGGATATGCTGCTTTAGAAATTTTTATTGGAGAGAGTGCATACATTTCGAAATTTGTAACTGAATTGTGAGAAACCTGTCTACATGTATCTATCTTCAATCTATGATTTTGTCCAACTATATTGGTTTTTTGCCAGTCTCATATCTATCAGCCTTTGTGTAACACCTAGAGCCTACATGATCTGGATAGATGTCATAAAACCAGTTTTGCATTGAAAACTATGAAATATGTGACACTCAGCAAAACTCCTCTTGAACTTCTAGGATTTCTCAAGCAGACATAGTTACCGTTGCATATTTCTTCATTGTTTTCGTGTCATTTCTTATTGAAAACAAACACATTGTTTTATATATAGATATATAGATTGTTACTCGATTCATCACACAATTTTGTAACTTGCTATATTTCTCTAGATGCTACACTATGTGATTAGAAGCGTTGTCTTGAGCTCATTTTACATACTTACATGGATCCGCTTTGATGTCTGTAACCAGTTGCTTTGATCTGCTTCCTTATGCTGGGTCGGGAGGTAATAGACATTGTGTATTCGTTTGGTCTCAAGTTCAGTATCCGAGTGCATATATCAGTGTAGCGCAATGATCATGTAGAACCAGCAGAATGTAGTGCTTTTAGCAAATAGACAGTATAATTAAAAGATTTTTTAAACTTTATCCAAGAATTAATAAACTGGCACATATACTCGATGTAATAGGCTTGACTTGATTAGCTGCTGAGATATTGCGCTTCCTTGTTAAATTCAGTTCTAGCTGATGTTCAACAAATGTCGGTCTGGGTTCTGAAGTATAGGTACCCTATAAGTAATGCGAGATTACCTATTAAGGGTATGTGATGGCATAAGTCTCGTAGAGCACGTAGAAAATATAAACACTATTATTCAACAAAATCCTAGAAGTCTTGAGCATGCATTTAATGGGAGTGCACACTATTAAATGATATGATGGGAATGCACACTATTAAATGATACTTTTCAGAACATGTCCTTTCGTATAATCCCAGTAAAAAATTAGCAACAAATCTTCAACTACTGTGACTGTGACTTCCTCATATTTACAAGCAAGAATCATAACTATCACTCAAACTAGCTGTGACTTCTTCCTTTGCACCACTTCTTTTCCAAGGAGCCGCACACCTTGTTTCATGCATAAAACCATATTTGTATTTGGTAATACTGAAAATTTAAGGAGCCCCTTTGGAAAAATAAGTTAAGGAGCGCCTTTGGCAAAAATAAGTTAAGGAGACATGTATTTTATCTGGCATGGTGATGTGAAAGCGAAAATTTTGTCATGTTATAGCTTCACAACTGAATTAGCTGTGACCCAAGATGAACTAATAGTCTAATACACTAACACATGGACATGGAAGATCACAACAAAATCCCTATAGTGGGATAAACTACCGTGATTTTTATTCAAAACCTAGGAGTTCCTATTGGAACCATGTATGCCCATAGTGCAAGGTAACTTTTGTGGCTGTCTGCTGCTCATGAAGAGATGAGTGCCTCAGTTGATATCTGTAGGTTTCTTTTTTTGCATATGATCATTGACACTTCTTAACACAATGAATGTAGTTAATTTTGTGATTGCTTGTGCTTCTTTTTCACTGGAAAATATCCGTTCTTAAAAATTGTCAAAGATGCATCAGAATAAATGCATAAATAATTTATGTTTCTATTTAATATTTATGCTCTAACGTTTACTCTAATTTACTTTTAAATGTTGTTGCAAGGTTTCTTATGTGACTCTTCATTTAAGAAGAAGTGCACTTCCAATTGCTAAATGTTGTTGCAAGTTGCACTTATTGTTTCTTCACTTTCTAATCTTTAGTTTCCCTGAGAGTAATTGTTCTGGAGAGCGCGTGTCAAGCCCAAAGGAAATAATCTGATTCTCCTTGTCAGTATGATGATTCAATGGCTTCGAACCTGATGAGTAGTGATTGTACTCTAAAATATGAGACTAAATGCCATGGACGATCTCCTCACCGTTTGGATAGTAGCAGAAGATGCAAGGGTAAAACAACATTTGTAGGTAAAAGATAAAGACGATCTGACATGATGCCACGAGAGGAGAGGCTTATGTACTTATGAGTATATATGGGATATACTCGCAATGTTGTTTTTTGGTACTTGTAAAATTGTTTTAGAATGTGAACTACATATAATTGTCCGGTGCTAGAGACCACCTTCTTTATCAAAAATTAGAATATGGAATCTTTCCTGTGATGAAATTTTATTTTATTTAAAATATATCTATTTTTATTGATTTTTTATGTAATTTGGCAATTTTAACATGAAATGGTTTTGTTGTAAACCTATAAGTTTCTGAACCATATGTACGATAGTTTTACATAACTACATATAGATAACCCTGATGCAAACGAGGAATATTTGAAACTAACCTATGAGCTTTTTTTAGAGGATTATTTCCTAGTGGACCAAGGGAGTGAAGTCTAAATATTTCAAATGGTATAAAATAAAAAACAAAACGAAAATCTAAGATGTTGGGTGATATAAATTACATTCATTTTCGGATTGTGAACACATCAAATTATTTTTGAACAGTTTAATTTTCGATGCATTGCAACATACAATTTTTTTATATGTTAAGTATGTATGTGAATTTTGTGAGGACGAACAGAAAATGACCGTTGCAAGAGGGACCTACGTGTTGATTCATAAAAGTAGCAACCACGCTAGAACAAAACAACATGTCCATAATTTTGGTTGATATGTCTAATTTTTTAACCATGGCAACGTACGGGTATTCAACTAGTAGTGTTATAACCGATTCTGCTCATTTGCGCCATTGAATGGACAATCTAATGTTCATCGTTGTAGCCATGAACTATGCTTTATTACTAACAATGTTCGAAACTACACCCAAAAAATAACAATAATCGAAACAATCTTTGAGTCAATCTTTTCCTCTAATTCTCGATCCGATAGGTTAGAGGAACCATGCTTGTCGATAGAAGATCGAATGCTCGCGCAGACAGTTGGGCCGGGCTAGGATGGCGTCTGCTTTGCTCCCCATCATGGGACGAGGCGTGCGGATTGGATGCGTAGAAGTACCATATACCCATGCAATGATGGTCATTTTTTTGGGACAACATGTGTATGTTTGGTACCCAAAAGATATTGCTTTTGATGTGAACCATGAGTACCCACCGAAGGCCGATTGTTTGTGGGGCGACCAAGTCTCAGAGTCGATTGCAACATGTGTTGATCGGTTCTCCAGATCGGCAGCTTAGTCTTCTTGCCTTATTTGGGTATGCGAGATCAGTTCTTCATGTATCACTACTGTCCATCGTAATCCGTGTCATGTTTATAGTCTAGACGATATGGTTTCTCTGTAACGAGTATGTTGGTCCGGTGGTCGTGGATCTATCACTTCTCCACCTTTGTTGATGAGATCTTGGTCCATGACAGCACGGAGACGTCACCGGTCAACATGCCACAATGACATGTTCCTCTCCACGTGTAGTAGGCCTACTCATTGACCGGCAAAGTCTCGTTGGTAATGGTGCTTTTTGGATCTGATAAGGTGGAGGCTCCACGTCTTTTATGGCGTGTGTCTCGATAGTGATGAAGTTGGGCCGTGGCTGCTGAGTTCTGTGGTTATAGAAACCCTAAGGATTGTTTTGTATTTCTAGACTTATTAATGTTTTATCTACTATAAAGTTTTTAGGATAATCATTTAGTTCAGTTCCGACTTTTAGTTTCCATGGAGTTTGTGTTGGAGATATGCCCTAGAGGCAATAATAAAAGTGGTTATTATTATATCTTTGTGTTTATGATAAATGTTTACATTCGTGCTATAATAGTATTAACCGGAAACATTAATACTTGTGTGATTTGTAAACTAAATTAGAGTCCCTGGTAAAGCCTCTTTGTAATACTAGCTTGGTGGTTAATAGATGATCGTGGTTTCCCGATCATGAACATTGAGATGTTGTTAACAACAAGATCATATCATTAGGAGAATGGTATGATGGACATACTCCTATAGAAAAGCGTAGCATAAAGATCAAGTCATTTCAATAGTTCGTTTTCTATAAGCTTTCTGATACATAGTAGCCTAATTCTTTCGACCATGAGATCATGCTAATCACCATCACTGGAAGTATGCTTTGATAACATCAAACACTACACCGTAACTGGGTGGCTATAAAGGTGGCATTGAGCGTTCGGAAAGTATGTGTTGAGGCACATGGATCAAGAGTGGGATTTGTCCATCCATATAACGAATAGATAAACTCTAAGCCCTCTCGGTGGAATGTCATCCAATTAGCTTGCAAGCATGTGACTGGATCACAAGGGATCACATATCACGGGAACGAGAAAAGAGTACTTATTGGTAACGAGGTTGAACTAGGTATGTAGAGATACCGACGATAAAACCTCGGATAAGTAAACTATCGCGAGACAAAGGGAAATTGGTATCATATGTAAGTGGTTCATTCGATCGCAAAGTAATCATAGAAATATGTGGGAGCCATATGAATTTCCAGATTCCTCTATTGGTTATTGATCGGAGAAGTGCCTTAGTCATGTCCGCGTATTTCACAAACCGTAGGGAGACATACTTAAGGATTCAATGTTGTTTAGTAGATATGGAATGTAAGTAGGGAGACCGAATGTTGTTCGGAGTCTCGTATGGGATCCAGGATATCATGAGGAGATCCGGAATGGTCCGGAGAATAAGATTCATATAAGGAAAGTTCAATTCCAGAGTTCGTAAATGATTCCGATGATTTCGTCGGAGAGATTCTAGAAGGGTCTTGAAGGTTCACCGGACCGGAAGGGGAAGGGTACATGAATGTGTCATGGATAAGTGGAATGAATGGATCATGTCCTATGGCACTTGGTTGGGCATTTGCAAAAAGAAATAAAGCTCCAAATTGAAAGTCAAAAGGCAAGTTTGATAAGTCAAACTAGGACAATGTATCCTAGTGGAGGAGGGAAAGAATCTTTCTTTCCCTCCATCACAAGCCAACTAGGAGAGGGAGTTGGGTAAGGATTCAAACTCCCCTCTCCCAAGCTGCCCTCCCTCTCATAAATAGAGGGGAGGGGGTGCCCCAAGGCCACACAACCAGCCCTCCCCACCAAGCCGCCGCCGCGTCACCGCCGCCGCCGCTTGCCGCAGCCGCCGTCGTCGGATCGTCGCCGCCGCCCTAGCCGCCGCCGACTCCACCTCCCTCTAAACCCTAGATCGCCAGAAACCCTAGATCCACCATAACCTGCTCCGGCTTAGGCGAAGCCCTCCAGGATTTTCCCTCTACTTTCGACACCACTCCGTCATGCTGCCAGAATCGCGAGGGGAGAACTACAACCTCCGCTGCCTGCTGGAACAAGGGAGAGGAAGGTCTTCGTCGAGTACCGAACGTGTGACCGACTGCGGAAGCGTTGCCGGAAGGTAGCGCCGGAAGTATCGTCTACGCTATCTTGAGATCGGCAAGTGTACGACTACATCACCCACGAGAATCTGCTCTCGTTAACCGCTTTGGAATCTTCGAGGGTGAGTACTCTAATCGACTCGTTGCTACAATCTAGTAGATAGATCTTGGCTTGTTTGTGTGCATGCGGTAGAATTTTTTTTGTTTTCCATGCTACGAACCCCTCAGTGGTATCAGAGCCGTGTCTATATGTAGATCTGTTGCATGAGTAGAACACAATGGTCATTGTGGGCGTTGATGCTTTTGTTGTCGATTGATTCTTGTGTACTTTGCATCTTGCGGGATGGTGGGATGAAGCGGCCCGGGCTAACCTTTCATGACATCGTTCATGAGACTTGCTCCAGGCTTGACATGCAACTTGTATTACATAAGTGGCTTTGCGGGTGCCTGTTTCTCCCAACATAGTGAAGATTCAATTTACAAGGGTGATTGAAAATACTAGTATCAACGTTGTGGTTCTTGTTCGTAAGTTAGAACGACACTTATTGAAAGCCCCAAACCACGTAAAATATGCAAAGAAAATTAGAGGCGTCTAAGTTTGTTTTGCAGGGGTGTGCTGTGATGTGATATGGCCATGATTGTGATTATATAGGATGTATGCAATGTTCCTTATTGTAAGTTGGCAACCGGAAGGAGCCATATGGTTGTATTTTAATTTCGTTAAGACCTGCGTGTATATTATTCAAAGTAGTTGTAATAGTTGATGCTGGTGGACGACAACCATGGAGAGGCGCCATTGACCTTGACGCCATACCGGTGATGATGGAGATCATGTTCGTGCTTGAAGATGGAGATCAGAAGCACAAGAAGAAAGGCCATATCATATCACATATTATGAATTGCATGTGATGTTAATCCTTTTATGCATCTTGTATTGCTTAGTTCACGATGGTAGTATTATAAGATGATCCCTCTCACAAAATATCAAGTTGTAAAGTGTTCATCCTTAGTAGGCACCGTTGCTAAAGCTCGATGTTTCGAAGCACCACGTGATGATCGGGTGTGTTACATTCTGCGAGTGTATACAACGGGAGCAAGCCAGATTTGCTCATGCAGATGCTAAGGTTTGATCTTGACGAGCCTAGCATGTACAAACACGGTCTCGAAACATGGATCACCGAAAGTTAAAGCATGAGTCATATAGTAGATATGTTGAACATGTTGAATGTTCGCCATTGAAGCTACATCATCTCTCGTGATGATCGGTTTTGATGTGGTGGATTTGGTACGTGTGATCACTAAAACAGTGTGAGGGATATTGTTTTGAGTGGGAGTTCACCTAGATTAGTTTAACTATTAATTAGAACTCAATTTGTCATAAACTTAGTCTAAACTATTGCAAATATGCTATAGATCAATGGCGCCCCCTATCATCAATTTTAATGCGTTCCTACAGAAAGAAAAGTTGAAAAACAATGGAAGCAACTTCGTAGATTGGCTCCGCAACTTGAGGATTGTCCTCAATGCTGGTAATTTGACCTATGTGCTGGATGCACCGCTAGGTGACCCACCTGCAACTGATGCTACTGATGAGGTAAAGAATGTTTTCCTCACTCGGAAGAATCAGTACTCCACGGTTCAGTGTGCTATCTTGTATGGTTTGGAATCGGAGCTTCGGAAAAGGTTTGAGAAACATGACCCACATGATATTGTCCGTGAACTCAAAATGATATTTGAGGCTCACGCGGCAGTTGAGAGTTATGAGGCTTCTGAAAAGTTCTTTAACTGCAAGATGGAAGAGGGCAGCTCCATCAGTGAGCACGTGATTAAGATGTTTGGGCATGCAAGCAAGCTTCAAAGCTTGGGTATAGTGATTTCTAACGCTTTGGGGATTCACCGTGTCCTCCAATCACTACCACCAAGTTACAAGAACTTTGTGATGAACTACAATATGCAAAACATGGACAAGTCGTTGCCAGAACTCTTCTCCATGTTAAAGTCTGCGGAAGTGGAGATCAAAAAAGAGCACCAAGTGTTGATGGTCAATAAGACCACCAAATTCAAGAAGCAAGGCAAGTCTAAGAAAAAGGGAAACTTCAAGAAGGGCGGTAAGAAAGTTACCGTGGCGGCGAAGAAGACCAAGGCTGGGCCTAAGCCTGATACTGAGTGCTTTTACTGCAAGGTAGAAGGTCACTGGAAGCGGAACTTCCCTAAGTACTTGGCGAATTTGAAGAACGGCAACATCAAGAAGAAAGGTATATCCGATATACATGTTATTGATGTGTATCTCACTAGTAGTCGTAGTAGTGCCTGGGTATTTGATATTGGTTCGATTGCTCATATTTATAACTCAAAACAGGTGCTGCAGAATAGACGGAAACTAGCGAAGAACAAGGCGATGATGCTCGTTGGAAATGGATCAAAGGTTGATGTGATCGCAGTCGGCATGCTACCTCTTCATCTACCATCGGGATTAGTTTTATACTTAAATTATTGTTATTTGGTGCATGCGTTGAGCATCAACATTATATATGGATCATGTTTATTGCGAGACGGTTACTTGTTTAAGTTCGAGAATAATGGTTGTTCAATTTATATGAGTAATATGTTTTATGCACATGCACCTTTGATAGATGGTCTATTCTTGTTGAATCTCGATTGTAGTAATACACATATTAATAACGTTGAAGCTAAAAGTTTGAAATCGAGCGATAACATGTGGCATTGTCGTCTTGGTCACATTAGAGTGAAGCGTATGAAGAAACTCTATTCCGATGGACTTCTTGAATCACTTGATTTTGAATCACTTGAAAGATGCGAAGCATGTCTGATGGGTAAAATAACTAAGACTCCATTTTCTGGTATGATGGAGCGAGCTATAGACTTATTGGAAATCATACATACGATGTGTGTGGTCCAATGAGTGTAGCATCGCGCGGTGTTTATCGTTATGTTCTTACTTTCACGGATGACTTGAGTAGATATGGGTATATCTATTTCATGAAACATAAGCCCGAAACTTTCGAGAAGTTTAAGGAATTTCAAAGTGAAGTAGAGAATCAATGTAACAAGAAGATTAAGTTTCTACGATCTGATCATGGAGGTGAATATCTTAGTTACGAGTTTGGCGAGCATTTGAAGAAATTCGGAATACTTTCACCATTGACACCACCGGGAACACCACATCATAATGGTGTGTCCGAACGTCGTAATCAAACTCTCTTAGATATGGTTCATTCTATGATGTCACTTACAGATTTACCGCTATCGTTTTGGGGTTCTGCATTAGAGACAGCTGCATTCACTTTAAATAGGGCACCATCTAAATCCGTTGAAATGACACTGTATGAATTATGGTTTGGGAAGAAACCTAAATTGTCGTTCCTTAAAGTTTGGGGTTGCGAAGCTTATGTAAAGAAGTTACAGCCCGACAAGATTGAACCCAAAGCGGAAAAATGCATCTTCATAGGATACACGAAGGAAACTATTGGGTATACCTTCTATCATAGATCCGAGGGCAAAATCTCCGTTGCCAAGAATGGATCCTTTCTAGAGAAGGAGTTTGTCTCAAAAGAAGTGACTAGAAGGAAAGTAGAACTTGAGAGTAGCGCAGCACCGTAAGTGGTTCCTATGGCGCCTACACCAATAAGAGAGGAATCTAATTATGTTGATCATGAAACTTAGGTTGAAATTACTAAGGAACCTCGCAGGTCAACGAGAACTCGTATCACTCCTAATTGGTATGATCCTGTTATGAGTATCATGTTGGTGGACAACACCGATGACCCTGTGACATATGAGGAAGCGATGATGAGCCCAGATTCCAATAAATGGAAAGAAGCCATGAAATCCGAGATTGGATCCATGTACGAAAACCAAGTATGGACTTTGGTGGACTTACCGGATGGCCGGAATGCTGTCGAGAACAAATGGATTTTCAAGAAGAAAACAAATGCTGATGGTAATGTTACTGTCTATAAAGCTCGACTTGTTGCAAAAGGGTTTCGACAAATTCAAGGAGTTGACTACAATGAGACTTTCTCACCGGTAGCGAAGCTAAAGTCTATGAGGATTTTGTTAGCAATCGCTGCATATTATGATTATAAGATATGGCAGATGGAAGTCAAAACGGTGTTCCTCAATGGAGACATTGATGAAGAGTTGTATATGGTACAACCCAAAAGTTTTGTTGACCCTAAAGATGCTAACAAGGTATGCAAACTTCAACGGTCCATTTATGGATTGAAGCAAGCATCCCGGAGTTGGAATCGATGTTTTGATAAGGTAATCAAAAGTTTTGGTTTTATACAAACTTATGGAGAAGCTTGTATTTACAAGAAAGTGAGTGGGAGCTTTGTAGCATTCCTAGTACTATATGTGGATAACATATTGTTGATTGGGAATGATGTAGACCTTCTTAATAGTGTCAAGGATTATTTGAATAATAGTTTTTCAATGAAAGATCTTGGCGAATAAGCTTACATATTAGTCATAAAGATTTATAGAGATAGATCAAGACGCCTAATATCATTGTCATAGAGTACATATTTGGACAAATTCCTAAAGAGGTTTAGAATGGAAGATAGCAAGAAAGGGTTCTTGCCGATGTTTCCCAATACGACCTTGAGTAAAACTCAAAGTCCTGCTACGGCAGAAGATAGAGAAAGGATGAGTAAGACTAACTATACCTCAGCCATAGGATCTATCATGTATGCCATGCTATGTACTAGACCCGACATTGCATATGTTGTTAGTTTGACTAGCAGATATCAAAGTGATCCAGTAGTGGATCATTGGACAGCGGTCAAAAACATCCTTAAGTACTTGAGAATAACTAAGGATATGGTTCTTTCTTATGGAGGTGATGAACAACTCGTTGTTAATGGTTACATCGTTGCTAGTTGGAACACCGATCCGGATGATTCTAAATCTCAATCTGGATACGTATTTACTTTGAATGGTGCAACAGTTAGCTAGAGGAGTGCAAAGAAAAGCATTATGGTGAGATCTTCAACTGAATCGAAATACATAGCTGCTTCAGAGGCTTCACAAGAGGCGATATGGATGAAGGAGTTCATTACAGAGCTCGGTGTGGTTCCCATTGTGCTGGACCCAGTGTCTATCTATTGTGATAACATGGGCGCCATAGCCAATGCGTAAGAACCAATGTCACACAAGAAGCTGAAGCATATCAAGCTGCGTTTTCACGCTATTAGAGAGCATGTCCAAGATGGTGACATAAAAATTTGCAAAGTACACACAGATCTAAATGTGGCAGATCCGTTGACTAAACCTCTCCCGAGGGCAAAACATGACCAGCACCAACCCGCCATGGGTGTTCGGTATATTACCATGTAATCTAGATTAGTTGACTCTAGTGCAAGTGGGAGACTGTTGGAGATATGCCCTAAAGGCAATAATAAAAGTGGTTATTATTATATCTTTGTGTTTATGATAAATGTTTGCATTCGTGCTATAATAGTATTAACCGGAAACATTAATACTTGTGTGATTTGTAAACTAAATTAGAGTCCCTGGTAAAGCCTCTTTGTAATACTAGCTTGGTGGTTAATAGATGATCGTGGTTTCCCGATCATGAACATTGTGATGTTGTTAACAACAAGATCATATCATTAGTAGAATGGTATGATGGACATACTCCTATAGAAAAGCGTAGCATAAAGATCAAGTCATTTCAATAGTTCGTTTGCTATAAGCTTTTTGATACATAGTAACCTAATTCCTTCGACCATGATATCATGCTAATCACCATCACTGGAAGTATGCTTTGATGACATCAAACACCACACCGTAACTGGGTGGCTATAAAGGTGGCATTGAGTGTTCTAAAAGTATGTGTTGAGGCACATGGATCAAGAGTGGGATTTTTTCATCCATATGACAGATAGATAAACTCTGGGCCCTCTCGGTGGAGTGTCATATAATTAGCTTGCAAGCATGTGACTGGCTCACAAGGGATCACATATCACGGGAATGAGAAAAAAGTACTTATCGGTAACGAGGTTGAACTAGGTATGTAGAGATACCGACGATCAAACCTCGGATAAGTAAACTATCGCGAGACAAAGGGAAATTGGTATCGTATGTAAGTGGTTCATTCGATCGCAAAGTAATCATAGAAATATGTGGGAGCCATATGAATTTCCAGATTCCTCTATTGGTTATTGATCGGAGAAGTGTCTCAATCATGTTCGCGTAATTCACGAACCGTAGGGAGACACACTTAAGGATTCAATGTTGTTTAGTAGTTATGGAATGATGAGTAAGATACCGAATGTTGTTCGGAGTCTCGGATGGGATCCGGTATATCACGAGGAGATCCAGAATGGTCCGGAGAATAAGATTCATATAAGGAAAGTCCTGTTTCGGAGTTGGGGAATGATTCCGGTGTTTTCACCGGAAATGTTCTATAAGGGTCCTAAGGTCCCAAGACCGGAGGGGAAGGGTACATGAATGTGTCATGATAATATGGAATGGTTGCATCATGTACTAGGTCACTTGGCTGGGCAAAATAAAGGGAGAAATCAAATCCTGGTTTGAAAGTCAAATGCCAATTTGAAAAAGTCAAACAGCAAGTTTGCTTGGTGGAAGGAGAGTAGGAAACCTACTTGGGGAGGAGTTCCCCTCCCTCCACCCGCCGCCCAAGGAGGCCGAGTTGTGGGAGGACACCCTCCTCCCAACCGACCACCCTCCACCTATATAAGGAGGGGTAGGGCGCCCCTACCTCTCACACCCAAAACCCTAGCCCTAGCCGCAGGCCTCCTCCAAGTCGCCGCCGCCACCTAGGGTTCCTCCAACTCGCCGAGTTGGGGCTTCCCCAAGCCCTAGCCGCCGGCCAAGCTCCCCCTTGGTGCTTCTAAACCCTAGATCGCCAAGGCACCTCTCTTGCTCCACCATACTGCCCGCTTAGGCGAAGCCTGCGAGATCTCCTCTACTTCCCGATCACGTCGTTGCGGAATCGCGAGGAGAGTGCTACAACCTCCGCTGCCTGCTGGAACAAGGGAGAGGAAGGTCTTCATCGAGTACCGAACGTGTGACCGACTGCGGAAGCGCTACCTAGGGAAGGTGTAGCCCACCTGCCCGGCTCCCGACTCCGCCCCTTCGCCTATATCTTCCCTACAGAACCCTAAGGCTAGGGGAGCGACCACAGACAATTTTATGCCGCCTCTGGGGGCGGAAAACACCGAGAGAGAAAGATCTCTCCGGTAGACAGGTTTCTACTGGGGGAATTCCTACCCGAAGAGGGGAGACTGTCGCCATCAACATCATCATCAAGCTAGGCTTCATCGGGATCATCATCATCCACACCATCATCTCCACCAGCACCATCATCACCACTCCGTCCCGCTGTAAAAATTGTGTTGAATATTGCTTAGTTCATTAGGGGAAACCTTCTCGGTGTTAATTACTATTGTAGTTGATGCTTGTGAGTGGAACCATATATTGTTTATGTTCAGATTTTTATCCATTACCATATCATCTTTGATCTTGATCCATATGATGTCTTGTGAGTAGTTCGTTGTGTTCTTGAGGACATGAGATAATTCATGTTGTTAGTAGTGGATTTTTGTTGAGTTATTATTCAATGGTTTAGTATTTAATTTGTGGTTCTATTCTTCTAGTGGTGTCATGTGAACGTCGACTACATGATACTTTACCATTTATGGGCCTAGGGGAATGCATTGTGTATTTGGCTACTAATTATGGGGTTGCCGGAGTGACAGAAACCTAAACCCCCGTTAGGACACCTTTGCACAAGGGAGTGTAGGATCTCAGAGTTTAAGGCCGTGGTTAGATTTATATCTTAATTACTTTCCTGTAGTTCGGATGTTTGCAGGGGGTTTAATCACAAGTATGTATTAGTCCAAGTAAGGTCGGTACATTAGCACAGGTTCACCCACACAACACTTACAAACACCAAATAAGAGTACTCAGCTATTTGAAGCGAAAGCACTTTACAGAATTCCCATGTGTCCTCGAGAATGTTTGGTCCTTATAAGTATTTCCACCGGCTTGTCCTTTGCTAAGAAAGGATTGGGCCACTTGCTCCGTTTGTCCATTGTCTTTATTACTTGCTCCTTGTTTTGTTGCCTTATCACAAAACCACTAAAAATCTGTTTGCTAAGTATTCACAGGGATTTCCTGCTCCATACCACTATTCAGCACCTTCTGCTCCTCGTTGGGATTGACACTCCTATTTATTGAAAGTACTACGATACACCCCCTATACTTGTGGGTCATCAAGACTATTTTCTGGAGCCGTTGCCGGGGAGTGAAGCGCTATCGAAGAGTGGAACTGGTAAGGGAAACTTTTACTGTGAGTATTGCTCTTGTTACTGCTTGTTACTTTGTTTCCAATATGGATAACCCACTTGGTTTTCTATTTGGGAAAACTACTACCACTGCTAGGGTAGTAGATGAACCACCACCTGTTGAGATAGATCCTTTTAAGATACCTACAAGTATTGTTAATCGTGTTATGGATAATTATTATTTATGGGATGGAACAGTCCATCCTGATGATCACTTGCTTTTTATCCATGAATTATGCAGGTTGTTTAAGTGTGCAGGTATCACAACTATAACGTCCCAGCATTACATCTTAGAAATAAGTTGAACCCAGATGTGTGCATTGCATTCATGCATAGAAAATCCGAATAATTTTCGCGCTTTTAAACAAAACTCGTCAAAGTGATTTAATCTTCTCTCAACTTGATGGAATTGTTGATCATCAAGTTGACTGCGATAAGTTTCAATATGACCTTTGCTAAAACCTTATTTTGGGTAAGGGAGATTTGATCTAAGGGTAGATCAAATGTAATATAAGTTAAACCCTAATACATTATGATTTATATTTGATCCTTAAGGGATCATACCATAATATTCAGCACAACAACTCATAAGTGCCAAGTTAAGATTACAACTAAAGTAATATAAATGTAATGACTAATCCTGACCTATCTTATTCTTATCTATTCTTACTATGAGTATCATAGTAATATCTAACTTTAACTCTTCAATGAGTTTGAGTTGGAAAGAGACTAAGTCAAGATCATTCACCATATATCTTTCTTTCCATATCAATCTTTATGGAACCTATCTTAATATCTGTTGTTCATCAATGTTGAGTAATCAACCATTGATTCACAGATTCTTTAACTATCAATACTTGATCTACTACTTCTTGATATTATCATAGCATCTACTTAAATCTCATAAAGAGGGCATAGTCCATGAACAACCCTTAATTCCATATGAGATACTAAGAAGATAATTTCAATACAATTGAAAAGTAGTATTGATGAAGCCTTGATTAGCCAATTGGAAACCTAAGCTATAAATGATTAAAGGATTATAATGATCATGCCTTACTCACCAGGATTGTCTACCTATATCTAGTATAAGTGATATTGGTGGGTAGAACATGATTGAAACCCTATTAGAGATATATTAGTGATAGATGATTAAGGAAGATTATGAGTGGAGTTTGAAGGAACTACTTGTTGGATGGAAGGTTATCAACAGTAGAGTGGTGGATATAACCTAGTATGGATATGAGGAAACTATAAAAGCTTCAATGTCAAGCTCATTGGATTTATCAATGAGTTTAGAAGAATAATAGGTGAATAAGAATATTTTTTGTGAAGTAAAGCTCATCATGTTAATCATGATGATAGACAGGAAGAAGTAGTATATCTAGGAAAGGAATTCCTTATTTAGAAGTCTAGAATGATGAATTATGGAAAATAGACATTCTTGGTAAACAACCAACTCTAAATCTCAAACCAAACATAATATCCATTTCAGGTTATTGATTCCTCATCTTATATCTATATCACTTAATAGGAATATTTTCTTATAGCAAATTACATAAGCACGTCTCTGACAATTCCAATTATCATAATTATATGTGCTTAAGAGTATCTTTATCAATTCTTCTCCATAAAATATTTTACATGTAACTTTCTATTTTAAAGGGTGATGTCATCAAATATCACAAACAGAAGACAATATGCTTAGTTATTAAATCTTTTCTCACATCAACAAAAGAATCTAGGTATATTAAAAACCCTAAACCCTAGGGTAAATATTTACAATTCAAACCCTAAACCCCTATGTTTATCATAATAGAATATATACATTGCCATTTTCCAAGTCAATGGAAGTAGTAATAACCATATTAATTTCTTTTGTATTTCATGCATCGAATAATGATATAGGATCATTATACATATAAAAAATTCTATTCAAACTATGAGCCAACTAGAGTTAAGTTTTATAAACAAATAAGAAAATATCATATAATAAAGCCATGGTTTAATGTAGAAAGAAAAATTAATAATAAGGGCTTCTACATAATATAAAAAGGGTTATGATAGAAAACAAATAAAGAAATAATACCATTATATGACAAACTCATAAAAGAACCTTAATATACTTTATTAATGCTGCAATCACTCAGCAAATCAATTCTATAAGGACAATTCAAATCAAATAAGGAAAATTCAAATCTGAAAGTAAAACAAAAAATAGAAAAAGGGAAAACAAATAAAAAACGAATCTTGGTTGTGTCCCAACTTCTCTTTGCTTACCTGTCGCCCAAGTGCAGCACACAAAAGCCCAACAGCCAGCCCAGATCACCCCCTTTTGTGACTGATAGGTGGGACTAGGAAGGGACTGCGGGTTGAGAGGAAAGAAACGCCAGGGGTTTTCTGCAAAATTGACTTTGTCATCTACCTCGCCATCGGAAGCATTTCATTGGCCGGAGTTCCACGATCGATCGGCCAGCAATGATGCGTCGCCGTCTCAGGAGGAGAGCAGATAAGATCGCCGCGTCCTCCTCTATCCTCTCATACCGATCTCATCTTCAATCTCGCTCTCCAGACCCATCTTCCCTCCTCACCTGAAACCCTAGTTCGTTGAAGTTCGTCGTTCTGGTCAGGTCCGACCACCCCTCGCCTCGTGGTAGCCACTGTTGGACGTGCCATCGTGGTCTTACTCACCTAGGACCAAGCACGGAAGCCCGCACGCCGGGAATCATGTGAAATCAAGCATTCCTTTCATCGGCCGCCGTGGCCATTATTGTCGATTTGCCGTCGTCACGCCTTCCCAAGTCTCGTCTACCTCTCTATCGTCATCAGGGTAAGCTTACGCATCTCTGTACCCTAATTTCGCTTGCTGATTCTCACCGTAGACCTTGTTTCGTTGAGCACCACCGTTGGCCGCCATAGAAGCTCATTGCCGGTGTATTTCCGGTGACCACTAGGTAGCGGCGTTACCACCAATAGGTTCGCCTTGGTTCCCTCTGTCCAATAGCATCGACCTTGTTCACCAGAGCACAGTGGTTCGCCGCTGGCGACCATCCTCTGGTGGTGGAGGCCAGGCTGATGTTAGCATGACATCATGCTGGTGTCATCCTGCCATCCCAGCGCGGTTTGACCTGGTCTTTGTCTCACGTGGCATATGATGTGGCCTTGGGCCCATATGTCATTGTCTAGGAGTCGAGGCAGGGTCAGTAACAAATACATTTACTAACCTGAGAGCTGAGGTGGACATAGGCCCACTAGTCAGTGACTTGGGCTAGGTGTGGGTGCGGTGTAAAAAGTTATTTCCTGCTTAAGAAATAAATAAAATGTTATAATCTCAATTATTAATATTCCAGAAATCAAATAAATGATTAAATCTTGTTTAATTAATAACTTTTGATTTATAATTCGGAAAAATGTGTATAATATATGAAAAAATTTAGGAAAATAAAATCTACAACTTAAAATTATTATCAAATATTATTATGATGATTATTTAAATAATTATGGTTTAATAAGGATTTTAAAAGAAATCAAACTTTGATAATTCATATTCCAATAATGGTAAATGTTAAAAATATGAATAAAATACCAAAAATCTTAGAAAAATAAGAATTATAATTTAAAACTATAATCATGCATTATTATTTCACTTACTTAAATATTTATTATTTATTAAGTATTTTTAAAGTATTAAATCTTATAAAAATCATATTTTATTATTTATAAATCATAAAAATAAATATAATATACCAAAATGATCACAAAAATAATATCTACATGTTAAAAATATAATATTTCACTATTGAGTTAAATAAAAAATTAGATACTCTAATAACTTGAATTGAAACCTATTCCCTTAGTTTAAAATTCATATGAGGGTAAATAAAATTTGTTAATATTTCTAAAATTAGTCAATCAAGTCTAATAAATAAGTATTAGTCTTGAATATTAATAATAAGTAATAATGATTCAAAACATTAGAAATACTATTATATTGAATTATCCTTCTACTATATGAATAAATTATATTTTAAAAATATCTTTAATTATAAAATCTTCAAGAATGATATATCAATCAAATACAACCTTATAATGGACTAAATCCAAAGATAATTCATGAGTAGTAACTAGTACTATTTATTTATCCACAAACCATAATCATACCTTTATAAGGAAACAAGAAATCTTGTTCCACTACAAAATTAAGAGACCACTACTTAAATAGAAGAATAACCATTCTTAAGTAACCTTAAGGCAACATTACCAAGTACACCAGGTACAAAGATTATAAGAATTATACTTTCAAACTATCTTTGTTTTAAAGTTAACTTTAGTCTACAAGAATCTAAATATAACACTATAAACATTGTTATATGTTTTATAATTAACTTTGGTCTGAAAAGGTTTAGTTATAAAGCATCTCAAGCCCAAACTATTCAAGCAAACACAAATAACATCGACCACCACTAATTAACCACAAAGATTGTTTAAACCTTATAAAAGGAATCTTTTCTTCAAAAGTTATTCGTTTTGCCACTTCAGACAATATATGACAAATAATCAAGATCACATTACTTCATACTTCACTTGTATACTTAGGATCAATAACACTTAAGATCTTTATAAGTGACTTTACTTGTAAAGTAAAGTTTGAAGATAAACAATTAAAGTGTAAACAATCTTGAATAGCATTTCATAGGTGTATATTTTATTGCTGCATAAATATGTGTTATTCACACACACTCACAAGCCCTAATAAGAAGCACAAGTGTGAAACTTATCTAAAAGGATAACACATTCTAAGTAACCATTTCCGGAATCCAAACCCTAGAACAACGTTATCCCTGGGATTCACGTTCATACAAGTGCATCACATTACTTATGCGTAGAGCATATTGCTTCTTTAAACATTAGTCCTTACCGGACCAATGGTGCTGATTTCATATATTGGATCTTATATTATCTTGAAGATCGTGAGTGCATAATCTTGCAATCACAAAAGGCAAGTTCACACTTGCTCATGTCCTTCGATTATTTTCTATAAAGTATTTTACAAATCCAATGTGGACATCACCTGCATTTAAAAAAGATCTGAAAACACTATTTTCATAATAATGTGATTATAGGTTATTACCATGAGGTAATAACTTACTATAAAAGTTCCGGTGGTAAAGGAACATAATATCTAGGACTTAACAACCAATGTCGCCAGTGATTCTTGCGCCGTATATTATGCGTTAACCATGAGATTTGGAATGGGACGGAGAAGTCAGCTGTATCCTTTTCCTCTTGTATGGAGGCAAGACGACTTTAACGTGACGTTGTGATTCCTTGTGCGGATCCAACATATGGGTGGGCACCCTTACGCCCCACACTTTTGGTGTCTAGATTATCTAGTGGTGTTTAGGGATATAGTCATGTAAATGGTACTATTCCGGGCATCACTAGGTCATAGAGTCTTCGGGAACTCATCAGGGTTTTAGCCTGCCCGAAAGGGGGCTTAACAAAGATGAGCCAGTCTGAAGGATCGTGCAGACATATGAGGTCGCAGAGAGGGCAGTGATTGGCTTGGACCAATTACTGGGCCCCACAACATGGAATTGTGGACGGGTAAGCTGCTAGGTTGTGCAACAAGGAGTTGATCTCTCATGGGAAAAGTAACGCACCTCTACAGAGTGTAAGAACTGCAACTTGTCACTACCTGTTCCGGGAAGGAGCTGCTAACACGGCGGGAAAGGAACTCCATGAAAGTTCTGGTAAACCCGTGAAGGCTGACAGACATAGTTTTTCAGAATAAAAGCAACCTTTGAAGAAATGTTTTACGAAAACTTGCATTGCCTACGACCTATGGTCTGTGGCTGTAGTTATAGTGCATCAAACACTCCTTTTTTAGTGCATTTGCTGAGTACGCTCGTACTCAACATATCTTCTTAACCCTTGCTAGATTATAAAGCCGGGATAAACAACATCTACATCAAGTTAAGCCCCAGGACTCATCATCCAAAGCTAAAGCTCTTCAATGAAGTCAAGGAAGTCAATATATACATCAACACAAGTGAAGATGAAGTTACTGATTAGATAGGAATATAATATCTAGCCAAAGAACCTAATTCTGTAGTGTATTGCAATAGCAGCAATGCCAACCCCTTAGTTAAAATACTAGTCTTAATAGTATAATAGTTCTTGCATTATTTATCTTTGATTCTTCTCCGTAAGAAGTTCTTTCTCTCTCTTTAACCTAGAGTGTTCTTTGTATATTGTGTAAAGAGTGAGTTGTAACCTTTAGCCATGTATTGGACCCGCCGTGTTTCTGTTGTGCCATTCTGAGGGATGTAATACTATTGAACGGTGTTTCATTGGTGTTATGTCAACGACTATAGTATACTACAGCATGCAGTGGTATGCTGGGTCACCGCAACAACTGAACAGGTGAAGAAGAAGTTACTCTCCATATCCTTGAAAGGGAGAGCTGAAGAATGGTATAAGCTGCTGAAGAATGGACAATCCATTGAATGGGAGGAGATGGCATCTCTCTTTTACTCTAAATTTTATCCTCCTAGTGAGATTCATAAGGATAGAAATATTATATATAATTTTGGCCTCTTGATGGAGAAAGTACAGCTCAAGATTGGGGGAGACTGAAGTTACTAATGCTTAAATGTCCTATTCATGAACTCCCTAACAATATTATTCTCAATAACTTTTATGCTAGGCTTTCTCATCATGATAAAGATTTACTGGATGCTTCTTGTGCTGGATCATTCACACGTATGAAGGAAGAAGCTAAATGGGACCTCTTAGACCATATTCAAGAGAACACTGAAGCTTGGGAGAATGACAAAGGAAGAAAGTCAGGTATAAACTATGATTATGACTGCATTAAATCTTTTATGGGAACTGATGAATTCCGTGATATTAGCAATGAGTTTGGTCTTGATTCCCAAAGTATTGCCAACTGTTTTAAGGCCTTTGACTCTTACATCGAAATTCCCAAGAAGAAGTGGAATAAGTACCATGCTCTGTATAAATATGTTGTTAGTCATGTTCCTATTAGAAGTACTCAAGTTTGTACTACTAATCATATTATGCCTGAACCTCATGTTGAGAAAATGCCTTTCCCATCTAAGGTAAAGGAGTATCCTATGATCATTAGTGCAAATAATAAAGGTACAATGAAAACTATGGAGCCTGGTAAGCAATTGAATGTTGAACCTGTGGTAGATATTGTGAAAGATCTTGTCACTAGAAATATAGAGGATGAGCATATTGTCTTCTATGAAGACGCTTCTAATATTATCTCTCATTCTAGTAACGCTAGAAAAGCTAGTGTGCCTGTGCTTTCTGTTAAAATTGGTGATAATTGCTACTATGGTTTATGTGATATTGGTGCTAGTTCTAGTGCTATTCCTTATGAGCTTTACAGGGAAATTATGCATGAGATTGGTCCTTGTGAGCTTGAGGACATTGATGTGGTTATCCACCTTTCTAATAAGGAAACTATTTGCCCCATTGGCATTGTAAGAGATGTGGAGGTTCTCTGTGGTAAGATTAAGTATCCTGCTGATTTTCTAGTGCTTAATTCAGCAGCTAGCAAAACTTGTCCTATCATTTTTGGTAGACCTTTCTTGAACACTTGTGGAGCTATTATTGATTGTAAGAAGGAAAAGGTTTTGACTAAGTTTGATGGAGATTCTTATGAGTTTAACTTTTCCAAGTTTGCTAAAGCTCCTTGTGAAAATAGCTTGCCTAATAAAGATTTCAGGATGGAACAACTTGCTTCTATTGATCCAGTCTATGACCTTGGACATCTTTTTAGTGACTGTAAGTATGCTTATTATAATGATAAAGTCGTTGCCAGTGATAGTTATATTGTCAACTTTATTCAAAGTGCTACTGAAAGTTATTTTGAGAGAGGGAAACATGGTTTTATGCATCTTAATGATGTTAAGTTTCCCCGTTTTATGCTGAAAGCTTTGAAGTTGCATTTGTTTTGTCTTCCTATGCTAGTGGCTTTTTGTTTCAACAATTCGTTTTCTCATGACACCCCATGCATAGGAAGTGGGTTAGACTCAAGTGTGTTGGTTATTTGCTTCTTGATGCTCTATTTCATTTCAAATATATATATCCTATGTGAGCATCTTTGAAAGTTTTAAGCCTAACTTAAAGGCATTAAAGAAAAGTACTTGTTGGGAGATAACCCAAGAGTTTTGTCGAGTCTTGGAAGTTATTACCTCAGTAACAACCGCTCCTTATCCTTTTGTTTTGGTTTTTGTGTCAAGTTCAACTACTTTTGTGAAGTAGACGAGTTGTGAAAAGTGGCTGTCCTGAGACAGATTTTTGTGTTGTATTGTAAAAAATTCATGAGGAAGCTCAGTACTTCGGATGGAGCTTCATTTTTATGAGATTGTTCTCTAGGTTGTTACCCAACTTTCATCAGTTTTGCACCTTTTGATTTGAGCAACATAAGGTTTTTGAAAAAAATCAATCTTTACCTGCTGGTCGGTTTTGACAGATTTCTGCCATCATTTACATTTGCCTCTTACAGAAGCTTTTGTTTTGATGGGTTTTCAGTTCAAGTGTGTACCCAAAGATTTATTGTTTTTGCTTACACTAATGTTATCATTGAGTTTGTGCAAGGGTTTTGTATGAAGGAAATTTTCAGGAGAAGGAGAAAAGGAATCTGCAGAGTTCGTCTTTGAATAGGTAAAAGTGGTGAAAACAGAAGGTTCGTGAAACCCCAATATTTTTATAATATTGATGTTTTACTACATAAGGCGAGTTAGGAGACAGAACATAGGAGGAACCGGAGGTCGGGGTGGCCAAACCCACCCCAGGCACGGGCCCAGCCTGGCCGTGCCTGGAGGGGGTGTGCCACCCCCAAACTTCGTCTCTGCCTTGTTTCCGTGTCAGTACCTTCCTTATGCCTTGAAACTTCGTAATATATAACCCCCCGGATCCCCCGAGGTTCGTGCATCGTGTTCTCGTCGTGTTTTCGTTTCAATCTGTTTCTGTTAGGAAATCTTCTCAAGTTTAGAGCACCATGGTCTCCGCCAACGATAAAGGCAATAAGCCCGAGGAAGAAGAACCTCAAGTCCCCAAGGAGGAGGAGATTTCGGTAGGGTATGAAGGTGACATGGAGGAGGGCAAGCAACCGGACACTTGCGCTACCGTCGCAAGCATTGGATTGGTAGCAAAACCCACCAAGCTTAAGAGGACATCACAAATGTCTACAGGAGGGAAACCTCCGCGTCATATTCTCGCTCCGCGGACACTTACTCCTTGTCCCACTCGTTCTAACCATGCAGGAAAAGAACACTCTAAGAAGCAAGAGTGGAGGAAGAATAATAAGGATTGTAACTCTCGGTCCGATATGATTATGAACCGCATTGAGCAAAACTCGGAGTTGATTCGTACTCTAACCTTTGAGATTGAGGAGTTAAGGAAGCTGATTGAAGATCTTATCAAGAGAACACCACCACCACCGAAGGAGTAATTCATCATCAGGTTTGGCATCCCCTTGGCTTGTTCTAAGCTTGGGGGAGTGCCGCGGTATCACCACCATTATCTTTTATCTTTTATTTTTTACCTTTTTAGTGGATTCATATATGTGGTAGAAGGGTTATCTTATAGTCTGGTTAGCATGTGGAAGTATCTCTCCTTTAGTTGATTATCTATGTATCCCTTGGTGTGAGTGACTTTATTGAATATTAATGAGAAGTCTCATATTTTACTTTTTGCACTTCTTATTTTAGTTTGCAATCTCTATTATATGACAGATCTTGTTGATCAGTATTGGCATCACTTTGGGGATCATCAAGTGGATCTAAATTGGTTTTGGCAAACCGAGTTCTGGTCAGTAGCATTACTTTGAAAGAGAAAAAGAGAAAAAGATTACAGGTATTTTGTATCATTTGTTTTCTTTCTTGTTGGCTCATAAGCTTAGTATTCTATATTTGCTTGTTTCTTCCAACTCTCTTGCTTGCTACCCAGCCTTGCTAGCCAAAAACCTGTTTTGAGAAGGCATACTTCTCATGTTTCCAAATCCCTTTGAACCAAAACCTGTGCCACTTGTGTCCACCATATCTACCTAGTAGCTTTTGCTATTCCAATAAAATTCTCAAGATTCATCTATTTTTTGAATTAAAAAGTATTTTGTTATGTGAAAACTAGTTAGTAAAGCTCTCACGAACTTGACGACACACTTTATTTCTTGCCCCTAATAGACTTGAACCATTGTGCCATCAAAGTTGTATATGCTTGCATCTATACGTTGGAATTAGCAAAACTGTGTTGTCACGGGGAACGTTTTCAACATTGCACTTGTACTCTGTACACAGTTGATATCGTGCTCTTTTGTCTATGGATGTCAACAGTGTGAAATAAAGAGGGAACTTGTAAGTCCATGGGGGTATGTATTTTGTGTTAGAGAAACGTCCGGGCCGCTAGCCTAAGCCATGCCTAATCATGGTGGAAACTTGCAACATCACCATAGTGAGCTATCTATGAAGCATCCTCAATAAAAAGCTATGCACATAGTAAATAAAAAGATCACTGAGATGCTCATTGTCTGCTTGCCTTGTCATTTTGGATATGGGAAAGCTCCTGTACCATGTGCAAGGGGTACCCCGTTGGCGGTTCTCTATGATACACATGTACTTACAATGACAAGAACTTACCTGTGACCAAAGTTGAGTAGCATGAGGATTGGCCCTCATATTAAAGGGACATGAGATTGTCAACTTATATTTCGTCAAGCATATACTCCATCTTTGTGCACTTTAACCTTAATCATCTCAAGATGCCTATGATAGGGGCAATGAGGGCTCAAAGCTAGTAAGTACCATAATCTTTTGGAAGCTCTTTATGACTTGTAATCCCCGCTTCCCTCTATAAAGGGACCTTTCTCCCACTTCCAAGTTGAGTCAGTAAACCTACTTCCTCTCTTTCTCCAGCAAGCATTTGAGTTGTTGTGTTTCAAGCATTCATATGGTGATTTATTCAATCATGTTCTTTATCTTCCTTGTTTGCACAAAACTCTTATCTATTGAGTATTACTTTGAAAGCCTTCATTGAAAAACCTTTTTGAGCAAAGAGTGCTCCTGTTATAAAACTTCTACAAAAAGCTTTTGTGAAAATGTTTGCCAGGTGTTTTCTGACCAAGAACAAGTTTTCCAATTCCAATTATGATTTATCTTTATGCATCTCTTTTGTGACTGTTGAACTTGGTTACAAGCTAAGTTATATAATGGTGAGTTGCCTTCTTCTATGAGTTGTGAAATGGTAAGTGTCATGCTTCTTGTTCGTATTATTTTATCGACACCTCACTCCAAGCCTGGCCCGCACCTAGGCAGGGTGTGGGCCCTCCGGGCACCCCCTGCCTCGCCTCCTCGCCTATAAGAGGCCCCCGATGCAGAAACCCTAGGCACCCGATAAAAAACTCCACGAAATCGTCTGTAGCCGCTGCCACCATCATCCCTAGATCGGGGGGATCTGAAGTTCTTCCTGGCACCCTGCTGTAGGGGAGACCATCCCGGAGGCCTTCTTCTCCGATATGATGCGTGAGTAGTTCCACCTTGGACTACGGGTCCATGTAGTAGCTAGATGGTTGTATCTCCTCCTTGTGCTTTCATGTATAGATCTTGTGAGCTCCGTTCATGATCAAGATCTAATCTATTTGTAATAATGCATGTTGTGTTTGCGGGGATCCGATGGATATTGAGATTATTATGTCAGATTGATTAATGGTTTTGTCTTATGATTCTATCATGTCTGTGTTGTTTGTGATCTTGCATGCTCTCCGTTGTTAGTAGCTATCTTGGCCAAGTAGTTGCTAGTGACTCCAAGAGGGGGTATTTATGCTCGATAGTGGGTTCATGCCTCTAGTTTCCAAGGGAAGTGACAGAAATCTCTTCGGTTGTAGATGTGTTGTTGTTACTAGGGATAAAACAACGGCCTCTTGTTCATGGAACAAGTGGATTGTTTACCTTACACACTTTGCTTAAAGCAGTTGTCGGTTGCTTGCAACTTAATACTGGAGGGGGGTCGGATGATAACCTGAAGCTGGACTTCTAGTCATAGATGCAGTTGGATGGCGGTCTATGTATCTTGTTGTATTGCCCAATCGAATCTCATAGGATCTTGTTGTCTGGTATTACATTGTTTTTCCTTGCTCGGTTCCTATCAATTTCCCTGCTGTGATTTGTTTACCCTTCATGCCACGTTGTTTATCTAAGGAGAGCACCTCTAGTGATCTATGGACCCCGGTCCAATCTTTACCATTGATACATCTTCCACTATTAATTGTTTACTTGTTGCGAACCACCATCACTTTCCACACCATATGTTTAATCCTTTGTTACAGCAAACCGGTGAGCTTGACAACCTCACTGATTCGTTGGGGCAAAGTCTTGAGTTTGTGTTGTGCAGGTTTCCACGTTGCTCGCAACACCTGTGTGAAGTTTCCTTCCTCCTACTGGTTCGATAACCTCGGTTTCTTACTGAGGGAAAACTTGCTGCTGTGCTGCTTCACACCTTGCTCTTGGGGTTTCCCGACGAAGCGCTCCTAAAACTCAGCGCTGCATCAAGCTTTTTCTGGCGCCGTTGCCAGGGAGGCTAAGGACGTCTTCACAAGGCGAGTCCTCCACTTCCTTTCTCTTTAATTTGTTTTTAATTTGCTTAGTTTGTTTTGTTTGGTTTTGTTTGCCTCTTGTTTTCAAAAAACCCAAAAATAATAATTTAGTTTGGTTTGCTTTCTCTATTCAAAAACACAAAAAAAATAGTTCCTACTCTAGTTGCCACCTTGCTCTAGCTCACCATGTTGTTCCCCATGTTTGCCCTGAAGGGTCTTGCAATAGGTAGTGGCTCCATAATTGGGAAAGATAATATTGAAGAATTCTTTAATCATGTTAGAAAGCATGAGGATATTGAGGATAGATCTATGGCAAAACTTGCTCCTAATTATGAGATTGTTGTAGCTTCTTTAGTTCATATGTTGGAGGCTAGGTTTGTTAGCCTTAACCCCATGATACAATTTTTGTTCCTAAAACTAAAAGAAGAAAAGAATGCTGAAAAGAGAGAATTCATTCTTGAAACTTTACTAAAAGAGTTCCATGATGTTGCTAGGGAATCCAAAAAGGTATTTGAGCATTTCAATATGCTAGGCTCAAGTGTAGATGTTGTGGGTACTTCTGATAAAACTAAGCCTAGAAAGGAATTTAAGATACCCATACCCTTTAAGATTGTTGGAATGCATGAAGCCTCTGAAAAGAATTTTGATTGGATTGCTCCTGAAAATCTTTTTGATGAAAGCAGTAAACCAAAGAGAGATGAGAAGAGATCCTCCAAAACACATTTGGATGAGATACCTTTCATAGTTGAAGACTTTGCAAGTATTGATCTAAATTCTTCATTTGAAAATACTTGATTCTTCTTACTTCTTGTGCCTAACTTAAAGACGTTAAAGAAAAGTATTTGTTGGAAGATAACCCAATAGTTTCCTTGAGTCTTGGAAGTTATTACTTCAGTAATGACCTCTCCTTATCCTTTTTGTTTGATTTTTGTGCCAAGAATGACCTCTAATGAGAGGGAAGTAAGATTTGGGGAGTTGTTGTCCCGAAACAGATTTCTGTCCTCCACCATAAAAATTAGTGAGGAGTCTGTGTAAGTCGGATTGAGCTGAACATTTACGAATAAATCCCCCAGTATGTTATCTAACTTTCATTAGTTCAACACTTTTATTTGAGCAACCGAAGATTTTCGATAAAAATTGTTTCTACCCGCTGGTCTGTTTTGACTGATTTGTGCCATTATTTGCATTTGCTTCTTATTGATTCCTTTTTTAGTTCTCTTTTGGGTAATTGAGTTTTTTGAAGGAGTTACTACAGTAGCTTGTGTTTTTAGTGAAAATTCTTGCTTTTCCAAAGCTTTGACTAAAGGTCTATTATCTTTTGAATACACTAATGTTGCTAATGAAGATTATGTGAAGTTTTGTATGAAGGAAAAATTTCAGGTGTAGAGAGAGAATGATGTAATGAGATGAAGAATTGACAAAAGCTCAAGCTTGGGGATTCCACCATGGTGTCACCCCAAGAAATATACAAGAGGTACAAGCGTCAAATCTTGGGATGCCCAAGGCATCCCTTCTTCATCAATAAAAAAACCCAGGTCTGTCTAGACACTTTGTTTTATTGTTTCATGCACTGTTGTGTTGTTCTTGGAGCGTCTTAGTTTTCGTTTGTTTAGTTTGCTTGAATAAAGTAGTTTGGACCCCCGTTCTCGTTGTGTTGTTTCAAATAAGTAAATTGGTGTTGGAAAGGAGTAGGAAGTTCCTTCTTGAAAGTGCACGAGGAGCTTGCATTGGCTGTGACTTAGACTTTAGCATGACATGCTAGGTGTTGTTTTGACCTTATGCTTAGTGATTATTTTTGTAGCATGTCTTGTTCCAAACAATTGGGATTTCTTAGTGTGCCTTGAAGAAATTATGCGTTGTTTTAGCATGCAAAATCATAGTATTGTGGTATTCTCCTTTGATGCTTTGTTTGGGTTGACTTGGCACATGCTCACACCATGTTATGACTATGACAAGTCACCTTAGCCACTATGATCATTTAGTCCTTAACTTGTAGTACCACTCTATGCTTTGATTAGTAATGTTTTGTCGCTCTGCATGATTATGGCCATTATTGCTTTATTAGTTGGTTGCTCCCAGTCTTTTGCTAGCCTCCACTTGTATGAGTAATCTCTACTCATGCTTCCAACTCCCAAGAAACCAAGTTATTCCAAAGTGTCCACTATAAATTCCTATGCATGGCGTGTTACTACATTCCAAGTATATTCTTGTTTTCAGCTATCTTCCAATTAAAAAGTATTTTGTTATGTGAAAACTTAGTGATTAAAGCCCTCGCGAACTTGATGGCACACTTTATATTCTTTGCCCCTAATAAACTTGAAACATTGTGTCGTCTATGTTGTATATGCTTGCACTTATACATTGGAATTAGTAGAACCATGTTGTCATGGGGAACGTTTTTAACATTCACTTGTACTTTGTACTCAGTTGATATCATGCTCTTTTGTCTATGGATGTCACCGGTGTGAAATAAAGAGGGAGCTTGTAAGTCCATGGAGTATGTATTTTGTGTTAGAAAGCACTTTGGGCTAGCCTAAGCCATGCCTAATCATGGTGGAAACTTGCAGCATCACCATAGTGAGTTATCTGTGAAGCATCCTCAATAAAAAGCTATGCATATAGTAAATAAAAAGATCGCTGAGATGCTCATTATCTACTTGCCTTGTCATTTTGGTTATGGGATAGCTCCTATACCATGTGCAAGGGGTACCCTGTTGGCGGTTCTCTATGATACGCATGTACTTACAATGACAAGAACTTACAAATGACTGAAGTTGAGTAGCATGAGGTGTGGACCTCGTATTCAAGGGACTTGAGATTGCCAACTTATACTTTGTCAAGCATATACTCCATAGTTTGTTCACTTTAACCTTAATCACTTCAAGATGCTTATGATAGGGGCAATGAGGGATGAAAGCTAACAAGTACCATAATTTTTGGAAGCTCTTTTTGAAACTTGAAATCCCTGCTTCCCTTATGAAGGGCCTTTCTTCCACTATCATTGAGTCTCCACCTTCTACCTTTAGGCACCATTAAGAGAGCATAGTTGTCATTCTGTGTGCAGTGTCCCAAAACTTATTGATTGATGCATATTGTGATATTACTTGTTCTTGTGCTATTTGTTTCTAGTCACTCTTATAAACTTTGAAGGTGTCATATGCATCTATTTTCTACTCTATGAGGGACAAGCTGATTGCCACTATGCCATGTTTTATGTATGTGAAACAAACAAACGTTTTTCAATGCATGTTATTCATGACCTTTGTTTGTAGCCTTTCATGTTGCATGCATAGTTACTTTGTCTTATTGTTAGAACTCCATCTTTCATGCACATGTTTAGAGTTCTTTGATCCCAGCTTTCAATGCTTGCAAATGGTTTGATCTTGGTTTTGATGGTGCATGTCACCTCAAAAAATATTCTTTTATCACTTACCTACTTGAGGACGAGCAGGAGTTAAGCTTGGGGATGCTTGATATGTCAGAAACGTATCTCTAATTTTTGATGTTCCATGCTTGTTCAGTATCTACTTTCCTTTGCTTTGTCCACACTTTGAGGTGTTTTTATATATTTTCTAGAACTAACCTATTAACAAGTTGCCACGATGCCAGTTGCCTGTTTTCTTCTGTTTTTGGTTCTAGAAGGGCAAAAAATCAATATTCTCGGAATTGGACGGGACAAAAGCCAAAGTCAATATTTCACCGTGGGCGACACGAATCCAGAAGACAATACGGAGGGGCTTCACGGGGTGGCCACACCCCCTAGGCGCGGCCAAGCCTGGCCCGCGCCTAGGCTGGGTGTGGTCCCCCCGAGAACCCCCTGCCTTGCCTCCTCGCCTATAAGAAGCCCCCGATGCAGAAATCCTAGGCACTCGATCAAAAACTCCACGAAACCATCTGTAGCCGCCGCCACCATCGTCCCTAGATCGGGGGGATCTGAAGTTCTTCCCGGCACCCTGCCGGAGGGGAGATCATCCCGGAGGCCTTCTTCTCCGCTATGATGCGTGAGTAGTTCCACCTTGGACTACAGGTCCATGTAGTATCTAGATGGCTGTATCTCCTCCTTTTGCTTTCATGTATAGATCTTGTGAGCTTCGTTCATGATCAAGATCTAATCTATTTGTAATCATGCATGTTGTGTTTGCGGGGATCCGATGGATATTGAGATTACTATGTCAGATTGATTAATTGTTTTGTCTTATGATTCTATCATGTCTGTGTTGTTTGTGATCTTGCATGATCTCCATTGTTAGTAGCTATCTTGGCCAAGTAGTTGCTAGTGACTCCAAGAAGGGGTATTTATGCTCGATAGTGGGTTCATGCCTCTAGTTTCCAAGGGAAGTGACAGAAATCTCTTCGGTTTTAGATGTGTTGTTTCTACTAGGGAGAAAACAACGGTCTCTTGTTCATGGAACAAGTGGATTATTTACCTTACACACTTTGCTTAAAGCAGTTGTCTGTTGCTTGCAACTTAATACTGGACGGGGGTCGGATGATAACCTGAATGTGGACTTCTAGTCATAGATGCAGTTGGATGGCGGTCTATGTATCTTGTTGTATTGCCCAATCGAATATCATAGGATCTTTTTGTCTGGTATTGCATTGTTTTGCCCTACTCAGTTCCTGTCAATTGCCCTGCTGTAATTTGTTTACCCTTCATGCCATGTTGTTTATCTAAGGAGAGCACCTCTAGTGAACTATGGACCCTGGTCCAATCTTTACCATTGATACATCTTCCACTGTTACTTCTTTACTTGTTGCGAACCACCATCACTTTCTATACCATACGTTTAATCCTTTGTTACAGCAAACCGGTGAGCTTGACAACCTCACTGATTCGTTGGGGCAAAGTCTTGAGTTTGTGTTGTGCAGGTTTCCACGTTGCTTGCAACACCTATGTGACGTTTCCTTCCTCCTACTGGTTCGATAACCTCGGTTTCTTACTGAGGGAAAACTTGCTGTTGTGCTGCTTCACACCTTGCTCTTGGGGTTTCCCGACGAAGCACTCCTACAACTCAACGCTGCATCATCCTCATATCACATTCATCCCCTCCGGTT
This sequence comes from Avena insularis, assembly GCA_023614405.1. Classification (NCBI taxonomy): domain Eukaryota; kingdom Viridiplantae; phylum Streptophyta; class Magnoliopsida; order Poales; family Poaceae; genus Avena; species Avena insularis. The sequence goes on from CM042691.1 coordinate 258,389,428, forward strand.
GTCCCAATTTCTGTCACTTCGGGCCTTTGGTTCCAGACAATGATATGTGTACACAGCTTGCAGATAAGATCACAAACAATATTATCATCATGAATCAATAATAAGTTCAGATCTGAGATCAAGGCACTCGGGCCCTAGTGACAAGCATTAAGCATAACAAGTTGCAACAAAGTCAAATAGCACTAATAAAGATAGTAGGCACCATGCCCTAACAATCTTATTCGATTACATGATAGATCTCATCCAATCCCTACCATCCCCATAGCTTACATCGAGGGATTACTCACTCATGGATGGTGGAAACATGGATGGTTAATGGAGAGGCATCAATGATGATGATGATGATGATGATGATGATGGCGATGATCTCCTCCAAAACCCCGTCCCGGCAGGGTGCCAGAACGGAGTTTCTGATTCCAAATCGCGGTTTCTGGTGGTGGCGGCGCAACGGAACTCTTTCTGGAAAAATGTCCAACCCCCGGAGTTTTTAGGTCAGGATGCTTATGTGGGCGAAGAGGGAGGCCGAGGGGGTGCCCGAGGTGGTCACACCCCCTCTAGGCGCGGCCAGTCCCAGCCCGCGCGGCCAGGGGTGTGGGCCCCTCTTGGCCCACCTCTGCCTCATCTTCTAGCTCTGTGAGTCTTCTGGTAAAATAGGAGTTTTGGCATATTTTCCGGGATTTTTTTCTGAAAGTTGATTTTCTGCACAAAAACTAGACACCAATACAATTCTGCTGAAAACAGCGTCAGTCCGTGTTAGTTGTATCCAAATCACACAAGTTTAGAGGAGAAACAAAAGCAAAAGTGTTCGGAAAAGTAGATACGTTTTGGACGTATCATGGACTCTTATCATATTTTGGCACCTTTGATTTTATATTTTATTTGCACATGATGTTGCATATATTAGGAAGTGCAAATACTTTGTCACGTTGCTTGCAACAGAAGGACCTAGACATCCTCAATGCCATGTCGAATGTCAAGTTAACAAGGAATGAACTCCATCGACTAAGAGATGATGGGTGGAAATCACTTCTTGAAAAAGTACATTTATTTTGTGAAGAACATAATATTTCTAGCCTCAACATGCTAGATGAATATGTCGGTCAACATAGACCATGTTATAAAACCAACATCACAAGCCTTCAGCATTATCAGACAGATTGTCTTAACTCTGTTATTGATTGGCAACTTCAAGAGTTTGACGACCGTTTCAATGAGGTAAATTCTGAATTGCTTATTCACATGGCCTCTTTCAACCCAAAAGAATCGTTTGCTGCTTTTAACTTGAAGAGCTTAGTGAAGCTAGCTGAGTTCTATCCTAATGATTTTGATCCAATGCAATTGGTTGCTCTTCATCACCAGCTTAGCATATACATTGACAATGTGAGGGCGGACGAAAGGTTTAGTGATTTGAATGATATTGGTGATCTTGCTAAGTCAATGGTCGACACAAATAAGCATGTATCTTTTCCTTTGTTCTATCAACTGCTCAAACGAGTGCTAATTTTGCCGGTTTGTCACATCCCAAGATTTTCCAAATCTTGTAATGTGAAAAATAAATGAATAAAATAAAACTTTGTTGATTTTCAGGGTAAGAAGAAACTTTTTGAATCCAATTGGAAACCTTCAAACTAATTTGGATCAAATAAAATCCTAAAGAAATTTAAAAAGATAAACATTTAATAAAGGAAAAATAAAATATTTTGGATTCACTATTTTGAAATCTTTTAATAAAAGATTTGATTTTAAAATGAGAAGGAAGAAAATTAATAAGGAATTATTTTGTAAGCCAAATTAAAACTTGGCTAAGCCTTTGAAATAAAAACATTTCTATTTGATAAAAATAGTAAAGGTTTATTTAAATAAAATAAAAAGGATTTGATACCCAATTTTATTTAAGTAAAGGCTTTCCCATTTAAATAAACACTAAAACTTATTTATTTATTTTAAACAAGTTTTCCAAGTGTTCTTTATTTTCAAACAAAACTTACTGATTTGATTTTGAAAATAATTAAAATTCAAATGAGGTTTTAAAATAAAACAAAATCTACTTGATTAATAAACAAGGTCTATTTATTTAAATAATAATGGACCCTATGATGAAAATATTATTTTGATCTTTGGACTTTGGTTTATGTGGTTGAACAGAACCAAATTCAATTGCAATGTTTGGTGAATGTTTGAATTAGTTTGGAATGTTTGATTTGTTGTTTGAAATTTCAAAACAGAAAATAGAATTGGAAAAAGAAAAACATTCAGGAAGAAAAAAATAGAAATAGGCGGCCAATTTCACCCAGCCCAACAGGCCCAACAGCGAGCCCACCCCACTCTCTCTCGCGAAACGTTTTCTTACTCCGCAACTCACCCACTCTGCGACTGACTGGTGGACCTCTTTTCCCTATCCTCTCTCTCGCTGACGCACAGGCCCCACAGCAGCGTTCCTTGTCTTCTTCCTCGCGCAGACGACGCCTGCCGTTTCCTGGCCTTAACGCCGGCGATCAATTCGCGTTAACCATGACCATTACTCCCCCTATGACCACGCAGTATTAAATGCCTGCGCCTTCTCCTCCTTTCGCCTCAAACACCGCAGCACGAGAGCCCCCAGGCCGACGGAATTTCGAGCCGCACTCCCACTGCTCTGACCACCGTCCCTCCTCGATTCCGGCCGAACCGTGCCACCTCCTGCCTCCCTGACCAAGCACACATACTCCCCACTCCTAGACGCTTCTTCCAGAGCCATCCGTTCAACCATGGCGCCCAGGCGTCGACTTGACAAACCTCCGAGTCGCGCGTGCGCCTCTCTCGTGAAGTCCCACAGTAAGCTGCACCGCCCCATGCCGTCTCGTTCACGCTCCCACACTCGCCACATCCTCCTGAACCTAAGCATGCCCTCTATTTGACTTCTCGTGATCGACAGCGTCGCCTCCGACCACGACTAGAGCCACCTGACGCCGTCCTTGACTCCGGTGAGGAATTCCGACGGACCCTGAGTGCCCCTTGCCAAGCCGACAGTACCTCGAGCATCACCACGTCCTTGCGATCACGATGAGCATCCCCACTTTGTTCTTTGCTTCCTAGAACCGCCGCTAGCCCATCGCCTGAACATCGCCGCCGTCTGCCGCCGCGCAGCGCCGCCAATTCCTGGTTGAGTGCTGCGGACCGTAGGATCTAGATCGAACGAACAAGATAGATCACTTAAACGCTGAAGAGGTACACGACCAGAGCCGTGCGATCTGTTTAGATCCAACGCACCACAGAGCCCGATCCGACCGAAGCGGTACCAGCCAATGACATTGCGACGCGTGGCCAGTCTTGTTTAAAACAGAAATTTGAAAACAGATTTATTTGCAAACTTGAAACCCTTGTAACTTTTGATCCACACGTCCAAAAATTTCAAACTTTATATCAATGGAATCAGTGGAACAAGCCCTAGCCAACCATACAATTTGTTCAGTAAAAAGCCTCTGGTAGATTGATTGTTTTTACAGAAACATTTGTATGCTTGTTTAGATTAGAAAAATTGTTCAAAAATGTTTTTGAGGTTGAAATCTTGGCAAATTAGTTTTTGATGAACTTACTGACCCTAGGAACCAACCCATGGTTTTGAAAATGGATTTGGTGAAGTTTAGAATGGATTAATTGATTTAGCCCATTTCTAGCCAAATAAAACTAATGGTTTTGTGATGAAAATGTTTTAGGAGTAAAAACCTTGGGAAAATGATTTGAAACAAACCTACTGACCCTAAACACCAAGCTTTGAGAATTAGCAACTTATTTGGTGAAAGACTTAAAGTTTTTGATTTGATAAAAACATTTTCCACCACATAAAATGATGAATGAATTTAAAAATGGCTTATGAATAAAACCCTTTTGCAAATGACTTTGCCACTTTGGAAAAATGTCCACTTTAAGCCTTATAATGAGTAGAGACTAGAAGAGACCACCTTGGCAAATAAAACTATCTTATGCATGTTTGCATGCATAACTTAGAACCCATTATTTTATGTGTGTGAATTGTTTGATTGATTATTGGTTGGAATGCAAGTTGATTTTGTGATTGCTTGATTGATTTGTAGTGAAGTTAGAAAAGTGTGAAACTAGCAAGATCAAGAAGTGAACCATCATTCCCTACCAAAAAGGCAAGTTACACTATCATCTAAAGTCCTAATATTTTCATTATACTTAGTGGATTTTGAAACATGCATGAAAAGAAATTTCTATACTTATGCTATGCTAAATCCTAATAGGATACCCTATACATTTCTTAGTGAAAACAATGTAGTTGTTACATGCTTAGCCATGCTATATTTTGAAAAGAGATACATGTTGAGATTTTATGAAGTTGAGTAAAGGACTTGTGTTTTTACATAATAAAACAAGGACTCAATGAACCACCTGGGTGGACAAGGATACTTTGAGTTTTGGAGAGGGTGGCAACAAAAGGAACCATGTCTATGGCAATCTCTTTGTGTTGTGCTCCAAAAGAAAACCACCCAGGAAACTTAGAGATTGAACATGTTTCTCCAATTGTGGCTTTCGTGTACAACCACATGCTATTTATGGCTCTGGCTTAGTCAACTACATTGGGAAGACCCATGCATTGTCTTTAGGTTACTGAAAATGAGGACCTGGAATCCTACATGGGTACTGAAGACAAGCTAGCAATGGTGTATGGGAGGATCCTCTGGAAAGACTTCGTCACATTCTCAATCTGCCAGTACTCCATCTTGGTGAGCACTAATCTAGTGGCCACTGGTGGCAACAAGATGAGATTGTGACATGTGGGTAAAGTGTACTACTTCTGCAGAAGATAATAAAATCTAAGTACTTAGCCGTGTCCCCGGTTATGGACAATAATGAGCAACTAAAGCTTGAAGCTATGGGAAATCTCGACATTCCAATTTCTAAAAGAAAAACTTTTAAGAGAAAACAAAAGACTTGATGCACTTGGGGGTACCAAGGAACTCAAGAGATTTTGATAAAACTTGATGCACTTGGGGGTACCAAGGAACTCAAGAGATTTTGAAGAAAACTTGAACACTTGGGGTTACCAAGGAGTTCAAGAGATTTTTAACAAAGACACTTGGTGGATTCCAAGGAGGAGACAAAAGATCAAAACCCTTTTGAAAAGATAGGATAAATTATTGCTTTCTACAAATGAGCCTAAAACCCTACTTAGCCAAATATGCATGTAATGATAGGATCCCTTATATTCTACATAGTAGTGAAACTTGCCAATACAATTCAAATGTATTGACCCTTGTGGCTGTAACTTGTAATGTTGCAGGTTTGATTGTTTTAGAGAAGAATGATTGATTAGGATTACAAAGTCTACAACCAACATGTTTGCCTGTGGCACTTTGAAGATGAAGGACCCATGCTTATAGTTATTCCGCTGCAATGTAATGTAATAGCCAAGTGAGCTATGTAAGATGTAATAAAATTATGTTATTCCTGGTTATAAAGTTATATTATGACCTTTGTTTCTTGATATTACATCTTAACTGTGGATGCTGGCTATTGATCCAGGGACTAGCATTGTAAACACAGGGGACTCCACCTTATATTGTTTAAAGGTTGGGACACTTCCTCTACAGATGGTATCAGAGCATTGTGTTGCCTGTAGGATTTGTAAACCTAGGATTGGATAAAAACCCTTAGAAAAATAGGAGTTGTATTTGTTCCAAAACTATTTACAAACAATCTTGTAAACTCTTTCCTCAACCATTTTGGTTTCAACTCTACATCTCATCTATTTTCAAACTTGATGAAAAACCTATCCCATGGCCAAAGACTTCACCATGTGTAAAGGACTCCATCAACTCTAATGATTTCAACTTCTCCAACTCTAATGATTTCAACTTATCCAACTCTAATGACTTCAACTTCTTCAACTCTAATGACTTCAACTTCTTCCACTCTAATGACTTCAACATCTTCAGCATGTTCACCAAGGACTTCCAACTTGGATATCACTAAGGACTACAAGTGATACAAGGAAATCTTGCTCAAGATATGGAGACTAAGGGAATGCAAAAATTAGAAGGAGATCATTTCACTAGAACTTATTGTAACCAAGAGTTCTTCTCAGGGAAACCATGATCTCATGCAAGAAGAATCAACCAAAGGAGGATGGAAAAATCACAAGTGAACCATATAGATGGACCACCATATTATTAGTTAAGTCAAACACACCAACTTATGTGGTGTAACAAAAATATTTTGTTGCCTAAGTATGTGCTTGAACTTTGTTGTTTGAGTGAAAAGTTGTTTGTGATTGTTTGCACATTGCTTGAGTGAATTGTGATGTGTGTGATTAGAATTGATTCCTTAGAAATATTTTGCCTATTCTAATCTTCATTCAACCCAAACAGATGACTACTCCAAGAGACTCCAACATCAAGGTTGATGACACCAACACCAACCAAAAGGACAGCATGAAAGAACTCATAGCAACTCAACACCAGTTGAACCAGATGACAGCTCAGTTCATAGCTAACACTAATGGTGAAGACCCAACACTGCAAGTATTCTTGGAAACTCAAGCCCAATTGATGCTTAAGGTGACTGATCAAATGATCAATATGGAAGAAAGCTATTCCAAAAGAGTTTGTGACAACAAGGATGACAGAAATGTTATTCTAGATGGAGCCCCAGCTTGCATTATTTGTGGAGACAAGGATCATACTTCCAAGGAGCATGGAGATCAATGCCCCAACTGTGAAGAGAAACATCCTGTTGGACAATGTCCCACCTCTCAAGCTACTTGCTACCTATGTGAAGGAAACAACCATGTCCCTATCCAATGCCCCATCTATTCCATTGTTGAACAAAGGAAACAAGGTGGAGTGCAACAAATGATTGCAAACTATCCAGAAGGATCCAAGTCTGCCAAGAAGGTTGATGACAAAGGAAAAGGACCACTTATACCTCCAAACAAAACAACCCAATTCAAAGGACCAAAGAAAGGGCCTATGAATTATCCAAAGAGCAAGAGAAGGTCCAAGAAGCATGTAGACATTCCAACCTACCAGATAACATATGAACAACATGAACTGGATGCACTCCTAGCTTTGGAGAAACCCAAAAAGCAAAAGAAGGACAAAAGCCATGTGCAATGTCATAAATGTAAAGAAATGGGACACTATTCCAGTGAATGCCCAGAGAACCAGAAGAATAAGGAGATTGGCCAAGTGGTGTGCAACAACTGCAAAGAACTAGGCCATTATGTAGCAACTTGTCCACAAGAGCCACGTAAAGAACTCAAAGATATCAACTGTTTCAATTGCAAGAACCCAGGACATTATGCAAGCAACTGTCCAGAAAAGATGAAGAACAAGCTGAACAAGCCTATGGAGAATCTCAACCTTGGCCCATGAGTCAAGTGTGGAAACCAAGGACACAATGCAAATGTTTGCCTAGAGAAGTTTCCCCAAGATCCCAAGCAAGCCAACATGTAGTTTAGTTTGAAAATTTTTAAGGGTGGTAGTACCCTAGATGTTTTGAGCCTACTTGTAACCCTAGCTTTCCCAAATCTCGGGACGAGATTTATTTTAAGGGTGGTAGCCTGTCACATCCTAAGATTTTCCAAATCTTGTAATGTGAAAAATAAATGAATAAAATAAAACTTTGTTGATTTTCAGGGTAAGAAGAAACTTTTTGAATCCAATTGGAAACCTTCAAACTAATTTGGATCAAATAAAATCCTAAAGAAATTTAAAAAGATAAACATTTAATAAAGGAAAAATAAAATATTTTGGATTCACTATTTTGAAATCTTTTAATAGAAGATTTGATTTTAAAATGAGAAGGAAGAAAATTAATAAGGAATTATTTTGTAAGCCAAATTAAAACTTGGCTAAGCCTTTGAAATAAAAACATTTCTATTTGATAAAAATAGTAAAGGTTTATTTAAATAAAATAAAAAGGATTTGATACCCAATTTTATTTAAGTAAAGGCTTTCCCATTTAAATAAACACTAAAATTTATTTATTTATTTTAAACAAGTTTTCCAAGTGTTCTTTATTTTCAAACAAAACTTACTGATTTGATTTTGAAAATAATTAAAATTCAAATGAGGTTTTAAAATAAAACAAAATCTACTTGATTAATAAACAAGGTCTATTTATTTAAATAATAATGGACCCTATGATGAAAATATTATTTTGATCTTTGGACTTTGGTTTATGTGGTTAAACAGAACCAAATTCAATTGCAATGTTTGGTGAATGTTGGAATTAGTTTGGAATGTTTGATTTGTTGTTTGAAATTTCAAAAACAGAAAATAGAATTTGAAAAAGAAAAACATTCAGGAAGAAAAAAATAGAAATAGGCAGCAGCCCAGCCGGCCAGCCCAACAGGCCCAACAGCGAGCCCACCCCACTCTCTCTCGCGAAATGTTTTCTTACTCCGCAACTCACCCACTCATGACCGTTGGTGGACCTCTTTCCCTCTCTCTCTCTCACGACGACAGGCCCACAAAGAGTTCCTTCTCTTCTTCCTCGCGCAGACGACGCCTGCCGTTTCTTGGCCTTAACGCCGGCGATCAATTCGCGTTAACCACGGCCATTACTCCCCCTGCGACCACGTAGTATTAAACGCCTGCGCCTTCTCCTCCTTTCGCCTCAAACACCGCAACACGAGAGCCCCCAGGCCGACGGAATTTCGAGCCGCACTCCCACTGCTCCGACCACCGTCTCTCCTCGATTCCGGCTGAACCGTGCCACCTCCTGCCTCCCTGACCAAGCACACATACTCCCCACTCCTAGACGCTTCTTCCAGAGCCATCCGTTCAACCGCGGGCGCCCCAGAGCGTCGACTTCGACAAACCTCCGAGTGCCGCGCTCGCCTCTCTCCCAAGAAGTCCTCAGTAAGCCTGCATCACCACGCCGTCTCGTTCATGCTCCCACACTCGCCACATCCTCCTGAACCTAACCATGCCCTCTATTTGACTTCTCGTGATCGACAGCGTCGCCTCCGACCACGACTAGAGCCACCTGACGCCGTCCTTGACTCCGGTGAGGAATTCCAACGAACCCTGAGCGCCCCTTGCCAAGCCGACAGTACCTCGAGCATCACCACGTCCTTGCGATCACGGTGATCATCCCCACTTTGTTATTTGCTTCCTAGAACCGCCGCTAGCCCATCGCCTGACCGTCGCCGCCGTCTGCCGCCACGCAGCGCCGCCAGTTCCTGGTTGAGTGCTGCGGACTGTAGGATCTAGATCGAACGAACAAGATAGATCACTTAAACGCTGAAGAGGTACGCGACCAGAGCCGTGCGATCTGTTTAGATCCAACGCACCGCAGAGCCCGATCCGACCGAAGCGGTACCAGCCAATGACATTGCGACGCGTGGCCAGTCTTGTTTAAAACAGAAATTTGAAAACAGATTTATTTGCAAACTTGAAACCCTTGTAACTTTTGATCCATACGTACAAAAATTTCAAACTTTATATCAATAGAATTAGTGGAACAAGCCTAGCCAACCATACAATTTGTTCAGTAAAAAGCCTCTGGTAGATTGATTATTTTTACAGAAACATTTGTATGCTTGTTTAGATTAGAAAAATTGTTCAAAAATGTTTTTGAGGTTGAAATCTTGGCAAATTAGTTTGTGATGAACTTACTGACCCTAGGAACCAACCCATGGTTTTGAAAATGGATTTGGTGAAGTTTAGAATGGATTAATTGATTTAGCCCATTTCTAGCCAAATAAAAATAATGGTTTTGTGATGAAAATGTTTTAGGAGTAAAAACCTTGGGAAAATGATTTGAAACAAACCTACTGACCCTAAACACCAAGCTTTGAGAATTAGCAACTTATTTGGTGAAAGACTTAAAGTTTTTGATTTGATAAAAACATTTTCCACCACATAAAATGCTGAATGAATTTAAAAATGGCTTATGAATAAAACCCTTTTGCAAATGACTTTGCCACTTTGGAAAAATGTCCACTTTAAGCCTTACAATGAGTAGAGCCTAGAAGAGACCACCTTGGCAAATAAAACTATCTTATGCATGTTTGCATGCATAACTTAGAACCCATTATTTTATGTGTGTGAATTGTTTGATTGATTATTGGTTGGAATGCAAGTTGATTTTGTGATTGCTTGATTGATTTGTAGTGAAGTTAGAAAAGTGTGAAACTAGCAAGATCAAGAAGTGAACCATCATTCCCTACCAAAAAGGCAAGTTACACTATCATCTAAAGTCCTAATATTTTCATTATACTTAGTGGATTTTGAAACATGTATGAAAAGAAATTTCTATACTTATGCTATGCTAAATCCTAATAGGATACCCTATACATTCCTTAGTGAAAACAATGTAGTTGTTACATGCTTAGCCATGCTATATTTTGAAAAGAGATACATGTTGAGATTTTATGAAGTTGAGAAAAGGACTTGTGTTTTTACATAATAAAACAAGGACTCAATGAACCACCTGGGTGGACAAGGTACTTTGAGTTTTGGAGAGGGTGGCAACAAAAGGAACCATGTCTATGGCAATCTCTTTGTGTTGTGCTCCAAAAGAAAACCACCCAGGAAACTTAGAGATTGAACATGTTTCTCCAATTGTGGCTTTCGTGTACAACCACATGCTATTTATGGCTCTGGCTTAGTCAACTACATTGGGAAGACCCATGCATTGTCTTTAGGTTACTGAAAATGAGGACCTGGAATCCTACATGGGTACTGAAGACAAGCTAGCAATGGTGTATGGGAGGACCCTCTGGAAAGACTTCGTCACATTCTCAATCTGCCAGTACTCCATCTTGGTGAGCACTAATCCAGTGGCCACTGGTGGCAACAAGATGAGATTGTGACATGTGGGTAAAGTGTACTACTTCTGCAGAAGATAATAAAATCTAAATACTTAGCCGTGTCCCCGGTTATGGATAATACTGAGCAACTAAAGCTTGAAGCTATGGGAAATCTCGACATTCCAATTTCTAAAAGAAAAACTTTTAAGAGAAAACAAAAGACTTGATGCACTTGGGGGTACCAAGGAACTCAAGAGATTTTGATAAAACTTGATGCACTTGGGGGTACCAAGGAACTCAAGAGATTTTGAAGAAAACTTGAACACTTGGGGTTACCAAGGAGTTCAAGAGATTTTTAACAAAGACACTTGGTGGATTCCAAGGAGGAGACAAAAGATCAAAACCCTTTTGAAAAGATAGGATAAATTATTGCTTTCTGCAAATGAGCCTAAAACCCTACTTAGCCAAATATGCATATAATGATAGGATCCACTTATATTCTACATAGTAGTGAAACTTGCCAATACAATTCAAATGTATTGACCCTTGTGGCTGTAACTTGTAATGTTGCAGGTTTGATTGTTTTAGAGAAGAATGATTGATTAGGATTACAAAGTCTACAACCAACATGTTTGCCTGTGGCACTTTGAAGATGAAGGACCCATGCTTATAGTTATTCCGCTGCAGTGTAATGTAATAGCCAAGTGAGCTATGTAAGATGTAATAAAATTATGTTATTCCTGGTTATAAAGTTATATTATGACCTTTGTTTCTTGATATTACATCTTAACTGTGGATGCTAGCTATTGATCCAGGGACTAGCATTATAAACACATGGGACTCCACCTTATATTGTTTAAAGGTTGGGACACTCCCTCTACACGGTTGCCACAACATCAGTGGAGAGATGCTTCTCAGCAATGAATATTGTCAAGAATGTGTTACGCAATAAAATGGGTGAGCAATTCATGAGTGATTGTCTCATCTGCTTTGTGGAGAAAGATATGTTTTGTACTATTACTAGAGATGCATGATTGATCGTTTTAAGAAGGTGAAAAATTGAGAAGGGAAATTGTAAAATATAAGCGAGGAAGTCATGTGTTTCTACCGCAATACTTCTCTCGCCTTTAATTACTTACATGTAACTTTTTATAAGCCTAACATATTTTTCTTACTGTCTACATAGTGCAGGTTGCTACAAATTAGGCTACAATTTTTTGCAAGTTTCAATTTAGTTTTATATTAATATTTGTAAAGAACAAAAAAGTGGATTATGTCGTCTGAATGGTATGTATTGCCTTTATTAATATAATAATATTGTTCTATTAGTGGAAGCATTTATCGTTTGTGTTGTTTCTTGGTGCTACATTCTAGTACGATACCGTATTATATTAGTTTGACTAGTTTGACATTTAGGGCTTTATAGTAGCCGACCCCATCGTCAAATTTTTCTAGATTCGCCCCTGAGAGAAGGGCTGGTATAGTATATGTATTTCAACAGACGCAACCGCAAGCTGCGAGAATGCTTCGTAGAGGCTCTCCATGGTGTATGATGTTTGATCATAGAAGAACTCCACCATGCTGATCCCGACGAAAACCCTAGTTGCACCCTGCAATACATACAATGGTGTTTGCCATAGAATACTCATCGATCGACACTGTCACGTTTTGGTCTGCCAGGTCACTAGCTCGTGCGATCACCAGTCTCTTCATCTCGAGCATTGCCGAGCAGACCATGATCAGCGTGGATAGTGTGAAACCGATCCTAACGTGGTGTGTCTACGAGAAGCCCTTTTCCTTGTCGTTGTAACGCCGCACGAGTGGCACGAGTACTGTTTCGTACATGGGCACCCAAATGAGTGTGTTGATCTACAATGCATTCGGAGGGCAGATGGCATCAACGCTTCTCGAGCAGGGCATGGTGATGGACAACCGTGTTGGCCTGTTCGTGATCCCGCATGTTGCTTCCCTCTCCATTGTTGCCGTAAGGACTAAACTAGCTAAGGGGAGTGTTAAAGTATAATGTTCAGTCCTCCCTCTTAGATCGGTCATTTATTATTAGTTATTAAGTTGCTAGCTCTGAACGATCATCCAGACCAATGCAATTTTGGTGCTTCTAGTCGTCAGTCTGCTGTCGATGATCCATGCTGGAAGAAAATATGGCGTGCTACTATTCCTCCAAAGGTCAGAAATTTCGCATGGAGGGCGGCGTCTAATGCATTGGCCATAGAAGAGAATAAACCGAGACATCATATGCATATTACTGGCTTTTGTAACATTTGTGGGATGGAGAAAGAGTGTGTCCGTCACACCCTTTACCATTGCCCCCATGCTAACGGTCTTTGGCATTCTATGCATCAGATTTGGAGTTTGCCTTCTATTCGAGTATATAGATGAAGTCTAGCTCGTGTTTCAAGGATCTATCGATGTCTATACCAGAACAATTTGTTGACCATACATTGTTGCTAACTTCGAGAGTCTGGCATTGTCGTAATGAAATTACACATGATAAACCCATTCCTACGACGGAATCTTCAAAAAAAATTCTGTGTGGATACTGAAAAATATTACGGAATATGGAAAATACAACTGAGAGGATAGTTAATGGTAAACAACCAGTGGTGGATATTTTGCCTGCGTCACATGTTCCTCCTCCTCCTCCTATACGGCCGGAGAAAATATGGTCTAAACCCCCGCCAGGCTAGGTAAAGCTCTCAATTTATGGATCTTTTCAATCTAATACTGCTATTGGTTGTGGTATGGTTCTCAGATACGAATATGGGCAAATCATTTTCTCCACATGTCGGTTTCTGCCTGAGGGGGTGGAAGCTGAACTCGTGAAGGCTTGAAGCTTGCCCTTGCACGCAGTCTTCTACCGATCATCATTGAATCAGATTGTGTCCAAGTTATTGTTGCCGCTTCGGAGAGCTCGATGGATCGTTCACCGTACCTGAATATTATTTTAGATATTAAGCTATTAGCTAGTCATGATAGAGAGTGTAGGTTTATAAAAGTGGATCGTTCAAAAGTTAGGGTTAGTCACCGCCTCAAAAACTCTGCGAGAGCAAAGCAAAAAACGTTGCTTGGCTTGAATCCGATCCTGATGTTGTTCTTCAGGAGTTGGATCGCGAGTTGCGTATAGCCCTTTCTTCTTAATAAAGATCCGTTTTATCAAAAAAAAAACTGGCTAGTGCATAAATTGTTTAGTATGAGCGTATCAACATCACCGTTTTGATCAAGTGCGCAATAATCTCCTATCTTCAGTTAGATGACTTTTCGTAAAACTCAACTTTGATCATAACTTTTTACTACTCGATCCATATTAATTGATTTAGATTAATCTACATATAAATGTATCTAGTCAAGTTTTAGCGCTAGATATATCTAGATAAATTTAAATCAACTAATATGAATCGGAGAGAGTAGTATATAGTAACTTAACTAACATCACATGACCTGTGTATCTGCGCAGCTCGATTTCATACATAAATTCGTTAGAGTTTTACACGTGTGAATTTAACAGATGCTGAATATAATTCCTGTACATGGATGCATTTATATAAAATTACAAATGATCATTCTACGACAACAATATATGTGAGCAATACGATTATACCATTTTGAGTACTTTTCTTACCACTCTGTATCTTCTCTAGTTAGCTGACTAGTACATCTAGCTCCTAAGCTAATTTTGCTAGTACATGCTCGCGATCTGCGGGCTACAGAAGACGAGCACCTCGTCGAGGTCGGCCTTGGAGTCATCGCCGAACAGGCTCTCCTTCCCGTCCTCCCTCCTGGCGTACGACAGCCCGAGCCGCGACCGCGCGCTCCGGAGGTCGCCGACGCCCACGCTGGCGTCGGGCCCTGTGAACACGCCCATCACCGCGGTGAGCGGCGGGCCGATGAGCAGCCCGTCGGCCCCGAATTGCGGCCCGCCCCGCGCGTAGTCGAACAGCGCGGCGCCGCTCCCGCCCACCTTGGGCAGCACCACGGGCCCGGCCTCGTCGTCAGCGGGCCAGTAGAAGAGGAAGGCGTCGAGCGTGTCGTAGTAGTCGTCCGTGCTGCGGTACCCCTCCGGGCTGAACCCGCCGAACCTGAAGGAGCCTCCTGCCGTGTAGCCGACGACGACGCAGGGGCCCTTGAAGTCGCACCGCCGGTGGAAGTCCGTCGCGCCGAAGCCGTCGACGGTGGCCCTGTAGCAGCAGCTGAGCTCGCGGCCTCTGAGGTGCGTGTTGGCCACGAGCGACATGGGGAACGGCCGCTCCACGTCGTGGTACTGGAACTGCGGCGGCGGCGGCGTGTCGGCTTCTTTCGCGCCTCTGCCCCAGTTGAAGAAGCTGCGGGGAGTGACGAAGCTTGCTCTGGCCGGAGACATCATCACCCTGCCGCTCGCCATGAACGCCATGCTGATCGCTTGATCCACCGATCGCGGAGATGAGCGGAGGAGGAGGAGGAGGACGGCGATCAGCTACTCGATCTCAAGCGAATTTTCGTTGGCACAGCCACAGGCGCTCCTTATCTGTTGTTTGGCGATGGTCATGTAACGATGACGTGTAACGAGACTATTGGCTCTGCCGATCTCGGCTAATGGCGTCCACGGGCGGATCCATTCCACAGAGTGGCCAGGGCAGTCCATGGGCCACCCTGGGATTTCAATCTGGCCCATATAGCATAGCAGATTTTTTTTAGAAAAAAGCCCATTCTATTCGAGCACGGACGCGCCGACTCCCTTCGCTTTTCCTCGACCCAGTCGCCGTCGCTTCCTGCTCGCCGCCGCCAGCTCGCTACCAGCCGTCGCCACTCCCGGCGGCCTCCGCTCTTCCCCCCTCTCGCCTCCCCGGTGCTCCCAGCCTCCCCGCCTTCCCCTAAGGTCACGACCCTAACCCTAGAGGCAGAACAGGGAGCTGAGGGAGGCCGCCACACTGCCACCGCTGCTCGTCCCCTCGTCTGCTCCCGCCACTGCCACCGCGCGGCCTCCGCTTCTCGCCGCCACATCTTCTCTCGACACCGCGTCGCCTCCGCGGCTCGCCCCCACGTCAGCTGCCGCCACCGCGGCCCACTGCTCCCACTCCCCACCCCCTCCCGTCCGTGTTGCTAGAAGACAAAGACGAAGGCGTTGTGCTAACCCCACAATCTCGCCGGAGCCGCCGCCATGTCTTCCAAGGGAAAGAAGAAGAAACCGCCGGCGTCCCCCCGCACCCCTCCCTCTCGCGCTCATGAAGCCTTCGGCGGCTGCACCCTAGACCTACCGTCCACCGCCGCGGCGGCGGCGGCGCGGTACCCGGAGCTCGTGCCCCGCGGAGGCGCCGGTTGTTTCGCCGGCACCGTCGCCGATGTGGTGCCCAGGGGCGGGAGCCACGGTGCCGAGGGGAGGCTCTGGCTCTCCGAGCCCGACATGGTCGGTGCCGGGCTGCGACCTGGGTGCCTCGTCTCTGTATGCCCCTCCTCCTCCTCCTCCTCCTCCTCCTCCTCCTCCTCAAGATTTAGGATTATTTTCTGCACCAGACTTGAATTTTAACTAAGCATTATACTTGTCTTCCAGTGCAAGTTACCACGCTCCATTTAGCGCCAGCTCTTTTTTATTATACATTTTTCGCTTATGTGCTGATCTTTTGACTGTATATATGCATCTCACTGTGCCCATTCATGTTCTATTTTCTCTACTGCTGCAACATCCTGTATATTGAGTGCACGCTGTTTGATCCACGCTGTTATTTGACACTGCAGCGTACACCACACAGCTTGTTGCTGAAAATAAGACTCATATTGTGGTTTAGATCATGAGTTTTCCTTGCAAAAAGAATGAAGAGAATATAATTTACCATACTGCAGTGTAAAAGATACTTACTAGAAGCTGCAATCCATTTATCTGTAGCATTTAGCAGCGACATCGTTATACATATGCAAACTAAGTGTGCTGTTACTTTAACAAACTTAACATATACACTGGATAAGCCTTTTTGACCGAGAACTGTGGGGCAACAGCCCCCCAGCAAAATTATTATTAAAAATAAAAAGAGGTTCACAATTTACAAACGAAAAGAGCCTACCTATATACAAATATGCAACAGCCTACTATTGTAAAGAAGCAATCCAAGCCAAGAGACTATCCTTATGCTTCGTCTTCATGCGATGCTGCAGAAGAGAGATATCATGCACAAATTTGCCCTTCCATTTACCAAAAGTAGGCCTCTCTTGATTAAAATTCTTTCCATTACGGATTAACCAAATATTCCAGCAGGTTGTGATCAGCCTACTTTTAGTACACTGGATAAACCTTATTGTAGAACTGGCCTTCGAGATTACTCTTGGATTCCCATAAACCTAACATTTGCTTGCCAGTGTCTATTATTATTTTGCATGAGTCAGCTGACCTCTGTTTTCTTCTTAGGTGTCACTCATTGCTTCTAGTAACAGTTTAGATGGCTTCCCACTTTATAGCTTATTTGAGGAGTGCAACAGATTTTTTGATCTTGATGTGAGCAATGATCTCATGTCTAATGAAGCTGGGGTGAACTTTGTGATTGCCACAGTTTTTCCTTCACGTGAGGTATGTGCCTTTTTATCTTTATTCTTTTGGTGTACAAATGCGGCTAATCCCAGACTGTAAAAGTTTTTGATTAGATGGTCGCTCTTATCAGGTTCAAAAGAAAGGTATCAAGCTCTCATGGGACCTTGCCTCCATGCTGGGATACCCTTTAGTAGGTCGTCATTTGCTTATCAGCCCCCTATATACATCTCAAGCCCAAGAACAACCAGATCGTGGTGAAGTTTTGCGGGTGATAAAATGCAGCGATCTGTACCTTAGTCTAGTTCTACCGAAAGTGCCAACATTCAGCCATAATGAGTCAGAGTCTGATAGCAGAACTGCGGTGGTTCCAGAGTCACCTAAAAGGATTCCTTCAACTCCTCCACGCAGGAATGAATCCCATTATGGTGCATCTAACAGTGGTTCTTCATTGTGCTTGGACGGAGCCACTGCAAAATCAGCATTAGCAGATGACAAAATTAACGAGTTGCTGCGGACGTGTGCATCACGTTGGCTCAGTGGTAGGCACTTACTGAAGGGAAACTATGTTCCCCTCTCAATGTGTGGGAAACTGTCTATGTTCATAGTTTTGCGCGCAGAAATAGATGGTTCTGCCCTGGATGTAGTGCATGAGGAAAGCAATTCACTGTCTAATGCCGAGGTCTCTGCTAAATTTGTCGAAACCCCTGCTTCATTCCTTGTCAACGGAACCACAAAAGTGCACCTTTCTGATTTGTCATCTTCAGAGGAGCTTGGGCCAGATAAGCTAGGTTTCCCATCAGAATATTCCATGTGTGCTGATACAGTAAATGAAGATTCCAATCACGATCGAGGGCTTGGTGGGTTATCTGAAGTGTCAGCAAAACTAAAAGAAATGATTTCATTTTCTCTGGCAGATCAAATAGGTTTGCCAAGACATGGTTTGCATGATTTGCCAAGGTATAGCACGATTTGTTTGCCTACCGCCCTTTTAGATCTCATAGACATTTGCACTTGAATTTACAATATACTGTTGGTTAATTTCAGGTACAAAGGTCTTCTTCTGTATGGTCCACCTGGAACAGGGAAAACCTCTCTTGCTTCTTCATGTGCCTATGATCTGGGAGCCAATCTGTTTACAGTCAATGGACCAGAGATCATTAGTCAGTATCACGGTGAAAGTGAGCAGGCATTGTATGATATTTTCACTTCAGCTAAGCAAGCTGCACCTGCTGTGGTTAGATTTTATTCTAATGCCCAACTACTTCCTTTTATTGTCATGTCAATTAAAGTTTAAACTCCTATTATATTTAATATACCTTTTGTTATATGGATACTGAAATGAGCAATACTTTTTTATTAACCACTTTCGTACCTTTGTTATAAAAATGATTCCTATCCTCAGATGGGTACCCCCTAGTATGAAAATAAAGGTTTGGTAAAAAAGCATTCAACATGCCTACCTTTATGGGAACCTCATTCTTACTCTTTTCTTTTTACATTTCAAGTAAAGTTATCATTTCTAAGTTGATTTAACACAGTTGCTGCAGTTGAAGCAGATAAAAAGCAAGCACTCTTTTGAAGTTATTTTTTGGGGGACAATTTGGGTGTTTTCATTCATTATTTTTAAATGGTTTATCTAGCTCAGGGCAGATATAATCTTACTGATGTGTTAGAAATAGCTGCTGACTATCAACAATTCAACGTTTATGATTTCTCTATAGTACGGTGAAGAAGTATGTACTGTCTTAATTATAGCAATATTGCGGATTGATTAAATGTATTTTCATTGGTATTTAGATATTTATTGATGAATTGGATGCGATTGCTCCAGCCAGGAAGGATGGAGGCGAGGAATTATCTCTTAGAATGGTTGCCACTCTGTTAAAACTGATGGATGAGATAGGCCGTAATGATCGTGTTATCTTGATTGCTGCTACAAATCGTCGTGAAAGTATTGACCGAGCATTACTACGCCCAGGAAGATTCGATCAAGAAATCGAAATAGGTAAAATATCTCTGATGCTCTTCATGTACCACAGTTTGTAGCTAGAATAGGGTAGTGCTAGTTTTATCTTTTTTTTTTTTTTTGGTTCTGGTCGTCAGCCGCTGGTGTTATATAGATATGTACCGCTAAGACTTCTTCCATGTCTTCTAATATAAAATGACCTACATCTTACTCTTACTATTCACGTACATTTTACTCTTCTAAGCTTCTGTCTGTAATCATCCCCTAAAAGAAGTTATTTTGTGCAACTACAACCAAATGCTTATAGATTTGCCGGATACATGTAGGATCCTTCTTTGGCGGTAACATCCATTTAGGATGGCCTAAACAAATAATGCTAGGCAACTGATTATCTTTTTACCCAAATTAGGTAATTGATTATCTTGCATTTTAACTCTTTTTTGGAGTACCCTTTCCTACTTAAGAGATATCATGCCCCATAGACTGTTTTTGTATCATCGGAGTGCTGTTTTCATAACTTATGCTAAACTGAGGTTGGCCGTGCACTTACTGATGGGATCAAATGCAATCTGACTGTCATCAATTTTGTTGTCTGAAATGGTCACTTGCAGGAGTACCATCTCCAGGACAGAGGCTGGACATACTTCGCCACCTTCTAATTGGAGTTCACCACTCTCTCACTAGTGAGGAAGTTGAGTCCCTTGCTTTTGCCACTCATGGATTCGTGGGTGCTGATCTAGCTGCACTCTGCAATGAGGCTGCATTGAGTGCTCTTCGCCGTTATATCAGTGTACAAGAAAGTTCAAGTCAACTCCTTGGTGATCATGCCACTAATGCAGAGAAGTCTAATATTCGAGAGACTGACGGTCCTTTGGGGTATGAAATAACCTCATTATCGTCATCTCTCTCGAAGTTAACCATGTCAACAGAGGATTATCCCTTGACCAATAGAGGCGATATCACAGAAAGTAGCAAGCTTGATGATAAGAAAGATGATTTTCTATTGATGGTGACTAATGATGACTTTGAAAATTCTAAAATGAAAGTTAGACCAAGTGCAATGCGTGAGGTAGCATTTTTACCCACTATATCTGTTCATTTAGTGTTTTTTTCTCAGATTTCTTCTCTTATTACTTGCTGTGCTCTGTCATGATAGTTCTTGTTTTGTAAGCGACACTTCTTCTCCCTTGTTTTTTAATTTCTATGTGTTTGTGTCAATATTTTCGTTCTTGAACTCCAACTGATAGCAGTGAAAACTAGACTAAAGTTTACACATTTCTATGTGTATGAAGTTCTGGCATCACAATTCAATTTAGTTTAAGGTGCTCTTTATTTGATTTGGTAAAAGCTTCCTGGTGCTTTACTGTTGTATGGGAAATAAACACCAAAATCATTACATATGTGTGATCTGTAGAAGGTTGGATTGTTAATGGTTCCAACATTTCTTGTACAGGTAATGCTTGAACTTCCAAAAGTACAATGGGAAGATGTTGGTGGTCAAGCCAGGATCAAGAAGCAGTTGATTGAAGCCATCCAATTGCCACAGAAATGCCCAGAGATATTTGAACGCCTAGGGATCCGCCCCCCTAGAGGATTGCTAATGATTGGACCACCAGGTTGCAGTAAGACATTGATGGCTCGTGCCGTAGCTTCTGAAGCAAAAATGAATTTTCTCGCAGTTAAGGGTCCTGAACTTTTTAGCAAATGGGTTGGTGACTCCGAAAAGGCGGTGAGATCACTATTTGCGAAGGCGAAGGATAATGCACCTGCAATATTATTTTTTGATGAAATAGATGGGCTTGCAGTAACTCGTGGCCATGGAAGTAATGGCATATCTGTTGCTGATAGGGTACTCAGTCAGTTGTTACAGGAAATGGATGGTAAGCTTTTATACTTAGGGATTCTTGTTTGATCCATGATGTTAGTCCACCAACTGGCCACTTGTTACCTCAGGGTTTATTCTGTCACACTGTTGATTTATTTATAGTTTAGTACTGGAAGGTGGGTTACTCTTGTGATTATACCGTCTTTGATTCAATTGATGACCGCACAAACCAAGCACGCAAATTAGGTTGGATTTGATGTTTCTACTGTTTCTCTGGGCTATACTGTTTGATTACATGTACCCCTCCGTCCCAAAATAAGTGACGCATCTTTGTCTAGATATGCATGTATCTGTCTAGATATGCATGTGTTTTAGACAAAACTGCATCACTTCTTTTGGGACGGAGGGAGTACGTGGTTCATTCTTGATACAAGTAACAGAATAATATTCTATAGTAAAAACCTAGTTTATGTTCATTGCATCCAACAAGGCGTTCACAAAACTAAGCACTTAATGTCAATGGTCCTAATGATAATTGCTACTCAAGTAGATGCTCCGGTATCTTATTAGTAGCTGCGCTCTCTGTCATTTGCGTGTCTTTTCATTCTTAGTCGCACATGCTGATAGCCTGTGATCTGGACTCACATTACACTTCTGTTCGAGGTTAGGTTTTGATCATGCATAATTTACTATGTTTGCATCAGGTTTGGACCAAAAGATTGGTGTTACTGTTATTGCAGCTACAAATCGTCCTGACAAAATCGATATTGCACTTCTGAGGCCAGGTTATTTCCCTAACTACATGGATTATGCACTTGGATTTTATGGCCTATGTTCATTGTTTGGGCTACACATACAATGTTTTCTATATTTTGTTGGTTTAACTTAATGATCTATGCGCTAGGTCGTTTCGATAGACTCCTTGATGTGCAACCACCTGATGAAGCTGATCGTGAAGATATTTTCCGGATTCATACACGCAACATTCCATGTAGTCCTGACGTCAATCTGAAAGAACTTGCTAGACTCACAGAAGGCTACACCGGCGCCGACATAAAGCTTGTCTGCAGGGAAGCCGCTGTTGCTGCACTTGATGTATGCTACCTGCTCTTTCCCCATCCTGACACATTAGGACTATCCATATTTTCGCTAGATGCTGATGAGCTACTTACATTTTCTTCAGGAGAGCTTTGACATTCCGGAAGTCACCGTCGTACACTTCAAGTCGGCAATCGACCGAGTAAAGCCATCAGATATGAAGTTCTACCGAGAACTGGCCGCACGATTTAGCCGATTCGTCGATGACACGGAGAAAGCAACACTGCTGGCAGAACATCACTGAACCTGCCATTTTACAGTGATATGGCTCTTATTAGATCTCTAAATAGAGGAGTTCACTGTGATGGAGCTGGCAAGTGCGTAGGAATGGGCGTTGTTGCTTCGTCTACACTTGTTTTCTCATCATTTGGTTATTGTATCTGAGCCTGCTGTATACTTACATGCTTCTGCTCGTTAGAATGTTTTTCCATGTTACCAATTTTGGTGTGATGTTCTCCAGCATTTTCTGTGGCTGGATTTTCTTTTGGTTCTGGTGAAGGCTGGTAGTGCAGGTCAAAGAGTTGCATATTTTTTTGGGTGTGAAAGAGTATTGTGTATCAGTAGACAGTAGTTATGCAAAGAGAGAGGAAACTGAACGATTGCTGGTGCATTTTGCTAGTAGTATAAATGTTTTGTTGTAAAGATTGTTAAATGCTGCACGTCACCCTTGTTCATTTTTGCGCACATTTAGACCTGTTGGAAATGAATTTTCCAACGTTTTTTGCATCTTTTTTTCTGCCTAGTTTGCACCAAATTTCAGCAGTGCAAACAGCACCATGCTGTCCGGAGGATCAGTTAAAAAGCATAGACGAATCTGAACAAGCCGAGTTTTGGCGCGGAGACCGCCAAATAATGGCCTTGGGGAATCTTTCAGGGGCGAAATATTAGCGCGGGGAGTTTGGGACCCCAGGTCCAGAGCCCGCGAAAACGAGACCGCGGCATAAATTGCTCGAAGAATCTTCCCCACGCCGCAACATCCCCCACTACTCCCTGCCACTCAGTCTGCTCCCACTGGTTGGCCGTTCCTCCGGCCATGGACGCAGCAGGCACCACCTCCGCGTATCGCAACCGGAACCGGAAGCGCCCCCTCGACGGGAGGCCCTGTAGCCCCAAGGTGAAGCGGCGCCTCTTCCCTGCGGACGTCGCCGCCGAGGTACGCGTCCGCCGCACATGCCCCCCCAGGTTCGTGCCAGCTGGTGTTCCAATCATCCAATGTCTTCTCTGACGCGTATCTGTGGCTCTGCTGCAGACGGAGTCGTCGCTTCGTGAGCGGCAGCGACACGTCGTCGCGGGGTCCACCGACCTGCTCGACGCCACCGCGGAAACGATGCATCTCCTCGTGGAGATGGGGTGGTACAGCGGTCGAGAGCTCGCCCCCCTCTTCCGGTCTCTCATGACGCTGGTATGCGACGCGATCCGCGCCTGCCGAGCCGACGGGGCTCCGGTGGAGGTCCCTCCTGCCCTGTGGTACTTCTGCCACTTCTCCAAGAGCTACGAGGGCTCGACGACGACGAGTAGCTCGTCGCCGGCAGCCTTGGTGGTGGAGAGCGGAGGCAGGGGTGGAGCCGCGCTCGTGCCCGTCACTGGCAGAAGCAAGCGGCAGGCGAAGGCCAACAGCAAGTACTGTGGGCCTGAGTGGACCAAGAAGTAGTTTGGGCCTGCGTGCTTGGATTGAGCCCAGGTGGCTCTGTTGTTTTTTTGTACGTCGCCGGCTCGCCGCCGGCACAGGGGAGGCGCGTTTCGTGGCTACGCCGAATTCCAGTCGAGCCTCACGGTGGCTGAAGCGGATTCTGTCAAAGGTGGTCCGATACCAACTATTAACCGGTAGTGCTAATAGTAGTAGTACTAAGTGTAGAACTAGTGCTCCCTGTACTGGTAGTCCCTTCTGGTAGTGTACATGGGAGTTCAGAATCGGTCGTCCAAGCAGCCCCCCCTAGTTATATCGTTGTTTCATGGACCACTGGTTCTGAATCTCTTATGCTTTTGTGCAATTGTTGTTTCCCTGCAAGGAGATGATGATGGTTAAGCTCAAGAAATCCGGTTGGCTGATATCTTTGGGGATGTAGTATGTGTGTGTGTGTGTGCATCCCTTGTTTTGGTGCTAGCTTGTTCATCTTATCTTGCTGTCAAAAAACTACTGATGCAAAATGTAAGCGCCTCCGGGCAAGTACCTAGAAATGGGGCTGGTGGTATTTGTTTTGACGATGGTGCATTAGTTTAGTAGTTTTGAAAAGATGGAGGAAACTGAACAATTACTGGTGCATTTTTCCAATCGTGCCTTTAATTCAAATTTAGACATGCTGGAAAGAGAATTTCCAAAGTTTGTGTAGATTTTTTGCAGAGTTAGCACCAAACTTCAGTAATCCTGTCGTAATTTAGACACTAGGATATCTTTTCAGAGTACTGTATTTTAGTTTTGATGGTCAATTAGTCTACAAGAGGCCTTGTAATAATGCATAGGGAAATCTTGCGCAATCGAAATTTTGGCGCAGCATTGAAAGCTCAAACCATCTTTTCCCCACGTTGTTCAAGTGCCTGCAAAATTGAGACATCGGCATTGAAAGCTCGAACCATCTTTTCCCCACGCCGCACTGCCTCCCACATTTCCTGTTTCCGCTGCTTACTCCCTCCATTCCATAATATAAAATGTTTTACCTTTTGTGGAACGAATGCATCTAGACCTTTTTATGTGAAGTTCATTTCAAACCTACATAGTAAAAGATATTTAGATACATTCGTATTATAAAAGCTATAACATCTTATATTTTGAAACAGAGGGAGTACATGCCAACGCTACTGCCTTGGGGGCCCCGGTCAAAGTCCAAAAAGTTACAGCCATGTAGAGTAGTTCTTCTACCTAAGGTGGTCCAACAGCAACAGCTTGCAAGCAGTAGTAGTAAGTGTATCTGGTGCTTCCTTGTACTACTTGGAGATCTAGAATGGCCGTGGCAGCAGCCTCCAGTAGTTATATCATGTTGATGGTTGGCTGACACCTTTGGACACTCTATTTTTGCTTGTTTTGGTGCGAGCTAGTTCATCTTATTATGTTGTTTCTTGAACTATTCCTAATACAGTTTGTAAGTAATGATCATGCCATGGCAAGAACTTTGGTGCAACCTTGCTGCTGATGACTATACATTTTGCATCATTTTACATGGGTTCTACCAAAATATTATTAGTAGAACTAAGGAACGTAATTCCACTTGAGTGAGGAAACATGTCCAAACAAATTGGGTTCTCGTCCTCCTAGACAAACTGGACGACCGTTGCACAAAGTTGCTCTGTTTGTGCCGGAGGGCTTAGCACCATAGAAGTGATGTGATCTTTGGGAAAAGGGGTTGCACAGATCGAGCACACGGCTCCTTTGTTATAGTCCTATGCTAATTTTTCTTCTTAAAAAAACCATTCCCATGCCAATTTCCCAGAGCCCGACCTGAAGACGTGGATCATCCAAGGCACATTAGCATGGCGTACTTCTACTATTTAAATCAGAATTTGAAACCAAATAAATATCTCCTCGGGAGGATAGATGGGGTGATACATGTGAGATCCCCTGTAGATCTAACTTTGTATTCACTTGTGTGATCTCGAGAGTAGCCACCACGGCTCCTCTCTTCTTGAGAATCCATAATCATCACTTCGAAGACAACATTTTTCGAGCTGCCTATAGAGAAAGCTCAAAATATTTATAGAACATATAGGACTAGATGCACGATGAGACGATCAGCATGTACTATAGAATCTGCAAATCAAATGCATGGTGCCATCTTTATGTGACACAAAAGAACACCAAGTGGGCACATACACTGTGACCCTTGTGAAATACCACTTATTTGTACACATGATCCTAGTTAATATTGAGATCTTCATTGCAATACATCAATACTATCACGAATGATGGCACTGCTTTGTTCGTGACTTGGAGTAGTCTATATATATAAAGGAAACTTCTCCATATATACTAAACACTGGGAAATTGCGGATGCTTTCTTACTGAACTACATATATGCGGCTTAAGAGAATGAATTTGGTATTGGTACCAAGTGAGAGGCGAAGAACAAGCTAGGTTGTTGTATTTTCTAGATATTAAACCATGGTGATAGAAGTAGGAGACATCAGGAAAACAGAACATATGCATTGTGACAGGAGCAGCTTGTCACCACAATCCTATTCCTGACTCGTTAAAAACAAGGCCACGTCGCAGTTTGATGATGCAGCATAATCTGGCAGTGAAGGGTAGTTCTTCACGATGGTGCATTAGTAGTTTTGGAAAGATGGAGGAAGCTGAACAACTGCTGGTGCATTTTTCCAATTGTCTCTCTAGTTCAAATTTAGACCAGCTAGAAAGGGAATTTCCAACGTTTGTGAAGATTTTCTGCAGAGTTAGCACCAAACTTCAGTAATCCTGTCATAATTCAGACACTAGGGATGTCTTTTCGGAGTATTTCAGTTTTGATGGCCAATTAATCTACAAGAGGCCCCGTAATGCATAGGGAAATCTTGCACAAGCGAAATTTTGGCGCAACATTGAAAGTTCAAACCATCTTTTCCCCATGCAGGTTCAAGTGCCCGCGAAAACGAAACAACGACATTGAAAGCTCGAACCATGTTTTCCCCACGCCACACTGCCTCCCATAGTTCCTGTTCCCACTGTCCATGGAAGCAGTCACCTCCGCATATCGCAACCGTAAGCAGACCCTTCAACATGCCCGTGTAGCAAGGCGAAGCGGCGCCCGTGGCTCTTGGTCGTGCAAGCTGCATGTTTGGTCGTCACCACCGTCGTCACAACGGACTTCCTTGAGAGCTTGAGGCAAGGAGACGGGTGCAGCGACTTAGAGCTTGCCTGAACCTCACATCTGAGGTACTCCCTCCATTCCATAATATAAAATGTTTTACCTTTTGTGAAACGAATGCATTTAGACCCTTTTTATGTGAAGTTTACTCTGAACCTACACACTAAAAGATTAGATATATTCGTTTTATAAAAACTAAAACATCTTATATTTCGAAACAGAGGGAATACGTGTGAAAGCTGCTGCCGTGGGGGCTCCAGTCGAAGTCCAAAAAGTTGTAGCCATGTATAGTAGTTCTTCTACCTAAGGTGGTCCGACAACAACTTAAAAGAAGCAGTAGTAGTAAGTGTAGAACTGGTGCTTCCTTATAGTAATGAACTACTTGGAAACCCGGAATGGTCGTGGCAGCAACCTCCAGTAGTTATATCATTGTTTCATGCACCTTGTTTCCCTGGAATGAGGTGATGGTTAAGCTCCAGACCTCTAGTTGGCTGACACCTCTGGACCCTCCACTTTTTGTTTGTTTTAGTGCTAGCTAGTTCATCTTATTATGTTATTTCTTGAACTATTTCTGATACGGTTTGTAAGCCCCTTGGGGAAATCGACTAGTAATGGTCATGCCATGGCAAGAACTCTGGTGATTCAGGTGAGATCCCCTATAGATCTAACTTTGTATTCACTTATGGGATCCGAGTGATATAGGGTAGCCACCATGGCTCCTCTCTTCTCGAGAATCCATAATCATCAATTCAAAGACAACAATTTGGGATCTGCCGATAGAGAAAACTCAAATATTTATAGAACATATAGGAGTAGGTGCACGATGCGACGATTGGCATGTACTGTAGAATCTACAAATCAAATGCATGGTGCCATCTTTACTTGACACAAAAGAACACGAAGCGGGCACATACATTGTGACCCTAGTGAAATGCCCACTTATTTGTACACATGCTCCTAGTTAATGTGGAGATTGTGAGATCTTCATTCCATTACATCAGTACTATCACGAATGATGGCCTTGGAGTAGTCTATATATATAAAGACAACTTCTCCATATAGACTAAACACTGGGAAAGTGTGGATGCTTTCTTACTGAACTACATATATGTGATTAAAGAGAATGAATTTGGTATGGGCACCAAGTGAGCGGTGAAGAACAAGCTAGGATGTTGTACTTTCGAGATATTAGACCACGGTGATAGAAGTAGGAGACATCAGGAAAACAGAACATATGCATTGTGATAGGAGCAGCTTGTCGTCACAATCCTATTCCTGACTCGTTGGAAACAGAGCCACGGGACGCCTTGCTGATGTAGCCATGAGAGAAGTTCTTCCGCCTAATATTGAAAGCTAACAAGTAGTAAGCGATAGAAGTTGTGCCTCCTGATCTGACAATGTACGTGGAAATCCAGATTCGTTGTAGCAGAAGCCTTTCTCTAGTCCCCTACCTGTAGGTAAATAGACGTTTCGTGAGCAAGCAACTAATTCTAAATGATTAAGGGTCCGTTTGGCAGTTGGCACCAACATTTTCTTGAAGTATTCCAAGAATACTTTGGTTTCCAAAAATACCATGGTTTAAAATACTCTGAGGTGTTTGGTTTCAGCAAAAAACTGCAGTTTTTACACTTCGTTTCTTTGCAAAACAACACTAATTTTGAAGTTTAGAAAAAAGAGGTCTAGACCTCTTTTTCCAAAACTATTTATTAGTCAGGCAAGAAAATACTATAGTATTACAATACTTAGGTTTTAGAAGAACTTAGGTGCCAAACGGAGCCTAAATCTCTGAAGCTTTTGTGCAAGTTCTGTTTCTCTGGACCTCCATTTTGCTATTACTCTTGGAAATGCCGTATGTGTGCATCCCTCGTATTTTAGCGTTAGCTTGTTCATCTTATGTCTCATAATGACCTCAGGAAATCGACTGGCAAGTTGTTTTCTTTATTTGGTTAGTGCATCTCACGCAGCCCCCGTTTGCATGATTAATTTCTGTTGCTGAATATTTCGTTGTTCTTGTGGTGGAGACTAGTGCAAGTCAAGAGTTTCATGCTACTAGTATAATTTTTTAATCCCTGGTAACACTATTGACGATGGTGCATTAGAGCATCTCTAGCAGACATTAAAAGGGCGAAACCGACTGCCATTTTTCGGTTTCGCGTGAAAAAAGTGGCCAGAACAGACGTCTCAAAATCGACCGAATCGAAAAAAATTTTAGGCCCCCCTGAGTAAACACCCCCGCGGAACCGAGAAAACCCAGTTTTCAAGCCCGACCTAGACGCGAACCATATCCCCAGTTTTCGTTGGCGGGAGGGAAGTTTCAGCCGCGCTGCCGTCCCCGCCCCTCCCACCTCCATCGAGCCTCACGAAATGTCGCCATGAACGTCCAGTAGCCGCCGCTGAGCTCCGGCGAGGTCGTGCCGGCGCAGGCGACCCCTCTGACGGGTCTACCAGATCTGGTAGCCACCACCGTCGTCTCCGTCACCGGTCCCTCAACCGGAGCTGCTGCTGCGACGAAGCGGAAGCGGCAGGGCTCCGTCCTCATCCAGGATGGCAGCGTGGGCGCTCCCGCCGGTCCCGCTGCTCCCCATGCTCAAGTGAGTGTCGCTGCCGCCACCTCCAAGTCGAAGCCGGCGCCGGGCAAGGTGAAGAGGATGGCCGTGAAGTGGAAGGCAGCCCCCGGAAACCATCCGCCGGCGCGAAATCCACCAAAACGGCCTCGGCTAGCCGACCTGGGTATGAACAATTCCCCTCCCCCTTCCGCCACAGCCGCCACCGACCTAGGTATGGAAAATTGATTCAAATTGGCGCTTTATACACAGCGATTTGCACGAGGTTCCAACCTCCTACGTCGATTTGTTGAATGACAATGCGGTGGACATCGACAAAGCTCCGCTCGACGACTATGGGGATGAGTTGGATGGGTCAGAAATTTACAACGAGGTGGATGGTGGTGTCGACGGTGCAGGTGAAGATGAGGAGTTAGAGATGGAGGAGGTCGATGGATTGCAAGTGCCTACCCACACTCGAGCGAAGAATTTCACGCAAGTTGAAGACGTGACTTTGATCAAGGCTTGGGAGGCTGTCTCTCTCGATGCCGTGACCGGCACCGACCAAACGGGGAAGCGTTATTGGCAGAGGATCGAAGACAAGTTCTACCAATGCTAGCCTTCCCTTCCAAGGACGATTTGAAGGGAATATGCCCGAGAGACAATAATAAAGTGGTTATTATCGTATTCCTTATTTATGATAAATGTTTATTTTGCATGTTATAATTGTATTAATACGGAAACGTTAATACATGTGTGTTTAATAAATAAATAGAAAGTTTCTAGTTATGCCTCTCTTATAAACTAGCTCGTTGATTAACAAGATAATCAAAGGTTTCCTGATCATAGACATTAGATGTTAATAACGAGGTTACAACATTGTTGGAATGACGTGATGAACATTCATCTGAAGTATAGAACTACGATCAAGGTCATTGTGTTTATATTGCTATAACATCATACGAAGTAATCTTAGTCCTTAGACCATGAGATCATGTTAATCACTAACACCGAAAGAGTATCTTGATAATATCAAACGTCACACCGTAACATGGTAACTATAAAGGTGGGTTCAGTGCTATGAAGGTGTTATGTTGAGGCTCGTGGATCAAGAGTGGTATTTTCCCGTCCCAATGACGTAGAGATATACTCTGGGCCCTTTCGGTGATATCACATTAGTTAGCTTGCAAGCAAGTGATTTGATCACTAGAATGTTATATCACGGAAACGAGAAAAGAGTACATGTCGGTAATGAGATCAAACTAGGTATGGGGATACCGATGATCGAATCCCGGACATGTAATATATCGCGAGACAAAGGGATTGAGTTACATGCGTATAAGGTTCACACGATCACAGAAGTCGTCGTTGAATATGTGGGAGTCAGTACGGATCTCCAGGTCCCGCTGCTGATTATTGATCGAAGAGGGGTCTCAATCATGTATACATTATTCGCAAACCGTAGGGTGACATACTTAAGGGATACTGACACCATTTGGAGCAAATAAGGAGCCAGAGAAAGAAAAAGAAAAGTTGTCACATCCCAAAATTTTCCAAATTTTGAAATGTGCAAAATAAACAAACAAAATAAAATTTGGTTAAAACTTAGGGTGAGAAGAAACTTTTTGATTCCAATTGGAAACATCAAAACCTATTTTGATCAAATAAAATCCTAAAGGGATTTAAAAAGATAAACAATTAATAAATAAAATTATGATAGTTGGAATTACTATTTTTTGGATCTTTTAATAAAAGATTTGGTTTTTAAAAGAAAAGGTAGAATTATAAATAAGGATTATTTTATAGAGCCAAATTAAATCTTGGCCAAGCTTTTGAAATAAAATATTTCTATTTGATAAAAAAAGTAAAGGTTATTTAAATAAAATAATGAGGATTTATTAATATCCAATTTTATTAAAGTAAAGGCTTTTCCATTTTAAATAAACACTAAAACTTGTTATTTTATTTTAAATAAGTTTTCCAAGTGTTTTATTTATTCAAATAAAACCTACTGAAATGATTTTGGTATTGTTTTAGATTTCAAATAGAGTTTTAAAATAAATCAAATCCTATTTGAATTAATGACTAAGGTCTATTTATTTAATTATTAATGGATCCTAAAAAGAATAAAAAAATATTTTGTTTTGGACTTTGATTTGTGTTGTTAAACAGAATTAAAATCTATACAAAGTTTGGCAAAAGTTTGAATTCATTTGGGTGTTTGAATTGTTTGAATAAAATCAAAACAGAAATTCCAAAAGGAAAAAGAGAAAGCTTCAGTATAAAAAAAAGTGAAACGAACCAACCCAACCCAACAGGCCCAGCAGCCCAACTCGCAGCCCAACTCTTCCCCCTCTCAGCGAAATGTTTTTCACTCGGAAAAGGACCCGCAGAGACGCAGACAAGTGGCCCCATCTTCCTCCCTCTCTCTCTCACTGTCAGCACGGCCCCACATCGCCAGCCATCGTCTTCACCCGCGTCAGCCGTTCCTCCTCGTCGTTGCTGCCTTTGATTGCGGCAATGAATACGAGTTATTGCGCGAGTAATTCTTGCCAGTGATCACGCACACATAATCGCCCCTCTTCGCTCTCTCTTTCCCCCCAAACAGCGCCTCCCCTCTGCCCCTAGGCTGCTCCGATTTTGAGCTCGACCACCTCTGTCTCCGACAACGTCTCCAAGCAATTCTGGCCACACCCCGCCGCCTCTCGACTCCCACTGCACACGAGCTTGTAATCCACCTCCAAGCGCACCTGCCCGTGTGCTCCACTCGCCCGCAAGTGCCCCACAGCCTCGGTTTCGACCTCACCTGAGCGTGCGCCGCCGTCTGCCATCACTCCGGCGACCTTCCCCGGTAACTCCGACCGCCCCGAGCTTTCCTATTGATGCTCCTAAGATCCCAGGACAGTACGCATCTGGCCACGTCTTTGTTTTGACTCGGCGCGACCTGCAGCCTCACCTTCGACAGCAAACAGAGCCGCCTGACGCCGCCACCGACTCCGGCGAGGAATTGCTAGCAGCTCCGAGCGCCCCTCGCCAAGCCAACGCCACCTCGAGCTTCGCCAACCCTCCGCGAACACTGTGAGCCCCTCCTATGTCTTCCATGCTTCCTGTAATCGCCGCGGCACCACCGTCTGACCGTGCTCCGCCGCTCGCCGCCGCGCAGCGCCGCCAGGCAATGGTCAAGCATCTGAGAGCCGTTAGATCTTTAACCAGTGGCTAGGATTAGAATCAGACGAAGGGGTACGAGTTGATCAGCGCCGTACGATTTAAGTTAGATCCAACGACTCATAGAGGCTGATCCGCACGAAGCGGTACCGCCCAGTAGAATCACGCCGCGTGGCACTGGTTTTGTTTAAAAACAGAATTTTGAATCTATTGGTTATGCAAACTTGTAAAATTCATAACTTTAATTCTACACGTCCAAATTTTGCAAATTTTATATCAATGGAATTAGTAGAACAAGTACTTTGCAACCATGCATTTTGTTTAATGATTTGCTTTTGGAAAATTGGTTGAATTTGCAGAAACATGTGTAGGCTTATTTTGAATATAAAAATTATTCTAGATATAATTTTAATGTAAAATATTTGCAAAATAGTTTGTTGTGAACCTACTAACCCTAGGAACCAACTTATGGATTTAAAAAAAATGTATTTTGTGAAGTTTAGGAATAAATATTTGAATTAGCTCATTTCTAGTCAAATAAAAATATTGATTATGATATAGAAATGATTTTTGAGAGAAACCTTTGGGAAATGATTTGATTCAAACCTTCTGACCCTAAGCACCATGTTGTGAGAATTAAAATATATTTGGTGAACTCTTTAAAGAATATTGCTTTGCTAAAAACATTTTCAACCACATAAAATATTGATTTGATTTAAAAATGGTTTATAGATAAAACCTTTTGCAAATGGTTTTACCACTTTAGTAAAAGACCATTTTTGAACCTTATAATGTTTAGAGCCTAGTAGAAACCACTTTTGCAAGTAAAACTATCTTTTGCATGCTTGCATGCATGACCTTGTTTCTATTATTTTATGTGTGGTAAATTGGTTGGAATGCTAGTTGAATTTGTGTTTGCTTGATTGAATTGTAGTGGAATTAGAAGAGTGTGATATTTGCAAGATCAAGAAGTGAACCATCATTCTCTACTAAAAAGGCAAGTGACACTATGATCCAAGTCCTACTATTTTCATTACACTTAGTGGATTTTGTAACATGCATGGAAAGGTTTACTATTTTTTATGCTATGCTAAATCCTAATAGGATACCCATATATTTCCCTTAGTGGAAACATTGTAGTTGTAGTATGCTTAGCCCTGCTATATATTGGGATGGGATACATGTTATGATTATATGAAGAGTTGAAAAGATATATGTTTTATATAATAAAACAAGTACTCAATGAACACCTAGGTGGACAAGGATACTCAAGGTTGGACAAGGTGGCAACAAAAGGAACCATGTTTATATGGCTATCTCTTTTTGTATGTGCACTAGAAGAAAACCACCCAGGGACTTAGAGATTGAACATGTTTCTCGTACAGTGGCTTCCGTGTACAGCCACATGCTAAATGGGCTCTGGCTTAGTCAACTACATAGTGGAAGACCCATGCATTGGCATCTTCAGGTTAACTAGAATTGTGAAGGGAACTTGAAACCCTACATTGGTGCCCGGATGACAAGATAGCATTGTGTATTGGGAGGACTTCTATGGAAAGACTTTGTCACATTCTCAATCTGCCAGTACTCCATCTTGGTGAGTACTTATCCAGCGGCCACTGGTGGCATCAAGATGAGATTGTGTCATGTGGGTAAAGTGTACAACTTCTGCAGAAGATCAAAATTCTAAGTACTTAGCCGTGTCCCCGGTTATGGACAATACTGAGTAACTAAGGCCTGAAGCTATGGAAGATCTCGACATTCCAATTTCTCAAAGTAAAACTTGATGGTGACAACAAGGGATTTGAAGCACTTGGAGTTTTCCAAGAAGTTTAGAAAGATTTGACAAAAGATCAAAAACTATTTTGAAAAGATAGGATAAAACTATATTGCTTTCTGCAAATGAGCCTAACCCCACTTAGCCAAATATGCATGTAAATGGTAGGATCCACTTATTTCTACATAGTAGTGAAACTTGCCAATACAATTCAAATGTATTGACCCTTGTGGCTGCAACTTATTATGTTGCAGGTTTGTTTGATGTTAGCGAAGTTTGTTGAATAGGATTACAAGTCTACAACCATATGATTGCCTGTGGCACTTTGAAGATGAAGGACTCCATGCTTTATAGATTTCTGCTGCAATGTAATGTGATAGCTAAATAAGCTATGTAAGATGTAATAAATTATTTTATTCCTGGTTATAAAGTTGTATTATGACCTTTGTTTCTTGATATTACATCTTAACTGTGGATGCTAGCCATTGATCCAGGGACTAGCATTGTAAACATAGGGATCTCTACCTTATTAAAGGTTGGGAACCTTACAAAAGTGCGGGAATTTATTTTACTAGACACCGGAATCGTTTCGGTTGAAATTGCTGAGACTGGTTCTGCATGTAAAATTGAATACTAGCAAGGGGTTTTAAGTGAATGTTTGTTAATTAGAGTAATTAACAAAATTCCGAATAAATAAATAAAAGGAGTTTTATTTAAAGAGAGGTTACATTAAATTTGGTGAAAATTAATAAAAATTTGAGTGGAGAAAATGGAGGATCACCTTTATGTGAGTGGAGCTTCCACCACATAAATGAGGGAGAGGTGGGGGCACCCTCTATGGCCGGACGCCATGCCGCCTTGGGATGCCCCCTCCCCTATATAAGGAGCCCCTCCTCTCACTTCTCACTCACACCTCCTCGTGAAGGATCTCTCTCCTCCCTTTAGAATTCTCCCATGGTCTCGGATCAGCGACATACATGTTTCCGGTGGCTTTTTCTGGAAGGATTTGTTGCTTCCGCTGCTTCGCTGGAGCGAGGGTGCGGAGGTTGTCGGGATACCCAGACATGTGTGCGATCATGGATGCATCGCTGCTTTGCAGTACTGGACTTGATGGTGCTGGACCGGCTGGACCAGATGGACTTCATCACGATCTTGAGATCGATAAGCATTCGTCTACATCATCCACGAGTACAACCTCGTTAACGCTATTCGGTCTTTGAGGGTATGTATTCTATGGATGTATATCCACCCGTGATGGTGGCCATGGTGGTGCTTCGGTAAGTGGTGGTGGCGGTGATGCTTCTCTTGGATTCGATGCTTGATCATCATCGTGGGTTGTGGTGATGATTTATATTTTGGATGATGTTCTGCGATATGGTAGCGAGATACTTTATTAAATTTGATTAAAACTTGATGATTGTCGCGATTGAAGGTCGAATTTGTTTAAATTCTGTCATTTGTGATTTAGTTTTACGGTTTCGTATCGTTTTTGTCCTGACAGAAACCGTGTGTGTGAAACTGTAAAAAAGAAATATTTCCTTTTCTGGTTTGGTTTTGAGTGATCTGGTCCTCCCCGTCGCCCGCGGCCTGAAAACCCCCGCAAAACGTGATCTAGGAACGCGTTTTTCGATTCGCCCTTTTACTGTGTCTGCTAGAGATGCTCTTAGTAGCTACGGATAGATGGAAACAGAACAATTGCTGCTGCATTTTTCATGGGTATGTACCCGCGCAATGTATGCATGTTTTGTTGTAAAGATTTCTAAAAGCACGAACGTCACTCTTGTTCAAATTTGTGCACATTTAGACCTGTTGGAAAGGAAATATCCAACGCTTGTGTAATTCTTTTCTCAAAGTTTGTACTTCCTCGGTTCACTAAATATAAAATGAATGAACCTACGTACTAAAAGTCTAAAACACGTCTAGTTTACATGTGTATTACAGTCGGAAATAAGTACTCCCTCCGATCCATATTAGTTGACTTGGATTTGTCTAGATTTGGATGAATCTAGATACTATTTAGTATATAGGTTTATCCAAATTTTGACAAATCCAAGTCAACTAATATGGGTCGGAGGAAGTAGAAAAAAGGCTAATAGAATAATCTTAATTAGTGAGAGTACCAAACTTGAGTAATCCCGTCCGAGTTTTGACACGATGGATACCATTTCGAATTGTTTTAATTTTGATGATGGGCGATTAATCTGCAAGAGGAGCCATATGCTGCACAAAGGGGAATCTTTCAGAAGCGAAATTTTTGGCGGGGATACTTTGGAACCCGAGTTGAAGAGCCCGCGAAAACGGAACAGCGGCACAGAAAGCTCGAACCATCATTCCCCGCGTCGCGCTCCCGCAAACAGTGCCTGTTCGCCTCGCTACGGCCAGCCATGGACGAAGTCGCCTCCGCGTATCGCAACCGCAAGCGCCCCCTGGACAGAGGGCCGTCAGGGATGCAGAAGTGGGACAATTAGGACAAATAGAATATCATTTTTAAGACTACTAGACTAACTCAAAACTAAATGGGACAAGTGGGATAAGCTAGATTTGATATATCCCGCTTATCCCACTTGTCTCACCTAAATTAGAGTTAGTCTAGTAGTCTAAAAATGATATCCCACTTGTCCTAATTATCCCACCTCTGCATCCTAAGGGCCGTGTAGCAAGGCGAAGCGGCGCCTCTTCCCCGCGGACGTCCACCGCCCCGCCGCCAAGGTGCGTGTCCGGTTCAGATGCGCCCGCCAGCCCAGATTCGAGATGCTGGTTCCCTGCCACTGTAGATTGAATCGAGATGTGTCCTTTATTGTCTCTGTCTGCAGGTGCATCTGGGGCCGCTCAGGCTCAACCGACGGCGGCTCCTGGTCGTGCAAGCCACCTGTTTGGCCGTCACCGCCGCCGTCACAACGTACTGCCTTGAGGAGAGGAGGAGGGGGTGCAGCGACGAGGAGCTCGCACCCATCGTTGAGGCTCTCAGGAGCCTTGCCAGCGCTGCCGCGGGGGCTCCGGTCCAGGACCAAGCAGATTCTGGCCGTGTAGAGTAGTTCTTCTGTCTAACAGCTAGTTGTGCTCCCTTCTGGTAATGTACTTTGGAAATTCAGAATGGTCGCGACAGCAGCCTCATGTAGTTATATCGCCGTTTCGTGAACCACTAGGGTGTACAAGTTCTCTGAATGTCTGATGCTTTTGTGCACGTTGTTTCCTTGGAAGGAGCTCCGACCTCCGGTTCAGGGGCGAAGACAGGGAGGAGCGAGCAAGGGCAGTGCCCCCACTATGATTTAGATTTTGTAACTAAAACTATGCATCAAAGTACTATTAGTATGATGTTTTATCTATTTCAGTCCCCCCTAAACAAACTTATAACACTAATACACTCTAATTGTCCCCCTCAATGATAAATTCTGGCTCTGCCCTTGCTCCGGTTGGCTGACATCTCTGAATACTCCATTTGTGTGCTCATCGTGTTTTGGTGTTGCCTAGTTCATCTTATGTTGTTTCTTGAACTACTCCTGATACAGTTTGTAAGCGCTTCCTAGAAATCGAGTAGTAGTAATGGTCATGTCATGGCAAGAACTCTACTGCAAAATGCTGCTGACAACTGTATATTCAGCTCTAGAAGCTGATCTAACTTCACTGTCGACGCTGTTTTGCATTCGTTCTACCAAATATACCGTAAGTAGTAATAGAACTAAAGAACACAATTCCACTTGGACGAGGAAATGGGTTTGAACATAATTTAGAGAAATGTGGACATTCCATGCTGAACTTGTACACATGCCCAACCATTGGGTTCTCGTTCTTCCTAGACCTCTCTACACAAAGTGGACGACCGTTCGTACAAAGTTGCTCTCAATGGGAAATGAAAAGCTAGCATTACCATGGAAACAATTTTAAAGTTGTATGTATAGAAGCTCAAAATATTTATTGAACACATTGGAGTAGCTGCAAAATGTGACTCGTATTATGACTGGCATGTACAATCTACAAATCAAATGCATCCACTCATTTGTACTACTACCTACATATGATCTTTGTTAATGTGGAGATTGTGAGATCTTCGATGCATCAATTTACCATCATGAATGATTGTTCTGCTTTATTGGTGTCTTCTAGTCGTCTATATATCCCCTCCCTTGAGAGTCAACTTCTCCATATATATGGACTAATATGGAGTATATATGATTGAAGAGAATGAATCTGGTATGAGACACCAAGAGCAAGCTAGCTTGCTATATTTTCTAGGCACTTAAACCATGGTGATAGAAGTAGGAGTCATCAGCCGAACATCTCAATTGTGATAGGAGCAGCTTGTTGCCAGAATCCTATTCATGACTTGCTGGAAATAGAGAGAGCCACTGAATTGGCCTTTATGTTGAAGTTGCAATATGTTCTAGCCGCGCAGAGTAGTTCTTCTACCTAAGATGCTCCTCTCGATATCAAAGGCTAACGAGTAGTAGCAGCAAGTGTGGAACCAATGCTATCTTTTGGTAACTTGCTTGGACTTCCAGAACACTTTTGCTTCGGTCCCCCCCTCCCCCCTCCTTCTTTTCAAACTTTGACAAACAAAAACTCATATCAATTGTTTTCAGGACCGTACGAACCCACCCGAAGTCCATATGGTCCTCTTAGACGTATACTCCCCGTACACGAATACTCATGTGCCTGCAGAAGCGAAAATCGTAAGTTATATAACAACAACAACAACAAAAAAATTTAAATATGACATGCAAAGACGTAGATCGCGATAATAAAAGGTGGGATCAGCCGTCCGAAACATGGATTATACTCAGTTCGACCGAGTACACGTATACGGAGATATACGTGGCCTCGATATGGGTTTCGACGGATCAAAGAAATAAAACTGCCCATGAAACTTAAGTTTAGGGGGGTGGGGGGGGGGGGGGGGGGACCGAAGCACACCTCCTTCCAGAATCGTTGTAGCAGCAGCCTTCCTATCACTAGTTATATCGTCGTTTTGTGAACCACTACTTCTTAATCCCTGAAGCTTTTGCCCAACTGTTGTTTCCCTGGAATAAGGTGAACCACTACTTCTTAATCCCTGAAGCTTTTGCCCAACTGTTGTTTCCCTGGAATAAGGTGATAGTTAAGCTCCAGTTGGCAATATCTTTGGACATGACATATGTGTGTTTCGTCTTCTGTGTTTTGGCGATAGCTAGCTTATATTGTTGTCTCAGAAACTACTCCCGGTGCAATTAGTAAGTGCCTCCCGGTTCATGTCATGGCACGAGTTCAGGTACAAACTTTGATGCTGATAACGACACATTCAACTCTAGAAGCTGATGTAAGCTTTACTCCAGGTGTTGTGACGATGGATACACCAAACTGGCCATGGTTTTGCATGGTTTCTACCAAATGCTACTATTTAAATGACTTAATTCCACTAGAACGAGGAAACATGTTCAAACACAATTAGAGAAATATGGACACTCCAGCAGAACGTGACCTGCAAGTGCACGGGCCCAACGGCTGGGTTCCGCTTCTCCTAGATTAGTGGCCAACATGTTATAAACGCGATAAGCAAATAACAAAGAATAAAAACAAAAATCACAATAGGAGACGCAAGATTTAACGTGGAAAATATCTCTAACAAAGAGAGAAAAAACCACGGGCGCTTGCCAGCAAAAACTTCACTATAGAGGAGTGCTTACACAACATCGAGGATTATCTCAGATGCGACCAGGGAAGAAGCTTGGAAAAATATGGTTGGGGTCAGCTCAATATTTTGTTTAATTTAGTGGTGTCATATTATACAAAATAGCAGTACTTAGTACTAATTAGTGAAGAATTCTCTAGCAATCACTGGGGCCAGCTGACCACAATGCCATTATGGCAGCTCCGTCCCTGGATGTGACTTATCTTAGCTGATAGCTTACAAGAGGTATATATAACGGTAAAAATCTATGACTTTAGCAATCCGGGGACTTCGCCGCATGAAATTGCTCTTCTTGTGGTAGAGGGCTTGGCACCATGGAATTATGTGGTCTTTGGGAAGTTAATGTCACAGATTGAGCACTCGCCTCATTTGCTAAGTTCCTATGTGATTCCCTAAATGAGAGCACCAGAAAGGGGATGAAATAGCTTGTTTTGGAGATGTGCACAGAGATGCTCAAAATATTTATTGAACATGTACGTGACTCGTATTGTTACTAGCATGTGTTTTTTCCAGAAAGGGATAAAGCCATGGTCTTTGCATCGACAGATGCATATACTGGCAAGTAGAATCTAAAAATCAAACGCATCGTGTCATCTTGACTTCACATAAAAGAATACGAATACACATAGTATATTGTGACGCTAGCAAAATGCCACTCATTTTCTACATGTGATCCTTGTTAATGTGGAGATCATGAGATCTTTTCTGCATCACTTCGGTCCTATCATGAATGATGACTCTGCTTTATTTGTGCCTTGCAGTCTGTTTATATATACGACCTTAAGAGGCAACTTCTTCTCCATATGATTTTATACAACACACGCACGCACGCACGCATGCACACACGCACGCACGCACGCACGCACACACACACACATATATATATATATATGATTGAAAAGAACGAATCTGGTATGACTGTTCAAGTGCGCCGAAGAACAAGCTAGCCTCTTGTATTCTCTAGGTATTTAAATCATAGAGATAGAAGTAGGAGGCATTAGGAAAATAGAACATCTACATTGCGATAAGACATGTACTTCAGTAACAAATGAGTGAAAGAGATCCATTCGAGCACGTAGCAACATATGTTTGTTGATGCCGCTAGGTAAATGTTTCTGTGCTCGGCAATGACCACAGAAAGTACTCTGACACTTCCGGGGCCAATCACCACTACGTGTTTGCACTGGACAAAGTAAAGGATCCTTCATACTGGAACGGGACACCTAGTGCGACACAGCGGTTGTTGGCGTGGATGCTAAAGAATTGGGTCTCCTAGCGTCTCAAAGTGCTTAGTGACAGGTATACGGTAGTGGTTCTCAGATACCCTGTTACCTTTTTGATTTATCTCTAATTTTTGTACGTGCTTGCATAAGGCAAGTGTATTTACCTTGTTAATATTGCCGAATATTTTATTTGTAATGTGAGGCTTGTTTAAAGAGTGAGAACTGAGAATAGTAGAAACAATATCAGATCTCACTTCACTAGAGTTGTAAGATAGAACCAACAAATTATGCATAAGAAGAGAGTTAGCTCTCCCATCCGTAAAGAAGTGAGCACTTGCATATCGGGGTGGGGTGGGGGATATTGTTGTTGAAGTGTATAAGTGGATTGCACTAGTCCTTTCCATCAGTTCGGACTTTTGGTTGCGTTGGCTAGTGCATGAAGCTTGACATGGTATCAGAGCCTAAGGTCTCGAGTTCGACTCCTGGCTTTCGCAATTTATCCTAAAATTGTTGTTGACCTCTCTATGTCCACGTATAGGCCTCTTGAGTCATACGTGAGTTTCGCGCGCCGTCGCTCTCTTCCGGTTGCACGTGCTGACTTCTCCCCGTCACATGTGAGAGGGGGTGTTGAAGTGTATAAGTGGATTGCACTAGTCCTTTCCATCAGTTCGGACTTTTGGTTGCGTTGGCTAGTGCATGAAGCTTGACAATTGTGACTCGTATTATGACTAGCACATACGATCTACAAATCAAATGCATCCACTCATTTGTACTACTACCTGCATATGATCCTTGTTGATGTGGTGATT
Organism: Avena insularis; assembly: GCA_023614405.1. NCBI lineage: Eukaryota > Viridiplantae > Streptophyta > Magnoliopsida > Poales > Poaceae > Avena > Avena insularis. The sequence continues at coordinate 258,431,565 of CM042691.1, forward strand.
GTGAGATCTCCGATGCATCAATTTACTATCATGAATGATGGTGGTCATGTTTTATTGATGTCTTCTAGTCGTCTATATATCCTCATTTGAGAGGCAACTTCTCCATATATATGGACCAATATAGAGGATATATGATTGAAGAGAACGAATCTGGTATGATCGACCAAGAACAAGCTAGCCTGCTATATTTCGTAGGAAATTAAAGCATGGTGATAGAAGTAGGAGTCATCAGGAACGCCAAACATGTCAATTGTGATAGGAGTAGCTTGTTACCACAATCATATTCCTGGTTCGTTGGAACATGTTCTGGCCGCACAGTGTAGTTCTTCTGCCTAAGATGCTCTTGTGGATATCAAAGCATAACAAGTAGTAGTAGCAGGTGTTGAATCGGTGCTATCTTCTGGTAATCGGTGCTATTGTAGGGGTTCGTAGCATGGAAAACAAAAAATTTCTACTGCATGCAAACAAACAAGCCAAGATCTATCTACTAGATTGTAGCAACGAGTCGATAGAGGAACTCACCCTCGAAGATTGCAAAGCGGTTAACGAGAGCAGATTCTCGTGGGTGATGTAGTCGTACTCTTGCCGATCTCAAGATCGCGTAGACGATCCTTCCGGCGCTCCCAAGAGCGCTTCACATCGGCGTTACGTTGCTCGATGAAGACCTTCCTCTCCCTTGTTCCAGCAGCGGAGGTTGTAGCACTCTCCTCGATTCCGTGACGGCTGACAGTAATGTGGAAGTAGAGGGGAGATCTCGCAGGGCTTCGCCTTAAGCCGGAGCGAGTATGGTGGAGCAAGAGAGGTGCCTTGGCGATCTAGGGTTTAGAAGCACCAAGGGGGGAGCTTGGCCGACGGCTAGGGCTTGGGGAAGCCCCAACTCGGCGAGTTGGAGGAACCCTAGGTGGTGGCGGCGACTTGGAGGAGGCCTGCGGCTAGGGCTAGGGTTTTGGGTGTGAGAGGTAGGGGCGCCCTACCCCTCCTTATATAGGTGGAGGGTGGTCGGTTGGGAGGAGGGTGTCCTCCCCCAACTCGGCCTCCTTGGGCGGCGGGTGGAGGGAGGGGAACTCCTCCCCAAGTAGGTTTCCTACTCTCCTTCCACCAAGCAAACTTGCTGTTTGACTTTTTCAAATTGGCATTTGACTTTCAAACCAGGATTTGATTTCTCCCTTTATTTTGCCCAGCCAAGTGACCTAGTACATGATGCAACCATTCCATATTATCATGACACATTCATGTACCCTTCCCCTCCGTAGTGCCGGACCTTCCGGACCCTTCTAGAACATTTCCGGTGAAAACACCGGAATCATTCCCCAACTCCGAAACAGGACTTTCCTTATATGAATCTTATTCTCCGGACCATTCTGGATCTCCTCGTGATATACCGGATCCCATCCGAGACTCCGAACAACATTCGGTATCTTACTCATCATTCCATAACTACTCAACAACATCGAATCCTTAAGTGTGTCTCCCTACGGTTCGTGAATTATGCGGACATGACCGAGACACTTCTCCGATCAATAACCAATAGAGGAATCTGGAAATTCATATGGCTCACACATATTTCTATGATTACTTTGCGATCGAATGAACCACTTACATACGATACCAATTTCCCTTTGTCTCACGATAGTTTACTTATCCGAGGTTTTGATCGTCGGTATCTCTGCATACCTAGTTCAACCTCGTTACCGATAAGTACTCTTTTCTCGTTCCCGTGGTATGTGATCCCTTGTGAGCCAGTCACATGCTTGCAAGCTAATTGGATGACATTCCACCGAGAGGGCCCAGAGTATATCTATTCGTCATATGGATGGACAAATCCCACTCTTGATCCATGTGTCTCAACCCATACTTTCCGAACACTCAATGCCACCTTTATAGCCACCCAGTTACGGTGTGGTGTTTGATGTCATCAAATCATCCTTCCGGTGATGGTGATAAGCATGATCTCATGGTCGAAGGAATTAGGTTACTATGTATCAGAAAGGTTATAGCAATTAAACTATTAAAATGACTTGATCTTTATGCTACGCTTATCTATATGAGTATGTCCATCATACCATTCTCCTAATGATATGATCTTGTTGTTAATAACATCTCAATGTTCATGATAGGGAAACCACAATCATCTATTAACCAACAAGCTAGTATTATGAAGAGGCTTTACTAGGGACTCTAATTTAGTTTACAAATAACAAAAGTATTAATGTTTCCTGGTTAATACTGTTATAGCATGAATGTAAACATTTATCATAAACACAAAGATATAATAATAACTATATTTATTATTGCCTCTAGGGCATATCTCCAACACCTATCACTAGTTATATTGCCATTTCATGAACCACTAGTACCGAGTCTCTGGAGACTTTGTCCAACTGTTGTTTCCCTTGAATGAGGTGATGGTTAAGCTCCAACTGCCCATATCTTTGGACACTACATATGTGTGTTTTGTCTTCTATATTTTGGCGGTAGCTAATTCATCTTATTGTCTCTTAAACTACTCCCGATGCAATTAGTAAGTGCCTCCTGGTTCATGTCATGACAAGAATATAGGTGCAACCTCTTCTGATAACGACACATTCAGCTCTAGGAGCTGATTTAAACTTTACTCCTGATACTATGACGATGGACATAACAAACTAGCCATGGTTTTGCATGGTTTCTACCAAATACAAGTAGTAGAGCTAAAGGACTTAATTCCAATAGAATGTGGAAACAGGTTCAAACACAATTAGAGAAACTAGCATGGGGGCCCTTGCAATGTGAGGGCAACACCTGTAGTTAATTTATTTCATGTGTAAAAATTGATAGCCTTTGCAAATGTTATGCAAATAATAGACTATACATCAACGATCTATATAAGCTAAGTATATCACATGTGTAGAAGACAATTTTTATCGTCTTAAATTGATGGATGAAAGGTTTATTAGGGTACTGTATTTCCAAAATACTACATTAATGAACATATGTGAAGTTTGGCATGAGATTAAATTAATATATATAATATATATTCTAAAAGTTTAGACCTTGACCTAGCGGTAGTTTTAAATAGGTATGTGGGGCTAACATTCATGTCGTTAAATAATTAGGGTTTGCTTGACCAATGATCCTGCGATGTTTAGTCCATTTTGATGGCACATTAAATATATTTTCTTAAAGAAATGATCCTAGCTCACTAGGTTAGAGAAGTTGATGTACAACCCAGTCACTCAAGTTCAAGTTCTCACATATGCAAATTTGGATTATTATTATTTCAAAACAAACTCGTTGTAGAGACTCCCCTTACCGCATTCCTTTTAAAAAATAGTCTTAATACATGTAAATAAAAAATGATATATCCTCATTAATAAATAGGTTAACAAAAGAGTAAGAATTTTATATGATATTTCTACCACTTGTTTCCTTCATTTGTTGTAAAAATATGTGATACTCTCATCTTGTGATATTCATAACGTCTTAGCCATTGAAAATCTACAATATAGAACGTAGACCGTTATTTATGCTATTAAATAAACTCAATAATACATTTTTCCACAAATTTTATCGATTTTAATTTATTTTTTCAAGTTTATTAATATATTTTACATATCAATAACAATAGGATACCATTTATTTCAAATGGGAGCAATATTTTGTTTATCTATTTTTAACTCTGTCAGTGTTAACCCTATTATTGAATCCAGTCGTCTTGCACTCTTGCTCACTTGTATTTGTTGTTTGATGTAACATGACTATACCAACATGGATGTCATAGTTTTGTCATTTTAGTGTGTCTCCACTTTTTACATGATTGTAAGTTTGAATGACATATGGTGAACTGGTGATGAGTGTTTCTCTGGCATGACCGTGTGTCTGATGGCTTAGCTCTCATATCATTTTCAAAACATGTGAGGTCAATTTAACATTTACAATTATGTTCTACAGTTTTGTATTATTCCTTCTATCAGAAAACAACTGTATTATTCGGTGATTAATTTTTCGAGGAAATGTATCTGGTGATATATGTACATACATATCATTCTAATTTTACAACCTCTCATATATTTTCTCCTGTGAGGCTGCCACCATATCTGTACATGGTCAGTATTCTTAAGCTAAAATTGGATTGTATGATCTATATGCTTTAGTATAGTTTCATGACCGGTCAGCTCTAGAATTAGCTTTTCTTGTATGTCCGTACCCAAATCGCATCAGCGTAAATCTTGTCAACAGAAATCATGTGGTTGTTGCATGACTCATGTTTCTATTTAAGTCCATGCTATTGATTGCATTGATCTGCTTTGGAGTTTTTCTCCATGGCAGAACATGCATTTTCATAGTAGTATAATTTCGTTTACTGTTATCCACAAAAAAATTTGTTTGCTGTCTTTTGGTCCTATAAAATTTTTCATGAGTGTCTCTAAGATTTTTTCTGCCGGATACTTCTAGGTTCGATGTGTCCTTGTCATACACGGTGTATACCTATGCATATAGGTTATGTATTTACCTTTTTTTTAAGCATGCGGCCGTACCTGTTTAATGCGTGCCCCCGTACCTGTGTGGGACTCTTTATAATTGATACACATACTCAATATGGACCGTGTCAACCCAGAATGTAAGTTTGCGTACATATAAATATTTAATCAAATCCTAGCCATAAATTTTAGATCTAACAACCAAAATTATTTAGGTGATGTGGATCAGCGTAGCGCCTCGAAAAACAATTTTATATTACTTTTAGTATATAATAGAATAAATATGGACACTCCAGCCGAACCTGACCTGCAAGTGCACATGCCCAACAACCTGAGTTCTCCTTCTCCTAGATACTACTTTCGTTCCACAATATAAGCCTTTTTAGAAAGATAAAATAGGTGAGAGTAAGTGACAAAAATCTGCACAAAATTGCTCTTCTTGTGGTGGAGGGCTTGGTACCATGGAATGATGTGATCTTTAGGAACAGAATGCCACAGATCGACCACTCGGCTCATTTGCTAAGCTCCTACGCTGATTCCCTAAAAGAGATCACTGGAAAGGGGATGTAAAATATCGAAATAGGCATACGCCCAGCTATATTAGTATAGCAACCACATGTGAGACCGCTGCTGGGCCAGACGACACAACACCCAAAAGAAAAGACACGAAACAAAACAAGATGCTGGGGCAGCAACACATAAATGCTCTAAAAAAATAAAAACAAAATGGAATGGAGCCGGAGGCGGATCAACTAAACGAGGAAGATGGCAACCGCTGCGCTCTCCGAAGAATTCCCACCCTGCTCCTATCCCCGACTCGTCAAGCACCAAGCAACACCCTCAAGAGGGAAAGTGACTGCTGCTGCCCGGACCAGAGACTGGCCCTAGGGTTTCCCCCGACACACAGAGGGAAGTGGATGAAGGGTAGCCACGACACCCTCCAAGAAGGAAAGATGCCACCCGCGGGCAGCACTGCGTCGGTGTCGGTCAAGCCGACAAGGATTTCTCTCAAAAAACCCTATTCACAACCCCCTGGCGATCCGTTGCACATGCCCGCGAGGGCCAGACCTCGCCACCACCAAACTTGCCTCCCACGAGCATGCTCCACTCCGGTCCTGAATCCGCCATCATCGTCTCACCGAGCAAGCTATCGAGAGGTCTGCAACATCGAGGCACAGGTAGAAATGAAACATGGCCCGTAATACCGTGGCCACGCGGGAGGGAACTACCTCTACCACCGGAGACGGTAGTCGATCGGACTCGGCCACAGACACACCAGTCTTCCATAGGTTCGGCCGGGCCCAGCGGACCCGTAATGCCTCTGCGGAGGCACACCAGTCACACAGCGGTCCGGCCGGGCCCCGATGGGCCCGTAAAGTCCACAACTACGCTGCAACAGGCTGGCCGAGGTCACTGTGGATCCCATCCAACCTACCCACTGTGATCTGCAAAGCATACAAAGAAGAACCGTTCGGCCCGCCTTACCCAGATGGGGACCAAAGGGGCCCGATCTGGGCCGCCATGGCGTAGCCAGCCTCACACCTTGTCTGCCGCCGCTGTGCCGCGCCGTCTTGCCCTAGACATCACTGGCCCTCCGCCGCCCTAGGAACACCGCCGCCCGAGAAGAGGGACCCCAAACTCTTCCGCCCGACACGGGGAAGAGCACGCCGTCGCCGCTGGCGCCACACGGGCAACGCCTGACGGTCTGGACGGTGGCGACGACATGAGGTAGGAGAGGGTTTGGCCAGGGAAGGTGGCGGCGCCCCCGTCACCCTCTGGGGGGAGGGAGGGAGGAGCGCGACTCCTTTTTCTCATAGTGGGATGTCTAAGGGGGTGTAAAATCTTGCAATGAAGACAACAATTTTGGAGATGTACGTAGAAAAGTTCAAAATATCTAGTGAACATAAGTGACTCGTGTTATTACTGGTATGTCTTTTTTGGAAAGAGGTAAATCCTTGATGCACATAGGATATTGTGACCTTAGCAAAAATGCCACTCATTTTGTACATGTGATCCTTGTTAATATGGAGACTGTGAGATCTTTGTTGCATCACTTTACCCTGTCATGAATGATGGCCATGTTTTATTCGTGCCTTGGAGTCTCTCTTTATATACACCCTTAATATGCAACTTCTTCATATAGACTAAACATTGGGAAAGTGCTGATGCTTTTGTACTGAACTACATATATATGTGATTAAAAAGAACGAATCTGGCATGACCGGCCAAGTACGCCACGAAGAAAAAACTAGCTTGATGTATTCTCTAGGTATTTAAACCATGGAGATAAAAGTAGGAGGCATTAGAAAAATGGAACATCTACATTATGATAGGACATGTGCTTCAACAACAAATGAGTGAACGAATTCCATTGATGGAGCATACATCAATAGATGTTTGTCAATGCCGCTAGGTAAATGTTTCCGGGCTCGACAATGACCACAGAAAATACCCTAACATTTCTCGGGCCAATTGCCACTATGTGTTTGCACTGAACAAAGTAAACAATTCTTCATATTGGAACGTGACACCTAGTACGGCACGCCTTGGCGTGGATGCTAGAGAACTGGCTCTCCTAGCGCATCAGAGTACTTAGCGACAAGTGTACCGTAGTTGTTTTCAAATAACCTGCTACCTTTTTGATTTATATCTAATTTTTATATGTGCTTACACAAGGTAAGTGTATTTACGTTGTTAATATTAACCTTTTTTGTAATGCGAGTCTTGTTTAAGGAGTGTGAAGTAAGAATAACAGGAACAATATTGGGTCTCACTTCACTAGAGTTGTAAGAAAAAACCAACAAACTGCACATAAGAAGAGAGTTAGCTCTCCCATCCACAAAGAAGTGAGCGTTTGCATATTGGGGGATCCTACGAGCCAAGTGGGTGCATCCGATGTAGAATTGATGGTCGTGACAGTGTGGAGGGAGGCATGAGAGGGAGGTGGCTATCTTTGACACGGATAATGATTTGAGTACACATGACAAAGGTTTTGACAAGGTGTCACGATGGAGACTGGAGAGGTGAGGTGGATGGGTGTGTGTGTGTGTGTGGGGGGGGGTGAACGCGGAATATGTAGTCGGGTTGTGGTGGTGAAACATAGTGTCGGGTAGAGCAGAAGGGAAGAGGAAATAATGAAAGGATAAGAAGTCTACAATGCACATATGTGAAAGTAGTTTTTCAGTATGTTTCATTGGAGGCCTGTTTTATTTATTTTTAACATCTCAACTAAACCTAGGGTGAATTTCTATCGTGTTATAAAAAAGCGTAATAAAGGCTTACGTTACAAATATCAAGAAATTCACCAATGGCCATGGAGGCGCACCAAAATGCTGAAGAATAGTTGCCTCATGATTTCGATCCTTGTTAGTGTGCTCTCAAGGTTTTTTTCCTCGTATCGCTCTCCCATTCTCTTATAGTTGAGTAGTAGTATTTCACGATGTTGTCATATTGCTGGACCAGATCTCATCCATTCTACCGATCGTCACTGCGGTGACCCAGCATACCACTGCATGTGTAGTACACTATAGTCGTGGACATGACATTCACAGAACACCGTTCCGTAAATATCATATCCCTTAGAGTGGTACAACAGAAACATTGCGGGTCCGTATTACAAAGGTACACACATTATTATTATTACAATACCGGAAGTTCAAGACTTCCAAAAGATCCAACTTACAAACCAAAATATAAGATGTTCAGCGAAAATTTAAAAGTAACAACTCCGACTAGGAGTGGGGCTCAACAGCTTATTTTATAGAGTTCATGTTGCTCGGCTCCGTTAGTTACTACTAAATATACCCTTAAGTGGACTCGTTTTCATCGACACCGTAACGGATTTCGTAGTCCACGCCTTCAACTCCTCCGGATAGATCAGGTTCCTCGTAGAACACGTCTTCTTGGCATTCGGCTGCATACATTGGCATGTCTTCGGAATCCTCAGAGTCTAAGCAAGGGATCAAAAGAAAGAATGAGTAACAGCGTTACCCAACAAGTTCATTATATGCAAGGTGGGAAGTTTGATGTTCTAACTACCACCTCGGATTATAAATCCTTGGAACTATGCAGTTTTTTTGTAAATCTTTCTTTAAAGATTGATTTTATTCTGAAAGACTATGACAATCAGCCTTCACAGGTTGATTAGAACTTTCATGGAGTTCCTTTCCTGCTGCGTTCGTAGCTCCTTCCAGGAACAGAGAGTAACACGTTACAGTTCTTACACTCTATAGAGGTGCGTTACTTTACCCATAAGAGATCAACTCCTTGTTGGACAACCGGGCGTACTTTCCCGTCCACAATTCCATGATGTGGGGCCCAGTAGTTGGTCCAAGCCAATCACTGCCCCCTTCGCGACCCGGCATGCCTCCTTGGTGTACACCATGCCCACATAATGAATTACGATAATGGTTTGTACAAACCGTTAGATGCCAGAACTATCATGGGACGTTGAGGGTTCTCACCCATATGCTGCATATCCTCTACGAATTACCAACTAATATGCACGCTACGAGGATAACAACCACGACCTGCACATCCGGCTTCATGCGAGAGGAAGAAGATACAGCTGACTTCTCTGTCCCATTCCAAATCTCATGGCTAACGCGTAATATACGGCGCTAGAATCACTGATGTCAGGGGTTATTAAGTCCCTACTTTATCATCATTGTTGCAATTAGAACTCTAAGTTCTATTGCTCCACCATATCACCACTTAGGATGATATCTATAATTTTTTATTTGTGAAAATAATATTTTGTTTCTTTTATAGCATATATGATAACACAAAATTTGCAATTACTTTGATAAAGACTCTTCAAAGGACATGAGCAAGTGATGAACTTGCCTTGTGATGGCAAGGTAGTGAAGTCTGATGCTTGCACTGGACCTTGAGCTTCTAGTTCTACAAAAACATCATTATTGTCCGCTAAGGACAATATTTAAAGAAGCAAAATGATTATGCAAGTAATGTAATGCATTATTTAAATTTATATGCATTTACCCCCAAAAGTTCCTTTTTTAAATAAAGGATTTATAAATATTTATTTTTAACATTTATAACATATATTGAGTTATTTTATTTTATATCTCTTTAATTGACCTTTATTAATTTAATAATTCTTTTAGGAATTATTAATTATACATTAATTTTATTACTAAATATTTATTCAGTATTTTTCAAAAATACTATAATATTGTTAAATAATGAAAGTGATTTTTATTTATTTTTATCACCTTTCAATAATTTTGTAAAATTCCATAAGGAATATTTAAATTACAAAATTCTTATAAAAAATTTAATGTCCAAAATTTGATATTTTATTTGGACAAAATGGATTATTATGAATCCAAAAATATTTTATTTATAATTTTTTAGACTTTTAATTTATTTTCTATTTTTTTATTTAGGTCAGGGGTATTTTGGTCTTTTCTAATTGATCAAAAGTATTATTTAAATAACTTGGGCTAGCCCCTTGGGCTTATTGGGCCGAGGTGGCCCAATAGGGCAGGGTCAAATGACTACCCCGAAGGGTTTTGGCCCACCCATCCCACACTACCTCCTCTCTCTCCCTCGACCTTATCTCCTCCTCCTCTGACTCACCCCCGTGGCCGGCGATGCCGCCACCGTCGATTCTCGCCGTCGTTAAAGTAGTCGAGTTGGGGTTGTCGACGATGCTTGTTCGTTCTATCCACTTGGATTTGACTTTGGGCTTCCCTGTGGTCAGTTCCATCCCATTCCCGAACCCTAGGGTTCGGAAAAGATGTTGTCACCGTCGCCGCGATCCCTCCTGCGGTGGTGTGCTAGTCTTGTGCACTACTGCGGCCGCCACCATGGCAGGTGCAGGTTGCAGCGCCCCTCTAGGTGCTCCCTATGCCGCCGCGGTTCGTCGGCCCCTCTGCTTCCTCTTCGATGCATCAGCGAGGACCTCGGGTAAGTGGTCTTTGTGGTGTTTGTCCATGATACTGCCTTGATCCTTTTTGGTGTGTAGCTAGTGGCTTCTGATGTTGAGTGATTATGTGCTGATTGGTTTCATCTTGAAATTAGGGTTCATAATCTCCTGTTGATCATACATATGATGTTTTAGATCAAGTGTTGATCAGATTTGATCCTGTGAAATGATTGCTTGCTGTGGTTAAGGATTGATAGTAGCTTTAATGTTACTAGTTGCCTGTCAGATTGGTCCTAGTGGTAATTCACCATGATCCATGCTAGCTGTTTCAATCAAATCCTTAATTGGATTATGTTGTTGATCTGAGGTTTACTCTAATGTCAGATTACTCATACTGACAGTAGTTTTCTCTCAGTGGTTGATTACTGCAATCATAATATGGTTTTGTTTGAGATGAAGCACTCTGAATCAAATCATTATATGTAATGATTTTCTGTGGATGTATAGATTCCTTTTAAATGTTGACCTGGTACTTAGCTTCAGGAAAATGATATATAATGATTTGTCCCTTTTCCTGCGGGAACTAAGCAAAGATGATTTTAGCTCATTAAGAACTTGTCCTTGTGATGTCATTGTATCTTGGCACACAAGTTATTAGGTTTTTATTTCTGGGTTTAGTTTGATTATGCTTGGGATTAGAATTGACAAGGTGATATGGAAGCTTTTATTATTATTCCTGCCTATGATGTGGGTCTGAGGCTCTAGGATTTAATTCCTAGTTAGTTGGGCAATAATTTGTTTGAATCTTATAGGATCAGGGGTGCTACTCTCTCTTTGAGAGATGTGCCCTGATCTGATAGGATCAAATGAAATGATCTAAGTTGTAAAAATAACACTGAACCCAGTGATGCTGGTCTGAGGGTGAACAACAGTTCAACCAAGAACAGGAATCAAACCAACCACCCAGATCAACCCAAACATCACCAGCATCAAACACTAAACTCAAACATGCTACCTGGTGATGTTTGGGTTGATCTGGGTGGTTGGTTTGATTGCTGTTCTTGGTTGAACTGTTGTTCACCCTGGCTGTGCTGGTGTGTTGTGTAGTCGAGTGGTGCACTGAGGTGCTTTGCCTCGGCTGTGCTGTGGTTTTGTGATCCTGTCTGTGCTTGTGTGGTCGATAGCACACCATCTGTTGGAGATATGCCCTAGAGGCAATAATAAAAGTAGTTATTATTATATCTTTGTGTTTATGATAAATGTTTACATTCATGCTATAATAGTATTAACAAGGAAACATTAATACTTGTGTGATTTGTAAACTTAATTTGAAGTCCCTAGTAAAGCCTCTATATAATACTAGCTTGTTGGTTAATAGATGATTGTGGTTTCGCTATCATGAACATTAAAGATGTTATTAACAACAAGATCATATCGTTAGGAGAATGATATGATGGACATACTCCTATAGATAAGCGTAGCATAAAGATCAAGTCATTTTAATAGTTCAATTGCTATATGCTTTCTGATACATAGTAATCTAATTCCTTCGACCATGAGATCATGCATATCACCTTTACCGGATGGATGCTTTGATGACATCAAACACCACACCGTAACTGGGTGGCTATAAAGGTGGCATTGAGTGTTCGGAAAGTATTGGTTGAAACACATGGATCAAGAGTGGGATTTGTCCATCCATATGACGGATAGATATACTCTGGGCCCTCTCGGTGAAATGTCATCCAATTAGCTTGCAAGCATGTGACTAGATCACAAGGGATCACATATCACGGGAATGAGAAAAGAGTACTTATCGGTAACGAGGTTGAACTAGGTATGCAGAGATACCGACGATCATAACCTCGGATAAGTAAACTATCGTGAGACAAAGGGAAATTGATATCGTATGTAAGTGGTTCATTCGATCGCAAAGGAATCATAGAAATATGTGGGAGCCATATGAATTTCCAGATTCCTCTATTGGTTATTGTTCGGAGAAGTGTCTCGATCATGTCCGCATAATTCACGAACCGTAGGGAGACACACTTAAGGATTCGACGTTGTTTTGAGTAGTTATGGAATGATGAGAAAGAGACCGAATATTGTTCGGAGTCCCGGATGGGATCCGGGATATCACGAGGAGATCCGGAATGGTCCGGAGAATAAGATTCATATAAGGAAAGTCCCGTTTCGGAGTTGGGGAATGGTTCCGGTGTTTTCATCGGGAATGTTCTAGAAGGTTCCGGAATGTCCGGCACTCTGGAGGGGGAGGGTACATGAATGTGTTGTATCAAGTTGGTATGATTGCATCATGTACTAAGTGTCATCGCTGTACCAAATAAAGGATTAATTTAAATCCTAGTTTGAAAAGTCAAATAGCTAGTTTGAAAAGTCAAACGACTAAATTTGGAAAGAGGAAAAGAGGAGGAAGGGGAAAACCGAGTTGGGGAGGAGTTCCCTTCTCCAACCGGCGGCCCACCTCCAAGCCAAGTTGGGGAGGGACTCCTCTCCCTCCCCTTGGCCGGCCGGCCCCTCCACCTATATAAGGAGGGGCAGGGCTCCCTCCTAGAGACACACAAGCTCCTCTCCTCCAAACCCTAGCACCAAGCCGCCGCCGCCTCCATAGCCGCCACCGGCCCTAGGGAAAACCGCCGCCGCCGCCTAGCTAAACCCTAGCCGCCGGCTTGCCCCCTCCTTGGTGTGTCTAAACCCTAGAACACCGAGGGACTCTCTCATACTCCACCATACTCGCTCCGGCTTAAGGCGAAGCCCTGCGAGATCTCCCCTCTACTTCCGGTACCACGCCGTTGTCTTTTAGGAATCGCGAGAGAGTGCTACAACCTCCGCTGCCTCTTTGGAACAAGGAGAGGAAGGTCTTTGTCGAGTACCGAGCGATGTGACCGAGCGCTGCCGGAACACAGCGCCGGAAGGATCGTCTACGTGATCTTGAGATCGGGAAGAGTACGACTACATCACCCACGAGAATCCGCTCTCGTTAAACACTTTGGAATCTTCGAGGGTGAGTTATTCCATCGACTCGTTGCTACAATCTAGTAGATAGATCTTGGCTTATTTGTTTGTATGCGGTAGAATTTTTGTTTTCCATGCTCTGAAACCCTACGATGGTATCGAGCCGTGTCTATATGTAGATCTGTTGCACGAGTAGAACACAATGGTCATTGTGGCGTTGATGCTTTATTGTCGATTGCTTCTTGTGTACTTTGCATCTTGCGGTATGTTGGGATGAAGCGGCCCGGGCTAACCTTACATGACATCGTTCATGAGACTTGCTCCACGCTTGACATGCAACTTGTATTGCATAAGTGGCTTTGCGGGTGCCTGTTTCTTCTAGCATAGTTAAGATCCAATTTACAGCGGGTGATTAACAATACTAGTATCAATGTTGTGGTTCTTGTTCGTAAGTTAGAATGACACTTATTGAAAGCCCCAAACCACGTAAAACATGCAAAGAAAGTAGGCGTCTAACTTTGTTTTGCAGGGTGTCTTGTGATGTGATATGGCCATGATTGTGATTATATTTGATGTATGCAATGTTCCTTATTGTAAGTTGGCAACGGCGAGCCATATGGTTGTCTTTAATTTTGTTAAGACCGTGTCTATTCAAAGTAGTTGTAATAGTTGAAGCCGGTGGACGACAACCATGAAGAAGCGTCATTGACCTTGATGCAATGCCGGTGATGATGGAGATCATGTTCGTGCTAGAAGATGGAGATCGGAAGCACATAGAAGAAATGCCATATCATATCACATATTATGAATTGCATGTGATGTTAATCCTTTACGCATCTTGTATTGCTTAGTAGACAACAGTAGCATTATAAGATGATCCCTCATGCACATGAATTTCAAGTCATAAAGTGTTCACCCTTAGTTAGCACCGTTGCTAAAGCTTGTTGTTTCGAAGCACCACGTGATGATCGGGTGTGTTAGATTCCGCAAGTGTATACAACGTGAGCAAGCCAGATTTGCTCATGCGGAAACTAAGGTTTGATCTTGACAAGCCTAGCATGTACAGACATGGTCTCGGAACACGGATCACCAAAAGGTAAAGCATGAATCATATAGTAGATATGATGAACATGTCGATTGTTCGCCATTGAAACTATATCAACTCTCGTGATGATCGGTGTTGATGTGGTGGATTTGGTTCGTGTGATCACTAAAACAATGTGAGGGATATTGTTTTGAGTGGGAGTTCACCTAGATTAATTTTAATACTAATCTGAACTCAATTTGTCATAAACTTAGTCTAAACTATTGCAAATATGTTGTAGATCAATGGCAGCCCCTACCATCAATTTTAATGCGTTCCTAGAGAAAGAAAAGTTGAAAAACAATGGAAGCAACTTCGCGGATTGGTTCCGCAATTTGAGGATTATCCTCACAGCTGGTAATTTGACCTATGTGCTGGATGCACATTGGGTGACCCACTGCCTCTTGCTTCCGATGAAGTAAAGAATGTTTACCTCACTCGAAGACTCGGTACTCCACGATTCAGTGTGCTATCTTGTATGGTTTAGAATCGGAGCTTCAGAAAAGGTTTGAGAATTCAGACCCATATGATATTGTCGAGGATCTCAAATTGATCTTTGAGACTCATGCGGCAATTGAAAGCTATGAGGCTTCTGAAAAGTTCTTTAACTGCAAGATGGAAGAGGGCAGCTCCGTCAGCGAGCATGTGCTTAAGATGTCTGGGCAAGCAAACAAACTTCAAAGCTTGGGTATAGTTGACGAGGTTTGGTCTCGTCAATGCCCATTGTTATGGACTTGGGTTTTGGAGAAGATGGGGATGCTGGAGATCGTGGCACAGTTAACAGACAAGCAACCAGGGGACACGAGATTTACCTGAGTTCAGCCCCGGAGAAAACCCTACTCCTGCTTGTCTGCTCTTTGATTACGGCGGAACCGGAGGTTACAGGGTGCGCAGATTCGATCTAGCCTGGATGCGTGTGCGAAAGTATGAGTCGAGTTCTAGATCTGTAGATCTGTCTATTGTGTACGTGCGTGCGTTCCTCGTTGGCCCCTCCTAGCCTTTATATATGGGTAGGCTAGGTCTCGGGCGCCGATACGAGTAGGTTACAAGTTGTATTCAAACTCTAGTCTTGAGGTTTCCTTGTCTTGTACGCTTGGGAGTCCGTGTCCATATGGGCTTCATAGCAGCCGAAACGTCTTGGGCGTCCTGGACCCTGGCAGGTCGTCGAGTGGGCCTTCCGTCGGGCTGGACCAAGTATGCTAACATCGGGTACCCGTAGGGCATATCCATGTCAGTAGCCCCCAAGTGCCCATCCGAAACATAGATTCGGGTGGAGACTTAGTTGTCTTGAACCTTGTATTTGGATGTCGGAGTCGAAAGTTGTGTCGAGTGCGAAGCACTTCACCCGGAAGTTCATCGGGTCAGCTGAATTTGTTCGGCTATTGTAAAGGAATCGACATCATGGACGTAGTCAACACAATGGACTATAGGGTGCGCGACTAGCGCTCCCTATGGGAATAGCCCCGAGTGTCTGTTCGAATCGTAGACTCGAGGAGAGACTTTAATTCAGCCGTTGTTTGCTTCAGGTCCGTAGGACACAATTTTTTTTCGGATGCTTGAATCAATCCTCCCTATGGGAGTAGCCCCCGAGTCCGTAGTAGAGTCGTGACTGGCGTGAGACTCGAAGATCTGTGTGTCGCGACCAGCTATCCGGTTTAGTAGCCCCAGTGTTCTGGCGGAGTCGTGAGACTCGGCGAGACTCGAGTCTTGTATCGTGCGATTGTAGGCGAAAATCTGTAGGCGTCGCTGACCCGGAAGTACATGATGCGACGGTGCTCCTGATAGGAGTAGCCCCCAAGTGTCTGGCGGAGTCGTAGACTCGAGTGGAGACTCATGCGAGGAGAAACCACTGACCCGGAAGTGCATCGAGTCAGCGTCTCATGCATAAGGAGCCAAGAATCGATGATCTGATCGAGTTGTCGTGAGTCGTCGCGGGCGCGCGAAGGACGATGTTGCGGATGAAGTCGGATGAAATCGCCGTTTCTTACATCGGGTCGTGTCTTTGTAGCATCAAGAGATGCGACCATCCGAGGAGGGACTCGACTCGGGTCTTGAGTTTATGGCGTAGCCGGTTGTTTTGTCGACTCCTGTTGGAGGACCCAATAGAATAGCTCGACGCAGTCGGCGTCTTTGTAAGCTGCAGAAAAAACATGACGAATTGTGAAGTACTTGTATCTTGTAAAGAATATTTGCCTTTCGGCTTGTATATCAAGATTCTGGTGCCGATCGAGTCGACACTTTTGCACTGTATGCTAGGCCTTTTCGTTAGCCTGATTACCGTTAGTCTCAGTACCTTGCCGAGGCACTCGGAGTTCAAGGATTCGACGATCAGGCAGAATCAGCTACTCGGGCTGTCGCGTTCGAGGTGCTCGAGTGCGTGGAGCCGAGGGCACATTAGGTTACTCGAAGAGGGCGCAACCCCCGAGTGTTTCGAGTGCGAGTTAAAAAAGGAAATCAGCTCTGAGTAGAGGGAAACTTAGCTTTATTGGTAGTTGTCGTGGACGGAGTCGACACGGTAGCGGGTCACACGCGGATATGTTCGACGCGGCGAACCACAATCATAGCAGCGATGGGTTTCCGAAGTTGATGGTGGTAGAGAGCTCCGCATCCAAAGATTGTCCCGGTCGAAGACCGCACCAGGTCGCCACATCCGAAGGATGTATCGGGTCATCGCAGCCGAAAGCCGCATTGGGTCGCCGATGTCGAGGGAGCCCCCGAGTCGTGGTCGCTGAAGCCGATGTGGCCAGTTGCGGCAATCAAAGATCACGTCGAGTCGTCGCATCCGAAAGATGCAGCGGAGAGCCCCCGAGTCATTGGAGCCGAAGATCATATCGGGTCACCGTATCCGAAGATTGTGGAAGGTCACTTGAAGGTGTTGGCGCAGCCCCCTAGTGTACCGCGCGGTCGACGGAGACGACGCAGCGGACATGTGGTCCAGGCTGATGGAGTCACGTGATAGACGTAGTCGAAGTGGCGGACGCGTAGTCGTCACGATGGTCAGGAGTTTGACATGGCGTAGTCGTGCAACAGCAGATGTAGTCATGAGGCAGCAGATGACTGCGACACATTGGTAGTGCTCGTAGATTGGTCCGCTGCTGCCGCAGCTTTCGGATCCGAAACCGTAGGTCCCCTCATCCGAAGGTGGTTCGCACAGATCAGAGTTGCAGCTGCTGCTGTCGTAGAACTCATCTGTTGATGATGATGTGCGTAGCACAGGGTGTGGAGCCCACGAAGCGGGCCTGATTGACGGCACGGGCACCCGCTTCGAGGGGCGAAGGTGTCGGTTGTCCCACTGAAGCAGAATCTCCCGAACAGAATTTCGAGTAAGTCGCCTACAGGCTCGAAATCCTTCATGGTATCCGGCGAGTGGGCGGTGAAGTCGAAAGCGCCGAAGAGGAGGTGATTCTCCGTCGCCGCGGAGTTGTAGATCGATCGGGTCAGAACCGTCAGGACCGCACAATCAGCAGCCCCAATTCCCACAGACGGCGCCAATTGACGAGGTTTAATCTCTTCCCACAGACGGCGCCAATTGACGAGGTTTGATCTTCCCACAGACGTCGCCAATTGACGAGGTTTAATCTTTTTCCCACAGACGGCGCCAATTGACGAGGTTTGATCTTTTTCCCACAGACGGCGCCAATTGACGAGGTTTGATCTGTTTCCCACAGACGGCGCCAATTGAGGAGGTTTAATCTTCCCACAGACGGCGCCAATTGACGAGGTTTGGTCTCGTCAATGCCCATTGTTATGGACTTGGGTTTTGGAGAAGATGGGGATGCTGGAGATCGTGGCACGGTTAACAGACAAGCAACCAGGGGACACGAGATTTACCCAGGTTCAGGCCCCCAGAGGGAAAACCCTACTCCTGCTTGTCTGCTCTTTGATTACGGTGGAACCGGAGGTTACAGGGTGCGCAGATTCGATCTAGCGTGGATGCGTGTGCGAAAGTATGAGTCGAGTTCTAGATCTGTAGATCTGTCTATTGTGTACGTGCGTGCGTGCGTTCCTCGTTGGCCCCTCCTAGCCTTTATATATGGGGAGGCTAGGTCTCGGGCGCCGATACGAGTAGGTTACAAGTTGTATTCAAACTCTAGTCTTGAGGTTTCCTTGTCTTGTACGCTTGGGAGTCCGTGTCCATATGGGCTTCATAGCAGCCGAAACGTCTTGGGCGTCCTGGACCCTGGCAGGTCGTCGAGTGGGCCTTCCGTCGGGTTGGACCAAGTATGCTAACATCGGGTACCCGTAGGGCATATCCATGTCAATAGTGATTCCCAATGCTTTGGGGATTTACCGTGTCCTCCAATCACTACCACCAAGTTACAAGAACTTTGTGATGAACTACAATATGCAAAACATGAACAAGATGTTGCCAGAACTCTTTGCCATATTGAAATCTACAGAAGTGGAGATCAAGAAAGAGCACCAAGTGTTGTTGGTCAATAACACCACCAAATTCAAGAAATGCAAGTCTAAGCAGAAGGGACACTTCAAGAAGGGTGGTAAGAAAGTTACCACGCCGACGAAGAAGACCAAGGCTGGACCTAAGCCTGATACTGAGTGCTTTTACTGCAAGGGAGAAGGTCACTGGAAGCGGAATTGCCCAAAGTACTTGGCGGATTTGAAGAACGGCAACATCAAGAAGAAAGGTATATCTGATATACATGTTATTGATGTGTATCTCACTAGTACTCGTAGTAGTGCACGGTATTTGATACTGGTTCGGTTGCTCATATTTGTAACTTTCAAAGCAGTCTTTGCAGAATAAGCGGAAGCTAGCGAAGAACGAGGTGACGATGCGCGTTGAAGCGGATCAAAGGTTGATGTGATCGCGGTCGGCACGCTACCCCTTCATCTACCATCGGGATTAGTTTTATACTTAAATAATTGTTATTTGGTGCCTGCGTTAAGCATGAACATTATATCGGGATCTTGTTTATTGCGAGACGGTTACTTGTTTAAATCCGAGAATAATGGTTGTTCGATTTATATGAGTAATATGTTTTATGCACATGCACCTTTGATAGATGGTCTATTCTTATTGAATCTCGATAGTGGAAATACACATATTAATAACATTGAGGCTAAACGTTTGAAATCGAGCGATAACTCGACCTATATGTAACTTGTCGTCTTGGTCACATTGGAGTGAAGCGTATGAAGAAACTCCATTCGATGGACTTCTTGAATCACTTGATTTGAATCACTTGATAGATCTGAAGCATGTCCGATGGGTAAAATGACTAAGACTCCATTTTACGGTATGATGGAGCGAGCTACGGACTTGTTGGAAATCATACATACCGATGTGTGTGGTCCAATGAGTGTAGCATCGTGTGGTTATCGTTATGTTCTTACCTTCATGGATGACTTGAGTAGATATGGGTATATCTATTTCATGAAACATAAGTCCGAAACTTTCGAAGTTTAAGGAATTTCAAAGTGAGGTAGAGAATCAACGTAATAAGAAGATTAAATTTCTACGTTACGATCGTGGAGGTGAATATCTAAGTTACGAGTTTGGCGAGCATTTGAAGAAATGCGGAATACTTTCCTGATTGACACCGGGGAACACCACAGTAATGGTGTGTCCGAACGTCGTAATCGAACTCTCTTAGATATGGTTCGTTCTATGATGTCACTTACAGATTTACCGCTATCATTTTGGGGTTATGCATTAGAAACAGCCGCATCCACTTTAAATAGGGCACCGTCTAAATCCGTTGAAACGACACCGTATGAATTATGGTTTGGGAAGAAACCTAGATTGTCGTTCCTTAAAGTTTGGGGGTGCGAAGCCTATGTAAAGAAGTTACAGCCGGACAAGCTTGAACCCAAAGCGGAAAAATGCGTCTTCATAGGATACCCGAAGGAAACTATTGGGTATACCTTCTATCATAGATCCGAAGGCAAAATCTTCATTGCCAAGAATGGATCCTTTCTAGAGAAGGAATTTCTCTCGAAAGAAGTGACTGGAAGGAAAGTAGAACTTGACGAGGTTGTTGAACCTTCTCTCGAAATTGCGAGTAGCGCAGCACCGGAAGAAGTTCCTGTGGTGCCTGTACCAATAAGAGAGGAAGCTAATGATGGTGATCATGAAACTTCGGTCAAAGTTGCTACAGAGCCTCGCAGGTCAACGAGAACTCGTACCACTCCAGATTGGTATGATCCCGTTATGAGTGTCATGTTGGTGGACAGCACCGATGACCCTGAGACATATGAGGAAGCGATGATGAGCCTAGATTCCAATAAATGGCAAGAAGCCATGAAATCCGAGATTGGATCCATGTACGAAAACCAAGTATGGACTTTGGTGGACTTACCGGATGGCGGAAGGCATCGAGAACAAATGGATCTTCAAGAAGAAAGCAGATCTTGATGGTAATGTTCATCTATAAAGCTCGACTTGTCGCAAAAGGGTTTCGACAAATTCAAGGAGTTGACTACGATGAGACTTTCTCACCAGTAGCGAAGCTAAAGTCTGTGAGGATTATGTTAGCAATCGCTGCATATTATGATTATGAGATATGGCAGATGGATGTCAAAACAGCATTCCTCAATGGAGACATTGATGGAGAGTTGTATATGATGCAACCCAAAGGTTTTGTTGATCCTAAAGATGCTAACAAGGTATGCAAACTTCAACGGTCCATCTATGGATTGAAGCAAGCATCCCGAAGTTGGAATCAACATTTTGATAAGGTGATCAAAAGTTTTGGTTTTATACAAACTTATGGAGAAGCTTGTATTTACAAGAAAGTGAGTGGGAGCTCTGTAGCATTCTTAATACTATATGTAGATGACATATTGTTGATTGGGAATGATGTAGACCTTCTTAATAGTGTCAAGGAATATTTGAATAATAGTTTTTCAATGAAGGATCTTGGCGAAGCAGCTTACATATTAGGCATAAAGATTTATAGAGATAGATCGAAACGCCAAATATCATTGTCACAAAGTACATATTTGGACAAAGTTCTAAAGAGGTTTGGAATGGAAGATAGCAAGAAAGGGTTCTTGCCCATGTTGCCATATTCGACCTTGAGTAAAACTCAAAGTCCGACATCGGCAGAAGATAGAGAAAGGATGAGTAAGACTCCCTATGCCTCAGCCATAGGATCTCTAATGTATGCCATGCTATGTACTAGACCCGACATTGCATATGCTAGCAGATATCAAAGTGATCTAGGAGTGGATCATTGGACAGCGGTCAAAAACATCCTTAAGTACTTGAGAAGAACTAAGGATATGGTTCTTTCTTATGGAGGTGATGAACAACTCGTTGTTAATGGTTACACCGATGCTAGTTGGAACACCGATCCGGATGATTCTAAATCACAATCTGGATACGTATTTATTTTGAATGGTGCAGCAGTTAGCTGGAGGAGTGCAAAGCAAAGCGTTGTGGCGAGATCTTCAACTGAATCGGAATACATGGCTGCTTCGGAGGCTTCACAAGAAGCGATATGGATGAAAGAGTTCATTACAGAGCTGGGTGTGGTTCCTAGTCTATTTGGACCCAATGTCTATCTACTGTGATAACATGGGCGCCATAGCCAATGCGCAAGAACCAAGGTCACACAAGAAGCTGAAGCATATCAAGCTATGTTTTCACGCTATTCGAGAACATATCCAAGATGGGGATATAAAGATTTGCAAAGTACACACAGATCTGAATGTGGCGGATCCGTTGACTAAACCTCTCCCGAGGGCAAAACATGATCAGCACCAAACTGCCATGGGTGTTCGGTATATTACCATGTAATCTAGATTATATGACTCTAGTGCAAGTGGGAGACTGTTGGAGATATGCCCTAGAGGCAATAATAAAAGTAGTTATTATTATCTCTTTGTGTTTATGATAAATGTTTACATTCATGCTATAATAGTATTAACAAGGAAACATTAATACTTGTGTGATTTGTAAACTTAATTTGAAGTCCCTAGTAAAGCCTCTATATAATACTAGCTTGTTGGTTAATAGATGATTGTGGTTTCCCTATCATGAACATTGAAGATGTTATTAACAACAAGATCATATCGTTAGGAGAATGATATGATGGACATACTCCTATAGATAAGCGTAGCATAAAGATCGAGTCATTTTAATAGTTCAATTGCTATATGCTTTCTGATACATAGTAATCTAATTCCTTCGACCATGAGATCATGCATATCACCTTTACCGGATGGATGCTTTGATGACATCAAACACCACACCGTAATCGGGTGGCTATAAAGGTGGCATTGAGTGTTGGAAAGTATTGGTTGAAACACATGGATCAAGAGTGGGATTTGTCCATCCATATATGAGATAGATATACTCTGGGCCCTCTCGGTGAAATGTCATCCAATTAGCTTGCAAGCATGTGGTAGCTCACAAGGGATCACATATCAGGAGCGAGAAAAGAGTACTTATCGACGAGGTTGAACTAGGTATGCGAGATCAAGCGATCATAACCTCGGATAAGTAAACTATCGTGAGACAAAGGGAAATTGATATCGTATGTAAGTGGTTCATTCGATCGCAAAGGAATCGTAGAAATATGTGGGAGCCATATGAATTTTCAGATTCCTCTATTGGTTATTGTTCGGAGAAGTGTCTCGATCATGTCCGCATAATTCACGAACCGTAGGGAGACACACTTAAGGATTCGACGTTGTTTTGAGTAGTTATGGAATGATGAGAAAGAGACCGAATGTTGTTCGGAGTCCCGGATGGGATCCGGGATATCACGAGGAGATCCGGAATGGTCTGGAGAATAAGATTCATATAAGGAAAGTCCCGTTTCGGAGTTGGAGAATGGTTCCGGTGTTTTCATCGGGAATGTTCTAGAAGGTTCCGGAATGTCCTGCACTCCGGAGGGGGAGGGTACATGAATATGTTGTATCAAGTTGGTATGATTGCATCATGTACTAAGTGTCATCGCTGTACCAAATAAAGGATTAATTTAAATCCTAGTTTGAAAAGTCAAATAGCTAGTTTGAAAAGTCAAACGGCTAAATTTGGAAAGAGGAAAAGAGGAGGAAGGGGGAAACCGAGTTGGGGAGGAGTTCCCTTCTCCAACCGGCGGCCCACCTCCAAGCCGAGTTGGGGAGGGACTCCTCTCCCTCCCCTTGGCCGGCCGGCCCCTCCACCTATATAAGGAGGGGCAGGGCTCCCTCCTAGAGACACACAAGATCCTCTCCTCCAAACCCTAGCACCAAGCCGCTGCCTCCATAGCCGCCGCCGGCTTGCCCCTCTCCTTGGTGTGTCTAAACCCTAGAACACCGAGGGACTCTCTCATACTCCACCATACTCGCTCCGGCTTAAGGCGAAGCCCTGCGAGATCTCCCCTCTACTTCCGGTACCACGCCGTTGTCTTTGGAATCGAGGAGAGTGCTACAACCTCCATTTTCTGGAACAAGGAGAGGAAGGTCTTCGTCAGTACCGAGCGTGTGACCGATCAGGAGCGCTGCCGAACGCATTGCCCGGAAGGATCGTCTACGCGATCTTGAGATCGGGAAGAGTACGACTACATCACCCACGAGAATCCGCTCTCGTTAAACACTTTAGAATCTTCGAGGGTGAGTTATTCCATCGACTCGTTGCTACAATCTAGTAGATAGATCTTGGCTTATTTGTTTGTATGCGGTAGAAATTTTTTGTTTTTCATGCTACGAAACCCTACACCATCTGCATGCTTGTGTGTGTGCAGTTTGTGTGCCTGCTATGCACATATGGATAAGTTCAGATAATTTGAACTTACAATTACCAATCTACTTTTTACTCAGGCTGCTGAACTGGTCCCTTTTGGCTGTCATTTGCATTTTGGCTTGAATTTATGAAAGATGAGATCTTTCAGATTGGTGAAACTTGCCCCTTTTTAACATTTCTCAATGATGAGATTGTCAAGTGCATCTCACTGACATATCTGAGAGAAATATACTAACACTAATCCTATTTTATTTTCTGTTTGATCTTTATTTTGCAGGTACAAAGATAAAGATGAAGATTTGGTATTGTTTTAGATATAGGATAGTTAGTAGAGATTTAAATGTAATTTTCTTAATCTTTTGTAATTTGTCTTTTATAATTCTTGTAATCTTTATTTAGTTCATTTGTAATAAAGATTATATATTTATTAATAAAGAATATTTTATTCTTTATTCTTGTGTGAATTGCAAAGTTTGGAATAACTTTAGTAAGTTATTCTTTGTAATTTGTTTGTGAATAAGAATGAACTTCATATACCATATTACTTTTAAATAAGATTTAAGTTCTAATACTTTTCTCTTAATTACTTTAAGATTCAAATCTTATATCAAAATTATTTAAATTATCAAACACTTAAGTTTTAAAATTCAAACTCATTTCCAAAACACACAAAATTCCTTTAAGATCATAACAAAGTTTATAGCAATCTTCCTTTAAGACTAAACCTACTCTCAAAGTAAGAAAGAAACTTTGATCCCTCAAGGTTTTTATTTGGCGAAAATTTTACTCACATTTTCTCAAATGAATGCATGCAACAATACATATTTCTAAATCTACCCTTCGTTAGGCCCTATATTCTAGGATGTTATAGTCACTTCACTGGATTTCTATAGTTGTTCAAAATTTGACTTTCAGAACAATAAGATAAGGACTAAGGTGCAAACCAATATGTGGTTGGGTGATTAGGAGGGTGGTTGTATCTCTAGCCTACTAGAGTTCAAACCCCAGGTTTAACATGTGTGTTACATAAAGGCTGGATTTTTCTTTCAGTAGGAGGCGACGTTTCCATCGACAGTGAGACGTCCGTGGTGATTTCGTCAATCTCAAGATTCGATCTGCCGGCTCAGTCTCTCGAAAGTGCTCATAGGGGTAGGTTGTCTGTTTGTGCGTTCATAGGGATGGGTGCATGTTATGAACGTCTACGATTATACCATGTTTATAAAAAGGAGATAAGGACTAAGGTGATCCATGTACCATGAATTGCATTTGCAAACATCTTTATAGTTTTTAGTCAATTTCAAATATATGCTAATTGTTTAAATTCGGATGTATCTAGACACTGTTTAGTATATAGATACATCCAAGCTTAAGCAAATTTGTGATATTCTTTTTAGGACTGAGGAAGTATTTAAACTATCATAGGAATGTTTCTCGAATTTAATAACCTCAAAACGGGAAATTTTTAAATTTTGCTCCATCATTTCAGTTAATATTGTATGGCTTTTATGAGAGTTTTATATACATCCTACATTTCATAATTTAGTTCTATTATGATTTTTTTAGTCATGACCAAAAAATGGTAAGTTGCACTTCGATAACAGTTCAAACTTACCCTACCTGTTTTTGTTCCGATCAACCGTCAAGAGGCACCACGAGGATGCTTGATATTCATCATAGCATTTTGATTTTTATAATTCTACACTAACCCCAGTTCAAATATTTGATATTGCATTATTATATTTTGAATAAAACATTTCTTTTGTTGCTATAGACCTTTTGAATTGAAAAATTGAAATTACGGATTCCAAATCTGATGCATCCAGGTTTGAAGATGATGGCACCATTGCTTGCAGGCGACACGTGTCATGTAAATCCTGTTGGAGTCGCCGTCGTGCACCTGGGCCCGTAAACAGGTCTTATTTTACCCGGCCCAGCCAAACGAGGCGCAGGGCCCCAAGTCCACGGCGGAGGTAACGCAGGCGCCACGCCACTCCTGTCCGAACCCGTCTATAAAACCTCCCCTTGAACCCTACTGGACAAGTGTTTCCTCAGTCCTCACGGCGCCGCCGTTGTCGCCGTCGCCTTCGCCTTCCATCTCGGCTCCTCCTCTCCCTCCTCCGGCGCCTCACCACCGTCGTCGCCATGGGGAGACATAAGAACCCCCAAATCCCTTTCACAACCCTTCCCTCCCCTCTCCTTGCTTGTTCGTGTAGCCTCGCTACATTTCGGTCCGTGCTTGGAGTGGTTGAGGCCGTGCGGTAGGGTTTTTCTTTCCGTGCCTAGGTCCTGCTTGATTTCGCCCCTCCGTGCAATGTCGACGCGAGGCGAGGTCGGGTGACTTGCGACCTAGTTAGGGTTTTACCTTTTGCCTACCGATGATGAGTTCCTGATGCTTAGCATATCTGTGCGTGTATGGTTCGGGTAAAGCTTGATGGATGCGACGATCATTCCGTTAGACTTGTCAAATCTGGGTTATATTTCAGTAGACATCTCGTCTGTGACGTGCTACTATGGTTCGTGCAGAATGTTTTCCTTATGCTGTAGATTATTCGATTTTGGCCTCGTTCTTTTGGAAACTTCAGTAAATGTGTACTCTGGAAAGGGGATTGGATTAGGGCTGCCATTGTTTCTAGGGAACTTTGATCTTGCGGTCATTCTGCAGTTGTGCTAGATGTGTGTATATTATGTTTGTTGATTTGAAACCCATGCTTCAATGCATGCAGTCTACACTGTTCCACCTCTGATTTTTTTTATTCATAGTCCTAGTATTATATGAACCATACCTGTACGATGATTTGGCACTTGGCAGAAGTTAGATTACCTATGCTATGAGGTTTCAAGTGTGATGTATGGTTTAATTATTTTGTGAAGTGAGAAGGGATCCCTGTAATTTGTAGACTGCTGTCTGTTAGAATGTTATTGTTTAATTTTATTGTCAGCTTCCCTTCTGATTCTGTTTATAAATTGTATATTATGACTGTTGATTTGTAACCTATGCTGTCATGCATGCAGTATACACTATTATCTACCACCTGATCTTATTATTCGTGGGTCTTGTATTGTGTGCATCATATCTGTAAGATGATCTGGCTGAAGTTAGATTATCTATGTATGCTATTTGGTTTATATGTGATTATTATGTCACAAGTGTAAAAAGTGTCATTAACTGCACAATTGACTTATTGGGGAAAACTGATGTAGCTTTTTACCCGTGTGGTTATGTGTTTATAACATTTCCGTGGTTATTGTTTTTTGTGTTAGTGTTAGTATAAGTATTAACTACTACCTTTTGTACACATTTAGTTGGTCCAGGCTGTAGCTGTGTACTATCCTTGTGATTTGTAGAGTATTTGTATATCCTAGAAATTTGTGAGATTTATTAAGTTCTACTTGTGCTGTCTATGCAATGCTTGACTATTATGTTATTGTTTAATCTTGTTGACGTCTTCCGTCCACACTTTGTTATTGTTAATTATAAACTGTATACGCTCAAAAAGAAATTTGATTAGAGAAAGATTTTCTCTCTGACGTGTCACAATTTGACTGATTTCTATCTTATCGCACCTGACATATTTTCTCGAGTCATTGATCTGAGTTTTTTTTGGTTACATGAAAAACATTCTTCTGATTTAATGCTCAGAGTTGTGTGACCTGCATTTTTACTGTATTTGATTTCTCAAAATTTCGTCCTTTGATCCTCCTCAGGGCCTGCTAGGTGCTACCGCCAGATCAAAAACAAGCCATACCCCAAGTCAAGGTACTGCCGTGGTGTCCCTGACCCGAAGATCAAGATGTACGACAATGGAATGAAGAAGAAGGGAGTGGATGAGTTTCCCTCCTGTGTCCACCTGGTCAGCTGGGAAAAAGAGAACGTCTCCAGTGAGGCTCTTGAGGCTGCCCGTATTGCTTGCAACAAGTACATGACCAAATATGCTGGCAAGGAAGCGTTCCACCTGAGGGTCAGGGTCCATCCATACCATGTCCTTCGTATCAACAAGATGCTTTCATGTGCCGGGGCTGATAGGCTCCAGACTGGAATGAGGGGTGCTTTTGGGAAGCCTCTAGGTACCTGTGCTCGTGTGGCCATTGGCCAAGTCCTCCTTTCCGTGCGCTGCAAGGAGAGCAATGTTGTTCACGCTGAAGAAGCCCTCCGCCGTGCCAAGTTCAAGTTCCCTGGCCGTCAGAAGATCATCCGCAGCAGGAAGTGGTACGTGTGAAATATGCTTTTCTCCTTTTCAACTTGCTGTTTGTTCACTGTGTTACTGAGATGCTGTGAGATGACTTGTTTGTGGTGTTGCTAATTTTACTTAATTGTTCAGGGGCTTTACCAAGTTCAACGCTGAAGATTATATCAAGTACAAGAGTGAGGGAAGAATCGTGCCTGATGGTGTCAATGCTAAGGTGATAAATTTGTTCCATTCTAAAATCCTCATGTTTCCTTCAGTTCTATTCTACTAGATTGGTACAATTAAAGCAATTAAACTTGAATGAGCTTATGATGGTTGCTTAGTTGCATTTTACGTTCTTACCGATTTGTTTTAATTTAGTGCTTCAGTTTATTGTTGTGTACACTTAAGATGATATACGCTAATTTAAATCGTAAGGGAATATGATTCTTTCCACACTAAAAAAATTGATGCTGCTATTTTAGTTGAATTTCAATGCTCTTATGTTGGTATAGGTGTATTTTACCTGATTACTATAATAGTTCTGTCATACAATGTATTCTGAGCTTTATAATCTTTATATGTTGGTTGCTGTTGTATTTACATTCAATCTGCTTACTGATTGAATGTTAGTTTTGTATTTAGTTGATATCGGTGTAATGTATTACACAATCTCATATAGTTGCTTCTTTCGTACTCTTATTGCAGCTGCTCGGTGTCCATGGCCCCATTGCTAAGCGTGCACCTGGGCAGGGCTTTCTGGCTTGAGGAAGTTGAAGCGTGCACAGACCATTTCCTTCGCTAAATAGAACTCAGAAGACCTTTTTTGCATTAGCTTATATTTCCATTGTAGAACCAGTGTTAAGTAAAGATGGCTGTCGGCTGCGACATGATCTACTCCCTAGTAGCTCTCTCTGTAGGCCGTTTTTGGTGGTGGAGGTTTACATACTACGGTTGCCTTGTTTCAACCCTTTAAGCTGACCGTTATCCACAAGTGGTAGAGAATTGTGGATTAACTGCTCTGAATCATGCAGTAATGTTGTATCACTCACTTATGCTCATCGTTTACTATATGTTGTATGTTATGAGGCAATTGGTCCCTTTTCCTGATGTGATGACAATGTGCATGTGTCTTTTTTCTGATAAATCTAGTAAGTAATTTCTCCTTTTCAACTCAGTGGCAGGTTATATTGTTTGCTTAGTAATTCTACATTTCTACCTGATGTGAAATTCAAAGTTTATTGTCGCCAGCTGAGAATGTAAACCAGGCATGTGAGTGTCGAGAGGGTGCTAAACAATATATAATTTGTTTCACAATCTTGATGATACTCTTGTTGATGTGATTTGTAGATTTGACGCTTTGTTATAGTTGGTTTAAACAAGTTGGTTGAATTCATACCGCAGGTCTGCCCCTTTTGTCAGCATGATCTGGATAACTCGGTCAATCAAATCAAATTTTCTGCTACTTTGGTTATTTTTTCTGTATTCAATCTTAGCCTGGGGTGGTTGTGGTTACTGTAGTTGCTGAGTGTATATTTAGCACATCCAGTTAGTGAAATGTTTTTCTACAATGTTCCATATATGAGGTAGCCACCTTTATTGAACACGGTTCCTTAGCACAACTCCAGTATTCGTTGCAGCTTGAAAAACTTGTAGCGATCCAATAGTGATTAGTGGAAGGATCGTTGTCCAATGGACAGTAACAGGTGGTTTGCTTTTCTGTACGGTTGACGAGAACTGCGGAACGCAGCTAAATATGATGAATTTGAATTCTGTAAATTTAAATTTATGGCTTTGGTGTCTTTTTTTTTTCTTTAAAAAAAATTGGGTGACTTCTGTGCCTACAATCCCATCAATATATTGATCAACTTCAGTTTAGCATCGTATCAAGAGATACCTCCCCTTTTTCGTCCTCTGCAGGTCAGAAACCGAAATACATTTCCCACTTCAGTTCTGTTATCCAGCCTACTGTTTACACAGAACGGGCACTTGTATCAATCTGCAAGGTCCAGTAATTTGAATCATTGATGTGTGTGTTCGGTCAACTGGGACTTTGAGTGGAGGCAGGGGCGTACTCAAATCGCATGCTTACCCAGTTGCAGGTCCAGAATTCTATGCAGAGCTCTGAATGTTGCGGTACCATCATTGTGGATACAGTGCAGAGTTCTGGATGTCACAAAAACCATAGTAGTTCTCTTAATTTTTACGGTGACCATAGTAGTTCTCTTAATTCTCTGCTTGAATTTCATCAGGAAGAAAGAAACCATGCATCCATTCGGCAAGCTAGATTGGATATTTTTGGTAGGGTTTCAGCTCGCCAGAAAGCTTCATGTAGACCGGATAGGCTCCTCGGATCGCACACGAAAGGGGTTGCTTGCATGAATCGCACCGGCGGCGAGACCGCGTGCATTGACCCCATGGTTTCTGGAATGATTGCCAGTGTGTCTGCCGGATGCATTCTCATCATCCAGAGACACAGATCTCTGATCTGAATCCGATCGAGATATACATACCGTGGGCCTTTTTGCCTGCAGGCTAAAGAGGAAAAGCTGGCACAGAAAACTGGAATTTGGTAGGGCAGTCGGTCAAGACGGCCATGATCGAGAGGGAATTGCGAGCTGCGCGGTGGCCGGAAAGACGCACGCACGTACGCACGGCACGGCACGGCACGGGGCAAAAGGGCCTCCTGGCTAGCTAGCTCCTCCCCGGCTCCCCGGTTCTTCTTTTCTGGGTGGCAGCTGGAGGTGGAGGGGATGGGGTGGAGGGTTTTGGGTTTTCTGGAGCTAGCCGTGATGATGATGGTGGTGTTGGTGGTGGCCAGGAATCGCCGGGCGTCCCTGTCTGGTCGCGAAGTAGGGCCGGGGTACGCGGTAACCAAGAGTGTGTGACTTGATATCCCAGGGTTAAGTGTGTATTTATCGTGCATAGTCTTTCGAAGGCTAGCATGGTGCAAACTGATCATCATGATATCTATAGGAAAGAGAGCAAGTGTTCGGAAAGTCAGTGCTCCATTCATTTAAAATAAAAATAAAAATCATATTTATAAGTTTCAAAAAGAATGAAAATAATTCTCAATGTTGTATCCCACGAGCATGCAAAATTGCAACACCAAATTCTTAGTATTGTGGACTATAGAAAAATGACAAAATCGGATAAAGTTAGGGGGATTTGAAATATGCATGTATAGATCCATACTTTTTTATTATTATTCCTCAAAGAAAAAAAAAAGATCCATATTTTTATTATTTTTGTATAAATCGGAGCCAAAAAATCTTCACTCGTGTTATCCTATACAAGTGTTAGTCTATATCTTTCATGTCATCTTTGGTCACGTCCCTGTCATGAATTTTTCTTTTTGTGTCGTTCCTCTTCAAGTAGTGATTCTTACTATTCTCTCTGTCTCGAATTAGATATCACAAATTTGTCTACATTCGCATGTATCTATACATTAAAATGTGTTTAGATACATACGAATCTAGACAAATCTGCGACATCTAATTCATGACAGGGGAGTAACAAAAATCTAGCCTTTTTCTTATAGCAAATGATACTATTTTTCTCTTTTTCTTATAGCAAATGATATTGTTTTGAAAAAATGACAAATTCACAATTTCTTGAAGGTTATCCACACAACTACCACGTGATCCTTAATTCAACAAGTGGAGGAACATGATACGATGGGCTCGAGGTACAACCATATAAAGATGGTCAAGACATGCTATGCTCTACCAGTATGGCTAGAAGCGAACTAATAGGATTATTGTTGCATAAGCATAAAATGTGATCTTTATTGAACTTCTTCGATCTCTTCTAGTAGTAGTGTAATCACCTTTATTTTGTAACTTATGAGACTATTGACACTCTAATAAAGAATGGTCACACCAATCAGTGCAGTATTTTTTAGCAACTGATATATGTGAAGTTTTAGTCAACTCTCAAGAGCTTTAACATTTATTTTAAAATTTTATTTTTGTACTTGTCTCCCTATAAAGGCGTGACTCTTAAAAACAAGAGAAAATTTCTATTAAGAGGAAAACTAAGAAAAAGAAATCAAGTACAACATGCAAAATCACACATTTTACTAAATTATATTTTGCCTTTGGGATGGATGCGGTCTTCACTTTCCGTCTGCAACCAACAACGGCAGGCCGATACAGGGAGGAGGTGCGGTAGCAGCGGCGCGCCGTCGTCACGGTCTAAAGGTTAAAGATGAAGGGCTTTTCAAGGATATCGTTGTAATTTCTGTTTTTCTTGGGGTTTTTGTACTGTTTGATGTTTCTTTTTTAATGGCAGGTTCTTATTCGCGAAAAAAATATATTTTGCCTTCTAATGACCTGCGCATGTGTGCTCTAAAACTTAGGAATTATATACACCGTAAATTTGAAGTGTCGTAAGTGATCGTATAACGGTGCCACTTGGACTGAAAACATAGACTGAGTAGGGTGGAAAATACAGCCACGGTGGCAAAAGGAAAAGTGTGCCGACCCGACTAGCGTCTCTTCCGGATCTAAACAACGCAATGATGCCAAACCTGCCTTTCGCCTTTCCCTTTCGCTTGTGCGTTTGTGTCGATCTGCTGTGCCTGTGGGGATGGAAACTTGGAACATGGCCTAGCTACTGCTCCATCCCTTCATGTCTCAGTAGTCAGTACACACGACCTCTATACTACGTGCGTATCCATCAGAGTGTGCATCAGCTGCCTGGATGTATAACATCCTGCAGGGCAAGGAGCTGGTATACTAGAGTTTTCATATCACCTTTTGGCGGCCACAGTTTCTGGCTAGCTATCAAGGTTTTTTGTTTCTGTTTTGGATAGGGCTTAATTGATTGGGTGTTTAATTGCATGGGTAGCTTTTGGTAAACATGCATGTTTCGAGTGAATCAACCTTTCTGCCCATGTCATGTCAAAATGTCCTAATGGACGACACGGTTTACTCTTTTGTGTATCTTTGATGGGCGGCATTCCCTTGATCCCTTCTTCATGGGAAGTTGTATACCATTTCATGAACATGCTTGATTTCAACAAACCACGACATTCAACATTCTATATCGACATGGCATAAATCCCACATAAAACTATTATTAGTTAGCAACGTTGCATGAACATGTGCAAAATACTACAAATATCAAATTTATACAGACAAGCTAGCCTTTCCATGCCACCTTTTCGGTCTAATTTCGGCTTTAACCCTTTTTTCATACCGCCTAATGCATGCCCTAATGGCCCAGCTTTTGTCCATTGGATCGGCAACATTAAGAAAGTAAGGCAGGCAAGAAAGACGATAAAAGGAACAAAACAAAGGAGAAAAAAAAGGGTCACAAAAGGTGGCGGGAAAAGGAAACAAAGCGATCATAATCATCATGTTCTTGTACGCATGTCGCCTCGTTAATCGCCTCACTCATCATAATCATCGTCTCGTCTCTAGCTTAATCAGCTTGGAACGGGGCATGAATTACTCGATCGGGTGCAAGTAAGCTATATATTATTAATTTGCAAAAACATGTAAGCTATATATAATCATATATCTTACTTACTAAAATATGTCCGCTGGATACGTATACAGTAAGGAAGGTTCATTTCAAAATTGCTCACGGTACCTCATGGGTGTCCCCAAGCTTTAACGAGGCCTGGTGTCTTTCATGATAGCACCAAGATTTCGTATAATCATCGTTATCTGCAGCAGATTAGAGTTCCAAGTTGTAATTAGTGCATGCTCATAATGAGTTAACTTGGTTCATGCATGTAGGAGTGCGATTCTCCACGTCTTGATAGATAGTTTCTTGAACAGAACCAATATTTGTAACCGTTTGTTGACCATATGATTCCGAGTGATCAACAAAGCTAGATTTGTACGATTACCATGAAATCCAAGCAAATAATACTCTGTTAAATATCCGTTCATAGATGTCACAGTTGGTCGAACGTACCGATATGTGCCTCGTCAACTGTTATTGGCTACAACTCATACTTAGTATAACTGATGAAGGACATGCATATGTTTCAACACCCCCCTCACGTATAGGCTTTTAAGAGACTTTAGCCATGACACGAACGAAGGCTACATATATTTTTATTAAAAGTATATTGGCCGGGTCTTAAACTTTTGACCTCATCCATTTGGTACCATAATGAATTGCATGCATCAACCCGTTCTGCTAAAAATTTATAAAGAATGTTTGAGAGTATAACATAATGTTTCATTGGTTTTCTTGTTTTAGAGTGCATCGGTTTCTTTGCCTAGTACTAGTAAATTATGACATCATCATCATCGGATTCTTATCTAATTTTGTCGAGTTTCTTCTTGTTTTAGAGTGAGTCACAATGTTTCGCTTTGTACAAGTAAATAGCAAGTGCGTGCATCTCTAATACAATGTAGGGTAGATAAGGTCAACTCCAAGGTTAGCCCCAAACCTCCCCCACATGTCTGTTGGTGTGTCCCGTACAAAAATCACGTCTCAAGGGCACCCCCCAAAAGACAAATTGTCCGGACACCCCCCCACCCAAATTTGGCTGAGATCTGGGGGGGGGGGGGGGTGTCTAGACACATTCGAACATAACAGCCACATTGGCAGCAGACCCCACTTGGTGGCTCGATGCATGATACATCGGAAACGTATCTATAATTTTTGATGCTCCATACTTGTTTAGTATCTACTTTGCCTTGATTTGTCTACACTTTGAGGTACTTTTTACATGTTTTCTAGTACTACCTATTAACAAGTTTCCACAGTGTCACTTGCCTGTTTTCTGCTATTTTTGGTTTCAGAAAAGCTAGTAAAAAATATTCTCGGAATTGGACGGGACAAACGTCAAAGTCAATAACTTTCCATGGAGAACAAGAAGTCCAGAGGAGAGACGAAAAAGCGGACTAGGGCGGCCAAACCCTCCTAGGCGCTGGTGGGCCCTACCCCGCGCCTGGGTAGGGTTTGGCCGCCTCCTCGGCCTCCCCCTTCGCCTATAAGAAGCCCCCAATGCAGAAACCCTAAGTACCCGATCAAATCTCCACGAAACCTTATGTAGCCTCCGCCACCGTCGTCCCTAGATCGGGGGGATCTGAAATTCTTCCCGGCACCCTGCCGGAGGGGAGATCATCCCGGAGGCCTTCTTTCCGGTATGATGCGTGAGTAGTTCCACCTTGGACTATGGGTCTATGTAGTAGCTAGATGGTTGTATCTCCCCTTTTGTGCTTTCATGTATAGATCTTGTGAGCTCTGTTCATGATCAAGATCTAATCTATTTGTAATCATGCATGTT
Source organism: Avena insularis (assembly GCA_023614405.1). Lineage (NCBI taxonomy): Eukaryota > Viridiplantae > Streptophyta > Magnoliopsida > Poales > Poaceae > Avena > Avena insularis. The sequence continues at coordinate 258,467,087 of CM042691.1, forward strand.
GTGTTTGCGGGGATCCGATGGATATTGAGATTATTGTGTTGGTTTGATTAATGGTTTTGTCTTTATGATTCTATCATGTCTGTGTTGTTTGTGATCTTGCATGCTCTCCGTTGTTAGTAGCTATCTTGGCCAAGTAGTTGCTAGTGACTCCAAGAGGGGGTATTTATGCTCGATAGTGGGTTCATGCCTCTAGTTTCCAAGGGAAGTGACAATAATCTCTTCGGTTGTAGATGTGTTATTGCTACTAGGGAGAAAACAACGGTCTCTTGTTCATGGAACATGTGGACTGTTTACCTTACACACTTTGCTTAAAGCAGTTGTCTGTTGCTTGCAACTTAATAGTAGAAGGGGTTCGGATGATAACCTGAAGGTGGACTTCTAGTCATAGATGCAGTTGGATGACGGTCTATGTATCTTGTTGTATTGCCCAAACGAATCTCATAGGATCTTTCTAACTGGTAATTGCATTGTTATTCCTTGCTCAGTTCCTGTCAATTGCCCTGCTGTAATTTGTTTACCCTTCATGCCATGTTGTTTATCTAAGGAGATCACCTCTAGTGAACTATGGACCCCGGTCCAATCTTTACCATTGATACATCTTCCACTGTTACTTGTTTACTTGCTGCAAACCATTACCTTCCACACCATACATTTAATCCTTTGTTACAACAAACCGGTGAGCTTGACAACCTCACTGATTCGTTGGGGCAAAGTCTTGAGTTTGTGTTGTGCAGGTCTCCGCGTTGCTTGCAACACCTGTGTGACGTTTCCTTCCTCCTTCTGGTTCGATAACCTTGGTCTCTACTGAGGGAGAGCTTGCTGCTGTGCTCATCATACCTTGCTCTTGGGGTTCTCAACAAAGGCCTCTCTGATAGGCAATCAAGCTTTCTGGCGCCGTTGCCGGGGAGGCTAAGGACGTCTTCACTAGGGGAGTCTTCCACTTCCTTTCTCTTTACTTTGTTTTTAGTTTGCTTTGTTTCTTTTGCTTGGTTTTGTTTGCCTCTTTTCAAAAAACCCCAAAAAATTAGTCTAGTTTGGTTTGCTTGCTTTATTCAAAAACATAAAAAATTAGTTCCTGCTCTAGTTGCTGGTTTGTCATTGCCTTGCTTGGTCATGATTTCTATCAATGGATGGTTTCTTTGAAACTAGTTCTTATTTGCAAGGTGGGTTCACAGAAGAACAAGTTATTATTATAAGGAACACCGTTTATCACAAAAAGGGAAACACTTATGGGAACAAATTGCTAAGTTGAATACTATTGCTAGAGAAGTGTGCTCTACTTATAATGTTACTTATTGCTTTGATAAATCTTGTTGCTGTAGGAGGTATAAACACCTTCCTTTTCAATGTGAGTATAATGATAATGTTACCATATCCTCTTATGTTAAAGGAAATTATGACTTTTATGATGTGGAACGAATTGAAGAATTTATTGCTTTCAAGGGTGCATTTGAACTTGCTAGTTTGCTTGAAAATACTAATGATGCATCTTATGAATGTGAGGTTTATGATATACTTAAATTTTGCTTTGACAATTACAAGGAAGAAAATGGCTATATTCTTGAATATTTTAATAGGTGCTTTCCACAATTGGAAGAGTCTAATGCCTTGGAGGAGCCTATGGAAGAAGAAATTGTTGAAACTGGAAGCTCATTAGATGAAAAAGAGGAGGACAGTGATGAACAAAAGGAGGAAGAATGGATCTACCCATGTCTACCTTCTAATGAGAGTAACTCTTTACCTCTTATATTATTTGATTGTCCCCCATGCTTACCAAAGGAGGATGAATGTTATGTTCCTGTGGATCCTTTTGAAATATCTACTTTGGGTAAAACTTGTGAAGGTTTTAATCCCACTATTTTTGAGCTTTATAGAAATTATGTATTTGTAGATCATGAAAAGCATGCATTATGTGATAGCTATATTGTTGAGTTTATTCATGATGCTACTAAAAATTATTATGAGAGAGGAAAGTATGGTTGTAGAATTTTTCATGGTACTGAAACACCTCTCTATGTGATGAAAGTTTTGAAGTTACTCTTGTTCTATCTTCCTAAGCTTGTCACTTTTTTCTTTGTAAATTTATTTGTGTACAAGATTCCTATGCATAGGAAGAGAGTTAGACTTAAATGTGTTTCATATTTTCTTCTTGATGCTCTCTTTTACTTCAAATCCATATTTCTTATGTGAGCATCTTCTCAAACTTTTGTTATGTGAAAACTTAGTGATTAAAGCCCTCACAAACATGATGGCACACTTTATATTCTTTGCCCCTAATAAACTTGAACCATTGTGTCATCTATGTTGTATATGCTTGCACTTATACGTTGGAACTAGCAGAGTCGTGTTGTCACGGGGAACGTTTTCAACATTGTACTTGTACTTTGTACTCAGTTGATATCATGCTCTTTTGTCTATGGATGTCACCGGTGTGAAATAAAGAGGGAACTTGTAAGTCCATGGAGTTTGTATCCTGTGTTAGAGAAACGTCTGGGCCGCTAGCCTAAGCCATGCCTAATCATGGTGGAAACTTGCAGCATCACAATAGTGATATCTATGAAGCATTCTTCTTATAAAAAAAGAGACACATTGAGAAAAGAGGAAAGAGAGAAAAAAGCACCATATTTTCATGGTAAATAATAAGATTGCTGAGATGCTCATTGTCTGCTTGTCTTGTCATTTTGGTTATGGGAAAGCTCCTGTACCATGTGCAAGGGGTACCCTGTTGGCGGTTCTCAATGATATGCAAATACTTACAATGACAAGAACTTACAGGTGACCAAAGTTGAGTAGCATGAGGTGTGGACCTCGTATTCAAGGGACCTGAGATTGCCAGCTTATACTTCGTCAAGCATATACTCCATTTTTGTCACTTTAACCTTAATCACTTCAAGATGCTTATGATAGGGGCAATGAGGGCTAAAAGCTAACAAGTACCATAATTTTTGGAAGCTCTTTTTGAAACTTGAAATCCCTGCTTCCTTTATAAAAGGCCTTTCTTCCACCATTATTTGAGTCTCCACCTTCTACCTTTAGGCACCATTAAGAGAGCATAGTTGTCATTCTGTGTGCAGTGTTCCAAAGCTTATTGATTGATGCATATTGTGATATTACTTGTTCTTGTGCTATTTGTTTCTACTCACCCTTGTGAACTTTGAAGGTGTCCTATGCATCTATTTTCTACTCTATGAGGGACAAGCTGATTGCCACTATGCTATGTTTTCTGTATGTGAAACAAATAAACGTTTTTCAATGCATGTTATTCATGATCTTTATTTGTAGATTGTAATGTTGCATGCATAGTTACTTTGTCCTATTGTTAGAACTCCATCTTTCATGCACATGTTTAGAGTTCTTTGATCCCAGCTTTCAATGCTTGCAAATGGTTAGATCTTTATTGTGAGGGTGTATGTCACCTAAAAAATTATTTTTTTATCACTTACCTACTCGAGGACGAGCAGGAGTTAAGCTTGGGGATGCTTGATACGTCGGAAACGTATCTATAATTTTTGATGCTCCATGCTTGTTTAGTATATACTTTTCCTTGCTTTGTCTACACTTTGAGGTACTTTTTTACATGTTTTCTGGTACTAACCTATTAACAAGTTGCCACAGTGCCAGTTGCCTGTTTTCTGCTGTTTTTGGTTTCAGAAACTAGTAAAGAAATATTCTCGGAATTGGACGGGACAAACGTCAAACTCAATAACTTTCCGTGGGGAACAAGAAGTCTAGAGGGGAGACGAAGAAGCGGGCCAGGGCGTCCAAACCCCCCTAGGTGCGGGTGGGCCCTACCCCGCGCCTGGGTAGGGTTTGGCCCCTCTGGCCGCCTCCTCGGCCTCCCCCTTCGCCTATAAGAAGCCCCCGATGCAGAAACCCTAAGCACCCGATCAAATATCATCGAAACCTTCTGTAGCCTCCGCCGCCATCATCCCTAGATCGGGGGGATCTGAAGTTCTTCCCGGCACCCTTCCGGAGGGGAGATCATCCTGGAGGCCTTTTCTCCGGTATGATGCATGAGTAGTTCCACCTTGGACTATGGGTCCATGTAGTAGCTAGATGGTTGTATCTCCTCCTTTGTGCTTTCATGTATAGATCTTGTGAGCTCTGTTCATGATCAAGATCTAATCTATTTGTAATCATGCATGTTGTGTTTGCGAGGATCCAATGGATATTGAGATTATTGTGTTGGTTTGATTAATGGTTTTGTCTTTACGATTCTATCATGTCTGTGTTGTTTGTGATCTTGCATGCTCTCCGTTGTTAGTAGCTATCTTGGCCAAGTAGTTGCTAGTGACTCCAAGAGGGGGTATTTATGCTCGATAGTGGGTTCATGCCTCTAGTTTCCAAGGGAAGTGACAATAATCTCTTTGGTTGTAGATGTGCTGTTGCTACTAGGGAGAAAACAATGGTCTCTTGTTCATGGAACATGTGGACTATTTAACTTACACACTTTGCTTAAAGCAGTTGTCTGTTGCTTGCAACTTAATACTGGAGGGGGTTCGTATGATAACCTGAAGGTGGACTTCTAGTCATAGTTATAGTTGGATGGCGGTCTATGTATCTTGTTGTATTGCCCAAACAAATATCATAGGATCTTTCTGACTGGCAATTGCATTGTTATGCCTTGCTCAGTTCCTGTCAATTGCCCTGCTATAATTTGTTTACCCTTCATGCCATGTTGTTTATCTAAGGAGAGCACCTCTAGTGAACTATGGACCCCGGTCCAATCTTTACCACTGATACATCTTCCACTGTTACTTGTTTACTTGTTGTAAACCATTACCTTTCACACCATACGTTTAATCCTTTGTTACAACAAACCGGTGAGCTTGACAACCTCACTGATTCGTTGGGGCAAAGTCTTGAGTTTGTGTTGTGCAGGTCTCCGCGTTGCTTGCAACACCTGTGTGATGTTTCCTTCCTCCTTCTAGTTCAATAACCTTGGTCTCTACTGAGGGAAAGCTTGCTGCTGTGCTCATCAGACCTTGCTCTTGGGGTTCCCAACAAAGGTCTCTCTGTTAGGCAATCAATGCACACAAAACGCCATACAAGGCCTCACCTCAAAATGCGGAGGCACACCGCTCACCACGTTACAAAGGCTCATATTATTCTCCCGTATGTGCACCACCAAGGCGGGCACATGATCCACTATGGGACGCTTGAGGGTAGTCACCAAATCCATACAAGCTTGAGGCAATCTCCACAAATCAAGGCCACAACGCCGTCTAAGTTCCAAGAACCAGAGTGGAACAAGCTCTAGGAACAAGATCCGGGAGTCGCAATCTCTTGGTTCCAAGAACTGAAGAGTAATAAGCTCAAATGCTTTCACCAAACGATTCTTTATAGAGAACTCAAATCAATGTTGGGGATATGCCCAAGAGGCAATAATAAAAGTTGTTATTATTATATCTTTGTGTTTATGATGAATATTTGCATCCCATGCTATAATTGTATTAACCGGAAACATTAATACTTGTGTGTTTTGTAAACATAAAAGAGTCCCTAGTAAAGCATCTTGTTAGTCTGGCTTGTTGATTAATAAATGATCATGGTTTCCTAATCATACATTTGATGTCATTAATAACAAGATCATATCATTAGGATAATGCCGTGATGGACTAATGCGGCTCAGATCACTGTAGAGCTTCGTTGGGAAACCCCAAGAGGAAGGTATGATGAGCACAACAGTAAGTCTTCCCTCAGTATGAAACCAAGGTTATCGAACCAGTAGGAGGAAGGAAACAACTCAAAAGTGTTGCTAGCAACTTGGAATCATGCACAACACAAACTCAAGACTTTGCCCCAATGAACAGTGAGGTTGTCAATCTCACTGGTTTGCTGAAAACAAAGGATTAATTGTATGTTGTGGAAGGTAATGGTGTCTTGCAGAAATTAAATAGTAACAGTGAAAGATGTATCAATGGTAAAAATTGGACCAGGGTCCACAGTTCATTAGAGGTATTCTCCTTAAGATAGATAACATAACATGCTGAGTAAACAAATTACAGCGGGGCAATTGACAGGACAGAGAAAGGCATAACAATGAAATACTAGTCATTCATGATCCTATGAGACTTGATTGGGCAATATAACAATATACATAGACCGCCATCCAACTGCATTTATGACTAGTAATCCACCTTCAGGTTATCATCCGAACCCCTTCTAGTATTAAGTTGCAAGCAACGGATAACTGCTTTAATCAAAGTGTGTAAGATAAACAATACAATTGTTCCATGAACAAGAGATTTTTGTTTTCTCCCTAGTGGCAATAGCACATCTACAACCTTAGATATTTCTGTCACTTCCCCAGATTCAATAGAGGCATGAACCCACTATCGAGCATAAATACCCCCTCTTGGAGTCATTAGCATCTACTTGGCCAAGATAGCTACTAGAAACAGAGAGCATGCAAGATCTCAAACAACACACACATGATAGAATCATTAATCAATCTGACAAAGTAATCTCAATATCCATCGGATTTCCGCAAACACAACATGTATGATTACAAATAGATGATCTTGATCATGAACGGATCTCACAAGATCTAAACATGGTAGCACAAAGGAGGAGAAACCACCATCTAGCTAATGTATGGACCCATAGTCCAAGGTGGAACTACTCACGCATCATACCGGAGGCTGGCATGGTGATGAAGAAGGCCTCTGGGATGATCTCTCCCCTCCGGCAGGGTGCCGGGAAGAGCTTCAGATCCCCCCTGATCTAGGGACGATGGTGGCGGTGGCTACGGACTGTTTCATGGAATACTGATCGGGTACTTAGGGTTTAGGTATCAGGGGCTTCTTATAGGCGAAGAGGGAGGCCGAGGGGGTGCCCTGAGGCCTACACCAGCTCTAGTGTTCCCCTCGGTGAAATATTGACTTTGGCTTTTGTCCCGTCCAATTCCGAGAGTATTCATTTTCTAGCTTTTCTAGAACCAAAAATAGAAGAAAACAGGCAACTGACACTGTGGCATCTTGTTAATAGGTTAATTCCGGAAAACATATATAAATACCTCAAAGTGTAGATAAAGCAAAGCAAAGTTGATACTAAACAAGCATGTAACATCAAAAATTATAGATACGTTTATGACGTATCAAGCATCCCCAAGCTTAAATCATGCTCGTCCTCGAGTAGGTAAGTGATAAAAAAGAATAATTTTTTAGGTGACATGCACCATCACAATCATGATCAAACTATTTGCAAGCATTGAAAGGTAGGATCAAAGTACTCTAAACATGAGCATGAAAGAGGAAGTTCTAACAATAAGACATAGCAACTATTGTTGCAACATGAAAGGATACAAACAAAGATCATGAATAACAATCCATTGAAAGACGTTTGTTTGTTTCACATATAGAAAACATCGCATAGTGGCATTCAGCTTGTCCCTCATGGAGTAGAAAAACATAAATGCATAGGACACCTTCAAAGTTCATAAGGGTGACTAGATACAAATAGTTCAAGAACAAGCAATATCAATAATATGAATCAATCATTAAGTTTTGGGACAATGCACATAGAACTAAGAATGACAACTATGCTCTCTTAGTTGGTTCCTAAGATAGAAGGTGGAGACTCAATATAAAAGAAAGGCCCTTTAAAGGGAAGCAGGGATTTCAAGTTTCATAAAGAGCTTCCAAAAATTATGGTACTTGTTAGCTTTCAACTCTCATTGACCCTATCATAAGCATCTTGAAGTGATTAAGGTTTAAGTGAACAAAGTATGGAGTATATGCTTGACAAAGTATAAGTTGGCAATCTCATGTCCCTTGATTACGAGGGCCGCTCCTCATGCTACTCAACTTTAGTTACCGGTAAGTTCTTGTCATAGTAAGTACAAATGTATCATAGAGAACCGCCAATGGGTACCCCTTGCCCCATGATACAGGAGCTATCCCATATCAAAATGACAAGGCAAGCAGACAATGAGCATCTCAGCAATCTTATTATTTACCATGGGAAAATGGTGCTTTTTTCTCTCTTTCATCTTTTTCCATGTCTCCCTTTTTTATATAAGAAGAAAGCTTCATAAATTGCTCACTAGGGTGATGCTGCAAGTTTCCACCATGATTAGGTATGGCTTAGGCTAGCGGCCCAGGCGTTTCTCTAACACATATACATAACTCCATGGACTTACAAGCTCCCCTTTTATTTCACACCGACGACATCCATAAACAAAAGAGCATGATATCAACTAGGTAAATATTTACAAGTGTTGAAAGCGTTCTCCATTACAGCATGGTTCTGCTAATCCCAACTTATAAGTGCAAGCATATACAACATCGATGGACACAATGGTTCAAGTTTATTATGGGCAAGAAAAAAAAGTGTGCCATCAAGTTTGTGAGAGCTTTAATCACTAATTTTTCACATAACAAAGTGACTTTTTAATTGGAAGGTTGATAAAACAAGAATATACTTGAAATGGTGTAACACACCATGCATAGGAATTTATAGTGGACACTTTGGAATAACTTGGTTTCTTGGGAGTTGGATGCATGAGTAGAGCTTACTCAATACAAGTGGAGGCTAGCAAAAGACTGGGAGCGACCAACTAAGAGAGCAATAATGGCCATAATCATGCAGAGCGATAAAACATTATCAACTAAAGCATAAAGTGGTATCACAAGTAAAAAACTAAATGATCATAGAGTCTAAGGTGACTGGTTCATAGTCATAACATGGTGTGAGCATTTTCCAAGTCAACCCAAACAAAGCATCAAAGGAGAATACCACAATACTATGCTTTTGTATGGTAAAACAACACATGATTCTTTCAAGGCACACTAAGCAATCTCAATTGTTTGGAACAAGTCATGCTAAAGCAATAATCGCTAATCATAAGGTCAAAACAACATCTAGCATGACATGGTAAAGTCTAATCCACAGTCAAAGCAAGCTCACTTTTATACCACTATAAGCATGAAACTTTCTACTCTTTTCCAACACCAATCAACTTATTTGAAAACATTTGATACGTCAGAAACGTATCTATAATTTTTGATGCTCCATGCTTGTTTAGTATCTACTTTGCTTTGCTTTTTATACACTTTGAGGTGTTTTTATATCTTTTCTAGAACTAACCTATTAACAAGTTGCCACGATGTCGGTTATGCATTTTCTTCTATTTTGGTTCGAAAGCGAAAATCAACATTCTCGGAATTGGACAGGACAAAAGCCAAAGTCAATATTTTACCGTGGGGGACACGAAGCCATAAGACAAGACCCCCATGCCTGGGTAGGGTGTGGGGCCCCTAGCCGCCTCCCAGCCTCGCCTCTTCGCCTATAAGAAGCCCCCGATGCAGAAACCCTAGGCACCTGATCAAAACTCCACGAAACCTTCTGCCGCCGCCACCGTCGTCCCTAGATCGGGGGGGGGGGGTCTAAAGTTCTTCCCGGCACCCTGCCGGAGGGGAAATCATCCCAGAGGCCTTCTCTCTGGTATGAAGCGTGAGTAGTTCCACCTTGGACTATGGGTCCATGTAGTAGCTAGATGGTTGTATCTCCTCCTTGTGCTTTCATGTATAGATATTGTGAGCTCCGTTCATTATAAGGATTTAATCTATTTGTAATCATGCATGTTGTGTTTGTGGGGATCCGATGAATATTGAGATTACTATGTCAGATTGATTAATGATTTTGTCTTTATGATTCTATCATGTCTGTGTTGTTTGTGATCTTGCATGCTCTCCGTTGTTAGTAGCTATCTTGTCCAAGTAGTTGCTAGTGACTCCAAGAGATGGTATTTATGCTCGATAGTGGGTTCATGCCTCTAGTTTCCAAGAGAAGTGACAGAAATCTCTTTGTAGATGTGTTGTTGCTACTAGGGAGAAAACAACAGTCTCTTGTTCATGGAACAAGTGGATTGGTTACCTTACACACTTTGCTTAAAGCAGTTGTATGTTGCTTGCAACTTAATTCTAGAGGGGGTTCGGATGATAACCTGAAGGTGGACTTCTAGTCATAGATGCAGTTGGATGGCGGTATATGTATATTGTTGTATTGCCCAATCGAATCTCATAGGATCTTTTTGTCTGGTATTGCATTGTTATGCCTTGCTCAATTCCTGTCAATTGCCCTCCTGTAATTTGTTTACCCTTCATGCCATGTTGTTTATCTAAGGAGAGCACCTCTAGTAAACTATGGACCCCGGTCCAATCTTTACCATTGATAAATCTTCCACTGTTACTTGTTTACTTGCTGCAAACCATTACCTTCCTCACCATACGTTTAATCCTTTGTTAAGCCTGCTTTTTTGAATCTTGTGATGAGAGAGCAATTTTCTGGTGCTGGTTCTGATGATCCTACTGCTCATCTCAATAGGTTTGTTGAACTCTGTGAGATGCAAAAGTATAAGGATGTAGATGGAGATATTATTAAGCTCAAGCTTTTTTCCTTTCTCCTTGAGGGGAAAAGCTAAAGAATGGTCGCTTTCTTTGCCTAAAAATAGTATTGATTCTTGGACTAAATGCAAAGATGCTTTTGTTGGAAAGAACTATCCTCCTGCTAAGATTATATCCATGAGAAGTGACATTATGAAATTTAAACAGCTTGATAGTGAACATGTTGCTCCTGCTTGGGAAAGAATGAAATCTTTGGTTAAAAAATGCCCTACTCATGGACTCATTGCTTGGATGATTATCCAGACTTTTTATGCAGGTTTGAACTTCTCCTCAAGAAACCTGTTGGATTCTGCTGCTGGAGGTACCTTCATGGGCCTCACTTTGGGTGGTGCAACAAGGCTCCTTGATAATATGATGGTTAACTACTATGAATGGCATGTTGAGAGAGCTCCACATGGTAAGAAGGTAAATTCTGTTGAGGAAACTTCCTCTTTGAGTGAAAAGATTGATGTTATTATGGCTATGCTTGTTAATGGGAAAGCTCCTCTAGATCCTAATAGTGTTCCCTTAGCCTCTTTGGTGGCTCAAGAAGATCAAGTTGATGTGAACTTCATTAGAAACAACAATTTCAACAACAATGCCTATAGGAACAATTTTGGTGGCAACAATAATTATAGGCCTTATCCTCCTAATAATAGCAATTCCTATGGAAGCTCTTACAATAATGCTAGAAGTGCCCCCTCTGAACTTGAATTCATGCTCAAGGACTTTATTAGTAAACAAACCACTTTCAATAAGACTATAGAGGAAAAGCTTTTAACTGTTGAGAAAAATATATCCTCTTTGTCTGAAGCTCAAACTTCTTTGGTTAATAAAATGGCTGCTAAACCTGAAACTATGGAAAACACCTTTGCTACTGCTCATGCCATACAAGTTACTATTTATGAAAATGTTAGTCTATTAGCTCAACTTCATGCTAAGTGGGAAAGGGAAGCTGAAATTGATAGAAACAATAGTGTGTGCACTATCACCACTAAACCACAAGTAGCCCCTATTCCTCCTCCTACTATGCCTACCACTAGTGATGCTAAGTTTGACTTTGATATTGATGGTTGCAATATTTATGAAGTGATTATGTTCTTGCAAAAGCTTGCTAGAAGTCCTGATGCTAGTGATATGCATGTTGCTTTCACCAAACACATTATAGATGCTTTTGTTAAGATTAAGGAAGAGAAGCTAAAACACAAAGCTTCTATTCCTAGGAAAGTAGAAGATAGTTGGGAACCCATTATTAATATGCAAGTGAATGACTTTGATCTCAAAGCTTCATGTGATCTTGGTTCCAGTGTCTCTATTATGCCTAGGAAGTTTTATGAAATGCTTGATTTGCCACCATTAGAAGATTGTTATTTGGATGTCCCACTCAATGATAATGCTAAGAAGAAAACCATGGGGAGTATTAATGATGTTCTCATTATGGTTAACAATGCTTATGTCCCTGTTGATTTCTATGTTTTGGATGTTGAATACAATGCTTCTTGTCCTATCACTTTGGGAAGACCTTTTCTTAGAACATTTGGTGCTATCATTGATATGAAAGAAGGCACCATTAAATATAATTTTCCATTCAATAAAGGTATTGAACACTTCCCTATGAGGAAAGAGAAGTTGCTTTTTGCTCCTTTGAAAGCAAGATTTGATGTTAATGCTTCTTCATTTGAAAATACTTGATTTCTTCTTGCTACTTGTGCCTAACTTAAAGGCGTTAAATAAAAGTACTTATTGGGAGATAACCCGAGAGTTTCCTTGAGTCTTGGAAGTTATTAATTCTATAATGACCTCTCCTTATCCTTTTTGTTTGCTTTTTGTGCCAAGAATGACCTCTAATGAGAGGGAAGTAAGATTTGGGGAGTTGCTGTCCCAAAACAGATTTCTGTCCTCCACCAAAAACATTCGTGAGGAGGCTATGTAACTCGCATTGACTGTGACTTAGACTTTAGCATGATATGCTAGGTGTTGTTTTGACTTTATGCTTAGTGTTTATTGTTGTAGCATGTCTTGTTCTAAACAATTGGGATTACTTAGTGTGCCTTGAAGAAATTATACGTTGTTTTAGCATGCAAAAGCATAGTATTGTGGTATTCTCCTTTGATGTTTTGCTTGGGTTGACTTGGCACATGCTCACACCATGTTATGACTATGACAGGTCACCATTAGCCTCTATGATCATTTAGTCCTTGACTTGTAGTACCACTCTTTGCTTTGATTAGTATGCTTTGTTGCACTGCATGATTATGGACATTATTGCTCTCTTAGTTGGTTGCTCCCAGTCTTTTGCTAGCCTCCACTTGTATGAGTAAGTTCTACTCATGCTTCCAACTCCTAAGAAACCAAGTTATTCCAAAGTGTCCACTATAAACTCCTATGCATGGTGTGTTACACCATTCCAAGTATATTCTTGTTTTCAACTATCTTCCAATTAAAAACTATTTTGTTATGTGAAAACTTAGTGATTAAAGCCCTCACGAACTTGATGGCACACTTTATTCTTTGCCCTTGATAAACTTGAACCATTGTGACAACTTTATTGTATATGCTTGCACTTATAAGTTGGAATTAGAAGAACCGTGCTGTCACGGGGAAGGTTTTCAACATTGCACTTTTACTTTGTACTTAGTTGATATCATGTTCTTTTGTCTATGGATGTCACCGGTGTGAAATAAAGAGAGAACTTGTAAGTCCATGGAGTTTGTATCCTGTGTTAGAGAAACGCCTAGGCCGCTAGCCTAAGCCATGCCTAATCATGGTGGAAACTTGCAGCATCACCATAATGAGCTATCTATGAAGCATCCTCAATAAAAAGCTATGCATATGGTAAATAGAAAGATTGCTGAGATGCTCATTATTTGCTTGCCTTGTCATTTTGGTTATGGGAAAGCTCCTGTACCATGTGCAAGGGGTACCCCGTTGGCGGTTCTCAATGAAAGCATATACTCCAGCTTTGCCACTTTAACCTTAACCACTTTAGGATGCTTATGATAGGGGCAATGAGGGCTGAAAGCTAACAAGTACCATAATTTTTGGAAGCTCTTTTTGAAACTTGTAATTACTGCTTCCTTTACAAAAAAGGCCTTTCTTCCACCATTATTGAGTCTCCGCCTTCTACCTTTAGGCACCATTAAGAGAGCATAGTTGTCATTTTCTGTGCAGTGTTCCAAAGCTTATTAATTGATGCATATTGTGATATTACTTGTTCTTGTGCTACTTGTTTCTAGTCACCCTTGTGAACTTTGCAGGTGTCCTATGCATATATTTGCTACTCTATGAGGGACAAGCTGATTGCCACTATGCCATGTTTTTGTATGTGAAACAAACAAACGTTTTCAATGCATGTTATTCATGATTTTTGTTTGTAGCTTGTCATGTTGCATGCATAGTTACTATGTCCTATTGTTAGAACTCCATCTTTCATGCACATGTTTAGAGTTCTTTGATCCCAGCTTTCAATGCTTGCAAATGGTTGGATCTTTATTGTGAGGGTGCATGTCACCTCAAAAATTATTCTTTTATCACTTACCTACCGAGGACTTGGGAGTTAAGCTTGGGATATTGGAACGTTTTTTTGTTGCTTGTTTTGTTTTTGAGTCTGCAGCTGGTGGCCCAGCCTCACGCGCCGGTGGCCTCCTCAGCGCCTTCCCCGTCGCTCTCCCTTCTATAAGACCCGATGAAGCCCTAAGAACCCGATCAACATATCCAATGCCTCAGCCACGCCACCATCATCCCTAGATCGGGATCTGGTTCTTCACATCATCGAGGAGATCATCCTGGAGGCCTTCTCTCCGGTATGATGCGTGAGTAGTTCTTCACACAGCATACCGGAGAGAAGGCCTCCGGGATGATCTCCCCTTCGGCAGGGTGCCAGGAAGAACTTCAGATCCCCCTAATCTAGGGACGATGGTGGTGGCGGCTACAGACGGTTTCGTAGATATTTGATCGGGTGCTTAGGGTTTCTACATCGGGGGCTTCTTATAGGCGAAGGGGGAGACCAAGGAGGCGGCCAGGGTTGGCAAACCCTAGCCAGGAGCAAGGCTGGGCCCACCCGCGCCTGGGGTGGGTCTGGCCCCCCTGTCTGGCCCCTCCGTCTCTCCTCTAGACTTCTTGTTCCCCACGAAAAGTAATTGACTTTGATGTTTGTCGCATCCAATTCTGAGAATATTTCTTTACTAACTTTTCTGAAACCAAAAAAACAGAAAACAGGCATCTAGCACTGTTGCAACTTGTTAATAGGTTAGTACCAGAAAACATGTAAAAATCACCTCAAAGTGTAGACAAGCAAAGCAAAGTAGATACAAAACAAGCATGGAGCATCAAAAATTATAGATACGTTTCCAACGTATCACCAGCCTCGCCTATAAGAAGCCGCCGATGCAGAAACCCTAGTCACCCGATCAAAACTCCATGAAAACTTCTGTAGCCGCCGCCACCATCGTCCCTAGATCGGGAGGGGGGATATGAAGTTCTTCTTGACACCCTGCCAGAGGGGAAATCATCCCGAAGGCCTTCTCTCTGGTATGAAGCGTGAGTAGTTCCACCGTGGACCATGGGTCCATGTAGTAGCTAGATGGTTGTATCTCCTCCTTGTGCTTTCATGTATAGATCTTGTGAGCTCCGTTCATGATCAAGATCTAATCTATTTGTAATCATGCATGTTGTGTTTGCAGGGATCCGATAGATATTGAGATTACTATGTCATATTGATTAATGGTTTTGTCTTTATGATTCTATCATGTCTGTGTTGTTTGTGATCTTGCATGCTCTCCGTTGTTAGTAGCTATCTTGGCCAAGTAGTTGCTAGTGACTCCAAGAGGTGGTATTTATGCTCGATAGTGGGTTCATGCCTCTAGTTTCCAAGGGAAGTGATAGAAATCTCTTCGGTTGTAGATGTGTTGTTGCTACTAGGGAGAAAACAAATGTCTCTTGTTCATGGAACAAGTGGATTGTTTACCTTACATACTTTTCTTAAAGCAGTTGTCTGTTGCTTGCAACTTAATACTGGAGGGGGTTTGGATGATAACCTGAAGGTGGACTTCTAGTCATAGATGCAGTTGGATGGCGGACTATGTATATTGTTGTATTGCCCAATCGAATCTCATAGGATCTTTTTGTCTGGTATTGCATTGTTATGCCTTGCTCAGTTCCTGTCAATTGCCCTACTGTAATTTGTTTACCCTTCATGCCATGTTATTTATCTAAGGAGATCACCTCTAGTGAAAAAATGGACCCCGGTCCAATCTTTACCATTGATACATCTTCCACTATTACTTGTTTACTTGCTGTAAACAATTACCTTCCACACCATACATTTAATCCTTTGTTACAACAACCGGTGAGATTGACAATCTCACTATTAGTTGGGGCAAACTCTTGAGTTTGTGTTGTGCAGGTCTCCATGTTGCTTGCAGCACCTTTGGGGTGTTTCCTTCCTCCTACTGGTTCGATAACCTTGGTTTCTTACTGAGGGAAACTTGCCTGCTGAACTGCATCATACCTTCCGCTTGGGGTCTCCCAACGAAGTGCTGCTGCACTCATCAACATCATAGCGAAAACGGGGTCCAACTACTTTATTGAAGCAAACTAAACAAATAAAAACCAAAAACAAAAACTAAGACGCTCCAAGAACAACACAACTTGGCATGAAACAATAAAAATGAAGTGTCTAAAAAGAGACCTGAGATTTTTATTGATGAAGAAGGGGATGCGTTGGGCATCCCCAAGCTTTGACGCTTGTACCTCTTGAATATTTCTTAGGGTGACACGGGGTGGCATCCCCAAGCTTGAGCTTTTGTCCATTCTTCACCTCATTACAACATTCTTCCCCTACACTTGAAAATTTCCTTCATACAAAACTTCACACAATCTTCATTAGCAACATTAGTGCTTTTAAAAGTAATAAATCTTTGGGTTTTGTTTAACACAGCAAAACTTTCACTAAAAACACAAGCTACTGTAGCAACTTCCTTTAAAAAGCTCAATTTCCCCAAAAGAACTCAAAAATAAATCTATAAGAGGCAAATGCAAATAATGGTAGAAATCTGTCAAAACAGACCAGCAGGTGAAAACCGATTTTTTCAAAAACCTTCTGTCGCTCAAATAAAAAAGTGTTGAACTAATGAAACTTAGCTAACAACCTGGGGCATAAGAACAAAAAATTACATCTCAATACGACATACATAGATGTTTCACGAATTTGGACAGTGAAGCACAAAAATCTGTTTCGGGACAACAACTTCCCCAAATCTTATTTCACTCTCATTAGAGGTTATTCTTGGCACAAAAAATAAATAAAAAGGATAAGGAGAGGTTATTACAGAAGTAATAACTTCCAAGACTCAAGAAAACTATTGGGTTATTGATGACCCACAAGTGTAGGGGGTGTATCGCAGTACTTTCGATAAATAGGAGTGTCGATCCCAACGAGGAGCAGAAGGTGTTGACTAGTGGTATGGAGCAGGAAATCTCTGCAAATACTTAGCAAACGGATTTTTAGTGGTTTTGTGATAAGGCAACAAAATAAAGTGCAAGTAATAAAGAACAAACATATCAAGTGGCCCAATCCTTTCTTAGCAAAGGACAAGCCGATGGAAATACTTATAAGGACCAAACGTTCTCAAGGACACATGGGAATTCTGTCAAGTGCTTTCGCTTTAAATAGCTGAGTACTCTTCTTTGGTGTTGTAAGTGTTGTGTGGGTGAACCTGTGCTAATGTACCGACCTTACTTGGACTAATACATACTTGTGATTAAACCCCCTGCAAGCATCCGCAACTACAGGAAAGTAATTAAAATATAAACCTAACCACAGCCTTAAACTCTGAGATCCTACACTCCCTTATGCAATGGTGTCCTAACGGGGGTTCAGGTTTCTATCACTCCGCCAACCCCACAATTAGTAGCCAAATACACAATGCATTCCCCTAGGCCCATAAATGGTGAAGTATCATGTAGTCGATGTTCACATGACACCACTAAAAGAATAGCACCACAACTTAAATACTAACCATTGAATAATAAATCAACACAATCCACTACTAACAACAAGACTTCTCCCATGTACTCAAGAACTAGATGAACTACTCACGAGACATCATATGGATCAAGATCAAAGATGATATGGTGATGAATAACAATCTGAACATAAACAATAATCCAATGGTTCCACTCACAAGCATAAACTACAATAGTAATTAACACCGGGAAAGTTTCCCCTAAGAACTAAAGCAATATCCAACACAATTGTTACAGCGGGACGAAGTGGTGATGATGGTGCTGGTGGAGATTATGGTGTGGATGATTATGATGATGATCCTGATGAAGCCTAGCTTGATGACAGTGTTGATGGTGACGATCTCCCCTCTATGGGAAGGAATTTCCTCAACAGAAATCTGTCTGCCAGAGAGATCTTTCTCTCTCAGTGTTTTCCACCCCGCAGAGGCGGCGAAAATCTATCTGTGGTCTCTCCACTGGTGTTAGGGTTCCGTGAGGAAGATATAGGAGAGAGGGCGGAGTCGGAGGCCGAGAAGGTGGGCCACACCTGCCCTAGGCGCGGGGCTAGGTGGGCCCGCGCCTATGGGGTGTGGGGCCCCTGTGGCCCTTCTTCGCCTCACCTTCTGGCTTCCTCAGTCTTCCGGGAAAATATAATTTTCCCATATTCTTCTTGTATTTTTCTGATTTTCGTGAAATTGCATCAAAACACCTCATTTTCCATCAGAATCCAGACTCCAGCAGTCCATCCTCCAAGAATCATCCAACATGCAAAAATAGTGGAAAATAAATAAGTAATACCTCATAATAAGACATATATCAATGAATAGAGGCAAATTATGATATATAATGGTGATGCAAATTGGACGTATCAGTTATCTCCCAAGAAGTACTTTTCTTTAACACCTTTAAGTTAGACACAAGAAGCAAGAATCAAGTATTTTCAAATGAAGAAGCATTAAGATTAATACTAGAAATTTCTTCAACCGGGAAAGGTATCTCATCCAAATGAGTTGTAGAGGATCCTCTATCAGTACTCTTTGGTTCATCACTTCCATCAAAAGGGTTTTCAGGGACAATCCAATCAAAATTCTTTTCTAAGGCTTCATGCATTCCTACCAGTTTAAAAGGTATGGGTATTTTAATTTCCTCTCCTTTGGGTTTGGTTTTATCTAAGGTACCCATAACATCTACACATGAGCTAAGCATATTAAAACGATCAAAGACCTTCTTAGCTTATTTAGCAACATCATTAAATTCCTTAAGCAAAGTTTCTAGAATAAAATCTCTTTTTTCAGTATCCTCAATATATTTAAGATTAACAAACATTACTTGCATCATGGGGTTAAGGTTAACAAACCTAACCTCCAACATGTGAACTAAAGAGGTTGCAACAATTTCATAATTAGGAGCAAGTTCTGCTAAGGATCTTTCCTCAATATCCTCATGTTTACTAACATGATTAAAGAATTCTTCAATATTTTCTTTCCCAATTATGGAGCCACTACCTATTGAAAGGTCTTTTAGGGTGAACTTAGGGACCAACATGGTGAACTAGAGCAAGGTGAAAACTAGAGTAGGAACTAATTTTTTTTTGATAAGAGAATGCAAAACAAAGGAAACTATTTTTTTTGTAATTTTTGATAAAAGAAGCAAACAAAAAAAGGCAAAAGAAACTAAGAAAAACAAAAAAAAAGTAAAGAGAAAGGTTATGAAGGACTCCCCTTGTGAAGCTGTCCTAAACTCCCCGACAACGGCGCCAGAAAACCTCTTGATGCGGCTCAGATCACTGTAGAGCTTCGTTGGGAAACCCCAAGAGGAAGGTATGATGAGCACAGCAGTAAGTCTTCCCTCAGTATGAAACCAAGGTTATCGAACCAGTAGGAGGAAGGAAACAACTCAAAGGTGTTACTAGCAACTTGGAATCCTACACAACACAAACTCAAGACTTTGCACCAACGAACAGTGAGGTTGTCAATCTCACCGGTTTGCTGAAAACAAAGGATTAACTATATGGTGTGGAAGGTAATGGTGGATTGCAGAAAGTAAACAGTAATAGTGGAAGATGTATCAATGTTAAAGATTGGACCGGGTTCCACAGTTCACTAAAGGTATTCTCCTTAAGATAGATAACATAACATGCTGGGTAAACAAATTACAGCGGGGCAATTGACAAGACATAGCAAGGCATAACAATGCAATACTAGTCATTCATGATCCTATGAGACTTGATTGGGCAATACAACAATATACATAGACCGCCATCCAACTTCATCTATGACTAGTAATCCAACTTGAGGTTATCATCCGAACCCCCTCCAGTATTAAGTTGCAAGCAACAGATATCCGCTTTAAGGAAAGTGTGTAAGGTAAACAATACAATTGTTCCATGAACAAGAGATTGTTGTTTTCTCCCTAGTGGCAACTGAAGGGAATATGCCCGAGAGGCAATAATAAAGTGGTTATTATCATATTCCTTGTTTATGATAAATGTTTATTTTGCATGCTATAATTGTATTAATACGGAAACGTTAATACACGTGTGTTTAATAAACAAAAAGGAAGTTCCTAGTTATGCCTCTCTTATAAACTAGCTCGTTGATTAACAAGATGATCAAAGTTTCCTGATCATGGACATTGGATGTTGTTAATAACGAGGTCACAACATTATTGTAATGATGTGATGAACATTCATCCAAAGTATAGCATTACGATCAAAGTCATTGAGTTTATATTGCTATAACAACTTACGAAGTGATCCTAATCCTTAGACCATGAGATCATGTCAATCACTAACACCAGAAGAGTTTCTTGTTGACATCAAACGTCACACCATAACTGGGTGATTATAAAGATGGCTTCAAAGCTACTAAAGTGTTATGTTGAGACTCATGGATCAAGAGTGGAATTTGTTCATCCTAATGACGGATAGATATACTCTGGGCCCTCTCGGTGATATCACATTGGTTAGCTTGCAAGCAAGTGATTTGATCACTAGAATGTTATATCACAGGAACAAGAAAAGAGTGCATGTCGGTAACGATATCAAATTAGGTATGGAGATACCGATGATCGAATCTCGGACATGTAATATATCGTGAAACAAAGGGATTAAGATACTAGCATAAAAGGTTCACACGATCACATAAGTCATCGTTGAATGTGTGGGAGTCAGTATGGATCTCCAGGTCCCGCTAGTGATTATTGACCGGAGAAGGGTCTTGATCATGTACGCATTATTCGCGAACCATAGGGTGACACACTTAGGGGATACCGACACCATTCAGAGCAAATGATATGCCAGAAAAAGAAAAGGAAAGCGCAGGAATTTTTTTCACTAGACACCGAAACTGTTTCGGTTGAAATTGCTGAAACTGGTTCTGCATGTGAAATGGAATACTAGCAAGGGGTTTTATGTGAATGTTTGTTAATTAAAGTAATTAACAAAATTCTGAATAAATAAATAAAAGAGTTTTATTTAAATGAGAGCTTGCATTAATTTTGGCGGAAAATGAATGCATGTGAGTGGAATTGTGAGTGGAGAGGTTTTTATGTGAGTGGAGCTTCCACCACATGAATGAGGGAGAGGTGGGGGCACCCTCCTTGGACAGCGGCCATGCTCCTTTGGGCTGCCCCCCTCCCCTATAAAAGGACCCCCTCCTCTCACTTGTCTCTCACACATCCTCGCGAAGGATCTCTCTTCCCCTTTAGAATTTCCCCATGGTCTCGGATCAGCGAGATACATGTTCCCGGTGGCTTTTTCTGGAAGGATTTGTTGCTTCCGCTGCTTCGCTGGAGCAAGGGCGCGGAGGTTGTCGGGGTACCCGTACGTGTGTGCGATCACGGATGCACCACTGCTTTGAGGTGCTGGACTTGATCGTGCTGGACCAGATGGACTTCATCACGATCTTGAGATTGGTAAGCGTTCGTCTACATCATCCACGAGTACAACCTCGTTAACGCTATTCGGTCTTCGAGGGTATGTATTCTATGGATGTATATCCACCCGTTGCTTGTATCTAGTAGATAGATCTTGGTACTTAGTTGTTCCCATCGTAGGAAATTTTTTGTTTTCTATGCTGCGAACCCTACAGTGGTATTAGAGCCAGGATCTATGCGTAGATGCTTTGCACGGGTAGTACAAATATGAGTATGTGGGCGATGATGATAATTTTATTACTTCTTAGTTGTATTTTGGATATTGGTGGCATAGTAGGATGAAGCGGCCCGGACAAACTTTACATGTCCTCGCACATGAGACCTGTTCCACGCTTGACATACAACTAGTTTTGCATAAGTGGCTAGCGGGTGTCTATCTCTCCTACTATGGTCAATATCTAATTTGCAACGAGTTGTCAACAATTTGGTTATCCTCGTTGTGGTTCATGTTTGTAGGTAAGAACGGTTCTATCTTCGAAATCCCTAAGCCACGTAAAATTTGCAATGGATAAATTAGAGGCGTCTAGTTTAGATTGTTGCTGGGCTAGTGTTATGATATGGTGATGTTGTAAGTAGAAGTATGAGATGATACTCTTACAACACATATAGCGTGTAAGTTCCATAGACCTTGGCCTTACACATAAAGGTATGATAGAGATCATACCACGGTGCACATGATGGAGATCATATGCGGAAACCATATCATTTCACTTATTAACATGTGATGTTTGATTGCATCTTATATTGCTTGTTTGGCGTTTTATTAGCATAATAAGATGATCCCTCATTTAGATATCAAGATAAAATGTGTTCTTCCTTAAGTATGCACCGACAATGTTTCGTCGCTTTAAGGCATCACATGATGATCGGGTGTACTTTAATCCACGAGCATATCTCGGGTGTAAGACAGTTACACACGCAAATACTAAGGTTCTTACTTGGCGAGCCTAGCATGTACAGACATGGCTCGGAACACGGACCGAAAGGTTAAGCATGAGTCATATAGTAGATATGATGCCCATTTGATGCTCGCCTTTGAATCTATACTGACTCACATGATGATCGGACTTGGTATGGTGGATTTGGTTCATGTAATCACCAAAAAGACATGAGGGATGTCGTTTTTGAGTGGGAGTTCATTTCTAATTTGTATTAGTAGAACTCAATTTATCATAAATTAAATCAAAGTGAATTTGCATAATTTGTTGTAGTCATTGGCATTCGTTCACCACCTTATCCATAGTTGTAATTGAGATAATAGAACTATAGAATTCTGGATATATACTTTACGAACTGGTATCGTATTGTGTTGAGTGTCAATCTAAAGTTTAAAGTCCTATTGCAAACTTTCAGCAAACTCTATTTACTCCGTGAAATTTAATAGTTAGTATTAAATCGAGAGTAACAATTCCAGTGTTAGTATCTTAAGTATCATGTTTGCCTCCATGATTCTTGATTATTTTAATATCAAGTTTATTTAGGAGCTGAAAGAATTGTTTCAGAAACCATCATGTGTGGCAGATATAACGATATCTGAAACAATGTTTTGGTTGCAATATGATAGAGTATAATATATGTTCTCATATTGGATGAGAATTTACGAAGGTTGGAGATGCTAGACATCCTAATCATCCAAAAAGGTTTTGGAAAGTAATGTTATACTCACGATTCGCCTTTATAAGCTACAATAGCTTGATCATGAAAGTCGTCATGATAAGGGTGAATAGAAGATGTATGTAAAGTGTTTATTACACTAAAAGATTACTAAATAATGGATTTTGAAAGAATACCGATCATTTTGATGATGGTGATCTACTTCAAAGTGCAAGTCCAAAGGTATTATTATTTGAATATACACGCTTTGGACTATGTGTCATGTATATGGCGCTACTGTTGATGTTGATAGATTCTTTTAAAAAGGAAAAGGAAATGCTGAAAGAGAATCTATAAAATATATTTGGCAGAAAAGAAAAGATTGTAAATGTCCAATTTAGGTATATATATGATATACATGTTATGGTTGTATTCTTTGCTTGTTAAACAATGTGGTTCTTGGGTATTGGATACCAAATTGGTTGGTATGAAATTTCATACATCACGCAATTCATGAACCACAATGGCCTAAGTAACTAGCAAGAGAATATGTGATGATGTTCATCGAAAACAAACAAACCGTTGTTTGTATTTCTCGTTGACATCAAAGCTTGACTTCAAGATTTGTTTTATTAATCGTTATTTGAATCAGGTATTATGAGAACAAAGGTTGTTCAAATAATTACCGTATTCCATATAAGATGGATTATTTACAAATCTAGTTGGAGAAATCACATCCATAAAACCTAATGCTAAATTGTCGCAAGACAAATGATTGAAAGATCACTTACGAAGTGACATCGCCGTTTAAATTATATTGGAAAGAAAACATGAAGAATCTCCATATTCATGGATTTTTGGAGTCTTTGATTTGATCAAATGACGCTTATGAGACTTTCCTCGGGATAATTAAAACTTCGTTCAAAGGCCAAAGAAGAACAAACGACTAAAATATTGGAATTTATACATATCGATGTATGTAGTCCATTATGTGTAGTCGTAAGCGATGGGTTTCAACTTCATATACTTTCTCCGGAAATTTGAGTGAATATTAACTTAATGAGAAAAGTGTGAAATATTTGAAAATGTTCAAAGACTTTCAAGTTGAAGTGAAAATCATTGTGACAAGAAAATAAATGGTTTATGATTTTATCATAAAGGGATTTATTTGAGTTACAAGTGTAACAAGAAAAATAAATGAATTATGATTTTATCATAAAGGGATTTATTTGAGTTACAAGTTTAGCAAAAACACCTAGATTTGCATCTCCCGAAACACCATAGGAGTATGGAGTGTTTGAGATTTGTAATGAAACCTTGTGTGACATGGTTTGATCAAAGGTGTTATTTATAAAACTGCCATTACGTTTTATAAGATTAAAGCTTTAGAGACTACCGCTTTTACACTGAAAAGAGCTCCATCTTGATCCGTTGAAATGACACCATATGAGTTATGGTTTGGGGTAAAACCCAAGTTGTCATTTTTTAAATTTTGGTATGCTAAACATAAGTAAGATGTTTACAACCAAAGTCGGATGAGCATGTCTTTGTAGGTTATTTCGAATAACAATTGGTTATTCCTCCATAACTCCGAGGATAAAAGGGTTTGTCGCTTGAAATGTGAGGTTTCTTGAAAAAGGAATTTTTCGCAGATGTCAAGTGGGAGGACAATAGAACTTTGATAAGGTTAACGAACCTTAGCTAAATGTGCTAAGTTGCGCAGCACCGGAAATCGTTCCGGAGGCTGCCATAATGCTCATAGCTTATGTGCCTCAAAGGTTGTGGTTGCGGAGATCTAAGTTCTTATTGAACCAAGTCGGTTGGATAAACAATCAAATGCTGAGATTTGAAGAGTAAATCATTATTCTTTGACAATGATGAACCCACTATGTGCAAAGAAGCGATGATGGGCCCCGACTCCGTCAAATGTCTTGAAGCCATAAAATCCGTGATAGTTCCTTACACGAGAAATCAAGTTTTGAGCTTGGAAGACCCTCCGGAAAGGTGTAAAAACCTATCGGTCGTATTTGGATCTATAAAGAAACAGACATGGATGTTTCACATCTATGAAATAGTAGACATGTCGTAAAGTATTTTATGACAATGTTCAAGAAGTTGACTATGACAAGATTTGATCTTCCATAGCGATATTTAGTCTGGACGGATTAAAGTAGCAACCGCTACATATAATTTGTTATATGGTAGATGAATAAACAAAACAAAGTTCTTCTAATAGAATGGTTACCTAGGACGTGTACATGACACGGTCCAAAGGGTTTTGTTAAATTCAAAGGATGCTAAAAGGGCATGCAAACTTCAATGGTTGAAGTAAGCATCGCGGAGTTGGAATCTTCACCATGATGAAAAATGAGTTTTTCATCAGGAGACGATGAAGATGCTTGCATTTGCAAGAAATTAAGTGGGAGCGCTGAGACATATTTCTAGTACATTATGTGGAGGACATCTTGTTGATTAGAAATGATGTATATTTTATTGACAATGGTTAAGAATTTCATTTCGATGAAAGACTTAGGCAAAACCCGAATATTTACCATGAATGTCTATAGTGGATAGACTGTGACGCTAATATGGTTGTGCCAAACGTATATATATGAGATATTGAAGGAGTTCAATATAGAAACGACAAGAAACAGTTCTTGTTGCATGGAAAGGAATTGAATCAGGATTCAAGTGTATCGACACTTGATAAGTGAAACAAGATTCAAGTGCTTTGATACTTGATGAGTGAAATCACGAGAATGTTTTGATCAATCATACCATGATATGTACACATCCAGATATGTCCTATGCTCTAAGTGTTATGAGCATATACCAGAATGAATCATAAAATGATCATTGGACTATAGTAAGGATATTCTTATGATCTTTTGGAAGAACTAAGAATATATTTGTGTAGAGGTGACAAACAATTACAAATAGTTCATTGTAAAGCGCTACATTGATACTAGTTTTGTCACAAGTTACAAATTAAGTTTATCTCAATTTAAACTATGGGTGGCACAATGAAATGGAAAGAAAGTTTCCAAGATGGATTTGGAAGAGTTCCAAAGTTAAGACATTGTGATGAATACTACAACAAAAGGCTAAGTATATGACTGCTATAGTAGCATCAAAGGAGGGAATTTGTGTCAAGTAGTTTGTTATCAAACTAAGGTGTGGTTCGCAATGGGCTAACACTAAAGATATATTGTATGACAATAGTATCGACGTGTTTTAACCCCAAGGAACTAAAGGTCTCACCGAAAGACCAAATTTATACAATGCCATCTCATTGGAGAATGAGTGATGCGTGGAGACGCAAAGATATGCAAATACACACGGACCTGAAAGTGTCAGATCCGTAGATTATGTTAATCACTTGCAATTGCGTATTTGGAACACCAGGAAGCCATAGGTGTTCAATACACAAAGTTTTCAAACTAGATTATTGTCTCTAGTGCAAGTGGGAGACTAAAGGGAATATGCCCGAGAGGCAATAATAAAGTGGTTATTATCGTATTCCTTGTTTATGATAAATGTTTATTTTGCATGCTATAATTGTATTAATACGGAAACATTAATACATGTGTGTTTAATAAACAAAAAGGAAGTTCCTAGTTATGCCTCTCTTATAAACTAGCTCGTTGATTAACAAGATGATCAAAGTTTCCTGATCATGGACATTGGATGTTGTTAATAACGAGGTCACAACATTATTGTAATGATGTGATGAACATTCATCCGAAGTATAGCATTACGATCAAAGTCATTGAGTTTATATTGCTATAACAACTTACGAAGTGATCCTAATCCTTAGACCATGAGATCATGTCAATCACTAACACCGGAAGAGTTTCTTGTTGACATCAAACGTCACACCATAACTGGGTGATTATAAAGATGGCTTCAAAGCTACTAAAGTGTTATGTTGAGACTCATGGATCAAGAGTGGAATTTGTTCATCTCGATGACGGATAGATATACTCTGGGCCCTCTCGGTGATATCACATTGGTTAGCTTGCAAGCAAGTGATTTGATCACTATAATGTTATATCACAGGAACGAGAAAAGAGTGCATGTCGGTAACGAGATCAAACTAGGTATGGAGATACCGATGATCGAATCTCGGACATGTAATATATCGTGAAACAAATGGATTAAGATACTAGCGTAAAAGGTTCACACGATCACAGAAGTCATCGTTGAATGTGTGGGAGTTAGTATGGATCTCCAGGTCCCGCTACTGATTATTGATCGAAGAAGGGTCTCGATCATGTCCGCATTATTCGCGAACCATAGGGTGACACACTTAAGGGATACCGACACCATTCGGAGCAAATGATATGCCAGAAAAAGAAAAGGAAAGCGCGGGAATTTATTTCACTAGACAATCAAACTGCTTTTGCTGAAATTGCTGAAACTGGTTCTGCATGTGAAATGGAATACTAGCAAGGGGTTTTATGTGAATGTTTGTTAATTAAAGTAATTAACAAAATTCTGAATAAATAAATAAAAGAGTTTTATTTAAATGAGAGCTTGCATCAATTTTGGTCGAAAATTAATGCATGTGAGTGGAATTGTGAGTGGAGAGGTTTTTATGTGAGTGGAGCTTCCACCACATGAATGAGGGAGAGGTGGAGGCACCCTTCTTGGCCGGCAGCCATGCTCCTTTGGGCTGCCCCCCTCCCCTATAAAAGGACCCCCTCCTCTCACTTGTCTCTCACACCTCCTCGCGAAGGATCTCTCTCCCCCTTTAGAATTTCCCCATGGTCTCGGATCAGCGAGATACATGTTCCCGGTGGCTTTTTCTGGAAGGATTTGTTGCTTCCGCTGCTTCGCTGGAGCGAGGGCGCGGAGGTTGTCGGGGTACCCGTACGTGTGTGCGATCACGGATGCACCACTACTTTGAGGTGCTGGACTTGATCGTGCTGGACCGGCTGGACCAGATGGACTTCATCACGATCTTGAGATCGGTAAGCGTTCGTCTACATCATCCATGAGTACAACCTCGTTAACGCTATTCGGTCTTCGAGGGTATGTATTCTATGGATGTATATCCACCCGTTGCTTGTATCTAGTAGATAGATCTTGGTACTTAGTTGTTCCCATCGTAGGAATTTTTTTGTTTTCTATGCTGCAAACCCTACAGCAACAACACATCTACAACCTTAGAGATTTCTGTCACTTCCCTAGATTCAATAGAGGCATGAACCCACTATCGAGCATACATACTCCCTCTTGGAGTCACTAGCATCTACTTGGCCAAGATAGATACTAGAAACAGAGAGCATGCAAGATCTGAAACAACATAGACATGATAGAATCATTAATCAATCTGACAAAGTAATCTCAATATCCATTGGATCCCCACAAACACAACATGTATGATTACAAATAGATGATCTTAATCATGAATGGAGCTCACAAGATCTAAACATGGTAGCTCAAAGGAGGAGAAACAACCATCTAGCTAATATATGGACCCATAGTCCAAGGTGGAACTACTCACGCATCATACTGGAGGCTGGCATGGTGATGAAGAAGGCCTCCGGGATGACCTCTCCCCTCCGATAGGGTGCCGGGAAGAGCTTCAGATCCCCCATGATCTTGGGACGATGGTGGCGGCGGCTACAAACTGTTTCGTGGAAGATTGATCGGATACTTAGGGTTTAGGTATTGGGGGCTTCTTATAGGCGAAGAGGAAGGCCGAGGGGGTTCCCGAGGCAGCCACACCCCCAGGCACGGGTCAGGCCTAGCCGCGCGGTCGGGGGGTGTGGGCCCCTTGAGGCCTTCCTTCGTCTCGTCTTGTGGCTCCGTGTTCCCCTCGGTGAAATATTGACTTTGTCTTTTGTCCTGTCCAATTCCGAGAATATTCATTTTCGCTTTTCGAACCAAAATGTAAGAAAAGCGGATAACCGCACTGTGGCATCTTGTTAATAGGTTAGTTCCAAAAAACATATAAAAATACCTCAAAGTGTAGACAAAGCAAAGCAAAGTTGATACTAAACAAGCATGGAACATCAAAAATTATAGATACGTTTACGACGTATCATGGACACACTCCTATAGTTAAGCGTAGCATAAGGTCAAGTCATTTCAAGTTTGTTTGATGTAAGCTTGCAAATACATAGTAACCTAAATCCTTCTACCATGAGATCATGTTAATCACCATCATCAGATGGATACTTTGATGACATCAAACACCACTTCATAACTGGGTGGTTATAAAGGTGGCATTGAGTATTCTAAAAGTATGTGTTGAAGCACATGGATAAAGAGTAGGATTTGTCCATCCATATGACAGATAGATATACTCTGGGACCTCTCGATGGAATGTCATCCAATTGGCTTGCAAGAATGTGACTAGGTCACAAGGGATGGCATATCACAGAACGAGTAAAGAGTACTTATTGGTAACGAAGTTGAACTAGGTATTGGAGATACCGATGATCAAACCTCGGATAAGTAAAGTATCACGAGACAAAAGGAAATTGGTATCATATGTAAATGGTTCATTCGATCAAAAAGTCATCGTAGAAATATGTGGGAGCCATAATGGATTTCCAGATTCCTCTAACGGTTATTGATCGGAGAGGTGTCTCGGTCATGTCTGCATAGTTCACGAACCGTAGGGAGACACACTTAAGGATTCGATGTTGTTTAGTAGATATGGAATATGAGTTGGAGACCGAATGTTGTTCAAAGTCTCAGATTGGATCCAGGACATCACGAGGAGATCCAAAATGGTCCGGAGAATAAGATTCATATAAGGAAAGTCAATTTCCGGGGTTCGGAAATGTTTTCAGTGTTTTGATCAGAAGCTTCTAGAAGGTTCTGGAAGGTCCACCACCCTAGAGGGGGTGGCACATGGATGCGCCATGCCCTAGTAGGGATGGCGGCATCAAGCCCTTGGTCAAGTCGGCCAAGACTAGGAAGTGGGAATCAAACTCTAGTTTGAAAAGTCAAATCCCAATTTGAAAAGTCAAAGTCCTAGTGGAGGAAGTGTCGTGGTATTGCCGACGAGTACGCCATGGAGGGGTCCTCACAGTGCGTGTTTAGAGACGTGGGGTAAGGCGGACGGTTGACGGGTACGAGGTAACACAGCTTACCCAGGTTCAGATCCCACGACGGTGGCGGAATCCTACTCCTGCTATAAATCACTATAAGGGCAATACGCCGAGTTACAGAGATAGGTTCGCTGTGCGAGGTTGTCTGAAGTTATCTATTGTTGTGCCCTAAAGGCTCCCATAGGCCCGACTTATATAGTCGCCAGGTCCTAGGGTTACAGGGAAAAAGTCCTAGCCGGACAGGTTACAGAGTCCGACACCGTCTATCACTAGTCTTGTGTATCTTGCACTCCAAGGCTCCGGGTACGTTGGTGACTCCACCATAGCCTTCCTTTATCCGGCATGGGCCTCCCTTCTGGATCCACCTAACTGGGCCGCCCAGCAGGCCATAGGCCATTCTATCGACTATGGGCCACCCGGGCTAGTCGGATAAGAGACATGCTATTAGGATACCCATATAGCATATCCCCAACAGTAGCCCCCGGAGAACTCCGAGATCTTGCGCCGTCTTGCCTCTTCACGTGGAATGCTCCGTCTAGATGGATGTCGGCAAATCGTCAAGCAATATCTTGTAGTCCTCCAAAAGAACCCTGCAAGGTTTTTCTCCGTCTTTGATTTGTAAGCCGGAGAAATGCTGAATCTTCCATCATACTCTTCCGTAGTCGGATTAAATCCGTCCATGCCAGAATCTTTGATGCGATGGCTCATCTACCCATGTCAGTTATGACAACGTAACCTTAGGTCAGCGACGCCTCGTAACTCACACATGCAGAGAACGCAATCATATCCGATTTTCCGCGCGAGCGATACAAACCGTTGGCGGCAGCGGTTGGAGACGTGGCGAAATTACCGCGCACGTTCACGAACATGTCGTCTACGCGACAACAGTCTGATTAGCTGCACGAATCTTGACGCAGAGTATGATAAATAGTAACCGTGGGACACTTGCCACTTTTTACCTCATTCTCTCGCGTCATCTTCTTCTTCCTCTAGCCGCACGCCTCCTCGAGCTCTCCGCGAGAAACCTTGAAAACCCTAGCTTCCATCTGCGTCAGTCGCACCCTTACAACACCCCATGGCCAGCAGCAGCTCCTCCCCATTGATGGCGGCGTCGAGCGAAGCCACGGTGAAGCCGGCGAGCTCCGTCGTCGTGCCTCTAGAGGGCTTGGTCATCCCTGCATCAGCGGTGATCGAGACCATCGGCGGCGACCACAATCTGGCGGTGCTGGAACCACTGGAAGAAGAGCCAGACTCGCACAAGGGCGACTGACGCGTCTCAGACATCGCCGACCGCGACATCCAGGAGATGGTCGCCGAAGGCTACCTCCCCGCGACGGAGGGGCTCGCTTGGCGGGTGGTGCCGTCCAGCGAGGTGACACCTTCTCCCCAAGTCGGAGAAAAGGTGTACCTCAAGGCTCAGCTGGTACGCGGCGTTTCCTTGCCCATCTCCAACTTCTTTCTCTCTGTCTTGAACCACTACAAGGTCCAACCCCACAACCTCTCCCCCAATAGAATCTTAGTGCTTAGCAACTTCGCGGCACTTTGTGAGGGTTACCTAGGGATAAGGCCTAGGTTAGACTTGTTCGTGTACTTCTTCACCGTCAAACGTGAAGCCGGCCATAGTAGGGAGAGCTTAGGAACTGTGGCACCATAAGCTTCAAGATTCGACCTGGTCGGCGGTTCCCCGACATCGTCGGCCATGAGTCCTGCAAGAACTGGCAGCGGATGTACTTCTACGGCCCCGACATTCCTTTGGCGGGCCGAGAAGTGACGTACCCGGACTTCGTGGATGGAGCCACCACTGAAGTTTCTACATGGAGATCCCATGCCTCCCTTCCCTCCGACGACGCTTCTCGCGCATAAGGCGGATCGAATGGTTCGTAGAGACGGGTTTGACCGGCTTGGACCTAGCCATGTGCTGGTTCATCAGGTGAATCCAACCTCTGCAGCACCGCGCGAAGTTCATGCACGAGTACACCAGTGATCGAAGGGATACTCTCCGGATCTCCGTGGATAACTTCTCGAGCGACTCCGTCAAGCTCCGCCTAAAGGACATCGTCAAGGTGAAGGATAAGAAGCGTGGCTTCACCATCACCTACGACATGTTCGTAGAAGGCAAGTGCCCAAAGGTAAGTATTTATTTTCCGTGTACGACCTATGCTCCAGTTTTTCCGTCTTGCCAATACCATCTTGTCTAACACGGTGATTTCTCACTTAACAACTTAGCGATCTAGATGAGGGCAACCTGGCTGCCCAAATCTATGATCCAAAGATGAAGGAAGTCACGGTCCGTGGTACGACGATGTCCGCTGGCGCTGGCGAGAAGGGCTCCACCTCTGACGCTGCCGATGGAGGCAAGAAGAAGAAGACGGAGGGTGGAGCCTCCAAGAAGACTACCGCCGCCCTGGAGGCGGAAAAGAGAAAAGCCACCAGGATTTTTGCCAAAGCGCCCCCCCTAGTGTAAGCCTCTCATTCTCCGACATTGTCTATTTATCTGTCTTGTTCCTGTACTTATGTACTTTGCATGTTTCAGGAAGAAAGCCACGACCAGCCTCAAGAAGTCCTCCAAAACTTTGGGGGCTTCTAGAAATATCAAGGACATGTTGCATCGCGACTCCTCCCCTGCCATCTCCCCTGCTACTCCTGCTGGCAAACCCTCCTCTGCTCCGACAAGCTCTCAAGCCTAGGAGGCACCAGGCCCTTCCGCCATGGAAGTGGATTCTGGCGCTTCTACCGAACTCACTGTTGTCGGCGAGCAGGCGACGCAGGAGAGCGCTGCTTTACCAATGGTTGAAGCTCCGGCTAAGGATGCCATCGGTAGCGGCAAGGCGGTGGTGGGAGCTGGTACCTCTGCCGAAGGCGGCGCCCCTACTCCCCAGGAACCTTTTGAGTTTCCGAAGATAGTTTACACGGCACTCACGCCGAGTAACACAACTCTGGTTCCTGGAGGAGTACCGTCATCTCCGACGTGCGATCTTGAGGAGCTACTCCGACAAGTGGATATCTTGCGAGGAAATAGCATTTCCTTCGGCAAGCTGCTAGCCGAGAGTGCTACAAACCTCAAGATTATTGCACTTGTAAGTTTTTACTTTGCCTTTTGTATTTCGTATGAGTATCCCACTGTAGCCCCCGAGGATGTAGGCGGAAAACCATAGGTTTTGCATCTATATGCTCTAAGAGTGACTAAGTTAGAAAAAACTCTCACTGTAGCCCCCAAGCATTTAGATGGAACAAACTATTCCGACTAGATGCTTTAAGATTAGCATACGCAGTGTTCATAATTTTCAATATTGTAGCCCCCAAGCCTCTAGTTGTATCTGAATTAGTTCCAACTAGATGCTTAAAGAAAAGCTAAGCATATTGCTAAGTTAAAAAACTCTCGCTGTAGCCCCCGAGCGTCTAGGTGGAAAACTTCCGACTAGATACTCCAAGCAGACCAAACAACGGTTTAACTTTATACTTGTTGCCACAGAACGATAATGCTCGGAGGGGCATGGCCAACGACAAGTACCAGAAGATGCGCACAGATCTCAAAGCCGAAAAGGGTGAAACTGCCATCTTGAAGGAACAGATCATCAAAAACAAGAGTCTGTTTTCTTTTTGCACATTTCCATCTTATTTTTGTGCCCATAATCTCCGAGTACTCACTGTGTACTTTGTTTGCTCCGACTTGCAGAACATGTTGCCAAGGCCAAGGATATTGTCGAGCAGTCCAAGCACATCTAGCAGCTGGACAGCGAGAACAAAATCCTTAAGAAGTAGAGGGAAGAGATGCTGAAGATGCACAAGGATTCCATGAAAGCCCTGTAGGATTCCGCCACCACGGAAATCAATCGCTTGAAGGAGGAGCTTGCGATCTTAAAGGTTCAGAAGCAAGTTGCTGATGAGCAAAACCATCGCCATAGTGAGGCGTTTAAGCTCCTCCAACAAGAGAAGGAATCCCTGGCGGACACCCTCTGGCAGGCCAAGGCCAGTATCTTCAGTAAGTATTCTCCGCCTTGTATTTCTGTAGTCTGGATACTTAGAGTCTATTGAACTCATGCGCTTCTTGTCGGAATTTTGTAGCTGCTATGGGTTTAACCCGCTCGCCTCCTTCGGACAAGGAATGCATGGTTCTTGCCGGCAACTTCATCAACACCGCCATCGCCCAAGCCAAGGAGATTGCCAAGCTCCTCTAGATATATATCAAGGCCTGACTCGTGGACGGCAGTACGGAGATTCTGCGCCGAGCCCCCGAGCGTGTCACGAGCTGGAAAGCTTCATGTGCACGGGCTGGCGCAAGGATGGCGCTGTCAATGGTGAAGGCACACTACGACGATGCCGACATCGACACGGTGACCTCTGGCATCCCCGGCATGGATGATGATGGCAAGGAGATTGATCACGAAGCCATCCTGTCATCACTCGCGGGTTATGACACCA
Source organism: Avena insularis (assembly GCA_023614405.1). Taxonomy (NCBI): domain Eukaryota; kingdom Viridiplantae; phylum Streptophyta; class Magnoliopsida; order Poales; family Poaceae; genus Avena; species Avena insularis. The sequence continues at coordinate 258,501,498 of CM042691.1, forward strand.
GAATCACCGAGTTGGTGGATGTCGACGTTTTTGTGCCCAGGAACACCATCGACAGTGTCAACCAAGATTCCTCCGATTCTCATCACATCGCCGACGTTGATGGTGATTCTCCGGCTGGTGAAGATGCTGCTTCCAAGTCTCCTGCGCCCAAAGAATGAAAAACACTTTGTAATCTTTGTTTCACCTTTGCTGTGTGTACTGAAAACTTGGCGATGTAACTTAAGGCGGAAAACAATGGTTGTTATGTCCTGCTACTTAAGAACTAATTCCCAACATGTATATATTTTTTAAGCAAGTGCTGGCTTATGCATTACTCTGCTTCTTATGCTTGACTTTTCGTGAGTTGGAAGACTCGTTGTCGGAACCATGCGCTTAGGTGATGATGCCCAATGGCACCGTCAATAACCCGAACACAAAATCGCCGACAACAAGTGCCAAAAGTCACTACTCCAGAATCCACATAAAAATGACAAAGAACGTGTAGACCAGAAAACTTAAGCTAACGCCCGTAGGCGGAATTTTCACAAGTGCAAACGCAATACTTGTGCATAATTTTTTTACATGATCCAAAAATGAACACTAAAGGAGGTAAAAGACTCAGAAATATGAGTGAACCAAAGAGCTTTATTTCATTGATCATATATAAAAGGTACACAATTAGATAAAAAATGCTAAGTGTAAAAAGGACGTAGCTGTGCTATGTTCCATGGCTGATCAAGCTCCGGGTAGTCATCATCCGGGTCACGTACCTTACGCTTATGATCCTTGTTGGGTCTATCCTTAAGTTCACGATTGTCAACAAGGTAGTAAGACCCATTGAGCAGCGCCTTGCTTATGATGAACGGTCCTTCCCATGGCGCGGATAATTTGTGCGACTTCTTCTGCTTAAGTCGGAGCACCAAATCCCCCTCTTTAAACGAGCGATGCCTAACGCGGCGACTATGGTAGCTGCGTACTTCTGCTGGTAGATGGCGGATCTTTGGCATGCCAAAACGCGCTCCTCCTCAAGAAGGTCCACATCTAGGTGTCTGGATTCTTCAGCGTCATCTTCGTCGTAGGCGGCAACTCTTGGTGCATCGTGGAGGATGTCGGAAGGTAAGATGGCTTCTGCTCCGTATACCATGAAGTAAGGGGTGTAGCCGATGGATCTGTTGGGTGTAGTTCGTAAACTCCATAGCACAGATGGCAATTCTTCCGCCCAGGCTCCAGCTGCTCTATGTAGCGGTGCCTCAAGACGTGGCTTGATTCCCTGCAGAATTAATCCATTGGCTCGCTCAACCTGACCATTTGATTGTGGGTGTGCCACAGATGCAAGGTCAAGTCGGATGCCTTTGTCCCAGCAATAGGCCTCCACTTCTCCGAGTGACAAGTTGCTTCCGTTGTCGGTGATGATGCTATGTGGGAGACCAAATCTCACCACTAGATCCCGGACAAACCTGAGGGCAGTTGCCCCATCAAGCTTTCTAATGGGTTTAGCTTCTATCCATTTGGTGAATTTGTCAACTGCTACCAGCAGATGCGTAAATTCACACGGTGCTGTCTGTAACGGTCCCACCATGTCTAGCCTCCAGACTGCAAACGGCCAAGTTATTGGTATTGTTCGCAATTCTTCAGCAGGAACATGTGGTTGTCGGGCATAATACTGGCATCCCGTGCATGTCTCAACCAGCTTGTCGGCGTCCGCCTTCGCGGTTAGCCAGTAGAATCCTTGTCGGAAGGCTTTCGTGACCAATGATCGGGGAGCGGCGTGATGCCCGCAATCTCCGAGATGGATCTCGCGCAGGATTTCCATACCTTCTAGCTGGGAAACACACTTTAAGTATGCACCATTAGTGCTCCTTTTATAGAGTTGCCCATTGATTATGGTATAACCCTTTGCTCGTCGTACTATTTGCCGTCTTTCGACTTTGTCGTCGGGCAAAGTTCCGTGTTCAAGATACTCCATGAACGGTTTTGTCCAGGCCGGAGGGATCTTTGTCACCATGTTGACGAAAGAGTCAGCTCTATCTGGGTTGTCGATGTCGGCACCCTTCACGAATGGTGTGCGTAGATGCTCTAGGAAAATTCCTAGCGGAATTCGCTTGCGCCCTGATCCAAGCTTAGATAGCAGATCAGCTGCCTCATTTTGCTCCCTAGGCACATACTTGACTTTGTAGCCCAAGAAACTCTTGGCTATCTCGTCCACTTCATCTCGATATGCCGCCATCATAGAGTTCCGCGCATTCTAGGTGCCAGCCACCTGCTGGGCAACCAAGTCGGAATCTTCACAGCAAACTATGCGCTTGATGCCAATATCTTTGGCTACACGTAGTCCGTGAATGAGTGCTTCATACTCCGCGATGTTGTTTGTAGCCTCTAAGTGGATCTGTAGAACGTAGTGTAGCTTGTCTCCTTTTGGTGACTATAGCAATACACCAGCCCCCGAGCCATTGAGCAACTTTGATCTGTCAAAGTGCATCACCCAGTACTCTAGTTCTGGCAACAGAGTAGCATCTGGCATCTCCGTCCAATATGCAATAAAATCCGCCAAGGCTTGTGACTTGATAGCGTTGCGTCTCTTGTAGGTGATCTCGAAGGCGGCAAGTTCAATGTCCCACTTCGCGACCCTTCCTGTAGCGTCGCTGTTATTGATAATGTCGGACAGTGGAGTCTTGCTCACCACTGTGATTGGGTGCTCCTGAAAGTAATGCCTCAGCTTCTGAGAAGCGAGGAATACTCCATAAGCTATCTTTTGGTAGTGCGGGTAACGCTGCTTGGACTCCGTCAAGACCTCGCTTACGTAGTAAACTGGTCATTGAACTCCGTGCTCATAACCTGGTTCCTTCCTCTCTACCACGACGACGATGCTGATAACCCGGTTGTTTGCCGCCATGTAAATTAACAGGGGCTCACCAGGCTCGGGTGCTGCAAGGATGGGTGCTGAGGAAAGAATCTCCTTGAGATGCTTCAATGCTGCATCTGCTTCGTCTGTTCACGTGAATTTGTCCGCCTTTTTCAGCAACTTGTACAGTGGCAAAGCCTTCTGTAACACCCTCAGAATCGGACCTATGCAAGTTTTAGCGAAACCCGCCAAACCCGCATAGAAACGATTCAAAGGTGCCCACCAGGCACTTTCGTGCGGGTGGAAAACGAAGTAATAACATTACACAACAGTCCTCGATGGGACCCACAGAACAGATATATACAGCAGCGACTCCATGAGTCAAGAATACAGATGTAATATACAAAGATCCAAATCACCTTGAAAATGATAGAGCGTCCGACTACGGACAAGATGCAAATGGGGCTAAGAGCCCTGAAGAATAACCAATGGCGTCCATAACCCTGCCCAGGCCAAGCCGGAAGGGTAACCCTGCTAACGACGTCGATCTCAAAACCTGCTTAAACAAAAGGGGTGCCGGCAAAGGGCAAAGGAAAAAGAGGAGCGTCAGTACTGAGGCCAGTACACGGCGAGACTAGAATTCGGCGGTCCTCGCCTACATAGGTATGGTGGACTGGAGCGGCAGCGGCAGCATGCACTAAACAACCTATAGAGACTCGATACAACTGTCGGCTATCAGAGAGGGATAAGAAAGACCTATTCGGAACCAACCTGGTACTAACACCAAACAATCCCATCCTGGTATTCCCCCTCGAGACCAACGAGAAAGTCAACCGAGGAACTCACACAGTTGGCAGTTTTATTTATTCAGTTATCGTTGCAGCAATTACTAGTCAGGTGTAGATAGTCATCCTGATAAAATAAGCAGTGGGCACTTTTAGTTAACCATTCCGTTATAGTTGCAACAATTACGAATCGTGCAGATAGCATGAGATAAACCCAAAACCCAGCAGTTGTTGGTACTTTTATTTAGCCATTCCGTTGTAGTTGCAATACTTACTAGTCAGGTACAATGGTCGCAAGCGACACCCAAACAAGCAATTGTTGGCAGTTTTATATAGCCATTCCATTATAGTGAAGCTGATTACTAGTCATTATAAAGTCAAATTTATAGTACTACTTTAGTTATAGTTATCTATGATCGAGATACTGTGCTCCAAGTCGTCCATAACCATGGACACGGCTTTCGAAAGTTTTAACCCGGCGGGGTGCACAAATAGCAACACACACTCGATATGCCTCGGAAAAACCAAATCAAAACCCAACGAGACACCACGACAAAGCAATTACAGGATTCAGAAATATTTCAGGGGCCACCCTTTAAGTAGATCCATAGCGAAGCCGGCCGGCTCGAGGCAGCTTAAGGTTGTGGAGGCGGTCAGAACCATCGGGAACCCGAAAGTGTGGCTGGGCTTGTCGATACATAAATCGGGCCACGATCCTAAACGAAGCGTGTGCTCGCACAATTTAAATAAAGCAAAGAAAGCATGGCATAAGTACAGGATCGTAAATAAAACCTCAAACTAGTTTGTGGCCCCAAGAAATAAGAATGAATCAAGCTCTGGCTCAGGGGGGTCCATAAGCCTCCCGAATGTGGATAACGCGATAAATCAAGGAACAGGTATCAAGTACTCGGGGTCCTACGGGACACAAGTGGGCGTTCGGAAACCAAATATTATCTATCACCCACCGATGCCTCGCCATTTACTTCAATTTTAGTTGTTAAACAGGAATTAAAGTGAACGATAAGTAAAGCCAAGATCATCTCCAACATCGAACAGTGACAATACTCCAACAACTGTGGTACTTGTCGACCGCTAAACAACACTTGAGCAAGCGACTCACGACGCCGCAGTCCAACTATCTACCAAACAACAGGTAATAGGATGTGTCCAAGGCAATATGAGTCTGCAAGGGATATCACGGGCACGAAAACTAGAGCATCGCAACACAGATAGCAATAGATCAACAGGAGGGAAATAAATACTATAAAAGTAAGATAGGTAGAAAGGAGGGAGGTGCTCGCCTGAAGACAACGCCGAAGGTTCATCCGAAGATCGGGGCGAAGCTCACATCAACTCATCGATCTTATCCGCGAAGAAGCAAAACACTAGAAGAAACACCGGATACACTATTTAATACTACGGCAAAAGATCGGCATGATGCATGTATGATGTATGACATGGCAAGATGCGATGCAACTAGGCAATATTAAGGGAACCGGGGTCCCGGCAAATATTTAGTGGTTCAAGTTGTTTATCTACCCCACAAATTAAATGTGGTAATAACAAGGCAAGGTAAGTTACCGGTTCGCTACACAAATTTAAATGAGGCCAATATGAGACTAGATTTGCCCGCATATGGGCCCCATATTTAATTATGAGGTGAATCGGCCTAAGGCCCCCAAACCAATGATATGCATGCGAGATGGACAATTAATATGCGACAAGTTTATTATATTATAAAATAGGGTTTCGGGAAGGGTTCACACATTGGGGGTCTCGACGAACTTGAGGTTCCGGGGTTCGGGGTCGGTCTCAGGGTCCAGGGTTCGACGGGTCGGTCATGGCGTTCGGGATGAAGCACTTGTCGCACCGGGGTCTCGGTGTCCGGGGTGAAGTACTCGGCGTCCTCGAGTGAGTACCAGTCGCACATGTGGTCTTCGAGCTCCATGACGATGATCTTGTCGCTTCGATGTCGGGGTCTTGAAATCCGGGAAGAAGGCCTTGGCGTCCCTGTCGGAGTACTCGGGTGTCATTGCCGGACTTGGATCAGCAGCGGGTCGTCGACTAACCACAGAGGTTCCGATGGCGGCATCGATCGGAGTCGTCTGGTGGTCATCTCACTCTTGGTTATGACGGCCTTGGCGATTCGAAGATCTTGGTGTCCAAGCGCCGCATCAAAACAAGGGGTCTTGTCGTTCTGTGTCGGCCTTGGTATCTTGAACGGCACCGTAGATCCTGTGGGCGCCTTGGTCTCGACGGCACAAACAACTGGAACATCAGGACCATGCATGCGCGTGAGGTCTGGTGACATCGGCCGGCTCCAAGAGGTGGAGGGGTTTTCCTGCGAGCGAACCAAGAACACGCCCACGACCCGGGCAGACGCGCTGGCGGGCTCGGTGACGTACGGAGGGCCCGGGTCGCGCAGGGTCCGTGGCGGCGCCAGACCGCAGCAGCTGCGTCTTGCGGGTGTCGCTGGGGAAGCGGGCGAGGCTCCGGTGAAGAGCGCCGGCGGCGACGCAGACGAGCAGAGGCTCGCCAAGGCGAGGCGAGGCGGGCGGTGGGGGACGGGCGAGGACGACGGGAGGGCAGAGGGGCAGTGGAGAGGGACCCGGCGGCGGAGTGCGTGCTCGGCCACGCCAGAGGAGGCGGCGGGGGAAGAGCTCATAAGGCGGCATGGCGGACAGGGAACAGGGCGGGGAGGCAGCTTCGGGTTGGGCGGGCGTCTGAGGCAGAGGCGGCGAGGCGAGGGCAGTCGGGGGGCGGGGGCGTCGGCGAGCCGGAGGGGAGGCAGGACACGGAGGGAGAGGAGGAGGGGCGGGCTGAGGGGCGGCCGAGGCGGAGCTCAGGGTGGGGTGGAGATGGGCTGACAGGCGGTGGAGAGGAGGTCTGGCGGAGGCGCGACCAGGGTGGCGGGCGGCTCGGGAAGAGGCCGGGCGGCATGGGCGACGCGCAGAGGTGGTCGGGGCCGGGGCGCGTGGGGGTCGAGTTGGGTGGGACCCAGGGGCGCGTGGGGTTGGTGGTGGGCTGGTGGCGTGCGTCTGTGTGCGTCGGTGTGTGAGGGAGTGGGGTGAGGCCAGGGGGGAGAGAGAGAGAGGGAGTGTCTGGGTGAGGTGGCAGCTTCCTAGTGGTAGGGATTTGGGGAGAGGTGAGGTGGCGAGAGATTATTGGTGGGGGTGAGGTGGCTGATTGGGTGGGTAGGTTTAGGTTGGGTAGGTTTAGGAATTTAGGCGGACCGATTCAATTCTAGGGTGGTCGTTCGGGTCGATTCGGCCCGTTCGACTGCCCCACTAAAAATAATTCAATATTTTATTTATTTTAAACAGGGCTTTTGCAAACCGATAGCAGACAAAACAAAGTAATCCGGAGACCCGGGTTTTGCGTTTGAATTAAGACGGGGCGTTTAGAAAACAAATTAGGTTTTTCCGCAAATAGTTTTATGCAAGCGAATGCAAGATGATGACGATGCTCAAATGCAATGTGGCATGATGACATGAGCATGCGGTCATGATGATGCAATGCACAAAAACAACGCGATTTTCTAGTAGTGGTTTTGCGGGATGCCACAATTCGACACCACTAACAATGGATCTCGCCCTCGAGATCCGCCTCATGTTACCGGATGGAAGGTCGGTGGTCTGCGTCTTCTCGCTTCATGTAGATCCTCGCGACACCACTAACAAGAGGTCGTTGTCCGTGATCGTCAGAGAACACTCCGGGAACAAAGGGCGAAGGTAGAGGTATCCACAAATAAAGCCACCTCTAGCTTCCGTGGACGGAGTAAAATCGCTGGATCCACTGATTCGGGGTACAAGAGCGAATGATAAGAGTAGTCGGATGGTGATCAGTCCATCGCGCACCCAAACCATTACTCTGCACACGAATAGGCGGATTATGCAACCAACTCTCGGATTTAGACTGAAGATCTCGACAAGCGAGGTTCGGAACAAAGGAGTGATGCAGACTCTGCATCGGATCTGGCGTAGATGATGTCGTCGCGTCGGAAAACACCGGAAGGCACGAGAAGGAACAAAGAGAAGTCCACCAGACGAAGGGTTCCTCGGATAGCATGACGACCAGATGTAGCAACACCGTTACCAAAGGAGGAAGCGAAACCCTGAAGGTACGATGGAACCCAACCACGAGAAATCCTGGACTCGAAGAGAGAGAAGAGAGCGGATTCAAAACACGCAGAGGTGAGAGGAGAGCAGCAGAGGGGTAAGGAGTAAAATCAGACCTAATCAGAACAATCCAACCGATTTTTCAAAAATAGTTTTGACACCCTACTTCGGCCGTTAGCTAGGTTATCCTACAGGCTGGACTTGTGGTATCGCAATCGCTGAGCTCGATACCACTCAGTAACACCCTCGAATCGGACCTATGCAAGTTTTAGCGAAACGCCAAACCCATAGAAACGATTCAAAGGTGCCCACCAGCACTTTCGTGGTGGAAAACGAAGTAATAACATTACACAACAGCCCTCGATGGGACCCACGAGCAGAATATATATACAGCGACTCCATGAGTCAAGAATACAGATGTAATATACAAAGATCCAAATCACCTTGAAAATGATAGGCGTCCACTACGGACAAGATGCAAATGGGGCTAAGAGCCACGAAGAATAACCAATGGCGTCCATAACCACCTGTGCCAAGCCGGAAGGGTAACCACCGCTAACGACGCCGATCTCAAAACCTGCTTAAACAAAAGGGGTGCCGCAAAGGGCAAAGGAAAAGAGGAGCGTCAAGATCGAGGCCGCAGCCATGAGACTAGAATTGGGCGGTACTCGACTATATAGGTTTGGTGGATGGAGCGGCCGGCAAAGATGCACTAAACAACCTATAGAGACTCGATACAACCGTCGGCTATCGAGAGGGATAAGAAAGACCTATTCGAACCAACTGGTACTAACACCAAACAATCCCATCCGGTATTCCCCGAGACCAACGAGAAAGTCAACCGAGGAACTCACACGGTTGGCAGTTTTATTTATTCGATTATCGTTGCAGCAATTACTAGTCGGTGTAGATAGTCATCCTGATAAAATAAGCAGTGGGCACTTTTAGTTAAGCATTCCGTTATAGTTGCAACAAGTACTAATCAGGTGCAGATAGCATGAGATAAACCCAAAACCCAGCATTTATTGGTACTTTTATTTAGCCATTCCGTTGAAGTTGCAATACTTACTAGTCAGGTACAATGGTAAGCGACACCCAAACAAGCAATTGTTGGCAGTTTTATATAGCCATTCCATTATAGTGAAGCTGATTACTAGTCATTATAAAGTCAAATTTATAGTACTACTTTAGTTATAGTTATCTATGATCGAGATACTGTGCTCCAAGTCGTCCATAACATGGACACGGCTTTGAAAGTTTTAACCCGGCGGGGTGCACAAATAGCAACACACACTCGATATGCCTCGGAAAAACCAAATCAAAACCCAACGAGACGATCACGACAAAGCAATTACAGGATTCAGAAATATTTCAGGGGCCACCTTTAAGTAGATCCATAGCAAGCGGCCGGCTCCGAGACGGGCTTAAGGTTGTGGAGGCGGTCAGAACGATCGGGAACCCGAAAGTGTGACTGGGCTTGTCGATACAGCGAAATCGGGCCACGATCCTAAACAGTACAGTGTGCTCCTCGCACAATTTAAATAAAGCAGTAAAGCATGGCATAAGTACAGGATCGTAAATAAAACCTCAAACTAGTTTGTGGCCCCAAGAAATAAGAATGAATCAAGCTCTGGCTCAGGGGGGTCCATAAGCCTCCCGGATGTGGATAACGCGATAAATCAAGGAACAGGTATCAAGTACTCGGGGTCCTACGGGACACAAGTGGGCGTTCGGAAACCAAATATTATCTATCACCCACCGATGCCTCTGCTTACTTACTTCAATTTTAGTTGTTAAACAGGAATTAAAGTGAACGATAAGTAAAGCCAAGATCATCTCCAACATCGAACAGGCGGCAATACTCCAACAACTGTGGTACTTGTCGACACGCAACAACACTTGAGCAAGCGACGCGCAGGTCCAACTATCTACCAAACAACAGGTAATAGGATGTGTCCAAGGCAATATGAGTCTGCAAGGGATATCACGGGCACGAAAACTAGAGCATCGCAACACAGATAGCAATAGATCAACAGGAGGGAAATAAATACTATAAAAGTAAGATAGGTAGAAAGGAGGGAGGTGCTCGCCTGAAGACAACGCCGAAGGTTCATCCGAAGATCGGGGCGAAGCTCACATCAACTCATCGATCTTATCCGCGAAGAAGCAAAACACTAGAAGAAACGCCGGATACACTATTTAATACTACGGCAAAAGATCGGCATGATGCATGTATGATGTATGACATGGCAAGATGCGATGCAACTAGGCAATATTAAGGGAACCGGGGTCCCGGCAAATATTTAGTGGTTCAAGTTGTTTATCTACCCCACAAATTAAATGTGGTAATAACAAGGCAAGGTAAGTTACCGGTTCGCTACACAAATTTAAATGAGGCCAATATGAGACTAGATTTGCCCGCATATGGGCCCCATATTTAATTATGAGGTGAATCGGCCTAAGGCCCCCAAACCAATGATATGCATGCGAGATGGACAATTAATATGCGACAAGTTTATTATATTATAAAATAGGGTTTCGGGAAGGGTTCACACATTGGGGGTCTCGACGAACTTGAGGTTCCGGGGTTCGGGGTCGGTCTCAGGGTCCAGGGTTCGACGGGTCGGTCATGGCGTTCGGGATGAAGCACTTGTCGCACCGGGGTCTCGGTGTCCGGGGTGAAGTACTCGGCGTCCTCGAGTGAGTACCAGTCGCACATGTGGTCTTCGAGCTCCATGACGATGATCTTGTCGCTTCGATGTCGGGGTCTTGAAATCCGGGAAGAAGGCCTTGGCGTCCCTGTCGGAGTACTCGGGTGTCATTGCCGGACTTGGATCAGCAGCGGGTCGTCGACTAACCACAGAGGTTCCGATGGCGGCATCGATCGGAGTCGTGCGTCCCGGGGTGGTCATCTCACTCTTCGGTTATGACGGCCTTGGCGATTCCGAAGATCTTGGTGTCCAAGGCGCCGCATCAAAACAGTGGGGTCTTGTCGTTCTGTGTCGGCCTTGGTATCTTGAACGGCACCGTAGATCCTGTGGGCGCCTTGGTCTCGACGGCACAAACAACTGGAACATCAGGACCATGCATGCGCGTGAGGTCTGGTGACATCGGCCGGCTCCAAGAGGTGGAGGGGTTTTCCTGCGAGCGAACCAAGAACACGCCCACGACCCGGGCAGACGCGCTGGCGGGCTCGGTGACGTACGGAGGGCCCGGGTCGCGCAGGTCGTGGCGCGCCGGCCAGCAGCAGCGGCACGTCTGGGGTGTCGCTGGGAAGCGGCGGCTCATGACAGAGGCGCTGAGCGGCGACGACGCAGTTTGACGAGCTCGCCAGCGAGGTCGGCGAGGACGGGCGGTGGGGGGACGGGCCGAGGACGACGGGGAGGGGCAGAGGACGGTGGAGAGGGACCCGGGCGGCGGGGTGCGTGCTCGGCCACGGCCAGAGGAGGCGGCGGCCGGGGAAGAGCCCGCAAGGCGGCGGCGGACAGGGGAACCAGGGCGGCGGGGGAGGCAGCTCGGGGTTGGCCGACGGAGCGTGCAGAGGCGGCGGCGCGGGGTCGGGCGAGGCGAGGGGGCCGGTCGGCGGGGAGCTGCGGGGGGGCGCCGGGCGGAGGGGAGGCAGGGCGGAGAGGGAGGAGGGCGGAGGCCGGGCCGGGCGCGGGGCGGAGGCGGAGTGGGCCAGAGCGGGGGGTGGGAGATGGGGGACAGGGCGTGGGGTTGGTGGTGGGCTGGTGGCGTGCGTCTGTGTGCGTCGGTGTGTGAGGGAGTGGGGTGAGGCCAGGGGGGAGAGAGAGAGAGGGAGTGTCTGGGTGAGGTGGCAGCTTCCTAGTGGTAGGGATTTGGGGAGAGGTGAGGTGGCGAGAGATTATTGGTGGGGGTGAGGTGGCTGATTGGGTGGGTAGGTTTAGGTTGGGTAGGTTTAGGAATTTAGGCGGACCGATTCAATTCTAGGGTGGTCGTTCGGGTCGATTCGGCCCGTTCGACTGCCCCACTAAAAATAATTCAATATTTTATTTATTTTAAACAGGGCTTTTGCAAACCGATAGCAGACAAAACAAAGTAATCCGGAGACCCGGGTTTTGCGTTTGAATTAAGACGGGGCGTTTAGAAAACAAATTAGGTTTTTCCGCAAATAGTTTTATGCAAGCGAATGCAAGATGATGACGATGCTCAAATGCAATGTGGCATGATGACATGAGCATGCGGTCATGATGATGCAATGCACAAAAACAACGCGATTTTCTAGTAGTGGTTTTGCGGGATGCCACACCTTCTCTCCAAGTCGGCTGACAAACCGACTAACAGCTGCAACACAACCTGTTAGTCGTTGGATGTCCTTTAGGCATGTCAGATGATTTATGTTTAAGATGGCCTTGATTTTCTCCGGGTTGACCTCGATTCCGCGCTGGGAAACGATGAAGCCCAACAATTTGTTTGGAACCCGAAGACGCACTTCTTAGGGTTGAGCATCATGTTGTATTTCCGGAGATTATCAAAGGTTTCTTTTAAGTCGGAGATTAAGTCGTTTGATTTTTTAGACATCACCGCGATATCGTCCACATAGGCGTGAACGTTCCGACCAATTTGGTCGTGGAGGCAACGTTGCATTGTCCGCTGGTAGGTAGCACCTGCGTTTTTTAGCCCAAAGGGCATCATGACGTAGCAAAATGTGTCGTATGGGGTAGTGAACGAAGTGGCCAATTGGTCCGACTTCCTCATCTTGATCTGGTGGTATCCTGAGTATGCATCGAGAAAACACAGAAGTTCCGAGCCAGCCGTCGAGTCAATGACTTGGTCAATGCGAGGCAAAGCAAATGGATCTTTGGGACATGCTTTGTTCAAGCCGGTGTAATCAACGCACATTCTTAATTCATTGGTTCCCTTTTTGGGGACAAGTACAGGATTGGCCACCCATCGGGTGTGAAGGACTTCTCGGATAAACCCAGCCTTAAGTAACCTAGCTATCTCTTTGCCAATGGCGCGTCTCTTCTCATCTCCGAAGCGTCGTAGAGGTTGTTTCACTGGTTTACATTTTGGATCTATGTTTCAGCTGTGCTCGGCAAGTTCCCTAGGTACACCTTTCATGTCGGCAGGTTGCCAGGCAAAGATGTCCCTATTCTCACGGAGGAACTCGACGAGCGCGCTTTCCTATTTGGGATCCAGGTTCGTCCCAATGGCGACGGTCTTGGAGGCATCGCCTACCACAAGTTCCACTAGCTTGGTTTTGATGGCGGCCTTGAACGCAGGAGCGGAGTCGGAGATCTGCTTCTTCGACGCGGGCATCTCTGAGTCATTGACCTTGCTCTGGATCTCTTTGAATTCTTGTGAGAGGACACTTCGCAATTGCTTCATTTATCTCGCAGTCCCTTGCCTTGGTAAAGCTTCTGGATACGGTGATGACGCCGTTTGGTCCGGGTATCTTGAGTTTGTTGTAGACGAAGCATGGCTTGGCTATGAACGTGTGGAATATGTCGCGGCCGAATATGACGTGGTACACGCTCTTGAAGGGGACCACCTCAAAGGTCATGCGCTCTTGGCGGTAATTATTAACATCGCCAAAGGCTACCTGAAGTGTAATGCACCCAAGGGACCGAGCCTCCCGACCAGGAACTACGCCGTGGAAAACGGTGTTGGTCCGCCTTAGGTTTGCCCCCGTCAAGTTCATCTTCTGCAGTGTATCCAGGTACATGATGTTGATGCTGCTTCCACTATCCACCATGCACTTGGTGAACTCCACGCCGTCAATCAATGGGTTGATGACCATGGCGTACTGGTTCTTCGTGGGCACAAGGTCTGGGTGGTCCGTCCTGTCCCAAGTTATTGGAACCGCCGACCAGCGCAGGTACTGGGGAACTGGGGGGAGAGTGGCCATCAGGATCCTTAGAGAGGTCTTTTGTTTTTGGACGGTGGGGGTGCCAAGGAAAGTGTGGTAGACTGGGGCCTTCTTTGCGAAGGGTTTCTTGCCCTTGTCATCGCTCTTGGCGGCGTGCTTGGGGTCAACGTCCTCGTCCATGTCACTTGAATCCTTGGACTCCTCCTCCTTCTTCTTCCCCTTGCCCTTTCCTCACGGTCTGTTCTTTCGACTTTGCTTGTAGCCGGACTCCGGGTCTTCCTTGAGGTCGTTGACGAACTTGCAGTGTCGATTAGTATGGGTGGCCTTGCCGTTGGCATCGAGGTGTACGAGGCACGGCATATCGCGGTACTCCTCGTAGGTTTGGGGAACGCGGAGCGGCGCCGAGGTGGTTTCACTTCCTCGTTGCTGCCCGCGGCCCGCTCCCCTTCCTCGGCCACGTTGTCCGCCTTCTCCTCGTCCTGCAAAAGTCATAGCGACCATGTCGGTAGATTGCTTTTCTTTTGGAGCGGTTTTCCGCTTTGTACTGCTGTTCCTCCGAGCTTGGGTTGGAACGGCCGTTGCCGGTAAAGAGCCACGAGCATCATCGTCGGCAGCTGCGAACTCACTAGCTAACTGAATTATTCTGATTCAAGTCAAGCTGATGATTGTCCTGCAAGTGCTTCAGCTTATGTCGGAGGAACGTGCCCCTTTCCAACCCATCGATGAAGGCGGCCATGGCGGTCTGAGCGTGCACTCCTGCGCAGGAATTCTTCATATCCAGCCAACAGGAGAGGTAGGCGCGAGATGTCTCGTCTTTTCTTGCACGCACCACTGTAGATCGCCCACGGTGCAAGGACGCTTGTATGTACCCTCAAAGTTCTTGGTGAATGCTTCTTGCATATCCAGCCAGTTGTAGATAGATCTCTCCGGCAAGTCGTCGATCCATTGACGGGCCGTGCCCGCCAACATTAGCGGGAGGTACTTGACGGCAACGTTGGGGTTGCCTCCGGCAATCTCCACCGCGTTGCCATAGTCCTGCAACCATGTGGCTGGCTTGGCAGTGCCGTCATAGGGCTTGATGGTCTTGTCCATCCGGAAACCTTTGGGGTAAGTTGCGGACCGTATTGCAGGTCCAAAGCAACGTGGTCCTAGGTATGGTCCTTCCCGGGCCTCGTGGATCTTATCGATCCGCGAACGTGCATCGTACGGCTCCGGGTTCTTTTTCTTGTTGTCAACAGGGGATGGACTGCGTGAACGACGCGGGCCTCTTCCGCCATGGTGACTGCTTGGCGGCGACGGAGGCGGAGGTGGCGGTGGGTTAGCCTTCTTGCTGTTACCCTCCTGGGACACCTCACGTCTGTCACGATTGCTTGTCGGACGTGGAGGGTCGTGGTGTGACCTGCTCTTGTGTCCTTGGTGGCGCTCTTCATCATGACGGGTTTGTGCCGCGTTGTCGCGGATGACGATGCCGCACTGCTTTGATGGGGGCATGTCCGTACGATGGTGAGCCTTGTAGTCTTCCTGACATCGGGGGATCGGGGTGGTGGCGATGGGCGACGAGGTCGGGCTTTTTCTCTGTGGTCGGAGGATATAGGGATAGCGTCCTTCCTGTTGCGCGCATCCCTCCGTCTTTGTTCTGATGAGCCCGTCCGTGACCCGACATCCTGAGGAGATCTGTCCCTTGGCGGTTTGTACTGGGTAGATCGGCAGAGCGCTGGGTCAGACTCAAGCCTCTGAGAGGTGGCCTTTTCCTGCTGCTTTACCGCCTTGTCCACTAGGTCATAGACCTGTTCTACTTCCTCAGGCGATCTATCCTGCTCCAGAAGGGTCTTGGCGACGGCGAGGTTAAGGAGTGGGGTGGGCATCACCTCCTTGCCTTCACTGTTAATGTATGTATTGGCTTGTGCCGGCTTCGAGGGAGCCCATCCTAGGTTGCGCCATACACCAGGATCGTTGATGACGCGAGCCGGAGCTTTCTTAGCCTTCTGCTGCTGTAGCAGAGTCTTGTACTCGGCCTCCATTGCTCTAGCTTTCTCTATGGACTTCTGCGCGTTGGCCAGATCTCGATCTAGTTTAGCGCCTTGCTCCGCGATGGCTTGCGCCTCCTCCAGCAGCTGCTGGCGCTTTTCATCAAGCTGAGTCACGTTCCGGATATGAGCAACGGTTAGTGGCTCGACGAGGAGATTGCTGTACATCACTTTATCAGCTGGAGTGACATGGGCTGCTACCGACGTGGATGCTAGAGGCGGAAAGTTTGCGGTGTTGTTGTTGCTCGGGCCGGTGCCGAGTTCCTGCGGCTGCTGTACTGGGTTAGGCAGAGGAGGCATGACCTTTGCGCGATCATCGTCAGTAGCAATAAGTGGCCCCTTCCCCTTTTCTAGCGCCGTAGGCGGAGCTTGCCCGGGTTGATCTTCATCCATCGCCGTCCCAATGGTGATGAACACCCCTCGAGACGTGATGGTGTTGATAGCTTGTTCGTCGCGCGAGTACTCCTCCTCCATCTCCTGCATAGCGGAGTCTAGCTCTTCTAGACTGAAGTCTATCTCCTCTGAATCTGCACTGAAATCAGCATAAAGCGCGTCAATGACAGAGTCGGAGGGTGCCAGGACTTCCTCGATGACGGGAGGTGGAGGTGCAACAGGATCGACGATGACGAGAGGTGTAGGTGCTGCTACGAGGATGGCGGCCGGAGGCGGTGTTGGCGGTGGCTGAATCGGAGGGGCTCCGTCGATGAGCGTAAGCGCTGTCTGAGCTGCCGCTTCGGCCTCCGCGTAGTTGTTGACGGTGTTCACCATGCCTTCGAAGGTAAGGCGTCCTGACGCCTGCTGCCGTCTTAGAGAATGTCGGAGAAGCGTGTCATGGTCCAGTCCTTCCACAAAGTGATAGATGGCATCATCATTGGGGTAGTGGTCCAGATCGGCTCGTATACGGAGCCATCTGGCCAGGTAGTCGCGGGGGTCTTCGCCTTCTCTCTGAATGCATCACGCTAGATCGAAGATGGTAACCACGCCGACGAACTTGGATCTCTGCTGTCCAGACGCACGGACAAAGTCGGCGGACTTGTAGTGATCTTCCACCTTTATATCCTGCACAGGGGCGGTTTGGGTGGGTCTTGAATTTTTCCGATCTTTGCCGGCAAGCTCCAAAGGGAGATCCGACATCGATCCTTCTGCGAACGTATCCTGCCCGTAGGCGGTCCGTGCGGGCCTTGATGCTTTCTGATCTTTGTCGGCAAACTCCGAAGAGAGAACCGACATTGATCCTTCCGCGAACGTATCCAGCCCGTAGGCGGTCCGTGCGGGTCTTGATGCTCCTCTGACTCCCAGGGAACTAGTGCCCGAGTCGGTTTCGCCGATGAAGAGGTGGATGTCTCCGATAGGAACGATCAAACACCGCGTAGGGTTCGTTTTCGCCGGGATCCAGAATTCGTCAGGAGAGACGATCGGAACGTTGCCGGAGAAGAGAACACGGCCGATGGCTATGGTTTCACCGATTCCCGCGAAGATCTTAGTCCTCGCCCGCTGAAGAGCCTGAAGCGCCTCTTGCCCCATGGTGGGCGCCAACTGTCGTGGTATTGCCGACGAGTACGCCATGGAGGGGTCCTCACAGTGCGTGTTTAGAGACGTGGGGTAAGGCGGACGGTTGACGGGTACGAGGTAACATAGCTTACCCAGGTTCAGATCCCACGACGGTGGCGGAATCCTACTCCTGCTATAAATCACTATAAGGGCAATACGCCGAGTTACAGAGATAGGTTCATTGTGCGAGGTTGTCTGAAGTTATCTATTGTTGTGCCCTAAAGGCTCCCATAGGCCCGACTTATATAGTCTCCAGGTCCTAGGGTTACAGGCAAAAAGTCCTAGCCGGCCAAGGGGAGTTGGGGGTGGACTCGGCCAGGGCTGGGAACCCTGGCCGCCGGCCCACCACCTATATAAGTAGGGGTGGGGGCGCCCCTACTCCCTCACCCCAAAACCCTAGCCGCCACGCGCCTACCCTCTCTCCTCCATACGCTGCTCTGGCTTAGGCGAAGCCCTGTAGTAATCTATTCACCACCGCCACCACACCGTCGTGTTGTTGGGATTCCGTGAAGATCTATAACCTCCGCTGCCCTGCTAGAACAAGGGAGAGGAAGGTCTTCATCGACTACCATACGTGTGACCGACTGCGGAAGCGCTGCCAAAACATGGCGCCAGAAGGATCGTCTTCGCAATCTTGAGATCAGAAAGTGATCGACTACATCAACCACGAGATCCGAATCCCGTTAAATGCTATGGATCTTCGAGGTTTAGTTCTCTACAAACTCGTTGCACCGATCTCGTAGATTAGATCTTGGCTTTTGTGTGTTCATGCGATAGATATTTTTTGTTTTCCATGCTACGAACCCCTACAATCGATGCACCTAATGAAATGGCAAGTCCCTCACTCCTAGGGATGGCACCCACAAGGTATGGGTGCGGGTGGAGCCACCCCATACCCATACCCGTTATCCCCGAGTCTACCCATCACCTGCACCCATACCCGTCAACGGGTGCAAGTTTTTCCCATACCCATCACCCGATAGAGTTAGTGGGTACCCGCGGGTTAAAATACATGGATACACGGCACATAAAAATGAACAAAAAAAATGTATAAAACAACATTTAACAATATAGTAACTTATAAGCATCAACACAATAAATTAAGTTCATAAACTCACATAAGAAAAGAGGTAATTTAACGGTATATAAGACCACAAATAAGCATCACAATAAAGTATGTTACGTTAGATCAATTAATCCTAGAGATACTAGGCTAGAGTTACAGGAATAGACTACAAAAATAGAGGAAAAAAAGATGTGTGCGATCAATAATCATTAATATACCCCGGTAAATGGAAATACTAGGCGTGAAATATGTGTGTTGTTTTTGTTTATTGAGATTAATGGGACAAAATAGATTATCTAAGTTATAATTTTATATCAGAGGTCCACTTGTCAGATATGTAGATGGGTACACGGGTACACGAGTGTGGGTTGTATGATCACAGCCGATGGGTTTAGAATTTACTCATTTATATACCCATGGGTATTTTCTGTCCCAAACCCTTACCCTAATAGGGTTTTTACCGCTGGATAAATGGGTGATGGGTACCCATTTCCATACCTACTCACTCCCAAATTCCACCAAAGATACAAAAGCTATTGAAATAATAAGAGAGAATGAACACAAGAGGAAAACCACAAAAGTCTCCAAGGTCTAGATCCCAAGATGGTTCCCTTACTTAGAGGAGAGATTGATTGTGGAGTTGTAGATCTATATTTACTCTCTCTTGTCCCTCAAATTGATGCAAGAATCATATGAGAGAGAGGGAGAGAGAGAGAGAGAGAGAGAGAGAAATCTCAAGAAGTTCAACAATGGGGGGAAAGGAGCTCAAAGGGGTGGTGACCTTTGGGGAAGAAGGCCCTTAAATAGGGTACCCATGAAATCGAACCGTTGCAACAAGGAGTGGCAAATCATGGTTAGGACGACCTGGGTTGGACCATACCGGCCGACCGGAACCATGAGCTAGATTAGTCCGGGCTAGAGGCTGGCCGAGACGCTGGGTCCGCCATCAGGTTGCCGGCCCAGAGCAACGGTTAAGGATCACACCATTTGGTCCGGGTATCTTGAGCTTGTTGTATACGAAGCATGGCTTGTCCATGAAGGTGTGGAATATGTCGCGGCCGAATATGATGTGGTACATGCTCTTGAAGGGGATCACCTCAAAGGTCATGCGCTCTTGGCGGTAATTATTAACATCACCAAAGGCATCCGACTTGACCTTGCATCTATGGCACACCCACAATCCAATGGTCAGGTTGAACGAGCCAATGGATTAATTCTGCAGGGAATCAAGCCACGTCTTGAAGCACCGCTACATAGAGCAGCTGGAGCCTGGGCGGAAGAATTGCCACCTGTGCTGTGGAGTTTACAAACTACACCCAACAGATCCACCGGCTACACACCTTACTTCATGGTATATGGAGCAGAAGCCATCCTACCTTCTGACATACTTCACGATGCACCAAGGGTTGCCGCCTACGACGAGGATGATGCGGAAGAATCCAGACGCCTAGATGTGGAACTTCTCGAGGAGGTGCGTGTTTTGGCATGCCAAAGATCCGCCATCTACCAGCAGAAGCTACGCAGCTACCATAGTTGCCGCGTTTGGCATCGCTCGTTTAAAGAGGGGGATCTGGTGCTCCGACTTAAGCAAAAGAAGTCACACAAATTATCCTCGCCATGGGAAGGACCGTTCATCATAAGCAAGGCGCTACTCAATGGGTCTTACTACCTCGTTGATAATCGTGAACTGAAGGATAGACCCAACAAGGATCATAAGCGTAAGCGACGTGATCCGGATGATGACTACCAGGAACTTGATCGGCCATGGAACATAGCACAGCTACGTCCTTTCTACACTTAGCATATTGTTTATCTATTGTGTATCTCTTATATGATCAATGAAATAAAGCTCTTTGGTTCACTCATATTTCTGAGTCTTTTACCTCCTTTAGTGTTCATTTTTGGATCGTATAAAACCTTTAAAATGCACAAGCTTTGCAATTGCACTTGTAAAAATTCCACCTACGGGCGTTAGCTTAAGTTTTCTGGTCTACACGTTCTTTATTGTTTCTATGTGGATTCTGGAGTAGTGACTTTCGGCACTCATTGTCGGTGATTTTATGCTTAGGTTATTGATGTTGCCATTGGGCATCATCTCTTGAGCGCATGGTTCCGACAACGAGTCTTCCGACTCACGAAAGGGCAAGCATAAAAACGAAAGTAATGGATAATCCAACACATGCTTAAAAATATATACATGCTGGAACTGGTTCTTAAGTAGCAGGACATATATCATTGTTTTCCGCCTTAAGTTAATGCATTGTTTTTCCGCATAGCACATTCAGAGGAAACAAATATTACAAGTTGTTTTTATTCCTCTGGCATAGGCGACTTGGAAGCAACATTGTCGGCAGCTGGAGAGTCACCTTCCTCAAAGTCGGCAGTGTTGAGAGACTCGGGGGAGCTTTGGCCTTTGTCTTCAATGGTCTTCATGGGCACAAAGATGTTAACGTTGACCAACTCGGCGACTCTGGTGTCATAACCCACGAGCGATGCCAAGATAGATTCATGGTTTATCTTTTAGCCTTCGTCGTCTACGTCGGGGATACCGGAGGTTACCGTGTCGATGTCGGCATTCTCGTAGTGTGCCTTCACCATTGACAATGCCATCCTAGCGCCGGCCGGTGCACATGAAGCTTTCTAGCTTGAGATATGCTCGGGGGCTCGACGCAGGATCTCCGAGAACTTCGTCATAGAGTCCACTGCCTTGATGTTAATCTGGAGGGGCTTGGCAATCTCCTTGGTCTACATGATGGCGGTGTTGATAAAGTTGCCGGCAAGTATCATGCATTCCTTTGGCGGAGGAGGCGACCGGGTTAAACCCATAGGAGCTGCAAATTTCCAACAAAGGCGCGCATGAGTTCAAAAATACAACAAATTCAGAACATCTAGAGTGCAGAAATCCAAGACGGAGAATCACTTACTGAAGATGCTGGTATCAGCCTGCCAGAGAGTCTCCGCCATGGAGTCTCGTTCTTGTTGGAGGAGCTTGTACGCCTCGTGATGGCGTTGATTTTGCTCATCATCAGCTTTTTTCTGCTCTTTCAAGACCGTGATCTCCTCCTTCAAGTGATTCATCTCCTCATTGGCGAAGTCCTGCAGAGGTTTCATCGAGTCTTCATGCATTTTCAGCATGTCCTTCCTCTCTTGCTTGAGGATCTTGTTTTCCCTATCCATCTATTGAATATGCTTGGATTGCTCAACAATATCCTTCGCCTTGAAAATGGTTTCTGCAAGTCGGAGAAATAACAATACACAGTGAGTACTCGGAGAATGTGGACACAAAACCAAGTCGGAATGCGAAAAAGAAAGGAAAACAGACGCTTGCTCTTGGTGATCTGTTCCTTCAAGAAGGCAGTTTTACCCTTTTCAGCGTGCAAGTCCGCACGCATCTTCTGGTACTTGTCGTTGGCCATGCCCCTCCGAGCATTCTCATTCTGTGAAAAGAAGAAAGTTAAACGTTGTTTAGTCTACTTGGAGCATCTAGCCGGAAAATTTCCACCTAGACGCTCGGGGGCTACAACGAGAGTTTTTAACTTAGTAATATGCTTAGTCTTTCTTTAAGCATCTAGTCGGAACTAATTCAGTTCTCGATTAGAAGCTTGGGGGATACAGTATAAAGTTTTTTAACTCAGACATATGCTTAGATTTTCTTTAAGCATCTAGTCAGAACTAATTCAGTTACAACTAGAAGCTTTGGGGCTACAGTGTTGAAATTTACAAACACTACATATGCTACTCTTAAAGCATCTAGTCGGAATAATTCATTCAAACTATATGCTTGGGGGTTACAGTGAGAAGTTTTCTAGTTTAGTCACTCTTAGAGCATCTAGACACAAAGACCCATGGTTTTCCGTCTAAATCCTCGGGGGCTACAGTGGGATACTCATATGAAATGCAAAAGGCAAATAAAACTTACAAGTGCAATGATCTTGAGGTTGGTAGCACTCTCAGCCAGCAGCTTGCCGAAGGATACATTGTTTCCTTGCAAGATCTCTGCTTGCCGGAGAAGCTCCTCGAGACCGCATGTTGGAGATGTCGGCGCCGCACCAGGAACCAGAGAAGTGATACTCGGCATAAGTGCCGGATAGACTATCTTCGGGAACTCTATGGTTTTCTTGGGGACGAGGGCGCCGCCTTCGCCAGATGTACCACCTTCCACCACCGCCTTACCGCTACCTATGGCATCCTTAGCCTAAGCTTCAGCCATTTGGTTTGCGGCACCCTTCTGCGTCGCCTGTTCGCCGACAATAGCTAGCTCTGTGGAGGCGCCTGAGTCCACTTCCATGGCGGAAGGGCTAGATGCTTCCTTAGCTTGAGAGCTTGTCGGAGCAGACGAGGGCTAGACGATGGGAGTGACAGGGGCGATGGCGGGAGGTGCGTCGCGATTCAGCATATCCTTTATGGTTCTAGAAGCCCCCAAAGTTTTGGAGGTCTTATTCAAGTTGGTTGTGGCTTTCTTCCTAAAACGTGCAAAATGCATAAGTACGGGAATAAGACAGCCAATGGACAATGTTGGAGAAAAAGAAGCTTACACAAGAGGGGGTGCTTTGGCAAAAGGGATCCCGGTATTCTTTCTTTTATCTGCCTCCAGGGCGGCGGTAGTCTTTTTGGAGGCTCCACCCTTCGCTTTCTTCTTCTTGCCTCTGTCACCAGCGTCAGAGGTGGAGCTCTTCCACTTTTGCGACAACGGAACATCGTAGTCGGACACGACCGTGACTTCCTTCATCTTTGGATCATAGATTTGGACAGCCATGCTATCCTCCTCTAGATCGCTAAGCTGTTAAGTGAAAGTCCAAGGTGTTAGATGCGATGATAATGGCTAGACGGAAGAACTAGAGTATATATCATACACGGAAAATAAACAGGTACCTTCGGGCACTTGCTCTCTACGAACATGTCATAGGTGATGGTGAAACCACGCTTCCTATCCTTCACCTTGACGATGTCTTTGAGGCGAAGCTTGACGGAGTCGCTCGAGAAGTTGTCCTCGGAGATGCGGAGGCTATCCCTTCTAACATTGGAATACTCGTGCATCAGCTTCAAGCAGTGCTGCAGAGGCTGGATCCGCCTGATGAAATAGCCCATGGCTAGGTCTAATCCGGTCAAACCCGTATCTAAGAACCACCCTATCCGCCTTATAGTGCGGGAAGCATCGATGTCGGAGGGAAGGGAGGCCTAGGATCTCCATGTCGGGGCTTCAGCGGCAGCTCCATCGACGAAGTCCGGGTACGTTACTTCTCGGTTGGACAAATGGATATCTGGGCCATAGAAGTAAGTACGCCGATAGTTCTTGCAGGACTCGTGGCCGATGATGTCGGGGAAGTGCCGCCCAGGCCGGATCTTTGTAACACCCTCAGAATCGACCCTATGCAAGTTTTAGCGATTCCTGCCAAACACGCATAGAAACGATTCAAAGGCGCCCACCAGGCACTTGCGTGCGGGTGGAAAACGAAGTAATACCATTACACAATAGTTCACGATGAACCCACATAACAGATATATACAACACGACTCCATGAGTCAAGAATACAGATATACAATACAAAGATCCAAATCACCTTTAAAACGATACAGCGTCCGAGTACGGACTAGATGCAAATTGAGCTAAGAGCCCTGAAGAATAACCAATGGCGTCCATAACCCTGCCCAGGCCAAGCCGGAAGGGTAACCCTGCTAACGACGTCGATCTCAAAACCTGCTTAACAAAAGGGGTGCCGACAAAGGGCGAAGGAAAAAGAGAGCGGTCAGTACTGAGGCCAGTACACGGTGAGACTAGAATTCGGCGGTCCTCGCCTACATAGGTATGGTGGACTGAAGCGGCAACGTAGCATGCATTAAACAACCTATAGAGACTCGATATAACTGTCGGCTATCAGAGAGGGATAAGAAAGACCTATTCGGAACCAACCTGATACTACCACCAAACATACCCATCCTGGTATTTCCCCCTCGAGACCAAACGAGGAACTCACACAGTGGGCAGTTTTATTTATTCAGTTATCGTTGCAGCAATTACTAGTCAGGTATAGATAGTCATCCTAATATAATAAGCAGTGGGCCCTTTTAGTTAATCATTCCGTTGTAGTTGCAACACTTACTAGTCAGATACAATTAGCATGAGATATCTCAAACCCAGCAGTTGTTGGTACTTTTATTTAGCCATTCCGTAGTAGTGAAGCTGATTACTAGTCATATCGGATACAAGTCAAATTATAACAGTAAAATTTAGTTATAGTTGTCTATGATCGAGAACTATGCTCCAAGTCGTCCATAACTGCGGACACGGCTTCTCGAAAAGATTTAACCCTGTAGGGGTGCACAAAAGTTTCCAGACGCACCTACACCCTTGTTGTCATATCAGGTAGGTACAAGATCACAAAACATACACCCAACGGTATGTCGACGGGGTTTCAGACACGACGTTTCCCAGACCCAAAGCAAGCACATGGGGGCCACCCCACTAAGCTACTCGCAACGAAGTGGACCGGCTCCGAGATGGACCCAGAGGTTTGTGCCAATGGCTGTAAACGACTGGGAACCCAAAAATGTGACTGGGCTTGTCGATACCAAGAAAACATTCCATATTTGTTCCTAAACAGTACAGGCGCTCCACGCGCAATCGTAAATAAAGCAGTAAAGCATGGCATAAATACATGATAGTAATAAAGCCCCAAACTACTTTGTGGCCCCCGGTACATTACTTTGAAATCAGGTACTAATCGATGGGGGTGCCCACACACCCCACCTGTGGTTAGCGCGCTCGATCTCGGAATAGGTGTCAAGAACTCGGGGTCCTACGGGACACCAGTGAGCGGTTAAAAACCAAATATTGTCCATTACCCACCGGTGCCTCTGCATTTACCTACTTTCAATTTTAGTTATTAAACGGTAATTAAATCCATGATCATCTCCAACATTAAACATGCGGCATTACTCCAACAACTGTGGTACATCGACGGTGCGACGCAACACCTGCGCAAGCAACTACGACTCGTAAGGCTGACTATCTACCAAACAACAGGTAATAGGATGTGTCCAAGGCAATTTAGTGGCTCCAAGGGATATCACGGGTACGAAAACTAGAGCATCGCATCACAGATAGCAATAGATCAACAGGAGGAAATAAAGACTATAAAAGTAAGATAGGTAGAAAGGGGGAGAATGCTCGCCTGAAAACACTGCCGAAGGTTCATCCGAATATCGGGGCAAAGCTCACATCAACTCAACGGCCTTATCCGCGAAGAAGCAAAACACTAGAAGAAACACCGGATGCACTATTTAATACTACGGTAGAAGATCGGGCATGATGCATGTATGATGAATGACATGGCAAAGATACGATGCAACTAGGCAATATTAAGTGGAACCGAGGTCCCGATATTTATTTAGATGGTTCAAGTTATTTAGATACCTGCAATTTAAATGTTGCAATAACAAGGCAAAAGGTAGCACCGGTTCGCTACACAAATTTAAATGGGGCCAATATAAGACTAGATTTGCCCGTATATGACTCCCATATTTAATTTAGGTGAATCGTCGAAACACCCCCAAACACCCACAATATGTATGCAAGCATGACAATTTAATATGCAACAAGATATATGTTATATTACAAAATAGGGACAGATAAGATAGGGGTCACACATTGATCCGGAGATCTTGGGATTCGCCGAGGGTTCGGGTTCGGCTCGCCGGGATCGGTCTTCGGGTTTCGGTCTTCGGATCCGAGAAGGAGACCTTGGAGTGCCCAGGGTTCGGAGACGTCGAATCCATGAGGGGGTACTTGGAGTGCTTACGTTCGGTGAACTCGGTGGCATGCTAGTAACAACATGCCAAAGGATTGATTAACCCGTTCACTCGCTTAACACGGATAGCAAAAACAGCTAGCCACAAACGTTGTTGAAGGGAACAATACCACAAACAAACAACAGAGGAGACACGCGCGGGTACCGGAGGTTCTCAGGGAGGAGAACCAACGGCGAGGAGGCAGCGTCAAGCTTGGCGCCGGTGAGCCAGAGGGGGAAGGGCACAACGGTGGGGCTCCTGCGAGCCCCGTGGACTAGGAAGCGATGGCACAGGGCCTACTAACGGTGGAGGGGAGGGCGGCGAGATCGCAAGCAGAGGAGGTCGGCGCGAGGAAGGAGGACACGGGGAGAGGCGCCGGGCATCGACGGCCGTCCAGAGCAGGAGAGAGGCTGCGGTGAGGGCGCTCGTGGGGATGGAGGAAACGGGGGGGTCGTGGCAGAGGCCGACGATGGCGGGGCTTGGCAACGGCGGCGAACAAGGAGGTGTAGGGGCCGGCGACGAGCTTGTGGGACAGAGGCGGTGGCGGCGTGAGCCTGAGAGGGAACACCACAGGTAAAAGGCCACGGGGGAGGGCACCGGTGACGACATCGGCTCGTTGACTAGGGGCACAGCAGAGGGGAGCCCCTGGTGGCGGCAATTGAGAAGCAGGCGACGGCTCGGGAGGCTCCAGAGAGCAGCGGCAGACGGAGGAGAGGAAGGGGAGGCCTGCAGCCGGTCGGGAGGGGGCCAGCAGCAAGGCAAGCTTGCGAGAGGAGGCAAGCGGGAGGGCGGCAGCGGTTGCGAGGAGATTGAGCGAGGGGAGCATGCGGGTGGGGTCGAGGAAAAAATCGGGGAGGGGGAGCGGGGAGGTTCCAGGGGATTGTGGGGTGGGGCCAGGGAGCGACAGGAGCTGGGGATCGAGTACAGCGTGTGTGGTGTCGTGTGAAGGTCGGGTGGGTCGGGTCTAGGGGATGGCGGCGGGAGTGGGGAGAGGTGGGATTAGAGTTAGGTAGGTTAGGGTTTGGTCTAGTGGGTTGTAGGTGGCCTGTTGGCTGGGCCTTTGGGCCTGGCCCACTGGGTTGCCTCCCCGCAAACATAGTTTTTATTATATATTTAGTTGTAAAAATATTTTTGTAATTATTTAGACAAAAGAAAATATTCAGACAAATCGGATTTTGCAGTTGAAATAAAGAGGGAGGTAAATAGAAAACAAATAGGTTTTTGGAGAAATAGTTTTTAGGTTAAAAGATGCATGATGGTGTCGTGATGATGCAAAAATAAAATAACAGACATTTTCTAATAGTGGTTTTTATCCCGGGTGCTACAATTCGACACCACTAACAATGGATCTCGCCCTCGAGATCCGCCTCATGGTACGAGGAAGAAGGCCGACGATCCGAATCTTCTCGCTTCGTGAAGATCCTCGCGACACCACTAACAAGGATTCTTTCTTCATCTTAAAATCAGCGACACCACCAACAAGGGGTGTTGCTCACGCTCGTCGAGAGAGCACTCCGGATAAACAAAAACGAAGGTAGAGGCATCAAACAATAAGGCCACCTCTAACTTCGGCGAACATAGTAGAATTGCTTGATCCACCAATTCAATGCACAAGAGCGAATGTTAAGAATAGTCGGGTGGTGATCAGTCCATCGCGCACCCAAAGCATTACTCTGCACATGAATAGGAGAATTATGCAACCAACTCTCGGAATTCAAACTGAAGGTCTCGTCAATCGAGATTCAGAATCAAAAGGATAAAGTAGGCTCTTCATCTGATCTGATGTAGATGGTCGTCGCGTTGAAAAACACCGGAAGATACAAAGAAAAAATTTAGTGGATTTTCGGTTCACCAAAAGACACAGCAGAGGAAGATTCCTCAGATAGCATGAAGACCGGATGTAGAAGCACCGTTATAAAAAGGATGGAAGCGAAAACCCTAAAGGTACGATAGAAACCCAACCACGAGAACTCCTGGACTCGAAGAAAAGGTAAGAGAGAATACTCAAAACACGTAGAGGTAAGAGGAGAATAGCAAAGGGGTAAGGAGTAAAAGCAGACCTAATCAGGTCTATCCAACCGATTTTTCAAAATAGTTTTGACACTCTATGACATCCCTTAGCTAGGTTATCCTACAGGCTGGACCAATGGGGTATCATAACTGCTGAGCTCTGATACCACTCTATAACACCCTCAAAATCGATCCTATGCAAGTTTTAGCGATTCCTGCCAAACACGCATAGAAACGATTCAAAGGCGCCCACCAGGCACTTGCGTGCGGGTGCAAAACGAAGTAATACCATTACACAATAGTTCACGATGGAACCCACAGAACAGATATATACAACACGACTCCATGAGTCAAGAATACAGATATACAATACAAAGATCCAAATCACCTTTAAAACGATACATGTCCAGAATGCGGACAAGATGCAAATTGAGCTAAGAGCCCTGAAGAATAACCAATGGCGTCCATAACCCTGCCCAGGCCAAGCCGGAAGGGTAACCCTGCTAACAACATCGATCTCAAAACCTGCTTAACAAAAGGGGTGCCGACAAAGGGCGAAGGAAAAAGAGAGCGGTCAGTACTGAGGCCTATACACGGCGAGACTAGAATTCGGCGGTCCTCGCCTACATAGGTATGCTGCACCGAAGCGGCAGCGCAGCATGCACTAAATAACCTATAGAGACTCGATATAACTGTCGGCTATCAGAGAGGGATAAGAAAGACCTATTCGGAACCAACCTGATACTACCACCAAACATACCCATCCTGGTATTTCCCCCTCGAGACCAAACGAGGAACTCACACAGTGGGCAGTTTTATTTATTCAGTTATCGTTGCAACAATTACTAGTCAGGTATAGATAGTCATCCTGATATAATAAGCAGTGGGCCCTTTTAGTTAACCATTGCGTTGTAGTTGCAACACTTACTAGTCAGATACAATTAGCATGAGATATCTCAAACCCAACAGTTGTTGGTACTTTTATTTAGCCATTCCGTTGTAGTGAAGCTGATTACTAGTCATATCGGATACAAGTCAAATTACAACAGTAAACTTTAGTTATAGTTGTCTATGATCGATAACTGTGCTCCAAGTCGTCCATAACTGCGGACACGGCTTCTCGAAAAGATTTAACCCTGCAGGGGTGCACCAAAGTTTCCACACGCACCTACACCCTTGTTGTCAGATCAGGTAGGTACAAGATCACAAAACATACACCCAACGGTATGTCGACGGGGTTTCGGACACGACGTTTCCCAGACCCAAAGCAAGCACATGGGGGCCACCCCACTAAGCTACCCGCAACGAAGTCGGCCGGCTCCGAGATGGACCCAGAGGTTTGTGCCAATGGTTGTAAACGACTGGGAACCCGAAAATGTGATTGGGCTTGTCGATACCGCGAAAACATTCCACATTTGTTCCTAAACAGTACAGGCGCTCCACGCGCAATCGTAAATAAAGCAGTAAAGCATGGCATAAATACAGGATAGTAATAAAGCCCTAAACTACTTTGTGGCCCCTGGTACAGTACTTTGAAATCAGGTACTAATCGATGGGGGTGCCCACACACCCCACCTGTGGTTAGCGCTCTCGATCTCGGAACAGGTGTCAAGAACTCGGGTCCCACGGACACCAAAGTGAGCGGTTAAAAACCAAATATTGTCTATTACCCACCGGTGCCTCTGCATTTACCTACTTTCAATTTTAGTTATTAAACGGTAATTACATCCATGATCATCTCCAACATTGAACATGCGGCATTACTCCAACAACTTTGGTACATCGACGGCGTGACGCAACACCTGCGCAAGCAACTACGACTCTCAAGGCTGACTATCTACCAAACAACAGGTAATAGGATGTGTCCAAGGCAATTTAGTGGCTCCAAGGGATATCACGGGTACGAAAACTAGAGCATCGCATCACAGATAGCAATAGATCAACAGGAGGAAATAAATACTATAAAAGTAAGATAGGTAGAAAGGGGGAGAATGCTCGCCTGAAAACACTGCCGAAGGTTCATCCGAAGATCGGGGCAAAGCTCACATCAACTCAACGGCCTTATCCGTGAAGAAGCAAAACACTAGAAGAAACACCGGATGCACTATTTAATACTACGGTAGAAGATCGGGCATGATGCATGTATGATGAATGACATGGCAAAGATACGATGCAACTAGGAAATATTAAGTGGAACCGAGGTCCCGATATTTATTTAGATGGTTCAATTTATTTAGATACCCGCAATTTAAATGTTGCAATAACAAGGCAAAAGGTAGCACCGGTTCGCTATACAAATTTAAATGGGGCCAATATAAGACTAGATTTGCCCGTATATGACCCCCATATTTAATTTAGGTGAAACGTCGAAACACCCCCAAACACCCACAATATGTATGCAAGCATGAAAATTTAATTATGCAACAAGATAGATGTTATATTACAAAATAGGGACAGATAAGATAGGGGTCACACATTGATCCGGAGATCTTGGGATTCGTCGAGGATTCGGGTTCGGCTCGCCGGGATCGGTCTTCAGGTTTCGGTCTTCAGATCCGAGAAGGAGACCTTGGAGTGCCCAAGGTTCGGAGACGTCAAATCCATGAGGGGGTACTTGGAGTGCTTGTGTTCGGTGATATCAGTGGCATGCTTGTAACAACATGCCAAAGGATTGATTAACCCGTTCACTCGCTTAACACAGATAGCAAAAACAGCTAGCCACAAACGTTGTTGAAGGGAACAATACCACAGACAAACAACAGAGGAGACACGCGCGGGTACCGGAGGTGCTCAGGGAGGAGAACCAACGGCGAGGAGGCAGCATCAAGCTTGGTGCCGGCGAGCCAAAGGGGGAAGGGCGCAACGGTGGGGCTCCTGCGAGCCGCGTGGACCAGGAAGCGTGGCACATGGCCTGCTAATGGTGGAGGGGAGGGCGGCGAGATCGCAAGCAGAGGAGGTCGGCGCGAGGAAGGAGGACACGGGGAGAGGCACCGGGCATCGACGGACGGCCAGAGCAGGAGAGAGGCCGCGGTGAGGGCGCTCGCGGGGATGGAGGAAACGTGGGGTCGTGGCAGAGGCCGACGATGGCGGGGCTTGGCAACAGTGGCGAACAAGGAGGTGCAGGGGCCGGCGACGAGCTTGTGGGACAGAGGCGGTGGCGGCGCGAGCCTGAGACGGAACACCACGGGGAAGAGGCAACAGGGAGGGCTGATGACGACGTCGGCCCGTCGACGAGGGGCGCAGCAGAGGGATGCCCCTGGTGGCGGCCATTGAGACGCAAGCGACGGCTCGGGAGGCTCCAGAGAGCAGCGGCAGATGGAGGAGAGGAAGGGGAGGCCCGCAGCCGGTCGAGGGGGCCAGCAGCAAGGCAAGCTTGCGAGAGGATGCAAGCGGGAGGGCGGCAGCGTTTGTGGGGAGATTGAGCGAGGGGAGCATGCGGGTGGGGTCGAGGAAAAAATCGGGGAGGGGGAGCGGGGAGGTTCCAGGGGATCGTGGGGTGGGGCCAGGGAGCGACAGGAGTTGGCGATCGAGTACCGCGTGTGTGGTGTCGTGTGGAGGTCGGGTGGGTCGGGTCCAGGGGATGGCGGCGGGAGTGGGGAGAGGTGGGATTAGAGTTAGGTAGGTTAGGGTTTGGTCTAGTAGGTTGTAGGTGGCCTGTTGGCTGGGCCTTTGGGCCTGGCCGACTGGGCTGCCTCCCCGCAAACATAGTTTTTATTATATATTTAGTTGTAAAAATATTTTTGTAATTATTTATACAAAACAAAATATTCAGACAGACCGGATTTTGCAGTTGAAATAAAGAGGGAGGTAAATAGAAAACAAATAGGTTTTTGGATAAATAGTTTTTAGGTTAAAAGATGCATGATGGTGTCGTGATGATGCAAAAATAAAATAACAGACATTTTCTAATAGTGGTTTTTATCCAGGATCATACAATCTTGAAGCTTAGGGTGCCACAATTTCTGATTTCGTCCTTGCTGGCTCCGGCTTCGCGCTTGACGGTGAAGGAATATATGAAGAGATCTAGCCTAGGCCTAATCCCTAGATAACCCTCTCAAAGCGCCGCGTAGTTGCTAAGTGCTAAGATGCTATTGGGGGAGAGGTTTTGTGGCTGTACTCGGTAATGATTCAGGACAACAAGGAAAAAGTTGGAGATGGGTAGGGAGACGCCGCGTACCAATTGTGCTTTGAGGTACACTTTTTCTCCGGCTTGGGGAGAAGGTGTGACCTCGCCGGCCGGCGCCGCCCGCGAGGCGAGCCCCTCCGTCGCGGGGAGGTAGCCCTCATTGATCAGTTCCTTGATATCACGGTCCGTGATATCCGAGCCACGCCAATCGCCTTTGTGGGAGTCGAATTCCTCCTCCAGCAGCTCCAACGACGCTGAGTTATGGTCGCCGCCGGTGGTTTCCACCACCGCAGACTTGGGGATGACCAGGCCCTCTGGGGGCACGACGACGGAACTCGACGGCTTCGCCGCGGCTTCGCCCGATGCCGCCATGGAAGGGGAGGAGCTTCTACTGGCCATTGGGTGCGTTCGGTGGTGACTGGTGAGATTGGGAGCTAGGGTTTTTCGTGCGAGGCGCGGAGAGCTTGAGGAGACGCTTGCCTGAGGAAGAAGAAGATGCAGGAGAGAATGAGGTGAAAAAGTAAAATTTCCACCGCAGTTACTATTTATGGTCTCCGGCATCAAGATTCATGCAGCTTGATCAAATGGATGTCGCGTAGACGACGTGTGCGGAGACGTGCGCGGAAATTTTGCCACGTACCAACCATCGCCTCCAACGGTTCGTATCGCTCGCGCGGGAAAAACGGACATGATTGCGTTCTCTGCATGTGTGAGTTACGAGGAGTCGCTGACCTATGTCTACGTCATCCTAGCTATCATAGGCAGATGAACCATCACATCGGAAGATTCCGGCATGGACAGATCCAGTCCGGCTACGGAAGAGTACGATAGAAGATTCAACAATTCTCTGACTTACAAGTTGAAGACGGAGAAAACCTTGCAGGGTTCTTTGGGAGGACTACAAGATATTGTTTGACGATTTGTCGACATCCATCTTGACGGAGCATTCAACGTGAAGAGGCAAGATGGCGCAAGATCTCAGAGTTCTCCGGGGGCTACTATTGGGGATATGCTATATGGGTATTCTCATAGCATGTCTCTTATCCGGATAACCCGAGTGACCCACAGTTGGTAGCATGGCCCATGGCCTGCTGGGCGGCCCAGTTAGATGGATCCAGAAGGGAGGCCCATGCCGGATAAAGGAAGGCTATGGTGGAGTCACCAGCGTACCCGGAGCCTTGGAGTACAAGACAAGCTAGACTAGTTATAGTCAGTGTAGGACTCTGTAACCTATCCGGCTAGGACTTTTCCCTGTAACCCTAGGACCTGACGACTATATAGTCGGGCCTATGGGAGCCTTTAGGACACGATAACTTAGACTTTCTAGTCACACCTCGCACAGCGAACCTATCTCTATAACTCGGCGTATTGCCATTATAGTGATTTATAGCAGGAGTAGGATTCCACCACCGTCGTGGGATCTGAACCTGGGTAAGCTGTGTTACCTCGTAGCCGTCAACCTTCCGCCTTCCCCCACGTCTCTAAACACGCAATGTGAGGACCCCTCCATGACGTACTCGTCGGCAATACCACGAAACCTCGCACCACTTTGAGCAGGTTGGTTGGGTGGGCTGCCGCACACAGCTGGCTGACGGCTGGCCTAGCCAGGGGCTACTCCGGGCCATAGTCTGAATGGGCCACTGGGAGCGCTGGCTGGTGGGAGGCCCAGCCTCGGACAAGTCCGGCCGTCCAATCAAGTTGGCCTAGCCCGGACTACTCCAGACATGCAGAGAACAAAATGAAACCGCAATAGCTTTTGCAAAAGGACCCCGAATGGGATAAAACCAATTTTAATAGAAAGATAATGAACTGAGAAATACCAAGGTGATAGAGGTGTGAAACCTTACTAATATAAGAACCGATAAAACCTCCAACATAAAAAACGTAATAAGATATTCATTGGGACTCTGTTTTAATGAACTAGAGCTTGTTATGAAGATAATCACAAGCATTAAAACCCCACATAGATAAAATACATATAACAACCAAGAAATATTATGCCAAATATGCAAAGTTTTGAGATATCTCTAAAAGATACGATCAAGTTACTCACTTGAGAGCCCCTCTTGATAGTACGGCTAACTATCATATAACCCAACCTTCCAACTAACAACACGAGACATGTAAAAGGGAAAACCTATAAAGATGATACCTTTGCCTTGCGCATTCCACTTGATATTGATGAATACGATATTTTCCTTCTCAAGATGGAACACCTTTCTTGATCTCTCTTGCTCGCTCTTTCTTGATGAAGACCTACGAATTACACCCCCATACTCCCATGGGAGAGCTTCATGTTTGGGAATGTATTCATCTATACATGATCACCGAAGATGGAAAGTTTCAAGCATATGATCTTATCAAGATGGCTCATCTTGAACTTGCACTTCATATCTTCTTTAAGAGTTGATCCATTTGAAACCGCTCTTTGCACTTTGTATTGATAAACCTTGTATCCCCTTCTCTATAACCATTCTTTGGATCACACATATAATATCTCCCTGGTCATTTCTTATTGTTCTTCACTTTCTTCTTCCTTCAACCTTGAAGTGAACACATGATTCAAGTGATGCCAATAGACAATTTCTACAAGTGTAACTCAATGCAACCATTAGTCAGTAGAGATTATCATTAATTATCAAAACCACGCATGGGGCACACATGCACTTTCACCACACAACCAGTCACACCCTTAGTGGATCTCATGTTCAAGTGAAGAATAGGTTATCTAGTGGCATAGGTGTAAAATACAAAGTATGGTTTGGAAACATTCAGTTGAATGTCCTATTACCTATGCTCAAATATGTCTCATATATTGACATGCATCATATTTTTTTGGTGACCATGGCTTTAACTCTCTTCAAGATTCCTAGGACAATATATACTTCACCTTGTCACACTGTTGGATTTTTTTAACAGAACACTGTTGGATGAAGACCCATTTGTTCCCTAAGAGGTTTCAAGTGGAAAAAGAATGGAGTTGATGGAGCAAAATAAAAATGAAAAGTTCAAGAGCTACATGGACATACAAGTCGAGGAGGTGCATATTGAGAGGAATAAGGTGGCCATCGAGAATAACAAGATGGGGATTGAGAAGGAGATAGTAGACAGTGAGAAGGACAAATTTAGGATTGATGTGGAGAAGTTGCCACCGACAAGATGAGAGTGATAATAACAAAGGCAGAGCAAGTAGGTCTTGCGAGGTTCACTGAGGATTCTCGGATTATGTTGGCAAGAATACCCTCATAGACTCGGCGATGGAGGCTTGGTATGAGCAAGTCTGCGCAAAATCTTGCCTCGCAATATTTGATCATTGGTGTGTCTTCGTATGAAGTATGTGCTACTTCGTGCTCGTTTTAGTACTCTGATGGATCCTCGACACAGTTATATTTTAACTTTGAACTCGATCGATGACTTTTGCATATTTTTTATGGCATGTGGATAAAATAATGTGCACAAATATTTATTCTTGACTTTAGATGACAACCAGTGTCCCGGAAATTTGGGGTACCCTTATGATGCAGACCGACCTACGGTCGTTACTACATCAAGGTCTCCAACTTACGCCAAGTCGCCATGGACTCCAAAGGTGAATCCGTTCCTCTATGAAAGCTCACTTCCTACCCCATTGAATGGTATGCTACTTCATACTCCGTCACATATGCATGATAGGTTCACACCGACAAGTACGGAGGCAAGGGAGGAAGCTCGGAGCATCAAGCCCGACAAGACGGAAGCTTGGAAGAGGAGGAGGAAGAAGACAGATCAGCAGCTGCCAGGTCCCGGCGGTACTACCGGTCGGCGGAACCGGTACTACCGGTCAGCGGTACTACCGCCCCTGATACCGCTCGCTACTGACGGCTCCAACTGACGCTCCAGGACCGCAAGCGGTACTACCGGTCCTAGAGCGGTACTACCGGTGATGACCGGTACTACCGGTCCTAAGTCCGGTACTACCGGTCATGTCAGTGCCTGCGCGCACCTGTTGGGCCACAGCCCATGTATCCCCCCTTTACTTACCTATTCGCCTAGTTTATCCCCAAACTACCCTTGTTTAGTGGCTGGCCTATAAATAGAGCCCCCACCCCTCATGTATCCCTTAGGCATAGATGATAGACTAAAGACAACCCCCTTGTGTGGAATCTCTAGTTTTGCCTCATCCCCTTACCCAAGGGGACCGACTATCGTCACCAACCTCGATTGG
Organism: Avena insularis; assembly: GCA_023614405.1. Lineage (NCBI taxonomy): Eukaryota > Viridiplantae > Streptophyta > Magnoliopsida > Poales > Poaceae > Avena > Avena insularis. The sequence goes on from CM042691.1 coordinate 258,537,827, forward strand.
ACTTTGCATCACGCATCCATCGTTGAACAAGGCCTTGGAGTTCATTGTCTTGTCTCCAAGTTGTCAAGACCCTCCCCAAGGTGTTCTTCCCTCTCCGATGTGGATTTGAGGGAGCACGTTGACCGATCTTTCCTTGCGAGGATTCTATCGGACCGGTGGCCGCCGTTCGGGAGCAATCGGCCTTGTATCGTGTGAGTTTTGCGTGTGTTCATCGTGTTCTTCGCGAGGTGTGTGTTCGCTTCCGCTACCTTCTCCCTTTCCCCTCGCTTTCCCATCGATTGACCACGAGATCCGTGAAGATCGGGCCACCCAAGAGGTTAACCCTTCCATCACCTTATGTACCATTGTAGTCTGGACACCTCAACAAGTCTGTACACCTGTTTTGGGGTGCCCTAAGTGCACACTAGCTAGTGTGCACAGCAGACATGTAAAAAAAAGTGTGCTCGACACAAAAGCATTTGTGTGCGCATGCATGGCTAGCTAGTTGGAAGCAGGGGAAATGCACACGTATGTGCTTGTATGTTTATGTCTTCTAGGTAGCTTAGCCTTATCATCCCATCAACCTGCATCATTTCGACACGACTATCTCGAATATATCCGAGTGATTGCACGCCCGACTCCCTTTTCGTTGGTTTCGTCGCTTCAATCCATAATTCTACACAGGGCACCAGAAATGTGTGCACGTACGTACGTGCATGCATCATTGGTTCATGAAGTGAGGTCGACTAGGGAGTAGTAGCGACCCAAATTCCCTTTCCCTAGGGCGTAGATCAATGATAGTACTACCTGTGTGCTGCAAGGCTAGCTAACATGAGCACATATTGTTTCCCTTTCGTAAATGCATAATCACAGTTTAGAAAACACTTAGTTCAGAACGATTCGCAACACTTTCGATCACCATATATTCCCTAGATCTTGATTATTCTTGCCACGATTCTTTTCACAAGATAAAATACTGTAATCTGGGAAGATACACAGTTCGGCGGAGTTAGGAAGGCAAAGATCTCATCCCCATCAAATCTCTTCCAAAGAATTGTATAACTAAGCAACACGTGCAACAATCACTCCACCGTATCCAAACCAAGGATCACAAAGGACAATTCATCTTCGAGAACCTAGAACAATATATATTTTCCTGGAAAATCACAATCAGATTACACGTACTTACAAGATTATGCATTGACAAGACAAACTTGCATGCACAATCGGTTCAGCATTCGAGAGCCATCATCCAACTATGTAGAGTTAGTGTGTATGTTTCCTTGCAAAAGAGCAGTTCTTTTTGGTAAAGATGATACTTACGAGATCTTGGTACTACGTGCAGTGGTGATTTCAAATTGATGATGCGGCTAGCTAGCAAGAAGTGTGTGTGTGTGCGCGTGTGTGTTCCTTTTGGAATTTCCCGGTGCATGCAAAAGTAGGGTTTGCAAGCAATAATTAAAGTGGACGGACAGCAAGTACTGCACCGTGCATGGTGGAGGAGATGATGGTCTCATCCCCACCATGCACCACCAGCCAAGCCAGCCGCATGCATATTCATGCCAAACAAGAAAAATACAAGGTGAGATCATATGCAAATGTGAGTTGCGTGCCTTACCTCTAAAGGCCATACATATGCATATGCATGCATGGCAAACTCTTTGTAAAAGAAAATTAAAATATAACATTGTGAATCTACAATTTTGTAGGTTCACAAAATATCTCACATTATTGTCTATCCACAATTGTTTTAAATGCTCTAAAACTAATACATGTGCCATTATCGTTCTTTGTTTTCCAAATCACTCGGCTTAATTCTCAGGTGCACAAAGTCCGCTGCTCTCCCGGGAATTGCATGTGATGGCTATACATCTAGGTACACAAAACAACATGATGAAACTACTACACTAGCACGGGGGTACACAGATATGGCACCGATCATCTCTTGCACATGAGCATGATACTCCCATCTTTCTACAAAATCTTGGTTGAAATCATTGCCCCTCCCCTAGCTTTTCTCCATAGTAGCCTTGTAGTACATCTCTGCTATATCTATGTACATATATGTACATCCATCCATCAACCACCACTGCATCACCATCTCTTACATTCTGCCGACACATTAATTCTCTCCTCCACCAGTATAGCATAGCACCATCTTTCCGCTCACCAACTCGCTCGTTCCTTCTACTTCAACTCTCAAATATCATCAACATCAATCTGTTCCACTTCTGTCTACCATCAGAAGTTCTTTGGTTAATCCATCGATCGCCATGATGAATCTTATATCGTTTGAGACGCCGCCGCCGCCTCCTCTTGGTAGGCAGGAGAGCGCTGCTGCTGCTACCTTCAAGATGGCAAAGGAAGCGAGCTCTAGTAGCGGCACATGCTTCCACGGCAGCCACCTAGACCTCAGCCTCGGCATCTCCTTGTCTCCCGGCGGTGGCGGTGGCGGCGGCTGCGGTTGTGGTGGCGCCTCCATGGCGAGCTACAGCGGCCGTCGAGGTGTCGTCGGCGATGTCGGGCGCGTGCAGAGCAGTGGCGTGATGGCTGGTGCCGCCATTGCGAACACGCTTAGCTCAGGGCATGGTGGTAGTCTCCATGGCATTGTGAGTAGCAGCAGCAGCAGCAGCTGGACGGCGGCGTTCATGCGGAGCCCGACCGGCTTCATGCACCCCTGGAGCCTCGCCGCCCGGCAGCAGAAGGCGGCAGCCGAGCAGGACCGGAGCCTTACGCCGGCCGCAACTTATGTGACCAGGTGAGCTGGTTAAAATGTTACTCCGTGTGTGTGCGGTACTACAGAGTTAATATTTAAGCACATATAATATGCATCTCCATGCTTATATCACTGCAAATTAAGGCCCCAGATAGCTAGCTAAAAATGTTCAAGTCCACATATGGTTTTGTTGCCGTTTAATGGGGTTCATATATGTTCATCACGTTTCACTTCAGTAATGGGCCACAACTTACGTGACAAGGTGAGCTAGCAGTTAAAATGTTATTCCTTGTGTACAGAGTTACTCAATTTAAGCACACATGCATGTATACTTAGCTACTAGTACGTTTGAGCAGCAGGCCACTACTATATTCGATCATGCATATTTCATTATCACTGCAAATGTCCTAGCTAGCTACAAAATTCAAGTCCATATATGGTTTTGCTGCCGTTTAATGGGTTCATACGTTCACTTCTCATTTCAGTAATTCGGAGTAGTTATAGCTGGTAGACTCGCTTGCTACGTGTGCTGTTTTTTTTTCACGGTGCTACGTGTGCTGGTGACCATGTGTTAATAAATAAATAATGAGGGGAAAAGTGGCGAATCAAAGGTGTTCTACGTACGTAGAAATGATTGCAATCATGAACATTTTGAACCCCTTAGTATACTCCACTAGCTCATCAATCAGTATTTTGCAGGGTCCTCGTGTGGTTAGACCTTCATTTACAAATGATTGCAAAATGCAAATAGATTCTTCTACGTGTAGGTACGACTGAAACAGAGTTCTTAGCCGTTTCATGAAAAAAAAAGGTCCTTAAAATCCAACTAATATATGGGAAAACATGAATATTAAACCATAACTTTGTCGCTTCTTCAGATCTGTATTATATTTTTTTTTCAAGGAAAAAGGGTCTTCTTAAGATTTATCTAGTCTTTCCTTTTTATCAGTCCTTTTTGGCTTCTAGCCGTCTATAATGCAAGATTCATGGTTAATTTAAATTATTTGCATTAGCACGATGAAAGAAGAAAGACAACATGTTATGCAAATATATTTTTAAGAAAATCCTTGTCATAAGTACACTCGTAAAGATGCTATTCCCGCTAAATCATTTTCGAAAAATATATCTACCACAGAGATATCTATGTACATTGAACTACGGCCCGGCGCTCCGTGAAAAAAAAATATGGAAAATTACTCGCGTATTTGAATCAAATGAATATTCAAAATATAAGTCTACAAGTTCATTTTGCGCTCTGTGAAAAAATATGGAAAATTACTCGCGTATTTGAATCAAATGAATATTCAAAATTTTCAAGATGTAGCATATACATGCATAATACATTGCTGATGCCTCAGTGGTATACAATACGTACTGAGGGCACTTGTAGTGTAGACTTTTAGGTGCATGTCAGTGGATTTTCGGAATACAATCTTTTGGGACCGTTAGCGAGGAGGAGGTACGCAGAGAAGATCTGCTGCAAAGGAATTAGGAGGGAATATTCAGCGAAGGACAGCCAGAGGAGCAGCAATGATAGCTTGGCTCTGCCTGATTCAACGCCGGCCGTCTTTTCCTCCCCGCAGTAAAAAAATGAAAAAAATAACAGTGCAGTCTTTTCCGAAAAAAACGACTTTCGCGTTCTCTGTCCGTGGCTGTGTTGCTCCCAATAATTGGACAGCTGTTCTTGCTAACTGTGGCCATGTGGCCAGATGATGATCCATGCTCCTTTTTTCTTTCACAAATATTTTTTTTTGCTTGGAGAGATAGCTAGAGAGGCTGGACAGTGGGTCCAACCAGCGTCAGTGGCACTTAGCATGGCCCACTTCCAGTGCCAAGATGCTTGTGCAGGCTGCAGGCAAGATTAGATGCTAGTGCTCCATTATCCAACTGCTCATAACCATTGTGTTCCTTCATCTCATGCTACATTGACCATTATATTGGATTATCAATATGACTATATGAGACATAAAGGTCCCCCAAGAAAAGTACTCCATATCATATGGGGAGACAGATAAAAAACATTGGGGGATTTAAAGAAAGAAAACTTTTGCTTTGGTTAGGCCCCAAGAGATAGTCTTTTGATAACAAAGAGGATTGGACGATCCATCTTTTCAAGCAAGAGTAACTCGGTTTGTTTGGATGAGAACTTTGGAGGTAAAGTGGCTGAGGTTATTGATGGAACGACGACAAGCGTGGGTGTAGAACTACCGTCTTTGTTGTTTAGCAGTTGTCTACCGGATTCCTGTTAATCATTGGTAATCTTGAGCCACTTTTTATTTTACAATCCTCACTTCTTAGTGATCTTTCAAAATATAAAATAGGTACCAAAGTTATTGGTACTAGAAAAATTGATCTTGAATATATGTCTTTTCACTAAATGATTAACCAATTCAGAGTTGCACACTTGGGCCTGGTCTGCACAAAGTATTTATTGGGCTGGGCCGCCCCTAATTCTTGCATGCAATTCTTGTCATCAGTGATGCCAGTGTGGTCTCACTGCCTTCGGCGGCCGTGGGCTGGCCGCCGGTGCACACCGCCCGGCGCAACCTCGCCATCACCACGCACGTGCCAAAACCTGACGCCAACCTGAAGCGGCCTGACGGGCCGAAGGACGTGAAGATGGCCGCCGCCGGCGATGATGAGAAGGCAGTGGCGGCGATCACTGCCGAGCCCCGGCAGCGGCCGGAGAACATGTTCGCCAAGGTGCACATGGATGGTTGCCTGATCGCCAGGAAGATCAATTTGAGAGCACACCGCAGCTACGACTCCCTCTCTCGGGCGCTCACCAAGATGACAAGAAACTTCTTCTGCCGTAAGTGCACCGTCTCTCGTTTATAGTTAATCAATTTTTTTCTATAGATTGTCTAATTGATTTCAATGAAATAAGAGCCGTAGTACCTCAAATAAAACCACTTTTCACTAATTTTCCCAACGAATCGAGGTAGCATGCTGACCTGCAGCAAATCGGCAAATGTGTGTGGCCGAGCTTCCTGGGTTTAAGATAGTTCAGTTTAGCTGGGCCACCAGTGCAACACACAAGTTCTTTAGAATGTGTTGCAATGTGGGCTGGCCCAACTACTACTCCCGTTGCAACACACATGTTATTGACGAATTTATTAGCATGGTCTCAGCCATTGCATTCAACTGTTTTTTAAATGAAAACCATTTCGTACATCCGTTTGAAAATACTTTGGCATGTTGAAACTGTGCAGTCAAATATTTCCTTTTTACCATTAATGATATTTTCAGAATGGTAAGGTGAAAACGGTATCATCAGATTTTCCATGGAGGATAGTATTCCATACTTCATTTACAATTTGAGCTCGTGAATTCTTCTAGGTAGTTGTCGAGGACATGCTTGGATACCCTTGTCATGTCCATCTATTCTTTAACTGGGTGGTAGTAGTTGTTACACGTGCTGTTTTTCCTTCTTGTTAACCATATTAAACAATGGGAATGGATTTCATAAATGCAGCCGCAGATTATCCGTGCCCAGAATCCGGGGAAGAACACCCAAAAAGCGACGATTTCATATTTCTGTATGAAGACTTTGAAGGAGACCGAATGCTTGTTGGAGATGTCCCATGGGAGTAAGTTTTATTTTCATACATCCGCTTGCCCTATCAATTTATATCCTAATAAGATTTTGTTAAAAACAAAGCTAGAGTCTTCATGTTGTAGATTTCTAAAAGAGCAAAAGGGTTTTCGGATCAAAAATCACTTAAAATGTTTTACTAACTTTTCGTTGTAGTATCATTTCTCCTTTCGTGGTGAATTTGTGTAGAATCGGTGATAAAATCTGAAGAGTACTCATGTTGCAAAATTTTCTGGATATGCAACAACTATGGAAAGTGAATGAAACTGATCGAAATAATTGTGCATTTATCTTTTTTCAGGTTGTTTCTTACGTATGCTAAAAAGTTATACATTGCCCTTCATCCAACATTAAGAGATACCAAAGGTAACTTAAAAGATGTTTTCCTCTATATTGAAAATATCAGTGAAAGCATGTCAATGAGATTTGCTTCTCAGTAATTTCAGGTCATGACAAAGCAAAAAATTGATGGAAATGAGAAGCTATGAATAACCAAAGGCACCCGGAAGCAACTTGATCACAAGCCTTCTTTGGATTATGCAAGAGAGAGACTCCCATGGCCTCTTCATTTGGAAATGGACACATCATACTTGATCGGCGGCATATATGTGCACACTTTATATGCACTTTTCTTGACCTAGAGCTGCAGAGTATTGCTCTTTTGGTACTACTAAACTAGCTAGACGAGTTCACTATGGTGTATCTGTGTTAGAATCTTTATGATGGATATGTGCATATATTTTTGGGAACTTAGGTAAGGATTAATTTTGAAATCAAGGTGATGAATAATGTTTCAGCTATAGATTGTACATCAAGTGATTGGACTTGATACTGCTTTCTTACCAACATTTTATCTTATTGCCTAGCCATTATTGTGTGGGATTTTCTATTATGAACATTAGGTCAAATTGTTGCCTAAATATGGTGTGTCATCTTCTCCTCCATTCGTCAAGATGGTTAAATTCTCTCTCCTCCATTTGAGTAAAATATCTATCTTTACTAATTAAAAGAATGTTGGTGATCGTAGGTCACCCTTAAACATTCTTGACATCAAACATTAGACGCATCTAGGCCGTTCAATCTACATCCAATGGCACTTGTTACATCGTCTCAATAGTTGGCTTAGGTAATTACGCTTCTCTGCCACCGACAAGTACATATTACTGGTTCAGACTTCTCGTGCCCCCGTCGCGTCTTGCCCTAGCTTTGGTCCAGCCTAAAGATCCCGTCGTGCCGCCTCAGTAATCCCCTCCCCTGTCGTCGCGCCTAGAGAGGAGAAGGGAAGCCGACACCCGCTGCTAGCCCGCGAACCCCAGCCCTGTGATTCAGCCGGTATTCGGCCTGATTCGGGCACCGTGGCCATGGACATGATCGAGATATGGAGTGTGCTCATTCCGGATCTACGGTGTTGAGTCTCGATATGAAGCATCTCGGGAAGATCGCGTCGCCCCACTCCATCCCCATCACTCGAGAGGCGGCGTTCGCTCCCTATGTCCTCCCCTTTCCATTCTTGCTCTCGCCATGGTGACCAGATTGGAGGCGATAGGAGTGGCAGGAATCAAACCATACTAGGACTACACGGACGTGCACGTCTCCCTAACCTTGAGCACACCCAAGTTCAACGACGACGTGCAGTTCCTACTCAGCGACCTAAGGCGTGGTGGCCTGGTGGGTGGCCAAGTTTCGGTCCCTCTTACGGCTTCTCTCCAAGTATGCCGAGTTGCCGACTACATCATGAAGCCTGGTCTCCCTATGTGCCTTCGTCCAGGGAGTTACCCGACCAGAATCCCTATGGGCCTCACCTCCTACTGGCGATCCTGCGACTTCTTTCAGGGAGGGAATTCATGGAGAAATTCTTCCCCTTCTCGTTCAGGTACCCACTACACCCCATCCTCGAATCGCTACACTATCTAGATGAATCGTTTTGGATTTAGCAGTGTTGTTGACTCCCGGGTTGCTGATTGTTCGTCCAGGGAGTTCCCCGGCCAGAAGTAGAGATGACCATGCAGTTTTCTTTGATTAATAGCACCCTGCAAGGATTCATAGCACGTGGAGTTAGCAATTTGTGCACTGGTTAATTGATCTTTTACATGTGACTGATTTTTGATTGATCTTCTTTGATGCGTTTCTGCTGGGATTTATTTTCTATAACGCACTTCAGTTTGCAAAAAGAAGTTTGTAAAAAGTGCTGATTGATCATGTGAAGTCTACAACCACTAGAACTTCTACGGTTCTGATGACCAGACAAAGGATATGGCATGTGCGACACCACATCTGTGGTATGTTTTCCTGATGATTCTTAGCCATATCCCATATCGACTTCAGTTAATCTTGAAAATTCTTGATTTATTGGGCTGACAAAAATTAAATATGCCAAGCAGTCAAAAGATTTTACAATTCAGAATCAAGTCGTTTTTTACAATATCGTGCCTTATTTTCTTCAACCATGAGCAATGTTATCCCCGCTTGCCACTAAATGGTATTTGCAGGAAAACCATGAGTGAGTATGTATTTTGTTCATCTTGCTTCTTTTATTGGTGTGTATGAATAATTGATAGAGCGTAGCAGTTACAAATATGATTATGAACCAGTTGCAGGGTTATCCATGTTTTGTGAGATTTTGGGTGTTTCTGCATGGATTAGTAGACTTGTTGGAATGCTACTCCTAAGTAGTCAGTACCTATAACCTAAAGATGGTTTTCCATTGTAAAAAAGTCTAGCTTTTGCTTTTACCTAAAAAGGATTAGCTCTTGCTTGGCACTTTGTAAAATGTTCAAATGTCCCATGTTTTTTATTTTCTAGGTTTAAGATATGTTTATGCAAAAGAAATACATTAAGAGACATGTTTGCAGTATTCCCGATTTCCGGGCAAAATTTGCATTTTTAGTACAAAATTTTTAGGCAGTGAGAAAAACATCTAAACGTTGTATCAAATATTCATTCTCAAGCAACCCGTTGCAATGCACTCCAAGCAGAAACACGGGTCACAACGGTACCGGCGGCGAGGGCTAGGAGGGAGAAGACGAACTTGGCGACGTCCTTAGATGCCTATACAAACAACATGCCTTGCCCCTTGGTGTCTACCAGAAGCTTCAGGCTCAGCGGCACCGGCGTGGCTGTATGGTGTGTTGTGTTGAAAACGAGAAACAAAGATACTCCAAGGCGCACTGATGTTAGCATTAACGATGGGCCAATACTAATAAAGATATAACACGAGATAAAATATGAGTGTGGTCAAGTTCCGCGGTGCTCTAATGAGACATCATAGGTCTCATCTAAAACAAGTATTTATTGCAGTCCTTCAGAAACACTATCCTCCCAATGGTATGTTTTTTAATCTACCTATTCCTTATGTTTAAATCTTTATTGCATCGAATCTCATAGTAGATGATGGTTCTTAGTATTTAAGTACCCTATGCATTGAACATATTTTAGAAAGCCATGTGGTAGAATCGATTAAAAGTGGCCGTAGTACTTTTCAACAGCAAGGCGACAATGAGAGGCATAGTATCTTTCTATGACATCAATGATTCATTTACACTAGAAGAGTCATGAGACAAATCACACTAAAAGAATATATAGGACGGAGGTTTTTGTCATGAATCTTAGATCCGATTTTTCTACGGATTTTAAATTTAATTTTTCGGTTCATGCATAGTTGTTGGATGCCATAATGTAAAGGATGTCACAAGTTTGTCTAAATTTGAATGTATCTATATACTAACTGCAACATCCTTTTCGGGGCGGAGGGAGTAGATCTTTCTACCAACATATCCTTATTCATGTTGAGAACAATATGTATGGTTGCATTTGAATCTTTTTGCCCATTCTACCAACTCTGCCTCTTGTCACATGATGGTACCATGGTCTCTTTCCATTTTGAAATTGGTCACTACTTTTCTACCGCGTCAAACGTCGTTCTTTTGACGGCAAATAGTACTTACCAGTACACTCCCATTTGAAATCTGGATAGCTAAAAGAGATATAGTAGGTGACGTCGAGAGATCCACTTAGCCTGAAATACTATAATTAATGCTAAGACGTTGGTTGAATTGGGACCAAATCTTTAATTTGTTTGAAACCAATCAACTTTGAACCAATTATGTTTAAGAGGGGCTGAAAAAATCTGGCCACAAAGTTTTATTCACATGGAGATAAGACGAAATTCTGTGATTTGAAGTTCATCCAAATATACGACACTTGTATATATGAAAAAGGGAGAAATAATACACACCATGCAACATGAGAAAGCAGCTTCATTTGGATGTTCATTCTTTAAGAAAATACTCCGTATCGCACATGTGAGTGACCGAGTGCTACTTTTTTTTAGCTCGAGACATGATTAGCTAGAGACATGGTAGATGGCATCGGAGCCTCTCCAAGTAACAGAGACATGGTATTTCAGGAAATACCAACACAAATAATCTGATAATGATGACGGAATTGCAGCACGAGGACAACAGAGATATTTGTCAGCTATATGTCATAGATGATATTAATTTTTGGCACACGATTATTGCTAAGGCTCCTCATATGGGATTCCTATTGGTGGATGCACAACTGTTTGATTGAACTCCAATCCTTCAAGGTATAATGACATGAGAAGTTTATATGGTTCTAAAGTACCCTTCAATATAATAATGGCAATATACCTAATCAAGCCAAGTGTGGTAATTATTTATACAAACCTCATTGCACATTGAGAAGTAGGCATTTGCTTATCATTCAGAGGTGAATTTTAATGTGCTTTAATCCTGAAGGTATAATGGCATGGGTGTTTTACGACATATGAATGACAAGATAATTTCGCTACTTCTATAGTATATAGTAGCGCAAGTCGGGCTCCGGCTGAGCAGCGATAGGCCGCAACTGCGGGAAGTTCACCTGTGAGGGCGCCATCGGCTATGCCTTGCGGATCTCGATCTTATTGGGCAACCTGGAAGAAACTCTGCAACAAGGAGGATTACAAGAGAAATGCCACCATGGAATGAGCTGAGGTGTGAGTGGAATGCTGACTCGAGTCTGCAACTACGAGTATGGCACAAAGATCTACTTCCTGCGCCAACTCCCTCGTCCTTCTCTATTTTTCTCCCAAGGTATGGTACAACACCCAAATCCCTCACCCCTAACGCAGTGTCCTTACTCAGTTGATCTTCCGGTAGCTCATCTATGCTTGGTTAATATTGAAGACATTAACCTCCAATATTTTGAGGAGAAAGATGGGGTGCATATAAGGATGGCAATTTTACCCATGGGTATGGGTATCCGCGGGTACCGTACCCACATGGGTAGGATATGGGCATACTTTTATACCCATGGGTAATACCCATACCCTGCCCGTTAAGTCACGGATAGGGGCACGGGTATAAGGTTGTGCCCGTGGATATACCCATACCCTGCCTATTTAGACTGACTTGTAAAACTTACCTGTAGAGTTTCAACCTATGAGTAGCCTAGGGGCAAGTATGAGATTGCGATTTCTAAACTTTGATAATTGTCATGCATTCGTCTACCTACTATTGAGTAGAGGTGCTTATTTTTTTTCAAATATGATATTGATTAATGTAAAATTATGAATAACCTGTGTACTATTGGATCTACCCGTCGGGTACCCAATGGGTACGGGTACCCATAGAGTATGGGCATGGATAAAGATTTATACCCGCGGGTACAGATATGGGTAATTTTTTCTACCCGTTGACTACATGGGTATAAGTATGGTATTGCCCTACCCTGCCCATACCCTGCCCATTGCCATCCTTAGGTGCATAAACAAAGATGATACTGAGTTAGTCATCACTTCGGCGAGGCTTTCATTTTAATTAGTGACAATAAATAATATGGGCAGAGCTCAAGTAATGTTGTTAGTGTCGTACAAACTTTTCCCTTTACTAAAGATATATGTGCAAGATGTCATGGTGAATTGATGGCCAAACCAATTTTTCCAAAGAGAGAATAAATGCTTTTAGATATTTAGATCATATTAAATAGAAAGGAACCAATTGGTCAAGAGTAGTAAATTTTTTTTGGATGGCCCGTAGAAAGTTCAGATTCAGTTGACCATGACTCAAGTTAATTGTGTAATGCCTATAACTATGTGAACTAATTACAAGTTTGCATAATATATGTGCAAGTCTGTTGTTTTTTAACAGTAATTATTGCCTACCATATGTTGAAGAAGGAGAGGGTGATTTCGTCCCATGGGGAGAGAGGAGAGAGAGTAGGTGGTCCATGTAGGAGAAAAAGGATCCACCGGCGCCCTGGTTGCACCCCAAGCTGCTGGGGGCTATTGGGTTTACCGGAGGAATTTTGGCCCCTATCTGGTGGGAATCGGCCTCCTGGGGGCATGACTGTGACTGGGACATATTTTGTCATCGGCGGAAAAAATGGGTCCTGAGGGCCTCTTGGAGGGCTGGCTGGAGATGCCGTAACACCCACATCACACACATGAAGTTAGGAGGGAAGAAGATAGTAAATAGTGAGAAAATAAAAGTGGATGGATGGGAAACCGTCTTGTATTTGTATTATTTGGTGGTGATAATATTAATTTATAATTTTTTTAACGATTTGTATTAACTAAGAATCGTGTGTCGCATGTGCATACTTCCTTCCATGTAACTTAATTTCCATGACATACTTCCATGTAACTTAATTCTGATAACAGCTTTCTTTTGCCAATTGAAAAGAAAACACGAGCCTATAATTCTTAAAATTTGAGGATACATTTGATCTGTGTTTTCGTTACGTTTACTTGAATATTCCTTCCATGTAACTAAATTCCCATGTCATGTAGATATCACTATTTTATTTAGTAAGAAACATAACGAGTTTATGAGAGGAGGGCGGTAACAGTCTACTCCCTCTGTTTCAAAATATAAGATGTTTTAGATTTGTGAAGTTAGTGTATCTAGATGTTTTTTAGTGTATATGTTCACTCTAAAACTACACACTAAAAGACGTCTAGATACATTAGTTTGACAAAATTAAAACATCTTATATTTTAAAACAGAGGATGTACATCTTAAAATTTTCATTGAAATTATAGGTAAGCCTACTTATTTGTCTATGTTCTTTTTCTTAAAGCTGGACCGCTATCGGATCTACTATCTTTGGCCCTGTATGTGCTATAGATATTAGATTGTGCTGCTTTGATGTGAGCCAAATAATAGCATGTTTCTAAACTTCTTTTCTTGTTACTGTAGCAACACATGGAGGAGGGAAGGTGCCGGGAATTTATTTAAGACATGGGGAGATTTTTTTTGTTCAATTGGCTAATAAGATGGATGGGTGATTACACGAGCAGAAGACATGAGTGATCCGAAGTGCAAAAGATTGACTTGGGTCTAACAGTGTTATGATCTTGTACATTGCAATAGGTATGTATAACAAAGAATATTATTTAAAGCTGTCTCCACGGTATGAATTAAAGTGGAATTATAGAAAAGATAAGAAATAATTACATTGTTTTCTGTCTATGCATATGATTTTGAGTTGTGCAAATTGTGTTCCTTATAATAAGTTGTATTGTCTGTTTAAATTGATCTGCAAAATGTCTTATTATAAACAACAGGAGTATTATTTCACGGAATTACATGTTAAATAAAGTGGTATAATTATTTTTCAAAATACTATAGAGATATATCTTTCTATGCACCTCAAGATTCATTTGCATAATGTTTACATTGTGATAAGAAAATATTTGTGGTAGCCGTAGCAACGCACGGGCACTCAACTAGTTTGGTATAATGCAGATATTTCTAATTTGCACAATCAATTGAAATTCATGTTGTAACAATGCCGATAATCTTGTGTATCTCCTTATAATCCGACAATCATTATATGAGCCGAGTTAATCGTAGGGTTACTGTCTCTTGATCTTTAGCATGTATTCTATGAACAATATCCTTAGCTTCGAACAATCCCCTTAATTTTCTAGCATCACATGGTTTATTCAAGCGACCACATAATAATGCATGATGCTCCATTTCTTGAGTATGTCTTTGCTGATGGTGGCTCAGAATTTGCTAAGATTTTTTTGGTGATAATTAAATAGATCTTTGTTTTTTGCGAGAATGATTGAGAATATATAGTGGAAAGATGATCCTCGTGAAGTTGAACCAACATTAATAGCGTCAAGACTCCAAGATGAGGTTACGACTTCCTCCATTATATGGACAATGAATTTTCTGCTTGACTTCCAGGAAATAAATCTCATTGTTTGCTACTATGAATCAAGTGATTTGTCAGATTTGTCTTCTTTCTCAAATATGAGTAGGAAAACATACCATAAAAATGATCTTTCATGATAAAGGAGGAGAGGGTATCCTCCAGCCTCCACATCAACTAATGCATCCATGTTCGTCTCTTTTTCTCGGTATGACCTAGTGTCGTCTTGAAGATTTTCATCATTGGAAATATAATATTATATCTTGGTTGAAGTAGGAAAGGCCAGTAATATAACGTGTCCCCCACTGGCCATGTGTCAAATCTAATTATCTCTTTTAAATGATCTGTAAAATACTTATATTTTACATAAAAATGTGTTTTTAGTGTATCTATCATGCAAAATATCAACAATTATTAAATGTAATTAGGATGACGGCCCTCACAATTGCGAGGGAAACATCAAAATTTTTTATAAAAATGGTTTACCATAATTTTGTATTATGTTATTACAAAAATATGATTTTATTGATAAATACATATGGATACACACCACTCTTAACTGGAAAAACATCGAACAACATACACATATGCGCATACATGGTATATACAAACCTAAGTGTCCACTATGATATAGAAATGTACAATAAAGCCTCTCATGCTTTGTGAAGCATAGAAATTTGTGAGGTCATCTTATTTAATGTGTGGAAACGGACTCGAAAAATTAATCCATCTATACTTCCAAGAATATACATATTACTCGTTAGAAAATAATGTGGTTATGTAGACATTTCAACTTTAGGGTATGCTAAGTAATATCACATGTGGCAGATTATGTAATTTACAAAACAACCACATTACTTATACCTTGTGTCATTTGTACATGATAATACATAAGTACATCAAATAACTCTTAATTTCAAACTAAGAGTCATATATGAAAACGTTTCTTGAAAATTAATATATTAAATTCTAGACATCACAAAAATTGACCTAGAAATGTTTTTAGGTTTATCTTAGAAAGACATAGGAAATCGTGAGCAATAGATTATTTTATAAATTTTTATACATGAAGAAAGTTTTTCTTTCATTATAACACTCCTAAACCTAGAAACTAAAATATCTTCATCCGAATAATTACTAATTATTATAATGCTACGAACTTTTGGATTTATTTCTAGATGATTCTCTATTTGATCAGTTTTTATTACTTGCTTGCCATATGCTGTTTTCAAGGTGTATTGACGAAGCTTCAAGTTATAATGGTAATACTTTTAATAATTTGTTTACAAGATCTGTTACACCAGCGACTTGGGAGTGAGATTTAATAAAATATACATCAACTAAATTATATATACTCACACCCATATATCTTTTATATTGGTGCCATAAACGACTTATATTCACACCAGCAAGTGAATATGGGAGAAACGAACAATGCCGATGTCGGCAACCTCTATGTGGGTGAGGGTGCGAGATAGAATTCATTAGCTCCTCACGGTTTTAGTAGCTTCGAATACTTTCCTTTTGTTGGTTGAAGCAGCCTATATTTGGTGGTTTTTCTTTAAAATGAATGTGTAGGGTTCGCAACATAGAAAACAAAAAAATTCCTATGATGAGAACAACTATGTACCAAGATCTATCTACTAGATACAATCAACGGGCGGATGTATATCCGTAGAGAACATACCTTTGAAGAACGACAAAGCTTAACGAGTTAAACTCGTGGTTGATGTATACGATCTCTTGCCGATCTCAAGATCGAGAGAAAGTCCTAGCACCGCAAATCAGCGGCGCATCTGTGCTCGCACACACGTTCGAGGCACCGAGCAACCTCCGCCTCCTTGCTCCAGCGATGCAGCGGAAGCATAACTCTTTCTTGCCGAGTAGCCACCGGGAACATGTATCTCGCTAGTTCGAGACCATGGGGGATAAATACTAGAGGGGGATAGAGATCCTTCACGAGGAGGTGTGAGTGAGAAGTGAGGAGGGGGCTCCTTTTATAGGAGAGGGGGGACCCCAAGGGGGTGGCCGGCGCATGGGGGCTGCCCCCTTGCCCTCCCCTCATTCATGTGGGTGGACACTCCACTCACAAAAATCCCTTTCAATTCCCTCCACTCAAAAACCCACTCAAATTCCCATTAAATTTCCACCAAATTTAATGCAAACTCTCATTAAATAAAAACTCTTTTTATTTATTTAGAATTTTTTCAATTACTTTAATGAAAAACATTCACATATAACCCCTTGCTAGTATTTCATTTCACATGCAAAAACACTTTCTGCAATTTCACCCGAAAACCTATTTCGGTATCTAGTGAAATAAATTCATGCGCTTGTTATTCTTTCCGGCATGAAACTTTTGCTCCAAATGGATGTCGGTGTCTCTTAAGTGTGTCACCGTATGGTTCGCAAATAATGCGGACATGATCGAGACCCCTCTCAGATCAATAATCAGAAGCGGGACCTGGAGGTCCATACTGACTCCCACACATTCAGCGATGACTTTCTTGTAATCGCGAGAACCTTTTACGCTAGTATCTTAATCCTTTTATTTCGTGATATATTACATGTCCGATATTCGATCATCGGTATCTCCATACCTAGTTCGATCTCGTTACTGACATGTACTCTTTTCTCGTTCCTGTGGTATAACATTCTAGTGATCAAATCACTTGCTTGCAAGCTAATCAATGTGATATCACCGAGAGGGCCTAGAGCATATCTATCCATCATCGGGATGAATAAATTCCACTCTCGATCCATGGGCCTCAACATAACACTTTAGTAGTACTGAACCCATCTTTATAATCACCCTGTTACGGTGTGACGTTTGATGTTATCAAGATACTCTTCCGGTGTTAGTGATTGACATGATCTCATGTTCTAAGGATTAGGATCACTTCGTATGATGTTATAGCAATATAAACTCAATGACTTTGATCGTAATGCTATACTTCGGATGAATGTTCATCACATCATTACACTAATGTTGTGACCTCGTTATTAACAACATCCAATGTCCATGATCAGAAAACCTTGATCATCTTGTTAATCAACGAGCTAGTTTATGAGACAGAGGCATAACTAGGAACTTTCTGTTTGTTTATTAAACACACATGTATTAACGTTTTCGTTTTAATACAATTATAGCTTGCAAAATAAAAATCTATCATATACTTGGAATATACATAATAACCACTTTATTATTGCCTCTCAGGACATATTCCCTTCAGTCTCCCACTTGCACTAGAGACAATATTCTAGTTACATAGTGATAAATCTAACACCCATGGAGTTCTGGTGTTGATCATGTTTTGCTCTAGGAAGAGTTTTAGTCAACGGATCTGCTACATTGAGATCCGTGTGTACTTTACAAATCTTTATATCTCCATCCTTGACATGCTCGCGGATAGAGTGAAACCGGCGCTTAATATGCTTGGAATTCTTGTGAGACCTTGGTTCTTTGGCATTGGCTATGGCACCATTGTTGTCACAATAGATCACCATTGGGTCCAACGCGCTCGCAACCACACCTAGTTCAGATATGAACTCCTTCATCCAAACCGCTTTCTGAGCCGCTTCCGAAGCATCAATATATTCGGCCTCTGTTGTTGATCCCGCCACCACGGGTTGTTTGGAACTCCTCCAACTAACCGCTCCGCCATTCATGAGAAATAGGTATCCGGATTGAGACTTAGAGTCATCCAGATCGGTGTCAAAGCTTGCGTCGACATAACACTTAGCGACGAGCTCTTCTTCACCTCCGTACACAAAAAACATATCCTTAGTTCTTCGCAAGTATTTAAGGATATTCTTGACCGCTATCCAGTATTCCGAACCTGGATCCGATTGGTACCTACTAGTCAAACTAATAGCATGTGCCACATCCGGTCTTGTACATAGCATGGCGTATATTATAGAGCCTATGGCTGAAGCATAGGGGACTTTGTCCATTATCTCTCTTTCTTCCGCCGTAGCCAGACTTTGAGTCTTACTCAATGTCTTGCCTTGCAACATAGGTAAGAACCCTTTCTTACTTCCTTCCATTTTAAACTTATTTAAAATCTTATCAAGGTATGTACTTTGCGATAGCCCTATTAGGCGCCTAGATCTATCTCTATAGATCTTTATGCCTAATATGTATGACGCTTCACCTAGGTCCTTCATTGAAAATTTGTTGTTTAGATAACTTCTAACACTGTTTAAAAGATCTATATCATTTCTGATCAATAATATGTCATCCACATATAGTATCAGAAATGCCACATTGCTCCCACTCACTTTCTTGTAAAAACAAGCCTCTCCATAAGTTTGGACAAATCCAAACTCTTTGATCACCTCATCAAAGCGGAGATTCCAACTCCGGGATGCTTGCTTTAGTCCATAGATGGATCGCTGAAGCTTGCATACATTGTTAGCGTCCTTAGGATCGACAAAACCCTTTGGTTGTATCATATACAACTCTTCTTCAATATTGCCACTGAGGAACGCGGTTTTGACATCCATCTGACATATCTCATAATCGAAATATGCAGCAATTGCTAACATAATCCTAACTGACTTTAGCATAGCTACGGGAAAGATTGTCTCATCATAGTCAACTCCTTGAATTTGTCGAAACCCCTTTGCGACAAGTCGAGCTTTATAGACGATCACATTACCATCAACATCAGTTTTACTTTTGAAAATCCATTTATTCGCCACGGCCTTTCGGTCGTGAGGTAAGTCCACCAAGTTCCAAACTTAGTTTTTGTACATGGATTCCATCTCGGATTTCATGGCTTCTAACCATTTGTTGGAATCCGGGCTCATCATCTCTTCTTCATACGACGCGGGGTCATCAATTTCATCAACCATGAAATTCATAATAGGGTTTCCGTACAGCTCGGGAGCTGCACGCGTCCTGCTAGACATGCGAGGTTCGGTAGTACTCTCTTTCGGAGTTTCATGATCATTATCATTAGTTCCCTCTTCAATTGGTTAAGCCAACTCCAGAACGACTTCCGGAGCTGCGCTACTCGCCATACTATGAAGAGAAGGTTCAACAACCTCTTCGAGTTCTACCTTCTGACTACTCACACCTTTCGCGAGAAACTCTTTCTCTAGAAAGGATCCATTCTTGGCAACAAAAACCTTGCCCTCGGATCTATGATAGAAGGAATACCCAATAGTTTCCTTAGGGTATCCTATGAAGACGCATTTTTCCACTTTGGGTTCGAGTTTATCCGGTTGAAGTTTCTTCACAGAAACATCGCATCCCCAAACTTTAAGAAATGATAGCTTAGGTTTGTTTCCAAACCACAATTCATACGATATCTTTTCAACGGATTAAGATGGTGCCCGATTTAAAGTGAATGCAGCAGTTTCTAGTGCATAACCCCAAAATGACAGTGGCAAGTTCGTTAGAGACATCATAGATCGAACCATATCCAATAAAGTACGATTACGATATTCTGACACACCATTTCGCTGTGGTGTTCCGGTAGGTGTGAGTTGTGAAATAATTCCACACTCTTTCATATGAGTGCTAAACTCGTAACTTAGATAATCACTTCCACGGTCGGACCGTAGAAATTTGATCTTTCTATTACGATGATTTTCCACTTCACTTTGAAATTCCTTGAATTTTTCAAAGGTTTCAGACTTGTGTTTCATCAATTAGATATAACCGTATCTACTCAAATCATCCGTGAAAGTAACAAAATAACGATATCCACCTCACGCCGATACACTCATTGGACCAAATACATTAGAATGTATGATTTCCAATAAATCTGTCGCCCGTTCCATTGAACCGGAAAACTGCGTTCTAGTCATCTTGCCCATAAGGCATGGCTCACCTGTATCAAATGATTCAAAATCAAGTGATTTCAAAAGTCCACCCAAATGGAGCTTCTTCATGCGTTTAACGCCAATATGACCTAGACGGCGGTGCCACATATATGCGGATATATCATCATTAAGTTTAATCCTTTTAGCATCAACATTATGAATATGTGTAACACTATTATCGAGATCCAACAGAAATAAACCATTCATAATCGGTGCATGACCATAAAAGATTTCATTCATATAAATAGAACAACCATTGTTCTCGGATTTAAATGAATAACCGCTTCGCATCAAACACGATCCAGATACAATGTTCATGCTCAGTGCTGGCACCAGATAACAATTATTCAAGTTTATTACTAATCCCAAAGGTAAGTGGAGAGGTAGCATTCCGACGGAGATCACATCAACACTTGATCCATTGCCGACACGCATCTTGACCTCACCCCTTGCTAGCGGTCGCTTGTTCCGCAGCCCCTGATTCGAGTTACAAATATTAGCAACTGAACCGGTATCAAATACCCAGGTGCTACTACGAGTACTAGTCAAGTACACATCAATAACATGTATATCATATATACCTTTATTTGCCTTGCCGACCTTCTTGTCTACCAAATACTTGGGGCAGTTGCGCTTCTAGTGGCCAGTCCCCTTACAATAATAGCACTCGGTATCAGACTTAGGGCCAACTTGGGGTTTCTTTTCAGGCACGGCAACCGGCTTGCCGCCCTTACTTCCATTCCATTTTCCCTTCTTGTCTTTCTTGAAACCAGTGGTCTTATTGATCATCAACACTTGATGTTCTTTATTGATCTCCACTGCTGCAGGTTTAAGCATTGACAGAAGCTCGGGGAGAGACTTCTTCATGCCTTGCATATTATAGTTCATCACGAAGCTCTTATAGCTAGGTGGCAGAGACTGCAGGACACGATGGATGCCTAAGTCAATGGGAATCGTTATTCCCAAGGACACAAGCTTATCGGCGTAACCCGACATCTTGAGTACATGCTCACTTACAGAGTTGTTCTCTTCCATCATGCAGCTAAAGAACTTTTCTGAAGCATTGTAGCTCTCTATAGCAGCATGTGTGTCGAAAATCATTTTCATCTCACCCATTGTATCAAATGCATTGCCGTTTTCGAAACGCTTTCGAAGTTCTGGCTCTAGCCCATACAATATGCCGCAATGAACTAATTTGTGGTCCTCCTGACGAGTCTGATAGACATTCTTGTCCTCGTCAGGGGTATCATCAAACGGTGGGGGGCCTAGCGGAGTTTCTTGAAGGGTTTCGCAACATAGTAAATCAAAAAAATTCTACAAATGCAAATAGGAAATTCAAGATCTAATCTAGGAGATGCAATCAACGAGAGGGATAGATAAGATCTTCATACCCTTTAAGAAATCGCACAGCGGAACGTTCAACAGAACGTGGTTGATGTAGTCGTACTAGCCTTCTCCTCCTCGCGATCCAATCCAATCCAACGCCGCAAGTGGCGACGCCTCCGAGAGATGCACACGTATGGCACCGCGATGT
Organism: Avena insularis; assembly: GCA_023614405.1. Classification (NCBI taxonomy): domain Eukaryota; kingdom Viridiplantae; phylum Streptophyta; class Magnoliopsida; order Poales; family Poaceae; genus Avena; species Avena insularis. Next base: position 258,559,649 of record CM042691.1, read on the forward strand.
ATCCTCCTTCCTCGGTCCAGCAAGTGGGGTGGAGAGATAGATTGGATCTACAACACGACGGCGTGGTGCAAAGGTGGAGAGTTTCTGCGGCAGGGCTTCGCCTACGCGCAGTCGGGAGAGCGAGAGAGAGGAGGGCAGCAGGTAGGCGGCTAGGGTTGGAGGAGGTGTGGGGGGAGGGTGTGCCCCTTCCCTCTTTATATAGAGGGCTGGCTGGCTGCCCTTGCCCCTCCTCCAAGCCCTAGGGCCGGCGGCCACATGGGTGGAGTGGGGGGCAAGTCTCACCCCTTCTAGAAGATCCCCTAGGGTTTCCCCTAGGTTTTGGCCGGGTGGGCCTATGGAGCCTTGTTCCCCTGGCCCAATGCGGCCAGGGCACTCTCTCGTAGGCCCACGCCCCCTCCTGACAAGTGGGGCCACACGTTGGTCCCACTCCGGAAGCTTCTAGAACCTTCCGGTACAATACCGAACATTCCAAAATCCAAAAACTGCTTTCCTTTATATGAATCTTATTATCCGGACCATTCCGGAACCTCTCGTGATGTCCTGGATCACATCCGAGACTCCGAAAAAAAAACTCATAAACCAATTATCCATTCTATCCTAGCGTCGAGACACGTTAAGTGTGTGACCCTACGGGTTCGAGAATATGCAGACATGATCTTCTATCAATAATCAACAGCGGGATCTGGAAACCCATATTGACTCCCACATATTCATCGATGATCATATCGGATGAACCACGATGCCAGGATTCAATTAATCCCATATATATTCCCTTCGTCACGCGATATTTTACTTGCCCGAGATTCGATCGTTCGTATCGGCATACCTAGTTCAATCTCGTTCACAACAAGTACTTTAGTCGTTCCGTAATCCGATATCACTTTGTGATTAACTCCTTAACCACGTGCTTCCAAGCGGTGTTGATACCGATTACCGAGTGGGCCCGAAGTATATCTCTCCGACTTGGGAGGGACAAATCCCATCTCGATACATACAACCCAACAAGTACTTTCCGATCACCTGAGAGACACCTTTATGATCACCCTCTCATAGGATGACGTTTGATGACCTCAAAGCTTTCTTCCGATACCAGGGAGTTGCATTATCTCATGGTCTAAGGAATACAATATTTGACATAAGAAAAAGCTTCGCAAAGATGAACACGATGACACGATCTAATTGCTCTGTTTGATTTGGGTCTGTCCATCATATCATTCTCCCAATGGCATGATCTCATTATTAATCGACAACTCATGTCTATGGTTAGGAAACCTTAACCATCATTAATCAATGAGCTAGTACATAGAGGTGTACTAGGGACACAGTGTTGTTCATAAACCACACAAGTATCAAAGTTTCCGCTTAATACAATTCTAGCATGGAATATAAACTTTATCATGAACAAGAACTATAATAATAACATCTTTATTATTGCCTCTAGGGCATAATTCCAACAGTCTCCCACTTGCACTAGAGTCAACATCTAGTTTACATCTGGCAACAATCTAACACCCATGGCACTAAGGTGCTGATCATGTTTTGCTCGTGGAAGAGGTTTAGTCAACAGATCTGCAACATTCAGATCCGTATGTACTTTGCTAATCTTCGGATCTCCATCTGTTATATAATCTCGAATTATATGAAACTTGTGGTTGATGTGCTTGGTCTTTGGATGATATCTTGGTTCCTTAGCCAGTGCTATGGCGCCAGTGTTGTCACACAATATCTCCAGTGGGTCCAAGGCACTTGGAACCACACCAATCTCAGTGATGAAGTTCCTGATCCAAACTCCTTCACTTGACGCTTCTACTGTAGATCCCGCGATCACGCTCTGCTTGCAGCTTCTCCAGCTCACAGCTCCTCCATTCAAAATATATATGTGTCCTGTCTGAGATTTAGAATCATCCTTGTCGGTGTCGAAACTAGCGTCGACGTAACCTTTTACGACGAGCTGTTCATTACCTCCATAGACCAAGAACATTTCTTTAGTCCTATTTAAATACTTTAGGATGTTCTTCACGGCTGTCCAGTGTTCCACTCCTGGATCACTTTGGTATCTGCTCGTCAAACTAAGAGCATTGGACACATCCGGTCTAGTACACAGCATGGCATACATGATAAAACCTATGGCCGAGGCATAAGGCACTTTGCTCATAGATTCTCTATCGTATAACGTAGCTGGACACTGAGCCTTGCTCAATATATTACCTGACAACATAGGCACTGAACCTTTCTTTGCCTTATCCATTCTGAACCTTTTCAGAACTTTTTCTAGGTATGTACTTTGGCTTAAAGCTATTAGGCGTCTTTGTCTATCTCTATAGATTTTGATGCCTAATATATAAGCAGCTTCTCCTAGGTCTTTCATTGAAAAACATTTGTTAAAATAACTCTTCACATCGTTAAGCATATCAATGTCATTTCCAATAATCAATATGTCATCCACATATAGTACTAAAAATGTCACTGAGCTCCCACTCACTTTATTTTAGATACAAGCTTCTTAGCGATTTGGAACAAATCCAAAGCTCTTGATCACTTGATCAAAATGAAGGTTCCAACTCCAAGATGCTTGCTTCAGTCCATAAATGGAACGCTGAAGTTTGCACACCTTATCAGCATCCTTAGGATCGACAAAACCTTCGGGTTGCATCATATACAACTCTTCATCAATGTTGCCATTGAGGAACGCAGTCTTGACATCCATCTGCCATATTTCATAATCATGAAACGCAACAATTGCTAATAAAATCTGAATGGACTTAAACATCACAACGGGAGAGAAAGTCTCATCGTAGTCAACACCTTGAACTTGTCGAAAACCTTTCACGACAAGTCGTGCTTTATAGACAGTAACATTACCATCCACGTCCGTTTTCTTCTTGAAAATCCATTTGCACTCAACGGCCTTTCGGTCGCTAGGAGGGTCCACCAAAGTCCATACTTGGTTTTCGCTCATGGATCCCAATTCAGATTTCATGGTCTCTAGCCATTTCTCAGAGTCTGGGCTCATCATTGCTTCCTCATAGTTCACAGGTTCACTGTTGTCTACTAACAAGACAGTTAAGACAGGGTTGCCGTACCACTCAGGAGGGGACGTTCAGTAGTAGCATCGTTCGAAGCTTCATGATCCTCGTCATTAGCTTCCTCTATTGTTGGTGCAGACAGCACTGGAACAATTTCAGGTGATGCGCTACTCTCCAACTCAAGAGAAGGTTCAATAACCTCGTATAGCTCTACTTTCCTCCCACTCACTTCTTTCGAGAGAAACTCCTTATCAAGAAAGGATCTGTTCTTTGCAACAAACACTTTGCCTTCGGATCTGTGATAGAAGGTATACCCAATAGTTTCCTTAGGGTATCCTATGAAGACGCATTTCTCCGCTTTGGGTTCGAGCTTGTCTGGCATCAACTTCTTGACGTAAGCTTCGCATCCCCAAACTTTAAGAAATGACAACTTAGGTTTAGCACCAAACCACAGTTCATACGGTGTCGTCTCAACGGATTTAGATGGTGCCCTATTTAAAGTGAATGCAGCGGTTTCTAATGCATAACCCCAAAATGCTAACGGCAAATCTGTAAGAGACATCATCGATCGCACCATATCCAATAAAGTTCGATTCCGGTGTTCAGACACACCATTGCGCTGTGGTGTTCCGGGTGGCGTGAGTTGCAAAACAATTCCGCTTGCTTTAAGATGCGTGAGAAAATCATAACTCAAATATTCACCTCCACGATCGGATCGTAGAAATTTAATTTTCCTGTTACGATGGTTTTCCACTTCTTTCTGAAATTCTTTGAACTTTTCAAACGTTTCAGATTTATGTTTCATTAAATATATATACCCATATCTACTTAAGTCATCAGTAAAACTGAGAAAATAGCGATATCCACCGCGCGTCAAAACACTCATCGGTCCGCATACATCGGTATGTATGATTTCCAACAAGTCCGTTGCTCGCTCCATTATACCGGAGAACGGGGTTTTGATCATCTTGCCCATGAGGCACGGCTCGCACGTGTCAAATGATTCAAAATCAAGAGACTCCAAAATTCCATCAGAATGGAGTTTCTTCATGCGTTTTACACCAATATGACCTAGACGGCAGTGCCACAAATAAGTTGAATTATCACTATCCACTTTGCATCTCTTAGCCTCAATGTTATGGATGTGTGTTTCATTGCTTTCGAGATTCAGAAGAAATAAACCATTCACAGCAGGTGCATAACCATAAAAGATGTTATTCATATAAATAGAACAACCATTATCCTCCAATTTAAATGAATAACCGTCTTGCAATAAACACGATCCAGATATAATGTTCATGCTCAACGCAGGCACATAATAACATTTATTAAGGTTTAATACTAATCCTGAAGGTAAAACTAAGGAGAGCGTGCCGACGGCCATCACATCAACTCTTGATCCGTTGCCAACACGCATCGTCACCTCATCCCTTGCTAGCCGCCATCTATTCTGTAGCTCCTGTTTCGAGTTACAAATATTAGCAACTTAACCAGTATCAAATACCCAGGCACTACAACGAGCGCTAGTAAGGTAAACATCAATAACATGTATATCAAATATACCTTTAATAGTGCCAGCCTTCTTTTCCGCTAAGTACTTCGGACAGTTGCGCTTCCAGTGACCCTTGTCCTTGCAATAGAAGCACTCAGTGTCCGGCTTAGGTCCAGACTTGAGCTTCTTCTCAGCGGGGGCAACGCGCTTGCCGCTACCTTTCTTGAAGGACTTCTTTGCACCCTTACCTTTCTTAAAGCTGGGGGGCTTGTTGACCATCAACACATGATTATGTTTCTTGATGTCCACCTCCGCAGCTTTCAGCTTAGCGAAGAGCTCAGTGATCGTATCAGTGGAACCAATCTGATTATGAGTAACTACAAAGCCTTTGTAGCTAGGAGGGAGCGATTGCAGAACTCTGTCAATCTTGAGCTCCTCTGGAATCTTGCAGTAAAGTTGCTCAAGGCGTTGAGTGTAGCCCAACATCTTAATGCCGTGCTCACTAACGGAACTCCCTTCCTCCATCTTGCAGTTAAAGAATTTCTCAGAGATCTCATATCTCTCAGAACGGGCCTGAGTCTGAAACATGGTTTTCAGTCCCTCAAGAATCTCAAAGGGCCCGGCGAACTCCTCAAAACGATTTTGAAGGTTCGATTCCATAGCAAACAACACGGTGCTCTTAATCACACCATAATCATCTTTGCGCGACTGATAAACCGCTTTTTCATCAGCCGGCGCGTCTACAGCAGGGGCGTCACCTAGCGCTTTCTCAAGGACATAGTCCTTTTGTCCGCCAGCGAGAATGATTCTCAGATTGTGGAACCAGTTGGTGAAGTTAGACCCATTGTTCTTAAGCTTTTCTTTCTCAGCAAAAACGTTGAAGTTGAAGTTGGACTTAGCCATTTGATCTACAAAATTTGCAAGTACAATTTAGACTATGTTCATGATAACTAGTTCAAATTAATCATATTACTAGATAAACTCCCAGTAAATTCAACATCCCTCAAGTTGCTTAGTGAACATGATCCAAATTCACCACACCTAATCCGATCTTCACGAGAAGAGATGTGGTTTCAATGGTGGACAACGAAGTGTCGATCATATCATTCATATGACTCATGCTTAACCTTTCGGTTCGTGTGTTCCGAGGCCATGTCTGTACATGCTAGGCTCGTCAAGTCAAACCCAAGTATTTCCGCTTGTGCAAAACTGGCTTGCACCCGTTGTATGTGAACGTAGAGTTTATAGCACCCGATCATCACGTGGTGCTTGAACACGACGAACTTTCACAATGGTGCATACATGGGGAGAACACAGTTTTATCTTGATCTTTAAGTGAGGAATCATCTTATAATGCTACCATCGCGATCTAAGCATAAAAAATACATAAAAGGATAAACATCACATGCATATAACTTTATGTGACATGGTATAGCCAATCTCCGCGCAATGATCTCCATCTTGTGCGTGCCAGCATGATCTCCATCACTCCACCATGATTGCCTCCACCACGAATAGCAACTACAACTATTGCTAACTACTTAGCGATAAAGTAAAGCTATTACATGGCGTATAAGAAGTTCACACACAGGTCATACACAATTATAAAGACAACCATATGGCTCCTGCCGGTTGTGTACTCATCGACATGCAAGTCGTGAAGTATTACAAAACATGGTCATTGCATACAACATACACATCATATCTTGGGCCATACCATATCACAAAAACACTCCCTGCAAAAACAAGTTAGACGCCTCTACATTGTTGTTGTATGTTTTACGTGGCTTATGGGAGTAACAAGCTAAGAACGATTCTTACCTACGGAAAGCCACAACGGTGATATTATGGTTGCCAACATCCGGTGTAAATCCCATGACAACTATAGTGAGAGAAACTGACATCCACCAGCCGCATGTGTGGAACAAGCCACACGTCAAGTGCGGAGCCGGTCTCGCGAACGAGGTCATGTAAAGTTGGCCTGGACCGCTTCGATCTCACTATCCCGCGTCATAAGAAGTACACAACAAGAGGCTTGCAATAGAAAACATCAATGCCCGCAACAAGCATGTTGTGTTCTACTCGTGAAACACATCTACGCATAGAACTTGGCTCTGATACCACTGAAGGGTTTCGCAGCATAGTAAATCAAAAAAATTCTACGGATGCAAACGGGAAAGCCAAGATCTAATCTAGGAGATGCAATCAACGAGAGGGATAAATGAGATCTTCATACCCTTGAAGAAATCGCACAGCGGAACATTCAACAAAACGTGGTTGATGTAGTCGTACTAGCCTTCTCCTCCTCGTGATCCGATCCGATCCAACGCCGCAAGTGGCGACGCCTCCGAGAGGTGCACACGTACGGCACCATGACGTCTCCTCCTTCCTCGGTCCAGCAAGTGGGGTGGAGAGATAGATTGGATCTACAGCATGACGACGTGGTGCAAAGGTGGAGAGTTTCTGCGGCAGGGCTTCGCCTACGCGTAGTCGGGAGAGAGAGAGAGAGAGAGAGAGAGAGAGAGGAGGGCAGCAGGTAGGCGGCTAGGGTTGGAGAAGGTGTGGGGGGAGGGTGCACCCCTGCCCTCTTTATATAGAGGGCTGGCCGGCTGCCCTTGCCCCTCCTCCAAGCCCTAGGGCCGGCGGCCACATGGGTGGAGTGGGGGGCAAGTCTCCCCCCTTCTAGAAGATCCCCTAGGGTTTCCCCTAGGGTTTGGCCGGATAGGCCTATGGGGCCTTGTGCCCCTGGCCCAATGCGTCCAGGGAACTCCCTCGTAGGCCCACGCCCCCTTCCGACAAGTGCGGCCATGTTGGTCCCACTCCGGAAGCTTCTAGAACCTTCCGGTACAATACCGAACATTCCAAAACAATTCCGAAATCCAAAAACTGCTTTCCTTTATATGAATCTTATTCTCCGGACCATTCCGGGACCTCTCGTGATGTAGTGGATCACATCTGAGACTCCGAACAAAAACTCATAAACCAATTTTCCATTCTATCCTAGCATCGAGACACGTTAAGTGTGTGACCCTACGGGTTCGAGAATATGCAGACATGATCTTCTATCAATAATCAACAGCGGGATCTGGAAACCCATATTGACTCCCACATATTCATCGATGATCATATCAGATGAACCATGATTCCAGGATTCAATTAATCCCATATATATTCCCTTCGTCACGCGATATTTTACTTGCCCGAGATTCGATCGTTGGTATCGGCATATCTAGTTCAATCTCGTTCACAACAAGTACTTTACTCGTTCCGTAATCCGATATCACTTTGTGATTAACTCCTTAACCACGTTCTTGCAAGCGGTGTTGATATCGATTACCGAGTGGGCCCGAAGTATATCTCTCCGACTTGGGAGGGACAAATCCCATCTCGATATATACAACCCAACAAGTACTTTGCGATCACCTGAGAGACACCTTTATGATCACCCTCTCATAGGATGATATTTGATGACCTCAAAGCTTTCTTCCGATACCAGGGAGTTGCATTATCTTATGGTCTAAGGAATACAATATTTGACATAAGAAAAAGCTTCGCAAAGATGAACACGATGACACGATCTAATTACTCTGCTTGATTTGGGTTTGTCCATCATATCATTCTCCGAATGACATGATCTCATTATTAATCGACAACTCATGTCTATGGTTAGGAAACCTTAACCATCATTAATCAATGAGCTAGTCCATAGAGGCGTACTAGGGACACGGTGTTGTTCATAAACCACACAAGTATCAAAGTTTCCGCTTAATACAATTCTAGCATGGAATATAAACTTTATCATGAACAAGAACTATAATAATAACATCTTTATTATTGCCTCTAGGGCATAATTCCAACACTTCTAGCACATATTGCTTTTGTGCAGCAAAGAGGAGAATCCTCAAATTCATGGCCCATTCGGTAAAGTTGCTACCGTTCGTTGAAAGTTTCTCTTTCTCCATGAACACATTGAAATTAAAAGCAGGCGGTGCCATCTACAACAGAATTTGTAAAGTTTAGATGAATTTTATGATAGATTGAGTTCAACTAATCCAAATTAAGAATGAACTCCCACTCAAAAACGACATCCCTCGTGCCTTTTTGGCGATTACATGAACCAAATCCACTACACCAAGTCCGATCATCACGTGAGTCGGTGTAGATTCAAAGGCGAGCATCAAATGGGCATCATATATACCATATGATTCATGCTTAACCTTTCGGTCCGTGTTCCGAGTCCATGTCTGTACATGCTAGGCTCACCAAGTAAGAACCTTAGTATTCGCGTGTGTAACTGTCTTACACCCGAAGTATGATCGTGGATCCAAGAACACCCGATCATCATGTGATGTCTTGGAGCGACGAAACATAACCAGTGCATACTTAAGGAAGAACACATTCTTACCTTGATATCTAAATGAGGGATCATCTTATTATGCTAATAAAATGCCAAACAAGCAATATAAGATGCAACAAACATCACATGTTTATAAGTGAAATGATATGGTCCTTGTACTTGATCTCCATCATGTGCATTGTGATATGATCACTATCATACCTCTATGTGTAAGGCCAAGGTCTATGGAACTTACACGTTATGTGTGTTGTAAGAGTATCAACTTATACTTCTACTTACAACATCACTATATCATGACATTAGCCCAGCAACAATCTAAACTAGACGCCTCTAATTTATCCATTGCAAGTTTTACGTGGCTTAGGGCTTTCAAAGATAGAACCGTTCTTACCTACGAACATGAACCACAACGAGGATAACCAAATTGTTGACAACTCATTGCAAATTAGATATTGACTATAGTAGGAGAGACAGACACCCTCTAGCCACTTATGCAAAACTAGTTGCATGTCAAGCATGGAACAGGTCTCATGTGCGAGGACATGTAAAGTTTGTCCGGTCCGCTTCATCCCACTATGCCACCAATATCCAAAGTACAACCAAGAAGCAATAACATGATCATCATCGCCCACATACTCATATGTGTACTACCCATACAAAGCATCTACACATAGATCCGGCTCTGATACCACTGTAGGGTTCGCAGCATAGAAAACAAATTTTTTCCTACGATGGGAACAACTATGTACCAAGATCTATCTACTAGATACAATCAACGGGCAGATGTATATCCGCAGAGAATATACCCTTGAAGACCGACAAAGCTTAACGAGTTAAACTCGTGGTTGATGTATACGATCTCTTGCCGATCTCAAGATCGAGAGGGAGTCCTAGCACCGCAAATCAGCGGCGCATCCGTGCTCGCACACACGTCCGAGGCACCGAGAAACCTCCGCCTCCTCGCTCCAGCGATGCAGCGGAAGCACAACTCTTTCTTGCCGAATATCCACCGAGAACATGTATCTCGCTAGTTCGAGACCATGGGGGATAAATACTAGAGAGGGAGAGAGATCCTTCATGAGGAGGTGTGAGTGAGAAGTGAGGAGGGGGGCTCCTTTTATAGGAGGGGGGGACCCCAAGGGGGTGGCCGGCGCATGGGGGCTGCCCCTTGCCCTCCCCTCATTCATGTGGGTGGACACTCCACTCACAAAAATCCCTTTCAATTCCCTCCACTCAAAAACCCACTCAAATTCCCATTAAATTTCCACCATATTTAATGCAAACTCTCATTAAATAAAACTCTTTTTATTTATTCAGAATTTTGTCAATTACTTTAATGACAAACATTCACATATAACCCCTTGCTAGTATTTCATTTCACATGCAAAAACACTTTCTGCAATTTCACCCGAAAACCTATTTCAGTATCTAGTGAAATAAAGTCATGCGCTTGTTATTCTTTCCGGCATGAAACTTTTGCTCCAAATGGATGTCGATGTCTCTTAAGTGTTTCACCCTACGGTTCGCGAATAATGCGGACATGATCGAGACCCCTCTCAGATCAATAATCAGAAGCGGGACCTGAAGGTCCATACTGACTCCCACACATTCAGCGATGACTTTCTTGTGATCGCGAGAACCTTTTACGCTAGTATCTTAATCCTTTTATTTCGCGATATATTACATGTCCGAGATTCGATCATCGGTATCTCCATACCTATTTTGATCTCGTTACTGATGTGTACTCTTTTCTCGTTTCCGTGATATAACATTCTAGTGATCAAATCACTTGCTTGCAAGCTAATCAATGTGATATCACCGAGAGGGCCCAGAGCATATCTATCCGTCATCGGGATGAACAAATTCCACTCTCGATCCATGGGCCTCAACATAACACTTTAGTAGTACTGAACCCATCTTTATAATCACCATGTTACGGTGTGACGTTTGATGTTATCAAGATACTCTTCCGGTGTTAGTGATTGACATGATCTCATGGTCTAAGGATTAGGATCACTTCGTATGATGTTATAGCAATATAAACTCAATGACTTTGATCGTAATGCTATACTTCGAATGAATGTTCATCACATCATTACACTAATGTTGTGACCTCGTTATTAACAGCATCCAATGTCCATGATCAGGAAACCTTAATCATCTTGTTAATCAACAAGCTAGTTTATGAGAGAGGCATAACTAGAAACTTTCTCTTTGTTTATTAAACACACATGTATTAACATCTCCATATTAATACAATTATAGCATGCAAAATAAACATCTATCATATACTTGAAATATACATAATAACCACTTTATTATTGCCTCTCAGGACATATTTCCTTCAGAATGAACTCATGCGTACACACAACATGTTTGAGTGTTGTCTCATATTAATGCCAAAATGTAAAACCCCTGCACCGGGCCGTAGTTTAGATTAAAAATCGTCAATGGATGTGTCCAAGTTGTTTACCAATTTATCCGCGCACTTTTGTTCTAGTACCATTCAATATCCTAGCCATGTGATTACGTTTTTTTATGTTTTTCAACATTACTTGACTATGTAGTTAGGGCTGAGGCCAAACGAAATTTATTGCCATTGCCGTAACAGTCACAAACTCTCCTGTAATACTCTTTTTTCTTTTGCGGAGATTACCAATCGGTGGGTAAGTTGATCGGATTTTCTATCTGTAACGAACTAAACTAACGTGTGACCGTACATTTTTTCTAGGGATCCCAGCCATCAAGTCCAAATCTGACTGCTGTGATGGCTTTAGAAAACCCCTTATATTGCTTTTAGTATATATATAATAGAATAGATACTCCCCTTCTAGAGCATCACATTAAACCCCTCGTAGATCACATTAAACCCCCCTTCTATGTTTGAGCAATATCACTTTTTAATTTAGAACGTTTGGACGATGGAGTAATAACAGTACAGAATTGATGATTGTGGATATATATCCTACAAGGATTGGGTTCTAAATCTCATATTGTAGTCAATGTGATCATTTAATAACTGCAATATTTCTATAATATTGCTGTACGATAAATGCATCTCCCTTTGTTTTTTTACATCTGCTGCCATATGAAGGTAAAACTATCATTTTCTCAAGAAAAAAATTAAAGGATTACTATTTGTAATTAACACACTTTTTTGCCAATTTATAATTCAAGGAGATGACATGTGAATATCTAAAGGATTTTTCCCTCAAAAGGATAATGTATGCAATCACTAAGATATGCTGGTCGAATGTAATCTTTAGCAACCAATGCAAACATATATGGAACATCATACCAAGATATATATTTATTCATAAGACATTTATTGGAGATATAATTTCGTCCCATATGTGCATGACAACTCATTTCCAGTCCCACCCTTATGTTTTCCTAAATTTGTAGTTGAGTTAGATATATAGCATATATGCCTAACACATTACCTGTCAGTCCTTGGATGTTTCCCTTTATACTTCAGACTCATCTTCTGCTAACATTTTCTATGAAAATCAACATTAACAAGTTACATATATATGATGGAAAATTATCCTATCTAATTTCATTTTTAAAAACTATTTCAAATATATGCTAGTCAATTAGTAAAGCTAAATTCTGGCATCAGAGCGATATGTGCATGACAAAAAACCCCATAAAAATAGGCAGCATATAAAGCACCATATATTCAAGTGCAAATTCCATTATAAAATATTAAATATTCCAAAAACAAATAGCTCATTGTGATGTCATTTCCCGAAATACTATACTTACAAGGATGAAACTGCGAAAACATATATGCCATGTAATCTACCATTTAATTGTAGGATCATCCAAAACAATATAAATAGGGGGGCCCATCATCCCATGGCACATCCCACTATATGCCTATCGTGATCAGGGTTCTTATATTTCGAACAACATCTAGCAGTGTACGTAGAATTCCACATACACTTATATTCCGTTTTTTGCAATTTGTTTCAAGCTGTTAGTATTCTAATTCTGTCAGAATATCCTAACGACGAGTTTATCTCAATCAAGCTTGCTTATTTGAGAATTTCATTTTGTTTAGCGACCAGATATCATAGGATATATCTCCAATGGATGCTTCTTTTGTACCCGAGGGAAAGCCAAGGTTGTCACCAAGAAGGTTTGTGAAGGTTTTCTTGCATGGGGAGCCCTTCGGAAGGAAGATAAATTTGTCTGTCCACAATAGTTATGACTCATTGTCCTTCACCTTGAAAAGGCTGGGCAACAACTATTCTCGTAAGTATCATTTTAAATACAATTTTATGTTATATCTTATTGTAAGATATGCATGGATTTTCATTCTATATGAATAGTCAAACATAAATCTACATAGATATGTAGCCTTTGTCATATATTCAAATTCAACATCTGAATCTTGCCTTGTATAACTATGGTTAGAATAGGGAAACGTATCATGGAGAACAACAAAAATATCAGAAATAAAACATTACAAGATAGATCTTCGACTCACTTCCTTTTTGTTTCCGTTACTTGACTTGGGTTGACACACATTTTTTCTTAGGACCGATAGATGATCTAAATCTTCATTTATATACGATCGCCGAGTTGCAAAATCAAATTGCAAAGCTAGATCGGTTGTCTTCTAGCAATCTAGGAACTACTCACTCTGTTTATATATACAAGGCCGCTTACTATCCCTAAAAAAACAAATACAAGGCCACTTACTCATTTTTCAGTCAAACATGTTTAAGTTTGACTAAACTTATAGATAAAATGTCACATCTAAATCATCCAGTGAATATACAAGGGGATGTCCTAGTGTGGAAATTGTATTTCCTGATCCAACCGGCTACTGATCTTTATCATTTTTATTTGCGTGGGTCATGGGCCAGTAATGAACAAATGAGTTCTTTCCTATTTCTGATTGAATAAACCTTTTTACTTTTAAATTTTTCCCTATCTATTTATTTAAAAAAAATCCATTGTTTTGCTTAGTTTCACAGTTCGAACTTAATGACTTGGATATCCGTGAAGAAGATCGTGCGTTAGATGAAAACGCCTTCATATTTTGTATGATAATGTGGACGGTGAACGTTTGTTTCTCGGTGATATCCCATGGGAGTAAGTTCTTGTATCTTATATATGTATTTATTGTATCTTATGTAGAATTTTATATTTTTATAATAATGAAATATTAACTGTTTAATTTTACAGGGATTTCACCATTTCAGTCAAGAAGATCTACATTCTTCCAGGAGAAAAACAAGATGGTGCGTTCAATTGCATATGAAGCACTTCCGATAAATAAGCAAACAAGAACCCCAACTAACTGGTTAAATTTTCCAAAATAGACATGTGTGTTTGAACAAACAGAGTTTTGTAGCATGCAAAAAATCAACAACAGGCCCACGGTTAGCCAAAAGAAACAAAAGATACAAGTGTGTGAGGAATGCATAATAACGTAAGTGACCGCATGCATGCAGATAATACGGAGTATCTGGAAGAGAGAGATGGAGATAATGGTGATGTCAATGCTGCTGCTGCTGCTGCCGCTGATGGAGATGAGGATGCCGCTGGTGGAGATGGAGGCGACGCTGCTGCTGTTGCCGAGGACGCCGATGCAGATGGAGGTCCTGACGACGAAGAAGTTGCTGTTGGTGATGATGGAGATGATGATAACGTCGAGGATGGAGATTGCATTTCTGACTTCTGAGGAGTAGCTGAGAAATATTAAGAGTGCCATGCATGAGCTTACCTCGCAGGCATGAATAATGGTCGCAGTTACATGCTGCTTTTCTACCTATCTAGTTTGCCTTTCAGTTCCTTATATGCATCCCTATGAACTGATCGTGTATCCTATCTTCAGTTATCTGCTTGATATATGAATCCAAGAAATAAAATGTCCCCTTCTTTCTCTTCAGAGTTCAGATGCATTTAGGCATTCTTATCCTCATAGGCGTGTCAGCACAAAAGTATGATTAAGCGTCTCAAACTCTCAGTACAAAGGCGCTTGATTTGCCCAGCTGAAATGATCTGAAGAATGATTTGAAGGTGATGGGAGATCGCTCTAGAATTATTATTTCTGTAGATCACGTTGCAAAGCGAACTTGATCTAGTCTCTGTCACTGTTAGTTCTCTGTGCATGGATACATGGAGACCACGACCAGCACTGTAGAGTGCGCATGTCTGATTGTTCCTGAAGGAACCTGTTGTGAGCCCGTCCGGACCAGGTCTCATCAGCTTAATTCGACCCTTCTCATCTCACGTACAGCACATCAAGCCAGGTTGTTTTTTCAGGGTAGTATGCCTTGAGCAGAGCGGTATAGAAGTTGGAGGCCACGAATTCCAGCTCCTGCTGCTCTAAGTGAAGAGATACATGATCATCCTCCTTGTGAGAAGTGGAGAGAGGGCCTCGGAGGACGAAGCTTTCCGGTCGCCGGTCGCACACCAAGCTCGCCATGGCTAAAGAGTCATGGTCAGAATTTCACTGACCTGCCTGTAAAAGCTAATGAAGAAAGGTAGATTGGTTTATGCCGCGATGATCAACTCATCGGACGCTCGGTATATATATAAAGGCCTCAACGTGAGGCGGGCATAACAGCCCTGATTACATGGGATCGATCTTATCAGATCGTTTACAAACAACTCACGTACAGCTTACAGTTCAAGGACTTATCTACAGCTAACCATATACAGAATCCTACCAAACCTACGTAGCTAATCTCATACGCTAACATCTCCCTCGATCGAAACGTGGGTAGCACATTGAGATCGCTCCGGAATCGTTCAAACTGTCGAACCATCAACGGTTTGGTAAGAACATCTGCAAGCTGATCATGAGTTGAAATATGCCGAATCTCGAGCGCCTTCTTGGCAACCTGCTCACGTACGAAGTGATAGTCAATCTCGATGTGCTTCGTGCGGGCATGGAAAACTGGGTTAACTGAGAGATAGGTTGCACCGATATTATCACACCACAATGACGGTGGACGACGCAACTCAAGTCCAATCTCACCAAGCAATGCTTGTACCCACATAACCTCCGCTGTTGCATTGGCAACATATTTGTATTCAGCCTCTGTACTGGAACGTGAAATTGTGGGCTGTTTCCGAGAGCTCCATGCGACAAGATTGCCACCAAGAAACACAGCATGTCCGCCAGTAGAACGCCGATCATCAGGACATCCAGCCCAGTCGGCATCAGAGAATGCACTGAGGGTCATCGAAGGAGACTGTCGGAGGAGTAATCCATGAGTAGCTGTGCCTTTGAGATACCGAAGGATCCGTTTTACGGCTGTCCAATGCAAGTCTGTGGGTGCATGGAGAAACTAACAAACTTTGTTGACACTATATGATATATCTGGGCGAGTAAGGGTGACATACTGCAAGGCCCCTACAACACTGCGATACTGTGTAGCATCAACTGGTGAAAGAGCAGTGCCGGAATCCTTGGACAGCCTTTCGGTGATCGCCATCGGGGTGGTGCACGGTTTCGCATCCCCATGTTGACCTTCTGAAGCAGGTCAAGTATGTACTTCCGCTGACACAAAGCAAGCCCATCATCAACCTTGTGAACCTCAATGCCGAGAAAATAACTGAGGGTGCCAAGATCCTTAACAGCAAAATCCTGACGAAGCTGAACAAGGAGGCGATCAACAGCTGTAGAGGATGAGCTAATGACAATGATGTCATCAACATATATGAGGAAATACATGCAGATGCCCCCTTTCCGAAATATGAAGAGAGACACATCAGCAGCTGAAGCTAAAAACCCAAGAGCAAGCAGGCGAGAGCTAAGGCGGGAAAACCATGCACGGGGAGCTTGTTTGAGACCATAAAGAGACTTCTGTAATTTTCAAATGTGACGAGGGTGCTGAGAATCAATATAACCAGGAGGTTGGTACATGTAGACCTCTTCGTCGAGAATACCATGTAAGAAGGCATTTTGAACATCAAGCTGTCGCAGGCACCAGTTCTTGGACACAGCCAGTGTGAGCAGAATGCGGATGGTAGCATGTTTAACCACTGGTCTGAATGTATCATCATAGTCAATGCCTTCTCGTTGCTTGAAGCCCTTGGCGACAAGACGCGCCTTATAGCGATCAACCGAGCCATCAGCTTTATACTTCAGCTTAAAAACCCACTTGCTATCAATAATATTAAGACCAGAGCGGTACGGAACAAGTTTCCACGTACCATTGCGATGCAACGCAGCCATTTCATCATCCATGGCAAGCTTCCAGGGAGCATGCGGGACAGCTTCGGAGTAGGAGAGCGGAGCAGCAGGGATAGGCAAACTCGGCACGGTCTGGCACGCATAGGTGACCGTGCCATCAGGGCGGTGGAGCTTCTTGACGATGCCTGATCGAGAACGCGTCTGGGGCCGCTCGAGCACCGGAGCGACAGGAGCAGCCTGCTCAGGAGGCTGACAGTCCGCGGACGGCTCAGTCGAAGGTGGGCCGGCACCACGCGGGGCAGGCGGGCACACAACACGCGGAGGGGAGCGAGCAGGTGACGCACGTGCAGGAGAAGCGGCCCGTGACGTTTGCTCGGGCGAGGCCTCACGATCCTGCTCGAGAGCGCTGCTGCGTGCATGCCCCATGCATGATGACGGGGACGTGGAGGACTCCAGCTCGCCAGACGTTCCTGTAGCAGGATCAAAAGAAACAGCATGCTCATCGGCTATTAGATCAACAGAACCATTAGTACTTCCGCTAGGAGGGTGGGTCGGGGCTGTGGGTGGTGGAAGTAGCTGAACATAGGATGGTGGAGAAGAATCAGCCGGGGCAAGTCGAACGTGGGACTTGCGAGAAAAAGGAAAAACGGCCTCATCGAATACTACATCACGTGAGATGTGAATACGTCCTGTGGAGGTGTCCAAACACTTATACCCTTTATGATGAGAACTATAGCCTACGAAAACACATTCTTTTGACCGGAAGGCAAGTTTCCTGTTATTAAGAGGGCGAAGATGAGGCCAGCAAGCGCAACCAAAAGATTTGAGCATGGTGTAATCTGGTTTGCGCTGAAAGAGCCGTTCCATGGGAGAAGCATTATCAATAACACGAGTAGGTAGGGGGTTGATAAGAAAGGTGGCGGTTAAAAAGGCTTCATCCCAAAAACGAACAGGCATACAAGAATGAGCAAGGAGCGCAAGTCCGGTTTCAACAATGTGTCTATGTTTTCGTTCGGCGGCACCGTTTTGTTGGTGGGTGTATGGGCATGAGACATGATGGGCAATGCCATGAGTTTGGAAATATTTATGGAGGCGTTGGTATTCACCACCCCAATCCGATTGAACACAAAGTATTTTCCGATCAAGAAGACGTTCAACGTGGTTTGGAAACGAAGAAAAACTTGTTCAACCTCAGATTTCGCATGCAAGAGATAGACCCAAGTAAATTTACTAAAAGCATCAATAAAGGAAACATAGTACTTATAACCACCAACAGATACCGTTGCTGGCCCCCATACATCGGAGTAGATAAGTTCTAATGGAAAATTTGCAACAAAATGAGAAGGGCCATAAGGGAGTTGATGACTCTTGGCCATTTGACATGCATCACACACCGATGCATCGTGCTTTCCACTAACGGGAAGTTTATTCAAACTAAGAATGGATTGAACCACTTGGGAGGATGGATGACCTAGGCGATGATGTCATTGCCCTTTATTGACGGAAGTGAGCATGGCGGCACGGACATGGTGAAGGGTGGATGACGGCAGTGGGTGGGGTCCGGCTCTACATGGTCCTTGAAGCAGAGTTCTCCGAGTTGCTAGGTCCTTAACAGCAAAAAAAAAGAAGGGTGAAACTCAACAAACACATCATTGTCTTTGGTTAATCGATGAATTGAGATGAGATTTTTCGTGATGTGAGGAACATGGAGAACATTGTGTAGTGCAAGAGTTTTATTAGCGGAAGTATTAATGGAACTCTGACCAATATGTGCGATTTGCAAACCTGCGCCGTTGCCCACTTAAACGTTGTCGGTGCCGTTGTAGCGCTCGCGGAAGGAGAGGCGATCTAGGTCGCTGGTAATGTGGTCGATGGCGCCCGTGTCTGAGTACCAGTTGGGGTCAACTTGGTACCCGGTGCTTGCTCCTGCTCCATGATTCCACCCAGCGCCAGTGCCAGTGATGTGGGCTTGCGGCTGCTCCTCCTCGCCCTGGAAGGTGGGATCGTACCGACGGTAGCACTTGAGGGCGACATGCCCTTGTTTGCCACAGAGCTGACAGGTGGGACGCTGTCCACCCCGTCGCCCGTTGTTGCCTCCGCCGCCATTGTGGCCGCCACCTCCTTGGCCCTGACCACCGCTGCCCCCGCAACGCCAGTTGCCACCGCCGCCATTGCGCCCTCCTTGATGGCCGCCGCCCTGGTAGCCGCCACCTTGTCCGCCACGATTCTGCTGGTTTGACGGACGACCGGACCCAGCAAAGTTGGCAGAGGAGCTGGATCCGATCTGCAGGTCGGAGGAGTACGCCTCCTGGCGGTGCTCGAAGCCAAGCATGTAGGAGTAGATGTCGTCCAGGGTGAGGTCGGCCTTGACGTTGAGTGACGCGACGAGGGACTCGTATTCCGAGCCGAGCCTGGAGAGGATGTAGGCGATGACTTCGTCGGCGTGGAGAGGATGCCCGATGGCCGCAAGAGTGTCGGCCAGGGTTTTCTTCATCTTGAAGTAGCTCGAGCCGGACATGCCGGCCCTCTTGGGCGTCGCGAGCTGCGCCTTGATCTGGTTCAGGCGCGCGCATGAGCGGGAGGCGAAGAGGCGCTCCAGCTGCCCCTAGGCTCCCGCTGCTGATGTGGCAGCCATGACGTGCGGCAGCACATCCTTAGAGACGGTGGCGAGGATGCCACCGAGAATAGCCTGGTCCTTGGTGTACCAGGTGATGTAGGCGGGATTGGAGACCTCCGTGGTGATGCGATCTGCGCCGGTGCCTGAGGAGGTTGAGGTGGTTTTGGCTGGGGCAGGTTCACTGTCGTTGACGACGCCAAGAAGTTGATGGGTGCGAAGGTAGGCTAGGATCTGGGCTTTCCACATGAAGTGGTTTTCCTGGGTGAGCCGTACTGCGACGACAGAGGAGATCGGCGGCATGGTGTTCAGGGGGGGGAGGAAAAGGAAGTAGACATATGTCACGGTAGCTCTGATACCATGTAAAAGCTAATGAAGAAAGGTAGATTGGTTCATGCCGCGATGATCAACTCATCGGGCGCTCGGTATATATATAAAGGCCTCAACGTGAGGCAGGCATAACAGCCCTGATTACATGGGATCGATCTTATCAGATCGTTTACAAACAACTCACGTACAGCTTACAGCTCAAGGACTTATCTACAGCTAACCATATACAGAATCCTACCAAACCTACGTAGCTAATCTCATACGCTAACACTGCCTAGATTCGGACACCATCATCTGCATCCCTCGTCGGCTCCATCTTGGAACAAACCGAGCTCCGCGGCGCCGTAATCGGCGATAGGATCGACCTTGCGACGACAACGATATGGCCCGATTTTGGCTACAGCATCAACCGGCGAGCAAATATGAGTAAGGTACACTACAAGAAAAGTTGTCATCTACTATGACCGGATTTCGTGGTAGAAGGCTGTTTTTCATGGTTTAAGGTTTTCTACCCACAGATGGGCACCGAAGTAAAAGCAGCGTCACAAAAGCTTCTACCAGATGGAACCTATTTACTAGGAAAATTTAGACCGTGATAGATGTGTTTTCTCCGTCCGTTGACTGCTGACGTCATACAAACTGCCATGTAGAAACATCGTTTATGGATAATTGCTGCCATCAACTCTTCACAAATCCGTGGTAGATGCCATGCTTAGTTAAGACCTGCTAAATATTAAGTGGACCGGTCCATCGGAACAAACCTAATAAGAAAATAAATCATTACTGTTTTGGTCTGCAGCCGGTCTGCTCCAGTTCTCGCGAGCCCATCAACTTGCAGCCCAGCGACGGCCTACTAACTTTACGGTCCATTACTGTTTCGTCCTGCGTAAGGCTCTATTATGTCCATCACAGTGCAGCCCATTTATGGCCTTGACAATTCCGGCAGGCCTGCATAAGGCGCGCCACTTTTCATTCGCGCACGTACACTTAATCCATTGACGGCTCCTTAATTAAGGTCTGATACTTTTTATGTTTGCTACCGCCCCATGAGTATTACAAGAATATATTATGTGCGGCCAAGAATGTTTCGTTAATGCTCGGGTCTGGCACATCTTCGGTCTTTTATAATTTTGGCTTATTACTGTTTCGGTATGACTCTTCTGATATGTTTTTGGTCTGCACTGTTATGTTTACAGAGTGTTATTGTAAGGCATGTTAGTGTCTGTTTGTGTTTGACATGTTTGTGTACCTCAACTTATTGTATCGGTCTTCTACTATATAGGCCATTTACTGTTTGGCATGTTCCGCGCATTATTGTTTCGACCTTTTTACGACCCATGTCATGTATGCAACAAATCGAAAGTTACATTTTGACCATTGGGGAACAACTCTTTACTGGTAAATGTGGGATCAACACAGAACATGCCGCTAAATAAGCCCGGTATTGTTCTATTTTTTAATCTGGCAGGCCTAATATTGGTCCCGCCAGGTAGGGACAAGGACGAAAAAATGTGTACATAGCTTATGCAATTTACCTACATAATATTACGTCAGCTATAATTTTTTATAGTGATTACATGTTATCAACAAACTCAAGGGTAAAAAAATCTAGCATTTCAGTTGCGTGTCAAGATTGAGCCCACAGATAGCAGAAGTTTGCATCTGGAGAGTGACAACTACATTGGCAAACGACCTTCTTGCAACCCTCACTTCGGAGACAATACTAATTCTTGTAGTCTAAAACTAAAAAATAACAAGTTACTATAGCAAACAAGACAAACAAAATAGCATGTTCACTGTCAAAGAAATTGAAACTAATAATTTGACTGATAACAGAAGATATCAGCTGGGGTTGAATACATCTTCATGATTCAGTTATTGACCAACACGTAAAACAAGTAAGTATTAAACAAGTGTACCTATAGTAAAATGGGCAATCAAACATTTTGTATCTTATAATTTCAGCAAATATAAACTAGCCAGGTCATTTCAGCAAATATGCAACTAGTTGTATAGACTAGAATGCAAGAAACATGTTGAGAAATTGAGGATTTACCCGGTAGTAGGTAGTTACTGTCGTAGCTAAGAACGTCTCCTGATAGAAATTATAATACCATCATATGTCACCTTGAAGAGGAGGAAAAAAGCAAGTCACGGATGAACTGCACGGTAGAAGATAGTTACGTGGTAGCTTAGGAGGAAAACGGAATTTTCAGTTGCATCTCTCATGAACGTGTAGAATATAGACCGTGCAAACCAACATGTTGACCGTTCCATGCTTGAGCCCTCATGCAAAGACAGAGAAAATAACCAGTGTTACAGGTTTTGTCGTATTTTTATCTAAATTTTGGTAGGGCCATCGTCGAAGAAGTGTGCCTGAGGTGGGTTTCTATGCTTAGAAGATCAAACCCTATCATCAAAGGTTTTAGGTAGGGTCATGAACTTCTCACACCGGCAAATTTGCAGTAAAACAGAGGTAAGAGGACCAGTCTGATGTGGCTTGGTGGCTAGAGCTTGCCGTGGTGAGCTGAGCTCTCGTCGAGTCCACCCAGATTCCAATCGAAGGTGAAAACGTTTGGACTAAACAGGGGTGCTCTCCGACTATAGTGAGTCGTACGATCCTTCCGGTTGGTCAATCATCAACGTTTAATTTTCGTTGGCACACGCTCCATGCATGAATTAATCTCGCAAAACCACCGCAGAAAAAGCAAAGTTCGAAATTTTTCTACGGAACAAGCCATGCTCGAAAAGTGGACATCAAAGGTACAAATACGAAGCCCCACGCGAATAAGACCCAATACTACGACAAGAAAATGGCAGAAGAACATTCAAAAAAAGGACGCGGCATATATATATATATATATATATATATATATATATATATATATATATATATATATTTGAAAACGGTTCGCGCACACCGCGGGCTGGCGCGCAAAGAAAGCTAGAAAAGGCGCCGGTACCAGCCGGGCGGATCCCATGTTTTTCGTCCGATCCGGGGGAGGGGCCGGAATGGCCCGCTAAAGGCCGATGAAGAATGTTCCCCTCTGCTGGCTCTGGCTCTGGTCCGATGGCGCGGCAAGGAGACAAGCGAATGCATCCATCCATGGCCAGATGTCCGTCCGGGCACGCTTACGTACGGGAGAAAAGGCGACGGCGGCCGGCCGGCGACCGACGACCCGTCGGCATCAGGCGATGTGGTGCGCGCGTGGGGGCGTAGCAGGTACAGCCACTACTCCCATGATCATCATCCCATCATCCACGCAATATTCGTACGGCTCAAGAGTCATACGATCCTATAAGCTAGTAGTTGCCGGATTAGTTAGAGAACCAGGTAGAGACTAGAGAGCGACGGCGGCGTCGACGTCGACTCCGGTCAAACCGTCTCGCTGCTGCCTGGTCCTTGCCTTGGTTCTGGTCGTCGGCGCGCGTCCGTTGGGGTCATGCTCATGCCACGGGCGCGCGCGGCCACTTTTGAACCACCATTTTGTCACGTTGTAACCATGTTTCTTAGCAGCCGCGGTACTTTGTTTAATAATTCAGCACTTGATGATCGCCATGATAGGAGAGAGAGCCCCATCCTTCTGTGCTGGAATGCACCGGGCTACTACATGCATGCAGTGAAACGAACCTGAAACATCCGAATAAACTTCAGCTGAATTTCGTGAAATTCCATGGCGATCCACAAATAAAGGCTGGTCAAAATGTTCCGTCTAAGTTTGAAAAACCAAGAAACAAACAGCCACGGAACTAAACCATAGAGGGGAACAACTCTCTATATAGCTCCTTAATGACGGAGACGACCGTTACGTGTCACCCTGCTCTGTTTCCACCCGATGAAAGAACATACCGATGTCTTCCACCCCAAACAAGGTGACGACGACAATGCTCGTCCATCGTGTCCATCCTTTTTCTCTAGGATACACCCTCGGAGGCGTACCGATCATATAGAAGAAAGGCCTAGACGGCCAAAACAACGCCAAGAATAGCTACAACTCGACGCCGCACGATACACGGCTTACAACGCCAACCCAAGATACACGACAACCGCCTTGCACCGTCACCTAGCTACCAAGAAGGCTAGGGGCGGAGCATAGAGACCCCAAACCGCGTCACGTACGAAGATGGAGACCTCGGAAGATCGAGCCCCGGGACAGCTAGCCGGATCAACGTACTGCACACTCATATCGCCTAGAGGAGTCAGCGAGCGGACGGCAGGAACCGGCCAGACCAGAACAGTTCATCGACAAGAAGCACCAAGCAAGGAGTACATTGCGCTCTGGAGGCTCGCACTCTGAGCAGCCGCCACAGTTGACACCATCCTCCGTTTTAGGGACTCCTCAAGCAACCAAGGCGGCGCCTTCAAGAAGGAAGAAACACAGTAGTGCCACCTTCGCCCGATCTGACTGCCGGATCAAGGGTTTCCCCCGTTGCTTGGGATGTGAAAGAACACTCAAAGGCCATGACGGCGCCTCCAAGGAGGGAGCCCGCCATAAAAAAGAGAGAGTATGTGCTATCAAAGGGGGCCTTGACCGAAGCAAGAAAAACACACCAGACGACATATATAGAGGTCGAACTTCTTCCATTCCCCACATTGATCAACGTGGAGAGACTAAACTCCGCTCCTTCCGCATAACCATTATGTTATATGTGTGACAGTGTTCACCTTGTTGTTATAGCTAGAATACTTGGAAGAAACTTCCTTTAGCGGACGAGAATTTTGACTGTAGTGGGCGATAAAACTAAATTCCAGTCTAAATGTTCATCTAAGTTTGAAAACCCTAGCACAAACAGCATGAACCAGGAAAGAACATATAAAAACTACCCTCCATGCGACAATTCCATTCCAACGGGGATGGTGTTATGTGTAGTCGAAGTCAGGCTCCATCCGACGAAGGATACATGAATCATGAATCGATGTCTCCCAACCTAAAGGGCAAATATCGTCGCTCAGGGACAATGACTACAAAAAGAGGTGCCCTCGTGCATTATCATTGCCTAAAACCTGCAGCCACGAACATGTCTGGGTTGCCATGCCATTACAACATTGATTTTCTTGGAGTGACGGAGCTTCAACAATACTACGGAGGGGGCTAAACGAGCCCCTTTTAACATAATTGAGGGGATAATGAAGGGTATTATGTCAAATTTGGTCCAAATGGTGCTAAATATTAGGTTTTAATCTTAAGACTTACTTTTGGATGGGGATGCCATAGCTCTGGATTGCCTTAACTATGGTAGGCCACTAGTCGCTTGTCATGACAAGTACAAACAAGATATTACAATGGAGGCCCATGCTATAAAAAGAGGGTCTCTACCGAACCAAGAAAAAACATGCCACATATAGAGGTTGAACTCCCTTATGCTCCCTGCATTGGTTGATCATACTACCAAATTTAATACTCTCTCCAATCCAAATTTATTGCCTTGAGTTTATCTAGATTTAAATGTATCTAGTACTAGAACATGTCTAGATATATCCGAATTTAGACAAATTCAAATCAATTAATTTGGATCGGAGGAAGTAAAAGGTTGAGCTTTGAACGACAGCTGGAGTAACATTGATGAAGTAGTGCAACTGTCGATCAAGCATGGTGCATGCATAAAGAACCCCTCACGGTCGTCTTTTGCATAGGACACGATACGTACACAAAGTCTTGCAAACGGAAACATGAGCCAAATTAACAGCTCATAAATATTAAAAATACCAAAGTAAATCAGTAACCACCATGCATAGGTCACAGGTGAGCCACTTCGTAATCTCCAAGCTGACCATTCCCTCCATGCTAAGGTTTACAACTGTGGTAAAGGACAAATTTTTAACCTCACCAAACTTCCCAAATTCTTTTGAAATTCAACTTTTCAAGATTCACTTAAATTTAATAAATTTGACATGATCTATTTTTTATGTTGATCAAATTTGTGCACATGTATTTTGTGGATCCAAATAATTCCCTACCCACCAAAATTGCCAAAACTAGAGAAATTGAGTTAAAATTTGGACCCATCACACACACACACACACACACACACACACACACACACACACAGTATATGTTTGACCGGAGTCGTTAAGTTTCAAGATTGAGGATGTCACCGCAGGTGTCCACGTCGGATTGTAGTTGTAGAGTATCAAGATTGGTGAAGTCTCCCGCTTAGCCCTAAACCCTAATCTAAAGCCTAGGAACTCTACGGACTACTACGGTGGAACCTTCAAAAATGAAATTCCGAACTAGGAGGAGCATAAGTTAGAAGCTGAAGCTACAACTTAAAATTGTAGAGTATCAAGATTGATGAAGTCTCCCATTGAAGCCTAAACCCTAATCTAAAGCCTAGGAATTCTATAGATGGAACCTTTAAATTTATAAATGAAATTCCAGGCTAGAATTGGCATAAGTTCGAAGCTGAAGCTACTGCTAAAAGATGAAACAGAATCACGCCATATATAGCTATTTTAAAACAAGAAGCCCAGCTTCCTTTAGTTTAGTTTATAGGTAGGCAGAAAAGATTCCGCGCTGTTTCAGACAAAACCGTTGCTTGTTTCCTGCAGCTTGATGGCAGGGGATGTCCCGAAAAGAAACGCCATAACTAATCCATGTCATCCCTCCAGAACGTGCTGGAGCAGATGCTCCCGCCATTACCAGAAGCGACTGAGCAGTGAGCTGACTAGGAGCTTAACTAACTTGGATCTGGAGTAGCCAGGCAGAGTGGACATATGAAAGGGGGAAGCACTGGAAAGTGAGCAGCATGCGAAAGATGAACGAGCACTAGCAAAGAAAGAAAGGGCTCCCTTTTCTCCTTTTGACCATATCAAAAATCTTTCAAATATGTACTCAATTGTATCACATTATCTTTGCATCGTGTGCCGACACTGTACATGGTTACATATCGTTTTGGCACGATTGAATCACCGGATTTCTCGCAAATTTGAAGTTATTTTGTTCCTCTGAAATTCCTGTTTTCGGACAGGGACCAATAGAAAGAACCATGGTGAAATGGGAAAAGAAATTGTCACCCTTTGTAAATTTTCTGGTATAATCTATACACAATTACACATCAATAAAGAATCTCTATGCCCAAAGAAACCACCAAGGAGTAAGAACAAATGCAGCACGCACGCCGTAAGGAAAAAAAGGAAGAAAAGAAAAGAAAAAAGTAGGAAGAAAGAATAGAAATGTTCTTTTTTTTTCCATCGTGCCGTGTCTTTTCATCTCAATTCCATCTGCATGATGGCCGGAACCGGTGGAACGTCGCTGTGGGGGTTGTTATCGAGTGGTCGCTGCTTCCTGATTTGACCATGATCGAGAAGATCAAGAATCCCCGTGCCTCCGGTTTCTTCCCCGCCTTTCTGATCCCCGTCATCGATCCGTCCGCAGGGCCCCATCGGCACGATGTCTTGCTTGTGTGTCCCTGGCTCCAATGGCGACCTGATCGCGTGGATTCTTGGACTCGAGCCGAGTGGCCGCTGACGCAATGCGGATCGAGACATTGCATCAGCAGCATCGGGTTCGGTCAGTGCCGCCGCTAGTCGGTGTCAGTGAGGTCAAACTGGTCCGTGCCGGAGCGGGACAGCACGCGGCGGGCGGTCGCGGAGCGGGAGACGGGCGCCGTGGAGGTGGCCGCCAGCGCGCGCTCGAGCGCGTCGACGACCTCCGTCATGGACGGCCTGTCGCAGCCGACGGGGCCGACGCAGTCGGCGGCGAGGTAGCCGACGTAGGCGAGCGCCTCCGCCTCGTTCGGCGTCGGCGCCGGCAGGCGCGGGTCGAGCACGCGCGTCACGTCGTCGGCGAGGATGTGCGGCACCGTGAACTCGACCACGTTCTTGGGCGTCACGCTCTCGGCGTACCGCTGCACGACGCGGCACCCCGACATGAGCTCCAGGAGCACCACCCCGAAGCTGTACACGTCGCTCTTGTCCGTCAGGTGCTGCAGCCGGTAGTACTCCGGGTCCATGTACCCCACCGTGCCGCCCGTGTAGATCGTCTGCTGCTGCTGCTGCTGCGGCGGGTTGTCCTCACAGTCGCCGGCGGGCTCCAGCACGGAGGACAGCCCGAAGTCGGCGATCTTGGCGGTCCACGAGTCGTCCAGGAGGATGTTGGCGGACTTGACGTCGCGGTGGATGATGGGCGGCACGGCGTAGACGTGCATGTACTCGATGCCGCGGGCGGCGCCCAGCGCGATGGTGAGGCGGCCGCGCCACGACAGCACGGGCGCCGCCATGGGGCTCCGGTCGTGGAGCTGGTCGTGGAGGGTGCCGTTGATCATGAACTCGTACACCAGCACCCGCTCGCCGGACTGCGCGCAGCAGCCCAGCAGGCACACGATGTTCTTGTGGTTGGCCCGCGCCAGCGCGATCAACTCCGAGTTAAACGCCGTCTCGCGGTCGCGGCGCCGCGCGGGCCGCGCCGTGGAGCTCGACGACTTGGTGGCGTGGTCCTCCGCCCGCTTGATCGCCACCTCGCGCCCGTCGGGGAGCGTGCCGCGGTACACCGACCCGAAGCTCCCGGACCCGATCCGGCGCTCGTCGTCGAACCCCTCCGTGGCCGCGCGCAGGGTGTCCAGCGTGAAATGCTCCACCACGCTACCGGGCCCTTTGCTCCTGCTGGACCCAAGCCGCGGCGGCATCAGCGACTGCAGCGCGCCCAGCTCGTCCGGCTCGTCCTTGCCGCTGCGGCGCCGGCGGCGACACCACAGGAACAGCGCCAGCTGGAATGCCACCGCCAGCAGAAGGAACGCAGCCGCCGCGACGGCGACCCAAATAATGGCCTTCCTCCTGGCACTGTCCTTTCCGGATGGCAGCGCCGCGGCCTTGGGAACCGCGACGTTGAGCTCGAAAGCGCAGTCGACGCAGATGCACCGTTCGCCGGTGCAGAGGTTGGCGGAGCCCGGCAAGACGCCGCATTGGCAGGACGACATGAGGACGCAGGGGCCCGGCAGGACGCGGTCGAAGACGAGGCGGTTGGTATCGTTGAACTCGTGTCCTCCCCAGCACACCAGCGAGTAGTTCGCCATGAGGACGCCGCAGAACGCGTCGTCCTGCGCCTGGACGTCGATGTACTGGAAGCCGGCGAGGTCGTCGGGCGGCTTGGCGACGCCGTCCCCGAAGCAGCGGATGGTGCCGTTGGTGCGCAGCCCGCAGACGCCGCTCTCCCCCAGCGCGAGCGCGGCGTACCCGGCGGTGGCGTTCTCGCCGTCCAGCCTCGGCGCGCCGCTGCCCCAGCACGAGATAACCCCGCCCGTGGAGAGCGCGCACGCGCGCTGCCCGGTGGCCGCGACCACGTCGTAGCTCCCTCCTCTGGGCGCGGCGCGGACCGCCTCCAACTTCTCCGTGTCGTTCCCGAAGCACCTGATCGGGGTCGCGGGCGGGCCAGCGACGATGCCGCACACGAACCCTTTCCCCACGGCGACGGCGACGAAGCGGAGGTCCGCGGGGATGGCAACCCCGCGCCAGCGCCAGCAATGGAGCTCCCCGCTGGCGAGCACCCCGCAGACGCGGTAGCCGCTGGAGTCGAGCGCCCGGAGCGGCGGGCCGAGGTAGACCCGCTTGGGTTTCCCGGGGTTCTTGGAGAGGTCCCACCAGCGCATGTCGACGGCGTCCTTGCGCGCGGAGGAGGGGCCGACGGCGCAGAGGAAGTCCTCCCCGCCTGCGAGCGCGGAGAAGGGGTGCGTGGACGGGTACGTCTCCTGGCGCTCGTGGTCCCCGCCCGCCGCCGTGCAGTTGAGGTCAACCAGCTCCTGCGAGGACGCGGAGGGAAGCAGGCCGCACACTATGGTGGTCTCGTCGGCCTTGGCCATGGCGAACGTGGCGAGCGCGGAGGCCGCGCCGGGCCGCGGCAGCGTCGTAAGCAGCAGCAGGAGGAGGAGGAAGACGGCTGAGAGGAGGAGAGGGGTCTGAGGCGGCGGCCGCATCGGAGCGGAGCGCGCGTGCGGAGCGGGAGGCGAGGCAGGGTAGGAGGCGGGCGGACATGGACATGGTAGTTGCTCCCTGTCCTGGCGGCCTGGCTTAACCACACCTTCTACTAGCTTAGCCGCCTACTGACAACTAGTGTGCAGCAGCTCCTCGTCATCGCATTTCACCGCAGAAATCCGCCTGCTGATCCAGGGATGGATGGATGGTCAGGTGTGAAACGAAGCGGGAGATGCTTAGCTTTCTCAAACACTCAGTCACCCATGATGCTGCCGAGATAAGATTACGCCGAGCGGAGAGCACTGGCTCATCATGTGGGGGGTTATAGGGTAGTAGTAAGTAGGTTGCTTGCTCCCTTGTCCGCTTCCTGTAGGAGGAGTCATGGTCGGAAAACTACCTACCACCATCTGGTGAACAGCAGATTGGCAGTACCGATGTGTGTTGTTCCACTTCCACCGGGGAGAATAGGGCAGGTGGCCTTTTCGTCTCCGGGCGCGGAGATGGCTACAACTACAATTCGGGACAGTTGAAAATGCCTTCTCACTCGCCATCGCCACCGGATCTTTTCTTCCTTCCTTCCTTGAGGGCGAGGGACGAGCGGCCGATCGATAGACAGACCGTGCGGTGCGGTGCCCACTAGGACAGGATGGGCATTTGCTAACGAATCCGTCCTCGTTTCCCTTTCTTTTAACCTCTCGTATTTATATATCGTGGACGGTCGTAGATAACAATTGATTTGATCTGGGAACGGATCGGGAGCGTATGGCTCTCGCACTCTCGCCTCGTTCAGTTCTGGTGGAGGGTCGATCGGAAGCCAGCATGGCAGTTCGTGGATGGAACCAAGTAGTAACCCGGTTTTGTTTGGTCTCCATCGATCACCTTTTTTTCCTACTACTATGAAAATGTGTGCCATGTTCTTCCATGTACACAAAGAAAACCTTGTTCTAGTACTAACTTCGCTTTTAAAATAAGATGAAGTCTCTAAGCTAAGCATTTATTCAAACTTCTCTAAATTTGATTGTGATGTGAACAAGACTATTGACTTCGACAACTCGTTTACCGCTAGCCGAAATCCCGCGGAAGGAGATCGTTATACGAATGGGGAAAGGTACATGGTCAAAGGAATAAACAACACACATGCCGCCAAGTTTAATCAATCACTGGAGCTGCTCGATGCGGCGGTTGGCGTGGGAGCGGGATGAGGCGGCAGCCACGAACAGAGGGGGTGGCGATAGGCGAGAGGAGAGAGGTCGGCTCCTTCCGATAGCGGATTCCTATTTGCATATCCCCATGAGAGTGCCTCCACGGTTTCGTCAGCTCGGATGACTCCACTCTCCAACTCAAGCCATGCCACTGTTCCGG
This sequence comes from Avena insularis, assembly GCA_023614405.1. Taxonomy (NCBI): domain Eukaryota; kingdom Viridiplantae; phylum Streptophyta; class Magnoliopsida; order Poales; family Poaceae; genus Avena; species Avena insularis. The sequence goes on from CM042691.1 coordinate 258,590,898, forward strand.
CTCGGGTGTGTTTCGACATGCGTGGTGACTCGATCTTCTCGGGAAACGCCATTAATGGTGACTCTACGACACTGAGCACCCCGGCCTCGACGGTTTTAGCAATTTTCACACCCTCACTGACCAAGCGCGCTGCCTAATCTTCTCGATCCACCTCTGAGCTAATCCTTCCACGTCGTTTGGTTGCACGGAGACTGATGTTAGTGTTTTAACTAGGAGCGTCGCGGTCTAAGGCACCTCTCGATTCATTGCTCATAGCTCGCTCCGCCTTAGCCCGGGTGGATAGGCTTTCCATGACAACACCATCAACAACAACAGGGATCTCTTAGTTGACTCTAGAGAGGACAGAGATTCCGACGTCGAGCTATCCATTCAAAGCGAGGAAGCGAACCCGCCGCCGATTGATCCACGATTTCTATGACTCAACCGCGCAACAAGCAAGCAAAGGAGTTCAGCCAGAGAAGAAGCTCCTAGTGTACACCCGTTGCTAACGTGGTCCGTTCGTATTACCAACATTTTCATCAACCAAGCTTGCTTGGGCTCCGTTCTTCAAGTTCCTGCCCCAGCTCGAACCGTGGCAGAAAATAGCTATGTTCTCCCTACGGGACTTTTTTGGTGTGGCGACCTTGGTTGATCTAAGCTTCGAGAGCAAAGACATCATGGCAAGCACCCTCGCAACCACTCTAGGCTCGTTGGTGGCGCAAGCGGCATCTCAGGACCAAGCTTGCCTCGCCTGATGGCAGATAGCCCTCCCCTATCTGCCAAGGAGAGGGAAAAAGGTGAAAACTGGATGACCACGTTAATGGAAGACCACAGCAAAATCCATCAGAAATGTGGAAATCTTTTATGGACATGGATGCTAACGAGGCATATGGATTTTTATTTAGACAAATTTGGGAAGACGAATATGCCCTTAGAGCTAGGGTTTCCCTACCCGACCCATATTCCTTATTAGTTTGGGTGAGGAAGGACTTGGTTGCCTCATGCAACTTCATAGTGGCAGATTGTATTCCGATCTCTCTTAGAGACAAACTCCCCACTATGAAATACATTAATTTCAACAAGGGTGATTGGGGATAATATCCAAGACCTACAATTGGGTTGATCATCTTCCACCATGACATGGCGGACGGTGAGAGGGAGAGGCAAGAAAAAAAGGGGAGGGACACGGAGAACACTAGAACCAGCAGCCGCCAACCTGGATTTGGCTTTGGTTTTTAGCAGCAGCAGCCACTGCAGCAACAGATCATGATGTTTCCATCGCAGCAACCTCCCTATGGGTTACCTCCGTATGGTTTCCCTCCCTAGTAGCTAATGGGGCCTTTCGAGAAATCTTATCAAGGTTAGTCCCTATGAAGTGGCAATAGTCACCTCCTGGTGCAAATCAAAATGATTGTCTTCAACAACACATGCCAAGGAACAACAATATTTGTAGCAATCAGTAGAAACAGCAGCAGAAAGGCAAAGAGGACAAAAAATTCTGCTATAGATGCAAAGTCCTAGTAGGGGGGATACCAATTCCTATACTTCTATTGGTTCAGGATCAATTGCCAGTGATAAAGAGGAACACTATCAATACGTGTAAGTCATCTACTACAATTGTGGTGAACCAAGGCACCACAAAGCCACCTGCACACAGTCGAGAATTTGTTCATCTATAGCTCTTTAGAACATGAGGTGGATGTTGTTGGAGATATGCCCTAGAGGCAATAATAAATGTAGTTATTATCATATCTTTGTGTTTATGATAAATGTTTACATTCATGCTATAATAGTATTAACCAGAAACATTAATACTTGTGTGTTAAACTAAATTAGAGTCCCTAGTAAAGCCTCTTTATAATACTAGCTTGTTGGTTAATAGATGATCATGGTTTCTCGATCATGAACATTGAGATGTTGTTAACAACAAGATCATATCATTAGGAGAATGGTATGATGGACATACTCCTATAGATAAGCGTAGCATAAAGATCAAGTCATTTTAATAGTTCAATTGCTATAAGTTTTCTGATACATAGTAACCTAATTCCTTCGACCATGAGATCATGCTAATCACCATCACCGGAAGGATGCTTTTATGACATCAAACACCACACCGTAACTAGGTGGCTATAAAGGTGGCATTGAGTGTTCGGAAAGTATGGCTTGAGGCACATGGATCAAGAGTGGGATTTGTCCATCCATATGACGGATAGATATACTCTGGGCCCTCTTGGTGGAATGTCATCCAATTAGCTTGCAAGCATGTGACTGGATCACAAGGGATCACATACCACGGGAACGAGAAAAGAGTACTTATCAGTAACGAGGTTGAACTAGGTATGCAGAGATACCGACAATCAAAACCTCGGATAAGTAAACTATCGTGAGACAAAGGGAAATTGGTATCGTATGTAAGTGGTTCATTCGATCGCAAAGTAATCGTAGAAATATGTAGGAGCCATATGAATTTCCATATTCCTCTATGGGTTATTGATCGGAGAAGTGTCTCGATCATGTCCGCATAATTCACGAACCACAGGGAAACACACTTAAGGATTCGATGTTGTTGAGTAGTTATGGAATGATGAGTAAGAGACCGAATGTTGTTCGGACTCTCGGATGGGATCCGGGATATCACGAGGAGATCCGGAATGGTCCAAAGGATAAGATTCATATAAGGAACGTCATGTTTCGGAGTTGGGGAATGATTCCGGTGTTTTCACCAGGAATGTTCTAGAAGGGTCCAGAAGGTCTGGCACTCCGGAGGGGAAGGGTACATGAATGTGTCATGACAATATGGAATGGTTGCATCATGTACTAGGTCACTTGTCTGGGCAAAATAAAGGGAGAAATCAAATCCTAGTTTGAAAGTCAAACGCCAATTTGAAAAAGTCAAACGGCAAGTTTGCTTGGTGGAGGGAGAGTAGGAAACCTACTTGGGGAGGAAGTCCTCCTCCCTCCACCCGCCGACCAAGGAGGCCGAGTTGGGGTAGGACTCCCTCCTCCCAACCGGCCACCCTCCACCTATATAAGGAGGGGTAGGGCTCTCCTACCCCTCACACCCAAAACCCTAGCCCTCTCCTCCAAGTCGCCGGCGCCACCACCTCCTTGTGCCGCCGCTGCCTAGGGCACCACCAACTCGGCGAGTTGGGGTGTTTCCCAAACCCTAGCCGCTAGCTACACTCTCCCCTTGGTGCCCTCTAAACCCTAGATCACCAAGTCCTCTCTCATAGTCCACCATACTCGCTCCGGCTTAAGGCGAAGCCCTGCGAGATCTCCCCTCTACTTCCGGTACCACGTCGTCGTGCTGCCGGAATCGCGAGGAGAATGCTACAACCTCCGTTGCCTGCTGGAACAAGGGAGAGGAAGGTCTTCATCGAGTACCGAACGTGTGACCGACTACGGAAGCGCTGCCGGAACGCAGCACCGGAAGGATCATCTACGCGATCTTGAGATCGGCAAGAGTACGACTACATCACCCACGAGAATCTGCTCTCGTTAATCGCTTTGGAATCTTCGAGGGTGAGTTCCTCTATCGACTCGTTGCTACAATCTAGTAGATAGATCTTGGCTTGTTTGTTTGTATGCGGTAGAATTTTTTTGTTTTCCATGCTACAAACCCCTACAGATGTGTCATGTTAATAGGCATCCTCAACAGCTGGCTAAATTTGTGGGTAGTGGTGCTATAGGTGTGGGGTTTTATCACATTGAGTTCCTATTCAAAACTGGTGATGCTCCGATACCAAAGAATGTGGGTCTAATCTACATTGATAATGGCTCTATGAATAGAGTGGAACTTTATCATAATCTAGCTACAATCTATAAGACAAATCATGGTAGATAAGGCAACTTGATGATTGGACATTCTTGATCAAGTTCCCACCACATCTCAAAGTGCAGGAGATTGCTAGATACCCTACTTTGCACTTCCAAAAGAAGGCGTGTTTGTGAAAGTCCATGCTTGGAATGTAGATTTGTAATACTTCCAGGAGCTATAAGAAATGTGGATATAGATCAAGGGGTTAATCGAACTTGGTGCAAGTGGCCCATAGTGATGTAGTTTGTCACAACATTTGGCATCATGCTGGATGTGGACAGGTATGGTAAGTTTAAGTCTAACTATGAAGTAGTGAGGTCAATATCAAATGTAGAGATCATAGTAAGATACAAATAACTAGGATTTTTCAGATCTAGGGATAGCCATATTAGAATATTTGTTGATGAAGGACCATCTAGTGTGGTCAATGTTGAAAAGGAAGATGGAGATAACCTACACCTCCCTCCCCCAATCCTAATGAGCATAGTTAGGGAGGTGACTCTGAGTAGCATAAGTGTGGGACAATGGATAATGAACCTCCACCAACACTAGACAAGCAACAAAACTCTAAGAAGTATACTCCTGATCCAAAAAGTAACCAACCAAGTGGTTCATCACCTAGGAAGCAGAACATAATGAATGTGGCATCCCACTCTACTACATTTCATGAAGTAGCTTCTACTTAACCGTGAGATCCTTGCACATGGATTAATATGATTGATAAGATATTGAGTACCAACAAGTTGCGACTTCTTTTCTCGAAGCTCGTCTAAAAAGAGCTCTGAGGTTAAGCGTGATTGGCCTGGAGCAATTTAAGGATGGGTGACCAACTGGGAAGTTGTTCTCGGATGCGCATGAGTAAGGACAAAGTATGCAGAAAAGATAAGTGTTTATCTATGGGGCCAGTTTATCTATACTAGTAAGCTGCCAAGAGTGACAACCCTAGGGCCTGGTGACGGTGTGTTACATTACGTGGCAAGAAGAGATTCAGCTTCTCTAGGCCTAGCAAACTCAATCCCCTAGAAGATTCTATCTTTGTGGAGGAGAGAGTCATGGATTGGGTACACATCACCATCACAAATGGGACTTGTATTAACCACTTCCAAGAAATGGAACTGGTTCATGAGAAAGAGATCCATATTGAAGACACTTTCAATGACATGGAACATGTGAGTATGATGACAATGACCATCAACACAAAGACACAACATGCATATAGTCAGACCAAGTGGGACCCTGTTTCTGAAATAAAACAAAGCTCCGGATTCAACAATCCTGGAGGTATCACAGTCATACATATGACTCAAGAAATTTCTAGAAAAAATGGAGAAAATTACAACAGTTGCTTCCAAGCTCAAAGGTATTGTCAATTCAAACCTTTTTCCTAGTCTCCAGTAAGCTTCAGGATATGGAAAACACTGTTGGTTTGTCCATTCCTCCCCTAGATGATTATAATTCTATTAATTCTTATTCTAGTGTTGATATGGAAATACAACACAGTATCAATTTTTCTCAAAGCAATGACCTGATGGGTGCCTAAGATGAGGATGATTTTACTAAGCTAGTAGGTTGGTCACTAGTGACTAAAAATAGGCAGGGCAAACACCCCATGAACAAGAATGTTAAATGAATTTTTGTTTTTTGAACCCAGGGCGAATTCAATACCTAGGTAGAAAAACAGTTATCATAGATACTTTTTGAAAAAAAAAACTCATGCAAATTTATTTGGTTTTCAACAGACCAAGAAAAAAATGTTTTCTCATAGTTATCTTAAATCTTTAGTTGATAATAGAATTCGCTAATATGCCCTTGCCACCGGGTGGTTTTACCTCCTCCGTCCTTTAAGAGCTGCATGGTCCATATGAAAGATTTGGTCAAACATTATAATAATGTTAGACAAAAAGATAATACAACTGTGTTAGCCTCAGCAAATACGCTGCCTAGTTGAACGGGTGGTCAGGCAGTCCTGACGTAAGTCAGACTGCACATGGCAGGACCACCCAGTGTAATGGGAGAAGAGGTTAGATACGTGGAAGCTATTGTGTTGAGGCCTTATCTACACGACCTCATCTTTTTTGGGGAAATTTAAGAACAAGTTGAATAGGATATTTACCACCCAACCTAAACCGATGGAGAACCAGACATCCATGCTAGTATATGTATGCTATTTAAATCATGTCCTCTCCAATTATCAGTAGCTTTATATTCATGCAATGATGTGTAATAAATTTTCTACGCATGCGGCTAAACTTAGTAGCAGCACGAGCAGCTGAGGGTATCATGCTTATGATACAATCACTCCTACCAAGATGCAGTGTAGCAGAGAAACGCTACTATGCAACGCAGCGATTGCTGTATGCGGGATATTGGGAGACGAGAGTAAAATGACGAAGTTTGGCAGAAATGCACTACACACAGATTTTCACTAGTCGTCTCAGAGCTCATGTACACCCTTAAATACTCATGGTGTGTTATTAGGCAATATAATTATACATTTAAACCTAAGAACCACCACGTAACACATATACCAGATAATAAAAAGGAATAAAAAACGAATAGAAAGAAATCTCTGGCACACGAGAGACCATAGACCCAATAAGTGCTTGTTTGATTCATAGGATAGGAAAAGTATAGAAATAGGAAAAACATAGGATTGAGATGTCATGCCAACTTGAATCCTACGGAAAGAGGAATTCTATTTGATGTAACAAAGGAATTTTTCCATGAGGTCTGATCTAATGTTTCTTTCCTGTAGGAATTGCACTACAAGATTCCTATAGGATTAATTCCTATATATATGATTTGTTCCTATGAATCAAACAATAACATAGGAAAAAAATTCATAGGATTCAAATCCTACACAATTCCTATGCAATTCCTATAAATCAAACAACTTGTTTGATTCATAGGATAGGAAAAGTATAGGAATAGGAAAAACATAGGATTGAGATGTCATGCCAACTTGAATCCTATGGGAAGAGGAATTCTATTTGATGTAGCAAAGGAATTTTTCCATGAGGTCTTATCTAATGTTTCTGTCCTATAGGAACTACATTACAAGATTTCTATAGGATTAATTCCTATAGAATGTGTTCCTATCAATCAAACAATAATATAGGAAAAATTCCCATAGGATTCAAATACTACACAATTCTTATGCAATTCCTATGAATCAAACAAGCCCTAAATGGTGTACATAACTTTTTGTTTGACAAGCTCGTTTGTCTCACTGAAATACGCGCATGCATGACCAGGAGGCAACCCGCCGGTGACATGGGAAAAGCTCGGCTGTCTCACGTGTACGATAGGCAAGTGTTGTTGAAAGAGCATGTGACCCCCCATGTGTGGTTTTGGTAATTAATGATAATCTTTATGGACTAATGTGTGTATTAAGTTGTACTTGTAGGAATTATCCATTAGCATCTCTTGGAGCATGTGTTGGATTCAAGGTAGATGATATGAAGAAGAAGAAGAAGTGTTGTGCAAGCTCAAAATGCACCCTCTAGAAGATATCATGTTTGATGTTTGCCATCCTCGGTGGTCATGGTGCGTGGAAGAGGAATCAAGAAAGGTGTTCCATCTTGTGAAGGACAAGATCATCTACATTGCGCTCAAGTGGAATGCTCAAGGCAAAGGTAATCTTGATAGGTTTTCCCTTTTGCCGGTCTCATGTTGTTAGTTGGGAGACTGGTTTAGGATAGATAGCCGTACTATCAAGAGGGGCTATCGAGTGAGTAACTCAATCATATCATTTAGAGAGAGATCAAACCTTTGCATACTTAGCATCATTGTTCTTGGTTGTCATTTGGATCTTATCCTTGTGAGGCTCTAGAGTTTGTGGTAATATTCATGACAAGCTCTAGTTCATCAAAAATGGATTTCCCTTTTGTATCTTATCGCATTTTTGACCTTGGAGGTTTTCCGATTTCTCACTAAGGGAGGTATCTCACATTATAATATATCAAATATTCTCACTTGGTGGTAACCAAAATTGGTTTCGGGTCAATCAGAGCTTCCTAACTCAAATTATTGCATTTGGAAATCTGCCTTTTTATTTGTTTTAAAAAGAAAAAAATCTATTTTGGGCCGAGCGGTAGTACCGCAATTCGCCATCGCTCTGGCTGCTTCACCTTGCCTCACCCGGTAGGGACTGTCCGTGATGTCGTCCCAGCAGTAGTACCGCCCACTTGACTTCCTCCCGCTTCCTCTTGGGTCGCTGCTCCCGCGGCCTTCCTCTCTCTCTTTGCTGACGCACGTATCCCCCTCATGCGTGCCTTGCCTGCTTCCCTCCGCTCGCTAGCATGCTCGCTTAACTTCAAAACTTTCAGAACATAGAGAGGTGTTTCAGTACCATAAAAAATTCTACAACCATACTTTCCTCTCTCATAATAATTTTCAGTAGCATCATGAATAAACTCAACAATATAGCTATCACATAAAGCATGCTTTTCATGATCTACAAACACATAATTTCTATCAAGCTCAAAAATAGTGGGATTAAAACCTTCACAGGTTTTACCCAAAGTACATATTTCAAAAGGATCCACATGAACATAACATTCATCCTCCTTTGGTAAGCATGGGGGACAATCAAATAATATAAGAGGTAAAGAGTTACTCTTATTATAAGGTAGGCATGGGTAGATCCATTCTTCCTCCTTTTGTTCATCACTCTCCTCCTCTTTTTCATCTAATGAGCTTCTAGTTTCAACAATTTCTTCTTCCATAGGCTCCTGCAAGGCATTAGTCTCTTCCATTTGTGAAAAACACTTATTAAAATATTCAAGAATATAGCCATTGTCTTTCTTGTAATTATCAAAGCAAGATTTAAGTATCTCATAAACCTCACATTCATAAGGTGCATCATCAGTAGTTTCAAGCAAACTAGCAAGTTCAAATGCACCCTTGAAAGCAATAAATTCTTCAATTTGCTCCACATCATAAAAGTCATAATATCCTTTAACATAAGAAGATATGGTAACATTATCATTATACTCACATTGAAAAGGCAGGTGTTTATACCTCCTACATCAACAAGACTTATCAAAGCAATAAGTAACATTATAAGTAGAGCACACGTCTCTAGCAATAGTATTCAACTTATCAATTTGTTCCCATAAGTGTTTCCCTTTTTGTGACAATCAGTGTTCCTTATAATAATACTTTTGTTATTTCGTGAATCCACCTTGCCAATAACAACTAGTTTCAAAGAAACCATCCATTGATAGAAAGCATGACCAAGCAAGGCAACAATAGACCAACAACTAGAGCAGGAACTAATTTTTTGTGTGTTTTTGAATAAAGCAAGCAAACCAAACTAGACTATTTTTTTTTGGATTTTTTGAAAAGGGGCAAAAAAACCAAGCAAACTAAAAACAAAGTAAAGAGAAAGGAAGTGAAGGACTCCCCTAGTGAAGACGTCCATGGCCTCCCCTGCAACGGCGCCAGAAAACTTGTTGATGGTGCTGATTAGCACTTCGTTGGAAACCCCAAGAGCAAGGTGTGAAGAGCAAGCATCAAGTCTTCCCTTAGTAGAGACCAAGGTTATCGAACCAGAAGGAGGAAGGAAACGTCACACAGGTGTTGCTAGCAACCCGGAGATCTACACAACACAAACTCAAGACTTTGCCCCAACGAATCAGTGAGTTTGTCAAGCTCACAGGTTTGCTGTAACAAAGGATTAAACATATGGTGTGGAAGGCAATAGTTTGCAGCAAGTAAACAAGTAATAGTGTAAGATGTATCAATGGTAAAGATTGGACCAGGGTCCATAGTTCACTAGAGGTGCTCTCCTTAGATAGACAACATGGCATGAAGGGTAAACAAATTACAGCAGGGCAATTGACAGGAACTGAGCAAGGCATAACAATGCAATTATTAGTCAAAAAGATCCCATGAGATTCGATTGGGCAATACAACAAGATACATAGACCGCCATCCAACTGCATCTATGAATAGAAGTCCACCTTCAGGTTATCATCCGAACCCCCTCCGGTATTAAGTTGCAAGCAACAGACAACTGATTTAAGCAAAGTGTGTAAGGTAAACAGTCCACATGTTCCATGAACAAGAGACCATTGTTTTCTCCCTAGTGGCAACAACACATCTACAACCGAAGAGATTTCTATCACTTCCCTTGGAAACTAGAGGCATGAACCCACTATCGAGCATAAATACCCCCTCTTGGAGTCACTAGCAACTACTTGGCCAAGATAGCTACTAACAACGGAGAGCATGCAAGATCACAAACAACACAGACATGATAGAATCATAAAGACAAAACCATTAACCAAACCAACATTATAATCTCAATATCCATCGGATCCCCGCAAACACAACATGCATGATTACAAATAGATTAGATCTTGATCATGAACGGAGCTCACAAGATCTATACATGAAATCACAAAGGAGGAGATACAACCATCCAGCTACTACATGGACCCATAGTCCAAGGTGGAACTACTCACGCATCATACCGGAGAGAAGGCCTCCGGGATGATCGCCCCTCTGGCAGGGTGCCGGGAAGAACTTCAGATCCCCCCAATCTAGGGACGATGGTGGCGGCGGCTACAGACGGTTTCGTGGATTTTTGATCGGGTACCCAGTGCTTCTGCATCGGGGGCTTCTTATAGGCGAAGGGGGAGACCGAGGAGGCGGCCAGGGCCACCAAACCCTAGCCAGGCACGAGGCTGGGCCCACCTACGCCTGGGGTGGGTCTGGCCCTCCTGGCTGGCCCCTCTGGCTCCCTTCTGTACTTCTTGTTCCCCACGGAAAGTATTTGACTTTGACATTTGTCTCGTCCAATTCCGAGAATATTTCTTTACTAACTTTTCTGAAACCAAAAACAGCAGAAAACAGGCATTTGGCATTGTTGCAACTTGTTAGTAGGTTAGTACCAGAAAACATGTAAAAAGCACCTCAAAGTGTGGACAAGTAAAGCAAAGTAGATACTAAACAAGCATGGAGCATCAAAAATTATAGATATGTTTCCAACGTATCACCACCCAGGAACAAAGAGATTTGAGATGTCAAGTGTTGAGAAGCTTCTAGTGCAGCCACATGGCAATATGGGCTTTACCTGGATCATATAGGTTGCAATAACTTAGCTAGATGGATAGAAGGTGGTAGGGTGATAGGTTGGAACGCGTCCATTTGGTCTAAGGGAAGGCTTCTGAAAGATCTTGTCTCGATGCATGTCCAGTCTTGTGGGGAAAGTGCACCACCTCTCGAGAGAGTAAAATCTAAGTACTTAGCCGTGTCCCCGGCAATGGACAATTTGAGCATCAAGACATTGTAGGTATCAAGGATCTCCTCATCCCAATTTCTAAGTTAAAAGCTTGTGGTTGAACAAGGGTAACGGTTCACCAATTTCTATTGGTGGTTCCTTGGGTGATTTGACAAACAAAAACTTAGTATTTTCAACTAATAAGGAAAACCTTATTTTGAGCAAAGCAAGCCTCAGCTACACTTAGCCAAATGCATATAGATGTTAGATACCACTATTCTACCAGCGTATCACTTGCCAATACAATTCAAATGTATTGACCCTTGTGGCTGTAACTTATTATGTTGCAGGTTTGTTTGATGTTAGTGAAGTTTGTTGAGTAGGGATTACAAGTCTACAACCAACATGATTGCATGTGGCATATGAAGATGAAGGACTCCATGCTATATAGTTATATCTGCTGCATTGTAATGAGATAGCCAAATGAGCTATGTAAGATGTAATGAATTATTTTATTCCTAGTTATAAGTTGTAATATGACCTTTGTTTCTTGATATTACATCTTAAACTGTGGATGCTAGCTATTGATCCAGGGACTAGCATTGTAAACACAGGGACCTCTACCTTATCCGGTTGGGACCCTCTACAGATGGTATCAGAGCACTGCGTTGCCTGTAGGATTTTAACCCTAGGATTGGACAAAACCCCTTAGAAAAATAGGAGTTGTATTTGTTCAAACTTATTTACAAACAATCTTGTAAAACTCTTTCCTCAACATTTTGGTTTTGATTCTACATCTCCCCTCTTTTCAACTTGATGGAGAAAAACTTCAACATGAGCAAAGACTTCAACATCACCAATGACTTCAACTTCAGTTTCACCAAGGACTTCAACTTGGACATCACTAAGGACTACAAGTGAGACAAGAATATTACTCAAGACTTGGAGATTAAGGAAACACAACTTAGAAGGAACCATCATCACCTTTGAGTTTGTGACCAAGATGCAAGAATTCTTCCAAGGAAACCATGATCTTGTTCATAAATAAACAACTAAGATGGATGGAATGACCCCAAGTGAATCCTATAGTTGGACCACCATACTAGAGTTTAGTTAAATCGAATTATTGATCGCACCAACTTATGTGGTGTACCAAAAATATTGTGTTGCCTAAAAATATGCTTGAATCTTGTTGTTTGAGTGGAATGTTTGATTGTGATTTCTTGCATATTGCTTTGTGTGATTTGTGGTGTGTGAGTAGAAATCTTACTCTAGAAATCTTTGCCTAATCTAATCCCAATCCAACCCAAACAGACGAATTCTCCAAGAGACTCCAACATCAAGGAGGGTAACAACAACAACCAAGAGATGCACATGAGAGAACAGCTGCTAGCAACCCAAGCCCAGTTGAATCGAGTGACAAGCCAGTTTTTAGCCAACAACATTGAGTTAGACCCAGCCATGCAAAAATTCTTGGAAACCCAATCCCACTTGTTGCAAAGGATGACCAGTCAGATGATCAACATGAGAAGCAACCCTTCCCAAAGAGATTTTGACAACAATGTTATCAAGGATGTTATTATAGAAGGAACTCAAGCTTGCAAAATCTATGGAGACATAGGACACACTTATAAAGATCATATGGACCATTGTCCTAACTGTGAAGAGAAACATCCAGCTAAACAATTCCCCACATCTCAAGTTTCTTGTTTCCTATGTGAAGGAAATAATCATGTCCCTATCCAATGCCCCATCTATCCTATAGTTCAACAGATGAAACAAGATGGAATGCATCAAATGTTTGGAAATCTCCATGAAGGAATAGCTTCAACCAAGAATGATGAAGACAAAGTCAAGTCTCAGTATACACCTCCATACATTGTGACTCACCATGGTGGACAAAAGAGGAAACATGGAAGTTATCCTAGGAATCGTTCAAAGAATCGAGGAAGTTTTCCCACATTTGTGGTGAAGTGTGAGGAACATGAACCAAGAGCCCTTTTAGCTTTGGAGAAACCCAAGAACAAGAAGAAATGCCCCAACCCTAGCAAGAAAGACATTAGCCAGGAGCAATGTTACAATTGCAAAGATATGGGACACCATGCCAATGAATGTACAAAAGAGAAGAAGAGCCAAGGAAACAAACAAGAAATAGTGATGCCAAAGATAAAAAGAGACATTAGCCAAGTGATGTGCAAAAAATGCAAAGAGCTAGGCTATTATGCATCACATTGTCCTGAAAAGGAGAAAGTCAAGACAAGCAAACTTATGAGAGACATCAATCTTGTCACATGTTTCAAGTGTGGAAACAAAGGAAACTATGCAAACAACTGTCCAGAAAAGTTACATCAAGATCTCAAGTAATCCAAGATGTAATCTAGTCAAAAATCTTTTAAGGGCGGTAGTACCGTAGTTGTCTTGAAGCCAACTTGTAACCTCTAGCCTTCCCGAATCTCGGGACGAGATTCCTTTTAATGGTGGTAGTCTGTCACATCCCAAAATTTTCCAAATTTTGAAATGTGAAAAATAAATAAACAAAATAAACAATTTTTGAAATTTAGGGTGAAAAGAAACTTTTTGCTTCTAAATAGAAACATCAAACCTTACTTGAAATTTTTTGAATAAGGAAACAACAAACAAATATTTCAAAGATCAAGTGCATTCATGCATGGAAAGAATCTTGAATTTAAACACTTGGGAAAAATAAACCAAAACCCTAAACTCTAATGAAAGAAATCATTTCCAAGATCTCTCTAAGACTATGGATTTGTTCCATATAAAAATTCAGCAACAAACATCTATTAATGATCAAAAATGATAAACAAAAATATTATAAAACCATGGAAATTGGTTTCATTTAATTTGGAACCATGGATAAAAACTTATGAATTTAATAAGATAAAAGGAAATAATTTCCAAAGCTAATAAAGCGCCTAACCAAAATCCATGCCAAATTGTGAGCAAAATAATCTTAAAAGGATTTAAAAGAATAAACAAATATTAAATAAAATTATATAAATTGGAATCACCAATTTTGGATCTATAAATAAAAAGATATGGATTTTATAAGATAAAAAAGAATTAAATAAATAAGAGATATTTAAAAGACAAATTAAATCTTGGCCAAATCCATAAGCAGATGGAATAAAGATAATCCAAATAAAAATAAAGGATTAAAGATTATTTAAATAAAATTATATGGGCTTTAACCATATTCAATTTTATTTGAATAAAGACAAAATTCCTAAAATAAATGATTAATTAAATCATGAGAAAAATAATTGAAATTGCCAAAATTGGATTAAAAGTTATCTAATTAACTTAAAAACAATAAAAGAATTATTAAAATAAAATTTATATGGGTTTAAACTATATTCAAATTTTATTTGAGTAAAGATAAAACGCCTAACATAATTAAATACTAGGACATAAGAGAATTTTTGAAATATTCTAAAATGGAATTTTAAACACCTTAATAAACAATATTATACTACTGAAAAGGTTTGATAAACATTTGAATTCAAGATGTTTAAAACATTTGAATCAAAAGAAAAACAGAATTTGGAAATGGAAAAAGAAAAAGAAAACAGAAGGAAAAAATAGAAAACAACCAGCCTAGCTAACCTACCCCAGCCCTGGCCCATCAGCAGGCCCAGCAGCAAGGCCACCGGGCAGCCCCTCTCTTCCCCGCGAAATTTTTTCTCACCGCGTATCACCCCACCCCTCTCACTGACGCGCTGGACCCACATCGCCACCTCTTCATTGTCTCCACCCCGCAGTGACCACACCCCTTTCCTCGCCGTTACTGGCCGTTGAAAACTCGCTTCAATTCGCGTTATTACCGGCTTAATTCTCGTCCTTGACCATGCATGTTTAAGCGCCTCCCTCTCCACCCCATTTCCCCTCAGACCTTGCTGCCACATTGCCCACAGGCTGCCTCGATTTTACGCTCGAACCACCACTGCTCCGACGAGCTCTAGCTCGAATTCCGGCGAGCTCGGCCCTTCTCCTGCCCCCTTGTGCATGCGAGCTCACTCCCCAGCACCTTGCGCACCTGCCAGCACCCTCAGCTTTCCTGCACGCGCCCCATAGCATCGGCTTCTTCCTAGTCTGAGCGCCGCCGTCGTCTGCATCCACTCCGACGAGTTCCCCCGGTAATCCCTGACCTCCCCTCCCCCTCTGAATGATGATCCTGTACTTGCCAATCTCCTACGCGTCTAACGACACCGTCTGTTTGTCTTAGCGTGCCATGTATCCTCACCTCCATCGACGACCTTGCTTGCCCGACGCTGACAGCGACTCCGGCGAGCAATTGACAGCGACCCCGTGCGCCCCTCGACCAACGGCGACCACCTTGAGCTTCACTGCGACCCTGCGAATCCGGTAAGCCTCTCCCTTCCTCCTCTCGCTTCCTGGAATAGCCATACCACCGTCGACTGAGCGCCACCGCTGCTCACCGTCGCCAAGCGTCGCCCATCTCTGGTCGTTGCACTCTGATCCGTTAGATGTTGACCTGTTGGCTGAGATTAGATCCTAGTCGAAAGGGTATCTGCTGATCTGATTTGTGCAATTCTAATTAGATCAAACGGCTGGTGCTTCTCAATCCACTTGAACCGGTATCGTCTAGTTAGAATTAGCCACGTGTCCTAGTTGTTGATTTAAAAACTGGTTTTGATCTATTAGATGAATGATTTTGTAAAATTTATAACTTTTGTTCTACACGTCCAAAATTTGCAAATTTTATATCAACGGATTCAGAAAAATGTGAACTTTGCAACAGTTCTCTTAGTTAAGTATTTTGCTTCTAGAAAATTAGGTTTTTTTGCAGAAACATTTGTAGGACTATTTTGGATATAAAAATTGTTTTAAAAATGATTTTTGAGTAAATCCTTTTGCAAATAGATTTGTTTTGAACTCTCTGAACCTAAACACTAACATTGGATTTAAAGATAAATTTAACTAACACAATGAATTATTCCTTTGAATAAAATCATTTCTAGTAAAACAAAAATGTTGCTATGATTTAGAAATAATTTTTGAGTGAAACCTTTTGCAAATGGATTAGTTTTAAACATTTGGCCATAAACACTAACATTTGTGTTTAAAAACATATTTGGATAACACTAGAAATTATTCCTTTGGATAGAAACATTTCTAGCAAAAACAAAAATGATTTAAATGGCCTATTTTTCACTAACTTGTTTCAAATGATTATCCCACTTTTATAAATGACCAGTAGGTGTTTTGAAATGTTAGAACCTTATTAGAAAACACTTTTCCAATAAAACAACCTTTTGCATGATTGCATGCATTTCCTTGTTTTATTATTTTATGTGGTGAATTGTTTGAATGCTAGTTTTGAATTTGTGCCTTGCTTGATTGATTTGTAGTGAACCTTGAAGAGTGTGACATTTGCAAGATCAATGAGTGAACTTAGTTTCTCTACTAAAAAGGCAAGTGGTTCTTCATGTATTTGTCCCATTATTTTGACTGTGCATTAGTGACATTTTGAGTAGGACTTGCATCGAATTTTTTTAAGTATAAGCTATGCCTTAGGAAATCCTAGTAGATGTTGTCTTAGTGGAATTTTCCCCGTGTTAAGATTCTTGATACTATTATGCTTAGATTAGATAATAGAATACAAGGGTGGATTATTCATGCTATGAAATTATGCAAAGTCTATGACATGTGTTTTGTTTAATAAAACAACTACGTGAATGAATCACCTGGGTGCAAAATCTATGGCATGTCTATGTGAATTTTCGCTATGTTTGTGTTGAGTGGTTACACAAGGCCCATTTCTATGGTTCACCTTGTATATCACACTTGTGGAAAGCCACCCAGGAACAAAGAGATTTGAGATGTCAAGTGTTGGGAAGCTTCTAGTGCAGCCACATGGCAATATGGGCTCTACCTGGATCATATAGATTGCAATAACTTAGCTAGATGGATAGAAGGTGGTAGGGTGATAGGTTGGAACGCGTCCATTTGGTCTAAGGGAAGGCTTCTGAAAGATCTTGTCTCGATGCATGTCCAGTCTTGTGGGGAAAGTGCACCACCTCTCGAGAGAGTAAAATCTAAGTACTTAGCCGTGTCCCCGGCAATGGACAATTTGAGCATCAAGACATTGTAGGTATCAAGGATCTCCTCATCCCAATTTCTAAGTTAAAAGCTTGTGGTTGAACAAGGGTAACGGTTCACCAATTTCTATTGGTGGTTCCTTGGGTGATTTGACAAACAAAAACTTAGTATTTTCAACTAATAAGGAAAACCTTATTTTGAGAAAAGCAAGCCTCAGCTACACTTAGCCAAATGCATATAGATGTTAGATACCACTATTCTACCAGCGTATCACTTGCCAATACAATTCAAATGTATTGACCCTTGTGGCTGTAACTTATTATATTGCAGGTTTGTTTGATGTTAGTGAAGTTTGTTGAGTAGGGATTACAAGTCTACAACCAACATGATTGTCTGTGGCATATGAAGATGAAGGAATCCATGCTATATAGTTATATCTGCTGCATTGTAATGAGATAGCCAAATGGGCTATGTAAGATGTAATGAATTATTTTATTCCTGGTTATAAGTTGTAATATGACCTTTGTTTCTTGATATTACATCTTAAACTGTGGATGCTAGCTATTGATCCAGGGACTAGCATTGTAAACACAGGGACCTCTACCTTATCAGGTTGGGACCTCTACATATCAATAACACTAAAAGAAAACCCGAGGCGATCGCAGGAAGAAGAAGCTTTAACGACCCACTATACAACGGGAATAATTTTCTGGCTGTATAGTTGCCGCCACCGCAATCAGATCGGGGAGACGACATACAGAAGAACCAGAAAATCGCAGAAACCTCACCTCTGGAAGGGATCTAGAGGGGGAACTCATCCACCGGGGATCCATCTTCACCCTACACGGATCCGGGAGGCTAAGGCATCGATGTTCATCGTCAACCGCTGCGTCATCACCATCTCCATCCATCTCATCTACATATTGTCTAGATCTTGTTGTAATTTCCGTGCTCGTTGTGGATTTATACAAGTACTATTCATCTATGATATATTCCATTGTCTTTGCTATGATGTTAATGGCCTCCATGTATGAGTATATCATTAGTTCTTGGGGAGATGGAGAAACCCTAGCATGAGATTGAAATAAGATAAAATTTATTATGATATTCATCTCTCTGACCATGTGTTAGATTGTCTTCATCTTGATGTTGAGAGAAGTTGACCTCTCAATATTTGCCACTTGTGGGAACTTGATGGAGGGAACTACTGATTGGTACACGGAGGTGTGCTCGCACTTACGGTGACTATAAAGCTGTTAGCACCCCTTACGTATCAATTTGGGAACTGAGGAAACTCATAGAACATTGTCCATGCCATGGGATACATCTTATGGGATAAAATCCCTTAATAGCGCAATAATTCAATTGATGTCGATTACTTGTCTGTTGTGGTTATGAGGATGATGTGAGTAGTGGTTGCTGCCTATTCGTCCAATTACGGAGTTCCTCCCACACATACATAGTTGATAATGTTTATGATAATAATCTTTACCTTAAACCCTTTATAATGCTAGAGGTGTATCCGCTACTCCCTGAGAACACTTTTTCCCATTGCAGTTTCATATATCATTTACATACACGACACTTAATTTATGTATTCAGTTTGTTTTACTTTACTTATTGTTCTCTTATACAAAAACCAAAAAAATACCCTTTTACACAACACATTTTATCTTGTTACTTAGAATGTTATTTAGCATTACTATTTCATTATTTAATTCAAGAGTTATTAGACTTCAGAACTCCAGCTCCATATGGGATCGATATCTTTATTTAGAAACTAAGTACAAACGATCTGTGCAGTTGCAGTCATCAAGCTATTTTCTAGCGCCTTTGCCGGTGAGCTAAGTGTTGTAGGTCTTTTAGTTTTTTCTTATTTATTTTAGTCTTGCTAAGTTTCACATCCCAAAATTTTCCAAATTTTGAAATGTGAAAAATAAATAATTGTTGAAAATTTAGGGTGAAAAGAAACTTTTTATTTCTAAATGGAAACATCAAAACCCTTCCTGAATCAAATTTGAATAAAAAGGAATCCAACAAATTTCAATCAAGTGAAATGCATTCATCAATGAATGCATCTTGAAATTTAAACACATGGAAAAACAAACCAAAACCCTAAAACCCTAATGGAAGAAAATCATCTCCAAGGTATCTCTAAGACTATGGATTTTATCCATATAAAAATTCATCAAAAATCATTTTAAAATGATCAAAATGATAACCAAAAACATTATAAACCCATAGAAATTGGTTTCACTTAATTTGGAGCCATAGATAAAAACTTATGAATTTAATAAGATAAAGAAATTAAATCTCAAAGCTAATAAAGCTCCTATCTAAAATCCATACCAAATTGTGAGCAAATTAATCCTAAAAGGATTTAAAAAGATAAACAAATATTAAATAAAATTCTACAAATTGGAATCACCAATTTTGGATCTATAAATAAAAAGATATGGATTTTATAAGGCAAATGAAGAAAATAAACAAATAAGGAATATTTAAAAGCCAAATTAAATCTTGGCCAAATCCTTAACTAATGAAGGATTATTGAATAATAAAAGGAGTAAAAGATTATTTAAATAAAATCACAAGAATTGAACAATATTCAATTTTATTTAAATAAAGATAAATTGCCTAAATAAAATTATTTATGAGACAATTTAAATCTTGAATCAAACCCATAAGAAAATGGAATCAAAGAATTATTTGAATAAAATTTAAATGGGATTAAAACCATATTTGATTTGAATAAAGACATTTTCCCAATTTTAATGATTAATAAATCATATTAAAATATTTCAAATAATTCAAAGTGAATTATTTAACCCCCTATTGAATAAATAAAACCTACTGAAAAAGGTTTGGTGAAAATTAGAATTTAAATAAGAGTGTGAAAATATAATTAAAATATTATTTGAATAAAGGCAAGTGCCTATCATAAATAAATAATAAACCATGAATGAATAAAAGAATTATTCCAAAAATTGTCTTTAAAATACATGTTTAAACAGAGCAGAAACTTACTGAAAGTTTGGTAAAGATCTAAATTCAAATAGTGTTTGAATTATTTGAACAAAAATCAAAACAGAAAATTAAATGGAAAAAGGAAAAGAAACAGGAAGAAAAAAATAAGAAAACCAGTCCAGCCCAGCAGGCCCAACTAGCCCATCTTCCACTCTCTCCCCGAATCATTTTCTGTCACTTGCGAAATGACCCGCTCAGACGCTGACAACCAGACCCCACTGAACCCCCTCCCCCTCACTCGCTGACCAACCAACCCCACTGCCCCGTCACCGTCTTCCTCACCCCGCGACTCATTCTTCCCCCTCTCTCTCCCGTTTCTGCCGCTGATTTCTCTCTTCAATTCGTCTTAATGCCGTGATTAAAACACCAGCAATCACGCCCTACTTAATCGCCTGTCTCTCCTCTCTCTTTCCCCTCTCACGCCGTGCCTAGTGAGCCACCAGGCTGCGCTAATTTTTGCTCGTGCCACCACTGCCTTCGACGACCTTTCCGGTCGATTCCGGCGAGCACGAACCTCCCCACTGTCCCTGCTTCACACGATCTAGTTCGCCAGCACCAGGCGCACCTGCCAGTGCCTCGCACTCGCCCGCGCGTGCTCCACATCGTCGGCAACAACCTCGACAGAACGCCACCGTGAACTTCTCCAACTCCGGCGACGCCCCTGGTAAAACTCCGACCATCCCTCTTCCTCCCGATGATACACGTGTGACCAGTGTCCTTGTACGCATCTAATGTCGCCGTTTCCGTGTCCTAGCTCGCACCGTAGCGTCGCCTCCATCTTCAACAGAGAGCACCCCTCGCCAGAAGGAACTCCGGCGAGGAATTACCATCGTCCCCGTGCGCCCCTCGAGTAACGGAGACCACCTTGAGCTTCACTACGACCCCGCGAACTCGGTGAGCATTTCCCCTTGCTCTCTCGCTTCCTGTATTGCCGGCACCATCATTGCCCGAGCGCGCCGCTGCCATCTACCATCGCTGCGTCGCCCATCTTTGGCCACTCGAGTTTGAACCGTTGGATCTAGATCTGTTGGCTAGGAATAGACAACTTATCGAACTGTCATAGTTTGATCTGTGCCGCAGGATGCTAGTTAGATCTAACGCTCCACATCACGCGATCCTACCGAACCGGTACCAACGAATCAGATCAAGACCCTTGGCACAGTTTTGTTTTAAATAGATAGAAACATTTCTATTAGATGTTTGGATTTGAAAAGTTCATAACTTTTGATCCACACGTCTAAATTTTGCAAACTTTATATCAATGGAATAAGAAAAAAGAAACCTTTCCAACCATGCCCTTTGTTTAGTGATTTGCTTCTGTAAAATTAGTTGTTTTTGCAGAAACATGTGTAGGCATATTTTGAGTATAAAATTTATTCTAAAAATGTTTTTAGGGTAAAATATTTTGTAAAAGGTTTGTTTTGAACCTACTGACCATAAAAACCAACTTGTTGATTTAAAAGTATATTTTGTGATGCTAAGGAATAAATCTTTAAATAAAAGCATTTCTAGTTAAATAAAAATGTTGTTTATGTTTTAAAAATGCTTTTTGAGTAAAACCTTTGGAAAATGATTTGATTTAAAACTCTCTGACCCTCAACACCAAGTTTTGGAATTTAAAAATATATTTGATTAAACCCTAGAAAATTATTACTTTGTTTAAAGGCATTTCCAACAAAATAATATATTGCTTTGATTTAAAAATGGTTTTTAGGTAAAACCTTTTGCAAATGGTTTAATGTTAAACCCTTGACCTTAAAACACTAACATTTGTGTTTAAAAATATATTTGTCAAACACTAGAAATTATTACTTTGATTTAAATCATTTCTAGCAAAACAAAAATGATTTAAAGTGGCCATTTTCACTAAGTTAATATCAAATGGTTTTGCCACTTTTATAAATGACCAATAGGTGTTTTCAAATGTTTATAGCCAATTAAAACACACCTTTTCAAATAAAACAATCTTTTGCATGCTTGCATGCATTACTTTGTTTTTACTATTTTATGTGGTGAATTGTTTGAATGCTAGTTTGAATATTTGCTTGCTTGATTGAATTGTAGTGAACTTTGAAGAGTGTGACAATTGCAAGATCAAGGAGTGAATCTATATTCTCTACCAAAAAGGCAAGTGGTGCTTCATACTTTTGTCCCATTATTTTCACTATGCATTAGTGATATTTCTAATTAGGGCTTGCATGGAATTTTCTATGTGTTAACTATGCCATGGGAAATCCTAGTAGATGAAACCTTAGTAGAATTTTCAATAGGTTAAGATTCCTACTACTATCATGCTTATCCTAGATAGTAGAAAACAAGGGTGGATTATATTCGTGCTATGAAATATTTCTAAGTCAAGGACTTGTGTTTTGTTTAATAAAACAACTATGTGAATGAATCACCTGGGTGTAATGGAAAGAATGGTTTGTGTTGAGTGGTTACACAGGGCCCATATTTATGGCTTATCCTAGTGTATCTCACTTGTGGAATGCCACCTAGGAACAAAGAGATTTGAGATGTCAAATGTTGAGAAGCTTCAAGTACAACCACATGGCATTATGGGCTCTTTCTGGATCATATAGGTTGCAATAACTTAGCCAGATGGACAGTTGGTGGTAGGGGGTGATTGGTTTGGAGCGCGTCCATTTTGGTCTAAGGGAAGGCTTCTGAAAGATCTTGTCTCGATGCATGTCGAGTCTTGTGGGGAAAGTGCACCACCTCTCGAGAGAGTAAAATGTAAGTACTTAGCCATGTCCCCGGCAATGGACAATTTGAGCATCAAGACATGGAAGCTATCAAGGATCTCCTCATCCCATTTTCTAAGTTAAAATCTTGTGGTTGAACAAGGGTTAAATGATCACCAATTTCTATTGGTAGATGCCTTGGGTGATTTTGGACAAACAAAAACTTAGTATTTTCAAATGATAAGGAAAATATATTTTGAGCAAAGGAAGCCTAAGCTCCTTTTAGCCAAATGCATATAGATGATAGATACCACTACTATACCATAGTATCACTTGCCAATACAATTCAAATGTATTTACCCTTGTGGTTGTAACTTATTATGTTGCAGGTTTGTTTGATGTTAGTGAAGTGTGTTGAATAGGATTACAAGTCTACAACCAACATGATTGCCTGTGGCACTTTGAAGATGAAGGACTCCATACTGTATAGTTATTTCTGCTGCATTGTAATGAGATAGCCAAATGAGCTATGCAAGATGTAATGAATTATTTTACTCCTGGTTATAAAGTTGTAATTTGACCTTTGTTTCTTGATATTACATCTTAACTGTGGATGCTAGCTATTGATCCAGGGACTAGCATTGTAAACACAGGGATCTCTACCTTATTAAAGGTTGGGGCCTCTACACTAAGTTTTGTTTTGAGTTACAGGGTCCCACCAACATGATGGAGTTTGGCCATTTGACTAGTGCTAACCCACTCAGCCACTTTGGGAAGCCCTATGATATTAATAAAAGAGACAACTCCAACAAGAAGATAAGGGGGTTTGGAATAAATCCTCTACTACTTGGCATTTTACACAAGAATCAATTTACTAGAGATGAATAAAATCCTGATCCATATGAGCATATTGCATGCTTTAAGGATATATGTGGCACTTTCCAATTATCGGGGTATACTGCTAATGAGGTAAGGCTAAAAATCTTTAGTCAGACATTGATTAGCACATCTCTCTCATGGTATAGATTTTTACCCCAGGAAGCCACTACTACCTGAGATAATTTGGCTTGTGAGTTTCTATCTAAGTATTATCTTTTATCAAAATCTTTTGGAATCAGGCGTCTTATAATGACTTGGAGGAACCGTCCTAATGAAGGACTAGTAAGAGCTTATATAAGATTTAAAGATTTACTTAATCAATGTCCTCATCATGATTTGCCTGAATGGTATTTATTGCATATCTTTTATGGCGGTCTAATTGAACCTAAATAATTGGAACTAGACTCTTGCGTGAGAGGAGCTTTTATGAATCTTCCCATAAATAAAGCTTGGGGTTTACTTAATTGAATTCGGGATCATAGAGTTTCTTGGAATTTTGGTCTAGGAAGCGAAGGAGGCATATAAATAGATTATGATTGTATTCATGACTATGATAAAAAGGGCAATGTTAATGAATTATATAAAGAACTTTATTTGGATTCAGATCTTGTGTTGCATGTTGTTAAAGCTTTTACATAATATATCAAAGCTCCAAAAGATGGTTGGGTCAAGTATGATCCACCACCCGAACCTGAGAAGAAAAGAGAAGTTAAAGCAACACTGGCCTACTGATGACCCACAAGTATAGGGGATCGCAACAGTCTTCGCGGGTAGTATTACCCAATTTATTGATTCGACACAAGGGGAGACAAAGAATACTTGCAAGCCTTAACAAGTGAGTTGTCAGTTCAGCTGCATCTGGAAATAGTTCTTGCTCACAGAAGTTTATCAGTAGCAACAGTTTGTAGTAGCAACAGTGAAACAATAGCAATAGTAACAGTAACGGTAACAGTAGGATTCGAGTGCGGTAGGCATAGGGATGGATGGACGGGTGTTGCATGGACGAGTCTAAACATGTAACTTCAAAGAACTAGGGCATTGCAGATAAATAATAACAAGCATCCAAGTACTAAACAATCCTAGTCATGTGCTCCAAATATAGTCATACGTGCTCGCAATGAGAACTTGCACAACATCTTCTGTCCAGGCAGTCCGTGGCAGCGGGGCCTCTAGGGAATTACTGGCAATTAAGATGCTCCTTTTAATAGAGCACCGGAGCAAAGCATTCACACCCCGTGAACACATATGATCCTCACACCACAGCCACCCCCTCCTATTGTCCCAATTATTGTCACTTTGGGGCCTTTGGATCCGGACAATGATATGTGTACACAACTTGCAGATAAGATCATAAACAATACTATCATAATGATTCAATAATAAGTTCAGATCTAAGATCATGGCACTCGGGCCCTAGTGACAAGCATTAAGCATAACAAGTTGCAACAAAGTCAAATAGCACTAATAGAGATACTAGGCACTATCCCCCTAACAGATCTTATTCGATTACATGATAGAACTCATCCAATCCCTACCATCCCCAGGCCTACAGCGGGGGATTACTCACTCATGGATGAGGGAAACATCGGTGGTTGATGGAGATGCGTTGGTGATGACGATGGCGATGATCCTCTCCAAATTCCCCGTCCCGGCAGGGTGCCAGAACGGAGTTTCTAGATCCAAATCTTGGTTTTTCGTGGTGGCGGCAGAGTGGAACTCTTTCTGGAAAACTATCGAACCCCCCTTTGTTTTTAGGTCAGAAAACAACTTATAGGCGCATAGGGAGGCCGAGGAGCTGCCTGGGGTGGCCAGACCTCCCCCAGGCGCGGGGTCAGTGAGCCCACGCCTGGGGTGGGTCCCCCTCCCCTCATCTCCTGTAGCTCCGTGGATCCTCTGGTGAAATATAATTTTTGGCATATTTTCTGGGATTTTTCCTAATAGTTCATTTTCTGCACAAAAACAAGACACCAAGGTAATTCTGCTGAAAACAGCATCAATTCGTGTTAGTTGTATCCAAATCACACAAGTTTAGAGAGGAAACAATAGCAAAGTGTTCGAGAAAGTAGATACGTTTTGGACGTATCACCTACCTAGAACCAATGTATGAGATACCTTACCCTAACACTACGCAGAAACATATTTTGGAATATGAGCAGGTTAAAGCAGTACATCAGAAGAAAGAAGAGGAAAGTGTGCCAGAAGTTGAAGAACATATGGATGAAACCAAAGATGAAGAGGTAACCAAGGAAGCAATTATGGCTATGTATGCACATTGCAACATAGTTGAACTTGATAAAGAGACTTCCATACTGGTTGAAGGTAAAATTAAGGTAAAAGATGTGGGTAAGCATATTCTTCCCTGCATATTTAAAGAAACCTCACATTATGGTTTATGTAATCTTGACACTACAGTTAATCTTACATCTTATGATTTTTATTTAGAAATAAAAGAAGAGATAGTACCAGCTACAATAGAGAATACTGATATGACAATCATGTTATCCAATAAATCTCTTAGAGTTCCAATGGTAGAAGTTGAAGATGCAACTGTCACAATTAGCAATGAAAATTTTCCTATCGATTTTGTAGTTTGTTGATATGCCATCTGACACTCTTTACCCAATTATATTTGGAAGAAACTTTTTGAATGATTTAGGTGCCAAAGTTGATTTCGAAAAGGAGACTGTGTCTTGATACGTCCAAAATGTATCTACTTTCTCGAACACTTTTGCTATTGTTTCTCCTCTAAACTTGTGTGATTTGGATACAACTAACACGGACCGACGCTGTTTTTAGCAAAATTACCTTGGTGTCTTGTTTTTATGTAGAAAATCAACTATCAGGAAAAATCCCGGAAAATATGCCAAAAATTATATTTCACCAGAAGACCCACGGAGCTAGAAGACGAGACGGTGATGGGGCCTGGGGGTCCCACACTCGCCAAAGGGCCAACCTCTTAGGAGCACCCTCGGCCTCCCTCTGCGCCTATAAGTTGCCTCTCGACCTAAAAACAGAGGGGGTTCGATAGTTTTCCAGAAAGAGTTCCGCTCCATCGCCGCCACCAGAAACCAAGATTTGGATCCAGAAACTCCGTCCTGGCACCCTGCCGGGACGGGGAATTTGGAGAGGATCATCGCCATCGTCATCACCAACGCCTCTCCATCAACCATCGATGTTTCCCTCATCCATGAGTGAGTAATCCCCCATTGTACGCTTGGGGATGGTAGGGATTGGATGAGTTCTATCATGTAATCGAATAAGATTGTTAGGGCATAGTGCCTAGTATCTCTATTAGTGCTATTTGACTTTGTTGCAACTTGTTGTGCTTAATGCTTGTCACTAGGGCCCGAGTGCCATGATCTCAGATCTGAACTTATTATTGAATCATTATGATAGTATTGTTTGTGATCTTATCTGCAAGTTGTGTACACATATCATTGTCCGTATCCAAAGGCCCTAAAGTGACAATAATTGGGACAACTAGAGGGGGTGGTTGTGGTGTGAGGATCACATGTATTCACAGTGTTAATGCATTTGCTCCGGTGTTCTATTAAAAGGAGCACCTTAATTGCCAGTAGTTCCCTAGAGGCCCCGATGCCACGGGCTGGCTGGACAGAAGATGTTGTGCAAGTTCTCATTGCAAGCACATATGACTATATTTGGAGAACATGCCTAGGATTGTTTATTACTTGGATGCTTGTTATTATTTATGTGCAATGCCCTAGTTCTTTGAAGTTACATGTTTAGACTCGTCCATGCAATGCCCGTCCATCCATCCCTATGCCTACCACACTCGAATCCTACTATTACCGTTACTGTTACTATTGCTCCTGTTTTACTGCTGCTGTTGCTTTGTTGTTGTTACTACAAACTGTTGCTACTGATAAACTTCTGTGAGCAAGAACTATTTCCGAGTGCAACTGAATTGACAACTCAGTTGTTAAAGCTTACAAGTATTCTTTGGCTCCCCTTGTGTCAAATCAATAAATTGGGTAATACTACTCGCGAAGACTGTTGCGATCCCCTACACTTGTAAGTCATCAATACTATTTTCTGGCACCGTTGCCGGGGAGCATAGCTTTATTTGTAAGTTCACTTGGATCTATTATTGTTCACTGCTACTCCGTTCATCATGGGTAAGTCTCGTGATGGAAAGTTCCCTATTTTACCATCCACTATAAGAAGAGGTATAGTCCTAAACACCTCTATTGCTCTTGATTCACCGTTTGTGATAAGTAAGCTTGTTACACCACCACCACATACTCATGCTACACACACTGCTACTACTGTTGAATCTAAAACTGCTTTTGATGCTCATGATGTTACTTCTACTGTGCTTGATGTGAGTGGTTGATTAGGTCCTTTCCTAGATGCTACTATGGCTAGTCTAGGAAATACCGAAACTCCTAGTGAAGACACTGTTACACCTGTTAGCTCACCTGAGTCTAGTGAGAGTTATGATATTAATGATGGTTATATTGAGTTCACTGATGAATTTGTTGAAGAGTGCCAAACACACATGGTACTAGTGCTATTAAGAGTCTCCTTGCTAGACGTACTATTATGCCTAAATTGTCCTCTGATCCTAAGTTTGCCACCTCTCTCATAGATATTAAAGATGAAGATTATGATTTCTCTCTTGATTTGTCCTATTTAGATATTGTTGAGAAAGAACCTTTCTGTGGGACTAAAAATGAGAGTGTTGTGTCTCATATGAATGAGCTTTCTACTATGAGTGCTTTGTTATTTGATGATTTTAAGATGCGTAAGTACTTTGTTACTAAGATCTTCCCTTTTTCACTAAAAGGAGAAGCTAGGGCTTGGTTTAATAGATTACCTCCTGGTTCCATTGATAGCCTGGATTGCTTGATTGCTTCTTTCTTCTAGAAATATTTTCCTCCCAGTGCTAGACATGCTGCTTTGCAGAGAATTTTTGATTTTAAACAGGGAGAAGAAGAGAAATTGCCTGAGTCATGGACAAGGTTCTGTGCCTTGATTCATGCACATCATGGATGTCCATTACCTAAGAATGAGCTTCTTGATATTTATTATAATGGACTAACTGATGATTCTAGGACATACCTAGATAGCTTTGCTGATTATGTTTTCAGGAAAAGAACTCCTACAGATGCTGATGAATTAATGGCTAAGATAAGCAAGAATTATGATGATTGGACTTCAACTGAGCTAAATACACCTGAGCCTATTACTCCTGAACCAATTGTGCATGAACCAGTTCCAACACCAACACCAAAGAAGAGGGGAGTTATTGCATTAAATGATGAAGTGATGAAGGAATCTAAGAAATGTCTAAATGAGAAAGGTATTAGAGCTGAAGATGTGAAGAATCTACCTCCTATAGAAGAACTATGTAAGCCAATTCCCCACTCATCCACTATTGAGGTACACTCTCTCCAACACTTTGATGAAGGTGATATTCCCTATGGTAAGCCTCCTGATAAATGTTTAGAGAAACTTGACATTTTTATTGTTAAACAAGGTAATTTTAATAAACAAGTTCAGAATCATTTATTGGAAAACTCTAGAGCTATCAATGAGTTGAAAGATATTGTGGAAAGAACTTCTAATGATATTAAAATGCTTTGTAAACACTTTCAAATGGTTCAAACCCAACTTGATCAACTTGCTAAGGTACAAAAGGATATGCTAGTTAATGCCTCAGGAAATAAACATGCTTATGGAATTAGAACTAGGAGTGGTATAGCTACTCAAGATCCTTTATATCCTGAAGGACACCCTAAAAGAATTGAGCAGGATTCTCAACAAGGTGAGAATAGTGGTAGTCCTCGTAAGAGAAAGAAAAAGAAACATAAAGTAGTTGAGGAACCACTTGAACGTGTTGTAGATCCTAATAGTATATCTGTCTCTGATGCTGAAACCGAGAGTGGTAGTGATAAAAATGATGCTCCTGATAAGGAGGAAGGTGAGGAAGAACCTGAGAAGCACACTAAGAACACTAGTTACACTAAGGAAGATTTTATTTCTAATAAACATGGTAAAGAGAGAGAACCTTGGGTGAAAAAACCTATGCCTTTTCCAGGTAAGAAACACAAGTCAAAGGAGGAAGAACACTACAACAAGTTTTGTGAATGGATGAAGACTTTATTTTGCAAATTCCTTTGACTGATTCTATTAAATTGCCTCCTTATTCAAAGTATATGAAGGATATTGTCTCTAATAAAAGGAAGATTCTTAATGAGGAGATTTCTACTTTGCTTGCTAATTATTCCTTCAATGGTAAGGTTCCAAAGAAAGTTGGTGATCCAGGTATACCAACTATTCCTTGCTCTATTAAAAATAATTATGTTAGAACTGCTTTATGTGATTTGGGAGCTAGAGTTAGTGTTATGCCTTTTTCTCTCTACAAGAGATTCCTGCTAGAAAAGTTGATACCAACTGATATATCTTTGCAAATGGCTGATAAGTCAACTACTATTCCTATTGGTATATGTGAGGATGTTCCTGTTCAAGTGGCTCATTATTGCTTGGTTTTAACTGATTTTGTTGTGCTTGAAATGCCTGAAGATGATAATATGTCTATTATTCTTGGGAGACCTTTTCTTAATACTGCAGGTGCTGTCATCAATTGCAATCAAGGAAAGGTAACATTCAATATTGATGACAAAGAGCATACTGTTTATTTTCCCAAGAAGGTTGCTAGAAGCTATTGCCTGAATTCCATTGAAAATATTGAGAGCATCAAGGTTGGAGAAATATATTGTCTCATTCCACAAGAAAATTTTGAAACTATTATGATTGGGACCATTGCTATCAAGTATGAGGTAACATAATCACCTTGTGGAATGCAAAGTTTTGTTTCATATAAGATTGTTTTGGTAACAAGACTTGATCAACCTTGTTAACAAAAGGATTTTAATGAACAAAATAATGTTTCCACTATGGTTATACTTGCTTTCTTTTACTTTTCTCCTTCCTAGTATTTGCCTTTCTTTTGATAGCTTTGGTTTTGCTAGTTGTTTGCTTGTTAGAGTGTCTTAGATCTCCCATAGTTTGGCTTTTGGTTTGCTTTTGCTTCTTCTAAAAAAACTCATTC
This sequence comes from Avena insularis, assembly GCA_023614405.1. Lineage (NCBI taxonomy): Eukaryota > Viridiplantae > Streptophyta > Magnoliopsida > Poales > Poaceae > Avena > Avena insularis. Next base: position 258,621,671 of record CM042691.1, read on the forward strand.
TACGAGAAAATCTATTTTCATACCCTAAAAATTGGCCAAAAATAAAGTTTCCCGAAAAATCCCAGAAAATTCAAAATAATTCTTTCCTCGAAAAAAGGGGCAGAGGGACGCCTGAAGTGACCCAGGGGGCCACCCCAGGACACCACACCCATGGTAGGCATGGCCTACCTGTGGGTGGCGCCTAGGGGGGTCTGGCCCACTTGGGCCCCTTCAAGGTGCCCCCTCATAGCCATCATCTTTCTCTGTCCCGAAAAACACCGGAAAACTTGCTCAAGCTCGAGTTATTGCTGTTCTTGCTCATGATTTTTGATCTCCTTGCTCAACCCATCTTTGCTGCTGATTTTTGGAGGGATTGCTCCTTGGTATGTGCCTCCTCCACTTGTCCAATTAGATTTGTGATTGGTAGATTGTATCTTAAGTATTTTGCTTCTATAGGTGACATGTTGTTTGAGCTTGCATGCTTGTTCTATGCTTAGAGATTTCATTTTGATGCGTGTGTATCCCTCTAGCAAGTTCCTATAGTAGTTTCTCATCTTTTATCAACTTGGAAATCACTTGGTTTGATGTTTGTCTAAAAATTTCAGAATAGAGTGGTCATGGACAACCACACATTTGGAGAGATATTTGAGAGTGATGCACCTAGAAGGACAAGGCCTTCAAGATCATCCTCCCGTGCTAGGCCCTCATACAATGAGGATCTCATCACTCCGCGATTCTGCGACGAGGGAGATGAGGGGGATGCGCACCCCTCCGCTTTTCCTTGCCAAACCTTCTTGAGGGCTGCTGGGATTCTTGATGATTTTATGACCTTGGTTTGGAGGGCTGGTCTAACAAGTCTCATGCAGGATGAGAGCGTGCAATATGCTACGCTCATTAAAACATTTGTGGAGAGTTTCTCCTTTACTAATAGCATGTTCAATCCCGATGTTTCTTTCAAATTTTATGGCAGGTCTTACCATATGTCATTAAATAAATTTGTGAAGCTCTAGGACTTGGTACAGCCGGGTCAGCAAATAAGATTTCAGCTCAACCCACTGATTTGTTGGAGCTCTACCCCGGAATAACCAATGATGATAACCGTAGAGCTCAACGGGGAAAGATAAGAAACATTCATCTTCCATCCATCAGGTACTTGACTTACTATCTTGCCACTAGTGTTCTTGGTAGGGAGAACACTAGTAATATTTCTAGCTATCATTTGTCTTTCTTAGCCGCTGCGCTCAACAATGATACCAAGTACAATCTTGGTTCTCTTATTGCTCGTCGTTTAACTTCTAAGGGACCCATTTATGGGGGAATTATTACTATGCGTGTTGCTACTGACTTGGACATTGTTGTCGATCCAAATGATACAATTTTGGCTCCTCAGAGGCTTGATCTTGCTGCCATGAAGGCGCACCACTTTGTCACCACTAGCTCTACCCTTGAGAACTTGTTTTATAGAATGATGTTTATTGACGGGGAAGAGAGAGAGATCCCTCTTCCCAAACCACTTTGTTCAGTATTTCTCAGGGACCTTTGTCACGCTCCAAGGAGGAGATGGATGAGAAGCTGCGCTATCTTAGTTTCCATGGACACTATCAGGAGGAAGCGCCCTCATATGACCCTGGTGTACACTACACGTGGGAGTCCTCGAGCTCTTACCAGGACGAGGGAGCCTCCTCGTCGTACTACGGAGGTGCACCTACTTGGGCACCATGGGATTGAGCCCCACTTAGGCCAAAAGCCTAAGATTGGGGGAAGGTATACCGACAACACACTCATATATATATATATATCATGTTCGGTCGGTTCTATGTATATCCATCGTTTGGCTTTCTTTTTGGTTTTTGTTGTTGCTTTCTTAAAACTCAAAAATACCAAAAATATTTTCGTTGTTTCTCTTTCTTTGTTTCTTTGCTTTGGTTTGCCTTAAAAGAAAAATCCAAAAAGATTTTGCTTTGTTTGGTTTGATTTTTCTTTGTTTGTTTTTGCTTTGTTTGCTTTTTTTAAGAAATCAAAAACACCAAAAATATTTGTTGTTCTTCTTTGGTTTTGTGAGTTCTTTGCAGGGTTCAGCTGTCCTCAGTGGATTTTGGTTTCATGTTATTATTCAAGTCACACAAGTGAAGGGCAATAATGAAGATTAATACAACTTGAGGTGTGGTAAGAGGCTGGTAACAAACTCTATTTGTTTTCATTTTTGTACATATACTCATCATTGTGAGCATGCTTAGTCTGTTCACTGTAAGAAGTGTGTTACTGATGGATGTTTAGTAGTTCTTGCTTGTCTATGATTAGCTCCATCTTGCTAATAGTTTGTAGCATGTCATATGAATGTTTGCTTGCATTGTTTTATTCATATTTTGGTATGATATTGTGGTATCCTCCTCTAACAATTCATGTGAATCGACTTGGCATATGCTCACGCATGCATATGACTAAACAATAGTCAGTAAGCCTCGATGATTTATTTTGCCTCAGAGTTCTTGTATCACTTTCATGCCATAATTAGTCATGTTTTGTTGCAAGCATGATTATGACAATTATTGCTCTCTCGGTTGTCGCTCCCTCTCTATTGCTAGCCTTCACTTGCATTGAGTATGAGCTCTACCTGTGCTTCCAACTCCCCAAAACCAATATTGCCAACTGTGTCCACCATACCTACCTATTAGCATCGTTTTCTATTTCAGTGCATATTCAATATGCCTTGTTTTCTTCCAAATAAAATGTTTGTCTGTTTTGAGAAAGTTAGTTAGTAAAGCTCTCACGAACTTGATGGCACACTTTATTCTTTGCACTTAATAATCCTGAACCAATGTGACATGTCCATGAAAGTTATATGCTTGCAAATTATATGCTGGGAGTCAGCAGAACCGTGCTATCACGGGTAACGCTTTCAACACTTTTTGGATATCTTACCCAGTTGATACCTTGCTCTTTTGTTTGTGGATGTCGACGATGTGAAATAAAAGGGGAGCTTGTGAGTTCATGGAGTCTGTACATTGTGTTAGAGAAACGCATGGGCCGCTAGCTTAAGCCATACCTAATCATGGTGGAAACTTGCAGCATCACCATAGTGAGCATTCTATGAAGCATCCTCAATAAAAAGCTATGCATATAGTAAATAAAAAGATCACTGAGATGCTCATTGTCTGCTTGCCTTGTCATTTTGATCACGGGATAGCTCCTGTATCATGTGCAAGGGATACCCCGTTGGCAGTTCTCTATGATATGCATGTATTTACAATGACAAGAACTTATAGGTAACCAAAGTTGAGTAGCATGCGGAGCGGCCCTCGTACTCAAGGGACTTGGGATTTCTAGTTTATGGTCTGTCAAGCATATAACTCAGATTGGACCTCACTTTCACCTTAACCACATGAAGATGCCTATGATAGGGGCAATGAGAGCTCAAAGCTAATGAGTACCTTCCTTTCAGCATTGGGAAGCCTTTCAAACTTTTCAAAAACCGTTTTCACTCCCTTGTTGAGTCACCACTTATTCTATGAGCACCTTCTTGAGAGAATAGTTGTCATTCTTGTGTTTGTCTCAAAACTTGGTTAATTATGTCATGACTTTGATGCTTGTATCTCTGATATCTTTACTTCTAGTCTTCACTTGAACTTCAGAGGTGCCTTGGCATTTATATTTTGCTCTACAAACAAAGTCAAGTGAGATACCACTCTATCATACCTTACTATGAGCATTGCAATGTTGCTTATGTTTATGTTCCATGCTACTTATTATTATTGAGTTGGTTTATATTCATAGCTTGCAATGACTATTGATTAGACTTAGTTGCATACTTCTTATTATGAATGGTTTAAGTATCTACTCCTGTGCTGAGAATATATACATCATATGAAGCAAATGTGTTCGTGAAAGTTCTTTTATCGCACTCAGTTTTCAACTGAATTGCTTGAGGACAAGCAATAAGCTAAGCTTGGGGGAGTTGATACGTCCAAAACGTATCTACTTTCCCAAACACTTTTGCTATTGTTTCTCCTCTAAACTTGTGTATTTGGATACAACTAACACGGACTGACGCTGTTTTCAGTAGAATTACCTTGGTGTCTTGTTTTTGTGCAGAAAATAAACTATCAGGAAAAATCCCGAAAAATATGCCAAAATTATATTTCACCAGAAGACCCATGGAGCCAGAAGACGAGACGATGAAGGGGCCTGGAGGGCCCACACACCTGGGGGTGCAGCCACCCCAGGCACCCCCTCGGCCTCCCTCTGCGCCTATAAGTTGCCTCTCGTCCAAAAACAGAGGGGGGTTCGATAGTTTTCCAGAAAGAATTCCGGTCCGCCGCCGCCACCAGAAACCAAGATTCGGATCTAGAAACTCCGTTCTGGCACCCTGCAGAGACGAGGAATTTGGAGATGATCGTCGCCATCGTCATCACCAACGCCTCTCCATCAACCATCGATGTTTCCCTCATCCATGAGTGAGTAATCCCCCGCTGTAGGCTTGGGGATGGTAGGAATTGGATGAGTTCTATCATGTAATCGAATAATATTGTTAGGGCATAATGCCTAGTATCTCTATTAGTGCTATTTGACTTTGTTGCAACTTGTTGTGCTTAATGCTTGTCATTAGGGCCCGAGTGCCATGATCTCAGATCTGAACTTATTATTGAATCATTATGATAGTATTGTTTGTGATCTTATCTGCAAGTTGTGTATACATATCATTGTCCGGATCCAAAGGCCCCAAAGTGACAATAATTGGGACAACCGGAGGGGATGGCTATGGTGTGAGGATCACATGTGTTCACGGGGTGTTAATGCTTTTCTCTGATGCTCTATTAAAAGGAGCACCTTAATTGCCAGTAATTCCCTAGAGGCCCCGCTGCCAAGGGCTGGCTGGACAGAAGATGTTGTGCAAGTTCTCATTGCGAGCACGTATGACTATATTTGTAGCACATGCCTAGGATTTTTTTAGTATTTGGATGCTTATTATTTATCTGCAATGCCCTATATCTTGAAGTTACATGTTTAGACTCGTCCATGCAACGCCCGTCCATACATCCCTATGCCTACAGCACTCGAATCCTACAGTTACCATTACTGTTCCTATTGCTCCTGTTTTACTGCTGTTGTTGCTACTAATAAACTTCTGTGAGCAAGAACTATTTCCAGGTGCAGCTGAATTGACAACTCGGTTGTTAAGGCTTGCAAGTATTCTTTGGCTCCCCTTGTGTCGAATCAATAAACTGGGTAATACTACCCGCGAAGACTGTTGCGATCCCATACACTTGTGGGTCATCATGTCTCTTAAGCTTGGGGAAGCGGAAAAAGAATTTCACTTTTCCAAATTTAAAGACAGACCTCTACAAATATAAGAATAAAAAGGAAAAACTATTGAGGAGATGGAAGCTCTCTTCTTTAGTAATCAAGTAGAATAAGCAAATGAAGACTCAAATTATGAAGAAATAATTATAGAGGAAAAGTCCCTAGAAGAATTAGGAAGTGAATTCGATTCGCTTCCCATTTTAGGATCTCCAACTGATGAGGATTTTGAAGAGCCAGAAAAGAGAAGGGACGGGGAATTACCGCCCCTAGAATTGAAGACTTTAAGAGATCATCTTAAATATAGATTTTTGGACAATAAAAATAAATTCCCTGTTACTATTAGTGCTAAACTTTCAGGGGATGAAGAATAATAACTCATGAAAGTACTTAAGGAGCATCGCAAGGCCTTTGGGTACTCAATGGATGATTTGAAATGCATTAGTCCCATGATAACTGTCCATCGAATATTCATGGAGGAAGGTGCTAAATCAGTTGCAGAATTTAATAGACGGCTGAAGCCCGAAATGAAGGAAGTGGTAAGAAAAGAAATAGTACGCCTACTGGATGCAGGTACAATATATCCTGTAAAATAAAGTGAATGGGTAAGTCCTGTTCATTGTGTTCCTAAGAAGGACAATTTTACTGTTGTTCCTAATAAATACAATGAATTGATACCTACTAGAACTATTGTTGGACAGAGCATGTGTATAGATTTCAGGAAATTGAATAAATAAACTAGGAAATATCACTATCCTTTACCGTTCATAGACCAAACTTTAGAGAGATTAGCAAACCACACTCATTTTTGCTACTTGGACGGATACTCTGGTTTTTCCCAAATAGTTGTTCATCCTGATGACCAACTTAAAGTAACTCTCATTAGTCCTTATGGTTTACATGCTTACGGACGCATGCCTTTTGATTTATGTAATGCTCCAACTACTTTTCAAAGATGCATGACTGCTATTTTTGCAGATTTTATAGAATTGATAATGGAAGTATTTATGGATGACTTCTCTGTCTATGGAACTTCATTTACTAGTTGCTTGGATAATCTCAAAAGGGTTTTGCAGCGTTGCGAAGAAACCAATCTTGTTCTAAACTGGCAGAAGTGCCCTTTCAACAATAAGGTATCAGGTAAGGGTATTGAAGTAGACAGAGCTAAGGCCAAAGCAATAGAGAGAATGCCACAACATAGGGATATAAAAGGTATAAGAAGTTTTCTTGGTCATGTGGGTTTTTATAGAAGGTTCATTAGGAATTTCTCTGGAATTTATAAACCTTTAACTAAACTTTTGCAAAAGGGGGTAAGATTTAATTTTGATGATAAATTCCATATTGCTTTTGATAAACTTAAATATACTTTATCCCATGCTCCTATTATTAAACCACCTATATGAGATATGACTTTTGATTTAATATGTGAAGCTAGTGATGATGTTGTAGGAGTAGCTCTGGGACAACATATAGGTTGCAGATTTAATATTATGCATCATGCTAGTAAAACTCTTAATAGTGCTCAAAGGAATTATCCTAAGGAAGAAAGAGAACTTTTTGCTGTATTTTTCTCTTGTGATAAATTTCATTCTTATATAGTGGATGCAAAAGTAAGAGTTCATACGGATCGTGATGGTTTAAAAGAACTCTTTCAGAGGAAAAATCATAAGCTAAGACTAATCTGTTGGATCCTTTTACTTCAAGAATTTGAGTTGCAGATTATGCAGAAACAAGAAATAAAGATATTGGATGTAGTATCCATATTTGCCTAGCAAGGCACCAATCTTATTGAGAGGAACTTTAGTCCTAGTGATTTTCGTTTACAAGAATTATTAGATGAGCTAAGGTCAATTCCTCCAAAAGAGAATACGTCCTTGTTGTTGGAGGAGCTTGTCACCCCGACTAAATAAACGGTAAGTACAAGGTAAGTTTTATTTCTCTAAATACGTGATTTTTCACAATTTATACTCCTGATTTTTTTACCTTTGAATTCCTCATGTTTTTTTGAAGTTTCTGAGGGTTTTTACAAACTATACGACCGCAACTATACGGCTGTCGTGGTGGTGGCACGGCAGATGCCATGGGTAGGCTAAAGAATGGGGCCAATGGATGCTAGAGGGATCTGGGGAGGGAAGATGTAGTTAATTCTACACGCGAATGACTAACATACAGATCTTTATTTCTCCTCTCTTGGGTTACAAGTGCTCCTTGAGCTGTATACAGGAAGAGAAGATGAACTTTTACCAGCCTAACGGTATAGAATGAGCCGATCCCCCTCTCAGGGATCCAAGCATCTCCTTATAAAGGAGTGCCTTGGCTCCTCTAGGGCTGACGTGGCAAGCATATTCGAAGAATATGCTTGTCCTAATATAGTAACTCGGCGACCTCCTTTCCGTGTCCCCCTTCTAATAACGGCAAAGTTCCAGAGAGCCCCACCTGCACGCATCGGGCTCCAGGACGGTCACCTCCGTGACCTCCTTCTGCCCTTCTGCTGCTCTGCGCCTTGTCCTTTGCGCTTGGCTCTGTTCAGATTCTTCCTAGCCCGTGGCTAGGGTTTGACTATAGGCACCTCCTTCTTCTGCAAGCTTCATGTCATTCGGCCCTGCCTCGCTTAACTCGGCTCGGCCTTCATCTGCATTTAGGTTATTCGGACTTACCCGGCCGACTTAACTCGTACGTCGGCCGGGTAATGTACAACTCCTCCTATAAATGTCATGGTCGTGCTTATCTCGGCCGACCTTTACATGATTCGGCCGATATAAACAGTAACTCGGCATAAGACTAGGGAAACTCCTTTTGTCTTCCCCCGTCTTGACCCTATCCGGGGTCACCTCCCCAACAACGGCCGGAGAAAATCCTCCCGCCGTATAGTTCGTCGTTAAGTTATCGATAGTTCCTTCGCGAATTTTTTTAATGTCTGGAAACTATACGACCAAAACTATATGGCCGGAAAATTTGCTCCTGTTGTATAGTTGGTTGTTAAACTTTCTGGCATCTCCGTTCTTTTTCATTTAATTCATAAAAAAAAGTGTCGGTTCCAAGTCAGTAACCTAACTAACCTGGACTCGAGATATTTTAGAAATATCTACCCGGAAACAACTATATGACCAGAACTATACGGGCCACGCCCGCATAGTTGGTCGTTATGTAGTTGGACTTTTCCAAATCCGTGATTTCTTTTCCTGTTTCATTAATATTATTTTTTTGGGCATCACTTTGGTATTTCTTGCAAGTTTTACCGACCTATGACCTCCTTATATACTTTCATTGTGTTTCTCTCTAAATTGTAATCACTGGGAACCAATCTAGCCATGATTTATCCTGTCCCAGACCGTGGAAAACCCATGGGTCTCATTGCTCTTTCCAGGGACCACTCTCACAACCCGTCCATGGAGGACGACAACAAGGAGGTGGAGAGGTTTAGCCCGAGGTACAAGGAGTACGTCGAGCCAAGCTTCTACAACAGCGATCCCGATGAATATTGGAGTGACATCTACATCAGCTGTGATGTCTATGATTCCCCAGAGATCAACTGGGCGGCAATGAAGAGAGCTCAACAAGAGATAGAAGGTCACAAGCCGCATGGAAAAGGGCGTGTGGAGACGGTCAAGTTCATCACCATGGACCCCAGGTCGCTCAAGCGTAAGGAATTACCTAATATTGGTGCGGGTGCTAGCAAGGAAGCGACGGTGCCACTCTCGAAGCCTACCATTGGTGCTCGTATAAGGGTGAAGCCTCAGGAAGAGTGGAGGGATGGTTTCTACTTCCCCGATCCAACAATAAGTGTGAGGAAGAAGTTGTTCCTAGGACCAAAGACCGCGTGCGAGCACTGGAGATATATCAGAAGCAGGAGCTACTCCATCGCGTTGAAGTCTGTCACCGTCTCAAGGAGATAGAGAAAAAGGATGATCTTCTCCAATTGGTGACTAAACTCACAGATAAAATGGACACTTTGCAATCTGATTTGCGCAGGTGCTACAGCCGCATCACTGCCCTGTAGGATACCAACAAGAAGCTGCGCACCGTGGTGTTACATGCCATGGCCCCATAGTGATCTATAATATTCACAGTATCAAATAATCGTGAAGGATTATTTGATCCTGCCTGGCTTGATTCCAAGCTTGGGGAGATCTTTAAGATCTTGTAATCTATCTTATAAGTTTTATATTACTATTTTAGCTTTGCATTAGTTTGAGCTTAGAAATAAAGTTTGCATCATTAGAATTCCCTTCAGGAATAGTCGATCCCTTGTATGAAATTCCGAGTTTATTATCATATATGGAGCATTATTAAGTTTGTGCTTGTCTTATTAGATATATGAATGGCTTGAGTATAATTTTACTTGCACTTGATAATAGCAATAGGAGTCTTCCACACCATTGGTATTAATGGAACATACATAGATAATTTGGTCAATATGTTGTAAGTTCATGGTTTGATTTACAAAGGGAAAAATTATCTAATAAGTTAAGTTGAGAAAGAAACCTTAAACAAAGGAAAATTAAAAGTGCTATGAAATTAGAGTGAGAACAAGACGAGGTAGAGTATTCAAGCTATAAAGATGCTTCATATACAAGTGCAATTTGTTAATTGAGATCGTTAAACTTTGAATTCCTACATGAAGTGGAATTTATGGCTAGCTCCTTTGCACAACACTTAAACAAAAGTGTGAGCATAAAAAAATAAAAGAGAAAAGAAAATGTGCAAAGATCAAATAGGCATACACCACTATCTTGTGGTGAGACAAAGGAACATTTGATATTTTAAATCCCAAGTTAATATGTTAATCCTAAAACGCTTGGGACTACCTCGCTAACTCATTCGGTTGAACTGAAACACTTTTACATCATATTGAGAGTAATCTTTTATGAACTGTTAAATGCTAAGGTGTGGAAGCCTGCTAATATTATTCGGATGGTTCGAACTTATTCCTATGTATCATATATGATAAACACATGTTGCAAGTGCCTCATTTATTTTATCGACTCAGCTTCATCAATATGAGGATCACATCCATTAAGCTAACCTTGCTCGGGACGAGCAAGAGTCTAAGCTTGGGGAAGTTGATGAGTGCATATTTGCATCATGTTTTATATTATTATTTTGCACTGTAGTGGTAGGATATTGGTATTTTAAGGCATTCGTGTGCATATTTTATGTCTATTTTCACCAGGATTGGGACAGATGATGGATATGAGGAGCGAAAAGGAGTCAAAAATAGCGTAAATCACTAATTTGGGAAATTTCAATAACATTAGAAGAAAACCCGAGGCGATCGTAGGAAGAAATAGCTTTAACGACCAACTATACGGCGGGAATATTTTTTCAGCCGTATAGTTCCCGTCGTATAGTTGCCGCCACCACCGCCTCTTCAAATAGTTTCGCCCCGTGTAACCGGATCGAGGAGACGACATACAGAACAACCAGAAAATTGTAGAAACCTCACCTTCGAAAGGGATCTGGAGGGGAAACTCATCCACTGGGGATCCATCTTCACCCTACGTAGATCTGGTAGGCTAAGGCATCAATCTTCATCGTCAACCCCTGCATCACCACCATATCCATCCATCTCATCTACATCTTGTCTAGATCTTGTTGTAATTTCCGTACTCTTTGTGGATTTATACAAGTACTATTCATCTATGGTAGATTTAATTGTCTTTGCTATGATGATGATTGCCTCCATGTCTGAGTAGATCATTAGTTCTTGGGAGATGGAGAAACCCTAGCATGAGATTGAAATAAGATAAAATTTATTATGATATTCATTATTGTGACCATGTGTTAGATTGTCTTCATCTTGATATTGAGAGAAGTCGACATTTCAATATTTGCCTCTTGTGGGAACTTGATGGAGGGAACTACTTGTCGGTAGACAGATATGTGATAGCATTTACGGTGACTATAAAGTTGTTAGCACCCCTTACGTATCAATTTGGGAACCGAGGAAACTCACGGAACATTGTCCATGCCACGGGATACATCCTATGGGATAAAATCCCTTAATAGTGCAGTAATTCAATTGATATCGATTACTTGTCTGCTATGGTTATGAGGATGATGTGAGCAGTGGTTGCTGTCTATTCGTCCAATTACGGAGTTTCTCCCACACATATATAGTTGATAATGTTCATGATAATAATCTTTACTTTAAACCCTTTATAATGCTAGAGGTATATCCGCTACTCCCTGAGAACACTTTTTTCCATTGCAGTTTCATATCTCTTTTATATATGTGATACTTACTTTCTGTATTCAGTTTGTTTTACTTTACTTAGTGTTATCTTATAAAAAAAATCCAAAAATACCTTTTTTACATAAAACTTGCATTTTATCTTGTTACTTAGAATATTATTTAGCATTACTATTTCAGTATTTAATTCAAGAGTTATTAGACTTCAGAACTCCCTCTCCTTGTGGGATCGATATCTTTATTTTGAAACTAGCTACAAACGGTCTGTACACTTGTAGTCATCATACGCCATGTTCCGTGTCGTGATATCCCCGTCATCGACTTCTTCTCGGGCATCGTCGTGTCACTTATTCTTGGGCCTTGTCGTGGTCCATTGATCCGTGGGACAATGACGATGCACCCACCCTGTGCGCCTACACCGGCGTCGTGCGTAAACCCGACGAGGATGACCCAACGAGCTTCTCTACATGGCTGGTCTGACTCTCGGCATCGGCCTCTACGACTCCCTTGGACTGGCCGGTGTGCTCCCTGTCTTGCTCGCCCACCTCACCATCTTACGACCAGTCCACGCGCTGCCTGTCCATGGTGAACCCGAGGGCCACCGCGATGCAAACCTCCAACCAGAGACCCTCCATGCGCGTCCCAAGGAGGAGGTCTTAATGCGGTTCCTGCGAGCAGTGGCATGGGAGGATATTGACATCGGCGGGGAGCAAGTGGAGGCATGGGAGCCAGGACACGCCGGTGACTGGCATTGGGAAATCGAGAGAGAGATGGGGATTAACCGTGAGGAAGATGATAAGGGATGCTACTGCCAGTGGGCCCAAATGCCTAATTAGGTATCAAACCAACTAAGGACATGATTAGTGTTCTATGCAACTAATTACCCCCAATTGTTGGTGTTTTGTGCATAGAATTGTTGTGGCATAGTTTTGTGCAAACATTGCCCCAACAAGTGGTTTGAAGTGTAATTTCCTCTCGATGTCGGGATACTTCTCCATGACATGAATTTCATCATTGGAGGTAACAAGATGCAGCATGGAAGGTGTTGTTCAACTAGGGTGTTGTCTAGCTAATACTTTGCTTCCAAAAAGATTCTCAATCTAACTAGATATAAAATTAACATATTTACAACTATTGAAAAATGTATATATATAATGTGTTCTCTGTGCGCAATGTAAAAATATTTTGCATTCTAAAGAGCACACAGATACAAAATTAACCAAAAAGACACGTAAATGTACTTTCTTTTACAAAAGATCAAGTTACCTACCGAAATACCGCCGCCTCCCTCGGATGCTAGAAACGTTATAAATTACAAGCCTCAAGTTTTACCATCATGTTTTAACATCCACCGTCAGCACATTAAACTAACGAATCATGCCTAATTTCATACTCCTAAAAAGAAAGGATAAAAATAATTGCAGGAAAGCCTACATAAGAATGATCCTCTTGTATGCTTCTCCACCAGCTATAATACTGCCATACCCTCGTTGCGCGTTCTAGCTTATGTTGCTAGATAAGTTCATTATGAATGAACTGATTAAAAAGCTCATAGTTACAAAATATTGTATTTATAATGAACATTTTTATTTATACATAATTTTTATTTAAATGCATACACAAAATTATATTTAGGGTATAATCTCGGTCTCAAAACTTTTGCTAGTTACTACATGGTTGTGTACTTTTTTCTTATTTACTAAAAATTAGTGTAATATCTAAAAGAATACCTCATTAAATTGAATTGAATATGTTTAATTCTATGCAAAGCATAAAATTGACAAATTTACAATTATCAATATGGTGCGCCTAGATCTATCATACAATATGATTATATGCATTTTTAATCATTATCTTTAAATATCTTTGTAGATGGTTCTACATGGTACAACATGTTGAATTGTTTTGGCAGGGCTCGTAGAAGTGGCGGACCTAAGATTTTATCAACAGGTATGTTGTACAGCCATTCCTAGAATATGTATTTATTAATTCAACAAATAATTGTAAAATTTGCATCGTAATGTGATATAGAAGCAGTAAATAATATGTAATTAAGAGATTAAATTGGAAAGTTGCATAAATTACCATTATTTTTGGCTTGTTTGTGAAAAAGCGAAACGTCTATGTTTTATGACTAAATAATTCAGAAAAAATATAAGTATGACAATTGGCATGATGTACAACATGTTTAACAAAACTTGCATGCTATGATAGAATCATGGTTGATGCATTACCGTCTAGCATTGCGATGATATATAGGATCATAGTCATGCAGACATCGATAATCCTGGCATCAGTAGTCATGGGATTCCGGCTGGCGAAGGGTGCATACGACAAAGGCCAAACTGGCGTCTGAATCCTAGATCCCGGCGTGTCGTGTGATGGTGTGACAAGCATCTGGGCAGATTGTTTCGTCTCAGATCTACATCGACGTGTCGCGCGCCGGCGTGACCACTGTTGACGACCGGACGACTAAACCTTGCTAGCTGAACGTGGCGGTGAATTCAAGTCTAATTAAAGGGTTGTGTTCTAGTATCTACCAGGGGTGTCATCTACTTGCAATAGAAAGATGACACCATACTTTTCTCTGAACAATACCCTAAAATGTCCAATAATCTCAAGTGGATTCTTACATGCATTCAACATGTTTATGGCATGAGAATTAATTACACTAAGAGTGAATTGATTCTTTTGGGTTTAGAAGAAGAAGAAATTCTCATCTTTGCTGACATTTTGGGATGTGCTATAGGCAAATTTCCCATAAATATTTAGGTATCCCTTTACAATATGAGAAATTGAGGAGGTAGGATAACCAACCTCTAATAGATAAAATCTTCAAGGTGATTGCAGGGTGGAGAGGGGAGAGGGAAACTTTTATCATATGCAGCCATGAACTATTGCTTTAATCAAAGCTTGCCTAGCTAGTATTCCAATCTACCTTCTTTATTTTCTAAATTCCCTAAATGGGCTTTGGACCTATTCAGCAAATAAATGGCCAACTGTCTATGGAATGATTTTGAAGGTCACATGAAGCAACATTTAGAAAATTGGAAGTTAGTTTGTAAGAAAAAAGATTTTGGAGGGCTTGACATCCTTGACCTAGCAAATGTCAACCATTGCCTTCTTAGTACCTGGATCAAAAGATACACAAGATGATGGCAAACTTTGGAAACACACCGGTTGATGCCAAATATGACACACTCAATCCAAACATCTTCTGCAGCAAAACAACCGAAACTTCCCAATTTTGGAAGGGTGCCATGTGGGCTGTCAGGAGCATGAAGTTTGGCTATACATGGAAATTTGGAAATGGTGTAATGGCTATATTCTGGGAAGGTACTTGGTGTGGCACTTCCCCCTCTTTGTTCACTTCTTTGAACTTTATGTTCTTTGTAATGAACAAGGAAAATTGTTCAAAGCATATGGGATGGTGTGAATTCGAAGCTAACCTTTAGAAGGAACTTCTCACCCTTCCTAATGCAACAATGGTATGAACTAGAAGAGATTGCAACTATTATTTCGCTATCTGCTGAAATCGATGCTTTAATTTGGCAATATGAGAGCAAAGGAAAATATTTTACTTGCTCATTTATGCCATAATAAACTTTGCGTGTGGTTCCTATTTTTATTCCTGCTGTTTAAAAACTGCATATCCCACCCAGAGTTCATGTTTTCCTATTGCTTTTATCTCAAAAAAGTTGATGACTAGAGATAACCTAAAGAAAAGATAGCTTAAAACCCGAGGATTGCATCTTTTGTACACATGATGAAACTATTCATCATCTCTTTTTGACTGCATAGTTCCTAAACAAATCTAGCAAGTGATCTCTAGTTTCTTTAACATTGTTGCCGGTCTTAATTATATTTTCATTGCCAAGTTTCGGGTAGCATAAAAAACATGTTGTCTTAAAATCAGTTTGTACCGCTCCTTTATGGAGCCTGCAGAAAACCAAAAATGATCTCATTTTTAATGGTATTCCATGGTTGAATATTAATCAGGTACAATGCCTATTTCCGAACTCTATGAAGATATGGATGATAATACTCAAGGAAACAATGCTGGTGGAGTCAAACCGCTTCTGCAACTTTCTCATCTAGCTACTCAAGAACTTGTTGGAAGTGGAGAACGGCTAGTGAAGCAAGTGAGGATGGGGAACATATCTACCCTGAATATTTCCTAGAGTGCAATGAAGGAAGATCATGGTATCTTCTTGAGGCCAATAGGATGGCAACACAAGGCACCTGGGTTATGACCGACATCCACTTTAGATTATGTGTTCATCTCACCAACCTGATTACCACTATTTAAAAAACTGTGGATGCACCTATTGGCCATGTATTTGTTGGAAATATAAGCAATAATCCATATGATTTAATCCGAATAATAAACTGATAAAGCATGATCATACAAACAGTAGTAAAACCAATCATGCAGATCAACAAAGTAGATGAACAGATTACATCTATACAAGACAAACCTAACACATCTACGCCAAACGCTAGAACTAGAAACTCTAGCATAATCCGAAAGAGAGAGATTGAGATCACATACGATAGCACTAGTTGCGGCAATAGCCGTGGTGGTAGCAGTAGCAGAGATGTCGCTCATGTTGAGGTTACCAAAGAGGTCGTTGACGTCCGGGAAGAAGTCGTCATTCGGGAATTCGTCGGACGACGTCATGGCTACCAGTAGTCGCACTTGAGCTCTCCACAAAAGCATGATCGCCCATCACCCGTACAGGTTCACGAGAGGCGTGATTCCAAAGGCCTATTGGCCTGATCTGCGGTGCACGCCGCAAGCCGGGATGGGGAAGACGAAAGCGGCGGCGCAAGGTTCTAGAGGTAGGTGCGTGTTGTGGATTGATTCACCGATTAGGTTTAGCGCAGACGCTTATATAATGCAGGTCAGGGAGAGCGTGGGACACAGTCCACATCCGAATCGGTAACAACCCATGTCCATAAAAATTATAAACGGCTGTAATTAACGCGTCTGTTAATGACTCATAATTAATTTTCTTAAACAACAAAATAAAGCTCGGCTCGGCGAGATTCCCGCAACCCGCGGCACGCGCGTGTCATGACGAGGCGAGGCGGGCGGTGTCGGAGGAGGAGTGCGCGAGGGCTTCTCTCCTTATCACACCTTAGTGAGTGGTGCAACACTCTACTATATAAGGTGGTCCAACTCCCCTTCAACTAGCAATGTGAGACTAAACTTTAGCACCACTAGCATAGTCATATGCTGCCATGCACAAGTGGGCAAAAGAGAATTTCAGAATTTGTCTAATGGGCCAGCAGCCCAAAACTCACCAAATTCCAACAATCCCCCAGAAAGTCTCATTGGCACATCACATCACCTTTATTTCAGAACATTGTTTTATATACCGGTATATAGTGGAGACTGTTAAGTTGAACTTCCACGTTAAACTTCATCCTACACTAGCTAGCAACTTGAATAGTGGACTATGCTTTGAACTACAAGTTTTCTGCGCACTAGTTTCACACAAAATCTAGACCGGTACAGGGATGTCGTCGGCTTCCCCGCGGTTTGGAGCTTATGCGTCATACTCCAGGGCCTTTCATGAGTTTATTAAAGAGCACCCAACTCTCACAGACTGCGACGTTTAACAGTCAGACTCATATAGGTGTGTTCCTCAAGAGATGTTCTGCAGGACAACATCTTGAAGGGAATATGCCCGAGAGGCAATAATAAAGTGGTTATTATCGTATTCCTTATTTATGATAAATGTTTATTTTGCATGCTATAATTGTATTAATATGGAAACGTTAATACATGTGTGTTTAATAAACAAAAAGGAAGTTCCTAGTTATGCCTCTCTCATAAACTAGCTCGTTGATTAACAAGATGATCAAGGTTTCCTGATCATGGACATTGGATGTTGTTAATAACAGGGTCACAACATTAGTGTAATGGTGTGATGAACATTCATCCGAAGTATAGCATTACGATCAAAGTCATTGAGTTTATATTGCTATAAAAACTTACGAAGTGATCCTAATCCTTAGACCATGAGATCATGTCAATCACTAACACCGGAAGAGTTTCTTGATAACATCAAACGTCACACCATAACAGGGTGATTATAAAGATGGATTCAGAACTACTAAAGTGTTATGTTGAGGCCCATGGATCGAGAGTGGAATTTGTTCATCCCGATGACGGATAGATATGCTCTGGGCCCTCTCGGTGATATCACATTGATTAGCTTGCAAGCAAGTGATTTGATCACTAGAATGTTATATCACGGGAACAAGAAAAGAGTGCATGTCAGTAACGAGATCAAACTAGGTATGGAGATACCGATGATCGAATCTCGGACATGTAATATATCGCGAAACAAAGGGATTAAGATACTAGCGTAAAAGGTTCCGACGATCGCAAGAAAGTCATCGTTGAATGTGTGGGAGTCAGTATGGGTCTCCAGATCCCGCTTCTGATTATTGATCCGAGAGGGGTCTCGATCAAGTCCGCATTATTCACGAACCGTATGGTGACACACTTAAGAGACACCGACATCCAATTGGAGCAAAAGTTTCATGCCGAAAAGAATAACAAGCGCAGGAATTTATTTCACTAGATACCGAAACAGGTTTTCGGGTGAAATTGCAGAAAGTGTTTCTACATGTGAAATGAAATACTAGCAAGGGGTTATATGTGAATGTTTGTCATTAAAGTAATTGACAAAATTCTGAATAAATAAAAGGAGTTTTATTTAATGAGAGTTTGCATTAAATTTGGTGAAAATTTAATGGGAATTTGAGTGGGTTTTTTAGTGGAGGGAATTGAAAGGCATTTGAGTGAGTGGAGTGTCCACCCACATGAATGTGGAAGAGGTGGGGGCAGCCCCATGGCTGGGCGCATGGCCCCTTGGGTGCCCTCCCTCTCCCTATAAAAGGAGCCTTCCTCCCTCTCTCTCACTCACACCTCCTCGTGAAGGATCTCTCTCCCCCTCTAAAATTTATTCCCCATGGTCTCGGACTAGCGAGATACATGTTCCTGGTGGCTATTCGGCAAGAAAGAGTTGTTCTTCCGCTGCATCGCTGGAGCGAGGAGGCAGAGGTTGCTCGGTGCCTCGAACGTGTGTGCGAGCACGGATGCGCTGCTGTTTTGCGGCGCTAGGACTTTCCTCTCGATCTTGAGATCGGCAAGAGATCGTCTACATCAACCACGAGTTTGGACTCGTTAAGCTTTGTCGGTCTTCAAGGGTATGTTCTCTATGGATATACATCCGCCCGTTGTTTATATCTAGTAGATAGATCTTGGTACATAGTTGTTCCCGTCGTAGGAAAAAATTTGTTTTCTATGCTGCGAACCCTATAGTGGTATCAGAGCCGGATCTATGCGTAGATACTTTGCACGGGTAGTACACATATGAGTATGTGGGCGATGATGGTCATTTTATTGCTTCTTAGTTGTACTTTGGATATTGGTGGCATAGTGGGATGAAGCGGCCCAGACAAACTTTACATGTCCTCGCACATGAGACCTATTCCACGCTTGACATGCAACTAGTTTTGCATAAGTGGCTAGCGGGTGTCTGTCTCTCCTACTATAGTCAATATCTAATTTGCAACGAGTTGTCAACAATTTGGTTATCCTTGTTGTGGTTCATGTTCGTAGGTAAGAACGGTTCTATCTTCGAAAGCCCTAAGCCACGTAAAACTTGCAATGGATAAATTAGAGGCGTCTAGTTTAGATTGTTGCTGGGCTAGTGTTATGATATGGTGATGTTGTAAGTAGAAGTATGAGATGATACTCTTACAACACACATAGCGTGTAAGTTCCATAGACCTTGGCCTTACACATAAAGGTATGATAAAGATCATACCACGGTGCACATGATGGAGATCATATGCGGGAACCATATCATTTCACTTATAAACATGTGATGTTTATTGCATCTTATATTGCTTGTTTGGCGTTTTATTAGTATAATAAGATGATCCCTCATTTAGATATCAAGATAAAGATGTGTTCTTCCTTAAGTATGCACCGACAATGTTTCGTCGCTTCAAGACATCACGTGATGATCAGGTGTACTTGAATCCACGAGCATATCTCGGGTGTAAGACAGTTACACACGCGAATACTAAGGTTCTTACTTAGCGAGCCTAGCATGTACAGACATGGCCTCGGAACACGGACCGAAAGGTTAAGCATGAGTCATATGTTTTGATATGATGACCATTTGATGCTCGCCTTTGAAGCTACACCGACTCACATGATGATCGGACTTGGTGTAGTGGATTTGGTTCATGTAATCACCAAAAAGACACAAGGGATGTCGTTTTTGAGTGGGAGTTCATTTGTAATTTGGATTAGTAGAACTCAATTTATCATAAATTAAATCAAAGTGAATTTGCATAATTTGTTGTAGTCATTGGCATTCGTTCACCACCTTATGCATAGTTGTAATTGAGATAATAGAACTATAGAATTCTGGATATATACTTTACGAACTGGTATCGTATTGTGTTGAGTGTCAATCTAAAGTTTAAAGTCCTATTGCAAACTTTCAGCAAACTCTATTTACTCCGTGAAATTTAATAGTTGGTATTAAATTTAGAGTAACAATTCCAGTGTTAGTATCTTAAGTATCATGTTTGCCTCCATGATTCTTGATTTAAATATCGAGATTATCTAGGAGCTGAAAAGAATTGTTTCAGAAACCATCATGTGTGGCAGATATAACGATATCTGAAACAATTTTTTGGTTGCAATATGATAGAGTATAATATATGTTCTTATATTGGATGAGAATTTACGAAGGTTGGAGATGCTAGACATCCTAATCATATAAAAAGGTTTTGGAAAGTAATGTTATACTCACGATTCGCCTTTATAAGCTACAGTAGCTTGATCATGAAAGTCGTCATGATAAGGATGAATAGAAGATGTATGTAAAGTGTTTACTACACTAAAAGATTACTAAAGAATGGTTTTGAAAGAATACCGATCATTTTGATGATGGTGATCTACTTCAAAGTGCAAGTCCAAAGGTATTATTATTTGAATATACACGCTTTGGACTATGTGTCATGTATATGGCACTACTTTTGATGTTGGTAGATTCTTTTAAAAAAGAAAAGGAAATGCTGAAAGAGAATCTATAAAATATACTTGGCAGAAAAGAAAAGATTGGAAATATCCAATTTAGGTATATATATGATATACATGTTATGGTTGTATTCTTTGCTTGTTAAACAATGTGGTTCTTGGGTATTGGATACCGAATTGGTTGGTATGAAATTTCATACGGAACGACGCAATTCATGAACCACAATGGCCTAAGTAACTAGCAAGAGAATATGTGATGATGTTCATCGAAAACAAACAAACCGTTGTTTGTATTTCTCGTTGACATCAAAGCTTGACTTCAAGGTTTGTTTTAATAATTGTTATTTAAATCAGGTATTATGAGAACAAAGGTTGTTCAAATAAATACCGTATTCCATATAAGATGAATGATTTACAAATCTAGTTGGAGAAATCACATCCATAAAACCTAATGCTAAAATGTCGCAAGACAAATGATTGAAAGATCACTTACGAAGTGACATCGCTGTTTAAATTATATTGGAAAGAAAACATGAAGAATCTCCATTCATGGATTTTTGGAGTCTTTGATTTGATCAAGTGACGCTTGTGAGACTTTCCACGTGATAATTAAAACTTCGTTCAAAGTCCAAAGAAGAACGAACGACTAAAATATTGGAATTCATACATATCGATGTATGTAGTCCATTATGTGTAGTCGTAAGCGATGGGTTTCAACTTCATATACTTTCTCCGGAAATTTGAGTGAATATTCACTTAATGAGAAAGAAGTGTGAAATATTTGAAAATGTTCAAAGACTTTCAAGATGAAGTGAAAATCATTGTGACAAGAAAATAAATGGTTTATGATTTTATCATAAGGGATTTATTTGAGTTACAAGTGTAACAAGAAAATAAATGAATTATGATTTTATCATAAAGGGATTTATTTGAGTTGCAAGTTTAGCAAAACACCTAGATTTACATCTCCCGAAACACCATAGGAGTATGGAGTGTTTGAGATTTGTAATGAAACCTTGTTTGACATGGTTGGATCAAAGGTGTTATTTATAATACTGCCATTATGTTTTAAAAGATTAAAGCTTTAGAGACTTCCGCTTTTACACTGAAAAGAGCTCCATCTTGATCCGTTGAAATGACACCATGGAAGTTATGGTTTGGGGTAAAACCCAAGTTGTCGTTTCTTAAATTTTGGTATGCTAAACATAAGTAACATGTTTACAACCGAAGTCGGATGAGCATGTATTTGTAGGTTATTTCGAATAACAATTGGTTATTCCTCCATAACACCGAGGACAAAGGGGTTTGTCGCTTGAAATATGAAGTTTCTTGAAGAAGGAATTTTTCGTAAAAGTTAAGTGGGAGGACAATAGAACTTTGATAAGGTTAACGAACCTTAGCTATATGTGCTGAGTTGCGCAGCGCCGGAAATTGTTCCGAAGGCTGCCATAATGCTCATAGCTTATGTGCCTCAAAGGTTATGGTCACGGAGATCTAAGTTCCTATTGAACCAAGTTGGTCGGATAAACAATCAAATGCTAAGATTTGAGAGTAAATCATTATTGTTTGACAATGATGAACCGACTACATACAAAGAAGCGATGATGGGCCCTGACTCCGTCAAATGGCTTGAAGCCATAAAATTCGTGATAGTTCCATACACGAGAAATCAAGTTTTAAACTTGGAAGACCCTCCGGAAAGGTGTAAAAACCTATCGGTCATATTTGGATCTATAAAGAAACAGACATGGATATTTCACATCTATGAAATAGTCGACATGTCGTAAAGTATTTTACGACAATGTTCAAGGAGTTGACTATGACAAGATTTGATCTTTCATAGCGATATTTAGTCTGGACGGATTAAAGTAGCAACCACTACAAATAATTTGTTATATGGTAGATGAATAAACAAAACAAAGTTCTTCTAATAGAATGGTTACCTAGGACGTGTACATGACATGATCCAAAGGGTTTTGTTAATTCAAAAGATGCTAAAAAGGGATATGCAAACTTCAATTGTTGAAGTAAGCATCGCGGAGTTGGAATCTTCACCGTGATGAAAAAGAGTTTTCATCAGAAGACGATGAAGATGCTTGCATTTGCAAGAAATTAAGTGGGAGCGCAGAGACATATTTCTAATACATTATGTGGAGGACATCTTGTTGATTAGAAATAATGTAATTTTTATTGACAAAGGTTAAGAATTTCATTTCGATGAAAGACTTAGGCAAAACCCGAATATTTAGCATGAATGTCTATAGTGATAGACTGTGACGCTAATATGGTTGTGCCAAACGTACATATATGAGATATTGAAGGAGTTTAATATAGAAACAACAAGAAACGGTTCTTGTCGCATGGAAAAGAATTGAATCAAGATTCAAGTGTATCGACACTTGATAAGTGAAACAAGATTCAAGTGCTTTGACACTTGATGAGTGAAATCACGAGAATGTTTTGATCAATCATACCATGATATGTACACATCCAGATATGTCCTATGCTCTAAGTGTTATGAGCATATACCAGAATAAATCATAAAATGATCATTGGACTATAGTAAGGATATTCTTATGATCTTTTGGAAGAACTAAAAATATATTTGTGTAGAGGTGACAAACAATTACAAATAGTTCATTGTAAAGAGTTACATTGATACTAGTTTTGTCACAAGATACAAATTAAGTTTATCTCAATTTAAACTATGGGTGGCACAATGTAATGGAAAGGAGATTCCATGATGGATTTGGAAGAGTTCCATAGTTAAGACATTGTGACGAATACTACAACAAAAGGCTAAGTATATGACTGCTATAGTAGCAGCAAAGGAGGGAGTTTGTGTCAAGTAGTTTGTTATCAAACTAAGGTGTGGTTCGCAACGGGCTAACACTAAAGATATATTGTACGACAATAGTATCGACGTGTTTTAACCCCAAGGAACTAAAGGTCTCACCAAAAGACCAAATTTATACAATTCCATCTCATTGGAGAATGAGTGATGCGTGGAGACGCAAAGACATGCAAATACACACGGACCTAAAAGTGTCAGATCCGTAGATTATGTTAACCACTTGCAGTTGCGTATTTGGAACACCAGAAATCCATAGGTGTTCAATACACAAAGTTTTCAAACTAGATTATTGTCTCTAGTGCAAGTGGGAGACTGAAGGGAATATGCCCGAGAGGCAATAATAAAGTGGTTATTATCGTATTCCTTATTTATGATAAATGTTTATTTTGCATGCTATAATTGTATTAATACGGAAACGTTAATACATGTGTGTTTAATAAACAAAAAGGAAGTTCCTAGTTATGCCTCTCTCATAAACTAGCTCGTTGATTAACAAGATGATCAAGGTTTCCTGATCATGGACATTGGATGTTGTTAATAACGGGGTCACAACATTAGTGTAATGGTGTGATGAACATTCATCCGAAGTATAGCATTACGATCAAAGTCATTGAGTTTATATTGCTATAACAACTTACGAAGTGATCCTAATCCTTAGACCATGAGATCATGTCAATCACTAACACCGGAAGAGTTTCTTGATAACATCAAACGTCACACCGTAACAGGGTGATTATAAAGATGGATTCAGAACTACTAAAGTGTTATGTTGAGGCCCATGGATCGAGAGTGGAATTTGTTCATCCCGATGACGGATAGATATGCTCTGGGCCCTCTCGGTGATATCACATTGATTAGCTTGCAAGCAAGTGATTTGATCACTAGAATGTTATATATCGGGAACGAGAAAAGAGTGCATGTCAGTAACGAGATCAAACTAGGTATGGAGATACCGATGATCGAATCTCGGACATGTAATATATCGCGAAACAAAGGGATTAAGATACTAGCGTAAAAGGTTCTGACGATCGCAAGAAAGTCATCGTTTAATGTGTGGGAGTCAGTATGGGTCTCCAGATCCCGCTTCTGGTTATTGATCCGAGAGGGGTCTCGATCAAGTCCGCATTATTCACGAACCGTAGGGTGACACACTTAAGAGACACCGACATCCAATTGGAGCACAAGTTTCATGCCGAAAAGAATAACAAGCGCAGGAATTTATTTCACTAGATACCGAAACAGGTTTTCGGGTGAAATTGCAGAAAGTGTTTCTGCATGTGAAATGAAATACTAGCAAGGGGTTATATGTGAATGTTTGTCATTAAAGTAATTGACAAAATTCTGAATAAATAAAAGGAGTTTTATTTAATGAGAGTTTGCATTAAATTTGGTGGAAATTTAATGGGAATTTGAGTGGGTTTTTGAGTGGAGGGAATTGAAAGGCATTTGAGTGAGTGGAGTGTCCACCCACATGAATGTGGAAGAGGTGGGGGAAGCCCCATGGCTGGGCGCATGGCCCCTTGGGTGCCCCCCTCTCCCTATAAAAGGAGCCCCCCTCCCTCTCTCTCACTCACACCTCCTCGTGAAGGATCTCTCTCCCCCTCTAGAATTTATTCCCCATGGTCTCGGACTAGCAAGATACATGTTCCCGGTGGCTATTCGGCAAGAAAGAGTTGTGCTTCCGCTGCATCGCTGGAGCGAGGAGGCGGAGGTTGCTCGGTGCCTCGAACGTGTGTGCGAGCACGGATGCGCTGCTGTTTTGCGGCGCTAGGACTTCCTCTCGATCTTGAGATCGGCAAGAGATCGTCTACATCAACCACGAGTTTGGACTCGTTAAGCTTTGTCGGTCTTCAAGGGTATGTTCTCTATGGATATACATCTGCCCGTTGTTTGTATCTAGTAGATAGATCTTGGTACATAGTTGTTCCCATCGTAGGAAAAATTTTGTTTTCTATGCTGCGAACCCTACACATCTCCGCTTATAAAAGCCACTTAGAACACATTAAGATAAATATCAACCTGCCATGCAAATTAAGAGAGTAGTTATTGTGAGAATTCTTAATTCAAGAGTTGTAGGGAGGGACTTATGTCACCACAAGCAGAAACTAAAGCAAGTGTTGGATTTCAAGCTGGTGTTAAAGATTAAGAGAGTATCACATCTTTATGGAGATGTAAATACAATATGGGAATACTCTCCTCTCAGCTGACCAACAGCTTGTCTCCCAACCCTAATTCATGGGATCTCGGATCACATAGAGTGGGTTTCCACTGGGATCAACTCATGGCGTGGGTCTCAAACCCATCTCCCTCGATGCATTATCTATCACATTGCGTGATAAACCCTTTGTGAAGGGATCTTCCAGATTTTTAGATGTTTGGATATAATCCAATGCAATAACTTTGGAGTTCCTTAGTTTTCTGACATATTTCAATCTCCTCTTCACATGCCTTGATGACTTCATATTATCCTTAGAACTGTTTACTTTGACGATCACCGTTTGATTATCACAGTTCATCGGGATGGCGGGTATTGGTTTTTCAACCACAGGTAAGTCCATCAAGAGCTCACGAAGCCACTCTGCTTCAACTGTGGCTGTGTCTAATGCTGTGAGTTCTGTTTCCATTGTTGACCTTGTTAAGATGGTCTGCTTGCAAGACCTCCAGTAAACACTGCCACCACCAAGTGTAAACAAATAACCACTTGTGACCTTAATCTCATCAGCATCAGATATCCAGTTTGAATCACTATAACCCTCAAGTACCCGTGGATACCCAGTATAGTGAATACCATGACTCGTAGTGCCTTTCAAATAGCACAAAACTCTTTCAAGAGCATGCCAATTATCATCTCCAGGATTTGACACAAATTGACTCAGTTTGCTTATAGCAAAGGAGATGTCAGGTCTAGTAGCGCTGGATAAATACATGAGCGAGCCAATAATTTGAGAATATCTCAATTTATCTTTAGCAATCCTTCGATTCTTTCGAAGTAGCACACTTGGATCATAAGGCGTTGGAGAAGAATTGCAGTCGCTATACCCAAAGCGACTCAATATATTTTCCACATAGTGAGACTGAAGCAGTGTAATCCCACCATTGTCATCCTTTAGTAGCTTGATTTTAATATTACATCAACCACTCCCAAGTCCTTCATCTCAAAGCAGCAAGATAGGAACTCTTTGACCTCCTCTATAACAGCGAGGTTGGTCCCGAATATCAATATGTCATCAACGTAGAGACACATAATAACTCCCTCGCCCCCACCATGGTGATAGTACACACATTTGTCAGCTGCATTTACAACAAAGCCTTTAGTAATTAAAATTCTTTCAAACTTCTCATGCCACTGCTTAGGAGCTTGCTTAAGACCATACAAAGACTTCACTAACTTACACACCTTTCCTTCTTGACTATCTACTACAAATCCATCAGGCTGCTCCATATAAATTTCCTCATCTAGCTCTCCATTTATAAAAGTTGTCTTAACGTCCATTTGATGAACGAGAATACCATGTGAGGCAGCCAAGAAAAGTAGTACTCAAATAGTGGTCAATCTGGCTACAGGTGAGTAGGTATCGAAGAAGTATTCACCTTCCTTTTGGGTATAACCCTTAGCCATAAGACGTGCCTTGTACTTTTCAATAGTACCATCAGGTCTAAGCTTTTTCTTGAACACCCACTTATATCCTACATGTTTGCACCCATAAGGACGATCAGTGACTTCTCAAGTACTATTAGCTAAGATGGAGTCCATCTCGCTTCGGACAGCTTTTTTCCAGTAGTCAGCATCTTGAGATGTATAGGCTTCTGAAATAAAAGTGGGAGTATCATCCACAAGGTACACAATGAAATCATCACCAAATAACTTTGCAGTCCTTTATCTCTTGCTCCTTTTGGGAGCTTCATTGTCATCCTCCACAGGATCATCAGAGTGTTTTATCGACATAGTGGTTCAGGAATTATAGAAAATTCCTGACTAGATGAACTAATCATCTCCTGATTTGATGAGCTAGACATACCTTTCATAGAAAACATGTCCTCAAAGAAAGTCACATCATTCGACTCCATAATTGTACCAACATGCATGTCGGATACCTCAGATTTTACTATCAAAAATCTATAGCCAATGCTATGAAAAGCATATCCCAGAAAAACACAATCAATGGTTTTTGGTCCAAGCTTTCGCTTCTTGGGTATTGGAATATTGAATTTCACCAAACAACCCCAAGTTCGTAAGTAAGAGACTTTAATCCTTTTCTTTTCCCATTCCTCAAATGGAGTCATGGTTTTATCCTTTACAGGAACACGGTTTAGGACATGACACGCAGTCATTAGCGCCTCCCCCCACCATTTCTTGGAAAGACCCGATGTATCTAACATGGCGTTAACCAAATCAGTTAGAGTGTGGTTCTTCCTTTCGGCCACCCCATTTGACTGAGGTGAGTAGGGAGGCGTCCTCTCGTGTATAATACCATGTTCCATACAGAATAAATCAAATTCGTTTGAAAAGTACTCTCCACCATGATCCGACCTTAGCCGCTTGATTTTAAGATCAAGTTGGTTTTCTGCCTCAGCTTTATAGATTTTGAAGTAGTTCAAAGCTTCATCTTTAGATTTCAGAAGATAAACATAGCAGTATCTAGTGGAATCATCAATCAACGTCATAAAGTATCTTTTTCCACCTTTTGTCAACACACCATTCATCTCACAAAGATCTGAATGTATAAGTTCTAGCGGTGCTAAGTTTCTTGGTTCCGCAGCCGTATGAGACTTGAGGGGTTGCTTTGCTTGCACACAAACTTGGCACTTAGAATCTTTGACATGGTAAATTTTGGAATTAAACTCATCGGCTAGCCGCGTCACGCAACCAAAGTTAATATGACAGAGTCGTGAATGCCAAACATTGGACTCATTATCATTGCAAACATGATTAATAACTTTAGTACACGAGTCTGACAAAGACAAGCAGAACAGACCTCCGCACTCATAACCCTTTCCAAAAAATTGTATATACTTAGAAATTACAACTTTATTGGACTCAAAAACCAACTTAAAGCCATCTCGACATAAAAGCGATCCGGTGACGAGATTCTTATTGATGGAGGGAACGTGTTGCACATTCTTCAGCTGTACGGTCTTCCTCGAAGTAAACTTCAGATTTACCATACCAACACCATGAACAAAAGCACGTGAGCCGTTTCCCATCAGTACGGAAGAAGTCCTTGAGATCTGATAAGAGGAAAACATGAAAATATCAGAACATACATGTGTATTAGCACCTGTGTCTATCCACCAATCAGGAGAATGACATACTGAAAGGATAGTAGGTAAAATAGCATACCCAGCATCCTTCATCTCAGTATCACTAATAACAACATTAGCGGTCTTGCCGATGTTCCCATGTTGACGCTTGTCAAAGCGATTAGGGCAACTAGGAGCCCAATGATCACGATCACCACAGACATGGCAAGAGCCTTTCCTCTTATCATTTTTCTTCTTAAAGTTGGTTGAGTGTGTGGCCTTGTTTTTGCCATCAAACTTCACCTTTCCTTCAGTTTTGTTCTTATTCTTGAACTTGTGGGATTGAAAGTTTTTCCTCTGCGCCAAATTGGTAGTAGAACCTCCTCAAATCCTCGAGCAGTTTTGTCCTTTCCTCTCGCCTTCTCTTCCACATGAAAAGACCCAATGAGATCCATAATGGAAAACTCTTGTCTCTTATGTTTCAGAGAAGTAGCAAAGTTCCTTCACGAGGGAGGAAGCTTGGCAATAATGCCACCAGCCACAAATTTGTCCAGTAAGGAACACTTGAAATGCTCAAGTTCTTTGGCAAGTGATTGTATCTCATGAGCTTGCTCAACGACGGAGCGCCCATCAACCATCTTGTAGTCATAGAATTGCTCCATGACATACAACTCAGTGCTAGCGTCCGAGACTCCAAACTTGGCCTCGAGCGCTTCCCACACGTCCTTGCCATTATCAAATGACATATATGGATCAACAATATTGTCCCCAAAAACACTGAACAAAGCCGCCATAAATATTGTATCGGCTTTCTTAAAGGTCGCTTCCTGCTCAGCAGAAAGATCTCCTTCAGGCTTGCCAAGAGTGACGCTATAGTAGTTTAGGTTTTCAAACCAGAGAACTGCTCTCTTGCGCCATCTCTTATAGTGCATGCATCAAAAGGAGGCGGCCTAGTAGTCGCGAGTACACCAGTGGAATTCAGTTGCCTATAATTAGGTTTTTAGATTGTTGGAAATATAAGCAATAATCCATATGATTTAATCTGAATAATAAACTGATAAAGCATGATCATACAAACAGTAGTAAAACCAATCATGCAGATCAACAAAGTAAATGAACAGATTACATCTATATAAGACAAACCTATCACATCTACGCCAAACGCTAGAACTAGAAACTATAACATAATCCGACCGAAAGAGATTGAGATCACATACGATGCGGTTGAGGCTGTAGCCGCGACAATAGCAGCAGCAGATCTGTCGCCCATGTTGAGGTTGCCGAAGAGGTCGTTGACGTCCGGGAAGAAGTCGTCGTTCGCGAACTCGTCGTCGGACGACGTCGTGGCTGCTAGTAGTCGCGCTTGAGCGCTCTCCAAAAACCTGATCGCCCCTCACCCGTACAGGTTCACGAGAGGCGAGGTTCCGGAATCCTACTGTCCCGATCTGCGGTGCATGCCGCAAGCCGGGATGGGGAAGACGAAAGCGACGGCACAAGGTTCTGGAGGTAGGTGCGTGTTGTGGATTGATTCATCGATTAGGTCTAGCACAGACGCTTATATAGTGCATGTCAGGGAGATTGTGGGACACAACCCAGGTCCGAGTCGGTAATAACACACGTCCATAAAAACTGGAAACGGCTGTAATTAACGCGTCCGTTAATAACTCATAATTAATTTTCCCAAACAGCAAAATAAAGCTCGCCTCGGCGAGATTCCCGCAACCCGCGGCACGCGCGCGCGTCGTGACGAGGCGAGGCGTGCGGCGTCGGAGGAGAAGTGTGTGAGGGCTTATCTCCTTATCACACCTTAGTGAGTGGTGCAACACTCTACTATATAAGGTGGTTCAACTCCCCTTCAACTAACAACGTGAGACTAAACTTTAGTACCACTAGCACAGCCATATGCTGCCATGCACAAGTGGGCCAAAGAGAATTTCAAAATTGTCTAATGGGCCAGCAGCCC